>OW443311.2:24316200-25578700 GCA_937001585.2 Brachylomia viminalis | reverse complement strand
GGCAGCGTCGGAGTCAGGAGCGGCAAGCGCGACGCCGCCACAACCGTTGGCGCCTGAGACTCACTCGTCAGCAGAGAGCGCCAGGGTTGCCGAAATCATCATAAACTGGGACCAGTGTGGCATTTCTCCCCCCCGCCAGATCATCTCGGACGAGGAAAGCTCGGTGGCTTCAACGGTGAGTCAAGACGACCGCCCACGGAGCGGGCGACCGAGCCTTCTCTACAGGACACCGAGGAGGGGCACAGGGGTGGAGATGGACCTAGCCACTAGAGAAGCAAACGACCTGCTTCAAAAAGGAAAAGACGCCCTGGAGGCGGCGGCCAACATGAAGCGTGAGTGCAAGACCACCGCTCACGAGTGTCTGCAAGGCCTATACGAGGTGGCCCTGTCCCTGGCGGACTCGAGAGCGCGCCATAAGTACAACCTCGAGAAGGAGCGCTCTCGACACGCGCAAGAGCTTGTGCGTGTCGAGAGAGCTCACACTCGAGAGTTGATGTCAATGAAGGTGCAGCTTTCCATCATGGGCACGGACATCTCTGAGACAAAAAAAGAGGCAAAAGGGATCCGCGAATGGCTCGGTCACGAAACCCTTGAAGCCTTCAAGGGCATCAAGGAGGTGAAAGATGAGGTCGTAGCAGCGAGCCTGAAGAACCTGAAGGAGCACGAGAAGACCAGGCACGAAGGCGCTAGAGCCCCGGGTGATCCCAAGTGGGAGACAATGGGGGCCGGCATCTCACGCCTCGACACAAATATTACCAGTGTGTCCAATCAACTGGACGTGCTCCGAAAGGCCCTGGAAAGGCTCAAAGAGGACCTCAACCGGCCACCAAGCGCAGTAGAGCCGGATCCGAGCAGCAGCGAGACGGGCCTCCTCAGCACCGTCATCTTCGAGGAGGCCATGGAAAACCTAAATAAACAACTGCAGGCCATCGCCAACAAGCCTGCCGCCTCCCCCCCACCAGCACAACCACCCATAAACATCGCACAACACCTAAAACCGCTCTCTGAAAGGCTGGAGATGGTATCGGCGGACCTCCGCGTACTGCGCGACAAAGAGCCGCAAGTGCAGGCGCCCCCGGCGCTGAATCTGGAAGCGGAGCTCGCAGTCGGGGAGGTCAAAAAGACTCTCCAGGACATCAGGAAAGGGGTGGCGGACCTGGGCAAAGCGGACAGACCGCCCCAACAACAACTAGGCCCAAAAACCTTTGCTCAGGTAGCCAGCACACCGAAGCCCCCGAAACCACCCACACAGTCCAACCACACCCTGATCGTCTCGTCAACGAACCCCCAGCACACCGGGGACAACGTCATCGAGAGGATCAGGACCGCCCTGGACCTAAAGACCAGTGGAGCCCGCGTCGACACAGTACGGAAAGCGCGGAACCAAAAAGTGGTTCTGAAGTGCGCGAGTAAATTGGATTTGCATAAGATCAAGGAGCAAGTCCAGTCGAACGCGGGGCTCAAGGTCCAGGAGCCTAAACCCCTAAACCCTCTCGTCTGCATCAAGGGAGTGCTGTCCAGTTACAGCGACGGGGAGATTGTAGATCTCCTGAAAGCGCAGAACAAACACCTTCTGCAAAACGTCGCTGTGGATGGACAGACCCTAAAGGTGCGCTATAGGAAGCGCGCGAGAAACGTCCACGAGTGCCACCCCGTCCTGGAGCTCTCCCCGGAGCTCTGGAAGTGCTACACTGCGGTTCAGAAAGTCCACCTGGGCATCAAGCGGTGCTCGATTGAGGACCAGTCCCCCCTAGTGCAGTGCACGAAGTGCCTGGCATATGGACACAACAGGTCTATATGCAAAGCTGCGAAAGAACTCTGCAGCTACTGCAGCGGAGCGCACAGCGTAGGGGACTGCCTCACTCGAGCCGACGGCAAACCGCCCACCTGCGCAAACTGCAAGGTAGCACATGGGCCCGGCAGCGACCTGGCACACACAGCGTTCAGCGCAGACTGCCAGGAACGCCAAAAATGGGATGGGATAGCGAGGTCGCGCGTTTCCTATTGCTAAGGGCGACCATGACAACACACCAACGAACCAACCAGTCACCCCCGAAATCGCATCAAGACCGACAGCGAGATTGAAATTCGTCCAAGTCAATCTTCAGCGCTCCAAGCTGGCCACAGAAGAACTCCATATGGCGGCCCAGGCAAGGGGAATCTCAGTAGCACTTGTTCAAGAGCCCTATGTAGGAAGAACAGGTGTGATGAAACAAACACCCGGCACGCAAGTCATCCAGTGCAGCCTAAACCGCCAGAAACCAGTTAAGGCGGCGATCGTTGTTTTCGGAAACAACCTGGAGGTCATCCACGACCCCCAGCTTGTGTCTGAGAACATCGCCGCTGCTTTACTCAAGGTGGGTCAGCTCAGCTTTGGAGTGCTATCGGTCTATTTCGAGGGTGACCAGGACATCGAACCATACCTTTCAGAGACACACAACATCACACAAAAACTACATACAAATAACACAATTGTGGGAGGAGACGTAAATGCCTGGAGCCAGTGGTGGGGAAGTGTTTCCGAAAACCATCGCGGGGCCGCGTACAGTTCTTTCCTCGATGAGCGGGATCTCCACATCCTAAACACGGGCCAAACACCGACGTTCGAGACCTACAGAGGAGACAGGTGGTGCACCAGCATCGTCGATGTGACGGCATGCAGCCTGTCGCTGCTAGGCAAGGTCGAGGAGTGGCGTGTAGAAAGAAGTTTTACAACTTCAGACCACAATGCAATTACCTTCTCGATGCGCTTGGAAAAGGCCTTGGAACCCTTAAGGCCAATCTCGACGCGCATCTACAACACCAAGAAGGCAAAGTGGTCCGAATTCAGCACCCTCTTCAAGACCAGCCTGGTGGACTCAGACATAACACCGGTCAGAGTCTCAGACGTCTCGAGCCCAGAGGACCTGGAGACCATAGTCACCACATATACCCAGAACATCCACCGCTCATGCGAGAATGCGATCCCAAAACTGGGGTCGCCTAAACACGACGCAAAGCCCCCATGGTGGAGTCCTTCTCTAGAGCGTCTTAAGAAAGATGCCTTGACGAAGAAGAGGAGGATCCGAAATGCAGCCGCAAACCGGAGACACTTCACCATCCAAGAGTACGTGACGGCAAAACACATCTACACAACAACAGCAACGGAAGCTGCCACGGCCAACTGGAAGGAGTTCTGCTCTAAGCAGGACCGAGAGAGCATGTGGGACGGCATCTACCGGGTACTAAGGAAGACAGCCAGAAGACAGGACGACGCGCTCCTGAGAAACACCGCAGGTGAGACGCTCAGTCCGGAGCAATCCGCGGATCTTCTGGCACAAACCTTCTACCCCGACGACTCAACGGATGCCGAACAGTCATACCACCATGACCTGCGCAAGCTGGCGGAGGAGAAGAACCCCCAAGGTCTGTCTGCTGATGACCCGTCTTTTACGACTGCGGAGCTGGAAATGGTTCTCCAAAACCAAAATCCGAAAAAAGCACCCGGTCCCGACGGATTAACAGCAGACATCTGCACAGCGGCAATAAACTGTGATCGGGAAGTGTTCTTAGCGATAGCCAATAGATGCCTGTCGCTGTCACACTTCCCGAAGCAGTGGAAGGTCGCCCACGTGTGCATTCTCCGTAAGCCAGGAAAGGACGACTACACCAGCCCAAAGTCGTACCGGCCAATAGGTCTGCTCTCGGTCCTAGGAAAGATCGTAGAGAAACTCCTCGTAGGTAGACTCCAGTGGCATTTCCTCCCAACCCTGAACACAAACCAGTACGGTTTCATGCCGCAACGCGGAACCGAGGACGCCCTCTATGCTCTTATGGGCCACGTAAGAGCCGAAATCAAAGCCAAAAAGATCGTGCTTTTGATATCATTGGACATAGAGGGCGCCTTCGACAACGCGTGGTGGCCAGCACTCAAACGACAGATGGTGGTCAAGAGCTGTCCAAAGAACATCTACGCTCTCGTAACCTCATACCTGGAAGACCGGAACATCAGGGTCAACTACGCCAGAGCGACTAGTGAGAAGGGTACCACGAAAGGATGCGTCCAGGGCTCAATTGCCGGACCGACGTTTTGGAACCTTATCCTAGATTCGCTCCTACACAAGCTGGCGAGTATGGGAGTATACTGCCAAGCCTTCGCAGACGACGTTGTCCTGGTTTTCTCGGACCTTACAGCCGGTCCCCTACAGCAATCAGCCAATGACACGCTAGACATAGTGTCGGAATGGGGCGTCCAGAATAAGCTACGTTTCGCCGCGCACAAAACAAATGCGATGGTGTTAACGAGAAAGCTGAAATACGACGTCCCAGTTCTATACATGTCGGGCACGAGGCTGAACCTAGTCCAACAGGTCAAGCTGTTAGGTCTCACAATAGACTCCAAACTCACCTTCAACGCGCACGTGTCTGCGACCTGTAAAAAGGCTGCAGACATCTACAAGCAGCTGGCATGTGCGGCAAAGGTGACTTGGGGTCTCAACAGAGAGATAATCAGGACAATATATGTGTCGGTGATAGAGCCTATCGTGATGTATGCAGCGAGTGCGTGGGCCCCCGCAGCTGAGAAACTGATGACAAGGAATCAGTTTGACTCACTGCAGAGAGGTTTCGCGCAGAAGATCTGCAAAGCATACCGCACGGTGTCTCTGACATCGGCACTTATTCTGTCAGGCCAACTCCCCCTAGATCTCCGGGTAATCGAGGCCTCAACCCTTTTCAAGATCAAAAAGGGCCATTCCCAAGAGTTCATACCGCCGGGCCGCGAGCTGGAGTGCAACGTGCACCACTCCGAGAACCCCCACCCAGCGCAACTCATAACAACAGAGTATGCACGCCTAGAGGACTTGACTCCCGAAACCCTGGAAACCCACCAAGTAATCGGTCCCCAAATCTACACCGACGGCAGCAAGATAGAGGGAAAAGTAGGAGCTGCCCTAACTTGGTGGGAAAGTGGAAGGGAGACGGAGTCAAGTACTTTCGGCCTAGAGCCCCACAACACTGTCTTCCAATCGGAAATGTACGCTCTCTTCAGAGCTGTCAGGATGGCAAGAGAATCCAGGGCGGCCTCCGTAAGCATCTTAAGCGACTCAAGATCGTCGCTTGACCTGCTGAGGAGTCCGTCTGTCACTCACCACCTGGCACTCCAAATCAAGAGAAGCGTCCGAGAGCTAAGAGAGGAAGGCAGAGAGGTGAGGTTCTTCTGGCTGAGGGCCCACGTGGGAACCGCCGGGAATGAGAGAGCGGACGAGCTGGCCAAGGAGGCAGCGTTAACCAAGGACACATCAGACTACAGCAAGGTCCCCGTATCGTTCGTGAGGAGGAAGATACGGGAGGAGACTATAAAGAAGTGGCAAGCGCGGTACGAGTCCTCCAGTACAGGAGCGGTCACAAAAGTGTTCTTCCCAGACGTCCTAGCGGCGAAAAGAACACTCAGAGACGCCGTTCTCACACCGGTCCATGTACAAATCCTAACAGGACACGGAGGATTCTCAGCGTATCTCCACCGATTTCATCTCAAAGATAGTCCCTCGTGCGTCTGTGACCCCAGTTGCGAAGAAACAGTCTGGCACCTGCTCTTTGAATGCCCAAGATTCAGCCAAGACAGAATGGAGCTGGAAGCACTGTTGGAAATCCAGCTAAGCCAGTCCACACTCCACACCATCATGGAGAGACCGGCCACTAGGAAACCATTCTTGGCATTCGCGAGCAAAATCGCCACGGTCGCAGCAGGGGCTAACAAAACAGACGTTACCTTGCGCAGTCGAAACCGACCACCATCCACACAAACAGTCACAACCACGTCAACATCAACCACTACAACCACACACACACAAATAACAACAACCACACCACTTACCTTAACACAAGCAACACACACAAGACCCACAACAGCATCACAAGCAGCAGCAGCAGCTAGCTCGCAACAACCAGCCCCTAGCACCATGACCACCGTGCAATTCCTGGCATGCGGAGGAGACGGAGTCCCAGGCGTCCGATTGCGAGGCGTCACCCTCTTCATGAACAGGGAAGGCGAAAGGCTAGGCATATGTTTCTGCATAGGCTCAAGCCGAGCCGCGGCCCGAATACCGATATCACCAGGCCTTGCCGCCCTGATCAACGGAAGCACTACCAAAACGAGCATAAAAGGTAGCAAGTATGCTGCACTGCCACAGATGGAAGTAGCCACTCACCGATGCCGTCTATTGCGATTCAAAGGTAAGACGATCGCACTACTCGAGTGGGGAGAGGAGACTCCATTTGTTCAGGCAAGCTCATTGCTTCAAAAAATCAGGGAGGCAGGAGATTACACGGGAGCTACAGCTCGCACCATCAGTGTAGACGCGATGACGGTCGGAGGAGAAAGAGGAGACGTCGCAGACCGATTCGGTTGTTTGAAAGCCTCGGAACATCATGAGGTGGTTGTCTACGAGGACAGAGGGGAAAGTCTAAGTTTCCTCAAAACCCCCCGACAGCCAACAGCCGGTGCGACGAGCCCCACAACAAGCCCGACCAGTCAGAGCGGATCGGAGAGGGCCCAGCAGAAAGCAGCCGCCGAGAAAGCGGCAAAGGAGCAGAGCAAAACCGTTAGCCCGGAGGACCGGGCCCGGACGAGGAGTCGCCTTACAGCTTTCGGCACTTTCCTCGGTGCACTGCTCCCCAGCACCAGCCGCGCATCACCATCCCACGCACAGGAGTCAGCAGTGAGGAGGTTTTTCAGTAAAAAACCGACCGGACCGACACCGCAAAAGCCTATCCCAACAAGAGCCGACAAAGGGCAAGTCAGCCCGCCGACCCTCGCAGTGAACTCGGGTGTCACGGACCACGTGAAGAGCGCTTTCCTCGAGTACGTAGCAGTTGTGAGAGCGACCAGAGAGGTCAATCTCATGACGTGCAAGAAGATCCTGCAGACCTTCCATAGAGGCACAGAAGGTCTACTCAGGGTCCTGCTCGAGGAAGCAGGGGCGGCAGTGTACGACAACGTCACTTCTCAAGTCATCAAAGGGGAAATGACGGGGTCGTACATGGCAGCCTACAGCGCGAAGAGCGGTTTCGTGGCCCTGGACGAGAAGGAAACGGAGAGCTCAGGCAAATTAAAATTCATCGCAGCCGACGACGACCCGATACTGGTTACCGCCAAATGTACCAAAATCATGCCGGACGACAAGATCCTTGAAATGGCACAATCCATTTTGGGGACTTCAGACAGTCCAGCATTGCAGGAAATTTGGGCGGTGCCCAGTATCAGGTGGGTAAACGGAGTTCCGGGTTGTGGCAAGACAACCTGGGTGGTAAGGAACTTCGACGAGGAGAAGGACGTTGTAGCCACCACGACGACCGAAGCTGCCAAAGATCTCCGGCAGAAGCTTGCGCGCCGCTTAGGAGACCGAGTACAGAAAAAGGTGCGCACTATGGCCTCAATCTTAGCCAACGGGTTCAAGCCGAAAGAGAAATGCTACCGCCTCACGGTAGACGAGGCTCTTATGAACCATTTTGGGGCCATAGTCATGGCAGCAAAGTTGTCTGGGGCAAGCGAGATTGTCCTCATCGGAGACGTGAACCAGCTTCCATTTTTGGACAGAGAGAACCTTTTCGAGTTAAGGTATACCCGTCCAAACCTGGTGGCTGGCATCACCCAGGAGCTGCTTTGCACACACCGCAGCCCGATGGACGTGGCGTTTGCACTGAGCGAGATATACTCCGGTATATACACCTCCAAGTCGTCGCTGTCGCGGATCCATTCCCTGGGGGTGAAAGGTTACACAGGAGCGCAAATACCGAGCATCGCCCTAAACACCCTGTTCCTGGTTCATACGCAGGAGGAGAAAGCTTCTCTTGGGAACCAGGGATATGGGTCCGGCGAAGGGTCGCGCCTGTTGACCATACACGAAGCTCAGGGCCTGACCTACGACAGCGTCGTCATCATCAACACCAAGTCCAGGAGGATCCGAGTTCACGACAGCATCTCCCACGCGGTAGTGGCGGTGTCGCGACATACAGCCAGTTGCGTCTACTACACCGACGACGCCGATGACGCCATAGGCCGCTTCGCAAAGAAGGCGATGGGTGCGCCAACTAAAACGGTCGTCGATTACAATCTAAAGACGGCCATGCAGCACCGAGACGCAGCTGTCGTGAATGCTCTCCTCGAGCTAGCGAAATCCCTGGTCAGAAAACCCCACCAAAACACCACCTAAAAGTCCCATCCAAACTCCCAACAAAACCCAATCCAAAAACCTAACCACCCTGTGAAATCCCTTCATGTATGTAACCTCACAATGTAATGTAAGTGTAACCTCATAATGTACCAAAAAAAAAAGATAGTATAAAAAAAAAAAAAAAAAAAAAAAAAAAAAAAAATAGTAGCGAAACGTCTGTATATTATAATTGTAGTCAAATATTGTAAACATAAGTAATATTCCATAGATAATAACAAGTAGCACGATAGTAATAAATTGCATTGCCTGTATAAAATTGTATTGCCTGTATATATAAAAAAAAAATAAAAAAAAAAAAAAAATAATTAAAAAAAAAAAAAAAAAAAAAAAAAAAATACATTTACACAATATAAATATACACACATACACATATATACAAATATAAAAAAAAAAAAAAAAAAAACAAAAAAAAAAAAAAAAAAAAAAAATAAAATATGTATTAAGAGATGGACTCACGTAGACTTAAGTTTAGAAATAAGCAAACTTGTCCGACGCGGGAGCGTCGTTACTGTATAAATATAATAATTAAAACTGTAAACAAATAAAACATCATAAAAAAAGGCGCGGACCACCATGTCCGCGGTATTGTATACTCATTTAAAAAAAAAAAAAAAAAAAACCTAACCTAACCTAACCTAACCTAACCTAACCTAACCTAACCTAACCTAACCTAACCTAACCTAACCTAACCTAACCTAACCTAACCTAACCTAACCTAACCTAACCTAACCTAACCTAACCTAACCTAACCTAACCTAACCTAACCTAACCTAACCTAACCTAACCTAACCTAACCTAACCTAACCTAACCTAACCTAACCTAACCAAACCGCCATAACTTCGGAACCGAAGGTCGTGGGAGGTTGCGGTTTTCACTTTTATAGTCAGGGACTCATTGTCCCACATACCCCACAAATTCAGGTGGTTTGGAGTTGAAGGATTTCAGGACCCTGAAAACAGTTTCAGCGGATAGCTGAGCGCAGGCCAAGTCCGGAGAGTCCAAGCTCGAGCTATCTACGGCTTTCCCGAAGGAAGATATCCGCAGTCAAAAATCACCTTTGACAGCACCGCGGCCATTTTTGTTTTTCTTCAGACAAGCATATCTTCTAAACGGAGAGTCGTAGAGGGTTGGGGTTTTCGCTGAGTATATCAGCAGACCATAGGGCATAGGATCAGATATTTTTCCGGCGTTTTCAGGACCCTGAAAATTTTCAGCCTGAAAAAGGCTCCAGTGGATCGGTCTCACCGAGCCAACTTCGGAAAGCCCAAACACCGGGGTTTTTGGACCGGTGGTTCCGGAGATATCCCTTTATAACCAATTGGGTTTCATTTTGGCAAAAAAACCAAAAATTTTCAAGTTAGGATATCTCCGAAACCCCTTGGTCTAACTGCACCGAGTTTGGGTTCATCTGGGAGGGCTCGGTGAGAGCTATTCATTGGACCTGACGAAGCGACTCTACATAGAGGCGTTAAGAGAGTCGCTATATTTTCTCATTTCTTTTTATTATTAAATTCTAGAGGTTTTCCTCGGCTTTTTATCGTGTGTGTTAACTTAGTCGCGACTCTACATAGAGACAAAAGTTATTTTTAACTTTTTAAAATCTGTTTTTATTTTTGTTTTCTTTTTCTTTTCTTATTAGTTATAAGGTGTATCACGAAGGTTTTATTGAGCCGGACTGTGACTTGAGTCTCTTTACGACTGCTGACTGGCACTTCTCTTCTTTATAGTTATTGTCTTGTTCTTGGATCTACTTTTAGACTGAACTGCACACACCTTTTACACTGTGTGCAGAGCACGATCTATAGACACTACTGTGCTATAAATTTAACTGTAGCATTGAGCTCATATTATTAGTATAACCAGAACGACACCGGATCAAGGTCTGGAACATATTCGGACAGAACAAGACTCTAAAAAGTTATTTCTTTTATTTCTTATCGACCTGAGTGGAATCACTCAAATTTGTCTTATTAGATAATTGTATATATCTGGCTGATCCCCCCTTTACAGGGATTCAGACAAAAAATTGATAGTGTCCTCTGACAGGTCCATTGCATGAAGTTGACCTTCACAAAAACCACCGACATGATCCGCACACCAGCCAAGAAGGACGTGAGCTCGCCGGGTTCCGGAGGCTCTCCGCGTTCGACTGATGAGGCTGGACCCTCGCTTCCCAGCGTCAGGCGTAGTATCGGGGAATGGGAGGCTGGGAGTGCGGAGCCCAAGGCTAAGCCACCGGCCATCCCAAAACCTGCTGCAGCTCTGCCGGTCGCTCAGAAGGCACCCGGCTCGCTGGGGGCGCGGCGGGCCTCCGCGGACGCTGCAGGACCCAGTAACAAGTCCGAGCTAAAGTACCCCAACCTGACAGCGGAGGCCAGAGCTTGCCTTAATAAAGCCAAACTTCACTTGGGCAACTCTCGCAACCTAAAGACCGAGATAAAGACGGAGGTTTTGGGGGCAATAACGCGGCTTTACGAAATAGTGAAGGAGTCGGAAAAGTCGAGACCCCCTGTTACTGTTACTGCTGCATCCACTCCAATCACCGGCCAGAACAGCCTGCCCTCTCCCAATGAGGAAACCGGTGTAAACAGGGATCTCGTGCGGCAACTCGAGATGAATAGCACTCTGCTAAGAGAAAATCTTAATAAAATGGAGTTGCTGCAAGATGCCTTGGCGACAAGGGACTTGGTTGGAGAGAAAACGTATGCGTCTGTGGTAGCTGCGCACAGTCAAACCGGGGCTCAGGCCCTGGGGCGAGCAACGCTGCACTCCGTGGTTGTCTCTTCAACAAAAGAAACAGAAACAGGAGAAGAGGTTCTGGAAAGGGTAAGGAAAGCGGTCGATGCGAAGGAGGGTTGGGTGCAGGTGGAGAGGGTAAGAAAAGCGAAGGATAGGAAGGTTATAATGGGGTGTCGCTCAAAAGAGGAGAGAAACAAAATAAAGGAAAGACTAGAAGCAGTTGGGCAGGGCCTCGTTGTTGAAGAAGTGTCTAACCGGGACCCGCTTCTGATTCTAAGGGACGTGTTGCTGATTCACAGCGACGACGAAGTCCTAAAGGCCCTAAAGAATCAGAATCGGGAACTCTTTCACGGTCTTGGAGACGAGGACCAAAGGATAGGTGTAAAATTCCGAAGGAGGACGCGCAACCCCCATTTGAACCACATTGTGATCAGTGTGTCCCCATTAATCTGGAGGAGGGCCATCGAAGGTGGAAAACTTAGAATCGACCTCCAGAATGTGCGCGTCGAAGATCAGACGCCACTGGTGCAGTGTACCCGCTGCTTGGGCTATGGACATAGCAAACGGTTTTGCAAGCAGTCAACCGATTTGTGCAGTCACTGTGGCGGCTCGCACTTTAGAGCGGACTGCCCGGACAGGCTGATGGGCGAAGCAGCGGTGTGCGTAAACTGCACCAAGGCAAAAGTGGGGAACACTGAGCACAATGCTTTCAGCACTGAATGCCCCGTAAGGAGAAAGTGGGATGCACTCGCTCGAGCCTCGATAGCGTATTGCTAAGGTGGTCCTTGATACCCACCAGTACAAAATAGTCCAGGCCAACCTGCAACGAAGTCAGCTGGCCACAAACGAGCTGTTGCTGGAGGCTGACAAATGCAAACTTGCCGTAGCGCTGCTCCAGGAGCCCTATGTGGGTGGGATGAGAAGGATGAAGGGCTACCGGGGCGTTAGGGTCTTCCAGAGCTCTGACAGAGGAGAAGGGACTGTAAAGGCAGCAATAGCTGTCTTTGACAAAAACTTGGACATCATACAGTACCCGCAACTCACCGCAAACAACATCGTTGTGGTGGGAGTCCGAACCAGAGCCTGGACGATCACGCTGGTGTCCTTCTACTTCGAGCCCGACAAGCCCATAGAGCCATACCTGGAGCACCTCAAACGAGTAGAGCAAGAGGTGGGCCCTAGCAGATTGGTAATTGGAGGAGACGCAAACGCGAAAAGTACTTGGTGGGGTAGCGGCAACGAGGACTCCAGAGGGGAGCAGATGTGCGGAGCACTTGGGGAAATGGGGTTGCAGATCCTCAACATGGGCGACATCCCAACGTTTGACACCATTAGGGGAGGCATTAGGTACAGCAGCCACGTGGACGTAACGGCCTGTTCGGCAGACATGCTGGACCTGGTGGACGGCTGGCGAGTCGCGGAAGGACTCACGAGTTCCGACCATAACGGCATCTTTTTCGGCATTTGTTTAACAAAGTCCAAAGGAATAAGCATCGAGCGCACCACTAGATTATACAACACCAAGAAGGCCAATTGGAGACAGTTTCGTGAGAAACTGTCTCAAATTATGCTGGAAAACAATTTAACAGTTACGGAACTCACAAACATAAACAGCACAGACCAACTAGAACACACAATTAACACATACACACAAGCCGTAACTGAAACATGTACACACACTTTACAAACTAAAAAGAAAAAAGAAACACTCACCTTGCCGTGGTGGTCCGAAGAGCTCGCGGGGATGAAGAAGCTGGTCGCCACTAGGAAACGCAGAGTCAGGAACGCAGCGCCGGTCCGGAGAGAGATGGTGGTCAGGCTGTACCTAGAAGAAAAAGAAAAGTATGAGGAGGCTGTTAGGAGAGCGAGCGAGGAAAGCTGGAGGCTTTTTTGCGGAAAGCAGGACAAGGAGGGCGTCTGGGAGGGGATTTACAGAGTCATGGGAAGGGTCGCGAAAAGGGAGGAGGATCTGCCGCTGTGGTCGGGAGGTGAGGCACTGGACGCGAAGGGGTCTGTGAGGCTGTTGGCCGAGACTTTTTACCCCGAGGACAGTGAGGGGGACGATAACATGGACCATCGCCAAACCCGACAACTGGCAAAAATGGTAAACGAGTGGAGCCATGATGAACACCATGATCCACCGTTTACCCAGAGCGAGCTTGATAGGTCCATGGGGTCGTTCAACCCGAAAAAGGCCCCCGGAGCTGACGGCCTCACGGCCGATATCTGCTCTCAGGCCATTGAATGCGACCCAAAATTTTTCCTGTCGCTGTTGAATAAATGCCTGGCGCACCACCACTTCCCGAAGTCCTGGAAGGAAGCAACGGTGGTTGTGCTTAGAAAGCCAGGCAAAGACTCATACACCGTCCCGAAATCCTACAGGCCGATTGGGCTCTTGCCTGTCCTAGGAAAGGTGTTCGAGAAGATGCTGGTTGCTCGTCTCAAGTTTTATTTGCTCCCCAGGATTAGTACTCGCCAATACGGCTTTATGCCCCAAAAGGGCACCGAGGACTCCCTCTATACTCTCGTGCATTATATCCGCACAAAGCTGGCACAGAAAAAGATAATAACGCTTGTGTCGCTGGATATAGAGGGAGCATTCGACAGTGCATGGTGGCCCGCCATCAAGGTACGGTTGGCTGAGGAAAAGTGTCCTGTAAACTTGAGACGAGTAGTCGACAGCTATCTCAGTGACAGGGTGGTCAGCGTGAGATACGCGGGTGAGGAGAGCAGAAGGTCAACCAGTAAAGGGTGCGTCCAGGGCTCCATAGGAGGTCCTATATTCTGGAATTTGCTGCTGGATCCACTCTTGAAGCAGCTTGAGGATAGAGGCTACTATTGCCAGGCATTCGCCGACGACGTCGTAATGGTGTTCGTCGGCGAATCGGCAATGGAAATCGAGGGACGGGCCAATGCCGCTCTCGAACATGTTCGAGCGTGGGGTGTCAGAAATAAGCTCAAATTCGCGCCGCACAAAACCTGTGCCATGGTGCTAACGCGGCGGCTGAAGTACGACACACCGCGCTTAAGCATGGGGGGGATCGACATTGGCATGTCCCATGAGATAAAAATCCTGGGCCTCACCGTGGACTCTAAGCTCACATTTAATCAGCACATAGCTGTCGCCTGTAAGAAGGCGATAGCTATCTACAAGCAGCTGGCCAGGGCAGCCCGAGTGAGCTGGGGTTTGCACCCGGAAGTCATCCGGGTTATTTACACTGCAGCGGTTGAGCCAACGTTGCTGTATGCCGCAAGTGCGTGGGCGCCAGCCGCGAACAAACTAGGGGTCATTAAGCAGCTGAACGTGGTCCAAAGAGGGTTCGCGCAGAAGCTGTGCAGAGCCTACCGCACGGTCTCCCTAAACTCGGCACTGGTGCTGGCTGGGATACTCCCAATCGATTTGCGCATTCGCGAGGTGGCTGCACTGTACGAGGCCAAGAGGGGGGTGGCCCAGTCAGTACTAAGAGACAGGGAGGTTGAGCGGATGGCTCCAGCGTTAGAATCCCCGCACCCCGCAGAGCAGACTACACTGCAGTTCGGCAGCCTGATAGACGAGGAACAATATCAGAACCACAGCGATTTCGCTGTGCGTATTTTTACAGACGGCAGTAAGATTGAGGGCAGGGTCGGTGCGGCGCTATCCGTGTGGAATAGCGCCACTGAAGTAAAGGCCCTCAAACTTGCTTTGCCGTCTTACTGCACCGTCTACCAGGCGGAGCTGCTGGCCCTACAAAGAGCGGCTGGTGAAGCGCTCAAACGAAGGGAAGACACGTTCGGCATTTTCAGCGACTCCAAGGCGGCTCTCCAGTCGGTGGTCAATGCCAGTTCCTCCCATCCCCTGGCAGTGGAAACCAGAGACACCCTTCGCCACTGTAAGCTCCAGAACAAGAGTGTCTCCTTGTTCTGGATCAAGGCCCACGCAGGATTGGAGGGAAACGAGCGAGCGGACCAACTCGCAAAGGAAGCCGCCCTGGGGTCGAAGAAGAAGCCGGACTACGATCTGTGCCCCGTTTCATTCGTCAAACGGCAGATTCGTATGGGATCGCTTGACGAGTGGAACGGGAGATATAAGTCCGGGGAAACCGCCTCCGGCACAAAAATATTCTTCCCTGACGCTGTTGCGGCGTACAGGGTGGTGCGGAAGTTTGAGCCTACAAGTCTCACCACGCAAATTCTCACGGGGCACGGTGGGTTCTCTGCATACCTGAAACGCTTCAAGTGTAAGGAGAACGCATCGTGCGCCTGTGAGCCGGGCAAGGACGAGACGGTTCTGCATGTGCTCTTGGAGTGCCCGATAACCGAAAAAGCGCGGTACGAAGCTGAGCAATACCTCGAAGAGCGACTCTCAATAGACAAATTGCCTAATCTGGTAAGCGGAAAGAAAAGAAATAGGTTTTTAGAGTATTGTACTAAAATAGCTCTATTAGTAAACAATAGAAATAAGATAGCATAAGTAAATAGGATACTTACATATATAATAGGTTATATAGTTTAAGTATCTGAAACAAAATGTGGAAAAAAAAAAAAAAAAAAAAAAAAAAAAAAAAATGTAGACAATATTCTAAAATAAAACAAGAAAAACAATTGAAAAAAAAAAAAAAAAAAAAAAAAAAAAAAGAAAAGAAAAAGGGAGGTAATAAAAATATTAAAATATCTATTAATAAGTAAACGTTACTCACCTGCTGAATGGATTAAATGTATGTGTGAATGTATGTTAGAATGGTTGTCTAGAAAAAGAAACAAATATCCGTGTTTGATGTTGCATGTGATTTTGAGCTCAATATCATCATAACGCAAAACAATGGCTCTGATCATGTCAGAGGGACACTAGACAAGGCAGGAGTGGGTTTTAGCCGGTAAGAGTCCGGCACTGCCCAGACTGGCTCACGAGTGAGGTAGTCTGGGCGTCCATGAGGATTTCCCCTCCTGCCAAACAAAAAAAAAAAAAAAAAAAAAAAAACCTAACCTAACCTAACCTAACCTAACCTAACCTAACCTAACCTAACCTAACCTAACCTAACCTAACCTAACCTAACCTAACCTAACCTAACCTAACCTAACCTAACCTAACCTAACCTAACCTAACCTAACCTAACCTAACCTAACCTAACCTAACCTAACCTAACCTAACCTAACCTAACCTAACCTAACCTAACCTAACCTAACCTAACCTAACCTAACCTAACCTAACCTAACCTAACCTAACCTAACCTAACCTAACCTAACCTAACCTAACCTAACCTAACCTAACCTAACCTAACCTAACCTAACCTAACCTAACCTAACCTAACCTAACCTAACCTAACCTAACCTAACCTAACCTAACCTAACCTAACCTAACCTAACCTAACCTAACCTAACCTAACCTAACCTAACCTAACCTAACCTAACCTAACCTAACCTAACCTAACCTAACCTAACCTAACCTAACCTAACCTAACCTAACCTAACCTAACCTAACCTAACCTAACCTAACCTAACCTAACCTAACCTAACCTAACCTAACCTAACCTAACCTAACCTAACCTAACCTAACCTAACCTAACCTAACCTAACCTAACCTAACCTAACCTAACCTAACCTAACCTAACCTAACCTAACCTAACCAGTCTGGCTTCAACCGCCGCCCCGAACGCCACGTTTATTCCGCGCTCCGCAAATTAAAAATCGCAAAAATAGTAAAAGTTTCTTGAATATACAAGTGTTATATATTAAAACACGCGCAATCGCGAGGCCAACACGGGAGTGGTAAAATTATTGTGAAAAGTTAAATACAGTGCAAGTTAATACCGAAAACGTGAAATCCCATAAAAGTTCGACTTATAAAGTGAAATAACTCAGGAACGAAAGCGACGACCTAGTCATTTTAAACGCCTATTAGGATTGCCGATACAAGATCTTCGATCCTGGAAAAAGTCCAGATTTTTTCCGCGCAGGCGCGTGGAAATATAAGGAAGTTGCTTTCTTCCAGGCGACAAAGTCCTGATAAAGGAGCAGAAAAATTTCTCTGATCACTTCCTCATAAGGCGAACGAAGAAAGGACCCTGGAGGTCTTTTCAAATTCCAGAAAAAGCCAAGACTCACCACCCTTTTTCAAAAAACAAACTTCACTTTCGGTCGTGAAAAAGTTAAAAAGTTTTTCCGATCGAAAAATCTCAAAATCTTCAGTGACGACCTGGCCTGAAACTCCAAGGAAAGACAGCTGGGACATCTCCAAACCCGTGTACGAAAAACAAAAATTTTTGGACTATAATTTTAGGATATTTGCAAAGTCTGGTGCACATCAAAAAGTCAACCGACCGCAAAATATATTGGTTCCGGTGGAAACAATTACTAAGGTAATAACAGTTTATCCCTAGCTTTTCCGTATATTTTATTTTAGAAATAGCAGCCCTCAGCTGAAACCAACTGAATAATAAATATTCAGTAAAATACAATAAGTAGTTTGCCTGTAATAGTGTCTCCCAGAACGTCGATTTTCCCCGATTAACGCCTGTTTACAAGTCACATGCCAGAGGCTATATTATCCAGACGGGAAGTCGTAGAGGAAATACAATAAAGAACTCATAGTTTTCTCAAGAAGGGCTATCCACCGATCTTGGTCCCATCCCCCTGCGACTTTTCCAAAATAAAAACGGGGTAACTTTACGTAGTTCTGAGAGATTCTCCCCATTTTAAAAGTTTTCCCCACCGATTACCCATAATTTCAGCTTCATAATGTATAATTTAATTTTAATAAAAATTTAGAATCACTAATGTAAGTCTCTGCTTAATGGATGTAGCATTTTCTAAAAATAATTGTAGAAAAGAATTTTGTAAGTGCACCAACCGGGACTCGAACCCAGGACTTTAAATTCCCTAAAAACGCCCATATCTCGGGAACGGAGCTAGTTAGCCCATTTTTGACGCCAGCCTATATATCTATACTTTAGTATAGATATATTGTCAAGCTCTCCAGGCTACTACCATCGTGACCCACCCCCTAAATTTTTATATTTTATCTTTTTTGGAAATAATTTGTAGTTATAAGATACCCCTTCCACAAGAAGTCGGCCATTGTACGTCTGAGCCTGGGCCATTGTGTGTGTCAGGCACTTCATTTTATTTAAATTCGTACCAAATTCAGCCCTCTAACCCCCCCCCTTTTAGAATTATTCCCCCCCCCCCCTAGAATTTTTCCCCTCCCCGCATTCCTAACACTATAAATTAAACTATATAATTTGTATTATTCATTCATATTATTAATAAAATTATCTTATTAATTTCTACCAATATCCCGAATAACCCTTAAAACCCATTTATCTCGCGAACGGTTGGGAATATCAAAATTTTGAGCCCCCCCTCCCGGCACGGACATATATTTAGTTAGGACCCCCAGACCCCCACTTTGACCCCCTCCGTCACTGACCCTCAAAGCAAGTAGTAGTACAGTTATAAATTATATCCCGATACAGCCCGCCCACACCGAATCTCCCCCCATTCCCCGCAACCCCCCGTGGTTCTCCGCGCTCCCCGTGACCCCGTGGTTCCCCACGACACTTAGTAACCCCCTGTACCCCCTTCACCGCCCTCTGCTGACCCCCTGGAACTCTCCGGGACCACTTCTGTATTAAATTGGGTAACACCCCCCCCCCCCCCCCCCCCCTGACTGACCTACCTACAAGGAGCTCAACAAGACCAAAAAAACGAGCCCAATCACGCCGAAATCGGAACAGGGAAGACCCAGCTAGGTCAACTGGAAGATCTACCCGTCAACGCCTACAATACGACGCGGCGCGGTACGGTACGGCAAAATCCTAAAAAGCGGATATCTCTGAAACTAGACTAAATAGGCAATTTTCGACCACGATTTCAGCCTTTGTGGTGTCGAAGACACCACGGTTAAAGTCGCACAAGAGGTACCCCCCCCCCCGCCCTTTTTTCCACTTTCCCAGAACTCTCCCCTCTCCCATCCTTTAAAAGCCATATCTCGGGAAGGAGAGGACATAGAGCCGATCCGACCTCAAAATCAGCCTTTGTGGTGTCGAAGACACCACGGTTAAAGTCGCACAAGAGGTACCCCCCCCCCACCCTTTTTTCCACTTTCCTAGAACTTTCCCCTCTCCCATCCTTTAACGGGCCATATCTCGGGAAGGAGAGGTCATAGAGCCGATCCGACCTCAAAATCAGCCTTTGTGGTGTCGAAGACACCACGGTCAAAGTCGCACAAGAGGTACCCTCCCCCCCCCTATTGGGCCCTCCCCTTACCCTTACGTACAGTATCACCAATAAACCGGTAACTACGGGGGTTAGAAAAATTTGGACCGCGGATCAGTGGTGTTTGATTCAGACTCCCCATTTACAGGGAAGAAACATAAAACACTTTACTTTTACATAACTTTTTTGATTATAATTCTTAACAAAACTTAAACAAACCGTTTAGCGTACTGCGAGCTCGAGTCTTTTCAAGTGGCCGTGAATTCGTATCGTACACATTTTCAGTCAAAAGTACGACTCCACTTAATTTTATCTTCTTAATTTTATCATCTTACCACCACCATGATCCGTACGCCGACAAAGAAGGACGCAGGCTCGCCGGGCTCAAAGAGCTCGCCGCATTCGGCAGAGAAGGCTGGACCCTCGCTTCCCTATGTGAGGCGAAGCATTGGGGAATGGGAGGCTGGGAAAGCCGACCCCCGGAAGTCCCCAGCAAACCAAATAAGCGACGCCACACCAGGAACCTCTCAGCCCACTACTAACATACTAGAGACGCACCGCGTCCCAGGGGATACCGTAATACCACCAAAACGACCTGAACCTGGGTACCCCAACATCACGGCGGAGGCGAGAGCCTGTCTCAATAAGGCGAAACTCCATCTCAACAACTCGCGGAACCTCAAGACAGAGATTAAAAAGGAGGTTACAGCGGCAATAGACCGACTGTTCCAGCTGGTAAAAGAAGCGGACAGGGTAAAGGGTGGACAGAACCAGCACAGGGCAGCTGAAAGCCAGAAGGAAGAGAGGAAAAAGGAAGATGACCTAGACAGCATCACTTGGTTGCGCTCCGCACTAGAAGAGCAAACTCAGATAGTGAAGGAGGGCAACCAGATGATAAAGCAGCTGCAGGTGGCAATGCGAGAGCAGAAAGAGGCACAAGCCTCACGTGACGTGGAGAGACACAACGACGGAGATATCCTAAAAGAAATCAAGGCGCTCGAAGAGACCACCATCGAAATGGGGAAAATGGTCCTCGAAATTAAAGAGAGAGCTCCTACCTATGCGGAGGCCCTGGCCGCACCTCAAAACACCTGGGGTCATAAACCTAAACACTCCGTCGTCGTGTCTTCCGACGTCACCATGGATACAAGCAACGAAGTGGTGGGAAGGGTCAAACAAGTACTGGACGCGAAGAAAAGTGGTCTGCAGATCGAGAGGGTCCGAAAAGTCAAGGACAAGAGGGTCATTCTGAGTTTTAGCAACCGAGAGGAGATGGCAAGAACAACCGCCCAGCTAAAAAAGGACAAGCACTTGAAAGTGGAGGAGGCCAAGAACAAGAACCCACTAGTCATAATAAAGGACCTCTTGTCCTATAATAGTGACGAGGACATCTTGACAGCGCTTAAGGTCCAAAACGCCAGCCTGCTGGAGGACCTGACGGCTGAGGAGACGACTGCCACAGTGAAATACCGGAGGAGGGCACGGAATTCACTAGAGAACCACGTCGTCCTACAGGTGACACCAAAGTTGTGGCAGAAACTCACCGCAGCTGGCAGAGTCTTCATAGACCTGCAGTACGTCAGAGTGCAGGACCAAACACCACTGGTTCAGTGCACAAAGTGCCTGGCGTACGGACATGGTCGGAAGTTGTGTACGGAACCAGTTGATCTCTGCAACTATTGCGGCGGACCCCATCTCAGGGCAGAATGTACCGGGCTGGCAACGGGTGAAAGGCCGACGTGTAAGAACTGCGTCAGGGAAAAACATGACGACACCGCCCACACAATCTATAGTCAGGAATGCCCGGTGCGTAGGAAGTGGGACGCATTGGCGCGAGCTGCAATAGCTTATTGCTAAGGTGGTCACGGGTGTTGCACAGACGAAAACTGATCAAATATATGTCGCAGCGCAAGCTAACCTCCAACGAAAACAACTGGCGACCAACGAGCTTATGCTCGAGGCAAAAAAACGGAAGATAGCCATCGCGCTGGTCCAGGAGCCGTATGTGGGAAGTATAAAGGCAATGAAGTCGTATGGGGGGGCTAGAGTCTTCCAAAACTCGGACTGCAGCGGGGGCACTGTAAAGGCGGCGATAATCGTGTTCGATCAGGACATCGACGTCATACAATGCCCCAGATTCACTACCAACAACATCGTAGTGGTGAAGCTGCGAACTGACGCATGGGAGATTCTCGCCGTCTCGTACTACTTTGAGCCCGAACAACCCATTGGGCCATACCTGGACCACTTAACAACCGTGATGAAAGAGCTTAAGCCTAGGAAAGCCATCGTTGGAGGGGACGCAAACGCCAAAAGTGTGTGGTGGGGAAGCAGTGCTGTTGATGACAGAGGTGACGAGCTGGCGGGAATGATCGGAGAGCTAAACCTCCAGATACTCAACTCCGGGAACAAACCCACCTTCGACACCATCAGAGGAGGACGAAGATTTACCAGCCACGTTGACGTGACCTTCTGCACAGAGGACCTTCTTGACCTGGTGGAGGAATGGTCGGTTGCTGAAGACCTCACGAGCTCGGACCACAACGGAATAATAATTAAAATCAAAGAAAAAAAAGGAAAAGGTATTAATATTAATAGGACCACTAGAATATTTAACACAAAAAAAGCTAAATGGAAACTCTTTGATGACAAAATAGATCAATTAAAAACAGAAAACAGAATTGATAAAGTACATATAGAAGAAATAAACAACAAAGAAGACTTAGATGGCATGGTTAAAAAACTTACTGCAATTATAACCGAAGCATGTTACGAGGCGATGCCAAAGAAAAAAGTTAGCCAAAAACTTACCATTCCGTGGTGGTCCGAAGAACTCGAAGCGATGAAGCACGACGTCGCTACCAGGAAGAGAAGGATCCGGTGCGCTGCTCCGTCGCGTAGAGAGGGTGTGGTTGCGTTGTACCTGGAGGGAAAGGAAAAATATGAGACAGAAGTCAAAAAACGTTCGACAGAGAGTTGGAAAGAGTTTTGCCAGAAGCAAGACAGGGAAGGGGTCTGGGAGGGGATATATAGAGTCATAAAGAACACAGCAAAAAGGCAAGAAGATCTGCCGCTGATATATAATGGAAAAGAGGCAGGGCAAGAAGGTTCTGCGAGAGTGCTAGCGGAGATATTCTACCCGGAGGACAAAGAGGAGGAGGATAGCCCAGACCATCGTCGAATCAGGGCTCTTGCTGACCGAGCAAACGACTGGAGCCATGGTGAAATCCATGACCCGGAGTTTGCAGCGGAGGAGCTTAGATTCGCGACGGAGAGCTTCAATCCGAAAAAGGCACCTGGAGTGGACGGCTTCACAGCCGATATCTGCCAACGGGTAATATCGCGAGACCCGGAACTGCACTTGGCGATATTTAACAAGTGCATGCAACTGACGCACTTCCCCACAGCGTGGAAAGAGGCCACCGTGGTGGTGCTGAGGAAACCAGGGAAAGATGACTATACTAGTCCCAAGTCCTATAGACCGATCGGACTCCTACCAGTGATGGGCAAAATATTGGAGAAGATGATGGTAAGAAGGCTAGGTTGGTACGTGGCACCCCGGATAAGTCCTCGCCAGTATGGCTTCATGCCACAGCGAAGCACGGAAGACTCCCTCTATGACCTGATAGCCCACGTGAAAGGCAAACTCCAAGAGAGGAAGCTAATCACGGTGGTTTCTCTGGATATAGAGGGAGCCTTCGATAGTGCATGGTGGCCGGCCATAAAGGTCAGACTGGCGGAGGAGGAGTGCCCTGTGAGTCTCAGGAAGATGATAGCCAGCTACCTAAGCGACCGCAAGGTCCGGGTCAGGTATGCCGGCCATGAGTTCGCAAAAAGCACTAATAAAGGGTGTGTCCAGGGATCAATAGGCGGCCCCATCCTATGGAACCTCCTGCTTAACCCGTTGCTGGAGAGCCTCACGCAGCGAGGCGATTATTGCCAGGCCTTTGCGGATGATGTGGTGCTCGTGTTTTCGGGGGAGACAGCTCTGGAAATCCAGGGACAGGCCAATGCTGCTCTGGAACATGTTCGGAGGTGGGGTGTCATGAATAAGCTTAAGTTTGCGCCGCACAAAACTTGCGCCATGGTAATCACCAGAAAGCTTAGATATGACACGCCGCACCTGACCATGGGGGGGATCGACATTGGAATGTCCTCGGAAATAAAGATTTTGGGTCTTACAGTGGACGCCAAGCTGACCTTCAATAGCCACACGGCTAACGTTTGCAAGAAGGCACTTGGTATATACAACCACTTAGCTAGAGCTGCTAAAGTCACTTGGGGTCTCCACCCGGAAATAATCCGTATTATATACACCGCTACGGTAGAGCCCATTATCACGTACGCGGCAGGCGCCTGGTCCTCAGCATCCAAAAAATTAGGGGTCCAACGCCACCTTAATGCTGTCCAGAGGGGTTTCGCACAAAAACTATGCGGGGCATATCGCACGGCCTCTCTTCACTCTGCGCTGGTGCTGGCCGGAATATTGCCACTTGACCTTCGCATACAAGAGGCAGCCGCCCTGTATGAGGCGAGGAGAGGTGTATCCCGGCCGCAGCTACTAGTAGATAGGGAGGTAGAGCGAAGAGCCGATTACAAAAGCGCACCTCACCCGGGGAAGCATACCGCGATAGAGTTCGTGAGCTTGGTAGACCAGGAGCAATTGGAGGCGCACAACAGCCAAGCCATTCGTATATTTACAGATGGCAGCCGGATTGAGGGTAAGGTTGGAGCAGCGCTCACCTTATGGGATAGTGCAGCAGAGCTGAAGACCCTAAAACTCAAGCTGGCCCCATACTGTACGGTCTATCAGGCCGAGCTCCTCGCGGTGTGCCGAGCCACAGAGGAAATCCTACGGCGAAGCGAGGCGAGTTATGGAATCTACAGCGACTGTAGATCAGCCCTGGAGACCATAACAAACCTTAGCACAACACACCCCCTGGCGGTAGACACCCGCAAAAACTTGAGGGCTATTGAAAACCAGAGCAAAGCTGTGTCTTTGTTCTGGATCAAGGCACACACGGGCCTTGCAGGAAATGAGAGAGCAGATGAACTGGCGAAGGATGCAGCACTTAAATTGAAGAGGAAACCCGACTACGAGCTGTGTCCGATTTCATTCATTAAACGACAGATCCGAAAGGGGTCGATTGATGAATGGAATCGACGATACAAGGAAGGTACCACTGCTAGTGTAACGAAGATGTTCCTTCCCGACGTAGCTGCGTCCTATAAAATTGTTAGGCAAATTGTCCCAAATAACATACTTACCCAAGTCCTAACGGGACACGGTGGGTTCTCTGAGTACTTGAATCGGTTCAGGTGCAAAGAGAACTCATCGTGTATCTGTCAACCCGGAACACCCGAAACTGTCGAACATCTACTGACTGACTGTCCGGTTCACGCCCTAAAGAGACTCGAGGTTGAGGATAAATTGGAATGTAGAATGATGACACAGAATTTCCCAGAGCTACTATCTAATAAAAAACATAGGGAAACATTTATAAAATTCTTGATAGATGTTGCCAAACAAAGTATAAATAGAAATAAATAGTGTAATAAATGTATGATATACATATATTATAGAATATAAGTAATAAGCATACGAGAAATAAATGTATAAGCAAAATGTTAGAACAATAAGGCAATATGATTAAGTAGATAAGGACAAAAATTTAAGAATAGATAAAACTAAAAAACCTGTTAACCCATTGGGAAATATAAGCCATGTAAATAGATTAAGTAAGAAAAGATGTAATCCAATCCGATTTGTAGAAATAATGTATATCTATAAAGATAGACGTTTGTATAGTGAGGCAAAAAATAGAAATAAGTAAAGAAGGATACTTAAATATATAATAGTTAATATAGTTGAAGTACCTAAAAGCACAAGAAAAAAAAAAAAAAAAAAAAAAAAAAAAAAAAAAAAAAAAAAAAAAAAAAAAAAAAAAAAAAAAAAAAAAAAAAAAAATGTATATATATATATTTAAAGTGGTACTTAGATAAGGTTACACATAAGTTAAATGTAGTCATTTCATGTAATGGTTGTCTAGAAAAGAAGTTAACACCCTGTCTTTGTTGTTGCAAATGTCTTCAAGTCATAATAACACTTACAATGCACAAAAGGACTCTGATCATGTCAGAGGGACACTAGACTTGGCAGGAGTGGGTTTTAGCCGGTAAGAGTCCGGCACTGCCCAGACTGGCTCACGAGTGAGGTAGTCTGGGCGTCCATGAGGATTTCCCCTCCTGCCAAAAAAAAAAAAAAAAAAAAAAAAAAAAAAAAAAAAAACCTAACCTAACCTAACCTAACCTAACCTAACCTAACCTAACCTAACCTAACCTAACCTAACCTAACCTAACCTAACCTAACCTAACCTAACCTAACCTAACCTAACCTAACCTAACCTAACCTAACCTAACCTAACCTAACCTAACCTAACCTAACCTAACCTAACCTAACCTAACCTAACCTAACCTAACCTAACCTAACCTAACCTAACCTAACCTAACCTAACCTAACCTAACCTAACCTAACCTAACCTAACCTAACCTAACCTAACCTAACCTAACCTAACCTAACCTAACCTAACCTAACCTAACCTAACCTAACCTAACCTAACCTAACCTAACCTAACCTAACCTAACCTAACCTAACCTAACCTAACCTAACCTAACCTAACCTAACCTAACCTAACCTAACCTAACCTAACCTAACCTAACCTAACCTAACCTAACCAGTCTAGTCGCGCGGCACCCCTCGTCGCGAGCAGATCATTTTTAAGTCGCTCCGTACTCGAAAAATCTAAAAAAAAAAAATCGGTTTTTTCACGGAAAGTTATAAGTGTGATACATTGTTAGAAGCGCGCTGCCAAGACGCACGCGAAAGTGAAAGTGAATTGGTGAAAAGTTGAAAACTGTGAAAGTTATTCGTGAAAAACCACTTCTCGAGAACTTTCGAGCTCGACGCTGCTCGATTTTGAGTGAACATTTATAAATCGGCGATTACAGCCGTGTGCGCCGCAAGAAGACCTAGCTCTGGACACCTCATTTGGAATTTTCCGAGTGGGGGTTCCGAAGTTAATACGGAAAAACTAAAAACCACGTGGCACGTGGACAGAGTTCCCGAGGGTTCCGACTGGACCCCCGAGCAAAAATCGAAGGCGACACAGACGAGGAGCCGGGTGGCTTCCTGACTTTGAAGAAAACTGACTTAGAACACCCTCAAAAATAAGGTTTTAATTTGAGTAATTTTCAATATTTGTTTTCCGGGAAACAAGCGCGGTGACATATATTTTTTATGGACCCTAAAAATTAAGCATAAGCATCCCTATATAAGATTTAAATTTCATTAAAATCAAGGTGTTACTATTTAAGATATTTAGATTTTAAGGTTTTAAAAATTTGAGGGTTGGCTATTTCAACCCCAAAAAAGTTTTAAAAATTTTATGGACACGTACCTGGTGGTTAACTATAGCTGTTATATATTTACAAAATTTTGCATTGTTGTTTAACGCCGAAAATCAGTTCTCTAATACAAATTTTTTACTTACGTCATTTTCAAGTGTTAAAATACACCCCCTCAGGGCAGACTAAAAATACATTTGTAGTATCACAGGATAGGGAAATTTGTCCTCTATCCAGTGATATATAATAATCCCACCCGTAACGTAAATTACATATAGTTTTTAATAATACCACACAAACGTAGAAAATAAATTTCTGCTAAAATATTTTTGACCTTAATTTAGTTTAGTTTTAATATAATATAAACATACCTGCCTTACTTGTACTCTGGTTCGCCTTCCGCGACCCAGTGTCCTGTTTTGCAGTCGTAATTCCAGTTTTTGTAAAAAAATTTCAGTCAAAAAATTAGTATATTGACCAAAATTAAATAATTTTATTCAGGAATAGCTATAGTTACCCGACAGGCCGCTGGCCCGCGTGGAGACGCGTCTTTTGACACCTCACACGTGCGTCTAGCACTTATAGGACCCGAGATAACTCCAAAAATAGTTTTTCACCAACTGGGAATCGAACCCGGGACTTTTAAATTCCTAAAAACGCCCATATCTCGGAAACGGTGCTAGTTAGCCCATTTTTGACGTCAGCCTATATATCTGTACTTTAGTACAGATATATTGTCAAGCTCTCCAGGCCACTACCATCGTGACCCACCCCTTAAATTTTTATATTTTATTTTTTAGAAATAATTTTGTAGTTTAGATACCCCTTCCTTAAGAAGTCGGCCATTGTATGTCCGAGCCTGGGCCATTGTGTGTGCCAGGCATTTCATTTTATTTAAAATTTGTACCAAACTCTGCCCTCTACCCCCCCCCCCCCCCCTAAAATTATTTCCCCTCCCCCCTAGAAATTTTCCCCTCCCGCATTCATATCACCATAAATCAATTTATATATTTGTAATTTATTAATTTCTACTAATATCCCGAATAACCCTGAAAACCCATTTATCTCGTAAACGGTTGGGAATATCAAAATTTCGATAAAATTTCCCCCCCCCCCCTAGTACCCCCCCCTCCCGGCACGAACATAGATTCAGTTAGGACCCCCAGACCCCCACTTTGACCCCCTTCGTTACTGACCCTCAAAGCCAATAGAAGTACTTTTAAACTAAATCCCCATACAGTCCGCCCACATTGAACCCCTCCCCGCTCCCCGTGACCCCCCGTGGTACCCCCCCGCCCCCAGTGACCCCGTGGTTCCCCCCACGATTCTTAGTGACCCCCTGGGACCCCCAGTACCCGCCTTCACCGCCCTCTGCTGACCCCCTGGAACTCTCCGGGATCATTTTTTGCATTAAATTGGGTAAACCCCCCCCCCCCCCCCCCCCCCCCCCCCCCCCCCCCCCCCTTCTCAGAACTACCTCACCCCCCCGGGCCTTAACTTTGGTACCAGAGGTCTTAGACCCATCGAGTTTGGGGTCTTTCGAATCGGAAGGAAGAGACCTACCTTTTGGCTCCAAAATAAATTGAATTAAATTTAATTTTAAGATTTACCAAAATTATATTAAGTAGGTTAGGTTAAGATAACTGGACAAAGGGTCTGAGACCCAGTTTGTTTTTATTAACTGTAGCTTTATTGAGCACAATAATTAGCATAAGGCAAGTAGTTTATAGAGGTTGATTTTTATTATATATTATTTTATTGAATACTTTCTGTGCGTATCCCCCCTCTACAGGGACACAGAAGTATCGCCAGTGTCCTCTGACTGGTCTTTGATGAATTTGACATTCACAAAGGCCACCACCATGTTCCGCACACCGGCCAAGAAAGACGCGAGCTCACCGGGCTCCAGGGGCTCGCCGCGTTCGACAGAGAAGGCTGGACCCTCGCTTCCCAGTGTGAGGCGTAGCATTGGGGAATGGGAGGCTGGGAAAGCTGAGCCCCAGGCCAAGACCCCGGCCAATCCAAAGCGTGACACCACACCACCTGCTTCCAGCTCTATGGAGACGCTCCGAATACCCGCGGACACCGAAAAGCCACCAAAGAGGCCCGAGTCCGGCTATCCCAGCCTCACTGCGGAGGCGAGAGCTTGCCTAAATAAAGCAAAGCTTCATTTGGGCAACTCTCGCAACCTCAAGACAGAGATAAAGACGGAGGTGGTCAACGCGATCAACAGGCTCTTTGAGCTGGTAAAGGAGTCAGAGCGAAGCAAAGCTCCCGCTGCGGCTGCGGGTAAAACAGCGGATACACCTGTGTCCGCAGTTGTGCCTGCAGTCGCACCGGCGGCGCCCGCATATATAAAACCGACCACGGATGAGCCGACAGAGCTAATGAAGAGCCTTGTGGCAGGCCTCATGGAGCACAAGCAGGCGTTGGAGGAGTGCCAACAACACACCCGAGCTCTGTCGGAGCACCTTCAGCAGGCCCCTCGGTACGTCGCAGGCCAGGGTCCGTCGTTCGCGGAAATCGCCGCCGGTCCGAAGCAGAACATCCAAGAACCTCTTCACTCGGTGGTTGTATCATCTGTGAATGATCAGGATACGAGTGAAGAGGTTATTGAGAAGCTCAGGACGGCGGTTGATGCAAGAAACGAGGGCACTAGGGTGGAGCGGCTGCGCAAGGCGAGGGACCAAAAAGTGGTTGTCGGCTTTAGGACCAGGGAGGAAATGACGTTGGTAACCGAAAGAATAAGGAAGACGGGCAATCTAGTGGTAGAGGAGGTAAAGAACAAAGATCCTCTCATCATCATCAAGGACGTCCTCTCCTGCCACTCGGATGTGGAGGTTACACAAGCCCTGCAGCGGCAAAATACCCACCTGATCGGGGACATACCTGCGGAAGATTTGAGGTTGGGGGTGAAGTACCGTCGTAGAACGAGGAACCCCCACATGTGCCACGTCATCCTGCGGGTGTCCCCTACGGTATGGCAGAGGCTGACTACGGCGGGTCGCGTGCACATTGACCTACAGCGGGTGCGTGTGCAGGACCAGTCACCACTGGTGCAGTGCACTCGCTGTCTGTGCTTCGGGCACAGCAGGAAACTGTGCACGCTGCCCGCCGACCTCTGCATCCACTGCGGTGATCCCCACATGCGTGCAGACTGTCCGTCACGTCTGGCAATGGAAGAGCCGAAGTGTCACAATTGCCAAACAGCAAAAATGGAGAAGACTGACCACAACGCCTTCGACAGCGTGTGCCCGATACGCGCCAAATGGGACGCGTTAGCGCGCCTGTCGGTGGCGTACTGCTAAGGTCAAGTCGGCATTACCCGCAAGAGAACCACAACGGTATTGGTTCCAAAATTAACATTCGTTCAAACCTACAAACGTAAAAAACAAACAAAATAAGTAAACTCATTGAAAAAGCGAATTGGAGACAACTTCATGAGAAATTGCCCCAATTGAATACAATAAATTAAATTTTAAAAATATTAGAAAAAACTTACCTTACCGTTGTGGTCAAAAGTGATGTTAATATAAAGCAGGAGGTCAGCACCATGAGAAGTCGCATTCGGAGCGCTGCACCAGACCAGAGAGCGCAGGTTGTCGAGCGGTACCTGAAACAAAAAGGGAATGAGTATGAAGAAGTGGAAGTTACTATACTGAGAGAAGCAGCGGCTGAGTCTGGCAAGATCTTTTAAAAATTGTCTAAGAGGAACATATATTAAAATAGTAGTAATAATTTATAGGATAGGAATGAAATATAAACCAGTTATAAGAAATTATGTCTATATGATATATTGTATATATATTAGGATAGCCATATTATAAATAGAAAATAGATTAAGAAAAGATTTGAACAATTATAGTTTGCACAAAAAAAAAAAAAAAAAAAAAAAAAAAAAAAAAAAAAAAAAAAAGGAATTAAAAATCTCATAACTATAATAATAAAAAGAGCAATAAGTTATTACTAACGTAAGGTGTTAGCCTGTTAAGATACGCATACCATGTAAACGAATGTATTAGATTGGTTACTACAGACAAATCGGATGAAGTGTGGAAACCGCTTCCAGGAACTCTCCATTACCTAAAACAGGATGCATGAAAGAAGAACAAAACAATGATAAGCAACCAGAATTATGGCCAAACAAGGTCTCTGATCATGTCAGAGGGACACTGAGCAAAGGCAGGAGTGGGTTTTAGCCGGTAAGAGTCCGGCACTGCCCAGACTGGCTCACCAGTGAGGTAGTCTGGGCGTCCATGAGGATTTCCCCTCCTGCCCAAACAAAAAAAAAAAAAAAAAAAAAAAAAAAAACCTAACCAGTCTGGCTTCAACCGCCGCCCCGAACGCCACGTTTAAACCGCGCTCCGTACGTTAAAATCGCTAAAAATAGCAAAAACTTCGCGAAAATACAAGTGTTATACACCAAAACACGCGCAATCGCAAGGCGAATACGGGAGTGGGAAAAGTTTTGTGAAAAGTGTAAACCAGTGCAAATTAACACTAAAAAAGTGAAATTTCTGGAATGTTTAACCTATAAAGTTGAATAACTCGAAAACTAAAGCGTCGACATAAAACTTTTAAATCGCTATCAGGATTGCCGAACCAAGATCTTGGATCCTGGAAAAAGTCCAGAATTTTTCCGCGCAGGCGCGCGGAAATACAAGGGAATCACGAAAAACAAGTGACTAAGTCTCGATTAAAGGGGCAACAACTTATTCCTGACCACTCCCTGAGGAGGCGAACGAGGAAAGGACCCTGGAGGTTTTTTCAAAATCAAAATCAAGCCAAGACACACCACTTTATTAAGAAAACAAACTTAACGTGCGGTCGTGAAAAAGCTGCAAAGTTTTTCCGACCGCGAAAAATCAAAATCTTCAGCGACGACCTAGTCTGAAACTCACAGAGAAGATAGCGAAGACATCAGCGAACCCGGTAACGAAGAAATATAAATTTAGGGACAGTAATTTTAGGACCTATGGTTAATTTAGTGCGCATAGCAAAAATTTCCGGCTGCAAAATAAGTTTGTTTCCGGCAGGAACAAAGTAAGGTAATAATAGTTTATCCCTAGTTTTTATGATTATTTTTATTTAGAAATAGCAGCCCTCAGCTGAAAGTAACTGAATAGAAAAATATTCAGGAAAATATAATAAGTAGTTTGTAAGTTATAGTCTCTCCCAGAACGTCGTTTTTCCCCGATCGCCGTTTGTAAAACAGTCACATGCTAGTGGCTATAGTTTCCAGACGGGAAGTCGTAGAGGGAATATAATAAAAAACTAATAGTTTTCTCTAGAAGGGCTACCTACAGATTTTGGTCCCATCCCCCTGCGACTTTTCCGAAATAAAAAAGGGGTAAATTTGCGTAATTTTTAAAGATTCTCCCCACTTTTTAATTCTCCCCATCGTTTACCCATAGTTTAATGTATTTCAATTTATTTATTAATCTTAATCAAAAATTTAAAATCAATTAATGCAAACCAGAGTAAATTACTGTTGAACGGATGTAGTCTTATTACAGAAAAACTATATATGAAAATAAAAATTTTTTAAAGTGTTCACTAACCGGGAACCGAACCTGAGACTCTGAAAATATTAAAACGCGTATATCTCGGGAACGGAGCGAGATAGCCCATTTTTAACGCCACCCTGGATATCTATACTTTAGTATAGATATACTGTAGCGCCCTTCAGGCCACCACCTTTTTGACCCGCCCTTTTTTAGAATTATTTTAAATTTTTATGCCCCCACCACAGAAAACTCGGCCATCGTACTTGGCCTGACACTGAACTAATAAAAATTACTAATCTCATACCACCCCCCCCCCCCCCCAGAATTATTTCCCCTCCCACCAACTATCAGACTTAAGTAGAAAAATATAATACATATTTGTATAACTAGTTAATTGTAATTGTATTACCACAATCCCGAAAAATTCCCCCATACCCTTATAAATCCATTTATCTCGAAAACGGCTGGGAATATCTACATTTTGAGTAAATTTGCCCCCCCCCCTAGTACCCCCCCCTCCCGGCAGGAACCTACATTAAGATAGGACCCCTAGACCCCCATTTTGACCCCCCCCGTACTGATCCCCAAAAAGTAAGTAGTAGTCTAATTATATATCACAATCCCACAGCCCACACATATCGAATCTTCCCGCTCCCTGTTACCCCCCCGTGGTACCCCCGCGACACTAGTGACCCCCTGTGACCCCCAGTATACCCTTCACCGCCCTCTGCTAACCCCCTGGATCTCTCCGGGACCATCTTAAATTCAATTGGAAAATTTAAACCCCCCCACCCCCCCGTCTGGGCTACCTCACCCCCCCGGGCCTTAACTTCGACACCAGACGTCATAGACCCACCGAGTTTGGGGTCTTTGGAATCAGAAAAAAGAAACCTAGCTTTTGGTTCCATAACATATTTAAATAAATCGACTTGGGAAAAAATTTCAACGTTTCCTATACGAAACCAAATTTAGACGCGTCACAGACTTGACAGTCGTTCGAATCTAGAACGACTTAATTTTAAATTATTTTAAATTATTTGCCGTTGCTTCTGTGCTCTTCCCCCCTTTACAGGGACACAGAAGTAACACCAGTGTCCTCTGACTGATTTCATGAATTTGACCTTCACAAAGGCCACAATCATGTTCCGCACACCGGCCAAGAAAGACGCGAGCTCACCGGGCTCCAGGGGCTCGCCGCGTTCGGTAGAGAGGGCTGGACCCTCGCTTCCCAGTGTTAGGCGTAGCATTGGGGAATGGGAGGCTGGGAAGGCTGAGCCCCAGGCCAAGTCCCCGACCAACCCAAAGCGTGACACCACACCACCAGCTTCCAGCTCTAAAGAGACGCTCCGAGTACCTGCGGACACCGCAAAGCCGACAAAGAGGCCAGAGTCCGGTTATCCCAGCCTCACTGCGGAGGCGAGAGCTTGCCTAAATAAAGCAAAGCTTCATTTGGGCAACTCTCGCAACCTCAAGACCGAAATTAAGACGGAGGTGGTCAACGCCATAAACAGGCTCTTTGAACTGGTGAAAGAGTCAGAGCGTAGCAAAGTTCCCGTTGCGGCTGCGGGTATAACAGCAGATATAGGTGTGTCTGCAGTTGTACCTGCAGTCGCACCGGCGGCGCCCGTATCTCTTAAGCCGGCCCAGGATGAACCGACGGAGCTTATGAAGAGCCTGGTGGCAGGCCTCATAGAACACAAGCAGGCCTTGGAGGAGTGCCAACAACGCACTCAGGCTCTGTCGGAGCATCTTCAGCAGGCCCCTCGCTACGTCGCAGGCCAGGGTCCGTCGTTCGCGCAAATCGCCGCCGGTCCGAAGCAGAACATCCAGGAACCTCTTCACTCGGTGGTTGTATCATCTGTGAATGATCAGGATACGAGTGAAGAGGTTATTGAGAAGCTCAGGACGGCGGTTGACGCCAGAAATGAGGGCACAAGGGTGGAGCGGCTGCGCAAGGCGAGGGATCAGAAGGTGGTGGTCGGCTTCAGGACCCGGGAAGAAATGACGAAAGTGACCGAAAGGATAAGGAAGACGGGAAATTTAGTAGTGGAGGAGGTCAAAAACAAGGACCCGCTCATCATCGTCAAGGACGTCCTCTCTTGCCACACAGATGTGGAGATAATCCAGGCCTTGCAAAGGCAAAACACCCAATTAGTCGGGGACATACCTGCAGACGACTTGAGGTTGGGGGTAAAGTACCGTCGTAGGACGAGGAACCCCCACATGTGCCACGTCATCTTGCAGGTGTCCCCTACGGTGTGGCAGAGGCTGACTACGGCGGGTCGCGTGCACATTGACCTACAGCGAGTGCGAGTGCAGGACCAGTCACCACTGGTGCAGTGCACTCGCTGTCTGTGCTTCGGACACAGCAGGAAACTGTGCACGCGGCCCGCCGACCTCTGCATCCACTGCGGGGAGCCCCACATGCGTGCAGACTGCCCGTCACGTCTGGCAATGGAAGAGCCAAAATGCCACAACTGCCTATCAGCCAAAATGGAGAAGACTGACCACAACGCCTTCGACAGCGTGTGCCCGACACGCGCCAAATGGGACGCGTTAGCACGCCTGTCGGTGGCGTACTCCTAAGGCAAAGTCAGCATATCCCGCAAGTGAGAACCACAACGGTATTGTTTTTAAAAAAATTAATGTTCAGTTTAAAAACTATAAACGTCACTAAAAACAATAGAATTTTCAACACAGAATAAGCAAATTGCAGCCAATTTCATGAGAAATTGGCCCAATTTCAGGCAGACACCAAAATTAGATTTATAAAAAATTAGAGACCAACTTACCTTACCGTTGTGGTCAATAATGTTCTCGTTCAAAGTAAGCCTAGCAAAATATTATATTAAACTGGTAGTAAAAACCTATAGGATAAGTAATAAAAATAAACAACTAGAATAAGAAATTATGTCTATATGATATATTGTGTATATATTAGGATAGCCATATTATAAATATAGTATTGATTTAGAAAGTGTAATAAAAAGTATAGGTATTAGAATAAGTAGATTTAAAGAACATATTAAGTCATAAAAAAAAAAAAGAAAAATACAAAAATAAAAATAGAAAAATAAGTTATTAGGTATGTAGTATGTTAGCGTAAAATAAACTAATTACAAATACATGAAGGTTTTACATGCGGATTGCCTAAAACAGGACGTATGAACAAAATCAAAATTTAAAAAAAGATAAGCAATCAGATCAATGGTCAAACAAGGTCTCTGATCATGTCAGAGGGACACTGAGCAAAGGCAGGAGTGGGTTTTAGCCGGTAAGAGTCCGGCACTGCCCAGACTGGCTCACCAGTGAGGTAGTCTGGGCGTCCATGAGGATTTCCCCTCCTGCCAAACAAAAAAAAAAAAAAAAAAAAAAAAAAAAAAAAAACCTAACCTAACCTAACCTAACCTTTTTTTTTTTTTTTTTTTTTTTTTTTTTTTGTCGCTGAGAAATGCTTTATGCATCCCCGCTCGTGGGGGACGAGACGGGGTATGTGGGACTCCTGTCGAAATCCGCACTCGACAGTATACCCACTAAAACTCAGCGGTGTTCCCACAACGCCGTGATGGGAGGGCTATGGGAAATTGGCTCAGCCTCTGCTTCCACAGCCCTCCCGGCGTATGCCCGCCTATTGGGCGGGCCCCGCATGCCCCCCATTTAACTGGGGGGCTACGGGAATGGCCGGGAACACCCGGCCACTCCCGTCCGACACTGGTGGAGGCCCGTGCAATACAGGCAAAGGGCGCCCCCGCACCCACCGCCTGCTGGCCTCCACCCGGGAGGAGCCGGAGGTGACTACCAGACCGGCGTCTTCCTCGACCCCTCCCCTCTCCGGAGCGGCGCCACGCGAGAGAATCATCTCCCCGCGCGGGCGCCGCTGCCTCCCCCCGGGACACGACCGCCTATTCCGCAGCGGCGGCCGTGCCCAGTCTACGCCCACTCACCTCCCTCTGTAAGCAGAGGAGGAGTGGGCGTATCTGCCCTCTGTAGCCCGGTTCCCTTCACCGACCATCAAGCATGATCGGCGATTGGAACCGTGACCTTTCCCCGCTTGTTGAAGATTAGCCGCCAGCCCCAATTGTCCCCCAAAACCGCACTGGGAGAAATTGGAGCCGACGTTGCCCAGGGTGCGCCACGAGGAGGCTCTTCAACATGCACCCCAACCTAACCTAACCTAACCTAACCTAACCTAACCTAACCTAACCTAACCTAACCTAACCTAACCTAACCTAACCTAACCTAACCTAACCTAACCTAACCTAACCTAACCTAACCTAACCTAACCTAACCTAACCTAACCTAACCTTTTTTTTTTTTTTTTTTTTTTTTTTTGTTTGCGCTGGGAAAAATGCATTACGCATGCCCACCCGTCGGGGGACGGGTGGGGTATGTGGGACTCCCCGGTAGAACCGGTATACCCACTAAACAACCCAGCGGCATTCCCGCATCGTCTGAGTGGAGGGGGACTGGGAATCGGCAGAGCCTTTCCATCCTGCCCCCCGCCGACGACCGCCCGCCTTTACGGCGGGCCCGGCGGGCCCCTCCCGTCGGGGGGGAGGGGCCCAGGAATGACTGACGACGTGGGTGGTGGACAGTGCAATGCAGGAGAAGGCGCCCCCGCGCCTGTCTCCCGCTGTTCACCACCTGGAGGCGCGTGACGACGATCATACAACCGCCGTCTCACGCCCCGTCTTCGCCTGCGGAGCGGCGCCGCGAGAGGGTCTTCCTCCCGCACGCGCTCCGCCGCCTCCTTCTGTGACATTACCTCTTCGCAGAAGGAGGCGACCGCTGCCCAGGCCCCCTCGCTTTCCAGCATCGAGTTGACGACGCCGGGAAGCGAGAGGTCCTGCCCGACTGCTGCGACCAGTGTGTGGCGCAGCTCGGACCAGGCTGGGCACACCTCGAGGGTGTGCTGCGCCGTGTCCTCCGCCGCGCCACAGTCGTGGCACGACGGGGTCTCCTCCCTTTGGATCCGATGCAGGTGCGATCCGAAGCACCCGTGTCCGGACAACACCTGCACCAGACGGAAAGAGAGGAAACCGTGGGACCGCTCGAGCCAATCCTTCAGGACCGGCCCGAGCGCGTCCAGTGTTCGGCGGCCAAATGCGGCAGTGGCGAGGTCCTCCGTCCAGTGATGGACGATTGCGTCCTTCGCCTCTTGCCGCACGGCCTCCCGCTCTTCTGCGGCGGGGGGCTCCCCGAGCGCCTTACGGCGCGCCGTCCATTCGTACACTCTGGTCAGCACCCACGCCTCGAGCTCCCAAGGAGGGGTGCCGGCCAGAGCGCACGCCGCAGAGAAGCCTACCGAGCGGTAGGCCCTCGCCACCCGCAGTGCAATGGCCCTTTGGGGCCTGCGGATGGCCGTGGCGTTCTCCCGCCTGTGAAGGGAGTCTGCCCAGATTGGGGCCCCGTAAAGGGCCATGCTCCTGAGGATGCCGGCATACAAGCGCCGGCATCGCGCCTTCGGACCCCCCAGATTCGGGAGGAGCCACGACAAGGCGTTCGCGGCCTTCAGCAGGCGCGTCGACAGCCCGCTAAAGTGTGGGCCGAAGCGCCACCTGCTGTCGAGGACAAGGCCCAAGTACTTCATCTGGGCCTTGACCTCGATCCTGACGCCCTCCACTATAATGTGGCCGTCGGGAGGGATGCGCTGCCGTGGACCGTGAAAATACACGGCCTCGGTTTTGTGCAGCGCAACCAACCTAACCTAACCTAACCTAACCTAACCTAACCTAACCTAACCTAACCTAACCTAACCTAACCTAACCTAACCTAACCTAACCTAACCTAACCTAACCTAACCTAACCTAACCTAACCTAACCTAACCTAACCTAACCTAACCTAACCTAACCTAACCTAACCTTTTTTTTTTTTTTTTTTTTTTTTGTTTCCGGGGTGGAAAATCCTCATGGATGTCCGCCGCCCTGGGGCGGGCGGCGGGGTCTGTCAGACTCTTACTGACTAAAAACCACCCCGGTGTTCCATCTCACACCTACGCCGGGGGTCGCGGGAACGTACGATCCTTCCGCAACCCCCGACTGGTGCCGGCCCGCCGCTGCGGGCCACTTCGGGTCTGGGGGGGAGTGAGGTGTTTGACTCCCCCCGTGACGTCTAAAAGGGGCGCGCGTGGAACACTACGCGCCGCCACCTCGGGTCCTGGTGTGTGGGGGGCGACGGACGTCCCCGAGTCCGTCGCCCCTGGACCCATTTAGGGGGGCTGGAAGAGGGCGTTGTCCGCCCTCCGCCGACGCCCGGTGCGCCTTCTGCGGGCCGGGTGAGTGGACGAGATCTCCCTCTCCCTTTCCGCAGCCTCCTTCTGCGAGACGACTGTCTCGCAGAAGGAAACCACCGCGAACCTAACCTAACCTAACCTAACCTTTTTTTTTTTTTTTTTTTTTTTTTTTTTGTCGCTGAGAAATGCTTTATGCATCCCCGCTCGTGGGGGGACGAGACGGGGTATGTGGGACTCCTGTCAAAAACCGCACTCGACAGTATACCCACTAAAACTCAGCGGTGTTCCCGCGACGCCGTGATGGGAGGGCTATGGGAAATTGGCTCAGCCTCTGCTTCCACAGCCCTCCCGGCGTATGCCCGCCTAGTTGGCGGGCCCCGCATGCCCCCCATTTAACTGGGGGGCTACGGGAATGGCCGGGAACACCCGGCCACTCCCGTCCGACACTGGTGGAGGCCCGTGCAATACAGGCAAAGGGCGCCCCCGCACCCACTGCCTGCTGGCCTCCACCCGGGAGGAGCCGGAGGTGACTACCAGACCGGCGTCTTCCTCGACCCCTCCCCTCTCCGGAGCGGCGCCGCGCGAGAGAATCATCCCCCGCGCGCGCGCCGCTTCCTCCCTCCGGGACACGACCGCCTGTTCCGCATCGGCGGCCCTGCCCAGTCTACGCCCACTCACCTCCCTCTGTAAGCAGAGGAGGAGTGGGCGTATCTGCCCTCTGTAGCCCGGTTCCCTTCACCGACCATCAAGCATGATCGGCGATTGGAACCGTGACCTTTCCCCGCTTGTTGAAGATTAGCCGCCAGCCCCAATTGTCCCCCAAAACCGCACTGGGAGAAATTGGAGCCGACGTTGCCCAGGGTGCGCCACGAGGAGGCTCTTCAACATGCACCCCAACCTAACCTAACCTAACCTAACCTAACCTAACCTAACCTAACCTAACCTAACCTAACCTAACCTAACCTAACCTAACCTAACCTAACCTAACCTAACCTAACCCACCCCTCCAGCCCTCGTTGCGGTCGGATCGTTTTTGGAGTCGCTCCGTACATAAAAAATCGGAAAAGTGGTCAAAAGTGCTCGGATTTTCAAAATTTAAGTGTTGTTGGATGGAACAAAGTGTTCCCCACATCCCTAAGTGGAAGCCATAAACCGGATTGCAGTGTCGTGCCGTGAAAAAACGGAAAACCAGTTTTTTTGAGGTTAAGTCTTTAAAGCTGAGACATTTTACGCATTTGCTGCGGAACAAGAGCGGCAAACCCGTTTGTTTCATTTGAAAACACCACTCTCCAACGTTACCTTTGTTCCGAATAACTGAGAACAAATATCGCTTCAGGATTTCCAGAGATATTCGCAAAAAACCAAAAAGCACGTGTTCTGAAAAATACGAACGAGTCAAGGCAGCGGCCGGAAAATTTGCAGTACGCGAGAAGCCCCTGGGAAATAACGATATTTGCAAGTAAAATAATTTTATGTTATATACTTTCTGGTTTATAATTATTTTAAAGTTGAAACTTTGAACACCTACAACTGCCGAAGAAATTACAAAACTGAAAATTTTCAACTGCTATCTTTTGCGCGCTCATTAGAATAAGATATTTTGAGGAAACTAGATTTTTGTCTTTACTGGTTTTAATAGGGTAATTGAAAGACCTGAAAAAATTGTTTATATATAAATTTCTATACAAAATCTTATTAAATTTAAATTTGCATAATTGTGTCACATACTGTGTCTTTTGCTGATTAATTAGAAATTTTTTTAAAAATTTTTCGATCAGCGGTTCCAAAATTATTCATTTTTTAGTTATTTATTGTCATTAAATCGTAATAAATAGGAATAAATAAATTTTAATATTAGGATAGACTTTTTTATGTATATAGTGATAAGTTTAAGCCCAAAGTTGCCCCAGATAGCCTCGGTATTGACAGAGATAGCTTTTTCGGCCATTTTGGTTTTAATGGTAACAAAATAAAACTGTAGATATCTCCGAAGTTATTAGGGCTAGAAGTTCCGGATTCGCGCGGTTCTCAGCGGCACACTTGCGGGAGCGCTTCGATCCCGCTTTCAGGCGTTTTGCGGGCCTGAAAGTTTTCAGCGCTGAAACTCATTACTGTGTGTGGGGGGGGTCAGGCCGAGCTTCACATTCGAGACCGCGGCTCTCTCCGATGAGTGGTTGCGGAGCTATAGCCATTTAAGTGTGGCATTTGACAGCTGGGCGGCCATTTTGTAAGACTTTGGCTCACCGTGGCTCCGGACTCATTGGTCGTGGAGGGTTGCCGTTTTCGTATTGTCGTTTGGGAGGACATACTCTGTCGTGCACAATAGGTTTCAGGGGTTTTGGAGCTGAAAATTTTCAGGACCCTGAAAACCACCTTGCATGAAGGGGAGTACCGGGCCGAGCCTGAGGAGTCCAAACTCGGGTGCTCTGCGACTGTCCGAAGCGTAGATATCTTCGGTCAAAGATTGTTTTTGACAGTTCTGCCGCCATCTTGTAAATACTCAAACACCCATATCTCCGAAACGGGGGGTCGTAGAGCGACGAGACTTGTTTTTGGTTGATAGGTTTTTGCTTGCCTTGCGTCTGGGTGGGCTTTTGGGCATTTTCAGCACGAAAAAGATTTTCAGCCTGAAAAGTGTATCGGTGGGTAGATTTCGTCGGGCACAACCGGATGAGCCCAGGCACGGTGCAATTCGGTCTGACGGTTGCGGAGTAGTTGAGTATTAACCACAATCCGCCGCCATCTTGGATGGCAACCAGAATTTTTAAACTTCGTTTTCTCCGTAACGCTTAGGGCTGGGTGCCCCGTGTTTGGGGTCGTTGGATTGGGCTTGGCGAGCTCTATCTGCTTGAATAGTCAAATCGACTCTACATAGAGCTAATATTGAAAAATAGATTTTTGACAGCCAAAACTGATTCTCCTAAAGTATAGAGTCGTTTAACTCGGAATCCTGAGGGCCTGTTGTAGAGTCTTTGTAGTGGCTGACGGTGACTGAGTAGGATATAGGCTGGCCTGGACTCTGCATTACTCTGCAGCATTCGTACCTCACCTGTCGCGTCTTTTACTAGCATTGGCATTAGGGGGATTTCATCTATAGACAAAGCGATTTAAAATGTCCAAAAATATTCCTCCGCCTAGGCGCGCGATAAAGTCATCAACGCAGGCCCCGCCTGCTGCGCAGCGCACTAAACCAAGGGCCGCTGGAAATGTTGCTGGGTCGAGTGGTGATGCAGTGGTTCGTGCTGAATCTGCTCGGGTACCGGCACGGTCACTCGCGGACCTGGATCCTTCGGGTCGGGAGCTGCCCGCGTCTTCTTGTATAGAGCCTCCACTGGAACAGGACCACGGTCAACAGGAGCAGGGTTTGCAGGTCAGTGCCGGCGCCCCTTCGGAAACGGGCACCATGGAGTTGGAGGATATACCTTCCTCCTCCACTCCCATCAGACCAGCAGTTAGACTTGCCCCAGCCGATCTGCGTATACAGGCCCAGATAAGACAGGCGATGGCGGCTGGTTCAGTGGAGCCTCAGATGCTGCGGGACCCGGAAACAATTGGCGCGGAGACGGACGACTACGACTCGGATGTATCAGTCAACTCTGGCGACTCCACTAGGACTGTAGATGGCAGAAGGATCATCCTGAGCGAAATGCCGCGCCAGGCCGGCGCAATTCTTCAGAAGGCAAAACAGGAGTTGGAGAGTTCCGGAAATTTGAAGAGGGAAATTAGGGAGAACGTTGTCTCGGCCCTTCACCTAATGTACGAGATGATTCTGAAACTTTCGGACTCCCGTAACCTCCATATGGTGGAAACACATAGGCTTAGGGAAGGCGCGGCTAAGGGAAGGGAACGTCATGCCCAGAAACATGCTCGTGCACTGGAGGCGGCTTTGGGGGAGTACAGGAAACTCGAGGCCCACGTAGAAAAGCTGGCTAGCGACATCGAAGCCCTGCGCCAGATTCTGTTATTTGACGCATGCGAGCCGATCCAGAAACTAAAGCATGCCACGGAATTGTCACTCAGAGAGACGCCCCAAATATGTAGCTCCGTGCTCGTAAAGGTGGCGGAAATGTTCGCCGAACTAGAGCCACTCAGAGCGGCTCTCCACTCGGCGCAGCCTCCGGCGCTTAGGGACGTGGAGTCTGCTGTGAAACAGGGCTCCGACTTGAGCGAACTTCACGCGGAACTAATGCTCATCAGGCAGGAATTGGGATCATTGAGCCGGCGCCGAGTGGAGGCTCCTGGTGCGGATGAAAATGTCTCTGTGGACGAAATCAGGGTGGCAGTGCAGGAGGCTCTGCTGGGCGCCCCTGTCCCTTCCCCTTCCAACGCAGCGGACATTCAACAGATCCTGCAGGCGTGTGTGGGAACGCAGGAAGCTGTGCAAGGAGTTCAGAATCACCTGAGTCTGCTTAAAGCCACGCTACCATCTTGTGAGTCTGCGGAGGTTCTAGGGGCAAAGATGGAGGAAGTAAGAAGAAGTATCCGAGAGCTCCAGGATACCACGGTTGAGACAGCAGCACCAATAAGGAAATCAGTGGAACACTTGCGGGGCTTGATTGAAAGTCAAATCAGCCCTGACCTCACACAGATCGCCCCTCCTTCCTGAGCAGGACTAGCCTCCCCTCCTTCCACACACTGGGAAACTGACCCTGCTCGATACATGCCGTGAAAAGCCCCCTCAGCTGGGGCTCTAGCTCCTTCAGAGCCAGGACGAGAGCTCGACCAGGAACTCCGTCGGGTCCGGGCGCTGTGTTCTTAGCCCGGAGTCGCGACACGGCCGCTCTCATCTCTGCTTGCGTCACCTCGGGGACATCGGTGCCCTCCTCTTCTGGAGAGTCTGTGGCTGAGGGCGAAGCCATCGCCGGTGGAACGTGTCCCGCTCGCTCAGGGAAGAGGGCCGATACCACCGCCTCTAGCAACTGGGGTTCCATACTTTGCGTCAGTGGAGGCGCCCAGGGACGCAACTTGCCCCGTACCCAACGGTAGGGGCGCCCCCACGGATCCCGATCTAAGGACCCCAGCAGCTCCTCCCTGGCACGCGACTTAGAGTCGCCGATGGCCAGCCACAGAGTCTCCTTAGACGCGCGGTACACCTCATACAGCGCGTCTTCCTCGACGGAATCCCGTCGACGTCGTCTCCGGTATCGCGTGTACTGGCGGCGAGCCGCAACGCACTCAACGCGCAGCCGCGCGATCTCGTCCGTCCACCAGTACACCTGGCGCCTTGCGGACTGTTGGCGGACACGGGGCATGGACGCGTCGCAAATCTGCGTCATCGCCCCGCGAAACCACAGCGCCACCGATTCGACGTCGACGGGGCCGTCCGTCGTCGACTCCCAAATCCAGGACTGGACTAAGGCAGCTTCCTCGAGTAGTTCCTTGTCGATGCGCTTAAGCGCCCAACGCGGGCCGTCGTTAATCGGGGTTGTTGGGTGGCGGCCGCTCGCGGTCTGGGCAGAGACGTCGAACCGGATATATCGATGGTCCGACAGCGTCTCCACCCCCACGGCGACTCGCCAGTCGCGGACTCGGCTGGCGACAGAGGGGCTAGCGAGCGAGACGTCCACTATCGACCCGCCCCGCTGCCGCACGCACGTGTATTCCGAACCCCGATTCAGGACGACCAGACCAGTCGTCACCGCCCACTCTTCTAGCACCTCGCCCCGAGGGTCAGTGACCGGAGATCCCCACGCCGATGACTTGGCGTTGAGATCCCCGAGCACCAGAACGGGACGAGGGTGATAGCGGCCTACGACGGCGCCCAACTCGACAAGGAAACCCTCAAAGTCGGCGAGACTCTTGTTGGGGGAGAAATACGCCCCCACAATGACGATGCCGCCCGAGACCGCAGCAACCCAGCCGCGGCCTCGAGACGGGTCGATCAGAGTCTCGCCAATAATGGCCACCAAACCGTCAGCGCACCCCAGCCAGTTGCCACGGGCGGGGATGAAGTACGGTTCGGCGACCAAAGCCACGTGGATCGACCACTCTGCCATGCTCTGGAGTAAAAGATCCTGAGCTCTGGCACAGTGGTTGATGTTGCCCTGTAGGAAATGGAATTGTGCCATTATTGACATTCCATTCCCTCGGCAACGGTCCTGGGCCGGGAGTCGACCATGGAGCTACTAGCCTGCGGGGGCGGCGAGGTTTCCCCGGCAGGTTTAGAGCTCCTCTTCTTCTTCTTGGCCTTGCTGGCAGGCGCGCCACAGGCCCTTCCGCCCACTTTGTGTCCCGCTGGCTTCCCTGCAGCCGAACATAAGCTGCAGTTGAGCGCCGCGGAACACTGGGCCGCCTTGTGGCCGGGCTGACCGCAGCGATAACAGAGTTCACTACGGTCAACCTCAGCGGTGCACTTTGCCCGGACGTGGCCCTTCTCCAGGCACCGGAAGCACCGCAAAGCCCGGGGCTGCAGGAGTTTCACCCTCGCTGCAACCCAGCCAACCAGCAATCTGCCGCTTAAGGCGATCTTGTTCGCCGACGCCACAGGGCACCGAACCCAGACCACGCCGAGTCCGGTGGCGTCGGTGCGTATATCGCCGGCCCGCACCTTGTCCGGCTGACACTCTCCGCTTTGGGCAACGGCTGCCACCACCTCTTCAGAGGTCACGGAGTCGTCCAGACCAGCAATCCGCACCTCTGCGGTTTTCATTGGCCTGGAGACCCGGACGTCCTCAGGGCTGAGGACCTCCCTCATCTTGGCGGCCAGAGCGTCCGCCTTTCCGGCACTTCCACTCGCAGCACCAGCCACCTCGAAGAGCCGCGCACCCGTGGCAGCCTGCCTGAGGGTGACGGACTGAAGACCAAGATCTGATAATTTGATCTTGGCCTTGGCCTCGGCAATGACCGACTGGTATGTTACTCCGCGCTCCGCAGCTCCGGGCTGTAGCGTGAGCGTCACAGCTTCGGAACGCGGAGCACGTATCGCCGGTCCTTTGCGACCGCCTTTGGCAGTCCGCCGCTCAGGCTGCGCAACCGCCTTTGCGGTTCGGCCGGGGGCGCGCGCTGTTGCTGAGGCCGCCTTGGCGGCTTTGCGGGCCTTCTTGCGGCCCACGACTGTCGCCCAGGTCTCACCCTTAGACCCGACAGTCGTGGGCTGATCGCTCGATGGGGCTCCCTCCACGGGCTTTTTCACACCCTCCGCGGGCTTCCCCTTCCGAGGCGCAGGTCTCGGCAGCTCCTCAGTCCTCCGCCGTGTATCGGCCGCTAGGGGCGGACGGAGGATTTCCGCAGGGAGGCGCCGAGAAATCGCCTCCATACGAGCATTGACCATGCTCCCGCACTGAAGCATGCAGAGCCGGACAATGCGCTCGACCTCGTCGTCGGTGTGAGCGCTTGCCGGTCTCAATGCGGGAGCCGGGGCCACTACCGATGCGGCATCTGTGGACGTACGTCGCTGCTGCTGCTCGCTCAGTGCAGCGACTTGTCGCCGGAGGTCCTCCAAATCATTTCGGAGACGGTTGTTTTCCTCCTGCAACTTCGCGACCTCGTCTGAGGCCGTCCTGTTGAGGAGGATGCCAACCGCCTCCTTAATGTCCGCGGCAGCTTCCTTCAGACCGCGGGTGAACGTGCCCTTCAGGCTGCCGGATTTGGTGGCAACCTTCAGGACTAAGTCCACCCCGTCCAAGGCAAGCTGACTTAGGGCCACCGCAGATGGTTCCCCCCCTTCCGCCGCTAGAGCAGCGCGTCGCTCGCGTGCGCGTCGGGCCATTTCCGACACTTCGTCGGCCGCGACGGCTTTGCGCTGCTCTCTTCTGGTGGCGTTGAGCTCCGCCTTTGAGCTCCCTAGCGAGGCACAACTCTCGCCACCAGGGTCCTCGGTAGTGACCCCCATGTCACTCTCTGCTTCGCTGGCCGCCGGAGTATTGGGTCGCACGAACCTACCCTGTGCGTTCCTCCGCGGCCGTGAAGCACTCACCCCTCTCGAAGCCTGCCGACCTCTCCTCGTGGTCGGCAACTTCGGGGCCAGCGGGCCTTCCTCTTCTGAGGACAGACCTCCCACCTGAGCAGGGTCGCGTGGACGTTTCCTAACGGAAGACGGTCCACGCGGCCCTCCGTCAATATTTTTAACAATACTGCTTCCAGTAATATTATCAGCAACAGGGGCCTGGTCGCCTACCCCTGCGCGTCCGTTGGTAACCAATTTATCACTCGCAGGCCCGGGTACCTGCGAGCGCCGGGCGTCAGCCGGGGCGCATGACAAATCTCTTTCTGTTTCTGACATTTCCATTTTACGAAATGGGTGGTACGCACATCACTTCCCCAAGGCAATGCGGCCGCTCTTTTTGGGAGAGTATTTGATCCTCCCATGGCCCGCGGATGCCTCCGGTGCAGGATATACCGCCCGCTGCTCGGTATCTACAAACTATTGCTACTAACCTAAATTTTTTTTTTTTTTTTTTTAATTATTTAATTTTTTTTTTATTTTTTTTTTCCCCTTAAGTAACCTATAACTAACTTAACCTACCCACCACCCGGCACCGTGGCTCAAACACCTCGCCACGGATGCTCCAAGACCGCAGGTTGAGGAGCAACCCAGGGTCTTCACCACCTCGGTCACTGCGACGTACACGCCGCGGAGACCCCTAGACCACGAACTGTAAAACGGCCCGCGGTCTACCCCATCTTGCTCCCTAATCGTGCACTCTGCAACTGCAGAGCGCAGATAGAGAGCCCTCGGGAGCGACTCCTCCGCTCCGGCAGAAATTCGCCACGGACAACAATCTCCTCTTTCCCACCCCTCACGAGGAGATTGTTGCCCGCACCCAGGGTGCACCGGCCCAGCGCCTGCTCGTCCTCAAGAAAACAAAAGGACCAGCAGCCACTGAGCACTCGGGGAGGTTTTCTGCCAGGCACCCCAACCTAACCTTTTTTTTTTTTTTTTTTTTTTTTTTTTTTTTTTTTTTTTTTTTTTTGTTTCCGGGGTGGAAAATCCTCATGGATGTCCGCCGCCCTGGGGCGGACGGCGGGGTCTGTCAGACTCTTACTGACTAAAAACCACCCCGGTGTTCCATCTCACACCTACGCCGGGAGTCGCGGGAACGTACGATCCTTCCGCAACCCCCGACTGGTGCCGGCCCGCCGCTGCGGGCCACTTCGGGTCTGGGGGGGAGTGAGGTGTTTGACTCCCCCCGTGACGTCTAAAAGTGGCGCGCGTGGAACACTACGCGCCGCCACCTCGGGTCCTGGTGTGTGGGGGGCGACGGACGTCCCCGAGTCCGTCGCCCCTGGACCCATTTAGGGGGGCTGGAAGAGGGCGTTGTCCGCCCTCCGCCGACGCCCGGTGCGCCTTCTGCGGGCCGGGTGAGTGGACGAGATCTCCCTCTCCCTTTCCGCAGCCTCCTTCTGCGAGACGACTGTCTCGCAGAAGGAAACCACCGCGTCCCAGGACTCGTCGCTGCCGACCATCGACTCAACTACGGCCGGCAGCGACAAGTCACTGCCTACTTCTGAGATGAGGGCACGGCGCGGCTCCTCCCAAGCGGCACACTCTGCCAGCGTATGCCGCGCCGTGTCCTCCCGGCAGTCGACGCAGTGGTGACACCGGGCGTCCGGCTCCCTGTTTATGCGACACAGGTACTTCCCGAAGCAGCCATGCCCCGAGAGCACCTGCGTCACCCGAAACGACAGGGAGCCGTGCCTCCTCCCGAGCCAGCGCTCGAGCACCGGCCGGACCGCCTCGATGGTGACGAGGCCGGCGGTAGGGCGTGAAAGCCTGTCCCGCCATTCCGCCACCAGGACCTCGCGAAGCTGAGACCGACGCAGCTCTATGTGTCGCTGCATCGGTCCCTCGCCCCGCGCCCTCGCTTCCTCGCGCCACCGATACAACGACGCGAGTACTTTCGCCTCGAGGTCCCAGGGCGGGGATCCGGCCAGTACGCACGCCGCCTCGTAGGAGATCGTGCGATACCCCCTGATGACTCTGACGGCCATCGCCCTCTGCGGCTTTCGCAAAACAGCGATGCTGCCGGCCGTCAGGTCAGAGGCCCACACCGGGGCCCCATACAGGGCCATGGATCGCACGACCCCCACGTAGAGCCGTCTACAGACGGCGCTCGGGCCCCCCAGATTGGGAAGCAGCGTTGCGAGCGCGCCAGCCGCGCCCAGCAACTTGGGCGCCAGCCGTCGGAAGTGGGGCTCGAAGTTCCACCGGCTGTCGAGCACCAATCCTAAATACTTCATGGTGGACTCGACAGCGATCCGAGCCCCCCCGACCACGATGTGTGAGCCGGGCGGCGGCGCCCGCCGGGGGCCATGAAACACCATGGCCTCCGACTTGCTGAGGGCCACCTCCAGGCCTAGGCGACGTATGCGGCCCACCACCTGTGAGACCGCAGCCGTCGCCAGCAACGCTGCCTCCCTGTGCGAGCTCCCCCGGGCAGTGACCAGCGTGTCATCCGCATAACACGTCAGATCTACGCCCAGTTGGAGCTCACCCCTCAGCACCCAGTCGTACCCGATGTTCCACAGGAGCGGGCCTAGGACCGAGCCCTGCGGAACACCGCACGACATGCGGCGCTGGTTTCCGCCATCACGTCCCACGTAGGTGACACACCTCTCCGACAAATAAGCCCCAACGATGTGGCGGAGGTAGGGAGGCACCCGATGATAGCGCAGTGCCTCCCGAATACAACTCCAGGGCAGGGTGTTGAAGGCGTTGGAGATGTCCAAGGACACCGCCAACATCACCCCGCCCCGGGACACCGCTTCCTCCGCCAGGACTCTCACCCGCGACACAGCGTGGATGGTGGAGCGCCCATGCCGAAAACCAAACTGGCTGTCGTCCAGGTCCGGCCCCTCTCTGCACAAGTGGCCGACGAGGCGGGCTGCGATAATACGCTCAAACAGCTTGCCCACCTCGTCTAGCAGCACTATGGGCCGGTACGCGGACGGCGAGTCGGCAGGGCGCCCCGCCTTCCTGAGCAGGACCAGACGACCAGATTTCCACAAAGTGGGAAACTGGCCCCGCTCAAGACACGCTGTGTAGAGTCCTCTCAGTTGGGGCTCAAGCTCCTTCAGAGCGAGGGCTAACACGCAGCCGTGGATCCCGTCGGGCCCCGGAGCCACGTTCTTGGCCCGGAGCCGCATCACGGCTGCCCCCATCTCTGCCTGTGTCACCTCTGGGACACTGATGGCGTTCTCTCCTGTAGGCTCTGCGGCTATGGGCACAGCCATCGGCGGCGGACTGTGCTCCGCTCTCACCGGGAAGAGGGCTGCGACTGCTTCCTCCAGCAGCTCGGGTTGGAGACTCTCCGTAAGTGGGGGCGCCGCGGCTCGAAGTTTCCCTCGGACCGCGCGATAAGGGCGCCCCCACGGATCCCCGTCTAGACTCTCCAACATCTCCTCCCTGGCTCGCGTTTTCGCCTCGCCGATGGCCAGCCACAGAGCCTCCTTCGCCGCGCGGTACACCTCATACAGCGCGGCTTCTTCGTCAGGGACCCGACGACGTCTCCTCCGGTATCGGGTGTACTGGCGTCTAACCGCCACGCACGCGACGCGCAGCTGCGCGATCTCGGCGGTCCACCAGTACACCTGGCGCCTTGCTGACTGTGCGTGGACCCGGGGCATGGACGCGTCGCAGATTTGCGTCATCGCCCCGCGGAACCACAGCGCCTCCTGTTCGACGTCGACGGGTCCGTTTGTTGCTGACTCCCGGAACCAGGCCTGGACAATAGCGGCCTCCTCGAGAAGCTCCCTGTCGATGCGCTTACGCGCCCAGCGCGGACCGTCCATTCGCGGGGCCATCGAACTGCGGCCGCCGCTGGTCTGGGCGGAGACGTCGAAACGGATGTAACGGTGATCCGACAACGTCTCCACCTCCACGGCGACACGCCAGTCGCGGACACGGATCGCGACAGCAGGGCTAGCGAACGAGACGTCCACTATAGAGCCGCCCCGCTGCCGCACGCACGTGTGGACCGAGCCCCGATTTAGGACGGTCAAGCCAGTCGTGACCGCCCACTCCTCCAGCACCTCGCCCCTAGCATCGGTCACAGGAGATCCCCACGCCACAGACTTGGCGTTGAGATCCCCCAGCAACAGCACAGGGCGAGGGTGGAGTCGGCCCACGACGGCACCCAACTCGACAAGGAACCTCTCGAAGTCGGCGAGACTCTTGTTGGGCGAAAAATATGCCCCAACCATACCAATGCCGTCCACGAGGGCGGCTACCCAGCCGTGACCTCGGGACGGGTTGACAAGAGCCCCGCCAATGATGGCCACCAAACCGTCCAGGTCTCCCACCCAGTTATCCCTGGGGGGGACAAAGTACGGTTCGGCGACAACAGCCACGTGAATCGACCACTCTGCCATGCTCTGGAGCAAGAGATCCTGAGCTCTGGCACAGTGGTTGATATTGCCTTGGAGGAAATGGTAGAGCGCAATTATGCGCAATCCATTCCCTCCGCACCATTCCTAGGCCGGGAGTCGGCCGAAGGGCAGCCAGGCTGAGGGGGGGGTAAAGAGCCCCCGGCAGCCTTTGCAGCCCCTCTCTTCTTCTTCTTGTTGGCGGGCGCGCCACAAGCCTTTCCACCCACTCTGTGCCCAGCGGGCCTCCCCGCAGCTGTACAGAGGCTGCAGTTTGGCGCCGCGGAGCACTGGGCCGCCTTGTGGCCGGCCTTACCGCAGCGATAGCACTGCTCGCTGCGGTCTATTTCAGCGGTGCACCGTGCTCTGACATGCCCAATGTCGAAGCAACGGTAGCACCGCAAGGCCCTGGGTTGCAGCCGCTTCACCCTCGCTGCCACCCACCCCACCAACAGACGCCCAGCGTCGGCAACTTTGTTTGCCGCCGCCACCGGGCACCGCACCCAGATCGCGCCGAGCCCGGAAGCGTCGACGCGAATCTCGCCAGACCGCACATCATCAGGCGGACATCCGCCGACTCGGGCGACAGCTGCCACGACCTCAGCCGCGGTCGTCGAGTCATCCAGGCCATCGACGCGCAGCTCAGCGGTCTTCATCGGCCTGGACACCCGGACGTCCTCTGGGTTGAGGACCTCTCGCAGCTTGGCGGCCAAGATGTCCGCCTTTTCGCCGCTAGAGGCACCCGACACCTCCAGCAGTCGCGCCCCCGTAATCGCCGGCCTCATTCTGAGGCCGGACGGTATGCCAAGGTCAGGGAACGCGACTTTCGCCCTCGCCTCCGTTAGGACCGCCTTATATGATATGCCCCTTTCGACGGCTCCGGGCTGCAGCGTAATTACTACAGCCGCGGAGCGTGGGGCTCTGACCTTAGGCGATCCTTGGGCCTTCTTCGGTGCCGGTGCTCTAGCGAGTACCGGCGGCGCCGTCTTCTCTTTGCGGCGGCCCTTCTTGACGACCGTCGTCCAGGTCTCCTTGGTGGACCCGGGTGCGGTCGCCGATGGTGCGGTCGGCGGGGGTGCGAGTGCCAATGGCGCGGCTGTCCGGGAAGTAGGCGCGGACGTGCGCTCCACGGGCTTTCTGGGCCCATCAGCGGGCATCTTGGCCCCCTCCTTCCTCCGCTTGTCCGCAGCGAGCGGTGGGCGGAGGGTCTCAGCCGGGAGGAGCCTAGCCTCTATGCTTTCCATTCGGGCACCCACCATCTTTCCACACTGCATCATGCAGATGCGCGCGATCTTTTCGATCTCCGCATCCGCAAGTGCAGGTGTCGACGACGGGACCGAAGAAGCCAACGAAGAAAACGGCAAGGCTGCGGAGGAGGTGGAGCAGGAGGCCGTGGGAGCTGCCCTCTGGGCAGCGAACTGCCGCTTGAGGTCCTCCAACTCGGATCGGAGACGGCCATTCTCCTCCCATAGCTTCGCCGTCTCCTCCGTGCTAGTGCGATTAAGGAGGACCTCAACTGCCTCCTTAATACCCTCCGCTGCCTCCTTTAAAGCACGCGTGAATGTGCCCTTCAGGTTGCCCGATTTGGTGGCAACCTTCAGGACCACATCCACGCCGTCCAAAACTTGGCGACTGAGTGCCACCGCTGTAAGGCTCCCCCCGGCAGTTATCCGGGCAGAGCGCCGCTCTCGGGCCTGTCGGGCCAATTCGCTGACCTCGTCAGCCGCGACCGTCTTTTGCTGCGACCGCTTTGCAGCATTTGCCTCCGCTCTGTTGGCTCCCAACAGGGACATAGTGGAGCCCCCGCTTAGGTCCGACACCAGGGGCTCCAGGTCGCTCTTCCCCTTTGTGGTGACCAAAGAGGTGGAGCTTTGGCTAGAAGCGCACTCCACCTGCTTGTCCCCCGGGTCACTTCCTCCGCTGGGTGCCGGCATGTCGGGGCGCTTGAGAAAGCGCCCTAGAGTGTCGCGCGACGTCGAACGAGCTGACGCTCCACCAACTGCGCGACCTCGCCCTCTTCTGCCCACCTTGGCTGGCAGGTTCTCCTCGCTAGAAGAGAGGCCTGTCAACCCCGCGCGCCTCTCGTCCTCTCTGTGAGAGCACTTCCTCCAAAATTTTGAAGGACGCTCCATCATCTCCTCCTCAGTCCGCGAGCGTTTTGAGCTTACGCTCGCCACACTCGCAACACTCATCCTCTCAGATGCGGTGTCAGAGTCTGACACCGCACCTGACAGGACACTCATCTGCTCGACCAGCACGATCGGCAATTTTGTTTTTTTTTTTGTTTTTTGTTGTCCATATGTAGTCCCACGAGTCGATATAGGTTTTTTATGTCCACCGGGCAGAGCCTAGATGCCCGGTAAGCCTACGTACTGCAGAGTGCGGCAGGTGCTCTGCAGGGGAAGCGCTAACGACTGGACTCCCTCCAGCCATTCATCCTCTCACCGCGCTTCAAAGCTTAGGATTGGGTGGTTTTTTATCTTAGAGGTAGCCTTCCTCTGGGCCAGGCAATTAAGCCAAGCCCCCGACGGCGGCATTAGGCATGCCTCCGTTCGCTGTCCGGCCGACCCGACTCAGCGAACCCGCCGAAAGTTCTCTCCTCGAGGAGAATAACACGCGCCGCTTTGGTGCGCCTGCACCGCAGCGGTGGTCCTTCCCAGTCTACGCCCACTCAACTACCTCTGTAAGCAGAGGAGGAGTGGACGTATTGACCGTCTGTAGCCCGGTTCCCTTCACCGACCATCAAAGCATGATCGGTGATTGGAACCATGACCTTTCCCCGTTTGTTGAAGATTAGCCGCCAGCCCCAATTGTCCACCAAGACGTGGTGGGCAATTGGAGCCGACGTTGCCCAGGGTGCGCCACGAGGAGGCTCTTCAACATGCACCCCACCCCAACCTAACCTAACCTAACCTAACCTGTAGTAGTAGGAAGTAGTAGGAAGAGTTAAGGAGGTATTGGACGCGAAAAAGAGCGGCCTGCAGATTGAGAGGGTCCGAAAAGTCAGGGACAAGAGGGTAATCTTGAGCTTCAATAACAGAGAGGAAATGGCAAAAACAACAGCCCAACTCAAAAAAAAAGACAAACATCTGAAAGTGGAAGAAGCAAAAAACCTGAACCCACTAGTTATAATCAAGGACCTCTTGTCCTACAATACTGACGAGGACATCTTGACTGCGCTTAAGGTCCAAAACGCCCGCCTGCTGGAGGACCTGACGGCTGAGGAGGCGACTGCCACCGTGAAGTACTGGAGGAGAGCACGGAACTCGCTTGAAAGCCATGTTGTCCTACAGGTGACACCGAAGTTGTGGCAGAAGCTTACTGCGGCCGGCAGGGTCTTCATCGACCTGCAGTGCGTCAGAGTCCAAGACCAAACGCCCCTTATACAATGCACAAAGTGCTTGGCGTACGGACATGGCCGTAAACAGTGTACGGAGCCTGTGGATCTGTGCAATTACTGCGGGGGACCACACCTCAAGGCCGAATGCACCGTGTTGACAATGGGAGACAGACCCACGTGTAGGAACTGTGTCAAAGATAAGCGGGACGACACAGGCCACACGGTATATAGCCCTGAATGCCCGGTGCGTGCGAAATGGGATGCATTAGCGCGAGCCGCAATAGCGTATTGCTAAGGTGGTCTCGGGGCTTACACAGACGGATGCACAAATGCTAATCACAGCACAAGCTAACCTCCAACGCAAACAATTGGCGACAAACGAGCTTATGCTTGAGGCTCAAAAGCGCAAAATAGCCATTGCACTGGTCCAGGAGCCGTATGTGGGAAGAATCAAGGCAATGAAGTCGTACGGGGGGGCTAGAGTCTACCAGAACTCGGACTGCGGCGGGGGCACTGTTAAGGCGGCGATAGTCGTGTTCAACCATGACATCGGCGTCATACAGTGCCCCAAATTTACCACCAACAACATCGTGGTGGTGAAGCTGCGGACGAGCGCGTGGGAGATTCTCGCCGTCTCGTACTACTTTGAGCCTGATCAACCCATTGGGCCATACCTGGACCACTTAACAGCAGTGTTGAAGGAGCTAAAGCCCAAGAAAGCGATCATTGGAGGGGACGCTAACGCCAAAAGTGTGTGGTGGGGTAGCAGTGATGTCGATGACAGAGGGGACGAGCTGGCGGGAATGATCGGAGAGTTAAACCTCCACATTCTCAACTCCGGGAACAAACCCACCTTCGACACCATCAGAGGAGGACGAAGACTTACCAGCCACGTTGACGTGACCTTCTGCACAGAGGACCTTCTTGACCTGGTGGAGGAATGGTCGGTTGTTGAAGACCTCACGGGCTCGGACCACAACGGAATGATAATAAAAATTAAAGTAAGAAAAGGAAAAGGTATTAACATTATTAGGACCACTAGACTATTTAATACAAAAAAAGCTAATTGGAAACTTTTTGTACGGCGAACCGCACATCGGTATTTTATTGCGAAAAGCTTAATCATCAGTTTTACGCGCTAACGCCAAACGACCCAAATTACATATAACTTAGTACGTGTTCAGATAGCAACTAGTGCCGTCGCGCGTGCTCCCTCGCTCTATTAGCAAACATTTGTGACATTTTGAACAATACACAGTTTCTGTGAGCATTTCATTCTATCATTTATAACATCCCAAACAGCAATCTCTACATGGTCCTTCGAGCCGTCGGGCGGGACCTCGCGAATTTTTGATAGTCCTCCGTCCGGAAGGAGTTGACTAGTGTTAAAGCAAACCAGAAATTAGTGAGGACACTCGTTCGTTGAACTATTAACATTGTGGATAAGCAGTCCGCACCGGAGCAACAAGCAAGCATTAGCAAGACGTCAGCAGGAGTACGTCGCCAGCAGCAAGGGAACAGTTTCAGCAGCAGAGTTGTTTCTGCAATCATCAACATCTATCAAGCAGCCGTAAGAAAGGAGAACTCACGTAAGATCTTTCCTTTTTTAATTAACATAACATAAGCAAAGCAGTCCTTTCACTAACACAATGGAGGATCTTTACGGTTCACAACTGGAGATTAGTGAAGCGATGAAGAAAATGAAAATCAACATTAAAAAGGACGGCGCCGAAAGAAAGACGGATGACTATTTCAGACGTCGTTCGGAGTTACTTGAGAGTTACTGGTCAGACTACCAGGACAATCATTTGCGTATCTGTGCGAGTGGGGTCAGAGAACATAAATATTTTCAAAATTCTGAGCATGAGCAAACAAGTCAGCTATACGCTAGCATTAAAACATTAATCGCCGAGCAAAGCTCGGGATTAGCAGTGAGAGTTATTCCTCCATCACCGAACAAACGATCTCAACCCAAACAGGAAGATCGTCAACAAGAACAAGCAGAAGCAGTGCAGAAGCAGCATAGGGGTCCGAGCACTAGCCAAGCAATGATTTCAAAGGGCTCAACTAGTAAACTCGATGACATGGTTCGCAAGCAAGCGGCTAATATCAAAGCCTTTAAGAGGGCCGTGAGTAACATCGACCTAGAAGACCTCAATGAAAAGTGGGAGCTAGAGGACGCCCTCAAAACCTTACAATCAAAATGGAAGCAGGTTGATGAGCTGCACTGGGAAATGGACGGAGAAATGTGTGGCGTAGATGAAGAGTACGACATCATCTACAATGAAAATGAGAAAACATTCATCAATCACAAGAAATCCATCAACAAAAAACTCTGGTCAGTTTCACACAGAGAACATAGTACTCCACAAATGGATATACCTATATTTACAGGGAAATATCATCAATGGTACTCATTCAAAGATTTGTTTAATGAAACCATACACAACAATCGGTCATTATCGAACGCACAGAAGATGCAGTTTTTGAAAGGAAAGCTGCGTGGTGAAGCAGAGAAGATTATACAACATCTTCCAATAAGCAGTGACAACTACAACACATGTTGGGAGCTTTTAAACCACCGCTATAATAACAAAAAGCTTATTTTTAACTCTATCATTAACACCCTACTCGGTTTACCCAACATGCAACAGCAATCTTTGAGTCAAATTAAAAAATTGCATGACGTCACCCTTGAAAGCATACACGGGATAAAAAATCTGGGTGTCGACATCAAAACATGGGATCCACTCCTTGTGAACTTATTGTCACAAAAATTGGATCAGGAAACTTTTGGGGATTACGTCGATTCATTGAAAAATGCAAGAGAGCTGCCGGTGCTACAAGAGTTTCTCGACTTCTTAGAGAGCAAGTTTACAAGTCTAGAATCTTCGCGTAGAAAACATGAGAGTCATGCGCAAAAGGCAAATCTAGACACAAGAACATCGAATGGAAAAAATCCTCATAGCAACAATTATCATAGCAACAGCCATAAATCATTCTCCAAAGCATTACACGTGTCGGCACAACATAAGTGTCCGCTGTGCGGTCAACAGCACGGCCTATATAATTGCATAAGGTTTTTAGACTCGAGCAATGAAAACAAGCTAAAAACAATTGCGAAATTGAAAACATGCATTAATTGCTTATTCGATCATAATGGTCGACAGTGCATTTCTACAAAACGGTGTCGCTATTGCAATGGAACGCATAATTCAATTATGCATGATGCTTGCACAAAATCTAGATCAGCATCGTCCAACAGCGCAGCCGTTGCCAACAGTCAGCTAAATAATGAGGACCCAATAGTGTCTGTTTCATCACATGTCACTGGGAATAAATCAAGCACTAAGGAGGTGATGCTAGCCACTACTTTAATCAAGGTTGAAGCCATTGATGGGTCTCAGCAAGTCTTAAGAGCCCTGATAGATCCGGGTTCACAAGTGTCCCTAATCAAAGAAGATGCAGTGAAAAGGCTAGGATTAAAAAAATCGCGATGCAAAGGGATCGTAATGGGTATAGGAGAACAAAACAACAAATGTAAAGGTAAACTAACTATTCACTGCTCATCAATACAAAACAACTTTTCATTTAGTACAGATGTGCTAATTATGGACAAGTTACTTGATAACTTACCTATCAAAACATTTGATCGGCCTAATTGGTGTCATTTAGAAAACTTAAAATTAGCAGATCCCGAATTCAACTCAAGCAGGCCAGTGGACTTGTTACTTAATGCCAACGTCCATGGCATAATATTGCTGACGGGATTAATTAGAGGCGAAAACCCATCCCAACCTATATTACAACAAACACAACTGGGATGGATTATATACGGAGGTGGTGAAGAAACAACGTCATATCAATGCAATTTTGTATTGAGCAACAACCAAGACATTCAGCGATTTTGGGAGATCGAAGACATCAGTGAAGAATCGCAAATGTCGTCAGAGGATCAAGAATGCATAGACTTTTATTCAGCAACAACAAAACGACTTGCAGATGGGCGTTATGAAGTCAGACTACCTTTAAAATCAGACGCCGAGGAAAAGTTAGGGTTTTCCAAAGAAATGGCCATAGCACAGTTCCTAAATCTGGAACGAAAATTCCAAAAGCAGCCAAACTTAGCAGAACAATATAAATCCTTTATAAAGGAATATCAAGCATTAGGACACATGGTTCCTAATGAACACAACAATAACAAGCAAGCAATATCGTGTTACCTGCCACACCACGCTGTACAACGAGCTGAGTCGACAACAACGAAACTTCGTGTCGTATTCAACGCGTCTGCCAGGACGTCTAGCGGGCACAGTGTCAATGATCTGATGTTGAAGGGTCCGAATATGCAACAGGACCTTCAAAACCTAATCATCAAGTGGCGTCAATATCGATACGCATTTACCGCCGATATCGAAAAGATGTATCGGCAAATAATGGTGAATGAAGCAGATCGTCGATATCAGCAAATAGTATGGAGAGATTCGCCATACCAAACAATCAAAACATATCAACTAGCAACGGTGACTTACGGCACTAAATCAGCACCCTTTTTAGCAATGATGACCTTGCGACAATTAGCAAAGGATGAAGAACAGAAATATCCGGAAGCATCCAAGGTCTTAACAGAATCATTTTACATGGACGATCTGATCCACGGTAGTCATTCAATACAGGATGGTAAACTACTTATAACAGATCTCAACAAGCTGCTAAAGTCGGGAGGTTTTCGATTACGAAAATGGTCAGCAAACAGTTCGGAACTCCTGGCAAACATTGATAGCAATCAGAGCGAAGGAGAAATTATATTTAATATCAAAACAGATAACACAGCAAAAACATTGGGAATACGGTGGAATGCAACCGATGATGAATTTACTTTTAAATACAATTTAGCAAAAAATTACACAACATTAACAAAGCGAATGCTTTTGACTGAGATATCCAAACTATTTGACCCGTTAGGATGGATATCACCAGTAACAACAAAATTAAAAATACTATTCCAGAGACTATGGAAAAACAACCTGCACTGGGATGAAGAAGTCCCTGAAAACATTAAAAACGAATGGAATACGTTACAAACAGACATAGTAAACATCAATAACTACAAAATACCACGATGGATCGAATATCAACCTCATGACATCATCGAACTGCACGGCTACTGCGATGCGTCGACTAAAGCTTATGCTGCAGTTATTTATGCGCGTATCAAAAAACATAACAAATCTTCAGTAGTATTGGTTGTGGCTAAATCACGATTAGTTCCGGTTTCGAAAAGCGTGTCATTGCCGAAATTGGAATTGTCAGGAGCGCATCTACTAGGAAGATTGATGAACAAAGTTATCAGCTGTTTAGGAGACCTTAATTTGCAGTTATTTGGGTGGACAGACTCAATGGTTGTCTTGGGCTGGTTACAGGGCGATCCCGGACGCTGGAAGCCGTTCGTAGCAAACAGAACGAGAAGCATTACTGAAGTCATAAAACCAGATTGCTGGCGATATGTTAAATCAGAAGAAAATCCAGCGGACGCAGCAAGCAGAGGAATTCTACCATCTCAGCTAAAAAATCATAGTCTGTGGTGGCAGGGTCCTAGCACCTTGAAAACATTCGATGCAAAGGCATCTTCAAAACCAATCTCTTTTACAACAGACCAAGAACTTAAAACGAAATATAGTCAAGGTCACAAAACAAATACTTTAACAAAGCAGCATCTAACGACAGATTCAGGTAGCATTATTGGGCAACTGTTGGATAAATACAGCTCCTTCAGTAAAATTGTCAAAATACTTGCGTGGTTATTACGCGCTACAAAAACAATGCCATTACATAATAACGCCACAAAAATTAAACATAGTTCATTGCCGTCGTATCTCACATTACTTGAAATGCGAAACGCCAAGTTATTAATTGTTAAGCATGTACAAAGAACAGTATTTTTAGAAGATATAGAATACTTAAAAAAGCATGGTAAGCTAAACAACAAGAGTGATCTATTGAAACTAGATCCGTTCATCGATCGAGAAGGTATCCTTCGAGTAGGTGGTCGCCTAAGAAAGGCAGATATTGGGATGGAGATGAAACATCCAGCAATACTACCAAACAACAGCCGATTAACAACACTTATTATTAACCAAGCTCATCTTCTAACTTACCATGGTGGGCCTCGTTTAACACTAGCAAACATCCGCCAGAAGTATTGGATAATCGGAGGTAATAGAGCTGTCAAGAAAGAAGTTAGAAACTGCGTTATTTGCAGAAAACATTCACCAAGAATGCAGCATCAATTGATGGGAGATCTGCCAGAATCCCGAAGCACACCCGCTCCCCCCTTCTATCATACCGGGGTAGATTATACCGGCTATGTTGAGGTAAAAAGCAATAAAGGACGCGGGATAAAAACAACAAAAGGCTACATAGCAATATTTGTGTGTATGGTGACCAGAGCTGTTCATCTGGAATTAGTGTCCGACTTAAGCAGCTCTGCGTTTTTAGCAGCTCTACACCGAATGGCAGCCAGAAAAGGAGCTCCCTGTCACATATACAGTGACAATGGAACTAACTTTGTTGGAGCGAACAGAGTTTTACAAGAGCAGTTTCACGATTTACAAAGCATGGTCAACAACAATTTATCAACAGAACTAACGGAATTGCAAATACAGTGGCATTTTAATGCACCATCCTGGCCAAGTGCCGGTGGATTATGGGAAAGAGCCGTTAGAAGTCTGAAACATCACCTCAAAAGAGTGGTTGGCGAGCAGAAGCTAACTTTTGAGGAATATTCAACTATCTTAGCAAAACTGGAGTCATGTCTAAACTCTAGACCGCTGTGTGCGTTATCCGAAGATATAGAAGATTTGGATGTACTAACTCCAGCTCATTTCTTAACTGGAAGGGCAGGAACATCAGTCATCGAAACAGAGCAAGATGCACGCACTAGGTGGACTCTATCAGCAAAAATTGCACATGACATCTGGAAAAAATGGAAAGCAGAATATTTAGCAGAACAGTCGGTGCGCCCTAAATGGATGAAAAATCAAAACAATATTGAAATAGGGCAACTAGTAACTATACAGGATGACAATCTCCCTCCAGGGAAGTGGATGATGGGCAGAGTAATAGAAGTCCACCCTGGACAGGACGGTCTCGTTCGTGTAGTATCTTTAAAAACAAAAAACGGTGTCATAAAACGACCTATTGTCAAAGTATCGATTCTACCGATTCCAACTAGCAAGCAGGAAGAGATGGAAAAAGGACAAGACCAGAACAAAGATGGCGTAAGAGAAGCAAAGATAAAAGTAAGCAAACCTAAATCATTGTTTACATCAATGGCAATGTCTTTGATATTTGCTATGTCATTGATAACAACGTCGCAAACAACAGAAATAATATCACCATTACCTAACAACATTTCGTTATATTTTGACTTAATCAATAACATGCAACTTGTAAGCGATAAATGGACCCTCGTTGTATACTACAATATGTCTCCATACTGGGATGGCATGACAACAGCAACAAAGTTCCTGAACTATTTAGATCAAACATGCAGCACCTTAACAGACACAAGTCGCTGCGGTATGTTACTACTCCAATTACATCACGAGTACTCGGAATTACAACATTACAACCGACTCCTATTTGAATCAGCATTTTGACGCGCACGCCAGACAGCGTCGCGGTCTTATCAATGGGATAGGCAGCATTGCAAACGCACTGTTCGGGGTATTAGACGAGAGTTTCGCCGAACAGTATAAAAAAGATATACAACTTATAAAACAAAATGAGCATCACCTAACAAACTTACTTAAAAATCAAACATCTATCGTTGAGGCTGAGTATAACGTGCTAAAACGGACTGAACAACATATACAACGGCAGCACAAAACCATCAACAAGCATTTAAACGAGCTAGATCGAGCAACCAATATAATAAAAGAAAACCTGGACAAGTTAAGCGATAGTCAGGGTTTCACTCTGTCAGCACTAACAGCAGTCAATTTACTTCACAATCTAAAAGGAATTCAGGATACTCTACTGGATACAATAACAGACGTTTATCATGGCAAATTCAACACTCATTTATTGACTCCTGATGAATTAAGAAATGAACTACAGTTCATATCTGGGCAGCTGACCAAAGACGTGACCATACCGGTGGACAATATACAGTCAGACCTTAGGTCAATCTACAGCATGCTGAGAGTAAAAGCAAGAGTAATGACAGACTATGTCATATTCGAAATAACATTTCCATTGTCTAGTAGAGACAGTTACAAGATTTATAAGATCCTCTCAGTTCCTCATCAAATCGGTACCAACATGCTTAATGTCATGCCGAAAACAGAGTTCGTAGCAATAAATTTGAGAAAGGATGCTTATGTAACAGTATCATTTACGGAGCTTCAGCTATGTCAGCATAATGAGCATTCATATTTATGTACAATCAACAAACCAATGAACTATCTTCCTATTGACGAGAAGTTCTGTAAAATCAACCACGACAACAATCAATGTGCAGTCAGCAAATCTCCGTGCAGCGATATGTGGATTGAACTGAGCAATCCATCTAAGTATTTATATTTTTGCTGCAACACTTACCCGATCAGGATCATCTGTCAAGATCAAGTTACCTACAAGCAAATCAGTGGAGCTGGTACAATTAGCTTGAAGCCTAAGTGCATCATTAAAGGCAAAGACTTTGCTCTATACTCCCGTTCCCACTCGGAAAACATCTTAAAAACTGACCCTAAAATAGAAACTCCACAGATAACCGAATTCCATCATTTAGTAAACATTTCACTGTCAGACTACACGGAATCCGTAGATCCGCTAAATCAAACATTACAAGACATCGGCAAGCAGATAAAACAGTTGAAAACGGCTACGGCAAACACTTCCGAAGAGATCGACAGAAACAATCAAAACTTATCAACACATGACGTTCACCAATACGTCATTTGCTATATCTTGCTGGGCGTGGCCATCGCAGCAGCAGCGGTGTTCCTGTGGCGCTGGTGGAAGGCGTCTACCAGGGGCCCCACGCAGACGGAACCGACAGCTACATTCTCGCGAAACATCAGTTCTAGTGAAGTGAATCATGTGAAATTCCCGCGAAAGCAGAGCATAGTGGCTGACCGTCAGCCCAGTGAAGTGAATGTGATAGCTAGTAACGCTAGTTTAAATACTGTACATGATCAAGCAACGTCCCCTAGGCCACAAAGACGTAAATTTTACACTGGGGATGATATTGTTTAAATTTTTATTATCTTTTATATTTTTTAATGTGTCATTTTCGCCCGGGAGCATGTACGGCGAACCGCACATCGGTATTTTATTGCGAAAAGCTTAATCATCAGTTTTACGCGCTAACGCCAAACGACCCAAATTACATATAACTTAGTACGTGTTCAGATAGCAACTAGTGCCGTCGCGCGTGCTCCCTCGCTCTATTAGCAAACATTTGTGACATTTTGAACAATACACAGTTTCTGTGAGCATTTCATTCTATCATTTATAACATCCCAAACAGCAATCTCTACACTTTTTGATGACAAAATAGACCAATTAAAAATAGAACACAAAATTGATAAAGTACAGGTAGAACAAATTAACAACAAAGAAGATTTAGATGGCATAGTTGAAAAGTATACTGAAATTATAACTGAAGCATGTTGCGAGGCGATGCCAAAGAAAAAGGTTAATCAAAAACTTACCATTCCGTGGTGGTCCGAAGAACTCGAAGCGATGAAGCACGACGTTGCTACCAGGAAGAGAAGGATCCGGTGCGCTGCTCCGTCGCGTAGAGAGGGTGTGGTCGCGTTGTACCTGGAAGTAAAGGAGAAATATGAGACAGAAGTCAAAAAGCTGGAAAGAGTTTTGCCAGAAGCAGGACAGGGAAGGGGTCTGGGAGGGGATATACAGAGTCATGAAGAACACAGCAAAAAGGCAAGAAGATCTGCCGCTGACATATAATGGGAAAGAGGCAGGGCAAGAAGGTTCGGCGAGACTGCTTGCGGAGATATTTTACCCGGAGGACAAAGAGGAAGAGGATAGCCTAGACCATCGTCGAATCAGAGCCCTTGCTGACCGTGTAAACGACTGGAGTCATGGTGAAATCCATGACCCGGAGTTTACAGCGGAGGAGCTCAGGTTCGCGACGGAGAGCTTTAATCCGAAGAAGGCACCCGGACTAGACGGTTTCACAGCCGATATCTGTCAGCGAGTAATATCGCGGGACCCGGAACTGCACCTGGCGATCTTCAGCAGGTGCTGGCAACTGACGCATTTCCCCACAGCGTGGAAAGAGGCCACCGTGGTGGTGCTGAGAAAGCCAGGGAAAGACGACTACACCAGTCCTAAGTCCTATAGACCGATCGGACTCTTACCAGTGATGGGCAAAATACTAGAAAAGATGATGGTTAGAAGACTGGTTTGGTACTTGGCGCCCCGGATAAGTCCTCGCCAGTATGGCTTCATGCCACAGCGGAGCACGGAAGACTCCCTCTATGACCTGATTGCCCACGTCAGAGGCAAACTCCAAGAAAAGAAGCTCATCACGATGGTCTCTCTGGATATAGAGGGAGCCTTCGACAGTGCGTGGTGGCCGGCCATAAAGGTCAGACTGGCGGAGGAAAATTGTCCAGCTAACCTCAGGAGAATGATAGCCAGCTACCTAAGCGACCGCAAGGTCAGGGTAAGGTATGCCGGCCATGAGTACGCTAAAAGCACAAACAAAGGGTGCGTCCAAGGATCAATAGGCGGACCCATCTTATGGAACCTTCTGTTGAACCCATTGCTGGAGAGTCTGACGCGGCGTGGCGACTATTGTCAGGCCTTTGCTGATGATGTGGTGCTCGTATTTTCGGGGGAGACAGCCCTGGAAATCCAGACACAGGCCAATGCCGCTCTCGAACATGTTCGGGAGTGGGGTGTCGCGAACAAGCTCAAGTTTGCACCGCACAAAACTTGTGCCATGATAATTACCAACAAGCTGAAATATGACACGCCGCACCTGACCATGGGAGGGATCGGCATTGGAATGTCCTCGGAGATGAAGATCTTGGGCCTCACAGTGGACGCCAAGTTGACCTTTAATAGCCATACGGCTAATGTCTGTAAAAAGGCACTTGGTGTTTACAGCCAGCTATCCAGAGCTGCGAAGGTCAGCTGGGGACTCCACCCGGAAATAGTCCGTATCATTTACACCGCTACGGTAGAGCCCATAATCACATATGCGGCTGGCGCCTGGTCCTCGGCATCAAAAAAGTTGGGAGTTCGACGCCACCTAGATGCTGTCCAGAGGGGCTTCGCTCAGAAGCTGTGCAAGGCGTATCGCACGACCTCACTTCACTCGGCGCTGGTACTGGCTGGAATATTGCCACTCGACCTCCGCATACAGGAGGCAGCGGCTCTGTATGAGGCAAGGAGGGGGGCATTCCGGCCGGAGCTGGTAGACAGAGAGGTCGAGCGAAGAGTCGAGTACTCAAGTACACCTCACCCGGGGAAGCATACTGCGATAGAGTTCGTGAGCCTGGTAGACCAGGAGCAACTTGATAGACAGGACAACCAAGCTATTCGCATATTTACCGACGGTAGCCGGATTGAGGGCAAGGTTGGAGCAGCGCTTACGTTATGGGATAGCGCAGAAGAGGTGAAGACCCTTAAACTCAAGCTTGCTCCATACTGCACGGTATACCAGGCGGAACTCCTCGCAGTATGCAGAGCCACTGAGGAAGTCAAACGACGAAGCGAGAAGAGCTATGGCATCTACAGCGACTCCAGGTCAGCCCTGGAGACCATAGTAAACCCCAGCACAACGCATCCCCTGGCAGTAAACACCCGCAAGAACCTAAGAGCCATTGAAACCCAAAACAAAACTGTGTCTTTGTTCTGGATCAAGGCACATGCGGGCCTCGCGGGTAACGAGAGGGCGGATGAGCTAGCGAAGGACGCCGCTTTAAAACTGAAAACGAAGCCAGACTACGACCTATGCCCGGTTTCATTCATCAAACGACAGATCCGAAAGGGGTCGATTGATGAATGGAACCGACGATATAAAGATAGTGCCAGAGCACAGATAACAAAATTATTCCTTCCCGACGTAATAACCTCCCATAAGATTGTCCGAAAATTTACCCCAACCAGTCTAACTACCCAAATACTAACGGGCCACGGTGGGTTCTCGGAGTACTTGAATCGCTTCAAGTGCAAAGAGAACTCATCGTGCATTTGCCAACCCGGGATTCCTGAAACGGTCGCGCACATCTTGACCGACTGCCCGGTTCACGCCCTAAAAAGACTCGAGGTCGAAAACAGGCTGGATAGCAAAATGGTACCAAAAAACTTCCCAGAATTCATGTCCAGTTGTAAATATAGAGAGATATTCTTGGAATATATGGTAGACATAGCAAAATGCGTTGTAAATAGAAATAAATAAGATAACAAATCAATGCTATATATATATTGTATAAAATATATGGACTAGCATAAATATGGAAAATGTACAACAAGAATAAGATAGTCAAAATTAGATGTCTATAACTTAGTAGATAATAAACGTATAAGGACAAGTATATAAATAAGAAAAACTGTAAACCTATATTAGAATAATTAAATTATATAACATAAACATTGTATCCCCAACTAGTATAAGTATAATTATAATAATAATTAGTATATGTATAAGAAAATGTATAGATTGGACTCCCTGCCAGAATGGCAGTATACCCACTAAAACTCAGCGGTGTTCCCGCGACGCCGTGATGGGAGGGCTATGGGAAATTGGCTCAGCCTCTGCTTCCACAGCCCTCCCGGCGTATGCCCGCCTAGCTGGCGGGCCCCGCATGCCCCCCAACCTGGGGGGCTACGGGAATGGCCGGGAACACCTGGCCATTCCCGTCCGACACTGGTGGAGGCCCGTGCAATACAGGCAAGGGTGCCCCCGCACCCGTTGCCTGCTGGCCTCCACCGGGGAGGAGTCGGTGATGGCCGTCATACTGACGTCTTCTCCGACCCCTCCTCCGTCTTCGGAGCGCCGCCGCGTGAGGGTCGTCCTCCCGCGCGTGCTCCGCCGCCTCCTTCTGGGACATGACGTGTTCGCAGAAGGAAGCCACTGCCGCCCAGGACCTCTCATCGCCCAGCATGGCGTTGACCAAACCGGGGAGTGAGAGGTCCGGTCCGATCACCGAAGTGAGACTGCGGCGCGGCTCGGACCACGACGGGCACACCGCGAGGGTGTGCTGCGCCGCGTCCTCCGCCGCGCCACAGTCGTGGCACGACGGTGTCTCCTCCCGTCCGATTCGGTGCAGGTACGATCCGAAACAACCGTGTCCGGACAGCACCTGCACCAGACGGAACGAGAGGAACCCGTGCGACCGATCGAGCCAGTCTCGCAGGACCGGCCCGAGCGCGTCCAGTGTTCGGCGGCCAAATGCGGCAGTGGCGAGGTCCTCCGTCCAGTGATGGACGATTGCGTCCTTCGCCTCTTGCCGCACGGCCTCCTGCTCTTATGCGGCGGGGGGCTCCCCGAGCGCCTTACGGCGCGCCGTCCATTCGTACACTCTGGTCAGCACCCACGCCTCGAGCTCCCAAGGAGGGGTGCCGGCCAGAGCGCACGCCGCAGAGAAGCCTACCGAGCGGTAGGCCCTCGCCACCCGCAGTGCAATGGCCCTTTGGGGCCTGCGGATGGCCGTGGCGTTCTCCCGCCTGTGGAGGGAGTCTGCCCAGATTGGGGCCCCGTAACGGGCCATGCTCCTGAGGATGCCGGCATACAAGCGCCGGCATCGCGCCTTCGGACCCCCGAGGTTCGGGAGGAGCCACGACAGGGCGTTCGCGGCCTTCAGCAGGCGCGTCGACAGCCCGCTAAAGTGTGGGCCGAAGCGCCACCTGCTGTCGAGGACAAGGCCCAAGTACTTCATCTGGGCCCTGACCTCGATCCTGACGCCCTCCACTATAATGTGGCCGTCGGGAGGGATGCGCTGCCGTGGACCGTGAAAATACACGGCCTCTGTTTTGTGCAGCGCAACCTTCAGTCCGAGGCGGCGAATCCTTCCTGCCACTAAGGATCCGCCGGCAGAGGCCAGACTGGCCGCCTCCCTGAAGTCCCTCCCCCGGGCGACGAGGAGGGTGTCACCGCGTAACAGATGACGCTCGTGCCACGGAGGAGGGTTCCCCGCAGTAGCCAGTCGAATCCGATGTTCCACAGCAGTGGTCCCAGGACCGACCCCTGTGGAACACCAGACTCTGCGCCGTATCGCCTCACTGTGGCCGTTTTGTCTGCGAGGAGGACCACCCGGTCCTCCAAGTAGCTGGCCAAGAGTCGGCGCAGGTACTGAGGCACTCCGTGGTATCGGAGCGCCTCCAAGATTGTCGAGTGGGGGACGGAGTTGAAGGCGTTGGCTATGTCGAATGACACCGCCAACACTCCGTCGCCCGCCTCCACGGCCTCCCTCACCTGGCCCTTGAGTAGGGCCAGCGCGTCGACCGTCGAACGACCCCGTCGGAAACCGAATTGGGCGTCCGACAGGTCCGGCCCCACCGTCCCCAGCAGGCTCTTTAGCCGGTCGGCGATTATCCCCTCGAACAACTTACCGACCTCATCGAGCAAGACGATGGGCCGGTAAGCCGAGGGGGAGTCCGCCGGGCGTCCCTCCTTTCGGAGCAGGCATAGCCGCCCCTCCTTCCAAGGTATCGGGAACCTCCCAGTCGTAAAACACGCGCTGAAGAGGTCCCGAAACCTCTCCTCCATCTGTGAGGCGGCGATGGCCACCACCCGTGCGGGAATGCCGTCCGGCCCTGGGGCTGTGTTCTTTGCGCGGAGGTGTAAAGTCCCCGCGCAAAGTTCAACCGCCGTAACCGGGGAGACCTCCTCCTCTGGCGGAGCCGCCTCCCGCGGGGGATCCATCACTGGCGGGGTGAAGTCGGTCCTGGACGGAAACAGGGACCGGACCACCCCGTCCAGCAGTGCCGGCTCGAGGGTCTCCGTCAGTGGAAGACCACAGGGGCGCAGTTTATTCCGCGCCGCCTTGTATGGTCTTCCAAATGGGTCCCTGTCGAGACCCTCTAACATCTCGGCTCTCGCCGAATCTTCGGCCGTGCGCATTGCCGACTTGAGGACAGTCTTTGCGTCAACGTACGCGGCATAGAGGGCCTCCTCGTTGGTGGGGTCTCGGTGCCTGCGCCTTCGACTCCGCGTGTAGGCCCTCCTGGCCGCCACGCAGGCGGTTCGGAGCCCCGCCAGTTCCTCCGACCACCAATAGACGGCACGGCGGGGAGCTGGGCGGCGAGACCGGGGCATGCTGGAGTTGCACACCTCGGTCAGCGACCTCCTCAGCTGAGCCGCTGCGGTGTCCACGTCCAGGACCTCGACAGGAGGCGCGAGCCAGTCCTGGACGAACGCCGCCTCCTCCGCAGCCTCTCGGTCCAGGCGGGTGAGAGCCCACCGTGGGAACGCAGATTGGCCCGAGCCTGGAGCAATTCCCCGGGAGCTCTGGGTGGAGCTGATGTCGAACCGCACATATCGGTGGTCCGACAAGGTCTCCACCATCTCCACCCGCCAGTTCACGACGTGGGCGGCTAGCACGGGGGTAGCAAACGAGACGTCGACCACTGATCCTCCCCGTTGCCGCACACACGTGTGAACGGTCCCTCTGTTCAGGAGGGACACACCGCACGACGCCGCCCAAAACTCCACGGCGCGTCCCCGGACGTTGCAGGACCCGGCCGGGTTGCCCCAGGCCGTCGACTTGGCGTTCAGGTCACCCAGTACGGCGACCTGGCGTGGCGCCGCCCTCCCGACCACCGCGGTGAGGATTTCGAGAAAGTTCTCGAAATCCGAGAGAGGGCGGTTCGGGGAGAAATAGACGCCCACCAGGGCTAATTCTCCCCACGCGGCGGCCACGTATCCCGGTCCCCTCTCTAAGAGCGAGAGGGGAGGGGAGTCCGTGGAAGACCGCGTCACCAATGCCACCAAGCCGTCCCGATCGCCCAGCCAACGGCCAGGGACTGAATACGGCTCGGCGACCACCGCCACGTCCACCAACCACTCGGCCATGGTCTGCATCAGCAGATCCTGGGCCGCTCTGCAGTGGTTGGTGTTCGCCTGGAGGATGCGATGCTTGACCGAACTATCCATCGACAGACATCGCACCCCCTTCCACAACCGCCGCCGATGTCCCAGCCTCAGGGACGGCAACGGTGGCAGCGACAGGCCGGATCAGCGCCTGCACTTTGCCCTTCTTAGGGGGAGGATTGCACTTCCTCCCCATCATCACGTGGCCTGCCGGGCAGCCACTGGCGGCACACACCGCACAGTGCGGCGTGATGGCCTCGCAGGAGGCCGACTTGTGGCCTTCCTTGCCACAGCGGAAGCATTTGTCCGCCCTGTCGACCTCGGACGGACAAAGGGCCCGAGTGTGTCCGACTCCAAGACACTTGTAGCAGCGCAGAGGCTGGGCTGCAAGTGCCCGGACTACACCCGAGCTGAACCCGACAGTCAGCCGTCCCTTGGCTAGGACGGCTGCAGCTGCGGCGACTGGGCACTCGAGGCGAATGGTGCCCATGCCGCCGCGGCCGGGCCTGATGGCCCGACCTTGCACCGCTGTGACGCCACAGCCCCCCATCACAGCGACCGCCGCCACCACCTCCTCTTTGGTGACCGAGTCGTCGAGGTCGGTCACCTCCAAGGCCACAGACTTTACGGGCCTGGTGACCTTGGCCGCGTCGGCGATGACCTCTCGCAGCTTGGTTGCGAAGAGGTCCGCGTTGGCGCCGCCCTGAGCCCCCGGGAACTCGAACATTCGAGCCCCGGCCTGGGTCCGGCGGCAGGAGACTGTGCCGATCCCCAGCTGGGTGGGATCGGCGTTGGCACGCGCCCGCATCATTACGGACGCGTACGTCTCCCCCCGCTCCACAGCCTCAGCGGTGAGCGTCACCACTACGGCTGCGGTCTTCGGAGGAACCAGCTTCCTCTTTGACCTGGCGGCGGGGGCCCCATTAGCTGCAGGAGCAGCAGCGGGAGCAGCGGCGTTGGGCTTCGGGGCCGACGTCTTCCCCTTCCCCTTTCCCTTGCCTGTTGTCTGAGGTGGGCCGGGAGGGGTGGTGGCGGGGCTGGCAGGGGCAGCCACCGTCTTGGACTTCTTTTTGCCCTTTTTCACCTTCGTCCACCCCTGCTGGTTGGATGGGGTGGTGGACGGAAGATGGGCGTCCTGGGAGGACAGCTCTGGCTGGCGTGGCCTACTGTCTGCCGCGAGCGGCGGTCGCAGGCGTCTCTCCGGCAAGAGCCTGTCCTCGATGCCCGCAAGACAGGCTCTCGTGAAGGCCCTTTCCTCCATTACTACCTTGCGGATTACGTCCTCAAGGGTGGAGGGCGGGGCCTCAGCCACCGGTCTCGGCTCGGACATGTTTTTGCTTGGCCGGGCCGTCGCTTCAGCCAGCTTCAGATGAAGCTGGCTGACCTCTGACTGCAGGCGATCGACTTTCGCCTGCAGTTGCCGCGTTTCGTCGGGGACTTTTGGAAAGTCCCTTTAAGATTGGAGGACTTAGAGGCGACTGCCACTATCTCCTCTTCGTCCTCCTCAGCCATCAGCTGCAGCTCCGCAATGGAGTGGTCCGCATAGTGGACTCGGGACGCGCCGTACCCGGACTTGGCCCGGGCGGCGTGCGTCCGTTGCTCTGTGGCCGCAACCCGCTCCTCCAGGTCTTGCTGGACCTGCGCCCGCCGCGACAGGTCCAACTGGCGTTGGGCTTCTGCCAGACCCACGTCGTGGGTGTCAGACCCCGGCCTCTTGGCCCTCGGCTGTGACGCAGTGTCCGAGGAACCCCCAGACCCCTTCCGCTGATAAGCCCGCTTCATTGTGTCCCGGCGAGCAATCGCCGAACCACACGACATGATGGACTCGTCGTCGGAGTCCAGCAACTCGCCCGCCGAGCTATAGAAGCTAGTCGCAGACGGCGCGCGGCTAGCCTCTGATGCCGAGGCACCCTCAGATTGGCCCTGAGAAGGGCCTTTTGGTTGGCCCTGAGAAGGGCCTTTTGGGAGGCCCTGAGAAGGGCCTTTTGATTGGCCCTGAGAAGGGCCTTTTGCTTGGCCCTGAGAAGGGCCTTTTGGTTGGCCCTGAGAAGGGCCTTTTTTAAAACGCCCGGAGGCGGTCCTCAATTGCTTTGGCATAGCCTCCGCAGGTGTCGTAGATGCCGACATGAAATAAAATTGGATAAAAACAGTTAAAATACGCTACGACTGCACAGTGCACTTTAGCCGAACACCGGTCTGCTACTCCGTTACGGTGGTCAGAACCGGGTCGTTGCCCAGGGGACGCGACGTGGACGCAAGCACTGTGGGGTGGTCCCCCAACCTAACCTTTTTTTTTTTTTTTTTTGTTTGCGCTGGGAAAAATGCATTACGCATGCCCACCCATCGGGAGACGGGTGGGGTATGTGGGACTCCCCGGTTGAACCGGTATACCCACTAAACAACCCAGCGGCATTCCCGCATCGTCTGAGTGGAGGGGGACTGGGAATCGGCAGAGCCTTTCCATCCTGCCCCCCGCCGACGACCGCCCGCCTTTACGGCGGGCCCGGCACGCCCCTCCCGTCGGGGGGGAGGGGCCCAGGAATGACTGACGACGTGGGTGGTGAACAGTGCAATGCAGGAGAAGGCGCCCCCGCGCCTGTCTCCCGCTGTTCACCACCTGGAGGCGCGTGACGACGATCATACAACCGCCGTCTCACGCCCCGTCTTCGCCTGCGGAGCGGCGCCGCGAGAGGGTCTTCCTCCCGCACGCGCTCCGCCGCCTCCTTCTGTGACATTACCTCTTCGCAGAAGGAGGCGACCGCTGCCCAGGCCCCCTCGCTTTCCAGCATCGAGTTGACGACGCCGGGAAGCGAGAGGTCCTGCCCGACCGCTGCGACCAAAGGTAGGCGCAGCTCGGACCAGGCCGGGCACACCTCGAGGGTGTGCTGTGCCGTGTCCTCCGCCGCGCCACAGTCGTGGCACGACGGGGTCTCCTCCCTTTGGATCCGATGCAGGTGCGATCCGAAGCACCCGTGGCCGGACAACACCTGCACCAGACGGAAAGAGAGGAAACCATGGGACCGCTCGAGCCAATCCTTCAGGACCGGCCCGAGCGCGTCCAGTGTTCGGCGGCCGAATGCGGCAGTGGCGAGGTCCGATGGACGATTGCGTCCTTCGCTTCTTGCCGCACGGCCTCCCGCTCTTCTGCGGCGGGGGGCTCCCCGAGCGCCTTACGGCGCGCCGTCCATTCGTACACTCTGGTCAGCACCCACGCCTCGAGCTCCCAAGGAGGGGTGCCGGCCAGAGCGCACGCCGCAGAGAAGCCCACCGAGCGGTAGGCCCTCGCCACCCGCAGTGCAATGGCCCTTTGGGGCCTGCGGATGGCCGTGGCGGTCTCCCGTCTGTGGAGGGAGTCTGCCCAGATTGGGGCCCCGTAAAGGGCCATACTCCTGAGGATGCCGGCATACAAGCGCCGGTATCGCGCCTTCGGACCCCCCAGATTCAGGAGGAGCCACGACAAGGCGTTCGCGGCCTTCAGCAGGCGCGTCGACAGCCCGCTAAAGTGTGGGCCGAAGCGCCACCTGCTGTCGAGGACAAGGCCCAAGTACTTCATCTGGGCCTTGACCTCGATCCTGACGCCCTCCACTATAATGTGGCCGTCGGGAGGGATGCGCTGCCGTGGACCGTGAAAATACACGGCCTCGGTTTTGTGCAGCGCAACCTTTAGTCCGAGGCGGCGAATCCTTCCTGCCACTAAGGATCCGCCGGCAGAGGCCAGACTGGCCGCCTCCCTGAAGTCCCTCCCCCGGGCGACGAGGAGGGTGTCATCCGCGTAACAGATGACGCTCGTGCCACGGAGGAGGGTGCCCCGCAGGAGCCAGTCGAATCCAATGTTCCACAGCAGTGGTCCTAGGACCGACCCCTGTGGAACACCGGACTCTGCGCCGTATCGCCTCACTGTGGCCGTCTTGTCCGAGAGGAGGACCACCCGGTCCTCCAAGTAGCTGGCCAAGAGTCGGCGCAGGTACTGAGGCACTCCGTGGTATCGGAGCGCCTCCAAGATTGTCGAGTGGGGGACGGAGTTGAAGGCGTTGGCTATGTCGAATGACACCGCCAACACTCCGTCGCCCGCCTCCACGGCCTCCCTCACCTGGCCCTTGAGTAGGGCCAGCGCGTCGACCGTCGAACGACCCCGTCGGAACCCGAATTGGGCGTCCGACAGGTCCGGCCCCACCGTCCCCAGCAGGCTCTTTAGCCGGTCGGCGACTATCCCCTCGAACAACTTACCGACCTCATCGAGCAAGACGATGGGCCGGTAAGCCGAGGGGGAGTCCGCCGGGCGTCCCTCCTTTCGGAGCAGGCATAGCCGCCCCTCCTTCCAAGGTATCGGGAACCTCCCAGTCGTAAAACACGCGCTGAAGAGGTCCCGAAACCTCTCCTCCATCTGTGAGGCGGCGATGGCCACCACCCGTGCGGGAACGCCGTGCGGCCCTGGGGCTGTGTTCTTTGCGCGGAGGTGTAGAGTCCCCGCGCAAAGTTCCACCGCCGTCACCGGGGGGACCTCCTCCTCCGGCGGAGCCGCCTCCCGCGGGGGATCCATCACTGGCGGAGTGAAGTCGGTCCTGGACGGAAACAGGGACCGGACCACCCCGTCCAGCAATGCCGGCTCGAGGGTCTCCGTCAGTGGAAGACCACAGGGGCGCAGTTTAATCCGCGCCGCCTTGTATGGTCTTCCAAATGGGTCCCTGTCGAGACCCTCCAGCATTTCGGCTCTCGCCGAATCTTCGGCCGCGCGCATAGCCGACTTCAAGCCCGTCTTGGCGTCGACGTACGTGGCATAGAGGGCCTCCTCGTTGGTGGGGTCTCGGTGCCTGCGCCTTCGACTCCGCGTGTAGGCCCTCCTGGCCGCCACGCAGGCGGTTCGGAGCCCCGCCAGCTCCTCCGACCACCAATAGACGGCGCGGCGGGGAGCTGGGCGGCGAGACCGGGGCATGCTGGAGTTGCACACCTCGGTCAGGGACCTCCTCAGCTGAACCGCCGCGGCGTCCACGTCCAGGACCTCGACAGGAGGCGCGAGCCAGTCCTGGACGAACGCCGCCTCCTCCGCAGCCTCTCGGTCCAGGCGGGTGAGAGCCCACCGTGGGAACGCAGATTGGCCCGAGCCTGGAGCAATTCCCCGGGAGCTCTGGGTGGAGCTGATGTCGAACCGCACATATCGGTGGTCCGACAAGGTCTCCACCATCTCCACCCGCCAGTTCACGACGTGGGCGGCTAGCACGGGGGTGGCAAACGAGACGTCGACCACTGATCCTCCCCGTTGCCGCACACACGTGTGAACGGTCCCTCTGTTCAGGAGGGACACACCGCACGACGCCGCCCAAAACTCCACGGCGCGTCCCCGGACGTTGCAGGACCCGGCCGGGTTGCCCCAGGCCGTCGACTTGGCGTTCAGGTCACCCAGTACGGCGACCTGGCGTGGCGCCGCCCTCCCGACCACCGCGGTGAGGATTTCAAGAAAGTTCTCGAAATCCGAGAGAGGGCGGTTCGGGGAGAAATAGACGCCCACCCCGGTCCCCTCTCTAAGAGCGAGAGGGGAGGGGAGTCCGTGGAAGACCGCGTCACCAATGCCACCAAGCCGTCCCGATCGCCCAGCCAACGGCCAGGGACTGAGTACGGCTCGGCGACAGCCGCCACGTCCACCAACCACTCGGCCATGGTCTGCATCAGCAGATCCTGGGCCGCTCTGCAGTGGTTGGTGTTCGCCTGGAGGATGCGATGCTTGACCGAACTATCCATCGACAGACATCGCACCCCCCTCCACAACCGCCGCCGATGTCCCAGCCTCAGGGACGGCAACGGTGGCAGCGACAGGCCGGATCAGCGCCTGCGCTTTGCCCTTCTTAGGGGGAGGATTGCACTTCCTCCCCATCATCACGTGGCCTGCCGGGCAGCCAACAATCATGTTCCAACATACTAATTGGGACCCACTTAAGCCCAAACACGGGCTATATAGTTTCCTGTTTGGCTATTTTGACCAAATCGCGCCATCTTGGTTGTTCGGTTGTAAACCCTTAAGGTACGATATCTCAGAAACCACTGATCCGATTAATCTCGCGTTTTCATTCCGGACAGTGGCTTACAGCCACCTTTTAGTGTGGTAGGTTTTCAGGCTGTTTCAGGCCCTTCAAAGTTTTTCTGCTGAAATTGCTTTCAGGAGATACCTAAGGTGACGCCGAGCGGTACATCCAAAACCCCGACTCTCTCTGACGAAGGGATCAAAAGATACAGGCCTTTTAGTTCGACCTTTGACAGCTCGGCGGCCATTTTGTTTAACTTCGAACCGCCGCAGCTCCTGAACCAGAGGTCGTGGGAGGCTGCGGTTTTCGGGGTTGTACTTGGGGGCTCTTCGCCTTTGCTACTCCGCGTTTTCAGGCGCTTTGGAGCAAAATATTTTCGGGCTCCTGAAAGCAGTTTCAACATATAGTGTAGTGTGTAAGCAAATACTAAGCATGTATGTAGACAGCCTTATTTAAAGTGCTTCCTTAGCAATACTGTTTTGTATTAAATTGTAAGTTATTTTAAGACACATTAAACCGGACCATGAAACCAATCAGACGTTTCTTTTCAACTCTACCAACCTAGCGACCTGATAACACTACATGGCGACCTTGCCAGTCCTCATGTCACTGTAATTACCATACTGCAACGGCTCTGCCAGTCCACGTGCCACCATACCATACTGCAACGGCCTTCAACCATCTTCAATTTTTGGAACGTCGCACCGAGCTTCGAGATATATGCAATTAAAGACTTCGAAAGACTATGGGATCTACGCAAAGCAAGGAGCAAGTGGTTATTGCACAGTCTGCAGCTGGAAGCAACCACGCAAAAGCGACGGCGGAACACCTTCAGACGAACAACATTCTTCTGTCCATAATATGCACCTGTATGCTGTTGGCGGTATTGATTGGATTCTTCTGCCTGTACAAGCGATGCCACACTAACTGGATGCAGAAGCAGCTGAGGAGTGATGCTTTGGAGCGAGTCCTGTCCCGTGTCAGCTATCGACGTCGCAGGGATTTCAGAGAGCGCGAGAATCCAGAAACTAATGCGTAAGCGAGACCAACAAGTAAGTTGTAATCAATACCCACGCGCATCTCAAAATCTTTTATAAAATAAAATAATATGTTTTATTGAGTGAATTTACCTACTTGTTTTGTGTAATTTTAGAGTAAAATTGAGGAATCTAATATCTAATTATTCGATTATGAGTATAGAATTAGAATTATCAGATATTTATAAGCAATTAAAACATTGTACGGATTATATTTCTAAGTTAGGTCCTGCAAGGAGAGTAGGTAGTAATTATGAAAAAAAGATTTTAGAAGCTAGGAACTTATAATGTGTCGTTTAATGTTATTTTAAATACATAGTTTGCCTAAAGAAGTGTCTAAAGAATTATTATTTCTGTGTTCATGTATAAACAAATGCTATGATAAGATTTTGAAATTTGAGGTAGAATCTAGTACGAGTAGTGGTCAAAGTCAAAATAAATCAGCAACAATGTCAGTATCAGGTGAAAAGTTTAATTTAAAGACAGCTGTAAGCCTATTGCCAAAAATGACTGGTGATGAGGAGGTGACCAGCGAATTAATGTCAGCGATTGAATTGTATGACTCAATGCTTGATGATGGTGATAGGGCGACTTTAATAAATTTTGTTTTAAAGAGTCGATTAACAAGTGGAGCAAAAATGCGGTTAGCTACTTCTTATACTTCTGTTGAGTTGCTATTAGAAGATATGCGTAAATATTTACTTACCCGTAAGTCAGATACTGCTTTACAGTCTAGATTACAAAAATCTAGGCAAGGTGAAAAGTCAGTAATAGAGTTTGGCCAGGAGTTAGAAAAGTTGTTTGTAGACTTAACAATAACCCAGGCTAATGGAAATGATAAAGCGTACGAAGTGTTGCGACCTCTCAATGAAAGGAACGCTATTAGATGTTTTTCCGAAGGTTTAAGGAGCCAAAAGATAGGGACAATTATTTCTGCACGAAATCTGACCTCATTAAAGGATGCCATTAGAGTAGCCGAAGATGAGACTAGCTCATCATCGGACCGTCAGGTCGTTATGTCATATAATCGCCAGCCTACTCGAAATAACAAATTTGCATTTCGTGGATTTCGTAGTCGATATACATCGAGATATTTTCGAGGTAGTAACCATAATGGTAGGCAACCACATGTTGCGCATCAAAATTCTGCTGCGCCAAGGAACACGTGGCGAGACAGCCGCGGCACCTATGTACATCGCCGTGGAGCGTCAAGTTACGGTGCCAGGAATGTTCGCGGAAATCGCGGCTATTGCGCAAACCGCTCTAATAATAGAAAATTAAATCATTTTATTGCGAATGAACTACATGGTTTACCAACATCAGAAAATAGTCGTAATGATCTTTCTTCGGATCAGAATTTGGGACAATTTTTTCGTTCCTAATCAAGTTTTTGCTTGTGATAGCATTAATTGGGTAAATTTAAGTTTAAATAAGTTACAGCTAGAATTTTTAGTAGATACAGGGGCCTCTTTATCATGTATTGATTATGAAATTTTAAATTTAGCTAGACTAGAGTTGCATAAATGCGATTTAACTATCCATGGTATTGGAGGAAGTACAAAACCTATAGGATTTGTTTACTTGACTCTAGAATCCAAGAATATAATTTTTAAGCATAAGTTTTACATATTTAGGAAGTTACCATGTAAGTCAATAGGAATATTGGGTCAAGATTTTATTAAACTATACTACGGTGTTATAGATTACGACTCATATACTTTATCTCTCAAAGTGGGAGACAGTAAAGTGACATTACCTTTACATTGTTATAACTATAATTTAACCATCGCACCGCGATGTGAGGTTATTAAATATATACCTACACGTATTAATTATGATTGAGTAATTTATCCTAAGGAAATTATTCCAGGTATTTTTTTGGCTAGTATAGTAGCTAGGCCAAAAAATGGAAAGATTCCTGTGAGACTACTGAATACCACAGACGAGGAAGTGAGTATAAGTTTGAATGACATCGAGGTTGATACATTAGAAAACTACGAATTTTGTAATTTTGAAAGGCCAGATGTTAATATAGAGAGAATTCGAGATTTGTTTTCGTTACTTAATCGAGGTTCATACTTAAATAAGGAGGAAGAGCTGTCTATCGAGCAAATTTGTGCCAAATATTCGGACATATTTCATTTACCAGGTGATAAATTAAGTGTTACTAACGTTTATGAGCAATCAATTCATTTGAAAGATAATGCTACGCCTGTGTATAGAAAACAATACCGAATTCCGTTCACGCAGAAAGAGGAACTTAATAGGCAGATAGATGACAATCATGTTACGAGATGGTATTATAGAAAAAACTAGCAGTGAGTGGTCCAGCCCTTTGTTGCTAGTGCCTAAGAAGTTAGATAGAAGCGGTAAATGTCAATGGAGAGTAGTGATAGACTACAGACAATTAAATGAGAGAGTACAGGATGACAAATTTCCTCTCCCGAATATTACAGACATTTTAGAGTCTTTATCGGGTGCTTTTTATTTCAGCCATTGCGATTTAAGTCGTAGTTATTATCAGAGTAATTTATCAAAAGAATCTAGGAAGTATACTGCATTCACTACTGATAAAGGCCAATTCCAAATGTGTAGATTACCTATGGGATTAAAAATTAGCCCATCTGCATTTAGTAGATCAATGACAGTTGCAATGTCAGGTCTGAATTACGAAAAATGCATTATTTATTTGGATGATTTAATTATATTTGGTCGAAATTTAGCAGAACATAATAAAAATCTCATGTCAGTTTTTAAAAGATTACGAAAAGTAAAATTAAAGTTAAATCCTTCTAAATGTGAAGTTTTAAAGCGACAAATTCTTTACATAGGGCATGTAATATCATCCTCAGGTATTTTGCCTGACCCTGAAAAGATCCGAGTAATTGAAAGTTATCCGACACCGACATGTGCCGATGACGTCAAGCGTTTTGTTGCATTTAGTAATTATTATAGGAAATTTATTCGCAACTTTGCAGCTATTGTTTTACCACTAAACAAGTTATGTAGAAAGAAGGTTCAATTTGAATGGACAACAGAATGTCAGAATGCCTTTGAAACTCTTAAACAGTTACTTTCTAATCCACCTGTCTTAGATTATCCAAATTTTACAACAGAAAATGAGTTTATTTTACAAACAGATAGTTCTGGTTTTGCTATTGGCAGTGTGTTAAGTAATTCTAACGGAAAACCTGTTGCATACGCTAGTAGAGGTTTAAATAAAGCAGAGCTAAATTATGCAACAATAGAAAAGGAACTTCTGGCAATAGTTTGGTCAATAAAGTATTTTAGGCCATATCTATATGGAAAGAAATTTGTAATTAGAACCGACCATAGACCTTTGCTATATCTTTTTAACATGTCAAATCCATCTAGTCGTTTAACAAAATTTCGCCTATTACTAGAGGAATACGACTTTAAGGTAGAATACGTAAGAGGAAAGGAAAATGTAGTTGCTGATGCGCTTTCTAGAGTTATTTTAACTTCAGACGAGTTGAAACAAATGAATAACAATTTGGTAAATGTAATGACTAGAGCACAATTCAGAAAAGCTCAGCAAATAACTGATTTGACAACGAGTACTGAGACTTCGAATTACAACAACAGGTCTGATCAACCTAAAGTCGCTGAAGTACTTAAAAAATGTGATATGGATGTGGAATTAATTATTTTACCGGAAAGAAATCTGCGCAGATTACTTAAATCATTGAATAATAACGATTCGTTATCTTTCTCAAAAAATAGGACTTTCGTTTATTGTAAAAGTAAAAATAATTTGTTTGCAAGTTCATCTTCTTTATCAGTAAACTCGCGAGACGATTTATTGGAAGAGATGTCAATATTTTGCAAAGAAAAAAATGTAGAAGAAATAATAATTATGAAAACGCGAAAAAATAGAGAACTCATCGAAAGTATAGCTAAATATATTGCTAAAAATAAATCGAGTGATTTACCTCGAATATGTGTTGTAAAGGACGTCCAAAGAATCAATGATGATGACGAAAAGAAAGTAATAATGAATGACTTTCACTTATTACCTAGTAGTGGTCATGTAGGAATTAGGAGAATGATAAGTAAAATTAAAAAATATTATTATTGGCCATCAATAGAAAAATACGTTAGGTGCTATATACAAAAATGCGGCAAGTGTCAAAAACAAAAATATACTAAAATCCATAAGCAACCATTAACAATTACATCTACAGCATCTTCATCCTTTGAGAAAATTTACTTAGATATTGTAGGTCCATTAGATAAAGATGATTTAGGCTACAGTTACATTCTAACATTACAGTGCGAGCTCAGCAAGTATGTTGAAGCATACCCTTTAAAAACTAAAACTACAACAGAGGTTGCTAAAGTATTCGCAGAAAACTTTATTTTACGATATGGAATTCCAAATGAAATAGCAAGTGATAGAGGTACTGAATTTATTTCTAAATTAATGTCAGAATTATGCAAAATTTTAAATATAAAACAAACAATTGCAACTGCTTACCACCATCAAAGTATCGGGTCATTAGAAAATTCACATAAAGTATTAGGTAGCTATTTGCGAATCCAAACAGATAATCATTCCTCAAATTGGAGTTCATGGTTACAGTATTGGTGTTTTTCATATAACACTACTGTACATACAGAGACTAAATATACACCTTACGAGTTGGTGTTTGGACAAGTGTGTAGATTGCCTAATAATCTATGTAATATTGTAGAACTACTGTATAACTTTGAAAATTATGTTTTGGAATTTAAATACAGATTACAAAAAGCACAAAGAGATGCAAGAAATAATTTAATTTTAAGTAAAGAACGTAGAAAAATAAATTATGATAAGTCAATAAATCCTATTATATACAAATCAGGTGATGCACTGTTGCTGAAAAATGAGATAGGAAATAAATTGGATACTTTGTACACCGGCCCATATATTGTAATAGAAGACCTTAACCCTAATGTTAAAATAAATATTAATGGAAAAAATATCATAGTTCATAAGAATAGAACAAAATTGTATACGGAACCATAGTTAAGTTAATTTTAAGTGGGTTGAAAAAAAAAAAAAAAAAAAAATGTTTCTTATGTTCATTTTTTTTTTCAAATAACGGGGATGATGTAGTGTGTAAGCAAATACTAAGCATGTATGTAGACAGCCTTATTTAAAGTGCTTCCTTAGCAATACTGTTTTGTATTAAATTGTAAGTTATTTTAAGACACATTAAACCGGACCATGAAACCAATCAGACGTTTCTTTTCAACTCTACCAACCTAGCGACCTGATAACACTACAATAGCAGGGCTCAGGCCCAGCTGAGCGAGCCCAAACTCGGGTACTCTGCCACTGTCCAAAGCGGAGTTATTGCAGCTCAAAGTTTGACTTTGACAGTTGTGCCGCCATTTTGTGCAATTTTAAAACACCCATATCTCCGCAACGGAGAGTCGTAGAGGGCCGGGCTTTCCACTGGGCATATACCCAGGCTAAAGGCTATAGGGTGGAATGTTTTTCAGGCATTTTCAGAGACCAAAAAATTTTCAGCCTGAAAACCGTTTCAGTGGATTGGTCTCGTCAGGCCAAGTGCGGAAAGCCCAAACACTGGGGTATTCGGACCGGTAGTTCCGGCGAAACAGCTTGCAACCACTTCTTGGTTACCATCTTGGCATAAAAACCAAATCTTCAAGTCAGGATATCTCCGGAACCCCTTGGGGTAACTGCACCGAGTTTGGGATCATCTGAGAGGGCTTGACGAGAGCTATCTACTGAGATTAACGAAACGACTCTACGTAGAGCACAAAAAGTTTTCGATCTTAAATCGGGAACTGAAGACCCTGGAACATTTTTCTTTTGCGGAGCAAGTCCAATTGTGATTGTGCATTCAATTTATAGGAACTTTATTAGTTCAATCCAGTGGAGACTGACTCTACGTAGAGACGAACGTTATTTAATTGTATTTTTTGTAAATTTTATACTATATTAGTAAGTATCATTACGAAGGCTTTATTGAGCCCAATTGCAAATTCCCGTTTTCTTTACGACTGTTGACTGGTACTTATTTAGAGTTTACTTGTTTTTGTTTTTACTTTTATTATATTTCTTATTTAGACTGCACACATCTTTACACTGTGTGCATATCACGATTTGACATTTACATACACTATTGTGTATTTTTGTATCCTCACCTGACGCATTCCTCTGACAATGTTCGCCAGAACACCAACAAAACCTGCAGGAGAAAAGGAAAAACAAAAATCTCCGCCAAGAACACAGACGCTTTCGTCTAACGTTGGACGTGGCGTTCTTAAACAAAACTCTCCGCCAAGGACGCAAAATACTTCGTCAAATGTTAGGCTAAGCGTTGAAAAGCTGGAAGCTGCGGGATCGGAACCGTGTAACCTGACTCCGGCTACCAGCAAAACGGAAGCACAAGTTCTTCCTAGACAGGTTCTTTCGACGCGTTTAGACGAAGCCAAAGCAAACGTAGTCAAGGGAAAGACGAACATCGCAAACTCGAAAAACATGAAAACAGACATTAAAAACAACGTTCTGGCAGTTATAGACAAATTATATCAGATAATTAAAGAAGCGGACGCTGAGATCAAACGACTCAAAAGAACTGGAGTGACAAATGTATCTGAAAATATAGATAACTTCCAGACAATACTCGACAAGACGTCTCAAATAGAGACCGAGGAAAGAAAATGTCTGCTACTCGAACAGCTGAAAGAACAGAGCCAGCTAATAAAGGAAAACGGCAGAAAAATGGACGAACTGAAGGACAAGATGGAACAACAGCACCAACTCATAAGCGCAAAAACCTACGCAGAGGCAACGACAGCCCGATCTTCCTTGTACACACCCCCGCAGAACGTACTGCATTCTGTAGTCGTCACGTCCCAGGACGAAAATGACACAGGAGACCAAGTCCTAACAAAAGTTAGAGAGGCGGTGAATGCCAAGGAAGGGCGGATCAGGGTAGAAAGGACTCGGAAAGGCAAGGACAGAAAGGTCATTATGAGTTGTAACACATCTGAGGACCGACAGAAAGTAAAAGAAAGGCTGGAAAACTCCGGAAAAAGCCTGGTCGTGGAAGAGGTCAAGAACAGAGACCCTCTCCTGAAGCTTGCGGACGTACTTACAGTTAACACTGATGAGGACGTCTTAAGGGCTTTTAGGAATCAAAACCGGGGCATATTCCACGACCTAAAGGAAAATGAAGACAGACTGGAGATTAAATATAAAAGAAAAGCCCGAAATCCGCATACTAGCCACATCGTCCTTAGTGCGTCCCCGGCTATTTGGAAAAGAGCGACCGACGCTGGAGCAGTCTACATTGACCTACAACGCATCCGGGTGTTGGACCAGTCACCACTGGTACAGTGCTCGAGATGCCTTGGATATGGTCATAGCAAGAAATTCTGCGTAGCTACTGTGGACCTTTGCAGCCACTGTGGAGGACCGCACCTTAGGGCGCAATGCCCAGACTGGCTTGCAGGAGGCGAACCCACATGCAGAAACTGCACAGCGGCAAAGCTTGATCGCAATGACCACAATGCCTTTAGCAAAGATGGTCCCATACGCAGAAAACGCGATGCTATAGCTCGCATGTCGGTAGCGTATTGCTAAGGGCACCCAAGTGGATAAACACCTGTACCGGATGCTCCAGTGCAACCTTCAACGAAGGAAGCTAGCTACAGAGGAGTTAATGATGGAAGCAACCTCAAACAGAGTTGCAATAGCTTTGGTTCAGGAGCCTTATGTGGGAGGTACAAATAGTATGAAGACATACCGCGGGGTCAGAATATACCAGAACACCGGAGGGGGCACGGTCAAAACAGCCATCGCTGTATTTGACCCCAACCTAGACGTCATTCAACACCCGGAGCTCACCACAAACAATATCGTAGTGGTGAGCGTAAGTACCAAGAAATGGAAAGTCACATTGGTCTCATACTATTTTGAACCGGATCAGCCCATAGATCCGTACCTGGATCACATCAAGAGAATTGCAACAGCCATAACACGGAGGCTCATTATCGGAGGCGACTCCAACGCGAAGAGCACCTGGTGGGGAAGCCCTGTAATCGACCATAGGGGGGAGGACGTGGCTGGCGTGTTTCACGAGCTGGGCCTTCATATCCTCAACAAAGGTGACACACCAACCTTTGATACCATTCGCGGCGGGATACACTACACCAGTTTTGTTTACGTGACGGCCTGCACTATTGATATGTTGGACCTAGTGGAGGACTGGAAAGTCATCGCAAATCTAACGTGCGCTGACCACAGTGGTATTAGCTTCAATATCATACTCAAGAAATCGGCCGGGGTGAGTGTCAAAAGAACCACAAGAATTTACAATACAAAGAAAGCTAACTGGGAAACTTTTCATCATAAATTTAAACAAGTAAAATCAGAATACAACCTAGAAATTGAAAAAAATCACAGCATTAACTCAGTCAAAAATTTAGACCTATTCATTAAAAATTACAATAAAGCCATCACAGAATCTAGCAACACTTCAATTCCATTAAAAAGTAATACAGAGACATTCACCCTACCATGGTATTCAGAGGAGCTCGCGAAGATGAAGCAGGAAGTCACCACTAGGAAACGCAGAATCAAGAATGCCGCACCGATTCGAAAACAAAGTGTTGTGGACGCCTACATAATCGCCAGAGACGAATATGAGGCTAGGGCTATGGAGGTCCATATCGCGAGCTGGAAGGAATTCTGTAGCAAGCAGGACAGGGAGAGTGTGTGGGAGGGTATCTACCGAGTGATAGGGAGAACAGCCAAGAGGGAAGAGGACACACCCTTGGAAGAATGTCATGAGCCTGCCAAATGCCTAGAGCTCCACTATTTCCCAGTCATCTGGAAGAAAGCCACTGTCATAGTGCTGAGGAAACCAGGAAAAGAGTCTTACGCAACTCCCAAATCTTATCGCCCCATAGGACTGTTGCCAGTACTGGGTAAATTGTACGAGAAAATGTTGGTCGCCAGACTTAAACACCACTTGCTATCGAAGCTAAACCCCAACCAGTTCGGATTCATGCCCCAAAAGAGCTGCGAGGACGCCCTCTATAAATTAATGCAATGTATAAAGTCTAAATTGAACGAGAAGAAAATCATAACCGTTGTATCATTGGATATAGAGGGCGCCTTCGACAGTGCATGGTGGCCAGCGATCAGAGTCCAACTGGCAAAAGAGAACTGTCCTCTAAATATTAGAAAAGTGCTTGACAGCTACCTTGACCAAAGGGAAGTCACAGTAAGGTACAATGGGGAAACTTACACAAAGGCGACCAACAAAGTATGCGTCCAAGGGTCTATAGGTGGGCCCATCCTGTGGAACATATTGTTGGATCCCCTGCTAAACGCTCTCGAATCAGCAGGATACTATATACAGGCGTTCGCCGACGACGTGGTCATGGTGTTCGATGGTCAGACTGCAGAGCAAGTGCAAAGACCGGCAAATGCCGCTCTCGAGATTGTTCGAGTGTGGGGTGTCGAAAATAAGCTCAAATTCGCGCCTCATAAGACCAGCGCAATGGTCATCACGCGCAAGCTTAAGTTTGACACTCCGCACTTGAGCATGGGCGGGGTGGACATTTGCATGTCCAAGCAAATCAAGATGTTAGGTGTCACGCTCGACGAAAAACTCACGTTTAATGCACACGTAACAAACGTTTGTAGGAAGGCCATAAACGTATATAAACAGCTCGCAAGATCAGCAAAGGCGAGTTGGGGCCTCCACCCCGAAATCATACGCATAATTTACACAGCGACCATTGCACCCATCATTTTGTATGCGGCGAGCGTTTGGGCATCGGCTGTCGGAAAACTAGGAGTGCAAAGACAGCTCGGAACTGTGCAGAGAGGATTCGCACAAAAAATGTGCAAGGCTTATCGCACGGTCTCTCTAAACTCGGCACTGGTTCTGGCGGGAGTGCTCCCGCTTGATATTCGTGTACGCGAGGTAGCCTCACTATACAGGATCAAGAAAGGGGAGGCCCCGCCGGGACTAGGAGACAGAGAGATCGAGCGATCGATGCCGGCAACAGAAGCGCCGCACCCTGCAGCAGTCGCTGACCTTGAGCTGACATGTTCTACAATGGTTCATACATATTCTACAATGGTTTTGCTATTAGGTAATAGTACTGGCATTACCAGAAAGGACATAGTGGATGGTGTCGGCACCTTATTAAAGTTAAATATAGGAAAGCTAATGTTGTGTGCTTTACCATACTCTGATACTTTATCAGATGATGATAATAATAATATTTTTAAATTGAACAACTATTCACATGCTGACATGTTGTCATAGTGACAAATTATTGTTTTTTGACACTAACAAGTTTGTTAGTGGTTTTAAGCTGACTCAGAGAACTTTATCTCTGTCTTGGGAATGTAGACAAATGATTGCTATGTTGATAGCATATAATAATAATGAGGTTATAGCTAATATAACAAATTCTAGTTTTAGTGACGAGTCTGTGTTGTCTAGTTATACTAACAACATAGTGATCAATTATGAGTCATCATGTTGTACGAAGGAGGATCCACCTATAATACCAACATCCATGCAGGCCACTACCAGTCAGATAGGGTATTCTCTTCCTGATGGATCTCAAACAGGCATTCTAGACACTTCAGTTATAGTTGTGGAGGTCACTCCGGATAACTCTTTAAACTAGTTAGTAAGACAACAGAAGTTACCCTGTCAAATAACCACTTATTATTAGAGAATAATAAAACGGTATCTTCTGGCAATGTTACTCATAATAATAAAAAACCAAAGGGAGAGCAACATACTTTAAAACTATTTCATCAAAATATCCAAGGTTGCTCTTCCAAATTACTGGAAATAGAATTATTTTTAGAACATGCCAAAGGAGAACGGCAAGCTTGTATGAAGGTTTTGTACACCTAAAAAAACTCGTGTTTAGCCACTAAACATTTACATTTAATAGGTAAAAATATAACATAATTGAGGCTTTTATTCGTAGATTTTATAAAGTTGGGGTTCTTAACTTATATGCATTTTTAAGAAGTTAGGTTATGTTTTATTTTGTCTCCCACACTGTCGCCATCAGCGGGCCGGGTGCAATAATTATGATCATTAGAATAATATAAGAGTCTGTATTGACTTCATAGTGGTTTCGTAATTTCTAGAGTTAGGTAATTGACAGTTGAGTTTTTGGTTGAGTTGACCATAATAAACGTAACTTCTTTATATGTTCACTTTAAATCTATATCTACTTTTCATTTAGAAGCCAAACTGTCAGGTGGCTAGCTTAGCGAATAGCGACTGAAATGTTCACCAAAATCTAAAAGTGGTTCAGCAGTTTATGCATGAAAATGTAAGACAGAATTACTCTCACAATTATAATATTATTATGGAACTTGGCTCAAGCCTGACTTCACTATTTGAGTAGGTAATGGGTTAGGATAGGTAATATAGGTACTCAGAATAAATTAAACAATAATTCTCATATCATATAATGAATTTATTTTATTCAGCAGGTCCGCCTACAATCTTATAATAACTTCATCTAGGAAGGGAGCTGGTCGCGTCATACCCTCATGGCGAGCATACCCTAGGTACCAGAGGATACTCATAACATGTGAGCAGCACCCTACAGTTCTAAGCCCCACAATGCAGTTGCAACAATAACTTGTTATTGCTTCCCGCCCATTCATATTTCTTTCTATTACGATAAAAACAAAGTACGACTTTCTTGATGAATGGCGAGATTTTATTTTTGCTCGAAGCAACATAGGATTTGTTCCCTCCAATCCAGGTATTTGGTCTCGACTCACTTCCAAGGTGTATATGCCATGAAATCTAAAGTGCTCACCTACATATGACCGTGCCTGTCTAATCTGATAGGTGCCACAAGCAAAAAGAATTAATTCGTCCATAGATAGTCTTGGGAATGCCATGGTTGTGCCATCAATAGGACTAAATATTGCACTGCGTCTGTTTAAGTTTAGTTCTGAAACTAAATCAGCGATCGTGTTTTGGAGGAACATACGTTCATTTATAATATTCACAAATGCCTCTGCATTGAGAGAGTCGGTGAATTGGGTGGCAAAGGCGTTAAGTAGCGCAGCAGCTATTTTAAAATCGTCCATTATATGTTTGCAGGCGCGATTAAAATATTCGTGACGGAACATTTTAAAGTCTCTTTTGAAACGGCCATTCACAGCTTCAACCACCCATCTGTTTATAGTCACACAGCGTGACCTGTTTGCTTCAAGAGTGGTCAACTGTGAATGACCGTCTTCTTTGGTTTCTGGCATATGGCCTATATAGCCTTTTTCGTGCAATGCATCCATGCAATCCCGAAACCCGCGATCTACGACGAAAATATCATTTTCATTAAAGAAATTATTAAAATCCGGGTCATCTAACAATTCGCGCATTATTGTCGCATCATTAGTAATGGCACTATATGGTCCTCGAACATCAATGATGTACCCATTACAACAGCACAAAATGAATGGTTTGACCAAATTCCTGTATTTATGGAGGGAATATGTATCCTTTTGGAATAAATAGTTCGAACTCTTCTGAGTGTATAAATATGTTGCATCTGCAATGGTAATAGCTGGTTTTTGCTGTGGTGGGACATTAGGGTCACAGAAAATACCATCAGCAACAATAGAATTTTTTGCTGCCACTTGCTCCCTTGTCATGTGGCCAAATCCTATATTTCGGGGCACATAGTCCCGTAATATTATATTTCTGGCCACAGACATCAATGTTTCCAAAGTTCTCCGGGGAACTTGAAAAATACAGGCTAACCTGTCTCCAGAGTCTCCTGTTCTTAATTTGCACAAAAGTGCTGTCAATGCAAAGCTACCCCGATGCATATTTTTAAGGTTGGGCGTTTCATCCAAAATCTGTTGGTGTTGCCTCTTCGTGAAACCAATAAAATAGAGGACTTGATGATCCGGGTAGTTTTGAATATTTTCATAATTCACATTATTTAAGCCTTCCATTAATATAAATACAATTTCTTCAATGTAGTCGGCTTTAAATGTATCCAGGCTATATTCTGCCGAGTACAAACTCTCATACTGCTCATTTTCTAAATGTTGTCTGCAGATACGTGCACCTCTTGGTATAAAATAATTAAAATGTAGCAATACACGGCGTCGAGTGTCTTCTGGTATAGAATGTCGCTCTAGCCCACTGCATTCTTGAAAAATGCAATGTCTTGGTGTTTCAGCTGCTCGTCTCAAATTAGGCAATGAAATAAATTGAGGTTGCTCAACAACATCATTCTCATTTGCATTTATTAGAGGATACTCTATTTCTTGTGCACGTCCCCAGCATGCACGACAGAGTTCATTTAAAGGTGGCATCTGTAAAAAAAAAATTGTCGGAATCTCAACAGGTATGTGATGAACTGATGACCTAAATACAAGTGCATGTAGTACTTAATGATATTTACTTTAAAATCCACGTAATGTTAACATAAAAAAAGATAAACATTAACACTTTACCTGCTCGTTTTCCATCAAGTGGGAAATCATTTCCATTATCCTCTGTTCTTCCGTGGCAGATGTTTGTCTCATAGTGGCAAGCAAAGTATTTCCACATAGAAAACAGGTTGCGTTTGGATCAGGTTCACTTTGCACAATTGGATTTGTAGACTGGTTGGCTGCCTGTGGTGGCACCGGTGGTACATCCCTAGTTCTTGATGCTCGAAGCCAACATGGTACACAAGCCTCATCATTTTGGGTAAGCTAAAATCAGATGAAATCATGATAATTCCTGGCAGTCTGAACATTTACAATACTACATGTAGTTAGTATGGTGGCATTAACTTCCTATTTAACCATACAGCAGGCCATTAAAAAAAATATTTTTATGAATAGAAAAGATAAAAACTATACGCTACCTGCTGTGGTTGGATCCATTGAGATATAACATTGGATATTCTTTGTTCTCCTTCATTTGCTCCATCAACTAAAATTCTTCGTCTATGAATCCTTAATATAGATCGTCCACATATAATACAGACATGTTGATGACCAACTTGTCTTCTGGGTATATTATCAGAGGATGTTGATCCGTGTGTTGCTATTTGCCAGCAAGAATGGCAAATATGGTCTGATGGTGTCAACTAGAAATAGACAATTAAAATAAGCTCAAGTTATTTATCTTATCCACAACATATTTCATGTGTAGGGATGTTGTTGAATTGACAGATTGTACTTTTGTTAAACATAATTATGCATTGACATTATAACTATTCAACCGATAGACAAGAACATTCATGGAAACTATTTGTCCACATACTGCTTATAGTTATAAATAATGTTCGCTGCATTGCTAAGGTAGCATTAAGTGTCTGACCAAACTATTCAAGCATACAGCGCTAGACTGCTTAAAGAGTCTAATTTAGATGTGACCAAAACATTCAACATGACAGTGCAGGCTGTGCAGGCAGTGCCTGTACGGCTGTGCAATTCTGTTTGACAAATTGAGTGTTTGGGACGCATCATCTAGTACATATACATCAATATAATTATTATATTAGTGTTCTTATTTTAACTGAACATTTGATATAATATGTAGTTACATTACAGTTTTATACACTGTGGCCTATAACCAATAAGAAGAGTAAGAAGTCGTTAAGTCACATATTCACAGTAGTGAAATATAATAATAGTATCTATACCTCTCTAGGATATGTCCATAGCCGAATAGTGTTCACCAGAACATCATTCTCATCTGTCAGAGCGTGCCGCCTGATGCGACTCAAACGAACTTTACAATTAATGCATTGAACATTCGGCATTGTTGTCACAAAATCATATAACACTTCACAAACAACTCTGCGCCTGAGCAACAAAAGTGTCCATAACACTAAGCGTCTTTGTCGCAACAATAATAAAAGCGTCCTTTCGCGAAACAATCACTTTCGTATACGGAGGAGCAGAGGGCTCAACTCGACGTAGATAAAAGTTATGGTAGCTAATGTTTCGAAGAGCAGAATGCACATGAAACAGTAAATCACGACCACACAATCAACAGCACGAACGCCATAGGTAAAACCGTTTTGACAAGATATCGTGACAATCTGTCATCTGTCAAAGTATTTTTTTTAAATATTGTATTCGTATATCGATAATTGATGTTGAGTGGCAATCGATTAAAGAAACAAAAATATGGTTTTTTATTATTTTACAAGAATCATTTAATTATGATACTCAAATAAAATCTTACATTCGTGCTGATTAATAATGATTTATTTATTCTTTTAGAGTATAACAGTAAAAAGACGTTAGTTATTCGGTTGAAAGGTTTAACGATTTATTATTCGATTTAATCCATGCATTGCATCCATTCCAGCTGCGTTTTGTTGTCATTTTTTTTTCGTTTTGTTCTATGTTACATTAATTAAGGTTTTTTCACTATTCCCAACTTTTAAAAAAGTTTAGATTATTGAAAAATAAACCATTTTAGTTGTTTATTAAATTGTTTAAATATGAACCCAAAACAAACATTTTAAGAGGTGTACATCAGCTGCCGTTCTCCTTTGATGTCATTTGTTTAACAGAACATTGGTTGAAGGGTCATCAGGTAATGTCAATAAATTATGAAAACTATTGTGTAGTTAGCCAATTCAGCCGAAAACGTATGATACATGGTGGGTCATTAATATTAATAAAAAATTCGATTAAATCGAAAGAACGAAAAGACATCATCGGACTGTCTGTTGAACACACCATTGAATTGTCCTGTGTTGAGCTTGATAAGCATGTTATAGTTTGCGTATACAGACCTCCAAGTTACCAGAATCTATCTGTGTTTGATTCTGTAATGGAAGATGTGCTAAAGAAACTTACTGCTAGTAGTAAGTCTATAATCGTATGTGGTGATTTCAATATTAATTTATTAGAAAATAACTCAAATACTGTCAGATTATTAAGTCTTTTTAGGTCATTTGATTTGTCAAATATTTTTATGGAGCCAACCCGAGTGACAGCTTCTTCTGCCACTTGTATAGATAATATTTTTTGTAATTGTGATTACTTACACAAACAAATTGTAAATAAGTTGCCATCTGATCACAGTGGACAAACAATAACGTTTTGTACCTACATGCCTTTACAAAAAATTCAAATAAGGTTTAGGCCAATAACATGTAAAAACATAGAGAAATTAAATAATTCTTTGGCCAATAAATTATGTGTTCATGGTTTTAATAATATATGTGACCCAAATGAGTTCTACGCCGAGTTCTTTTCACTATTAAACACGCAATTTAATAACACTTTTCCACTACCGTCAAATGGGGTTACTTTGATACTACGGGGTTACTTTGATAACAACTTTAGGCTTATGAAAAACTTAATTTTATAATAACTACAACGCTATAATACAAATAAACTATCAGTAGTGCCAAGTACTGATAGTTTATTTTTTAACTGGTGTTGTAGATATTATAAAATTAAGTTTTTCATAAGCCTAAAGTTGTTATCAAAGTAACCCCGTAGTATCAAAGTAACCCCATTTGACCGTAAAGACTAAAAGTATTTATACAAAGTTCTTATTTAGTGATTGGGCGACTCCAGGTATTCGTAAAAGCAGGGGGAAACTTTTTGAACTGTATGGCCTAAAGCAACACATGAATAATAAATGCTTTGAACAGTATGTTGCAAAATATTCAAAAACTTTTAAAAGTGTGTGCCGATTAGCTAAAGCTCTTTATATTAGCAATAAAATAAAATCAGCTGATGATAAAATAAAAACTACCTGGCAAATAATAAATAATGAAACAGGTAGGAAAAAACACCGTAATACGGAAATTAATTTAGAGACTGCACATGGCCTCATCAGCTCAGATGTAGAAATAGCTCAGGAATTTGAAAACTTTTTTAGTAGTATTCCCCTCAAAACAACTAAAGCTTTAAAATCCTCGCCCGCGCTTTCTGCTGCCTTACTTAGAACGAATGTAAAGGCATGCCCTTTGGAGTTTAGGTTTCAGCATACAAACCCCCAGGCTGTTATAAAAGCCTTTAAAGATCTAAAAATTAAATCCACTGAAGATCTCTGGGGAATGTCTGTAAAAGTCTGTAGACCTATTGTTTAGTATTATCATACTAATTTATATATCTATATCTACACATCAATCTGTTCCTTTCTCACTCTCACTCTCCCTCTCTCTCGGTGACTGTCATTCGTGTCACACGCGCTCTGTATATTATAATTCAAAAGCTGTGGATTTACTAAGTAAATACGGTTGTGCAGTGCTTATATATGTTTAACAATAAACAGTTCGTGTTGGTGCATATTAGTTTTTCAATTAAGAACCCTCAGACATCAAGAATCTTCAACATAAAATTGGTCCTTCGTTCGCCATTTTTTGCGTGGTTCGCGGACGTGATCACGTGGCTTGCGCCAAACCGGCAGGAAGTCATCGACAAGATCGACGAAAGTCGCCTAGCTTCGGGTCCCATCGTGCCACCTCGTGCCTCTTCGGCATACATCGCCAGCGCCACTTACGAAGATTTAAGTACTGTTTTACCGACAGGGCCGGAGAGAAGCAGCCAATAGGCAATCGACATTTTTAAGTTGTCGATAAAACAGACATACATACATGGATTCAACCAATCCCGCTGCTATAACTAATCTGTGGAGTGTTTCCGAGTGTTTTGCTACTTTTTCCGGAAAAAAAGTTCGACCGACGCCTACGTCGTAAAACGTGAAACGTGAATCGAGTAACAATTACAACAGTATTTACAAGAAACATCTTTTCAGCATTACAGCTCACAAGCATCTTACAAAGTTACAATAAATTGTACATATATTTTATAATCTCGTGGTTCCATACAACACAAGATGGAAGAAATAGAAAACTTGCGCACGACCCGTGCCGCCATAAAAGGTAAAATTACAAGAATTACCAACTACGTGCAGAACTACGATCCTGCAAGATCTACTAAACGCGACCTACAGGTCAGATCAGAGGAATTAAATAAACTAATGGATCGATACGACGAAATCCAAATCAATATTGAGAGGTTGGACTTGCCCGACCGGCAACAAGTCAACGAACAGGATCGGGAGACAACCGAAGCGAAATATTATGCTACTAAAGCACAAATTGCGTCATTTACTGGAGGCTCGCAACAAACTATGGAGCAATCCCATTTAAATTCTACGACATTACATGATTGCACGACAAGGAAGCCACGTGTCAAGCTGCCATTATTGGAACTTCCAAAGTTCGACGGTGATATCCGCGAGTGGCCTGCATTCAAGAATATATTCTACGCCTCTGTTGACAGTGTGGACCTTCCGACAGTGAACAAGCTTCAATATCTGAAGTCAGCCCTATCAGGAGAAGCGGCTGGGCTTATTACCTCACTTCTCATAACTGAGGAAAACTACAGTAAGGCATTAAATATACTAGCTAAAAGGTATGAGAACCAAACTATGATTGTTAATTTTCATTTAAAGGCTATTACTAATTACAATGTTGTTAATAAACATAACTTAAAAGAGTTTCTAGTAACTTTACAGCAAAGTCTAGATTCCCTTAAGGCTATTAAGCTGCCTGTAGACAGTTGGGATGACCTATTAGTATTCCTAATATCACATAAACTGGACAACTCGCTGAGAGCAGCATGGGAACTAAACAGAAAAGAAAGTACTCTCGCTACATTATCTGAGTTACTAGATTTCTTAAACTTAAGGCGATCAGCATTTGAATTACTCAATGACAAGCCTTCGGATAGGAATACTGTTAAAACTACACATGTGTCGTCAACCTCGAGATCTCAAATAAATTGTTTACTATGTCAACAAAAACATGACTTGCACAAGTGCCCTAATTATATAGAACTGAGTGTACCTGAGCGTATTAACTTAATTAAGTCTAAAACTTTGTGTTTTAACTGTTTACAGCCTTACCATGCAAAACATAAGTGTTCAAAACTGAAGTGTTTGTCCTGCCATCGCAAACATCATACAAGTATACATATGGATCGTTCTAGCCAAGTAAGTCCCGCCACAGCAGATGTCAAGCTACCTGATACTATTGCCTCACTGAACTCTTGCGTGCAACAGCACAATACTACAAATCCAAATGTCCAATGCGAAACAAACTCTCAAACTAACCCATCAGCGGTTCTTGTCTCAAACACTCAACATCATGTTACCTTGCTATCAACAGCTATCATAAAAATACGGGATGCTATGGGAAACTGGGTAAACGCACGAGCACTATTAGACTCGGGCAGTGAAGTTAGTGTTATTACACACAGGCTTGCAGGCGTTTTAAAGCTTCCATACAGCTACCATGCATGCACAATTAAAGGAGTAGGAAACAAAGACAGCCTTGCACAATTAAGCATAAATGCTAATATATCTTCTCGATACAATGATTATAACTCTAATCTAACATTTGTAGTAATGAACAACATTACAGTGCCACTACCGCATACTTACATACCTACACACAACTGGAACATACCTCCCAAGCTTACATGCAAACTAGCTGACCCCACATTCTTTATACCTAGCACTATAGACATACTCATAGGGGCAGAGCTTTTCTATTCACTCTTGCTAACAGACCGCATAAAGTTAGGTCACAACCTACCGGTCATGATTGATACAGTATTTGGTTGGATTGTATCAGGCGCACTCACAAGTGACACCTCTTTACAGACAAGCAGTCCTGACCCTCACATTAGCATGTATGTATCTTTATTGTCAACAGATCAGCTTCTACAACGCTTCTGGGAACAAGAGGAAATCACACCTCAAAAATTAATATCTCCTCAAGATAAATATTGTGAAACATTATATGAATCTACAACAATACAAGATCACCAGGGTAAATACACAGTTAATCTACCCCTACACACAGACAAGCTACTAGATTTAGGTAACTCATTTAATACTGCTTACCGATGCTTATTACAATTAGAGTCTAGATTTCAAAGAGATCCTGCATTATTCACTCAATATAAAGAATTTATCAATGAGTATATTGCATTGGGTCATGCATATTATGTAAAGGAATTCTCACCTACACAAAACAATACATATTACTTACCTCACTTACCTGTCATAAAATCTGAAAGTAGGTCAACTAAGTTGAGAGTTGTTTTTAATGCTAGTTCCAAAACATCAACAGGCACATCCTTGAATGATATTCTACATGAAGGTCCAAACATTTACAATGACTTACTTAACATAATTTTGAAATTCAGATTATACAAATATGCCATTTCTTGTGATATAGTTAAAATGTTCAGAGGTATATTTGTGAATCCAGAGCAAAGATCATATCAAAGGATTTTATGGAGAGAATCTAAATCTGATCCACTCAAATGCATAGAATTAGCAACAGTTACATACGGCACTAAGTGTGCACCTTATCTTGCATGCCGCACTATGTTAGATTTAGCTTACAAAAATAAAGAAACTCATGGTCTAGCTGCAGAATGCATAGAAACTTGCAGTTATATGGACGACTATCTATCTGGTCAACAGACCATTGAACAGTGTACTGAACTCTGTTTACAATTAAAAGATCTGCTTAATAAAGCCGGGTTCAAGTTGCACAAATGGACTTCAAACAATACTCATATTTTAGCACAAATTGCAAGTCCAACTATGGACACATATAGTGAACATAATTCACAAAATAATTCTAGTTTTCAAAACAATTCCTATGATTTTAACAAGCCAGACTCCGTTAGGACGTTGGGTTTGATGTGGCAGCCTACACATGACATACTCCATACTCACATACCTGAAATCACAAGCATTTGTAAAACTAAAAGATCTATATTATCACAGATAGCACAGATGTTTGATCCAATAGGTATCTTAGCGCCTACAGTAATTATTCCCAAAGTTTTAATGCAAGACATCTGGAAAGAAAAGATTGACTGGGATAGTCCCATACCTAACCATTTACAAGATCATTGGCAACAGTTTATTGATCAATTAAATTACTTAAAGTCAATTAGGATTCCAAGATGGTATTTTACTGATATACCTATTGATATAATCCTAATTGGGTTTTGTGATGCAGCTAAGAAAGCCTATGGTGCTTGCTTATATTTGAAAGCAAATTATCCTAATAAAGAATCTACTTGCGTCTTGATCATGGCCAAGTCTAGAGTAGCTCCTATTAAAAGACAACAGTCAATTCCAAGACTTGAGCTATGTGGGACATTATTGTTATCACAAATATATGATAGGTTTATTAACACTACAAAAAATAATATAAAAATTGATCATAAATTTCTATTTACAGACTCATCCATTGTTCTAAGCTGGATTAAATCCCCTTACAAACATAAACATGACACTTATGTCTCTCATCGTATAATGCAGGTTATCGATTTAACTGCCACGGATGATTGGTATTATATAAATACCAAACAAAATCCAGCAGATTTAATAACTAGAGGGGTTATGCCCAAACAATTGTCCACTTGTGAGTTATGGTGGCAAGGCCCTACCTGGATTAAACAGGATAAATCTACATGGCCTATTTCAGTGCCCCAAGTAGTTACTTCTCAAGTAATAACTCCTGTCCACAACACATGTACACAACTATACCATACATCCACAGATACATTTTATAAAATTTCTATAAATTATGAATATTTTTATGACTTGTTTCTTAAAGTTTCTAACTTCACAAAGTTAACAAGAATTATTGCATTCATGTTTAGATTCTTAAATAAACTAAAAAACAAGGGTCAAAACTATTCCCCTTATTTAACAGTAGAAGAACTCAACAGAGCTACGAATTTCATTGTTCAAATAACACAACTTAAATCATTTTCAAGAGAATATTTAGAATTATCATCACTCAGTCAATCAAATAATGCAGACTTGCCTAAACGAAAACTATATACATTTCAATCCAGTCCTATAAGGAAACTAAATCCCTTCCTAGATCAAGACCAGCTCATCAGAGTTGGAGGTCGTATCCAGCATTCAGACATATCCTATAGTCAAGCTCACCCCATTATACTACCCGCTAAAGATTACATAACATCATTAATTGTTCAACATTATCACCAAAAATTGCTACACTCTGGAATACAAAACACTTTATATAATATTAGATTAAAATACTGGATTATGCATGGTAGGAATGAAGTCAAAAAGGTTATTCATTCTTGTGTTAAGTGCATCAGATTTAGAGCACAAACCTGTGGCCAGCAAATGGCTAGTCTCCCTTCTCCCCGAGTAACCCTAACAAGAGCGTTCCTTCATGTAGGCATTGATTTCGGTGGTGCAATGGCTATCCGGAGTTCAATGACTCGAAACTGTAAATACACAAAGGGATACATATGTCTATTTGTATGTATGGCGACTCGAGCTATACACTTAGAGCTTGTTACTGATTTGAGTTCCCAGGCATTTATTTGTGCTTTGAAAAGGTTTGTATCTCGAAGAGGTACTCCAACATGTTTGTATACTGATAATGCTACTAATTTTAGAGGTTCTAAAACTGAACTACATGAGCTTTATAAAATGTTTAAGTCAGATAAGTCATACAGCCAAATAATTGATTTTTGCACTTGTAATTCTATTGACTATAAATTTACAATACCTCTTGCCAGTCATATGGGTGGTATTTATGAAGCTGGAATAAAGTCAGTAAAGTCTTTACTTAAAAGACATTTAGTTTCTACTAAATTAACTTACGAATTATTATATACTACTTTAGTCCAAATAGAGGGCATATTAAACTCAAGACCGTTATGTACAATTGCTGATGTTCCAGATGATGTTATCTGTTTAACTCCAGCCCATTTTATTATAGGAGCTTCTATAACAGACATCCCAGAGCCTAGTGTGTTAGATTTAAATGAATCTAGATTAAGTATATTCCAAAAAATTATGTTAATAAAACAAAGATTTTGGAAACAATTTTATTTTACATATATTTCTGAGTTACAAAATAGAAATAAGTGGTTAGACATTAAGAAAAACTTAAGAATAGGAGACATTGTAATAATTAAAGATGAATGTACACCTCCTGCCTTGTGGCCTTTAGGCAAAGTTATATCAACTAATGTAAATAAAAATGACAAATTGATAAGATCTGTAACCATTCATACATCTAAGGGTGATTATACTAGGCCCATACATAAGTTGATTTTGTTACAACAGTGTAACAACAGTAACTAGTTTAAGAATTTTTACTGTATAAGATTTGTTTGTACTTATATTTTAAGTATAGTGAAATGGAACCTGTAACTTAATGGATAACTTAGCTTAACATAATTAATTAATAACTTACCTTAAATTGTGAAATTATTTACCTGTTCTCTAAATTAACTTGCATTGCCAGCATTGTCATCCTATCAAGTAGTGCAGCTTTGTTAAAAGAAGGCGTGAGAATGTTTAGTATTATCATACTAATTTATATATCTATATCTACACATCAATCTGTTCCTTTCTCACTCTCACTCTCCCTCTCTCTCGGTGACTGTCATTCGTGTCACACGCGCTCTGTATATTATAATTCAAAAGCTGTGGATTTACTAAGTAAATACGGTTGTGCAGTGCTTATATATGTTTAACAATAAACAGTTCGTGTTGGTGCATATTAGTTTTTCAATTAAGAACCCTCAGACATCAAGAATCTTCAACACCTATCATTGAAACCATAGCGCCCTATTTAGCATTTATATTTAACACCAGTGTAGACCAAGGAGTCTTTCCGGATCTCATGAAACATAGTAAAATAGTTCCTTTGTTCAAATCCGGTGATAGTAAAGAACCCAACAATTATAGGCCTGTGTCAATTCTGCCCGTTCTCAGTAAGGTGTTTGAAAAGTTGATGCTCAATCAAATGTTACGTCACTTTAATAAAAATTCCATCTTTCATGAACAACAGTACGGTTTCACCAAAGGGCGTTGTACCACTGACGCTGGTGTCACCCTAATAAAGAACATTTTTAACGCCTGGGAAGAAGCACAAGATGCCATTGGAATCTTTTGCGACCTCTCTAAGGCGTTCGATTGCGTAAACCATCTGACACTTCTGCTGAAACTAGAGCACTATGGGATTAGAAATACAGCTCTTGATTTACTCAGATCATACCTGAAAGATAGAAAAGTTACAGTTCAAGTAAACGGCGTAAACTCATTAGGGTCTGAAATGACAATGGGCGTTCCTCAAGGTTCGATATTGGGTCCATTCCTCTTTTTAGTTTATATAAATGATTTACCCCAATTACTTCAAAATCAACCGAAGATGGTGTTATTTGCAGATGACACATCATTGATATTTAAGATAGACCGACGGTCACAAAATCTTGACGACGTGAATAGCTCTATTCTTCAGGTCCATGATTGGTTTAGGGTAAATAATTTGGTACTAAATGGTAAAAAAACCAAATGCATTAAATTTAAATTACCGAATGTAAGAAGTAGCGAGTGTGACATCATGTTGAATGGAGAAAAACTGGAATTAATTAATCACACAGTTTTTCTGGGAATCACGCTAGACGAGAAATTACAATGGGGACCTCATATAACATCTCTTGCGGGGCGGCTAAGCTCGGCCGCTTATGCTGTTAGAAAGATAAGACAGTTAACAGATGTAGAAACCGCGCGTTTGGTCGATTTTAGCTACTTCCACAGCATTATGTCGTATGGCATTTTACTGTGGGGTCGGGCTGCTGACATTGAATCCATCTTTATTTTGCAAAAGAGAGCTGTCAGAGCCATTTATAATCTACGTCAACGCGAATCTCTCAGGGAACTATTTAAAAGGATTAATATTATGACGGTACCTTGCCAATTCATCTATGAAAATATTATGTACGTAAGAAAAAATCTACATCTTTTTAATAAAATAAGTGATAGACATAATTTTAATACAAGAAATAAAGATAAAATTGATCAACCATTTAACAGATTAGCTAAAATACATACATCTTTTATGGGGTACTGTGTTAAATGCTACAACAAAATACCTTGTAATATATTGCAATTAATTGAAAGAAAATTTAAAACTCATATAAAAAGTTCACTGTGTAAACAAGCATATTACAAATTAGAGGATTATATCCAAGATAAGAATGCTTGGAAACATGCTGGTCCAGCTCCACAGGACAATCTAGGATCTTGACAAAATTAAAACTTGTTGCTACTTTTTAAATTGTATGGTTTGTTATTTTTATGACATTGGTTTACATTCTGTGACTACTTTAACTCACACACTGACATATTAATTGGTTACATAATTTGGGAAATCGTATACTTTTACAATGTTTGTAAATATGTGAACACCATGTATCTATCATTTAATTAACTTATTTATCATTGCTACGTTTATTAAATTCTTTTTACCTATTTTGGTAGGGTAATTTTTATTATAGGTGCATCGTCTTCACATATAATTATATAATTAATGTATACAAAGTATTGTAACACATTTTAAAAGAGTAACGATGGAGTTTCTTGCCCATTCTTCTCCATACGAAACTACCTTTTGGAAGGGGCGACTAGAATCAATTCTATTTAAATGTAAATGTTGACGTTCAAAAGTGCCTTTTATGTGCCTATTTGAAATAAATGCTTTGACTTTGACTTTGACTTTGACATGCCTTAGAGACCAGAGCGACGTGGACGCAAGTAGTGGCTGTGCAGTAAAAATTTACACAGACGGCAGCAGGATTGGGGGAAGGGTTGGCGCAGCGCTGTCCGTGTGGGAGGGTGAAACGGAAACAAGGGCCGTCAAGCTTTGCGTGCCGTCATACTGCACAGTCTATCAAGCGGAATTACTGGCTATTTGCGAAGCCACAAGGCGAATAAAGAAGCACGACGCACTCACGTTCGGAATTTACAATGACTCAATGGCGGCATTGCAGACGGTCACTAACCTCGGCTCCCTCCATCCACTAGCTGTTGAAACCCGCGAGAACCTTTCAGAATCATCTCAACAGAACAAAATAGTATCTCTGTTCTGGATAAAAGCACACGTAGGACTGGAGGGAAACGAAAGGGCCGACCAGCTTGCCAAGGCTGCCGCTGCAGCATCAAGTAAGAGGAAACCGGACTACGAATTGTTTCCCGTCTCATTCGCGAAGCGACAGCTTCGACTGGAATCGATTCGCGAATGGGACGCGAGATATAAGTCTGGAGAAGTAGCCGGAATCACGAAACTCTTCTTCCCGGATGTGATCGCGGCATACAGGGTGATTCGCAAGTTCGAACCGACATGCCTGAGTACTCAATTATTGACCGGCCATGGGGGATTCTCCGAATACTTATGCCGTTTTAAGTGTAAGGAGAGTCCCTCATGCACTTGTGACCCAAGTGTAAAAGAGTCTGTCCCACATATTGTCTTGGAATGCCCAGTGTTTGGATATGAAAGATACAAAATTGAACAGATACTGGATACAAAACTTACATTAGATAATATAAAATGTATTATGTTGGACAATAGAAGGAAAAAATTTATGGAATATTGCTTAAAACTAGTAGAAACAGTCGTAAAGAGAAACAAGTAACAAAAGTATGATGACCGTATATTATGAAATATGTCGTACATCATACGCGCAAATTTATAAAGAAATAATGTAATTCATAAGTAGGAATATAAGCTTAGTCTAAGTAATAAATAAGTATTGGATTAAGGAAGTTTGTAAGAATTTTGTGAAAAAATTTAATTACACTGGCCCAAAAGGAGTCCATAAAATAGTGGGTATTGTAAAACCGGAACCCCAAACCATACATGTATCATAGATTTTAATTGTAGTTAAGGCATAGAATAAGATAGAAGGTAAAAACAAATGTAAATTAGACATTTAAGATTAAAATGTGCCGAAGTTCTGCTGCTGATTATTTAATAAAGAAAATTGTGTGTGTTGTACAACCCGATACTACGAACAAAGATACAATATAAATAGAGTAGATCGATTAGAGTATATATTAGACCGGATTCCCACCGGTATATAGCAAGAAAGAGATAGTAAGAAAGAAAGACAAAGTATGCGGAATAAAAGTGCGAGAGGAATACTTGATAGAAATGGAATGAAAAAGTAGCATTAGATAAAATAGGCTCTGATATTGTGTCAGAGGAAGCAGATAAAAAAAAAAAATTTAAAAAAAAAAAACCTAACCTAACCTAACCTTTTTTTTTTTTTTTTTTGTCGCTGAGAAATGACATTACGCATCTCCGCTCGTCGGGGGACGAGACAGAGTATGTGGGACTCCCTGCCAGAGTGGCAGTATACCCACTAAAACTCAGCGGTGTTCCCGCGACGCCGTGATGGGAGGGCTATGGGAAATTGGCTCAGCCTCTGCTTCCACAGCCCTCCCGGCGTATGCCCGCCTAGCTGGCGGGCCCCGCATGCCCCCCAGCCTGGGGGGCTACGGGAATGGCCGGGCACACCTGGCCATTCCCGTCCGACACTGGTGGAGGCCCGTGCAATACAGGCAAGGGTGCCCCCGCACCCGTTGCCTGCTGGCCTCCACCGGGGAGGAGTCGCTGATGGCCGTCAAACTGACGTCTTCTCCGACCCCTCCTCCGTCTTCGGAGCGCCGCCGCGTGAGGATCGTCCTCCCGCGCGCGCTCCGCCGCCTCCTTCTGGGACATGACGTGTTCGCAGAAGGAGGCCACTGCCGCCCAGGACCTCTCATCGCCCAGCATGGCGTTGACCAAACCGGGGAGTGAGAGGTCCGGTCCGATCACCGCAGTGAGACTGCGGCGCGGCTCGGACCACGACGGGCACACCACGAGGGTGTGCTGCGCCGCGTCCTCCGCCGCACCGCAGTCGTGGCACGACGGTGTCTCCTCCCGTCCGATTCGGTGCAGGTACGATCCGAAACAACCGTGTCCGGACAGCACCTGCACCAGACGGAACGAGAGGAACCCATGCGACCGATCGAGCCAGTCTCGCAGGACTGGCCCGATCGCGTCGAGGGTTTGGCGGCCGAAGGCTGCGGTGGCGAGGTCCCTCGTCCAATGGACGACGATGGCGTCCCTCGCCTCCCGCCGGACGGCCTCCCGCTCTTCCGGGGCGGGGCGTTCTCCTCTCGCCCTCCGCCCCGCCGTCCATTCGTATACTCTGGCGAGCACCCACGCCTCGAGTTCCCAAGGAGGGGTGCCAGCCAGAGCACACGCTGCCGCGAAGCCCACCGTGCGGTAGGCCCGCGACACCCACTGAGCTATGGCCCTTTGGGGGGCCCGCAAGGCCGCGGCGTTCTCCCGCCTTTGGAGGGAGTCCTCCCAGATTGGGGCCCCGTAGAGGGCCATACTCCTCAAGATGCCGGCGTAAAGTTGCCGGCATCGCGCGCTGGGCCCCCCCAAATTGGGGAACAGCCACGAGAGGGCGCCCGCAGTCTTCAGCAGGCGCGTCGACAGCCCGCTAAAATGCGGGCCGAAACGCCACCTGCTGTCGAGTACAAGGCCCAGATATTTCATCTGGGCCTTCACCTCGATTCGGACGCCCTCCACAAATATGTGGGCGTCTGGTGGTTGGCGCTGCCGAGGCCCGTGGAAGAACACAGCCTCGGTCTTGTGCAGCGCCACCGTCAATCCTAGGCGGCGGATCCTCCCTGCGACCAAGGATCCGCCCGCCGAGGCCAAGTTGGCCGCCTCCCTGAAACTCTCCCCCCGGGCGGTGAGGAGAGTGTCATCCGCGTAGCAGACGACACTCGTACCTCGGAGGAGAGTTCCCCGCAAGAGCCAGTCGTAGTCGACGTTCCAGAGGAGAGGTCCCAGGACTGACCCCTGTGGAACGCTGGCCTCGACTGCGTACCGCCGGACTTGGCCAGCCCTGTTCACGAGGACGATCGCCCGATCCTCCAGGTAGCTGGCCAGTAAACGCCGCATGTATTGAGGCACCCCGTGGAATCGGAGCGCCTCTAGGATGGTGCTGTGGGGAACAGAGTTGAAGGCGTTGGCAATGTCGAATGACACCGCCAACAATCCGTCCCCCACCTCCACCGCCTCCTTCACCTGCCTCTTGAGGCAGGCCAGCGCGTCCACCGTCGAACGCTCAGCCCGAAAACCGAACTGAGCGTCCGACAAGTCCGGCCCGATACGCCGCATATGGCCCTTTAGGCGGGCAGCGATTATCCCCTCGAACATTTTGCCGACCTCATCGAGCAGGACGATGGGTCGGTATGCCGAGGGGGAGTCTGCTGGGCGACTCTCCTTGCGAAGGAGGCTTAGCTGCCCTTCCTTCCACGGTTTCGGGAACCTCCCAGACGCAAGGCATGCGCTGAAGAGGTCCTGAAACCGCTCCTCCATTTGGGTGGCGGCAATTGCCACCACCCTCGCCGGGACACCGTCGGGGCCCGGAGCCGTCTTCTTGGCGCGGATATGCACAATCGCCGCGCCAAGTTCCGACTCCGTGACAGGAGAGGGAGCCTCCTCTTCCTCCTCATCCTCCAGCAGCGGGGCTCCACACATCACTGGCGGGGTGAAGTTGTCCCTGCACGGAAACAGGGACTGAACCACCCCATCCAGAAATGTGGGCTCCAGGGTCTCGACAACCGGGGGACCAAAGGGGCGCAATTTGTTGCGTGCCGCCTTATACGGTCTCCCGTATGGGTCGTTGTCGAGACCCTCCAGCAGCTCGGCTCTCGCCGAGTCTTTAGCGGCGGCGATGGCCCGATCGAGGCCCATTTTTGCCTCCACGTACACCTCGTAGAGGCGGTCCTCGTCGGGCCGGTTGCGTCGACGCCGCCGCCGACTCCGCGTGTAGGCCCTCTTGGCCGCCACGCAGGCGGTTCTGAGCCCCGCCAGTGCCTCCAACCACCAATAGACGGCGCGGCGGGGAGCCGGGCGGCGAGACCGGGGCATGCTGGAGTTGCACACCTCGGTCAGAGACTCCCTCAGCTGGCCCGCTATGGTGTCCACATCCAGGCTGGTGGTAGGAGGCGACAGCCAGTCCTGGATGAACGCCGCCTCCGCCGCTGCCTCCCTGTCCAGGCGGGTGAAAGCCCACCGCGGAAACGGTGATCGCCCCGAGAGCGGCTGCACCGCTCCGGGGCCACTGGCGGAGATGTCGAACCGCACGTAGCGGTGGTCCGACATAGTCTCCACCAGGTCCACCCGCCAGTTCAGCACGCGCGCGGCTAACCCAGGGGTGGCGAAAGTGACGTCCACTACTGAGCCACCCTGACGCCGCACGCATGTCTGGACGCTTCCTCTGTTCAAGAGGGAGAGTCCAGAGGAGGCTGCCCACATCTCCACCGCCCGCCCGCGAGCGTCGGTGGCCCGGTTGCCCCAGGTCACCGACTTGGCATTCAGGTCTCCCAGCACGGAGACCTGACGCGGCGCCGCCCTGCCGACCACGGCGGCCAGGACTCCGAGATAATTCTCAAAGTCCTGGAGAGGGCGGTTTGGGGAGAAATATACCCCCACGAGGGCTACCTCTCCCCACGCGGCGGCCACGTATCCCGGTCCCCTCTCTTATAGCGAGAGGGGAGGGGAGTCTGTGGAAGACCGCGCCGCTAGTGCCACCGAGTCGTCCTCGTCACCCAGCCAGCTGCTGGGGATCGAGTAGGGCTCGGCGACCACCGCTACGTTCACCAACCACTCGGCCATGACCTGCACTGCCAGGTCCTGGGCCGCTCTGCAGTGGTTGGTGTTCGCCTGGAGGATGCGGTAGTCGGAAACCTGCATTATTCCGACATGGCACCCTCCTCCTCAGCTACCGCCGCTGGAGCTGCAGCGGCGGCGACGACGGCGGCGGCGGTGGTGGCGACAGGTCGAACCTGCGCCGGCACTATGCCCTTCTTGACGGGGGGCTTACAGCTCCTGCCCGTCATCCTGTGGCCCGCGGGACGGCCACTGGCGGCACACGCCGTGCAGTGTGGCGTGGTGGCGCGGCAAGTGGCACTCTTGTGCCCCTCTTGCCCGCACTGGTAGCACGTGTCTCCCCAGTCGGCCTTGGAGGGACACGTGGCTCGGGTGTGGCCGAAGGAGAAGCACTTGAAGCAGCGCAAGGGCTGGTCTTCAAGTGCCCGGACCACAGCCGAGCTGAGCCCCACAAGCAGCCGTCCCTTGGTCGCAGCAAGGGCGGCCCCAGCCGCGGCGACTGGGCACTCGACGCGGACGATGCCCATGCCGCGGCGGCCGAGCCTGATGGCTCCAGCCTTCACCGCGCCAGCGTCGCAGCCTCCAGCCGCCGCGACGGCCGCCACCACGTCCTCCTTGGTGGCCGAATCGTCCAGATCGGCCACCTCCAAGGCTGCGGTCTTGACGGGCCTGACGACCGTTGCCGCGTCGGCGATGACCTCTTGCAACTTCGTTGCGAAGAGGTCCGCGTTTGTGCCGCGCTGTTCCCCCGAGAACTCGAAAATTCGAGCTCCGGTTAGGGTTCGGCGGCACGTTATTTTGCTGATCCCCAGCTGGGAGGGATCAGCATTGGTACGAGCCCGTCTTAGGACGGACTCGTACGACTCGCCCCGCTCCGCGGCCTCCAGGGTGATGGTCACCACGACCGCCGCGGTTTTGGGAGGAACTAACTTCCTCCCGCCGGCTGGAGCCCTTTTGACTGCCGGAGCAGTCGCGGCGGACTTGGGGGCCGACTTTTGCCCTCCCTTCCCTTTTCCCCTCCTGACCACTTCCGTCCACGACTGGTTGGACGGGGTGGTGGAGGGAAGAAGGGCGTCTTCCTCCTGCGAGCTCTGGGGGGCTGCCGCTGGAGTGGCAGCCGACCCAGACGCTCCCTCCGAGCTGGTGGTGACGGTTTGAGGAGCCGCCTTGGTCCTCTTGCCCTCGCCTTTGCCCTTGGAGGGCTTCGGGGCCTGGGGCTGCGCACCCGATGCCGGGCCTGCTAAAGGCGCAGGTTCCGGCACCCTGCGTGGTGGCTTATCCGCCGCTAGCGGCGGGCGGAGCCGCTTCTCTGGTAAGAGCCGGTCCTCAATGCCTGCGAAGCAGGCTCTGGTGAAAGCCCTCTCCTCCATGACAACCTTTCGGAGTATCTCCTCAAGGTTGTGAGGGGAGGAGGTGGAGCCTCCTACCACCGGTCCAGGGGCTGATTGCGCAGGCCGAGCAGTGACCTCAGCCAGTTTCTGGTGCAGCTGGCTGACCTCCGCCTGCAGGCGATCCACCTTCGCCTGCAGTTGCCGCGTCTCATCCGTGGCCGTCCGCTGCACCAGCTCCTGCACAATGCCGTGCAGACTGGCTGCCCGGCATTTGAGGGCCTTCTGAAAGGTCCCCTTCAGGTTGGAGGACTTCGAGGCGACCTCCAGGACCTCCTCCCTGTCCTCCCGCGCCATGCGCTCAAGTTCCGCCAAGGAGTGGCCAGCATACAGGACACTGGATGCCCCATAGCCGGCCCTCGACCGGGCGGCCTGCGCCTGGCGCTCTCTGGCAGCGACCCTCTCCTCCAGGTCCTGCTGGAGTTGCGCCCGTTTTAGCAGGTTTAGCTGGCGCTCGGCGTCCACCAAACCCACAACGTGGCTGTCTCCTGCTTTCGAAGAAGTCGAAGCCCTTTTGGACTTAGACTTCTTCTGCGCCCCGCCTCCAGCCGACGAGGATCCCTCGGACCCGTGCCGCAGGTAGGCCCTCTTTCGCTCGAGGCGGTCGCTCTCAGCTGCCGACGTTTCGATGTTTGAGTCGTCGGAGTCCGACTCGTCTGCTCTGGCCGCACACGGTGCGCGGTCAGCGTCCGACGCTAATGCGTCACCGGCGTGGCCCTGAAAAGGGCCTTTGGGCTGGCCCTGAGAAGGGCCGTTGGGTTGGCCCTGAGAAGGGCCGTTTGAATCGCCCTGAGAAGGGCGATTCGGGTTAAAACTGAAACGCCCGGAGGCGTCCCGCACGGGTTTCTTCGTCATATTTATACTCACAGTCTTCCGCATTGATAACTGTGAGTCACAGCGCACTTTAGCCACCGGTCTGCCACTCCGTTACGGTGGTCAGACACGGCGTTGCCCAGGGGATACTACGTGGAAGTATGCGCTGTGGGGGATCCCCCCCACAACCTTTTTTTTTTTTTTTTTTTTTTTTGTCGCTGAGAAATGACATTACGCATCTCCGCTCGTCGAACCTAACCTAACCTAACGCGATTCAAATGGCGTGCCAGATTTTTACGCACTGATGCGGACGCGGATAGCATCCCTGATGCGGCGAGTGCGCGACAGCTCCAACAGCTTGGTGGCTATAGTAGCCGACAGGGTAGACAGTCCAATGATGTGGCAATGGATGACCAGTCATCGTGCGTCATTCCAATGATAAATGAAATTATAAATGATTTTATTTCTGTAAGTAGGTTTGAACAAACACTTTTACACGTCAATCATATATTTTTTTTAAACTAGATGGGGTCGGCGTTTCCTATCTGACTACTCTGAGAAGAAAGGCCGAAACAAACTCAGAGGTCACAGTCTCTTTTAAAGTCCAGACAAAATCTTGGTCAGGTCATGTGAAAGCTATGTAGATCGGTGTCTGCAATGGTCTTTTGAGGAAAGAACCACACAGATTGAGTGGACCTGTCCAGTCAGTGCACGCAATTGTCAGTAATCGTGCAGCTCAACTTAGACTCAAGGAGCTCAACGATTCGACGAACAATACCAAAGAAAGGACATTTGAGTAGGCCGCATAAATAACTCAAACTGCCAGATCATGATTACGCTGAGAAAAATACAAAAATAAATATGAAAAAATCTATGACCGACATAGTTCTCACATTCACAATAATTAGAATAATACTAAAATAATCTTTGAGGACCATGTAGATTTGTGTCTGAAATGGTCTTTTGAGGAAAGAACCACACAGATTGAGTGGACCAAAGTCAAAGTCAAAGTCAAAGCATTTATTTCAAATAGGCACATAAAAGGCACTTTTGAACGTCAACATTCACATTTAAATAGAATTGATTCTAGTCGCCCCTTCCAAAAGGTAGTTTCGTATGGAGAAGAATGGGCAAGAAACTCCATCGTTACTCTTTTAAAATGTGTTACAATACTTTGTATACATTAATTATATAATTATATGTGAAGACGATGCACCTATAATAAAAATTACCCTACCAAAATAGGTAAAAAGAATTTAATAAACGTAGCAATGATAAATAAGTTAATTAAATGATAGATACATGGTGTTCACATATTTACAAACATTGTAAAAGTATACGATTTCCCAAATTATGTAACCAATTAATATGTCAGTGTGTGAGTTAAAGTAGTCACAGAATGTAAACCAATGTCATAAAAATAACAAACCATACAATTAAAGTAGCAACAAGTTTTAATTTTGTCAAGATCCTAGATTGTCCTGTGGAGCTGGACCAGCATGTTTCCAAGCATTCTTATCTTGGATATAATCCTCTAATTTGTAATATGCTTGGTTGACCTGTCCAGTCAGTGCACGCATTTGTCAGTACCCGTGCAACTCAACTCAGAAATTAAGGAGCTCAACGATTCGACGAACAATACCAAAGAAAGGACATTTGGGTAGGCCGCATCAGCTACTCAAACTGCCAGAACATGAATTGCAACAAAAACACACATAGTCCTCACATTCACAATAATTTAAAGTACTATAATACTTTATACAGTAAATATAAGTGTCATTGTATTTATGTAAAAAATAAGTATAGATACTTATAGCAAAGATTAAAAGTAAAAATATTTAGCGAAACAAAATAAATTAACATTGCATGTGCTTTATTGGAGCAACTCAATCCCAAGCCTTTTTGTCCTCAATATAGTCTTTGACAGTATAATAGGCATTCTGGCATAGTTTCCTTTTTATAAAAGATTTTAATTTATTAAGGCTTAGTGCTTGAATGTGGCTAGGAAGTTTATTATAAAAACGTATACATTGGCATCTAAACGAGCCACCTATTTTCTTGAGCCTGGTAGTAGGAACAACAAATTTGTGTTTGTTCCTAGTATTTAAATTATGGATATCACTGTACTTTTTAAACAGATTAATATTTTTATGTGCATACAATAGATTTTCATAAATATACTGAGAAGGCACAGTCATTATATTAATCCCTTTAAATTTGTCTCTGAGGGAGTGTCTGGGACTTAATTGATAAATTGAACGAATTGCCCTTTTTTGTAAAACAAAAATCGTCTGAATATCGGCGGCATTTCCCCACAACAGAATACCGTACGACATTACACTATGAAAATAACTAAAGAATACTAAACGGGCTGTCTCTAAATCAGTTAAACCACGAATTTTCCTAACGGCGTATGCTGCAGAGCTAAGCTTCTTTGACAATTTATCTATATGGGGGCCCCATTGAAGCTTGGCATCCAAAGTTATGCCTAAGAATACTGTGGTATTTTCGGGTTTCAACTCTTCACCCTTTATGAGAATAATAAAAATGTTTCTACTTGTCTAACATGAGGTATCGTAAACTTAATACATTTTGTTTTTTATCGTTAAGAAGAAGGTTATTAACATTAAACCAGTTAACTACTTTTGCGAGGGCACTATTTACATTGTCAGTAACCAGCTGCTGACGTTTGAGTTTAAATAAAAGTGAAGTGTCGTTTGCAAACAGCACTATATCATGTTTATCCTATATGAGGTAAGGCAAGTCATTTATATAAATAAGAAATAAAAATGGACCTAGAATTGAGCCTTGAGGGACCCCCATTCTTACTACCGATCCGGGAGATCTTTTCCCGTTAACATCAACTCTCTGAATCCTATCACTTAAATAAGAAGTAAGAAGATCCAGAGAGGCGTTCCGGATTCCGTAGTGGTGCAGTTTCCTGATTAATGTTTCATGAAGAACACAATCGAATGCCTTGGACAAATCGCAAAAGATGCCTAACGCATCGCATTTGTCCTCCCATGCATTATATACATGCCCTAGAAGTTCGACTCCGGCATCAGTAGTTGAACGACCCCTTGTAAAACCGAACTGTTTGTTATGCAGTAATTTAAGTACATTAAAAAATCTTTGCATTTGATATAAAATAACTTTTTCAAAAATTTTACTAAATATAGGTAGCACTGAAATAGGTCTATAATTAGTAGGGACTGATGTACTACCCGATTTAAACAACGGTATTATTTTACTGTTTTTCATAAGATCAGGAAACTCACCACGGTCAATACAATTATTAAACATAACAGCTAAAGTAGGTGCTACAATATTTATAATCGACTTAGCAACGTCCACAGAATTACCCCATAAATCTGCAGTCTTTTTGACATTTAACGTGTGAAAGGTTTTAATTATATCTTTAAAAGTGACATACCTATTCGAAATGAAATTCAGAATCACAAACTGGAATGTTTTCTTTAAGTAAAGATTCTGCAGCAGTGGGTGAAGAGTTTAGAGATTTAGTAGTCGATACGGGAATCTCTGCAAATAAATTTTCAAAGGCAACGGCGACTTGAGAATCAGATTTAATTATATTGTCATCAATAGCAAGGCTGTAGTCACTACATAGGTTGCATGACCTTCCCGTTTCGCTATTAATGATACTCCATGTCATTTTTATTACATTACTACTATTTTTTATTTTTGAACTCAAACAACGTGATTTGGCCATACTACAAACTTTTTTAAATAATTTAGGATAATTCTTAACATATTATAAATTAAATTCAGCAGTGTTTTTATATGTTCGTTCATCATACAATTCATAAAGCCGTTTTCTACTTGTATGTATACCAATGGTGGCCCAGTCACTGAAGGAAGCGTTACTACACACATCAAAAGTGTCTAGGGATCAACATATATTTTTGCAATAACTTTTCTCCTGATTGATATTAATTAAAATTTTCTTTAAGGATTCATAAAATAAAGTGTTTTCGTTTGTCACAGTAACGATAAACCAAGTCACCTTTGCATTAATAAAGAAATTTGCCATTTTCCTAATAAAGGGATTTTTGACATTTGAACCACTAACACAAAAGTTCGAAAAAAAGACTGAAATAACAGTTTTCTTTAAAATTTTATTGGGTAACTTAAACAATTAATAATCCGTGTTTCTACCGCGAACACTAACAACACAAGAACATCGGTTTGGCATACTCAAAATGAGTTCATCCAAATCACGCTGTGGAATGGCCGCCCATGTTCGTTGCAACAACAAAAAAAGGTCTTCTTGCGACTGGATACCCTCCATATTCGGCAGAGCTCTTCTCTGTAGCATATCCCATGCATGCTCAATCGGGTTCAAGTCTGGCGACTGAGCAGGCCAGGGCAGGACATTGATGTTAGCTGCGGCGAGAGTCTGTCTTACAACTCTTGCGGTGTGCGGTCGTGCATTATCATGCATTAACTGAAATAAGGGACCGATTTGCACTTGTAGAGGAACGATGACGTCTGATACAATCGTCTCAGCATAAATTTGAGCGTTGAGGTTGCCTCTGATCCAAATCAACTCAGTTCTTCCGCCGATCCAAATACCCGCCCATACCATGATGGTTCCACCACTATAAGGATGGACTTCCTGGCAGGATTTTAATCGCTGTTGGCGTCCAGGGGTTCTCCAGTGTCGTATACGTCTTGTATCCGGTCTCATACCAAAACGAGACTCATCAGAAAAGCACACGAAACGCCATTGTTCTTCTGCCCAATTTCTGTGTTCAAGAGCCCATTGATATCGAATCCTACGATTGTGCATTGCTATAGGTGGTACCCGTAGCGGTCTTCGGGAATGAAGGTTCACTTCATGCAGGCGGTTTCTGACTGTTTGGTCGCTAATTAAGTTCCCTGAAGAGTGATGAAGCCTCACGGCTAACATCATGGCGGTTATTGTTGGAGCTCTTCGAGTTAAGATTTGAATGTATCGGTCTTGTCTCCGTGTGGTGCAGCGATACCGTCCTCCATGGCGCTCAGCCACGGTACCAGTGCTTCGGTAACGTGTCCAAAGTCGACTGATAACACTCTGACTTGTATTCAGAGCTAAAGCCACAGTACGTTGCCGGGAACCAGCTTCTATCATTCCCACGGCTCTGAGCATTTCTTCCCTGCTTAAATGACGTCGCCGCTCCATAATAACGTTGGTTTTAATCAGTAGTAGGGAAACAGTAGCACTAATAATGTCTTCAATGCGTTGTATGTTTTTATAGGGAAAATATTGACAGCTGATTTTCATCTTTTACTCGAATTTGATTCACAGTTCCTGATTCAAATTATGAAATGCACCAAAAAGGATCCATATAAATTTATAAAATCATAAATTTATTACAAAGCCACATCTTAATCTCAAGAAATCCGCATAAAAATGCTTGATCCCTAGACACTTTTGATGTGTGTATTAACCGAGAACGTCTTTGGAATGAACGTGTTATTGAATAGTATGCAATACATATTAAAAAAAATCATTATAATGTTGATTAGGGTCATCATTAGTCACCAAAAATGGTAATTTACTTAAAAGCTTAGATTTAAATGTATCCAAGCGATTAGTCGTTTTAGGGTTAACAGTGATATCTTTTTTAGTAACTTTTTTGTTTATATTTGAAATAGTTATTAATTGTCCGCAATGATCTGAGTCTATTTAATTAAGTAATAATTTATTTGTGAGTTGGTATAACATCTGTTTATATGTTATACGCATGTGGCACTAGTGGGAGTTATTCTAGTTGGCTCCAGAAATTGGTTAGCAAGATTGTATGACTGAAACAGACTTATAATTTTAATACTTAAACCAGAATTTTCTATCAATTTAACATTAAAATCACCACAAGTGATGATAGACTTATTTGAATTACGTACAGATTTTGTGCAACACTTCATCCATAACCTTTTCAAAACAATCATACAATCCTGAAGGTCTGTACACACTTAATATAATGAGCTGCTCCAATTCTACACAGACTATTTCAATTGTCCGCTCAACATCACGTTCATCACGTCATATACTTCCCTTTATTTTATTCCATAATTAGATTTTTTTTTGTACCTTTTGTGCCAATATTTTATTGTCATTTTTTTATGCTTGTATTGCTCTAATGCAATGTGACGAAATGTATTAGGTTTTATCTAATCTAATTTTATAATATATTCATCTTGTTTAGTAATTGTAATGATTTAAAAATTTAATAGAAAAGTTGTTCACAGTAAGAATGTTGTGCATGTCTTTAGGTGATGTATTTACACAGTATTGAAGACTCATGATTATCTATTGTTATAATTTTGTAAATATGTCGTTGGTGTGTCTTGCATAATAAATAAAAAATAAAAACAAATGCCTTCGTTTCTTGTTAACATTGAGCTAGGAAAAATAAGTCAATGCACTAATTCCACGACTGACACCATTTGGTATGTACTAATTCCATAACTGACACTGTCACCAAATTGTCACTGTCACAGCTCACAGATGTCAGATTTGTTAACAGCCACCAGCCACTGACAGCCAGTCAGGTCAGAGTCAAACACGGAACGGGGTAATGCACAGAGTACATATTTTATATACAGGGGGTAATGTATTGGATATAACTTTTTCGAATAATCGGCTTTTCTAGTTACTGATCACCCTCTTACATTTATCAAAGGACCTTCGTGCGATTAATGAGCTTGAAATATTGTAGTGACTCCACAATTATAAAATGAATTTTCCATAAAAGCCACTCCAGAGAACGTTGCACATTTTAATTCAGTAATTATTGTGTTTTGTTATTTATTCTGGAAATGAATTCATCAATCAGCTCGATTCAAGCCTAGAACAAGGTCACTCTCAGTTCAACGTGTGAAAGCATAGCACCTACCAAGCAGAGGTACAAATGGTGATGGCCACTGGAACCGTGTGTCAACAATTCACCGGTGGCGAGCTGACGCATGAGGTAAGAACCGCAGCCGTTGCTTATGTTATCATGTTCATTACCCTAATTACTACAAAATCAATATGGACTGTGATGTGTTAAAATTATTAAACTTTATAAATAAATGGTTTTCATAGTACCTACATGATATTGACAAAACTGTATTGTCTCTTCCTCATAAGCCACTAATGAAGAGTTGAAGTTGACACATCTCAAATCAATGATTTATCACCTGGTATATGAATTCTGTGTATTCTTTATTTTTCTGATTATATTTTACTTTTCCATTGAGTGAGTGAGCACAACCACTGCTTCCAGCACCCGATTCTATGCAGCTCTTAAGCAATAATTCTCAGGACATTGGTGTCGGTGAAAGCTCATCGCTCTAAAACCAATTGACTAGAATGGCAGCACAATAATATTGATACCATATTCCACATGCTATATATTTATAGTTAGTCATTTAATTTAGTACCCAGTGGAAGTATTTAGTTTTAATCTACCATGTACCAAGATGAACCAAAAACAAAAAATAGGGGCACTACCTAACTTTCCTCGAAGCATTTTGCCATATTTTCAAACCCTCATAACTTTGTACTGAATTAAAAAAAATCTCAGGACATAGTTAGCAGACTTCTAAAACACACTCCGTCTTATTACAAAACACGATCTAACTTTAGCCCGAGCCTAAATCTTCGATTTAGTTTTTGTAATTGGAACTTTGTGCCGACTTTAGTAAAGTTCTTAATACAAAATAGACAATCTAAGACCAGACCAAGTTGTCAGTTTTGTAATAAGAACTGTATTTCGATTTCTGTTAGGTTCTTATTTCAAAAACAGGTTCGATGGTTTAAACCATGTCAAAAGAAAAACCTTGTTTTGTAATAAGACCAACTAAGTTTAATTTATCTAGCTTTTAGACTTTGGATTTTATTAATACCTAAAATACCTCAATTTCGTCACTGACTGACTGACTCGCTTACTAATTAAAACCTCTAGGGCATTTCCTGAAGTCCTAGAGAGCTGAAAATTGGTAGGTAAGCAGTCTAGGAATTGCACATAAACAACAAAATTTTAAAATGTGAATTTCAACATTGTATAATGTATTCTATCTCATTCTCTTGCACGTAAAATCCTATAGATGTATGTGTTTGCGTCTTTTTAATGTTGCTATTTCTTTTCATTGAGTTTCAAATCACCACAGGGCTAAAGAAGTATTCACTGGGAAAATTAAGAAATCTGTAACATTCACCCTCTAACTCACTTAAAGGGAGGTGCAAGTCTGTACATAAATATAAGGATATTTGTTCAGCAGCTGGGTGAGGTGACACTGTCAATCTGTAACATCCACCCTCCAACTCCCTTAAAGGGAGGTGCAAGTCTGTACATAAATATAACAGTATTTGTTCAGTACCTAGGTGAGGTGACACTGTCAATCTGTAACATCCACCCTCCAACTCCCTTAAAGGGAGGTGCAAGTCTGTACATAAATATAACAGTATTTGTTCAGTAGCTAGGTGAGGTGACACCGTCAATCTGTAACATCCACCCTCCAACTCCCTTAAAGGGAGGTACAAGTCTGTACATAAATATAACAGTATTGGTTCAGTAGCTAGGTGAGGTGACACCGTCAATCTGTAACATCCACCCTCCAACTCCCTTAAAGGGAGGTGCAAGTCTGTACATAAATATAACAGTATTGGTTCAGTAGCTAGGTGAGGTGACACCGTCAATCTGTAACATCCACCCTCCAACTCCCTTAAAGGGAGGTGCAAGTCTGTACATAAATATAACAGTATTGGTTCAGTAGCTAAGTGAGGTGACACCGTCAATCTGTAACATCCACCCTCCAACTCCCTTAAAGGGAGGTACAAGTCTGTACATAAATATAACAGTATTGGTTCAGTAGCTCGGTGAGGTGACACCGTCAATCTGTAACATCCACCCTCCAACTCCCTTAAAGGGAGGTGCAAGTCTGTACATAAATATAACAGTATTGGTTCAGTAGCTAGGTGAGGTGACACCGTCAATCTGTAACATCCACCCTCCAACTCCCTTAAAGGGAGGTACAAGTCTGTACATAAATATAACAGTATTGGTTCAGTAGCTAGGTGAGGTGACACCGTCAATCTGTAACATCCACCCTCCAACTCCCTTAAAGGGAGGTACAAGTCTGTACATAAATATAACAGTATTGGTTCAGTAGCTAGGTGAGGTGATGCCGTCAATCCAAACATAATTGAGTTTCTCTGTAATAAAAGATTATTGAGAAAACTATTATTGAGCAAATAAATTCAACAATTAGCTTAACTTTCAGCAAAGATTTAAAGTAAAACCAAACCTTTAAAAGTAAATTGAATGAACGGGACAAACTAACTAGTTAAACCAGCCGTTAGATTAAACAAATAAATAATAATAATAATCTGTTGCAAAAATAGAGTTAAAATATAAATGAGTGTTCCGTCGTGCTCGTGCGGCCCAAAAGCAAGAAAACCCCGGCGCGCTGCGCGAGTTCGCGCGAGCTGGTCTCCTCCCTACCACCAGCAGCGGTGGTCCGATGTTGACGTCACGGCTAGCTAGGCGGCGCTCGTAGTTCCGGTCGCCAATAACAGAAGGCGCTCGCTCCACGAAGTTGCCAACAATTGTAACATTTTAAACAGTGCCCCACGAAGGATGAGTCTACTTTAGCCAGTAGTAGAGCAAAGTAGTCAAACGAACCATGAATTCAGCCACGGAATAGAAACCGTGAATTCAGCAGACAGTCGCGACGCAACGGTGCGATGCGATTATGATAGTTCAGAACAATTACAACAGTTTACATAGAAATTGTTCTATTAGGACTGGCCGTAATTACATATTAGGGGCCTGATCGCGACGATAGATCGTGGTATAGTAAAATGAAAGTAAGAGTGGACTGTATAACAAGTATAATAAGATAATAATATGATGAATAACAAAGGTAAAAGGTCGATTTAAAATGTAAACAAGATAATAATAATAATTTATTCAAAAATATAAGGACTAACATTAAATACAGATTTTCTTAAATCTATGTCAAGTTCACCTATGATTTGTGCCTGAACTAGGTAATCCTGTGTTTCAGGCGATTGGAGGTAACATTAATTGATTAAATAATCACATAATTATCATAATTATATATCTTATTGGTACCTACTTATCATGTAAAAAGGTGTATAAAATTATATAATATGAACAATATTTATTTTAACACAAGTAATAACTTCTCTGTATCTTCATAGGACATAGTTTGAAGAGCCTCCATAAGGATTTTCTTGCAGTTACTATGATTTAAGGAGTAGATGTTTTCTTTATCATTTAGCCTATTATAGAGTAGCGGTCCGAGGTACATATAAAATTTGGCTGTGAAAGCATGTTTTGTACTTTTTTGAGGGCAAACTATATCTTTCCGTCTCCTTTTTGTTAATTCAGTGCTGTATGGAAGGGCTGCGTGTTGTTTTAGTACAGTGCTCATTATAAATAACTGTCGGACTGTAAGTACTTGACAAGCTTTGTACAGTATGTTAGTGGGGAAAAGAAAAGGATGGCAAGTAGCCACCTTAAGAATAGCTCTTTGAGCTCTTTCAATAGGCAATAACAAAGTTTTACTCGCCCCACCCCATGAAGTAACACAGTAAGTCAAAATTGACTGACAAAGAGCAAAGTATACTTGCCTAATTATTTCTGGATCTGCAATAAATCGTATCTTTTTGAATACGTATATTAGCTTACGAATTCTATTGTTTAGAGCTTCCATATGTGGTTTGAAGGAAAGGGTTTCATCTATTATAATACCCAGGTTATCTGTCTTTTTAATATTCGGACACTTACACTGGCTATCTGCAGGGGCTGGGCAACAATGAGCATGCAAGGCTGAGGGGATCTTCGATATTTGCTTGCGCATCGAAAACTTAATGTAATTTGTCTTCTCTGCATTTAGGGTTAGTGAGTTATTTTGAAGCCATTTATTTACACTATTAAATCCGTGTTGCGCAAGATTGTAGACTTCATTTTCTGAGTCAGCCGAAAAAAGTAGAGCAGTGTCGTCAGCGTAAGTTATGATAGTGCCATCCATGCTCTAGCTTTTTTTTTTTTTTTTTTTTAATCTTTATTTATTTAGAGGCTTTTGGTTATCACACATAACCATGTCAGCCCCATCATAATTCATAACAAAAGTATATTTTTACAAACTAAGAGATAAGAGACGCTCTACTAGCTAAATAGCTGCATACAAAAATATAAATTTTCTTAGCCTCCTCACTACAGGGCTTAGACAAAAAACATTGAACAGCACCTAAATCTAACTTACTAATTTTTAACTCTGCCAATAAGGCATCTCTTTCTCTGCGAAAATGGACACATTCCACCAACAAGTGGTGAACATCCTCCACAGACTCGCAGTATTGACAATTTGGACTACTCACTTTTTTCATTAGGAAGCCAAACTTGTTGAGTGGCATGTGTCCGGTCCTTAGCCTATGTGCTATCACAACATATTTTCGACAAATTCTCATATCGGCAAACCAGGGAATACGCGGAGGTTCACATTGCACCGTTTTATACCAAATACCTTTTTCGAGAGATTTTTTATCAAAGTATTCTTTCCACATGTTGTAACAATTTATTTTATATTTACTTAATAATTCAGAGTAGTGACATTTAACATCAATTAGTATTCCTTCCAAAGCTGACTTTTTCGCAAGTAAATCAACCTCCTCGTTTCCCGGTAAGCCAACATGAGATGGAACCCACTGCAATCTCAGATTTCTATTGCTGCAATTGAACTCATGAATTAGACTGAGAATGGCATAAGCTTTCGAAACACCTCTGCCACCAGAGGCGCATCGAGCAATATGCTGCAAGGCACTCTTGCTGTCTGTGAGTATTACTACCTTATCTAAACCTTTGGTCTTAGCGTACATTAGAGCTTCTGAAATTGCAGTAAGTTCCACTGTCATTATAGATATATTACTATTATTAACCTTAAAACAACCTCTAATTTTATCTTCGGGGTGATAGAAGGCAGCCCCTAGTCCACAAGCGCTCTTTGAACCGTCAGTATATATTCTATGCCAGTTATCATATTTGTTACGTAATTCATATAAGATTTCATTTTTAAGAATATTAAAATTGTAATTGTGTTTACTACCTTTAATCGAATCTAGATCATACTTGATAATATTATTTATTTGAATGTTAGTAACCCAAGTAAACAATGTAAACATTTCTAGTGGATAACTGGATGATATAGCTTCTTCTTGAGTTTTTTCATATGTTGAAACTAATAGAGGAATTTTCTTTTTTTGCCAATACCTTTTGGTACAAAGAGCGCTTAGGTCTTTTAATAGACTAATAGTAGTATTATTAGACCACGAGTGTATTTTTAAGGTGTACTTTATAGCTAAAAAATGACGTCTAATAAATAGAGGAGGGATACATAACTCACACTCCATTGTGTGAATGGGTGTACTTCTAATAAACCCACCAACAATTCTTAAACTCTGATTCTGGACTTTATCTAACCTGTATGTGTGCGAATTAGCACTATTGTCATACAAATAACTACCGTAATCCATCCTGCTCCTAATTAACGCAATATACAATCGTCTAATATGTTTGGGGTGAACTCCCCATGAAGGTCCAGACAATACCTTTAATAAATTTAGATATTTTTGTGTTTTTTGACAAGTTTCATTTATATGTCTTCCCCATCGTAATTGCCTATCAAGCCACATGCCTAAATATTTTATGTTTTCAGTAAAAATTAGAGGTAGATTATTAATAAATAAATTAATTGGTTGTGTTCTAAATCCCCTGCTAAATAAACAGTACTTCGACTTAGAAGTAGATAACTGTAGGCCAATTTCTTGTAACAACCCTACCATAGTGTTTAGCGCCCTTTGCATGTTGATAATGCTATCGTTTACTTGAGATTGACTAGTAAAAAAAACAAAATCATCCGCATACTGAGATATTAATACGGTATTTATGTTGTTGGTAATCTTAGAGGTAACAATGTTAAACAATAGAGGGGACAACGGGTCCCCTTGAGCTAAACCTCTATGCGTCCATCGACATACACAGTCAGTGTCGTGGGTACTGTCCGCTTTTATTACAAGACGCCTATCACTAAGAAACATCCATACATATTTTTAGATATTTTAGAGCCCGCGTTTATATCTTCCAAAGTCTTAATAATTTGACTAACTATGACATTATTATAAGCATTATCTAAGTCGAGGAAACATGCTAAAGTCGATATGTTTTTAGAAAAACTTATTTGAATATGACAAACTAATCTTACCAACGCATCTAAACTTGAGTGAGCCCGTCTAAAACCAGTAGTTTCGGAGGACAATATTTTTTCTTTCTCAACGTACCACTCTAAACGCTTATTAATCATTGTGTGGAGAATTTTGCAAACACAGGACATGAGAGCAATTGGTCTTATCTTAGTCGCAGCATTTTCATTACTGATCTTAGGAATAGGGATAATTTTTATCTGTCTCCATTGTAAGGGGATGCAACCATATGAAAAAATCAAGTTATAAGTATCCAATAAGTAAAGCTTAACAATTTTCGGTAAGTTATACAACATTGAGTAAGTTATACGGTCTGGTCCAGGGGCAGTGTCTTTTTTCTTAAAACATTTCTGCATTTCTTCATAACTGAAATCAGCTTCTAAAGATGGATTCATTGAATTGATGTTAGGCATCGGGGGAAGTACAGAGTCAGGTGCCAAGTTGCACAATAGTTCCTCTTTTTGTTGATCTGTAGGTTGAAATGGTTCCTTTTTATAGCCCTTAATCCATCGCATTCGATTCCACATCTCTGTAGCTGTAGTTGTCTCGTCAATACTATTGCAATAACCATTCCAACTCTGTTGCCTAGCCTGCTGTAAGGCTTTTTTTGAATCAGCAATACATTTTTCAAATATTGAGAGATTTAAAGGGGTAGGATTGCGTCTAAATTGTTTGAGCATTAATCTTCTCTGAGCAACAGACTTAGACAGGTTAGGATTCCAATATGGTTTTGGTCTAAATTTGCTAGTAGGGTCGGTACATATTTTAATTAGCGGAATACTCTTATTAGCAGCGGTATTAATTTGATCAATTATAAAATCATATCTTTCTTGAATATTATTTGTTACCACTATGGACCTAAAAGCTACGGTAAGACACTCCTTATACAGCTTCCAATTGGCTGACTTATAATTACGCCCCCTAAATGGCCTGAAATTACTATAAAAATTTAAACTTATTTTTATTATCAAGTGATCGCTTCCTAATGTTTCATTTGTCACACCCCACTTAAAGTTAACAGCAATGTCCGATGACACAAATGTAACATCAGGAGACGATTCTTGTAGTACACCACTCACCAGTCTTATTCTTGTAGGGCTGCCATTGTTCAGGGAAATAAAGCCATTCCCAATCGCTGAATCCAAGATTTGTATCCCTCTTGTGTCATTTTTAAATGACCAATTTGTGTGGTGAGCATTAAAGTCGCCAGCTATCAATGTTTTTTTTAAATTTAAACTAAATAGACTATCCCAGTCGGATGAGGTCGTGCGTGTACTTGAAGTGCAATATATCGATATGACATTTTCCAAATTAGAGCAATTTAGCAATTTTATGTATAATATTTCAATTCCTGCATTGCCCAATCTAATTACAGATGACTGTACCTTAAGCGACTTGTGAATTACTATGGCAACCCCACCGTACGAGTCCTCTCTATCTTCTCTGTATACATGGTAGCCATTAATGTTAAATTCTTTTTCTCTTTCTAACCACGTTTCACTAAGAATAGCCAAGTGAATTTTCTCTTGAATTAATAAGCTTTCAAACTCCAAACGCTTAGGCCTAATACTCTGTGAGTTCCATTGGAGTATATTTAACTTAATTACTTTAGCGTTACTGGCCATTTTTAAACATATCACAGATTATCTGAAACCACTCTAATTCTTTAAACATCTGCATGAAATACTTTTTAAACTCTTCTACTATACTTCCTAAAGTTACAACAATTTTTTCTTTCCTATTGGTCCTCGACAACAAAATATCTTTTATTTTTCCAATTAAACTTTTGTTTCTAAATATTTCTCTATTTTCTGCTTCTTCCTCGTTTTCCACTATTATGCTTTGATTTTCTTCCGCGACTCTGTTAGATTCTCCATCAACTTGCATCTTTGTTTCAGTAGGCTTTTCAATATTTATTTTGTTATTGATTCTTCTTATTACTTCCGAACTGAGATGTGATGTGTTCCTAGGCGATGAGTTTATTATCTCATGTTTCTTTCTATTTAAACAGACTTCTTGTTCTTTACTATTTGTTAATGCTTCCTTATATGTTGGCTTATTACTTGCTGGCTCATTGTTTAATTGCTCGTTAATTATTGTCTCAACAATAGAATTTTGTGTGTTACCAATTGAATTGGAATTTATTTCTACTGACCTGTCGTTGTTATCGCGTTTTTGTAAGTATATATTTAATGCTTGTTTATATGTACAGTTTCTTTGGGACATGAGTAAACGAATTTGTTTTTCTTTAAGGAATAAAGGGCAATTCTTGCTGAGTGCCATATGTTCTCCTTTGCAATTGATGCAATAATATTCAGTTGTTTCGCAGTTGGTGTGCTGACCTCCACATTTCGGACAAATAATTTTCTTCGTAGGACACTGTCTGATAAGATGACCATACTTCCAGCAGCCCGAGATGCTCTAGCTTTAGATTGCAAAGGTCATTTATGTAGATCAAAAACAGAGTGGGCCCTAAAATACTTCCTTGAGGAACACCAAAAAATGTGTTTTTTTGAACAGCGCTGAGAACATTGCCAATCTTTACGCACTGGGAACGATTTTCTAAATAACTTTGGAACATTTTCAGCTGGGTTCCTCTTACACCCACGATTGGAATGGAAACTGTGTCAAAAGCTTTGGCGAGGTCCAGGAAAATTCCTACTGTGTGGTTACCCTTGTCAAGTTCTTGCGCTAGATAGTCAGTTAGATGATATACCGCATCAGCAGTGGAAACTTTAGGCCTAAAACCAAACTGCCGCTCAGACAGAATTGATTTATCTTCCAAATATTTTAACAACCTTTTGTTTATAATTTTTTCCAATGTTTTTGACATGGAAGGCAGTAAAGAAATAGGTCTATAATTCGTCACTTGCGCTTTGCTGCCTGATTTATAGACAGGGACAATTACAGCTTTTTTGAGACACTCGGGGAAATGACCTGAAGATAAACAAATGCTGAAAATATAAGTCAGAAATTAACTAAGGACGTTAATAAAATGCGCAAGCGCAGCCGTGCGTGGAGGCGTGCAACAGCTGACTTGTGTGGTGCGGGGCCCGCGCTCGGCAGTCGGCCGGCTGATACCCCGCTGTCCCCGCACTCCTCGTTCACTGCCGCCATCGCGCGGCAATGTTGAGAGGAGCGGTCTCAACAGGGCCCGTTTTTGCCAAACGGCAAAAACCCTTTATTTATAGCATAATATTTGATAAGAATTTTGTCGATACAGGCGGGCGAGGCGACAGACTACACGAGCGCCGAGGCGACAGCGCTGCATGAGCGCCTCGTCGCCTACGTGCACGCGCTCGCCGGCGGACATGTGAGTACTCGCGGCGTGCGCCCGACCGTGCCCGAGCGCAGCCGAGAGCGCCCGACACTCATCCCCGCTGTCCGCAGGAGCCGCGCTCCGGCGTGTGGGTGGAGCATTCGTACGCGCGCGCGCGGGGCGCCTCTCACGCGCCCGCCGCGCACGTGCGCGTGCTGCTGGGGCCGCGCCTCTCCGTCGAGCGCGGCGACGTGGACGTGGAGCGCGTAGACCCGCCGCCGCCCGAGCTGCCCGGCGACCGCTCGCCCGAGCGCGAGCTCTCCGACAGCGAGCACGACGAGGACTGGGAGGCACGCGTCACTGCGCTCGCGCCCAGCGCGGTGCACGCGCGCCTCGCCGAGCACGCGCTCGACACGCTGCGCCGCATGCGCCTCGAGCGCCTGGCGGGCCCGCGCGGCGCGGCCGGCGACGCGGCGGCCCGCACGGCGGCGCGACGCCTGCGCCTCGCGCTGGCGGGCGCGGCCGCGCACCCGGCGCCGCACGCGCAGCGGCCGGGCGCGTGGCTGCACGCCGCGCTGCACGCCTGCATGCCGCGCGCCGAGCGCCGCCTGTACGACGAGCTGGCGAGCGAGCTGCGCCGCGCCGCGCCGCGCCGCGAGCCGCTGGCGGCGGTGGGGCCGGCGCTGGGCTGCGCCTCGAGCCCGTGGCTGGTGTGGCTGGGCTGCGGGCGCGCGAGGCTGGACGCTCGCTGGGCGCGGCGCCTGGGCGCGCTGGTGTACACGCGCGTGCTGGGGGGCGCGGGGGCGGGGGCGGGGGCGGGGGGCGCGGGGGCGGCGGCGCCGGACGCGTGGTGCGCGGCGGTGGCGGGCAGCGTGCGCGCCGCGCTGGCCGATACGCTGGTGGAGGCAGGGTGAGCGATGACCGTAACATATTTTTCTTAATAAATTCGAATGCTGAATAAATATTTTTCATGACGTAATTCCCTTCGCTCGACGGAATGTCCATGCTCGTGACTAGTGAGTGTGCGCTTGCAGGGAGCGGCCGGTGATCCTGGGCGGCATCGGCGCGGGCGCGGCGCTGGTGACGGTGCTTGCGGGGGCGGGGGCGGGGAGCGCAGGGGGCGCGACCGGGGGCGCAGGGGGCGCGGGCGGAGGGCCGGCGCGCGTGCGCGGCTTGTTGCTGCTGGCACCTCCGCTGCTGACGGCGGAGGGCGCACGCGATACGCCCGACGACGTGCTGGCCGAGGTGAGAGCCGCGAGAGCCGCCCGGCCCTGGCGCCGAGCCGTGCTGACCGGTCTGTCTCCGCAGGTGCGGCTGCCGATGCTGGTGGTGGCGGGCACGGGCGCGGCGCAGTGCTGGCGCGGCGCGGCGCGCGAGGTGACGCGCGCGCGCGGCGAGGGCGCGGGGGGCGCGGGGGGCGCGGGGGGGCGCGGGGGGCGCGGGGGGGGCGCGCCGCGTGCTGGAGCTGCGCGGCGCGGACGACGCGCTGCGCCTGCCGGCCGAGCACAAGCGCCGACGCCGCCTGCCGCAGCACGCCCTGGACGCGGCCGTAGCGGTGAGCGAACCCGCTGCAATCGATCGAACTCGATACGGGCCGGATGGGGCACATCGGTTGCTCCGTACGAAATTTGTGCGTCGTATACACCAGTCTGCCGACAATTTAGGAACACATTTAATACCACGACCGTCGCGTCGTCCGCCCCGTACCGAGTAGACTATAAGCTTCGAGCGCTGCGTGTCGATGACGTCGCACGATGCTCATGCGTCGCCTTGGTTCAGGAGGAGTGCGCGCGCTGGGCGATCGAGACGGCGGCGAGCGCGGCCGACGACTGCAGCGCGAGCCCCGCGCGAGACCGTACGCGCCGGCGGGAGGCGCGTGCGGCCCGCAGCGAGCGGACGGGCGACGAAGAGGACTACGCGCACCTTCCCGTCGCCGCCCGGCCCGCGCCCTCCGTGCCGCTCGCCGTACCGTCTGCCGGGTGAGGCTACCATAATATTACAAGTCTTCGCTCGACACCATTTGAAAATTCGGGAACTCGACACGTCAATGACACCATTCCAGATCTGATAGGGAAGCGGTCGGGGAGTCGTCGGGACGGCGCGGGGAGGCGCCGCACGCGGGGCGCGTGGTGTCGCGCGGTCCCGCCGCCACGCCCCTCGCGCTCCTCCCGCCGCGAGCCCGCCCGCCCGCGCCCGCGCCCGCGCCCGCGCCTGCGCCCGCGTCCACGCCCGCGCCCGCGCCCGCGCCCGCTCCCGTGCCCGCGCTGCACGTCGCGGACATCATGCGGCTGCCCATCGTGTTCGCGGACGACGAGCCCACGCTGGACGAGACGGCCGCCAGGCCCGTGACGGTGACGTCGGGCTCGCGCGGCTACACGCGCGTCATCGTCGCGTCGCGCGGAGCGCGTGGCGTGCGGCCCGGGTCCGGCCGCCCGGGCCCGTCCGTACGGGCCGACCCGGCCGTGCGGCCCGGGCGGCCTGTGCTGCTGCGACGCGGCCTGCGCCTTCTGTCGCGCGCCGACCGCCCGCACTAGCGGCGCCGCTTATACGACCAACGCGATAACTTGTTTATTAATTATACTATTATTCAATAAATAATAATACGTTGAATGAGTGAGACTTTATTCTGAAATCCCAATTGCACTCCTACGGTCGCAAATGAATTATAAAAAAAATGTTCTTACAATAAAGCTTGTAACGAGTTCATGCTTCTCATCGATTAGTGAATTTCGGAACGTCACTTTAGCTGTCATTGGTTGTCTGTGCGCGCCATTGAGATAGGAAAAACATGGAGGCGCCGCGTTATATTTGACATACACTTTGCATACAAATATGAGTGAAATACGATACAGACTGTGAAATATCGTTTTGTCTCATTCTTTCTAATGAAATAAACATATGTGATAAAAGAGACAACAATATTTAAGTTGTTGCTCATTATGGTAACATTTTGTCGTGACGTAGGGACAGTTGTAGGTAAGTGCCCTAGCAGCACTGACCTCTATAGAGGTCAGTGCCTAGCAGCCATCTTATGCGACATCTATTTAGTCTGTGGCGACGAGTTTCGTGGTAGTTGTGCTGTCAAATGGTTGTTTATTTTTTGTGTTATTGAGATTTGCGAGAATATTACGAGAAGTTTACCTTTAAAAATGAATGTAAATGTTGGAAAACAGCAAACCAACATGCCTATGTGTTAAATTGTGAAGTGTGGTGAAGAAAGAATGGAAATCAACCCCAATTGTCTTTGCTTAGGTTAGTAGCCGGTTTTCATGCATTAATACATAAATTCATACACGTTCGATGAACAAATTGTTACTCAATCGTGATTTTAAGGCTAAAGTATATTTGGTAAGGTATATTTGGGGTCATTTTCGTATAACAGACCTATTTATTATTTCATTCGTTTGTTTACAATAATATGTCATAGTGGAATAGTGTTGTACCGTTGCTGTAATAGTTTCCGAAACTAGTTCCTCCGCTGAAACGATATCGGTACAATCAGCGATGTTAACATAAATCGTTCTGCGTGTCCTAATCGGTCCGAGTGACTTTGCTTGGTCACAGCACCGGGAGACAGTTTTATATGATGATAAAATAAGACGTTTAGTTATTTATTTTAGTTAAATATTAGCAGCAACTCTAACCAAAATGATTTATTGATCAAAATACTTACCTTTTTTATAGGTTTCCTAAAAATGAAGGATTAAAGAAAAAGTGGTTAGAGGCCGTTGGTTAGAGAGAGGAGGGTGAAGAAAATATTAATCCGCGACATAAAGAATGGTACCTCTGTTCTCTTCACTTTGAAGAAAGCAGTTTCAATAGAACACTTGATGTAATGAGATTACATGATTACTCTGTTCCCACAGTATTTTCGGTAAGTGTAAATAATAATTGTTTACAATAATTAATTACATAAATAAATCATATTGTAAATTGCTTATTGCTTATTAGTATCTATTTTTTTCAGGCACCTGGCAAAAAACAACGTCACGAGTCATCTGTATTATGTTAAACGAGAAACATTCAAAACACGGACGTTTCTCCACGTATCATCACATCTACTGTAATGCCTCCATTACAGTTCCCCACCGAATTGTGGAAACAGACGAAACAGTGCACAAAGTGGTGTGTATCTACTCAAACGTTTTTGATGCTAGAAAATTACAGGCGGTTCTTACGAAAATTAAAATTTTATAACATTACGATAATAATGAGAAAACATTGAAATCCAAATGAGACATTTTCACAAAGTAGAAAAATAAAGTATTTTTGGAACAAAATCTACCCACAGGGGATAAATTATCAAAAATGAAATGTGGCGATGAAATGAGCAGAGTTCTCTCTTATTTAAGGTGTGGTTACGGTACCAATGACGTATCCTCTCTGTTCCGTAGCTGTACTACAGGTCCACCTGTCAGTGATTTATCAGCACGTTTTCTGATCTTCGTGCTAAAGTATAAATATACAATTGGATTTTTTAGGATCTATAGACTTAGCATGAAACAAATATTACAAAGCAGCATTTTCGACGCAAGTTGATGATTGAAGTAATTTTCATTTATTTTTTCAGGTTGTACAAATTGAAAAAATTAAGGCTTTAAAAGAAAAATGTGTCAATCAACAACAAAAAGTTAAACGCCTTATCGAAAAGATTCGAAACAAAAACAAAAAAAATTGCCAATTTGAAAGATATTATAGAAGACCTTCGAAGATAAAATTGTATCAACATGGAACAGACTGTTGTAATAGAAGAATTGGCGGGACCAATAAACTTCTTAAAAAGACAAATTAATAAGTCCAAAGGTTTACCCGCACCAAAAAAATACTCTGAAGAAACTGACTGGACAGGTACACACAATTTGTGTGGTTCATTCCTCAAAAGACCATTTCAGACAGCGATCTATATAGCCTTCACGTGATCTGACCAAGATTTTGTCTGCACTTTAAAAGATACTGTGACCACGGAGTTTCTTTCGGCCTTTCTTCTCAGAGTAGTCAGATAGGAAGCGCCGCCGCCGACCTAATTTAGTTTTTAAAATACGATTGACGTGTAAAAGTGTTTGTACAAACCTACTTACAGAAATAAAATCATTTATAATTATTATCACACCAATAAACATATTTTAAGTAAAAAAAATATTATTTCTTATTTTTACTCCACAACTCACTCTTTAATAGGTATGTTACACAGACATGTTGTATACACAAGTTTTTAATTCTGTACAGAAAAAAACACTTGATCCTCAGATAAAAGACGGTAAGTAAACTACTCATCTTTTTCTGTTAAAACAGATTTTAAGTAAGTATATAATTAAGAACCAAACGTGATATCAAGTAAGACTCGTATCGATACTCGTTATAGTAACACCAATATTCCTTGATTGCCACAACCCTAGCAATGGCAGCCATTTTATGAGACATTATGAGTGGTAGGTAGGCACCTTTTTTTTGTTGATATTTCCAGTCCATACTATTATAGGTCAATGGTGCGCGCCGAGTCACCGAGCTGTCAATGTAACATCGGGACTTTGCGAACTTTTCTAGACTAGACAGGATAACGTAGTCTCTGTATAGTCTGTGGACAGGATGGTCTAATATTTTTTTTTTGATTCTTTGGCGGGAATTTGAACTGAAAAGTCGCAAATTTTTCAAAGTTTAAATATTTTATTTTAGATGTTCACAGTTTATCGTCTAATTCTATTTCAAAGTGTAAATATTGATTGTAAATAGTTGTAAGAGGCCGGGGGTGAAACTCCCCCGGCTACTAAAGACCTGGGTACTTCGGGCAAACGGGCTAGGAAAATGGACCCTCAGGACCAAAATAATGACCAAGTGTTAGTCAGCGGCGGTGAGGATAACTTTTTACCTTACTTTAAACCTAATTATAAAAGACTCTATCCAGAAAATTCAACCAACACGGACTTTAAGGTATTTGTACAAAGTAACAATAATAGTGATCGTTTGGGCAACAAGAGCCCTATCTATTTAAACCACATTTTCACCACGGACGTCAAAGGTGTTGTCTCAATACAGCGAGTAAACGCTAATAAAATTGCAGTAATATTTAAGCAGTAGGTATAATAATGCGAATAACTTTTTGATGAACACTGCTTTTCTGGACAAATATAATATGAAGGCATTTATTCCGGCTGCCCAGATAGAGAAGACAGGCATAATTAGATTTGTTCCGGCGAATATTTCGAATAAAGAACTTTATTCCAAGCTTTCATCCATATTTGAAATTATAACTGTTCGTAGGTTCACAAAAAAAAGTTGGTCAGGAGAGGGTGCCTCTCCAAACAGTCAGTATAACGTTTTTATCGAGCTCTCTCCCAGATAATGTACAATATGACCTTTTTTCATATAGAGTTTTCGAATATATGTCCCACCTCTGCAACAGTGTTACAGATTTATTTATTTATTTTAGTACATGGAGGACTTACAGCTAATAAAAACAGACAAAAAAAGGGGCACCATAGTCACCAGCTAGCCAATTACAAATCCTCACGTATAGAGATATAATAATAATTTATGGTGTGAGCACAAAAACAAAAAGCACATCGCCTTAATAAACCATATAAATTCTTGGTTTACAATAATTAGACTGAAACAATAGAGAAAATAATAAAAACTAAAACAAATAATAAAACCTACCGCTACTTGAAAAAATTGAGGCTTAAGCACCTTCTGGCCGAATTCACACTACTAGTGAATGGATCAAAATGTTAAAAAAAAAAATTTAAATGTTTAAAATTTAATCACTCAGCAAAAATATGCAATGGGAAACAGCGATGTAGTATTTGCTCTGGAGATCATTACTTCAAAGAATGTGACAAGCCCAATGAGCTATGCTGCGTGAATTGCAGTGGACCTCATTTGGCAATTTCTAACGTACCTATGTCCAATTAAAATGAGGATTATACAGGGAAAAAAAAAGCAAAATAACCTACGCTGCTGTTGCCCTATCTAAGGAGAAAATTTACAACACAGAATTTCCTCCACTAGTAAATAAAAATATAAATGTTAACAACAAATCTAACGTAAATGTTAATAATAAGACGAATGAACAAAAGCCGATTTCCAGTTATGAGTTGAAGACTCACTTATGAAATAATAGTGAGATTACAAATGCCATGGTACGCACATTAATTGCTATAGCAAATAAAGGGGATGACAGTCCAATTACAACAATGTTTATTAAAGAAATGTTACTTAAAAATCTAACTTAATTATGGATAGAAATAATACTTCTGTTCTTAGAATTGCACAGTACAATATTCAAAGTATTTACAGTAAAAAACCTCTTTTAAATAACTTTTTGCAAGAAAATAACATAGATATTTGTCTTGTTAATGAAACCTGGATTAAAGATAATAGACCTTTTCATATAACTGGTTATAATATTTATTTCAATAACGCTTCAAATGGGTATGGAGGTGTTGAAATTTTGATAAAGCCATTTTTTTAATATAAACTGTTGCAAACTTCTTTTAATGAAAATGTGCAAACCATAGCTATGTCGCTATTTACTTATTGTGGCCAATTATCTATTCTCTGTGTATACTGCCCTCCCTCAGGGACTTTGAGAACTGATACTATAAGTAACATAATTAAAGATCTTCCAAAACCTATTTTTGTGGCTGGGGACTTCAATGCCCGCCACATTGCTTTTGGCTGTTTGTCAACCAAAAGCCGAGGACAACAATTATATAACATTATAGACAACTTAGATCTATGTAAGTATACTAAATGAAGGAAATTTCACTACCATAAATTATCTGAATCGAAATCCGTCAGCTATAGATGTTAGTCTGGCTAGTCCTTGTATCACGCCTTTATGTAAATGGTCTGGTCATGATGTGATGATGATAATATGGGAAGCTATCACTTTCCAACTATCACGGAAATCACAATTTTAGCCAACCGTTATGATGTTCATCCTCCTGTAGATAAGTTTCTATATAAGTAATAAAGCTGATTGGAACAAGTACGACGAACTCTCTAAAATTTTTTTTAATAATATTCATATTGACCTTAATAATCCTCTACTAACATTATGATCACTTTTGTAAGGCACTTGATGCACTAAAATTAGAGTGCATTCCAAAATTTACCAAAACGTCAGAGTATAGATATGAATCTGGTGGAATGATAAAATTAAAGAGAGTGTTACTAAGTCCCAAGAGGCCTTAAAATATTATAGAGATAATCCTAGTCTTAGTAGTTTTATATCATATAAATAAAAAATTAGATGCAATTAAGAAAATAACAATAGCAGAAGAGAGGAAAAATGGTTGGAGAAAAATGTGTGAAAGTTTTAACAGAACAACTCCTAACTCCTATTAAGTACTGTCGGGGTACGTAGCGAGGTGTCGGTGTTTTGAGGAGAAACAAAATGTTTATGTTGGACACTATTTATTAACTCACTGTCAAACTGTTCTTAATGTTAAAATGTTAATGAAATGTTGATGAATACACCCAGCTAACGCGGTAGGCAAAAGTGCACTAAAACTACTATAAAATAATAAGTAATATAAATTTAGGTCAACGCGTCACGCCGATATTGCTAACTAAGGTGTTCGGTGAAAACACCGAACATATTCCGGGCCACTAAAGATAGGGATGCTGAGATGAAACAATGTTATGTTAGTAAACTAATGTAATGATCATGAAGATAATATTTACAAGGTGATGATTTGAATTAAAATTAAGAGCTTATTTTTCCTAAAGGATTTCTAGGCACGCGAGGACACGCCCTATTCACCATTGTATTGTTTAATTCACCATAAATATGTGTCGCATTTGACTGACGTTCACTCATGTTTTGCCGCGCACTAACACTATGGACGTTCACGTCACTAACACTTCTGGTAGGTTGAAGCTCCATGTCCGACGTGATGTGGGCGCGGCGCGCTCGCCGTCTCAACCATCTGTACAGCAGCGATCCCGCCGCCAGTACCAGCGCGCCGACCAGGATGTAGCTAACTACATACTGATGTAGATATGTCATGTGTGGATAATGTTCCTCCTACTTCCACTTGGCTGTTTTTCATGTCGTCGATGCGCTTGTGTAGTTTTTCTAAGGCGTACGTCATCTCACCCGAGTCTGTTACGTCTTGTCTTGTGTTTTCGAAAGGCATAGTGATGTTAATGATGAAGTTCAACTGATCCACCTTAGGTATAAAAATGTCCGGGCTCAGGTCAATTCTATTTTTGATTTGACTATGAATGTTCAGGGTAAAATCCTGACCCTTCAACAGGCAACCTGGTTCTAAGTAAATGACACCAGCTTTGCTTAGTTGTATCTTGTTCATCTGTTCACCGCAGATTACTGTGACGGTATAAATGTTGCAGCAATGGTACAAAAATAATGACGGGTTTGTTAGTGATGTCCATTTGTTTTCACATCTAGATCTTCGTACCTAGCACTTATCTGTATCTCGGTCGAGATCACAAAAGTTGTTCTCGTTGTTAAGACGATATATCGGCTTTTTCCAATCGCACATAAAATTATCATCTTCTTGTTTACATAGTGAAAGTTCTCCCAACGTAATTGTTAAGTACGAGTCTCTTTTTAGATCTGTAGCGACGTATTCTGAAGACGGGATGAACTCTATCATAGTGTTGTTCATCTGGTGTGGTATAGAATGGATTTTGTACAACTTATATCGGTCTCTACTGATAAGTGGGAATGTTATTTGGAAAAAGAAGTATTCTTTAGTTATTCGTGCTTTAATGCTTATCAGAGAATATAGCTTTCGAATATCGTGCTGTTCAATAGGCAATCTTAGATCGTCTGATAAATGCCCAGAGATAATGTTAAGTTCCTTTCGGATCTGTTCAGGGGTAAGCAGATGAATGTTAAACTGTCCCTGGTGGACATCGGTTAGGATGTCCAGTAGAATATCTTGAGTTCTTTTTAAGTTATGCAGTAAATTACTGGCTGTTAGGGCTGTCATGGTAAATTCTTGAAGTAAGGATATGTTGTTTATCTCTCGTTGTAATTTGTTTGAGATGTTATCCAGCGTTATTAGATGTTTATTAATTATTTTATGCTGTTTTGACATGATTTCTTCTGTTCTTTTCAACAAATTGTACTCTGATTCGACAATCGACGTCTGATTCTTCCATAAACCGGCTAAATGTTTTTCATTTTGTTGTATGATGTTGATGTCTCGGCTGTATTTTTCCGCGAATTGTTCGTCTAATACGCCGAATAGGGAGTTTGCAATGTTTCCAACTGCATTGATAAGTCCCCGCCGCCGTCTGGAGTATCCACTTACATGTTGCGTCATCAGAAGTTCATTATAGTATTTCAGTTCATTACACTCATGGATCAGCTGAGGGACTATCATGTTACACTGTTCGCTGCCTGTTGTTTTGCATGTTTTGTCCAGATATGTTGTTACTTTTTCAAATGCCTGTATACCTTCCCAATACGGGGACATGTTGTAGAATACAACTAGGACCCAACTGTCTTTTACGAGACTAATTTTGGAGAATGGGTCAAAGTAGAAAGATTGGTTAATGTTTAATGTAGTTATGTTGTAATAGCTGCAATTTGCCACGCTGCAGATTGACATAAAAAAGGTTAATGCCATGGCGACTAACGATAACGTGCCTGGTGTCGTTTTTCTTGTTCGTTTTCTGTTATTCCGGGTCCCAGAAACCTGTTCAGCTGAGCTGTCTGTTTCAGTTGAACGGTCATGTTTGTTGTTTGTCTCGATTTCAACTGGTAATAACGAAAGTTTGACTACTGGTCGCTTTATGATGCCATTTTTCGTTTTCAATGACACCACCCTGACATAACCATCCTTACCGGGATGTAGATCTATCACTCGGCCCATAATCCACCGTCCAGCTGGAATGTTATCCTCATGTATAACTACCATGTTGCCTATTTTTAAGTTTTCCTGAGGTTTAGACCACTTTTCTCTAGCTGTTAATTGGCTCAAATATTCATTCTTCCATTTTTGCCAAATCTGTTTAAAAATGTTGGTTGTTAAATGCCATCTTGTTCTCGCATCCTCCTTTGTCTCAATCACTGTTACGTCGGATCTTCCTGTTAAAAAATGTGCCGGTGATAAAAAATCTAGATCCTCAATGTTTTCTGTAAGTGAGCATAACGGTCTCGAGTTCAGACACGCTTCCAGTTGTGTCAGTACAGTGGTGAACTCTTCAAATGTTAATCTTTGTTCACCAACAACTCTTTTCAGGTGGAACTTCAGGCTGCGGACGGCTCTTTCCCACAGCCCGCCAGCGCTCGGCCAAGACGGAGCGTTGAAATGCCATTGTATGTTCATTTCAGCGATTTCTGCCTGGCAACTATCTCCGAAAACTTGTTGTAATTGGTTGTACTCCTCCTGCAGCAAACTATTTGCTCCAATAAAATTGGTTCCTTGGTCACTATATAAGTTATGTGGTGTTCCTCTCCGGGCTGCCATTCTCTTAATTGCAGCTAAGAATGCTGAACTGGTAAGGTCAGACACCAATTCCAAATGAACTGCTTTCGTGACCATGCATATGAATACAGCCACGTAGCCTTTCAGTGTTCTCACCCCCCTCCCTTTGTTTGCCTTGATGTTCACAAAACCTGTGTAGTCCACCCCAGTGTGGTAGAATGGAGGAGCGGGGTTGGTTCTAGCTGCGGGAAGGTCACCCATCAATTGATGTTGCTTCCTTGCTTCATACTTCCGGCAAGTTACACAATTTCTTAACTGTTTTTTGACTGTGTTGTATCCACTGGTTATCCAGTATTGTTGTCTGAGAGCAGCTAAGGTCAGTCGAGGACCCCCATGGAATGTTAACTGATGAGCTTCTTCTATGAGTAGCTCCGCCAATCGACTTTTGTTAGGGATTATCTTAGGGTGTTTCATTTCGTCGCTCATATTCGCGTTTCTTAAACGTCCTCCCACTCGGAGAAAGCCACTTTTGTCAATGAAAGGTTTTAAATTCAATAATTTGCTGTTTGTTGCCACATTACCTTTTTTATTTAACATTTCAATATCTGACGTAAATGCTGTACCTTACACTCGTTTTATAATAGCTGATTTGACTTTTCGCAGTTCTAGTAATGCTAGGTACTTCGGTAAATGTTTACGTTGTGACTTTGGCGTCAATGCCCTCATTACCCAAGCCAAGACACGAGTTATTTTTATAAATGAATTGTGTTGTAATAATACATTATCTATTATACTATTACTGTTAATGTCTTGAACAATGTTAACTAATTTTATCCTTTTCATCTCTTCCTCTGTTTGATAGATAACCTGTTTTTGTTCCTTTTCTACGTCATAGGACGCTAGCCATTCTGGTCCCTTCCACCATAAAGGGTGGTGTAATAGTTGGGGCGCTGTTAAACCTCGGCTGGCGCAGTCGGCCGGGTTGTCTGCCGATTTCACATATCTCCAGCAGTTTGGCGGCATTATCTGTTTTATAGCGGTGACTCTATTAGCCACGAAAGGTTTCCAACGTGCTGAATCGCCTTGTAGCCACCCTATGACCACCATAGAATCACACCATCCATAGATCTCTAATTGACAACTTATACTTTGTTTTATTTTGTAGATGAGCTTAGATAGTAGATAAGCACCACAAAGCTCCATTCGTGGCAATGTTATGCTCTTTTTACTTGGTATTAGTTTCGATTTTGCTGCGATGATTACTGTTTCTTGTTGGTGTTTTGTTCGTGCGTATACCACGCATGCATATGCTTCAATGGACGCGTCGCAATAGCCGTGCAGCTGAATGACGTCATTCCCGTTGCATAATATCCATCGAGGAATCTTACAGTGTTTGATGTTGTCAATTTCCGTAATCAACTTGAACCATTCATTATGTATGTCATCTGACACTTTATCATCCCATTGTAGATCATGTATCCATAACTTTTGAAATAATAATTTTAGTTTCGTGGATAGGGGTGTCAGCCAACCAAGAGGGTCATATAATTTTGATATTTCTGATAGTAAGCTCCTTTTAGTCAGTTTTGAGGTTGTTTGGGAAAAGTCGCAACGGAATGTAAATTGATCACCTTTTGGGTTCCAGCACAAACCTAAGGTTTTCAACATGTCATCATTTTTGAAGTTGTAAATGAATTCCTCTTGACTTGTTGATAAGATGTTCTCCAATAATTCCTGATTGTTGGATGACCACTTTCGAAGATTAAAACCTCCTGATTTTAAGAGCTGAATTAAATCCTTTATCAATTGTTTACCCTGTTCTATGTTATAGCAACCGTTTAACAGGTCATCCATATAGAAACTGTTTTCCAGGACAGCAGCCGCTTCTGGAAGCTTGCATCGCTCATCCGCCGCCAACTGCTTTAAGGTCATAATTGCCAAAAACGGTGCGGCCTTTGTTCCGTATGTTACTGTGTTCAATTGATACACTTGTATAGGTTGTGTTGATGACTCACGCCAAACGATTTTTTGTAGATGTTGATCAATGGGATTAACTAAGATTTGGCGGTACATCTTCTCGATGTCCGCAGTGAAGGCAAAGGGGGGGGTCCTTTTATTAAAGGGATATTGTCTCCATTGAAGTAGTAAAGCCTGTAGATCTTTTTGTAAATTGGGCCCTTTCAGCATGACGTCATTCAAGCTGTATTTGGTGGATGTTTTAGCGGATGCGTTAAATACCACACGAAGCTTGGTGGTTGACGATTCTTCTCTCTGCACGCCGTGGTGAGGCAAGAAGCATTCGAGTGTTATGTTATTGTTGTTCTGTTCCGGTTTCATATGGTTCAACGCAGCATATTCATTCATGAAATCCTTGTACTTTTCGGATAAAGTTGGTTGTTTTTCTAAGCGACGTTCCAAATTCTTTAGCTGAGCAATAGCCATTGGTTTGGAAGTCCCCAATTGCTGTTTTAATTCTTCTTTCAGTGGTACTCTCACTTCATAGCGACCCTGACTGTTTCTTCTTGTTGTTTCTGTATAGAAGTCCATACATTCCTGATCTTCTACCGACAGATTTGAAGGTTCTATAATTTCCTCCACTTCCCAAAATTTCTGAATCTCCTCGATGTTATTTAGAACCACATTACATTGGTATGTTTTAACGCTACCGCATAGTAACCATCCCAGCTGTGTTTGCTGAGCCATCGGCTGTTGGGCATGTTCTCCTTTTATAATCCCACCTAGCATAATGTTAGCATAAACGTCCGCCCCGAATAGCAAGTCAACTGGTCGACTTTTGTAGAACTCCGGGTCAGCTAAATTAATGTTGTTTATGTAAGTCCAATTTGGTTTAGCGAATGTTTGGTTTGGCAGACATTTGATAAGTTCGTTCATGATGAGCACATCAGATTCGAATTCAAAATTGTTGTACATAGAAGCACCTTCTATGCTTATCATTCCCTTACAACTGTTTTCCTTTTGCCACACTCCAAAGATGACTCCTTTGCATCGACGTCTCTTGATCCCTAACATCTGAGCCGCTTCCTCAGTTATTAAGGATATCTGGGACCCTTGGTCGATCAAAGCGCGCATGGTTTGGTAAGTTCCATCCACACTTTTGACCTTCACTAAAGCAGTCGCTAGCAATATCTCCGCCTTTTCATCTTGAGAGGCATTCACGGTGCCCGTCACGGGTTCATTGCGCTTTGTGTTTTGTTTTTCAACGTTGTTGCCGCTTGACGACAGAGTTGATGCATTGGTTAATTTCGCAAATGCGTCATGTAAAATGGTGTTATGTTGATTTTTGCATTTTCGGCATGTTAAGTTGGACGTGCATTGATTTCCGAAATGGCTAAATAAACAATTTGTGCAAAGTTTCAATTTGTTTGCAGTTTTTAGCCTTTGGTCGTCACTCATTTTTAAATATGTTTTGCAATTATAAATGCCGTGTTGGTTATTGCAGAGAGGGCATTTTATATTTGACACGTGCATCGATTTCGCAACTGCTCTATTTCCGTTGCTTTTGTTATTCTGATTGTTATAATTATTTTTCTTACTGTTAGATATTTGATTTGGATAATTGTTTTGATGAGAAGTCTTCGAGGGCACACTATCCTTTCGGCGAACTGTTTCGAGGGATGTAAATTTTGTTTCCAAAAATTCTAAGAACTCTGCCAGGACCGGTAGTTCTTTCGAATTCTTCAGTGACTCTATGTAGTCTGTGTATGTTTCTGTATCTAGCTTTTGACCTAGAACGTGTACGATCATTGGATCCCACGATGTGGTGTCAACTCCTAAGTTCTTTATGGCATTAAGACATTCCAGAGTGGTGTCATGCATTCGTTTAATCTGCTGTAACGATTGCTGTTGTATGTTTGGCAGGCCTAGCAAAATGTTCATATGGGACGAGAATATTATTTTTTTGTTGTCATACCGATGGGTGAGAATATTCCAGCACACCGAATAGTTATCAGTGCTTATCGATAAATGTTGTATAAGCTTCTCAGCCTCTCCACGAACCTTACCCTTTAAATACTGCATCTTTTGGCCGCTTGATAACGAGGGGTTGTTGTGTACTACTTCCGTAAATAGGTCTCTAAACGATACCCATTGGTTGTAGTTCCCGTTGAAGCTCGGTATCTCCAGTTGAGGTGTTGATTTTTCCCTGTGTGCGACTGACCACATTTTCGTGTTTATAGCCCTTTTCAGGTTGTTGAATATTTTCTCATACTTATCGTACATGTTGTTGTATAGTTCATTTTCTCCCTCCAGTTCGATCTCGATGTCCCAATGAAGGATGTCGATAGCTGACCATCTAGCCTGTAGTGACCTCAATACGTCCTCAAATTCCCACTTATCTGAGATAGAGTCCACATCTATGTTTGCGGTTGTACGAACAAAAGCTTTAAAATTCGCATACTGTTTTTTCAACAAATCATCTAGCTTGCTGTTTGGTTCCATGTTCAACTTCTGAGGTGGTTGGTCGCTCAGCTGCCTTGAGCAACTTGGGAGGGCCTCCTCATCTGTTTTCTCTTCTGCACGCCTACTCGATGTCGATGGTGATCTGTCTCGGGCTGTTGTTTGTTCACCTGTTGAAAGGCTTCCTGTCTTCATGAACCGCAGCTGATACTGTTGGTTGATCAACGCCTTGGTTGACTCATACACTGATCTGGTTTTCTCGTACTCCCGGTCGGTAAAATAAGGATCAATTTTACTTACCTCCCCCTCAATGCGCTCGTGATTAATTTGGTAATCATTCCAATAATTATCCAAAGTGTTAAGCTTTCGCTTAAAGTAATCTACTGTTTTCCTATCAGCACTATCTTTCTTCAAGTTAATGCCAAGTTTTATTATGCTATCATAGATCATTGTTTGCGTTTCAATGAGTTCTGCCATTGTTATAGGATGTTATACTGCAGTCCTTACTGACTAAAAATAAGGAAATTTATTACTTGTATATTCTCCGCTGTTAGTACACAGCCTTACTGCTACTTCACTGTTCTTCTCCAATGTTCGCTCCGACAGCTCCACGACGTACACACACTGTTTTTTGTTACGATAGTTCAGACCTCGCACACCAAAATTCCCAATTTCCGAAATTACGCGACGCGTGATCCGGCTCGAAGGACCAAAAATATGTCAGGGTACGTAGCGAGGTGTCGGTGTTTTGAGGAGAAACAAATGTTTATGTTGGACACTATTTATTAACTCACTGTCAAACTGTTCTTAATGTTAAAATGTTAATGAAATGTTGATGAATACACCCAGCTAACGCGGTAGGCAAAAGTGCACTAAAACTACTATAAAATAATAAGTAATATAAATTTAGGTCAACGCGTCACGCCGATATTGCTAACTAAGGTGTTCGGTGAAAACACCGAACAAGTACAATAATTTGGAACAATATTAAAAAGTTTAAAAGAATAAAGTCTAGTAACAAATCTTACTGTGATGAATTTGTTGAACCATTTTTAAACAAATTATCAGGAAATTCTTATGAAAATGTCGATTTAAATGGTTTTTACAATCTTCATAACAATGATGATAGCTCCAAATACTTATTAGAACCTTTTTCATGGACGGAATTCTTAATTAGTTTGCAATCTAGAAAGGATACTACACCTGGCTTGGATGATTTTCCTTACATTTTAATCAAGAAGTTAAATACTGAAGCTCAAAATTCATTTAAAAAAATACTTAATGCACTTTGGCTTAAGCAAACAATACCTCAGTCTTGGAAAACACAATGTGTCATTCCGGCCCTAAAATCTGATAAGCCTCCTGATAGTCCAGACTCTTACAGACCTATTTCGGTCGGAGGTCGGAGTTGTGTAGACAGCTTCACTTCACTCATTTCAGACCTGAAAAATGCAAAACAAAGTAAGAGTGTAGCATGTGTATTTTTAGATGTTCAGGGGGCATTTGATAATGTTCGACCAGACATTCTTGTACAAATATTATCCGGATTGGGTATTCCTGGTTTATTATGTAAATGGATTCATGAATTTTTAACTAATAGGACTCTTTAGTCTTTATGTTAAATTAAATAATATTTTACATGGACCTAGAACTGCATCGAAAGGTACAATGCAGGGGGCAACGGTGTCTCCTTTACTTTATAATTTGTACACATCTGAAATTTGTAAATATGTAAATAATAGTAGTGTAAATATTCTACAATTTGCTGATGACCTGGTGTTGTACAGTGTAAATTACAATGTTGATTCTGCAATTCAAAATGTTAATTTGGCTTTAGATAATTTGCAAATGTATTACAATGAAAAACTCAAACTAAAAATTAACCCAAATAAGAGCAGTGCTATGATATTCAGCAAAGACATTCCTAATTCTGAAATAGTGTTCAATAATCAAAAAAATCCTGTAGTTAATCAACATAAATTCTTAGGAGTTATTAGAAGCGTTTTACCTGAAATAAAACGCATATTAAAATACTTACCTACCTCACTGGAAGCTTTATGACGACACGTTTGGTGTAGTGGCTACAGTGGCTAAGTGTAGTCAGCGAAACCAAATGGTCCTGGGTTCGAATCCCGGTAGGGGCAAATGTTTGTATGATGAATATGGACATTTGTACCCGAGTCATGGATGTATATTTATAATATGTATGTATTTACGAAAAAAAAATGTATTTAAGTAGTGTATCAACCATCTGGTATCCATAACACAAGCCTTAATAAGTGCTTAACTTGGAACTAGATGGTGCTGTGTGCAATGTCAGACGATATTTATTTATTTATTTATATTTATATTGAGAGAGCATATCCGTTTCCGTCGATTTCTTATAATTAGTACCTACTTGTTTAACCTATTCAGTGGCGCCACCTGGCGTTTGCTTGTCATTTTAGTTTCTTAAAATGTAACGAGCTACTTCGTGTTCATTGGCTCAATATAACCAGGCAGAAGTAAACTTAAAGCTTTCAGTGAGGAAAGTATTTTAATATGCGTTTTATTTCAGGTAAAACGCTTCTATTAAACTACTTGACCGTCACTGGAAGCTTTAAACTCAAACTCAAACTCAAAGCATTTATTTCAAATAAACCAATTACAGGCACTTTTGAATTGTCAAGGGGTCGGTAAGTCAGAAAGATGAAGCTAGTTGCCCATTCCAAAGCGTAGTAGGTACCTATGGAGAAGAACGGGCATGAAACTCCATGGACACTCTTTTAAATCAAAATATATTGTTACAATAGAGTGGTTACATCATTCATGTTGTAATTATACATGTGAGAACGATGTAGAAAGACGTGCACGTTAAAAGCGTCCGTAATAAAAAGATAAAAACAATTATGGAATTAAAATAAGCCGTGGCAGCTATGAAATGACCAGTGCCTACTGACGGCGCCCGTTCACGAACATGACGTATGGATCAGCACCATTCAGCTCAACCATTTTGAAGGGAACTCAATGATCCAATACACACGCCACCACCAGCGACACATTTGAGTGAGCATGACATACTCTCAGCCGCCAGGGCACATTCAAGTCAATGAAAGACGAACCCAGTAAGCTTTATAGTTGGTACATAGTGCTCACACATGTGCTATGCAATTATACAATACTAAGAGATTGAATTTATACAATGCAAAGATAGGTTGTACAATCTTCATCAGCTCCAACACTATTTTCGAATGCTAATTAATTAGTTTACGTGCCCTTGTGGAGCAGGACCAGCCCTGAGCCAAGCATTTTTGTCAGCGATATAATCCCCCAACTTATAATATGCTTGGCTGTATAGTGTGCGTTTTATACAAGATTTAAATTTCGTTTCATTCAGTTGGAGTATGTGGGGAGGTATTTTATTGTAACATTTTAAACAGTACCCCATGAAGGATGAGTCTACTTTAGCCAGTCTGAAACCTGGTTGAACTAATTGGTCCCTATTTCTAGTCCTATAATTGTGTCTTTCACCTCTTTTACTGAAAAGATTTAATTTTTTCCTTACGTACATGATGTTTTCATAAATATATTGACAAGGTACCGTCATGATGTTAATGTCGTTAAACAGTTCCCTTAGAGAATCGCGCCTGCGGAGGCTGTATATTGCTCTGATAGCTCTTTTCTGCAGAATAAAAATAGACTCAATATCGGCAGCCCGTCCCCATAATAAAATACCGTAAGACATGATACTATGGAAATAGCTGAAATAGACTAGCCTCGCGGTACCTATCTACATTAGTAAATTGACGGATTTTTCTTACAGCATATTTTGCTGAACTTAGCCGTCCTGCAAGAGATGTTAAATGAGGACCCCATTGCAGCCTTGAGTCTAGCGTTATTCCCAGGAAAACAGTTTCATCGACAAATTCTAGTTTCTCGTTATTCAATACTATGTCACAATCACTACTTTTAACATTTATATTGAGACCTGTTTGTTATCGCCTGGTGTCGCCACTATTATGACAACGCCAATGTGATAGGATAATTAAACAAATATAGTCATCAGAAAGTTTATTTATTAACACAAATGTGAAAAGGTACATAGGTATATAGGATTAATTATATCCTATTTATTGAATTAATCTGTTGGAGATCTAAATTACAAATAATTATAATTCTTAATCACAGTTAATTAATCGGATTAAACAATTGTGTAACATTTAGATTAGAATCAATACTTCTTATGACTTCTCTTCTGTAGAAATTTTGGAATGTATTAGCTGATTGCCAATTTCCTCGAGATAGGATTTCGTCAAGGGGATAATTTTCTAGCCAACTTTTAGAGGCTACTGCAGATCGTGTACTTCCTGGAGTTGCTGTGATGCCAGCTTCATTCAGTAGGGTTTTTACCCAGCCTGCGATGACGGTGCGTGAAGCGGGCTTTGGCACACCTCTGACTGTAATAAACAAATTAAATGATTTTGTAGCATTACGTCTTTCATTTAATAATTGTGTAGTTTTTTCTAGCCAAAATATAGGATTTAGGTTACAATTGTTGGGATTTACAAGAAGTTTCCAGCCAGACTGTCTGTGATTGCTGCAATCTGTTTTCGAACCAAATTCAGGCCATAATATAACACTATCATCTGATCTAATATAATGGTCAGAATCAACTCTAAGCAGCGTTAAGTCATGTATGCGTCTACCTGAGCAAATCAGTAATATAGTTGCAGTATGGCGTGATATTTGAAAGGGATTGTCTATGTCTACGGTGTAATTGCTTAGAAAGGTAATCAATTTACTAACATCCCAAATTGGTAGCTTAGAAGACTTGGGATTTTCCAGAGCAAATGACTTCAAAATATGTTTTACAAGAACATGTGAACTTAATTCACTTGATCTTTCAACATTACACAAAGTGGAAACGACAGATTTATGTAAGAGAATCGTATTGTATGATAATTTATGAATTAGATGCAAATCAGATAAAAATTGGGCTAATTGCGTACCTGTAGGATTATTCGTGTCAATGTTTTTTGATATAGACCAGGAAGTCCAACTTTTCCAAGCCACCTTGTATGTTTTCAAGGTAGACTTGCGCCAGGAATTTTTGAGCAGTAACTGTTGTTCAGTGTTCCATGTTTCTATCGCCTTGGACCACCCCCACATTTCCAGATTTCGAGGATGATTTTCTCCACTTGTGGTGGTGGGAGCCCCGTCGATGTATCGACCAGGTGCATCTGTAAGTTTTTCAGAGTTAGAGGTGGTGCTAGCGCTCGGACTTTGAGGTCTGCACGCCAAAATACCTTCTCCCATCGAGGTACTACTATTAAAAATATTCCCGTTGATTGATTGAGGTGTGTTAGGACTTTTGGGATTAAGAACGGAGGTGGGAACACCCATGCGAGTGGATAGTTCCATGGGACACTGAATGCGTCGTGAAATAGTGCTTGTCGGTCTCTCAGGTCTCGGGATACATAATTGTGAACTACGTGAGCTGTTGCCGAGGCAAACAAATCTATTATTGGGGTTCCCCACTTTGCAAATACTATTTCCGTACACGCTGGCAATAGGTGCCACTCCGGAGGTTGACGAAAGCGTGATAAGTGGTCGGCATGATTGTTGTACTTGCCCGGGAGATGGTGTATGCTGAAGTGTATTTGAAATTGGTCCAGTAAATTCAGAATTTGATAGGTTAGTTCTATTAGGGGTAATGACTTCGTACCTCCTTCGTTCCTTAAGTAACTGACAGCAGTCCTGTGGTCGCATCGTATCAGGATCGAGCTGTTGCAGAGCAGGTGAACGTTGTCTCGAAGGGCGCGAAATATGGCTAACATTTATTTCTGATTGCAGTGCAGTGCCCGTTCCTCTTGTGACCAACTGCCCGATACAGCCAGATTGTTCAATTGCGCTCCCCAACCCTGATTTGATGCATCTGTTGTCAGGAAGTTTACTGGCGGAGGGTAATGTAAAGGTGTTGATGACTGACAATTCAGCGTCCACCATTCCAGTTCCTTTCGAACATTTTGTGCTAGTGGGTAGGATTTCGGTAAAAGGTGTGGTAGAGAGTTCATGAACATTAATAAATGCCGGTGATTGAGCCGGCCTCGAGGAACAACATAACTGGCAAAGTTCAGGAGTCCTATTATTCTCTGTAATTCCTTTAGAGTTATTATTCCTCGTTCGAGAACTTGACTCACTTTTTTGATTAATGAAAAAGTCTTTTCTTTTGGCAGGAATTTTGAATTGTCCCAGGGACTCCACAATATCCCTAAATATGTAATAGTCTTTTGAGGACAAAGAACAGATTTCTCGAAATTTACTTGCCAACCAAGATTTTGTAATGTGTCTAATGTGAGCTCGACATGATCCCGAAGAACGTGTACATTTTGATGTACTATTAAATAATCGTCGAGATAGACGATGATTCGAATGTTCCAGCGTTCTCGTAATATTTGGGCAACCCAATTCGTTAGTATTGAAAAGGTTTTCGGTGCGGTGCTTAGACCGAATGGAAGGCAGGTCATCTCTAACAGTTCTTGGTTGTATATGTCGTAGGATAATTTGATACTTCGAATCTTCGCGGAAATCCTAGGGGTTTTGCGAAAACGCGGATAATTAGAATTTAGGTTAGGTTATGTTAGAACAGTGACCATTAGCGCGCGAAGGCGAGCGAGCGAAGCGAGCGTGCCGCGGCAGCGGCCGCCAAGCGCCAGATACCCTTCTATTGTTGTTGTATCATTTAGGTTAGGTTATGTTAGATCCTGACTTTGTCCAGTAAGATTTGATAATTTTTCGCCTATGTCTAATTATCCGCGTTTTCGCAAAACCCCTAGGATTTTCGCCAAGATTCGAAGTATCAAATTATCCTACGACATATACAAGGCGAAGGAAGCGCCTGTGTGCCTTCGAAATTTTTAAGTGGAAATATGCCTGTGAGAGATCCACTTTGCACATCCAGTCTTGTGGTTGTAGGAAGTCCGGGATGCGATACATGTTTATTAAGTGAAATGGTTGGGTCTTCCCAAATTCGTTTAAAGTTTTCAGGTTGAATATGGGACGGGCTGATCCGTCGGGTTTTGGTATCAAAAATAGAGGGTAAATGAAACTCGGTGAGAGTTGAACAACTTTTAGAATGCCTTGAGATTTCATTTTGTTTATTATTGCAGACATTTCTTTTGAGACAGGCGTTTGAAAGAGACCATTGGTTACGTTTGGGTATATCAGAGGAGGTTTGTGGGTAAATGGTATGCGATACCCTTGAATTAATTTTAAAACAATTTCTGGCGCCCCCATTTCCTTCCATTTCGAGTGGTAGTGCGCCAACTGACCTGCTCGTAAACGATTCGAGTCATTGTTTGTATCGGTTTTGGTTTGCTCTAGAGGTTTTTGGAGGGTTAACTGAACGTCCTCGACCTCGGTTGTTTCCACGATCGGGCCGCGAGCCTCGGTTGTGAAATGAACCTCTATTGTTGGTATATTGATCAGGTTGAAAGGATGGTAAACCCTTACCTTTCTTTGGGTAATGTGTGCGAATATGCCCACCCCGCGAGGGTGAGTGGTTATATCCATGTGAATGCATCGGTATGTCTGGTTCATGGCCAAAATATTGAGCTTCACGCGATGAAGCTACTGGTTTATTGCCTTGCCCCCGCGAGGGGCGGCGATTAGATTGATTAGATCTAGTAGGTATATGAATCAGTTTTTAGAGGCCAAAAGGCTTTGCGTACACCGCCTGCCTTTTCTAATGCTGTCGTGAAAGACTCGGGACTAAATAAATAAGAAGATGATGGGGGAATTCTGTTCAAAGATGCTTTTACTAATGGATCTCGAATTTGACTAGTAATTGTCTCTCGACGCATTTCTATGCTTTCGGCTCGATGGCCACAAACTAATTGTAACAGGTCTGAAGAGATTTTATGCAAATCACCTTTTTGAAATAATTCTTCAACCTTCCCGCTTAAATTATCAAAATTGACTTCTGTATTTTTAGCCCACAAAAGGAGATTACGAATAGCTTCTTGTAATGATTCTTTTTGTTTTAGGATGCAAAAAGTAATCGCTGCATATGATTTATCAGCATGCGCGTAAGGTATCATACATTTTTATCTCTTCGTTTGTCTAAGTCTATGAAACCTGGGGTATGATTGTACAGCTTTTGAGTATCAGAATACCTTACCTCGGACCAATATGTACTACCTAAGCGCTGGACCTCTAGTAGCATTTTTTAAAAAGTATCAGGAGTTTTCGGAACTGATGGTTCCTTAAGCTTTGTCTCGATATCAAAAGTGAAGTCTAAATTTGAATTTGGACCTTCAACATCAGGGCACTGTTCATCAATATTATGCTGGTCATATAGTTCCCCACTGACCCCAGAACAAACTGATACCCCATCATGGCAAGCAGTATGCATATTATTTGCGAAAACTTGTTGGCGTAGCTCACTGACTTCCTTTCTAAGCGTGTCCAATGTCGGGTTAGACTGTTGGGCGCGCTTATGCTTTTTGCGGCGTGCGCGGCGCGACCGCTTACCACATTTTTGAGAAGACGAGCTTGAAGAGCTGCTGCTCGTTGTGCTGCTGCTAGAGCAGCTAAAGTTCCTTTTTAGCGGGTCATTCCACTCGGGCCGGCCACAGCTTGTGGCTCGGCAGCCGAAACATGTATGTGGTCATCCATTATCGCAATAAAAATTACGTTAGACAGACTGTAACAATTATACGCCTACTTGACTCACAATAAAAATCTAAGCACACACATATATATTGAAAATAACTGGTAAATATCAATGTAAGTAGTGATCTGAACAGAAAAAACCATCCAAAGTAATGATCACTTACTTTAATAAAGTAGGGTACTTACAATTTTTCTTCAGAAATTATCTCACCATAAAACAGCACTATATTTTTAAAATTCAAATGAAATATTTAATTTACTTTAGCTGTATTTACATAAACACACAAGAAAGTGATCCGAACGGAACAAACCGTTAAAAGTATGATCACGTACTTTTCTACGAAATAAAATATTTGAATTTTAAATATTAAAAATATAGTGTTATTTTTTGGCATCGGTCGTGAACCGATGCGTACAAGTTGCTTCGACGGAGGACGAAACGCCAATGAACACGAAGTAGCTCGTTACATTTTAAGAAACTAAAATGACAAGCAAACGCCAGGTGGCGCCACTGAATAGGTTAAACAAGTACTAATAATTATAAGAAATCGACAGAAACGGATATGCTCTCTCAATATAGAGCTTCCAGTGACGGTCAAGTAGTTTAATATTGATAATAAATTATCATTTGAACCACACATCAATTACATATTGAAAAATGCTATGAAAGGTTTAAATATAATTAAATGTCTAGCTGGAGTTTCATGGGGTGCAGACCCACTGACTCTTTCTATTCTGTACAAAGCCATTGTAAGAAGTCATTTTGATTATAGTTGCATAGCATAATTATTTAGACAGTAAATATGTAAATAAGTTAGATGTAGTGCAGAACAAGGCTTTGAGAGTAGAGTAAACTTGCCTAATTCGTACTTACGCCAAATTCGTACTCCACTTAAAACTCGGCTTTGGTAACAACTATCAGCGCCTCTAGTGTCAAAAAATAGAAATAACAGTCGGCCATTTCACCATCTGAGAGATAACACCTGTGACGCTGCTCTCGACAAAAATATTGCAAAAGTAAGTTTTTTTCAACTATTGTTGTAATATTTTTACACATTTCGTAAGAGTTTTATTCAAATAAGGTCGTGTATAACCTATTTTACGATTTGACACGTATTCATGTATATCTTCGCGATTTCATCTGACGTGTAACGTGACTCGTAACTGTTGTCAATTTATTTGGCGGTAAATTTAAAATTTGTTTGGCTCTTGCTCCTATTTCGTACTCGAGTTAAATTCTTAAAACGTACCACGAACACGTACAACGAACCAATAAAAAAACCAAAGAATATAACTGCGATGATTGCCGAGAATTGGCGAAGACCATCCGTCGAATTTGTTAAGAATTACTACTTGTTTTAATAACACATTGTTGATTATGATGCTGATTCTCAATACTGTATACCAATGAATAGATCTCAAAGTACGAATTAAGGATATAGCAGTACGATTTGGGATGATTGGTCTTAAATCGTACGTTTTTAGTTTTTTTTTTAATTGTTAATTTTTTAGAAGTTTATAAGGTTTATGTTAAATTTGATTATAGAAACAATAAAGCATTTAGCAAACAAAAATTACTTTTAATTAAAACTAATTTATCTTTCCTAATTTTCAAAATATGATGGGTTTTTCTTAAGGGGTACGAATTAGGCAAGTTTACATATCTGGAACTATGTTCTACCCCTATAAGAGCCATGGAGGTTGAAACAGTAATAATGCCCCTTACACTTAGGCGACTGTTACTAACAGAAAGATATTGTATTAAACTAATATCTTCCAACAATCAGCAGATAATAAAGAAAATTATACCTTATTAAAATTATACCGATCGATTAGCGCGCCGCACAATGATTATCGATGTTACCATTCCACATGACGAGAACCTCGTGAAAGCTGAGAAAGAGAAACAAATTAAATATCTCGACTTAGCACACGAGGTTGTTGACATGTGGAATGTGAGTTCGGCTGTCATTGTGCCGATTGTCGTATCGGCCAATGGCCTGATGGCCGAAAGCCTCGATCAACATCTTTCGAGGCTCTCGTTAGGCGGTTGGATCAAGGGCCTGATTCAGAAGGCAGTACTCCTTGATACGGCTCGTATCGTGAGAAGGTTCCTGTCTCTGGAGCCCTAACCACCGGTAGCTTGGACCCTGTTCCTGATACCGGCGGACCACTATTTTTATATTTTTAAATGTTTTTTTTTATGTTTTTTATAAAAATATTTAAAAATGTATTTATATGTATGAAAATAAATAAACGGAATAATAATATTAACAATGGCCATAATAATAGCAATTTAATATCTTAATTAGTCATAGTTTTACTTACTTGGAAGCTACTGGCAAATAAAAGGTTATTTCCTTTGTTTTAATTATCTCACATTACCGCTACCTCCGGCAGATTAAAAGTCTGACTCTACGAAGGTAAGTTATCCGGAATTAAAACATAGTGTGCAATTTCCACGGCGCGGCGCCCGAAATTCTTTTATTTGTTTTACTTGTATTTTTTTTATAGGAGAACACACACTGGACAAGCTCTCTTTAAAATCTTGTCCAAAATCTAATCCATTTAGCACGAAACACTTTTATATATTACATTTTGTCGCTCAGCGAACAGGGACTTGAAGTAGCTTCCTTTTCTTATAAATTATTATTACATCTTATCATTTATTGTATTATTTACAGAACAAATTAGATAGCTTCTGTAAGACACTATAGTCTATTGTTGTAATTTACACCTTAACTTTTCTTGATGTTTCTTATTAAGTACTTAAACAACATTTCCTACTAACATTATTGTGTATGTTTTAACTTTTATGGTTACAGCATTACCTTTTTATTCTTGCTAAACCAACATATTGTATTGGTAAGACAGTTTTATTTTGTATAAAGTTACTCAACAGTGTAAAATTAAGTGCGGTGTACCTAACTGTTTTTTATATTTAAGAGGCCGTGCACGAAATCGACTGATTTTGATCAATTTTGTGCAATATTTGTAGGAAAGGGAAACATTATTTAAACAAAATTATTTGTGATTCGGAAACTTGAGTTCTGTGTTTTGCATGTGGCTGAAAAGGATTTTTCAAATAGGTTAAGTATTCGTGGAAAATCACTAATATTCGCAACAAGTTTTCCAAAAAATGACGCGAGACTGACGTTTGATCATTTTTTTACTAGAAACTACGTTTGATTTTGAACATTAAAAAATATCATCAACATAATATACAATGGTCTTGCACATAGCTGAACCAGTTTTTTCAACTTCGATACAAAATATAGCAGAAAAATATTTTTTTCCTATTATTAAGCAAGCCGTTTCAAGAAATTTAAAAATCACACATTAATCTTCAGCTAATCTTAAAATAAAATTAAAATTTCATTTTATGATTATACAGTATTTTCATTTAGTAAATCAAAGGCAAAAAAAACTATATTTTCGAGAGCACAAAAGTGATGAAAATAATAACAGTGGCTGTGACTGACACGAATGGTTTAGCGCCATGAAAACTGTAGGTACTTTTGTAGTCACACAGACATAGGTGCCGATTCCCTTGTTTACAAACTAAACCAAATTTAAGTTCAGTGCATCTTTTTCTTTCTATTTCATTAAGAAAAGGACAGAAGATACATTTTAGTTTAGTCCTGTCAAATTAATCAGCGCCTGACACTACTCCATACAAGTTTAGACGTGATTAAAAAGTTGACTACTAAAATTACATCAAATTGCGTCAGGTGCTGACTAATTTGACAGGACTAAACTAATATCTATCTTCTGTCCTTTTCATAATGAAAAAGAAAGATAAAGATGCACTCAACTTAAATTTAGTTTAGTTTGTGAACAAGGGAATTGGCACCATAATGTTTCAATTATTTCCAGCTTTCTCACAATTAGATAAGAAATTGACAAAAGAGGGTTTTTTATGTGCACGGAGCCTTAACTTTAATTGAACTTTGGTTTAGCTATACCTACTCATAATCTGACTTAAACCTATCTTGTAAATTATTACTGCATCTTTTCACTGCTAAATACTTTGACATTTTTATAAAAACAACTTGTGGGTAATTAAAAAAGATTTTTTTTTACTTTACTTCCAACTATTTTTAAAATTTTTGGCGTTTTGTTTTTGCTTTGCTCATCAATAATTATCTTGTTGTTTGTTCAATATGGATACAGAAGTTCAGTCTTCTACGCCTCCTGCTAAAGATAACATGGAACTTGACGGAGCATGTACAGTTCCTAATGTTGCACCTATTGCTCCTGACATGATTAATTTGACAGAAGTACCACATCCTCTTGATCATAATGATAGAATTGCACACTCTTCTTCAGCTTTTGCGACGCACGCGTTGCTTTTGCTTTTAATTCAATGAATGTTTTGGTGAATGAACATATTAAAAGGTTGGAGTCACATCTAAGAATTGGGATGTTTGTAACTCGGAACAGAAAATCTGTGGTGAGTCAAAAAACTAATTAGGTCGCATCGAGCCCCTGTTGTTGTTGATATAACTGCGAGCGTCTCGATGAAAGAAAATTTTGCCGAATGTCACAAACCTGATGATGTTACTTGTAACAAAGACTTTTCAAATTGTTTGTAACGGCGTAAACTCATTAGGATCTGAAATGGCAATGGGCGTTCCTCAAGGTTCGATATTGGGTCCATTCCTCTTTTTAGTTTATATTAATGATTTACCCCAATTACTTCAAAATCAACCGAAGATGGTGTTATTTGCAGATGACACATCATTGATATTTAAGACGGTCACAAAATCTTGACGACGTGAATAGCTCTATTCTTCAGGTCCATGATTGGTTTAGGGTAAATAATTTGGTACTAAATGGTAAAAAAACCAAATGCATTAAATTTAAATTACCAAATGTAAGAAGTAGCGAGTGTGACATCATGTTGAATGGAGAAAAACTGGAATTAATTAATCACACAGTTTTCCTGGGAATCACGCTAGACGAGAAATTACAATGGGGACCTCATATAACATCTCTTGCGGGGCGGCTAAGCTCGGCCGCTTATGCTGTTAGAAAGATAAGACAGTTAACAGATGTAGAAACCGCGCGTTTGGTCTATTTTAGCTACTTCCACAGCATTATGTCGTATGGCATTTTACTGTGGGGTCGGGCTGCTGACATTGAATCCATCTTTATTTTGCAAAAGAGAGCTGTCAGAGCCATTTATAATCTACGTCAACGCGAATCTCTCAGGGAACTATTTAAAAGGATTAATATTATGACGGTACCTTGCCAATTCATCTATGAAAATATTATGTACGTAAGAAAAAATCTACATCTTTTTAATAAAATAAGTGATAGACATAATTTTAATACAAGAAATAAAGATAAAATAGATCAACCATTTTTCAGATTAGCTAAAGTAGGTACATACATCTTTTATGGGGTACCTACTGTGTTAAATGCTACAACAAAATACCTTGTAATATATTGCAATTAAATGAAAGAAAATTTAAAACTCACTGTGTAAACAAAAAGTTCACTGTGTAAACAAGCATATTACAAATTAGAGGATTATATCCAAGATAAGAATGCTTGGAAACATGCTGGTCCAGCTCCACAGGACAATCTAGGGTCTTGACAAAATTAAAACTTGTTGCTACTTTAATTGTATGGTTTGTTATTTTTATGACATTGGTTTACATTCTGTGACTACTTTAACTCACACACTGACATATTAATTGGTTACATAATTTGGGAAATCGTATACTTTTACAATGTTTGTAAATATGTGAACACCATGTATCTATCATTTAATTAACTTATTTATCATTGCTACGTTTATTAAATTCTTTTTACCTATTTTGGTAGGGTAATTTTTATTATAGTTGCATCGTCTTCACATATAATTATATAATTAATGTATACAAAGTATTGTAACACATTTTAAAAGAGTAACGATGGAGTTTCTTGCCCATTCTTCTCCATACGAAACTACCTTTTGGAAGGGGCGACTAGAATCAATTCTATTTAAATTTAAATGTTGACGTTCAAAAGTGCCTTTTATGTGCCTATTTGAAATTTAAAATGCTTTGACTTTGGATTAGGTACTTAACAACATTTTTCCAAATTTATAGATCAGCTCCTGTTTTATTTGTTAATGTGATTGATACTAGACCGTATTTACAATTCACCGTAGGTAACAGTTGGACAGTGGTTCAAATGGTTGTATTTTGGGTTCACATAGTCATGAACAATTTTCACGGTTAGGTTATAAAATTAATTCTGTTTCTGGTTCTGCTTATACAGCCGATGGTTCTTCACAGAGAATTATTGGTTCCATTGAATTACCTGATATTTGTGATAATGGTACACAATTTACTTCTAAACACTTTGTAGAATCTTTGAAAGGTTATAATATCACTAAAATATTTTATAATACTTTATACACGCCTCAAAACAATACCGTTGAGAGATATAATGAAACTGTTGAAACTTACATAGCTTGTTTTGTTAAAGGTGATCATAGAACTTGGTCTAAATATTTACCTAATGTTCAACTAGCTTTGAATAATAGTGTGAATCTAGCAACCGATTTCACACCTAACTTTTTGATACTACTACTACTTTTTTTTTAAAGTATAGTATCCTTCCATTACCGTCACTATACATATTTGAAGTGGCGGCTTTCGTTAAACAAAATCCTCATTTATTTACTTTAGCATCTACAGCTTTCAATCGGACCCAAAGGGACGAAAGTCGTCTGTGCGTTCCAAAAACGAATACTGCCTTGATGTATAAAAGTGCCTTTCACATGGCAACAGTTATATTTAATAAATTGCCAAAAGAGCTAAAAAATCTACATATTTACTCATTTAAACTGAAACTGAGATGTTTGCTATGTCAAAAATGTTATTAGGCTTAGAGCATTTTATTAGGTATAGTGCATCGGATTTTTTGTCAGATACATTTTGACATGTTAATGTAATTTTTGTAATATAATGTAATTTACTTCTTTGACTATATTGTAATCACAGATCATAATTAATTATTTAAATCTGAATTATTTTTGACATTTACCTAACAAATTATTTTGACATTTACATAATTGTTTTGATGTTTACCTAACAAATTATTTTGACATTTACCTAACAAATTAATTTGACTTTTGTTCCTTTATTAATCAAATAATACAGTCATTTATGTAGTTGATTTGTAGTTTAGTACGAGTAAACTCTTTATTTGCATGTGAAAGTTGTAATTAATTCTTTTTGTATGCCTATAATAGGCTGATCATAGCGCACATTAACCTAAAACATGTCCAACCACTGTACCTACCTATGTATCACAAATAAAATATTTCTGATTTTTGGTAGGGAACTTATTTTTGATGCTTCTTTACATCGTATATGTGACTTTATTGAAAACTTAGATGAACTGGAAGTTTCCAATAGAACTCACTATGCTAATTCTCTTAATTCACTTAGTGAAATTTTTGTTAAAGTTCAAACTCATTTATTAAAATCTTATCAGCGTAATGCACGCTATTATAATAAAGTTCGCAAAGTCATTTCTTTTGATATGGGTGATGTCGTGTGGAGAAGTTTCGTTCAATCTCATACTTCTACTTATTTTCCGGCAAAACTAGCTCCTAAGTTTATTAAATGTAAAATTATTAAAAAGATCTCTGATAATGTCTATATTCTGAAAGATCTTAATAAGGGTACCGCTGGACGTTATCATGTTAAGGAGTATAATATATAAAGTATAATATATGATCAAACGAACTTCTAGAAGGAAGTTCGATAATTATTATATGAATAGCTCCATTCTTCAGATATAGTATTACCATCTAGATGGTCAGAGAACTGAAGTTATGCATAATATTCTACAAGTTTTGGTAGGAAAGTGTATTTAAATAAAACAAAGATTATTGAAACTAAAATGATTTTTATTTCAATAACTTTTGAAACAATATCAAAATAACAATCTTTAACTTAACTGATAATCTTATACAATTTTATATAATTTTTCTATACTTAAATTATTAATCATCAATTAAACTTAATTGTTTGTTTCAAGAACAGACCTAGCTAACTCTTGTGAAATAATGGGGCGATTATAAAATTTTGCAAACGTCTGTGATGTAGCCGTCCATCCAGCTGTTTTTGGAATCGCGTCTAGTGAAGTGATACACCTGCGGCGCGCGGCGCGAGCGGCTGATGTGGAGGCGTGACGCGTGCTATGCGCGCTAAACTTCGTCACGTCGACGCCACTCTCTGCTAACATATTTTTAATCCATCGACTGATGGTTTGTGACGTCACCGGCATATGTGGACGTTTGTAAGTTAGAAATAAGTTAGAAGAGTCATTTCTAATATTTTGTGTAATTTCTAAGTAATCTTCCAAACATTTTGCAGGACAGATACTAGGTTTGTCAGTAAAATAGGGTATAACTAAGGTTGGTTGCTCACGATTGATTGCCGAGGTTTTAATTAAATTTTAAATAGTTATAATAATTTGTGTCATCTAACGGTTATCGCTGCTAATTTTTTATTAAAAACCGTCAAAATATTTTTACTTATTTTTACATATGAAACGGTTCCTTTTAGTGACTAAATTAAGAACATTGCTAATTATGATGAATTTTATTGACCCAAATATTAAGACTATATAAATAATAAATAAATAAAATAAAATGCTTTATTATTCAGACTAAGTCCATTGGTTAGTACAACACACAACTTAGAAACTAGTGTTAGTACTTATAACTACCCGAAGAACTAAAACTAAACCATTATTAATAAAACAAGAAAAATATTTAAAAAAATTGAAAAATTGAAATCAAATATTAAACATTTTCCTTATCACTGTCGTTGTCGGACTCCAATTCTGAGTCAGAATCCAGATTGGATATATCTAAAAACTCGAACTCACTTTCCTGAAACTGAATTAAGTCGAGAGTTTCAGCAAAAAAGCTCTGCTTTCTTTTGGCATCTAACTTAGGCCTCTGTGCACTTAGGAAAGGATCCGAAGAAACAATAAGCATATTTAAGATATCTTGATTAGAATCTTGCCTGCTTCTTTTCCGCGAATGATGTTCCCGGAACCGGATTGTTTTGAAAAGGTTATGGATGAAGTGTTGCACAAAATCTGTAATTCAAACAAATCTGTCATCACTTGTGGTGATTTTAATGTTAATTTGTTAGAAAATTCTGGGTTAAGTACTAAAATTATAAGTCTGTTTCAGTCATACAATCTTGCTAACCAATTCTTGGAGCCCACTAGAATAACTTCCACTAGTGCCACATGCCTAGATAACATTTATACAGATGTTATACCAACCCACAAAGAAATTATTAACTTGATAGACTCAGATCATTGCGGACAATTGATTACTATTTCTAATTTAAACAAAAGAGTTACTAAAAAAGATATCACTGCTAACCCTAAAACTACTAATCGCTTAGAAACATTTAAATCTAAACTTTTAAATAAATTACCACTTCTGTTGACTAATGATGACCCTAACCAACAATATAATGATTTTTTTTAAATATATTGCACACAATTCAATACCACATTCATTCCAAAGACGTTCTCAGTTAATAGTAACGCTTCCTTCAGTGACTGGGCCACCATTGGTATACATACAAGTAGGAAAAGACTTTATGAATTGTATGATGAACGGGCATGTATAAACACTGCTGAATTTAATTTATATGTCAAGAATTATTCTAAATTATTTAAAAAAGTTTGTAGTATAGCCAAGTCACGTTATTTGAGTTCAAAAATTAAAAATAGTGGTAATGTAATTAAAATGACATGGAGTATCATTAATAGCGAAACGGGAAGGTCATGCAACCGATGTAGTGACTACAGCCTAGCTATTGATGACAATATAATTAAATCAGATTCTCAAGTCGCCGCGGCCTTTGAAAATTTCTTTGCAGAGATTCCCGTATCGACTACTAAATCTCTTAACTCTTCACCCACTGCTTCCGAGTCTTTACTTAAAGAAAACGTTCCAGTTTGTGATTCTGAATTTTATTTCCAATATGTCACGTGTAAAGATATAATTAAAACCTTTCACACGTTAAATGTTAAAAAGACCGCAGATCTATGGGGTAATTCTGTGGACGTTGTTAAGTCGATTATAAACATTGTAGCACCAGCTTTAGCTGTTATTTTTAATAATTGTATTGACCGTGGTGAGTTTCCTGATCTTATGAAAAACAGTAAAATAATACCGTTATTTAAATCGGGTAGTACATCAGACCCTACTAATTATAGACCTATATCAGTGCTACCTACCTTTAGTAAAATTTTTGAAAAGCTTATTCTAAATCAAATGCAAAGATTTTTTAACGTACATAAATTACTGCATAACAAACAGTTCGGTTTTACAAGGGGTCGTTCAACTACCGATGCCGGAGTTGAACTTTTAGGGCATGTGTATAATGCATGGGAGGACAAATGCGATGCGTTGGGTATCTTTTGCGATTTGTCCAAGGCATTCGATTGTGTTCTTCATGAAACATTAATCAGGAAACTGCACCACTACGGAATCCGTGGCACCTCTCTGGATCTTCTTACTTCTTACTTAAGTGATAGGATTCAGAGAGTTGATGTTAACGGAAAAAGATCACCCGGATCGGTAGTAAGAATGGGGGTCCCTCAAGGCTCAATTCTTGGTCCATTTTTATTTCTTATTTATATAAATGACTTGCCTTACCTCATAAAAGATAAACATGATATAGTGTTGTTTGCAGACGACACTTCACTTTTATTTAAACTCAAACGTCAGCAGCTGGTTACTGACAATGTAAATAGCGCCCTCGCAAAAGTAGTTAACTGGTTTAACGTTAATAACCTTCTTCTTAACGAGAAAAAAACTAAATGTATTAAGTTTACGTTACCACATGTTAGACAGGTAGAAACAAGTGTTCTCATAAAGGGGGAAGAGTTGAAACCCGAAAATACCACAGTATTCTTAGGCATAACTTTAGACGCCAAGCTGCAATGGGGCCCCCATATAGATAAAATGTCAAAAAAGCTTAGCTCTGCAGCATACGCTGTTAGAAAAATTCGTGGTTTAACAGATTTAGAGACAGCCCGTTTAGTATACTTTAGTTATTTTCATAGTGTAATGTCGTACGGTATTCTGCTGTGGGGAAATGCCGCCGATATTCAGACGATTTTTTTTTTACAAAAAAGGGCAATTCGTTCAATTTATAAATTAAGTCCCAGACACTCCCTCAGAGAAAAATTTAAAGAGATTAATATAATGACTGTGCCTTCTCAGTATATTTATGAAAATCTTTTCTATGCACATAAAAATATTAATCTGTTTAAAAAATACAGTGATATCCATAGTATAAATACTAGGAACAAACACAAATTTGTTGTTCCTACAACCAGGCTCAAGAAAATAGGTGGCTCGTTTAGATGTCAATGTATACATTTTTATAATAAACTTCCTAGCCACATTCAAGAACTAAGCCTTAATAAATTCAAATCTTTTATAAAAAGGAAACTATGCCAGAAAGCCTATTATACTGTCAAATACTTTATTGAGGACAAAAAGGCTTGGGAGTGAGCTGTTCCAATAAATTTACACAGGGAACGTTGATTTATTTTTTTTGCTAACTATTGTACCTACTTTTAATCTTTGCTATAAGTATCTATAACTTTTTACATATACAATGACATGAATATTTACTGTATAAAGTATTATATTATTTTAATTGTTGTGAATGGGAGGACTATGTGCGTCATTGTTCCAGTTTGAATCATGTTCTGGCAGTTTGAGTAGTTTATGTGGCCTACCCAAATGTCCTTTCTTTGGTATTGTTCGTCAAATCGTTGAGCTCCTTAAGTTCTGAGTCGAGCTGCACGGTTACTGACAAATGCGTGCACTGTCTGGACAGATCCACTCAATCTGTGTGGTTCTTTTCTCAAAAGTCCATTTCAGACACCAATCTGCATGGTCCTCAATGATTATGTCCGGATTTTATATACGGTCAAATGGGGTTACTTTGATACTACGGGGTTACTTTGATAACAACTTTAGGCTTATGAAAAACTTAATTTTATAATATCTACAACACCAGTTAAAAAATAAACTATCAGTACTTAGCACTACTGATAGTTTCTTTGTATTATAGCGTTTTATTTTATTTTATTTTATTTTATTTGTTAGGAATAACAAACAGCAGTATATTACACAGTAGGCATACAATATAAAACTTGCAATAAAAGTAACAAATACACTACTCAAGACGTTATCCACAGATTACAATACAGAATAGCTAGCTGTTAGCAGATCAAGTTAAAAAAACACTTTAAAAAAAAAAACACTTATTAACTATATACTAGGGCTATCTCTTAAAATAGTTGTAATCTCACTCTTAAATACAGCTTTGCTGAGAAACATAATATCAGTAGAGCCAAACTGTTTATTATAGGTGTCAACCAAGCGATGTAACGGTGAGCGAGTGCCTGAGTTCGTTCGACAGAACGAAGTAGCAAATAGGCGTCTCGAACGAACCTCTCGACCGATTACAGTACGAGGGATCAGGTAGCACAAACTGTTCACAAGATCAGTACAATCAAATTTATTACGGCATATACTAAACAGAGTCATCAAGCGTTGTAGTTATTATAAAATTAAGTTTTTCATAAGCCTAAAGTTGTTATCAAAGTAACCCCGTAGTATCAAAGTAACCCCATTTGACGGTACACATTGACATTAATGAATTTTATATACATATACTATGACAAGAGTATTTACTTTGTAAAGTATTATGCTATTATTTTAACTATTGTGAATGTGAGAACTATGTTAGTCATTGCTTTTTTTTTTGTATTTTTACTCTTAGTGTAATCATGATCTGGCAGTTTGAGTAACTTGTGCGGCCTACTCAAATGTCCTTTCTTTGGTATTGTTCGTCGAATCGTTGAGCTCATTAAGTTCTGAGTTGAGCTGCACGATTGCTGACAATTGCGTGCACTGACTGGACAGGTCCACTCAATCTGTGTGGTTCTTTCCTCAAAAGACCATTTCAGACACCGATCTACATAGCCTTCACATGATCTGACCAAGATTCTGTCTGGACTTTAAAAGAGACTGTGACCTCTGAGTTTGTTTCGGCCTTTCTTCTCAGAGTAGTCAGATAGGAAACGCCGACCTCATCTAGTTTAAAAAAAGAAATATGATTGACGTGTAAAAGTGTTTGTAAAAACCTATTTACAGAAATAAAGTCATTTATCATTTATCATTTAATGAATTAATGATGGATTACTGTTTGCAAATTCAAATCCTCCTAAAATCTTTGTTTCGAGACTCTGAGGCTTCTTCCGAGAGAGTCCCAATCGGCACAATATAATTTTTCTCGATTATGTCAGCCTCATATATTCATAATTTATGTACGGTTGACGACATGTAGTACCAGTCGTACAATTCCACGTACTTTTCTGCTGTTTTGCGGGCAAAATCTTTAAATTTTATTACGTCGATCTTCTCGCCAGATGTTATCGCTTGCAAAATTACAGCAAATCTTTTAATAAGATCTTCGTCCAACCCGGTAATAGCTGCAGTTTTATTGGGAAACTCGAAAAACTTTCTTGCGGTATTCCCGTCTTTGGTAGTTCCCGAGCCTTGTTTCACAATATCAATCAACAGATTGAGCTGATCTTTGAATTTATTTTGAATAGATTGTTTTCTGTTCTGCAACATTTATTTGTCCTCATTACTTCTCGCTGCCCACCGTTTGAAGTCGAGCCTGTACGCAATATGTAACAGACATTCCATACAATTAATACGTGCGTGTAGGGATGACAAGCCAAATTCGTATATGTCAGCACACACAGTCTTTGATGTTACAACATCTAAGCGGTTCATTTCCGTTGGTTTTGCTAAGCACAGGTAGCACGATGCATTTGATCTGGCCTCAGAAAGGTACGTGCAGACTTTGGCGTCGATCATTGTCATCATATCTGTCAGTTTTAGTGGCACCATGGAGGTTATGAAAATGCTTGCATCATCTTGCTCACCCTCCATTTTCTGCTTGTATCGGCTTTGGTTGGAAGCACCATCAAATCCCCACGTGGAAATCAGCTTTAGCTGCTTATTTTGCACATCCGCATAGTCAGAAAGACTTTGAAGGATCCTCGTCACCGTGATGTCAAGTAAAGCTTGAAGTGTAATCCGTAACTGACACTGATTGCTTCGGAGGGTAGCAATCAAGCTTAGTTTGTTGCACTTTATAGTAGGATAGATAAATATCCTTAGCACCTTCCCGAATGGCAGCCTCTCGCAAAGTAATATATTGCCACTTTGACAGTTTTAATAGTGAAAGAAGCAATCCAAGCGCTTTCTCTGGTGTAAATATGACTTTTTTCACTGGTTTCTTAAGCGTTTCTTTAATTTTAACAGCTGCTTCAGGATTTTTCATCATGTATTCGATCACAGATGCGATATCCTCATGCCATTCTTCTTTTAAACGCGTTGCAGCTGCATATGCCAATTCACTGGAGTCTTCGCCTGTATGATCATCAGATCTTCTCTTTTTCTGTTTACTTCGCAAATTTTCGAATGGTTTTCGGGACCTTTTTGTCATTGTTCCAACGCGAACGGACAATGATGCCGACGACGACGGTTTTTGAGAGTCTGATTATGCTCTTGGTATCTCATCAACAGTTGGTTCTTGATTAACTAAAGTTTGCACACAACTTGGCCAATCAATATTTGCTTGCAGCCAATTTCCGTACAGTCTTCTGAAGTGATCAAGGAATTGGTTGGATTTCTGCAAGCTCTGTAAAGCAGCTCGCGTGAATTTTCGACAAAACTCTTTGAGAGTTACTCGATCTTCGGTAGAAAGGCAATCGTCTATGCGGGATACAACTGCACCAAACAAAACTTCATGATTAAATGAAGTACTCTCACTTTTTAGAAGAACAAACAAGTCTAAAACGGTGATTAAACTTTCCATTTTAAGATTTTATAGCCGCAGGGCAAAAATTTAGTGTTAGCAGTTACACCGTTGTGAACAATCTAAATTATAAAGCAACATTTTTGCCCTTTTATTGCAAAAAGTCGATAATTAGTTAACTACCCTCATTAGAGTTTTAAAAGATGTGCTAATGAAAATTTATAATCGTCCAAAACATTTCTTAGAACTCTTAGCACAACTATTCAACAAATTAGCTTACTTATCAGAAATAATTAACAATCATTTAATCACCAATTCAGACTTATTAGAAGACTAAACAATTTGTTATTTGGTATTTTGGATGTATGTAAAGTTTTAAAACTCATTTTGTATTGTTAAATATCTAATTCAAACATAGTTGTCTAAGTGTGGATGTACTATAAAACCTCTCACTACTCCTTCGGGAATATAGGGGTGATGCTATTTTATGTGACGTGTTGTTAAAAGTCTGTGTTCCTCAACCTAAAAATCAAAAGGAACAATTTCATGTGTAAAAATAAATAAAAATATTTTGACGATTTAAAAAAAAAAAATTGCAGCGATAATCGTTATATGACATTATGTCAAAAAATCATAAATAATTAGTACTATAACCACCTGTAAGGATATTACGGTTTTCCTTGCTGTTTGCGAGATAATTAACTTTTTCATACTAGCTTCATACAATTTTTTCGTAAAAAAAATTATAATTCCTTCGTTTTTGTGCAGAATTACCTCGGGTGTCATTTTTGAATATAGTAACAACTAATAGAAGCGATATCCGGCAAAAAATCAGGCACTTGCAGATTGAAATCCCTAAGTCTATGAAAGCTGATTTTCAGCCCACCGTGCGACGTAGTGCGAACGCAATCGTGACAGGTATAAATAATAATTCGTCTCGTAGTACACAGTCTTGCAGTCTTACTATCATGTCCATGCTTAATAACGATTATAAACGTACTGTAGACTGCCATATTTTACCTCAGATCACTAAAGCTATACCGTCTTCATTCATAAACATCGATAACATTCCTCTTCCTATGGGAATAAGTCTAGCTGACCCTTCTTTTAATATTAAAAGAAACCATACACAACAATACCATCACACCATCAGCAATAGACATCTTAGTTGGGGCCGAAGTATTTTGGTCCGTCCTATACACTAATTCTATTGACTTGGGTAAAAATCAGCCCAAGTTATATGAAACAAAACTGGGATGGCTAGTGTCAGGGTCCGTTGCCCGTCATAAATTACACTTTTCTTCTCCCGTTTGTCATTTTTTAAACGTGGAAGCCGATCCAGTCTTATCTTGTTTCTCGGTTTCAAATAACATCGCAGCCAACGCCAAGCATTCTCTATCTTCTGAGAAGCGTTCCTGTAAGCAGGGCTTTAAGAAATACGCCATTCGCCTTCAGTCTTGGGCGGTTCACTTCAAAACACAAAGGGTCGGTTCATGTCACTTCAATATCTTAAAGGCTCTGTCTTCAAATAGAGGTACAAAAATAGGGAGTCTTCGCTTAGCTGTCTTCGTAGTAATTTTTTACGAAATATTATTTATACCTACGGTCGGCAGACAATCCGGCGAATCTTGTTTCCTGCGGGCTGAAGGCTGATTCCATCAGTTGTTCATACTTGTTGTGGGCTGGTGCCACTTTGCCCACAATGTCCAATCATAAAGAGAGACACGATCCTGGTTTCTTGTTCTGTTGTACCTACATACTAATAGTAATTCATAAGTAGATTCTTTATGTAGTGTAGCTAACCATAGATCATAATTTCTTAATATTTCATACTTTATACAATTTACATTTTATTTTCTTGTCCTCATTTTTATACTTTGACAACCTATGAATAAACTAGAATGTGTGTCCTTACATATAACAAAGTATTCATTTGTTGCTTTAGTTATTGTTCTGAGATTTGTGTATTGTAGCGTTGTATACGCTGATACAGTGATGCTGACAGACAGGAGAAGCAGATATTGCAATTTCATTAAATAATTTTTGGCAATTTTATCTGCAATTCAACACAAGCCTGTCATATCGAACTCGTTTACTCATTGCTGTGCTATCAGTGAAGCTTACTTATCCGCTCTTCAATCATTTGTCGGAATCCACTATACGCTTCCTAACTTCTTATCATTATTCTCTTATCTAAACTCTTTAATTGCTTGCTTGTTATGAGAAATGGCTACCTGCCTCACTCAAATAAAAGCTGGTTTAAACTCCTATCCGCTTATTCCTCTTCCCTCATAACCCCTCAACTCATTCCCTCTGTTTCCATTGGACGGCCACTTAATTCTACTCTCATCCACAGGTCTCTTATGGCAATGCGACACACCTGCAGTGCTTTGGCAGCAGCATATTTGGAAGAGTCTTGAGTGTTTACCCTGGCGCGGGCGGTGAATACAACAAGGGCATCCGTTAATATTTGGAAGAGTCTTGAGTGTTTACCCTGGCGCGGGCGGTGAATACAACAAGGGCATCCGTTAATATTTGGAAGAGTCTTGAGTGTTTACCCTGGCGCGGGCGGTGAATACAACAAGGGCATCCGTTAATATTTGGAAGAGTCTTGAGTGTTTACCCTGGCGCGGGCGGTGAATACAACAAGGGCATTCGTTAATATTTGGAAGAGTCTTGAGTGTTTACCCTGGCGCGGGCGGTGAATACAACAAGGGCATCCGTTAATATTTGGAAGAGTCTTGAGTGTTTACCCTGGCGCGGGCGGTGAATACAACAAGGGCATCCGTTAATATTTGGAAGAGTCTTGAGTGTTTACCCTGGCGCGGGCGGTGAATACAACAAGGGCATCCGTTAATATTTGGAAGAGTCTTGAGTGTTTACCCTGGCGCGGGCGGTGAATACAACAAGGGCATCCGTTAATATTTGGAAGAGTCTTGAGTGTTTACCCTGGCGCGGGCGGTGAATACAACAAGGGCATCCGTTAATATTTGGAAGAGTCTTGAGTGTTTACCCTGGCGCGGGCGGTGAATACAACAAGGGCATCCGTTAATATTTGGAAGAGTCTTGAGTGTTTACCCTGGCGCGGGCGGTGAATACAACAAGGGCATTCGTTAATATTTGGAAGAGTCTTGAGTGTTTACCCTGGCGCGGGCGGTGAATACAACAAGGGCATCCGTTAATATTTGGAAGAGTCTTGAGTGTTTACCCTGGCGCGGGCGGTGAATACAACAAGGGCATCCGTTAATATTTGGAAGAGTCTTGAGTGTTTACCCTGGCGCGGGCGGTGAATACAACAAGGGCATCCGTTAATATTTGGAAGAGTCTTGAGTGTTTACCCTGGCGCGGGCGGTGAATACAACAAGGGCATCCGTTAATATTTGGAAGAGTCTTGAGTGTTTACCCTGGCGCGGGCGGTGAATACAACAAGGGCATCCGTTAATATTTGGAAGAGTCTTGAGTGTTTACCCTGGCGCGGGCGGTGAATACAACAAGGGCATCCGTTAATATTTGGAAGAGTCTTGAGTGTTTACCCTGGCGCGGGCGGTGAATACAACAAGGACATCCGTTAATATTTGGAAGAGTCTTGAGTGTTTACCCTGGCGCGGGCGGTGAATACAACAAGGGCATCCGTTAATATTTGGAAGAGTCTTGAGTGTTTACCCTGGCGCGGGCGGTGAATACAACAAGGGCATCCGTTAATATTTGGAAGAGTCTTGAGTGTTTACCCTGGCGCGGGCGGTGAATACAACAAGGGCATCCGTTAATATTTGGAAGAGTCTTGAGTGTTTACCCTGGCGCGGGCGGTGAATACAACAAGGACATCCGTTAATATTTGGAAGAGTCTTGAGTGTTTACCCTGGCGCGGGCGGTGAATACAACAAGGGCATCCGTTAATATTTGCCCCTTCCAGAATTTTGAAGTCTACGCTTCAACCCGGGCAGCATGTTGGGAATCGAACCCAACACAGCACGTTGCACGCGGTCTGCATGCGCATGCAGCGTGATCAGCGCGTCATCGGCGAGTTGAGACGCGGCGCGGCGGCGACACGGCTCGGCCCGATGACCACTCGCTTCAACGGACTCCACCGCGACGGACGATACTCTTAACTTAAATTATTAACTGTTTATCCGGGAAAGTTTATATTGTTAATAAGAACGGCAATAAACCATTGCCAGTTAAAATACAGTCCACTCTTTTATTGCTCCCCGCGCTAACAGTCGTACAACGTCCTTTGGTGAAACCATATTGCTGACCGTGTAAGATTTTGTTGGTGTTCAAATGATTAAGAGTTTGATTGAGCATTAACACAACACCTTGCTGAATACTGGCATCACGGATACTGGTCTATAATTGTTGGTGTCTTTGCTGTCCCCAGATTTAAAAAGTGGTATAACCTTACTGTATTTCATTAAATCCGGGAAGACTCCTTGATCTACACACAAATTAAATATTAAAGCTAAGTATGGTGCTATATTAGTCTCGATTATTGATGTACAAACTTTGATAGACATTCCCCATAGATCTTCGGTCAATTTGATTTTTATTTGCCGAAAAGCTTTTATAACTATCATAGGGTTTATATTATGTTTAAATTGAAATTCAGCCGGGCAGCCTAAAACGTTCGCTCTTAATAAATCAATTGAGACATCAGGCGAGGAATTTAAAGCTTCCGTCGTTTTAGCTGGTATATTAGTAAAGAAATTTACAAATTCTTGAGCGACTTCTAAGTTAGAGCTTATGGCACCACGTGAAGTCTCCAATGTATAATCTGTGCTTCGTATTTTTTTCCTACTAGTAAGAATACCGACGTGCAAGAATGACAACAAACGAGAACTGGAATTCTTGCACATGCTCTAGAGATGTTTAGATTAGGCGAACGAGTGCTCGATGCTCAGTCGTCAAATGTCTGGCCGGTTGTAGACTACCTAGGTACGCTATGTCTGACTGCGAGTGCTGTTGCAATTGCAAGTTCTGCATTTATCATTCTTTCTTAATTACTTAAAGGGAAGAGACGTTGGTGGGTGACGAATTTAATTAAAAGAAGGAGACTGGATAATGTGGGTGATACAATGGTGGATGAGAATAGACTCCATCTTTTTCTGGCTTCTTCGACGCTACATCCTTGCCGGTTTGCTATTTCTTGCCAAGCATCTTGCTTGTGGCCTGTGCATCAGTGGCACAGATATATCAAATTATGGTAGGCTTCTTTTATTATTATTAGCAGTCGCTAGAACACAAGAACGATTTGAAGGGACCGCTTCGAGGAGCGAGCACGTCCAAACACGAAATAACGCTATATACAACTGTTCGCATGCTCGTCATGCTCGAGCGCCGATTACACAGAACAACGAAAGAGCGATCTCTCTGTTAACTTACACGAAAATAATTTGATGGAATTGAATGAGCATTCTGTCCTTTGGTCTAAAGCCACCTTAACTTGACAACTTCCTGCAATTAACAATTCAATGTCGTAGGCGCTTGATACGCAATCTGGCTGGAGGTCTACTCCATATTAACTCTGTAGTTCCGAACGAAGTTACGGATGTTTCCTAAACCGTACCTATCACCTACGGGCATAAGGTTAGTTTTGGGCCCGAACTAAGAATGAATGACAACACGATTTGATATTAAAATAAAATAAATGATTTTATTTCATAGGTAGATTTGTACAAACACTTTTACACGTCAAGCATATTTTAAAAACTAGATGAGGTCGGCGTTTCCTATTTGGCTACTCGAAACTCGGAGGTCACATTCTATTTTAAAGTCCAGACATAATCTTGGTCAGATCATGTGAAGACCATGTAGATTGGTGTCTGAAACGGTCTTTTGAGGAAAGAACCACGCAGATTAAGAGGTCCTGTCCAGTCAGTGCACGCATTTGTCAGTAACCGTGCAGCTCAACTCAGAACTTAAGGAATTCAACGATTGGACGGACAATACCAAAGAAAGAGCATTTGGATAGGCTGCATAAACTACTTAAACTGCCAGATCATGATTAAAACTGAAACAATGACCCACGTAGTCCTCACATTCACAATAATTAATATAATAATAGGTATAATACTTCTCAAGGTAGGTAAGATATTCAAGTCGTTGTATTACTTATACCTAATAATCAACAATTGTCAGAAAACGATCAGAAAAAAAAAACACAAAAAAAACAACATTTATGCAGAAAATTAAAGCAACTCAATCCAAAGCCTTTTTGTCCTTAATATAATCTTTAATTGTTTATAAGGCTTTCTGGCATTTGATAATTGTTAAATCTTTGCATCCTATTTGTTTTTGCCCGACCAATAAAGAAAATTAATCGGGAGTAGGGTTCACTCCGAAGTATTGAACTACACTTTCGGATGGGCCTGGGCCCGCCTGAAAGTGTCAGCCAGTAACCCTATCAGTTCGTCAACGAAGATACGTTAAGTTGACGGACTTGTAGAGTACTATTTTATTAACTCGGGATATAATGCGGTACTATTTTTTCTCTTTCTCGTACTAAAAGGTACATGACGTGACATATCCGTACAGTCTGAGTCTACTGCCCTAACCACGACCTTGTCTGGCTCCGTGGCCGCCCGGCGGCCGCCCGCGCCCGGCCGAGCCGCAGCGTACTGCGAAGCTTACGATGCCGACTGACTGTATTCTGCCGCGTCACGTTGGAACGGGCAGCGCATAGGCGGCTTAGGCGGGCCGTCGCCTTAACACGTTGTGCTTGTGGTAGATCTGCAGGTTGTTAGTCTTCGTATGTAAGCACCTAATATTTTTTCTGTAATTATGTATTTTCAGTGTCTCAAACCGATTTAATGTTCCTGTAAAATATGGATCAATGAATTAAACATAGGCGATAAGGGGATCCCCGATCTGGGTGAGCTTCAACGGGACCTAAACATTATGTCAACATTAAAATTCCTACGTTGCGTTCTTGAGTAAAGCCTGCTTTAGTTATTGTTGAGTTCTGAGGTAAAGCCTGTCTCTCTCTCTCTCTCTCTCTGACAGACGGACAAAAAAGTGATGTTCCCTATACAAGATCCGTTTTTCTTTTATGTTCGGAACCATAAACCTTTTTGGGGTAAGTTGAAAAAAGAGGCTAGCAAATTCGCAGACGGTAGAGTACCTACTAAACTATATTATTAAAATTTAAGGGTACCTAGGTCCGTAATTTCGTGTCAGTAACTTGGCGGAATTTACGGCCTCGGCGCGGCGCTGTCGGAGCACGAGAGCCGAGAGGTCACAGCACTCGCGCCTTACGTAACGCTCGTCCTGAGCCAGGGCGCGTGCGCGAGCGGCCGCGCAACACGCGCAGCGCGCGCCCCGAGCGTGCGGTAGTGAGCCGCGCCGCGCCGCCGCCGCCGTACCGAGCAGTCCGCACCCCGCCCGCGCCCCGAGCCCTGCGCAACCCCGCTCAAAACATGAACATGATCCCCTCTAGATCGTCCTGAAACCGTTTCAAGTCAGCGAGCGACCAGTTGCAGCGTCGGAAGTGCGCGCTCCTCGGTCCCGCAGCACTCGCACGTCCGATGCGCCGTCGGACAGCGAGGTAGGTGCCGCTGCCGGCCGCGCCGAGCCGTCTGGCGAGTGGCAAGCGGAGCCCCGTGCGGTGTGCTCGTCGGTTGCCCCAGTAGGATGTTCGATCGTGTGTGTGGTGCATAGTGTCGTGTGACGTCGATCGTGTCGAGTGATGCTCGCGCTGGAGCCGTCAGGCGAGCGTGGGGTTCGCGGCTTCTAAGTGGATTAGCGCGCGCCGGGGCCCTGGGGCCCGCTGACCGCGGCGGTCAGCAGTGCTGCGGCCGCTCGCGTCCGCTGGATGGTCACTCGGACACGTAAACAATAATATCGATCTCGTCTGCTACCAACGGCGTTGTGTACGTGCTCTATGCTCTTTTTTTCATTTATACCGAGGTAACATTATGAAGTAGGTACCTGCCTAATCATGTCTACCCGTAAAAGTAGATTATTTGTCCGAAGTTCCCACCAAAGAAACTCCTTTAAATTCCAGTAGATAAACAAAATCAATCGGTAACTCGGTACTCGGTACCCGACCCACGACATTTAACAATAAAGTGCATAATTAATGACATAGGTAGGTACGTAAGTAAAATTCCAATGCACGGCTCGACGCTAGCTAGGTAGGTAGGTACTAGGAAGTTAATCATAAATGATAGAGCTAGAGAAGTGAAGATGTTTCGCGCGAGTGATGTTGAGGCACACATTGAGCACGAAACCTAATATAGGTCCTGTGCACACTCCGAATAGTCAGGATGAGAGACAGATCCGGATCCCACGTAGCGATATTTTGTCGAATCGATAATCTTTGTATGAAACAAACGTCCTATATCCTCCTAGTCCTATACGTTGCTACACATGAAATAGGTCTGTAATCTTTTAGGTAAACAAACATCTGATGTGCTAAACTGGGAAAAATTCCAAATCCACCTAATTAAAAGACAATATGCGCGATGAGTCGGACTCACGCTCCGAGGGTTCCGTACCTATCCTTGAAAGGAAAAATAACCCATTTCCTAAATTCAACTTTTCGTTGTTTGGAACCGGAGGACAGCATAACTTAGTTTATATAATTATGATGAAGGAGATTTTATGAATATAAAAAAAAAATGTGCTAGACATCCATAACCCGCCTACCCAGAATCCAAATTCAAAATCATTAATTTGCAAATGTGGGTAAACAATATGTAGATGTTTTACATATTAGTAACAATACTATATTACGGTCTTGGTATCACCACATTTTACCTTTCGCCATTCAAAGTACATAAAGATGAAATAAGTAATACTAATTTTAAAGACAATAGAGAACATTCAAATTGATAATACAGTAATGACAAATCCAGTAGAAATAGCATCTGGTTTCAATAACCACTACATCAATATGACAGATAATTGCACTAGTACGATAACAAAAGGTATACCTATCCAATGAATATTCAACAGTCCACTCGATGTTCCTCAAACCCGTATCTGAAAGCGAAGAACGAACGAAGATAATTATTATCATTAAATAACACAAATTCCAAAGGTTATGATGAAATTAACACGAAAATTATAAATGCATGTACAAATGAAATAATTGTGGTCGTGATAATCACGACCACAATTATTTTATTTGTACATGCATGTTGGATATTATCTAACAAAAGTGAAAATTGCAGTTTTGCTATTCAGAATTTGACGTTTTTTACCTAAAATTTAGAGTATCAAACTAAATCAGACTATTTTTAATCGCGATTAAAAAGGTGTGGAATAAAATTAGTCGTCATGTGAGCTAAAATTTACAAAGCACAATTCTCTACTAGTTCTTGAAAGTTTGGATGCTTGTGGGTTTGGAAATCATTATGGAAGCATGTGATTGCAGCTGTTGTCGACTCACGACATAACAAACAGACAGACTCGGACAAATTCAAGATGTCCTTGATAGGGCTCGGCCCCTCCGGATCAACTGGACAGATTAGCACCTGGGCAGAGTATAGTCGTGAAAAAATAAGTTTTTAAACTATGTAACAGGTATTAAATTTAGAAAGTGTTTATTCAAGGAAAGTCGATGACAAATGAATAAAATGAAACACAATGGTACGACCATAGAATAAGACCTGTCTTACAATGTTGTATTGAGAAATTGTTTTAAGAGGTCCTGGGCAGTGGTCCAACTGCTCTGTACAACTAGTTGGACCATCTAAATCTTATGGGTCTTTACTAAGGGCAGTTGTCCAACTTTAAAAATAGTTGGACCACAGCACCTTTTGAGAGTTCCGTGGTCCAATTCATTAAAAAAATAACTTGCCAACTGTAAAAACCTCAACTGCATCTTTATGTGTGTCTGAGAAAATTGTGTTGTGGTGAATCATTTGGGTTAGGTTAGGTTAGAACTGTGACGCAAGTGCTCTCGGGGCATGGCTGCTTCGGGAAGTACCTGTGTCGCATAAACAGGGAGCCGGACGCCCGGTGTCACTACTGCGTCGACTGCCGGGAGGACACGGCGCGGCATACGCTGGCAGAGTGTGCCGCTTGGGAGGAGCCGCGCCGTGCCCTCATCTCAGAAGTAGGCAGTGACTTGTCGCTGCCGGCCGTAGTCGAGTCGATGGTCGGCAGCGACGAGTCCTGGGACGCGGTGGTTTCCTTCTGTGAGACAGTCGTCTCGCAGAAGGAGGCTGCGGAAAGGGAGAGGGAGAGCTCGTCCTCTCACCCGGCCCGCAGAAGGCGCACCGGGCGTCGGCGGAGGGCGGACAACGCCCTCTTCCAGCCCCCCTAAATGGGTCCAGGGGCGACGGACTCGGGGACGTCCGTCGCCCCCCACACACCAGGACCCGAGGTGGTGGCGCGTAGTGTTCCACGCGCGCCCCTCTTAGACTACGTCGCGGGGGGAGTCAAACACCTCACTCCTCCCCCAGACCCGAAGAGGCCCGCAGGGGCGGGCCGGCACCAGTCGGGGGTTGTGACACACTCGGCGAGCGTGTGTTGCGCCGTGTCCTGTTGTGTGTGTGTGCCAAGTTGGAATTTTTTTTTTTTTTTCCGGGGTGCAAAATCCTCATGGATGTCCGCCACCCTGGGGCGGGCGGAGGGGTCTGTCAGACTCTTACTGACTAAAAACCACCCCGGTGTTCCATCTCACACCTACGCCGGGGGTCTCGGGAACGTATGATCCTTCCGCAACCCCCGACTGGTGCCGGCCCGCACCTGCGGGCCTCTTCGGGGTCTGGGGGGGGGGGGGGGGGGGGGGGGGGGAAGTGAGGTGTTTGACTCTCCCCGCGACGTCTAAGAGGGGCGCGCGTGGAACATTACGCGCCGCCACCTCGGGTCCTGATGTGTGGGTAGCAACGGACGTCCCCGAGTTCGTCGCCCCTGGACCCATTTAGGGAGTTGGAAGAGGGCGTTGTCCGCCCTCCGCCGACGCCCGGTGCGCCTTCTGCGGGCCAGGTGACTGGATGAGATCTCCCTCTCCCTTTCCGCAGCCTCCTTCTGCGAGACAACTGTTTCGCAGAAGGAGACATATAGTGACAAAAAGCTCTAAGGTATTAATATGTTTGGCAAAAGTGCTAATTGCGTACACAATTGTGTCAATTTCCGACCATTTACAGCAGAGGAAAATTTCAATTCTTTACATTTATTTCACACCGCATGCAGAAAATGATAAAAGCAGCCTTAAACAATCATATCCGGATAGATACATTTTAAATGCACAAGCATTAAAATGTATCTATCCGGATGTGATTGTTTATTCATAATTGCATTTGAACTGTTTAACAGACAAATTGCTCTTTCAAAATTCTAAACATTCATACGTTTCCTGAAACTTATTGGTAAAACTTATTGGTTTGGTTGGTTTCCTGAAACTTATTGGTAAAACTGAAACTTATTGGTTGTTATGGAAAACATGAATGAAAACATAACATTTAGACGAAGATTGACTAATTTTAATGCCTCTACAACAAATTTTGAAGATGATTCTTTTTTATCCACCGACTCTCACACCCTTGGAAGAAGTCTACCCGATTTATCTGCATGGAATTGCCAAGAGTTTACTGATTTACAGGAAACCAAGAGATTTAAAGGAAAAGCTAGAGAGTGCACACAAGGAAATTGAAAACTTAGTACTAGAAAAGATGGAATTAGAAAAAAAACTACTAACTCAAGAAACCAAAATTAATAATTTAACTAAAATATTTTCCCCATGTATTAGCACCCCAAAGCGAAAATCAAGAAATTTAAACGAATCAAAGATATTAACCAACCAACTACAACATGAACCTGAAATGGGAAGAAAACCTAGCAACACAGTACAAACTACTATACAGCATAAAAACGAAAAATCTATCACAACTGATACTTCATATCTTAGAAGCAAAAATAATTATCTGAAGAGGACAATACATATCCTAGGAACCCAGCAAATCACAGGTTTAACTACACGCCTACTTGACTTGAGATCTGATACCTCATACGAAAGGTATTGTGCACAAGGAATGTTAAAATACTATGCTAACTCTCAGCAGCTGTTAAACACGAAGTTGTCATGTAAGCCTTGTGATAAAATTATTATTTGTGTTGGAGAAAATGACTACAACCCTACTACCCTGTTAAATGAGTTATATATGTTTATAAAAAAATACAACAGTTCTCCAATTATTGTGTTGAGTGTGCTGGAAAATAAATATCTAAATGTAAAATTACTGAATAATAATCTAGAACTGATCTGTAAAAATAATGAGAACTGCTATTTCCTACGTACCCACAGCAATACTTGTCATAAACTGAACGTTCTGATTGACACAATTGACTATAAAAATAAATATCTTAACTTCAGCAAAGAACCAACTATTCTGCCGAAATGCTCCGAATTGCCCACATATTTTTCAACAAACCAAGACATAAAGCCTACTTACCGACCAACAAGATCGTCCTTTCATGAAAACACCCGGCACAATAGCTTTTTTCGCAGATACTAGTGACTATCTGCCTATACCTAAAACGCTCTGCGATCAAAGTCAACCATTAAAAAACACAAAATTAAATGATAATGAGTTAAGTAAGATAAAAAACGTAAATTCCATTGACGTACCTAATAATTGTCACTCATTAAATGTTCTTCACCAAAATATTGCAGGCTTTAGAAGCAAAAGAGAAATGTTAGAAATTGCGATTGACACGTTCCTAAATAAAGGTTTGACTATTGATGTAGTGTGCGTAACGGAGACTTTTATTAAAGCGGGTGAGGAGAGTAGCGTTGCCTTAAACGACTACAAATTAGGAGACTGGTACTCAAGAAAAACCAAAAAACGAGGTGGTGTTTGTATATTCTGCCTAAACCACATTGAGTACAAAATACTGACGCAATTGAAAAAATATGCATCTGAGAATGATTTTGAGTGTTGTGGAATTGAACTCATACCATATAACATTATAATAATAGCCTTATATCGTACGCCAAGCTCAAACCCCTTTGTTTTCCTACGTAATTTAGAAGTTATGTTATGCAACCTTCGAAACAAATCTAAGAAACAATTAGTTATAGTAGGTGATCTTAACATTGACATTTTGGGGAAAAAACCGATAGAAATAAAAAATGCTCAGACGAATTAACTAGGATTGCAAATAATTTCGGTTTAACATTACACATAAAACAACCAACAAGAAGAAATTCATGTTTGGACCAAATAATAAGTAACTGTAAGGATGTAATATGCGAAGTTATACCACTGGGACTGTCAGATCACGAAACAGCTCAGATGATATCCATAAAAATAGACGATAAAGTTCCACCTCTACGCTTTCGTACAATTCGCAAGCGAGATTTTAGCGCCGAAAATAAACAAAAGTTCTTTAGCTGCTTATCAAATTTAAAATGGACTGACATATTTTTGGATCAAGAAGCTAATAGTGCGTTTATTAAGTTTCATGATTTACTGGTCTTATTTTTTTATTTATGTTTTCCTAAAATTGAGATTAAAATCAACCTAGTGAAAAAACATACAAAATGGATTTCCAAAGGAATTAAAAAATCTGCTAAAACTAAAAGAGACTTGCGTTTTAAATACTACTTCTCGTCTGATAAAGGCAATAAATTGAAATACCTAAATTATAATAAATTACTAAAAAAATGTATAAAAAATTTCATAATACAAATTATATAACTAGGGCTAAAAATAAATGCAAGGCATCATGGGACCTAATAAAATATAATTCTAATAATGATAAGCAAATTCAGGAACTAAATATTAAGGAGATAGAAACTGAAACCGGACTACTAACAAGCCCCACGGACATTGCCAATTATATGAATGACTATTATATCAATCTGACGAAGAACGATTTTGACATTAATACTAATAATTATGACATTGACCCTAATAATACTAGTATGTTTTTAATGCCCACCAATAATGACGAAATACAAAAAGTAATCAAATCACTCAGGGATACAAATTCAACCGGTTATGATGAAATACCTACAAAAATTATAAAATACATAGCCCCTATTATTACCCCGGTACTAGTACATCTAATACACTTATCATTATTCACGGGAGTGTTTCCTGAAAAATTAAAAATTACAACTATGAAACCGATACATAAAAAGGAAATAAAAAACTTGTTGACAATTACAGACCGATAGCCCTATTGCCTATTCTAGCAAAAATTTATGAAAAGGTCATGCATGCGCGATTAACACATTTTATCGATAAATTCCAAATTTTAAATCAAGAACAACATGGATTCCAAAAAAGAAAAGCGACAACCACAGCGGCATTTAACTTAGTTAACCTAGTTACCAAAAATATTGACCAGAAAATTCCGACAACTGTTGTATTTTTTGACATGTCAAAAGCCTTTGACTTTGTTTCACACGAGCTACAGCTTTGTTTCATACGATCTAGGATCTTGACAAAATTAAAACTTGTTGCTACTTTAATTGTATGGTTTGTTATTTTTATGACATTGGTTTACATTCTGTGACTACTTTAACTCACACACTGACATATTAATTGGTTACATAATTTGGGAAATCGTATACTTTTACAATGTTTGTAAATATGTGAACACCATGTATCTATCATTTAATTAACTTATTTATCATTGCTACGTTTATTAAATTCTTTTTACCTATTTTGGTAGGGTAATTTTTATTATAGGTGCATCGTCTTCACATATAATTATATAATTAATGTATACAAAGTATTGTAACACATTTTAAAAGAGTAACGATGGAGTTTCTTGCCCATTCTTCTCCATACGAAACTACCTTTTGGAAGGGGCGACTAGAATCAATTCTATTTAAATGTAAATGTTGACGTTCAAAAGTGCCTTTTATGTGCCTATTTGAAATAAATGCTTTGACTTTGACTTTGACTACTACTTAAAAAATGTGATAAATATGGAATCCGCGGAAAAGCAAATACATGGCTAAAAAGCTACCTTGCAAACAGATCGCAAGTTGTAGAAATTACTGTGGATAAAGTCGATCAAAATGGTGAACAGAAATTTAATTCCAAATTAGGTTACAATTGCACAGGCGTTCCACAGGCCAGTAGGTATTTTAGCCCCTCCACTCTTTCTGCTATATATCAATGACCTGACAAAAGTAACTGACCATCCCTGCATACTCTTTGCAGACGATGTCTCCGTAATCATCCCAAAAACTAAAGACGACTATAATAAGGAAATAAATAGCACCGTAAGCAAAATAATAACTTGGATGGAAAAAAATAACCTTAAACCTAACATAGATAAAACCAAATATGTACAATTTTGTAACAAACACTGGAATAAAATTGATTTAAAAATCATTTATAAAGATAAACAAATAGAACAATCAGATAGTATGACTTTTCTTGGGATAGTTCTAGATGAGAGGTGTTCCTGGCTTAGACATATTGATAATTATGGTATGTGGACGACTCAGTAAGTTTGCTTATGCTCTATGGCGTTTATCTAATCTAACAAATAGACAAGCCACACTGCAAGCTTATCATGCATATGTTGGTTCTATACTGCGTTATGGTATACTGGTATGGGGAAACTCGGTGCATCTCGGAAGAGCTTTCATCGCACAAAAGAGGTGTATACGTGCGATTTGTAATGTAGACCCACTCACATCTTGTAAGCCATTGTTTAAGAAACTCAGAATACTTACATTGACTGGCATCTATATTGAGGAAATATGTAAATTTACCAAATCTCATCCAGAGATGTTTGAAAAACTAGGAGATAAATGTGCGTTCAAAACTAGATATCTTATTAGATTAATTAATACGAGAATAAAAACGGAACTATATAGGCGAAGCTGTTATCCTATGTGTATTCAAATTTATAACAAGATTCCTAACCAAATTAAAGAACTTCCAATGGTTCGCTTCAAAAGGGCTTTACGTAGTGGTTAGTTGAGAATCCCTTCTATAATATAAAATAATTCTTTCAATTTAAATTTAAGCAATTAATTTGCATGTCATTATGTTATGATTAAATATGCTAAGCTACTAACATTATCTACCATTTTAAGAACTTTTGTAACCATATTTATCTGCAAATAAATCTTTGACTTTGACTTTGAAAATAATAAACAGTACTGGTACAAAATTAACACGATCGCTACCCTTGGTTATGTCAAGATGTAGCGAGAAAAGCAGGTAAAACGGTTTCGGAGCAATTTTGAATGTACCGTTCCAATAATACCTTTATGTCTGTATTTTTAATTAATTATCTTGCTGCTTGAAAGCCAAACACAATTATTTTGTCTGCACGACCATCATCATATAAAAAGAAGTCTAACTAGACATTCAGGTCCACCACAGGAACACTTTTTCATTACGTCCATATTCCCAACTCATCCAATTTAATTATGTCATGGACTGTACACGTTCTGTCCAGATGCTAATCTGGGTATACCGCCGTTTGCCCGAATTTTATTTGCCCTAATATCATTTGCCGTAATAGTCAACAGCCATAATATTATATGACGTAATATTCATTTGCCCTACTCTTATTTGCTATATTAGTCACGTGCTAGAAGCTTTGTTTCCCATGAACTCACTTATCATAACATCATTTTGTCATAATCATTGTAAGCCCTAACTATCACGGGCCCTAATTATCACATGCCCTAATTATCACATGCCATAATTATCACATGCCCTAATTATCACGTGCCCTAATTATCACATGCCATAATTATCACGTGCCCTAATTATCACATGCCATAATTATCACATGCCCTAATTATCACATGCCATAATTATCACATGCCCTAATTATCACGTGCCCTAATTATCACATGCCATAATTATCACATGCCCTAATTATCACGTGCCCTAATTATCACATGCCATAATTATCACATGCCCTATATATCACATGACAATTATCATATGCCATAACATCATTTGCCATCGACATTGGGTGTGTAACGGTTGTTATATTAGGAGAAACTGGATGCAATCGGGACTTTAAGGCACCCCGACTCGGATAGAAAGAAAGAAAGAAAAAGAAAGAAAATGCGTTTATTTGCGGTAAACATGACGCAAAAAATAACACAAACACAAAAAATATGAAAAGGTTGGGGGAAACATGCGTCACATCCACGCAAAACGGCTATCGCTCAGCATTATGCCGTCTGTCTGTTTAATTAACTTTTTAGAATTAGGTGAAAACTGTGTAAAAGGTAAGAAATCGTTACGTTTACAGTTCTATTTATATGCAAATAATACATTGGAAACTTGCAGGGCGTTATTTTCATTGTAAAATAACTGTAAGCATTACGGTTACTTACTTTTTAAACACTTTCACGTAATTCTAAAAAGTTAATTAAACAGATTTTTTAAATATAGCTCCGATTAAATGATAAAAATTGAAAACTACGAAATATGACACTAAATTGCGACGTTGCCACTCATAAGGTATAAACGCTCTTAAGTTAATTTCATCAGACATCCTACTTCATGCCTTAAAAATGAAATAAGAGTCGTATTGCAATGAATTACTATTTTGCTTATGATTTTTTTTTTTAGTTTGGAATAAAAATATTCCCTCACGCACGGAACAAATATTTGTATGACCTGCAAGTAGTTGTTCCGGGTCTGGCTGTTTGTGTATGTGTGAGTTTAAATGTTTGTAAACGCACCCACGATACAGGATAAATTCCTAGTGTGGGTCAACGCTAAAAAAAAAATAGGTTAGGTTGGGTTATGTCGACCGTATCTCGTCCACTCACCCGGCCCGCAGAAGGCGCACCGGGCGTCGGCGGAGGGCGGACAACGCCCTCTTCCAGCCCCCCTAAATGGGTCCAGGGGCGACGGACTCGGGGACGTCTGTCGCCCCCCACACACCAGGACCCGAGGTGGCGGCGCGTAGTGTTCCACGCGCGCCCCTCAGACGTCGCGGGGGGAGTCAAACACCTCACTCCCCCCCAGACCCGGAGCGGCCCGCAGTGGCGGGCCGGCACCAGTCGGGGGTTGCGGAAGGATCGTACGTTCCCGCGACCCCCGGCGAAGGTGTGAGATGGAACACCGGGGTGGTTTTTAGTCAGTAAGAGTCTGACAGACCCCGCCGTCCGCCCCAGGGCGGCGGACATCCATGAGGATTTTCCACCCCGGAAAAAAAAAAAAAAAAAAAAAAAAAAGGGTTATGTCGACCGTGGTGTTTTATGGCCCCCGGCGGCGGCGGGCGCTCGGATCGCTGTCGAGTCCACCATGTCCACCATGAAGTATTTAGGATTGGTGCTCGACAGCCGGTGGAACTTCGAGCCCCACTTCCGACGGCTGGCGCCCAAGTTGCTGGGCGCGGCTGGCGCGCTCGCAACGCTGCTTCCCAATCTGGGGGGCCCGAGCGCCGTCTGTAGACGGCTCTACGTGGGGGTCGTGCGATCCATGGCCCTGTATGGGGCCCCGGTGTGGGCCTCTGACCTGACGGCCGGCAGCATCGCTGTTTTGCGAAAGCCGCAGAGGGCGATGGCCGTCAGAGTCATCAGGGGGTATCGCACGATCTCCTACGAGGCGGCTTACGTACTGGCCGGATCCCCACCCTGGGACCTCGAGGCGAAAGTACTCGCTTCGTTGTATCGGTGGCGCGAGGAAGAGAGGGCGCGGGGCGAGGGACCGATGCAGCGACACATAGAGTTGCGTCGGTCTCAGCTTCGCGAGGTCCTGGTGGCGGAATGGCGGGACAGGCTTTCACGCCCTACCGCCGGCCTCGTCACCATCGAGGCGGTCCGGCCGGTGCTCGAGCGCTGGCTCGGGAGGAGGCACGGCTCCCTGTCGTTTCGGGTGACGCACGTGCTCTCGGGGCATGGCTGCTTCGGGAAGTACCTGTGTCGCATAAACAGGGAGCCGGACGCCCGGTGTCACCACTGCGTCGACTGCCGGGAGGACACGGCGCGGCATACGCTGGCAGAGTGTGCCGCTTGGGAGGAGCCGCGCCGTGTCCTCATCTCAGAAGTAGGCAGTGATTTGTCACTGCCGGCCGTAGTCGAGTCGATGGTCGGCAGCGACGAGTCCTGGGACGCGGTGGTTTCCTTCTGTGAGACAGTCGTCTCGCAGAAGGAGGCTGCGGAAAGGGAGAGGGAGATCTCGTCCACTCACCCGGCCCGCAGAAGGCGCACTGGGCGTCGGCGGAGGGCGGACAACGCCCTCTTCCAGGCCCCCTAAATGGGTCCAGGGGCGACGGACTCCGGGACGTCTGTCGCCCCCCACACACCAGGACCCGAGGTGGCGGCGTGTAGTGTTCCACGCGCGCCTCTCTTAGACGTCGTGGGGGGAGTCAAACACCTCACTCCCCCCCAGATCCGAAGTGGCCCGCAGTGGCGGGCCGGCACCAGTCGGGGGTTGCGGAAGGATCGTACGTTATCGCGACCCCCGGCGTAGGTATGAGAGGAACACCGGGGTGGTTTTTAGTCAGTAATAGTCTGACAGACCCCGCCGTCCGCCCCAGGGCGGCGGACATCCATGAGGATTTTCCACCCCGGAAACAAAAAAAAAGGGTTATGTCGACCGACCGGGGAATCGAACCTAAGACCCCACGCTCGGCAAACACGTACAGACCTGCCTTCGTGCTCTGACGAAGATTGTGTACTACTGAGCTCAGCTTTTTTTTTTTTTTTTTTTTCCTAGCTATGGCATCTCGTAGTAGACCTAGAGAGGTCGTTAACCGGACTATCCTGTGGTTGCCTTAAGTGAAACTCAAAGCCTCCAGCCAGGGGCGTATTTTTACATACTAAGCGACTATCACCTAAGGGCACCCCCTGTGGGGTACGAACCTCGGCTTAGGGCGTCGCTCGGGGGACAGCAAGGTGGGACAGGCTGGATCTGATTTTTCTTATTATTAAGCTTGATGAGGTCGGCGTTTTCTAATTGACTACTCTGAGAAGAAACGCCGAAATAAACTCAGAGGTCACAGTCGGGGGTTTATATTTACGGGCTCAGCTACGGCGCGGGCTGGCGCTTCGTCGGGCAAGGGTCGGGGGGGACGATTAAGTCGGGGGGTTCGCGAGGTACCTCGGCGGCGAGGGCGGAATGACGGTTTGTGTATTTTGTGCACTGTACTGGTGGCCCTATTGCTCTCCTGGCGGAGTGTTATGGGGTCATCGGGGTCGGTGAGGACATGCCTTGGGCGGCGGAGTTGACTTATTTTAGAGGGGACATAGCCTGCAGCCTTGACAACTAGAGGGTTGCGATGCTTGTCGGAGGTGTCGAAGAAACGTTTGGAGTTGCGTTTCATGAATTGATAGATAGTGGGGATTTTGAGATCTAGGTGGAGTATTTCGTTACGAACATACCAGGGGGAACCTGTTGCCTTACGAAGGACACGATTTTGTAGGGCCTGCATCCTATGGATGTGATGGGGTTTGGCGTGTGCGAAGACTGCACTGGCATAGGTCATGATTGGACGAATGCACGCTGTGTAAATGCGTAATTTACACCTGAGGGATAGTTTGCTGCGTGCATTCAGAACGAAGTGGAGTCTACCAAGAGCGAAGGCGGCGCGCGAGCTGGCCTTCCTTATATGCTCTGCGAAGGATAGGTGCTCATCGAGGATGACACCGAGGTATTTGGCTCATGAGCTCAGCTTAGATTGCACCGCCATTTATACTCTCTTGTTTCGCGTCGCGTAGCAAGCGCGACGGTGTCGCGGCGCGACAGCATACAGATGTACCTATGGTGTCACGCGCGTTTTCATGGAAATTGTTCTACGGATATAATGTCGCAGAATAGCGACACGTCGTCGCACCGTCGCGTCGCGCCAGTGTGTACGAGCCTTAACGCGTCAGTAATAAAGTTGAATAGGTACCGCGTGCGCTTTTTGATCGTGTTCGAACACGAAACTAAATGGCGTAAGTCTCAATTCTTATATCGTTTATAACTAAAGTAATAATTGATTTAGAGAAAAACTCTCCTGTGACTGGATAATAAACTATATTGTCTTACTGCTAGTATTTATTTTAGACATAAAAGCCGAGTAATCTTGATTTTATTTATAATAATCTGTAAAAAAGACATGATTTTCGAATAAAAAAAGAATAGAGCGAAAATTTTACAATTACGTTACTGTCTTGTACATGGAAAGAAAAAGATCCAATAAATCATATACTAAAGTTCCATTTTGATTGTACGTGTGACTGTGTCAGAATATTAATCCACATTGACATAAAATTTAGGGAGCCTCCTCTTAACAACGACTTCACAACCTCATCGACTCCCACGAAAATTTAGGTGGGTCCTCACAACAGCTTACTCGACCCTCGAATTACAAAACAATTTTGAAAAAGCTTGTCTGATAGTAACTTTTTCAAGATGGTTTTTTTTGAAGTTACACAGCCATTCAATCGTCGCCGCGTCGTTATGCGGCGCGCGGCGGTCAATTAGCTCGTAATGGTATGAAAAGTCTATACAAAAAAAAGGTGAACGGTTTGGTAAACGTCAACGCAACACCTGCTGCAGGCCTGCTAATGAGATGTCATAGTACAAAAAACAGGGCATTTCAACTTCTGCCTGCTATAAGAGCTCGTGGTTAGCCCTCTGTAGCCCTTTGTGAGTGCATCGTGGACGAGTCCATCTAGTTCTAGGTAATCGCTACGAACAGGTTTTGCTAAGATAGTTCTTGTTGTTTTCATTTTTTTTTTATGTTTCTGTAAGTAATTATATTTGACTACTACTTTATTTATATTATTTATAAGTATATATTATGTATTAGGTACCTACGTCGAAACTGTCTATACTCCCTGTCACTTGTCCCTAAAGGTTCATTAGAAAACCAGCGTCAGACAGCATCTGTCTGGCATTAATGCTGAATTTAACCTATTTGGCGCAGCCGTGAGGCACACACTATTGTTGTTAAAAAATATTTTCACTTTTTTATTTTGTTATTTGTATTTCGTGTTTCACGAAGTGTGTCAAAATAAACGTTATCGTTTCTTTCTTCATTATCTCTAAATGTACGTAATAATATTTAATAAGAACACTAATACAAAAAAGCTGAAATAATTTAAATACTTAGGACGTATTGTGTTTAGAATTATCTTAACAGCACGATCATTCTAAAAACACCATGCCCTAAGTATTTAACGCTGAACGGCTTTTTTTTTTTGTTTATCGATCATTACTCCCTTTAAAAGAAGCTAATGGTTGATAACAGGAGTGCTAGCCCTTGGGACAGCCGCGGGTGCGCCAGCCGTCGCCTTTGAAGAACGTTGCGTGCCTCTTGTCGCCAGTTTATTGTAGGCGCCTGATGATGCCGCTGCCGACGCGCGACATACACTCGCTGCAGGGAACGTAGGTAGGCGCGTCCCAGTGATTGGTTTTATTATCAGGCTTTTCAACCATGAGTAGATACACTGTTACTTTTCAATTTGCTCATTGCAAACTTAAGTCTAAGCGCGTCATTACTAGGAAATTCCATGTAAGTAGTAATGTACCAAAATAAACAACAATAACATTACATTTTAATAACCAGCGTACAATGATTCATATCTGACCTCCACAACCCAGTCCCCGGGTAATACGACACCCCTTGCTAAGACTGGTTGTCAGACTGTCGGGGCTTCTGACTACCCGTAACGACTGTCGAAGATCCACGAATGATAATTGGGACCAACAGTTAAAGTGCTTTCCGGGGCACGGAGTTGGTATGAAAGATGGTCACCCATCAACGGACCAATCGCGGCAAATGTAGCGTAACCTGATCGATCGACCCGTGCGGCTGTTATTGCTTGGCCACGAGCCCCCGCAACCACGAGCCCCCGCATCCACAAGCCCCCGCAACCACAAGCTCCCGCAACCACAAGCCCCCGCAACCACAAGCCCCCGCAACCACAAGCCCCCGCATCCACAAGCCCCCGCAACCACAAGCCCCCGCATCCACAAGCCCCCGCAACCACAAGCCCCCGCAACCACAAGCCCCCGCAACCACAAGCCCCCGCAACCACAAGCCCCCGCAACCACAAGCCCCCGCATCCACAAGCCCCCGCAACCACAAGCCCCCGCAACCACAAGCCCCCGCAACCACAAGCCCCCGCAACCATAAGCCCCCTTATTTAAATGTATTACATTAAATTCCAGCCTGTCCTTGAAGTGTACCGATTTTACATTTTAGGCAAATAAGTAGAACACGTAACAGTGCAGCATCGTGAATATCGTGATAGCTTGCACTGCATGCTGCATGCCAATGTCGGCTTTCAATGTAGGTACATAAGGATTCAAGTTCATTGAATCATTGACCAATTCTACAGTATTCAAATATGCTCAGCATTCAAACTCTACTTTTGACCTAAGTACTTAATTACTGGACCGATTACGTTCATTGTTTGTATATCGTCAGCAAAGGCGATAACAAGAAGGTGGTTCATTTATTGCATTATGTAGTATCCATACTGTATATATATATATTTTGTTTTGCCATCTAAGTACTATATTTTTATTTACTATATTAAAAACGTTGCCAACCTTAGTACCAGGGTACCTGGGGGCCTACCTAACTCAAACTCAAAGCATTTATTTCAAATAAACCAATTACAGGCACTTTTGAATTGTTGAGGGTTCGGTCAGTCAGAAAGATGAAGCTAGTTGCACATTCCAAAGCGTAGTAGGTACCTATGGAGAAGAACGGGCCTACATAATATTTTATTGGTAGAAGATCCTCATAGTAGGTACGAGTACCTACATCTGACTCCGACCTAACAACAAGTTGATATTTCTAACCCAATAAAACCATTCTATTTAGGACAGCACAGTACCAAATTTATTGAATAAACGAGCAATGTATTTGGTGTTGCTACAAGTCAATTAAGTGGACAGCGGCGGCGGCGGCGACGGGGTCGCATAGCTTATCTACCTACTCACCTCCACTAAACAGTTAATTGTATTACATATTATAAGGGGCGCGTTGTTGGGCGGTACCGCGGTACCGATCGTAACATAACCTTTGTTCACTAAACTGGTTCCAGCGCTGCACCGCGGTAAATGCAAATGATTTTTTGAAATACTACTACTAGTACTTCACGACCGCCGTAATTACGTAACACACTATCGATCACAATCACAATCTGAATGTAATTGCTAATCCATTGCTTCATAAGTTCGAAAAAATTGTCTCCTCAACAACGTAAATAACGCAAGGAATGTTGTGGAACTGTCAAAATGAAAGCTATTAATTGCTACTGTTAGCATGTTACGAAATTACCTGCTGGTCTATTCTGTTAAATGTTCCCGTGAAGCACCGCGTCCTTCCGCTGGATGGTGGCGTGGCGCATGGCGTGGCGCATGGCGTGCCGCATGGCGCTAAGGATTGGCACTATTCACAGGTCACTTCAGCCACGTCTTCACGGTGAGGTGTTTACAGAACAGATCGGCTGAATAAAGGATAGGCGCATAGGCTAGTCAATCCCTAGCCTATATTCCTATCTGTTATTCAGCTTACTTCATCTAAGTTTTCACAGAATACGTCGGCTAATACCTACTTTGATGTATACTGTATACCAACCTCTTGATACAAGATTACTTCTGAAACATCGACCATAATAATTATAGGGCTGATCTTTTCCATATTTCAGAAAAGTCATTGCAGAAAAGCCAATTGGTGGCCATTATGGTGCCATTAGGTTTATGTGAAATAAAATATTTTGATTTTGATAGGCATAGAGCAACACGGGCCACTTGCTCTATGTTGATAGGAGACACCGACTTCATCAAGTTGCACAGACGTACTAGTAGGAACCTACACAAGTGTAGTTGTAGTATATAACATATTTTATTTATGACGTGTAAAAGATGGTGTAAAAGTGTTTTAAAACAAAATTGGTTGACTGTAAAGTCGGTTTTCGGAGGATAGTTTTACGTGATAACGCAGCGTTCCAGTAGCAGTACTATTGGAATACTAGCTGTGACGTCACGCGAGAAGAGAGATAAATGTGATACAAGATACAAGCTAACGCTAACGAAAGGGAAAGGGCTGATCGTGCCTCTCTATCGCTTGTTCCGCGCTCTCGCTTGCACACTCAGGCTCAGAAGGAACGTTACACTTTTTCGTGCATGCAGCCGGTGTTCATCGATTTATAAGACGTTATCACGTCAAAATATTTTAAATAAAGTATTAAATCAGCTGGAGTTGCCGGTACACCGGTGTACAAGACATCTTTGACGGTGTTGTGACACAGTACCTGTCACACAGTCACCAGCCAAGCATGACGTCACACATAATACCGAGACAACTGGGTCGGCGATCTACTCACGGCCGCGCCCTCTACCGCCTGACAAATATGTCGGCACGGTTGGCGCAGTGGTTAAGCGATTGACTGCTGCGTTACGTGTCGCGGGTTCGATTCCCGCACGGAACAAATATTTGTATGACCTGCAAGTTGTTGTTCCGGGTCTGGCTGTTTGTGTATGTGAGTTTCAATGTTTGTAAACGCACCCACGATACAGGAGATATTCCTAGTGTGGGGCAACGTTTAAAAAATATATATATATATAGGTATATATATAAGGCGGCAAAACTCGAATTCGAGTGCATGATCGAGATGGGAATATGCAAGCCGTCAAACAGTCCATGGGCGAGTCCACTTCACACCGTGAAGAAGAAAGACGGAGCAGTTCGAGTATGTGGCAATTACAGAAGACTTAACGCCGTCACATTTCCCAACCGATACCCCACTCCACGAATCCAAGATTTCACATACCAACTCCACGACAAGAAAATATTCTCGAAACTCGATTTGAAAATGGCATATTTCTGTATAGGTCTATCGCAAAACAAGATGCTCAAAAAACAGCAATAATAACACCTTTCGGACTTTTCGAAGCACTAACGTAAATATAACGCGTTCGCAGCGCGAGCGATCTACATGATTCTACATGTTTGTGCTATGCGTGGGCGTGGCTTGAGGATGATGTACTTAGCGATGCGTACCTCACAAGTTTAAGAAATTCCGGTCAAACTTTTCAACGTTTCACGCACGAGGTTGTAAAGAAAGAAAGAAAAGAAAGAAAATGCGTTTATTTGCGGTAAACATGAAGCAAAAAATAACACGAACACAAAAATATGAAAAGGTTAGGGAAACATGCGTCACATCCACGCAAAACGGCTATCGCTATTCTATTGTACGAGGATTAGACGACAACGCATTCTGTTTCGTCGACGATCTGCTCGTACACTCGAGAAATAAGGAAGAACACCGCTGCCGCCGTCACTTAGAACTAGTACTCGACCGCCTAAATACCTACGGCGGCGTCAGTCTTAACATCGATAAGTGCGAGTTTGACAGGAAACGTTACGGAAAGTTACACTTTTTCGTGCATGCAGCCGGTGTTCATCGATTTATAAGACGTTATCACGTCAAAAATCCATTTACTTACTTACACAAATATTACTAGATTGTTGCACCGAGCGCAAAGTGAGTTATTTATTAATGCACGAGTGTTATGTTGGTGCCCGAGCGCACGCGAGTGCACTAATAACACCAGTGCATTAATTACTCACTTTAGCAAGGTGCGCCATATACTTTTTCAACACATTTGCTCAAAAAATGCATTTACGAAGCCTGTATACATTGTTCGAAAGTTAAAAATTACGCACCATACAACGGAACCGGCGGTAAAATAGGTACTCTCACCTAAGTACATGTTTTACCGCCCCCTTCGTTGTATAGCGCTGTGCGTATTCTTTACGGTTTTTTTTAATTACCATAAAAAATTATATAAGAATTCCTCGAACTCGAACCTCCTCGGAAGCGCTTTTGCTCAATACGTTTATCTCACTTTATTAAAGAGAAAATGAGACGAAAGATGCTTTTCGACTCGACAATTGCGTTGCGATTCGACTTTTTTCGATTCTAATTTTCACCACGCGCACGTAGCGCCATTTGGAAATGGCGCCATTTTCATATTAGAAACGTCAAAGATTGTCATTGTTGCGACTTTCTGACTGATATTTTTATAAACAAAAGTTTGTTTCATTACCTATTGTACTGTTTTCTCGCAAATGTGTTGAAAAACGTTGTATGACACACGCGCGGAAATTGGTATTTACAAACTCGTGACTATGGTAAGCCCGAGACGAAGTCGAGGGCTTACATTCGTCAATTCGTTTGTAAAAACCAACTTATCGCACTAGTATCATAAATAACTATTATTTCAACTACCAATCTACCTACCGTGATAAAGTATACCTACTCAAAATAAAAACTCAAGCTTATGAAAACAAAGTTTTCATCTTCACCTCAAACATTTAAAACTTACAATTATTATTAAAAGTGCAGGTATGAAAAGTTAAATTTGCACTTTTACTTGGAACATTTTATTCTAGTATTTGTTTCGTTTATTTGTGAATAATAATTATTCTCTAGTTGAATTCTTATCGCTGTCACTGGCTATTTCCATTTTTTAAACTTTTCTTGCTAAATATGAAGTATCGCTGATGCAAGTGATTGGGCTCCAAAGTAACTGTGCAGAGCTTTGTACGTCGGGTAGATAGGCCCTGGGAAATAAAAATATAGGTCCATGAATACGTCTTATTACCAAAAACATTGTTTTGTGATGCAAACAATCAAAATGTAACAGTGATTTGCGATGCTACTTGCATCTTCATTCAAACAAGCGCTAACTTTGCCATCCAAAAATATACCTACAGCTTACTTATGTATAGGAACTTATTAAAACCTTTTATAATTGTGAGCAGCGACGGTTAATATCTTGGATGTATTAGATCCATACGGCGCGACCAAAAACGATGCGTCAATTTTACACGAGCTACTAGAGCATGAGAATAGTGTGCTTCCGTGGTATTTTAATATTCTGGATGTGTTTATCCTAGACAAGGGATTTCGAGACGTTGTAAGGACGGTCAATATTTTGGATATCGAGTCGTAATACCAGTCGGCAGCGTGAGCTCATCGCAGCAGTTGAGTACCGATCAGGCCAATAAATCGTGGCTTTGTACAATTTGCCAGTGGCCTGTCGAAGTGGAGAATAAGAGATTCAAAAGGGACTTTCGGATATTTCGTCAAACTTATTTCAACAAATCAATGCTGCACATGTTCTAAGACTTTAGGATAGCCGCAGCGTTGACCAACGCCTTTCACATCCCATTGGATCCCAACATCTGTGTAAGATCTGGGTGTCCCAAGGGTTTTTGACCTAATTTGGGCGACGCCTGTGCACTCGAAGAGCACATGCGCGACAGTTTAGTCAGTCTCCATGCAAGCCCTGCATAGAGGACAGTCCGTTATGCCTATTGTAAGAAAGTGTTTGTTTAGCGAGCAGTGTCCCGTGATGGTCCCCGTCACCAGGCGCATGCCTTTCCTGTCCAGGCGTAGCAACCGCCTGGTTAGCTTGCCGTCTAGTGATGGCATGGCTTCCTTGGATTGCCTGCAGTCCGGTGACGACGCCCACCAGCTCTCTGCTTGTGTGTGGGTGTACTCCTGTAGCCACTTGCGTAGTTGGTTGAAGGGGATGGGCACGATAGGTTCCAGTCCACAGACCGACGTGCTGGATGCCCTCCTGGCCAGCTCATCGGCTGCGTCGTTACCTAGCGATCCACTGTGTCCTTTTATCCATTGTACCGTCACTGTATTGCGGTTTGATACGGTTACCCGTTCAAGCGCATTGTGACATTCTAGTATTAGATTCGAAGTAATGCATTTTTTCCCTAGGGATTGGAGGACTGAGGCGCTGTCAGAGAGTATGCGGATTCGGGTGTCCGCAACTCTTCTCTCTGGCTGCTATGGCATAAGCCCACACACTCCGCCTGATAGACCGTGTTGAGCATTCCCAGGGGTCTGGATATTTTTATGTTGAGGTCGTGTGAGAAAACTCCGACTCCAGTTCCGCAGTCGGTTTTTGATCCATCGGTGTAAATTCTCAGTTCCTTTAGGCCTGAATGGTCGTACTGCTCCTCTTCAAGCACTAAAAAAAAAAAAAAAAACAAAAGTTATTTATTCAAATTAGGCTGAGAATCAGCACTTTTTGAACGTCAAAATCACATAAGACAGTCCCCCCAAAACGCCCACCCTTCACCACTTCCTAGTGCTTTAGCTGGGAAGAAGTGGCGGAACAAACTCCCCAGCAGCACTGCTGAATCAGTTAGAAGAACTGGATTCTATACATATAAGTAATTAACATTACGAAACACAAAAATATTAAAATTATTTGCCATATGTCAGCTAGCACACGCCAATATTTAAAACTATACTCAAGCAGAAATAAATAATAAAAACAAAAACGCAAACAGAACTTAATACATAATAAAAAGCCTCCTAGCATAAAGGGCGTGCCCGCTTATATATGCAATGCTGCATTATGTTTATATGTATATAGCTGTAACTTGTAGCCACAAATGATAAACTAGGACCTTCGAAGTAAAATAAAGAAACATTAATTTCTAATAACAATAACAAAACCATAGTCAGCAAGCTGACCTGTCCCCACAAGCAGCACCCGTTCACGAGCATAACGCAAAGATCAGCCATTACCCCCCTCGCCATATTTGAGGGAAGGAGGCAACCCGACCCCCGACGCTACCGCAAGCATTGACATCTAAGGGAGCATGACGAACTTGCTGCCGGTTGCTCAAAAGAATAATATGATGAACAGTCGAGGTCGCTAGCTAACCATATATTGCAATACAACTCATTAAAAAGCATTGAAATGAGTAGATTATGTCAATAATAAATAAAAATAAAATTAAACTAAAATGACTAATATAGTCAAATAAAATAAACAATTATATGAACTCGTATAACTTGTCAGTAGGTAAGCTATGTTTGGAGAAAGAACATAAACATTGTCTTGAGTTAATCACAGCGACCAACTATTTTTATCGTTTAAGTAATCGTTGATTGAATAGTATGCCTTTGAACAAAGGTTGGATTTTACTTTAGCTTTAAACGCATTAAAAAGCAATTCTAACAAAGAAGAGGGAAGCTTGTTATAAAAGTTTCTACCAAGCCCAACAAATGAGTTATGGACCTTATGAAGCCGGTGAAAGGGAGCACGTAGTTTCTCCTTGTTTCTAGTGTTAATATTATGAATATCACTGTTTTTTGTGTATAGTTATGTGTATATTTTGCCTAATATATAAGATGTTTAAGTATTGTGTTGTAAGTGTGATGTAAGAATTGTGAGGCCACCGTGAGAATAACAATCTCTTTAAAAAAATCTCTCAGAGTAACTCTAGCACCTAGCTGGTAAATTGCTCGTACAGCTCGTTTTTGAAGAACAAATACACACATCAAAAGTGTCTAGGGATCAACATATATTTTTGCAATAACTTTTCTCCTGATTGATATTAATTAAAATTTTCTTTAAGGATTCATAAAATAAAGTGTTTTCGTTTGTCACAGTAACGATAAACCAAGTCACCTTTGCATTAATAAAGAAATTTGCCATTTTCCTAATATAAGGGATTTTTGACATTTGAACCACTAACACAAAAGTTCGAAAAAAAGACTGAAATAACAGTTTTCTTTAAAATTTTATTGGGTAACTTAAACAATTAATAATCCGTGTTTCTACCGCGAACACTAACAACACAAGAACATCGGTTTGGCATACTCAAAATGAGTTCATCCAAATCACGCTGTGGAATGGCCGCCCATGTTCGTTGCAACAACAAAAAAACCGGCCAAGAGCGTGTCGGGCCACGCTCAGTGTAGGGTTCCGTAGTTTCCCGTCCGTCACAATAAGTGTTCCCACTTATGAGTTTAAAGGTGGGTATCCATACTATCCATTTTGCGAGAACCTATTTTAATAATTATTTTTTTGTTTGAAAAAAGATACGTTCAGGATAATAAAATATTATGTAAACGAAGTTAAAAAAAAATACGGGCAAATGAAACTTGACCTCTGGATTGTATAGGCGCTCATACGATTCAGGGACCAAATTATATTGGTTAACTGCAGTTTCCATCTGTTGTTTCCATCCAAGTTCAAAATAATTTTCCTAGAAAGTCCTTATAAAGTTCTACTTTTCAGATTTTTTTCGTATTTTCTAAACTTATGGTTCAAAAGTTAGAGGGGGGGGGACGCTTTGTTTTTTACTTTTGGAGCGATTATTTCCGAAATTATTGACATTATCAAAAAATGATTTTAGTAAACCCCTATTCATTTTTAAATACCTTTCCAACAATATATCACACATTAGGGTTAAAATTAAAAAAAAAAACACTTCCCACTTTACATATAGGGGGGCTACCCTAATAAAACATTTTTTTCCAATTTTTATTTTAGCACTTTGTCGGCGTGATTGATACACATATTGGTCCCAAATTTCAGCTTTCTAGTGCTAACGGTCACAGAGATTAAGCGAGGACGGACAGACGGACAGACAGACAGACAGACAGACAGACAGACATGGCGAAACTATAAGGGTTCCTAGTTGACTACGGAACCCTAAAAAGGTCTTCTTGCGACTGGATACCCTCCATATTCGGCAGAGCTCTTCTCTGTAGCATATCCCATGCATGCTCAATCGGGTTCAAGTCTGGCGACTGAGCAGGCCAGGGCAGGACATTGATGTTAGCTGCGGCGAGAGTCTGTCTTACAACTCTTGCGGTGTGCGGTCGTGCATTATCATGCATTAACTGAAATAAGGGACCGATTTGCACTTGTAGAGGAACGATGACGTCTGATACAATCGTCTCAGCATAAATTTGAGCGTTGAGGTTGCCTCTGATCCAAATCAACTCAGTTCTTCCGCCGATCCAAATACCCGCCCATACCATGATGGTTCCACCACTATAAGGATGGACTTCCTGGCAGGATTTTAATCGCTGTTGGCGTCCAGGGGTTCTCCAGTGTCGTATACGTCTTGTATCCGGTCTCATACCAAAACGAGACTCATCAGAAAAGCACACGAAACGCCATTGTTCTTCTGCCCAATTTCTGTGTTCAAGAGCCCATTGATATCGAATCCTACGATTGTGCATTGCTATAGGTGGTACCCGTAGCGGTCTTCGGGAATGAAGGTTCACTTCATGCAAGCGGTTTCTGACTGTTTGGTCGCTAATTAAGTTCCCTGAAGAGTGATGAAGCCTCACGGCTAACATCATGGCGGTTATTGTTGGAGCTCTTCGAGTTAAGATTTGAATGTATCGGTCTTGTCTCCGTGTGGTGCAGCGATACCGTCCTCCATGGCGCTCAGCCACGGTACCAGTGCTTCGGTAACGTGTCCAAAGTCGACTGATAACACTCTGACTTGTATTCAGAGCTAAAGCCACAGTACGTTGCCGGGAACCAGCTTCTATCATTCCCACGGCTCTGAGCATTTCTTCCCTGCTTAAATGACGTCGCCGCTCCATAATAACGTTGGTTTTAATCAGTAGTAGGGAAACAGTAGCACTAATAATGTCTTCAATGCGTTGTATGTTTTTATAGGGAAAATATTGACAGCTGATTTTCATCTTTTACTCGAATTTGATTCACAGTTCCTGATTCAAATTATGAAATGCACCAAAAAGGATCCATATAAATTTATAAAATCATAAATTTATTACAAAGCCACATCTTAATCTCAAGAAATCCGCATAAAAATGCTTGATCCCTAGACACTTTTGATGTGTGTATATTTTGAATATCAGCGGCTTTGCCCCACAGCAGAATGCCGTAGGACATGACGCTATGAAAATAACTGAAATAGTAGTCTATTTCAGTTATTTTCATAGCGTCATGTCCTACGGCACAACACACTGGCACACACAGACAATACACTGACGTTGATACAGCTCGGCTAGTGCCGAGCTGTATCAACGTCAGTGTATTGTCTTACTTTCCTGACGGCATAGGCGGCCGAACTGAGCCTTCCCGCTAGGCATGATATATGTGATCCCCACTGAAGCTTTGCATCAACTGTTATGCCCAGAAATACTGCCGAGTCTACAGTTTCAAGTACCTCTTTATCTAAGACGATGTTGGGTCCTAGATTTCTAACATTCGGTAAGGCGAACTTTACACATTTCGTTTTCTTGGCATTGAGAACTAGGTTATTTGTGGTAAACCAATTTGTAACCATTGATAGTCCACTGTTTACGTCGTCAAAATTTTGTCTATTCCTGTCTACTTTAAAGATAAGAGAGGTATCATCAGCAAATAGTACAACGTCACAGATACCCTTTAAATAGAATGGTAAGTCATTTATATACACCAAGAATAAAAATGGGCCCAGTATAGAGCCTTGAGGTACACCTAACTGAACTGGGAGCCCGGAAGATTTCACACCATTAACATCTACACATTGGTGCCTATTATGTAAATATGAATTTAATACGTTAACAGCTTCGTTTTGAATACCGTAATGAATTAGTTTACGCAAAAGCGTGTCATGGTGCACGCAATCAAAGGCTTTGGAGAGATCACAGAAAACTCCAATAGCATTTTGCGAGCTCTCCCATGCGCTAAATATGTGTTTCAGCAGAGCAACACCCGCATCTGTAGTCGAACGACCTTTTGTAACGCCATATTATTGTTCATCATGAAGGAGCCTATTTAAAATGTCTTAGCAACTGCTTGAGTATAAATTTTTCAAATATTTTACTAAATGCAGGTAAGATAGAAATAGGCCTAAAATTTCCAACGTTATTTTTATTACCCGGTTTAAATAATGGTATGACTTTACTACTCTTCATGAGGTCAGGAAAAGTTCCTAAATCAACACATTTATTAAAAGTAACAGCTAGATAGGGGGCTACATGATTCCATTGCCATTTCATTACGGCCACCTGTAGCCGTCACCATTTGTTATCATTCGTCATGTTGCCATCAGACTCGTCAGAAAGAAGAAATATTTCAGTTGTCTTGGCTGTGGCTGGGCAATTGGTCGCTTACTCTTGGAACGCACCGTGTTCACGATTTCAGAGAACCGTTCTTTTGGCATGCACTCGGCCATGCCATGCAAGCAGGTTTCGCAGTTGAACGCAATTCTTCGGATGTCCGGCATTCATGAGCATGAGCGGAAAGGGATCGCGTTTGCGATCCCACTTCTGATGGCGAAGACCAGGAGCCCAAGGGCAGTAGTCTCCGACCAGTCTCTGGTGTAATTCTTCATTGGTGGTAGATAGGTAGTTGGTTTTCAATCACACACAACACTTAACTCAAACACAAAGCATTTATTTCAATTGAAACATTTACAGGCACTTTTGAATTTAGCGTGTAACAAGGAGTCTTACAGTTTGAGTTTGTTAGTGAAGCTATTCGCCCATTCCAAGACGATGTAGGTTCCTTATGGAGAAGAACGGACAAGAAACTCCACGGAGGCTCTTATAAATGAAAACATTGTGTTACAGAGGTTTCTTGTTTGACAATCACAATTTCAGTCCTTTCTAAACAACTTTTATCGCGATACCACGCGCCAGCGCCATTCTAAACGTGACTCCTTCAAATTGGACAGACGTACTCTTGCTACCCAAGTACAGAATCTTATTACTTAGGTAGTTAGTTTAATGAAATCTACTCACAATGCTAAAATGCTTAACAGTTAATTCTTTTATAATTAAACAATGCTAATAATCAGAAATGCAAAGGCGTTATAAGATGAAAGTTTAATAGTAACGTCATTAATTTTTACAACTCAATTATTGCTACTTAACAACATTTCCGGTAGTTCAAGGAATATAATCAAACAACAGTTTTTTATAAATGAATGTGTGTAAAATAATCTTGTTAGTTTATAGTTTGTAAATTATTATTGAAACTGATTTAAATTTAGTTCTCGTGTTCAATTATAAAATTGAGGTATTGACCAGTAAAACGTAATCGTTGCCGTTTTCCACATCATTGGGGTACTGTATCATAAACACTTAATCTGTCCAATGTGTAATTGCTAATATTACAAAAAACCAGGTCATTCAATAAAATAATGATCCCTTTTAATAATAGCTAAAGTTTTGAAGAGAACATCAGAATTAATTAACTAATGAATCTTAAAACAATACTAGGTGTTTCTAATTCACAAAGAAGCCAATAGATAGCACTGATCCGAGGGCGTAATTAGCAGGATTATCACAAGAATTGGAATAATTAGTTAGTTACGAATAAGATCATATAATTATCTAAACAGGTAGACGCTTTTGCGGCGACATATATATTATCCTTTAAGTAGGTATAACGAATCTGGGGGCACGACAGTGTCCCCGCCAAGACGAGCCCAAAATAGACAGCAGGATAAAAAGCGGGGGACACTACTACCTACCTACCTTTTCTAGAAGGGTTTCGTCGTATTTTCAAACCCTCATAACTTCGGCTTGGATAATGCTAGAGAGATCAAATTCTCAGGATAAGATGTAGTTAACAAACTTATAAAACTTACAAAGTTTATTTTGTTTAGCTTTTATACTTTGGATTTTATTAATACCTGAAATACGTGCCACCAAAAATACGGCTCTACTCCGCGGAACATGCACCGGTGCGTATCCACTATTGAAGCAGTTGCACAGCTGCGCAAACGGTAGATACTTGAGTACCCAGTAATAACTAAATAACATGAGCTATGTGTAACAGGTGCGGCATGTGACGGCGGCATGTGACGGCTGGGCGGCGCTAGCGGCGCGCGGCGCGCGGCGCGCGGCGGCATGCCGGGCGGCCGCCGGGGGCTCGTGGCCCCGCAGAACACCTTCCTCGAGAATATCATTCGCCGCTCCTCCTCGCAGCGTGAGTCCCGACTCCCGAGCGCACTGCCTACCGTCCCTGACCACACGATGTTCTGTGCTCACTGCCGCCAGTGACAGTGTGCGTGCCATCGCATAGAGCAAGCTGACACATCTCTTGGCCTGTAATGACACTGGCACCTATAACCGTACAAGCCGGCATAGTTCAAACCGCAACTCAGCAACGCTGGTCCGCGGCGGTGGTAGGAATGAGCATGGCGGTAGTACTGCCGAGACATTCTGTAACGTGTGCCGCTTCCTTGCAGCAGACAGCAGCTTCCTGCTGGCGAACGCGCAGATCGTGGACTACCCCATCGTGTACTGCAACGAGACCTTCTGCAAGATGAGCGGGTACAACCGCGCCGAGGTCATGCAGAAGTCGTGCAGGTATACAGCACTTCTATGAGTATCCAATCAGCTAACTAGGATGCCCTTATGAGCAACTATAGTAGTATCCAATCAGATAACTAGGATGTCCTTATGAGCCACTATGGTATCCAATTAGCTAACTAGGATGTCCTTTTGAGCCACTATGGTATCCAATCAGCTAACTAGGATATCCTTATGAGCCACTATGGTATCTAAACAGCTTACTAGGATGTCCTTATGAGCCACTTTGGTATCCAATCAGCTAACTAAGATGTTCTTATGAGCCACTATGGTATCTAAACAGCTTACTAGGATGTCCTTATGAGCCACTTTGGTATCCAATTAGCTAACTAGGATGTCCTTTTGAGCAACTATGGTATCCAATCAGCTAACTAGGATATCCTTATGAGCCACTATGGTATCTAAACAGCTTACTAGGATGTCCTTATGAGCCACTTTGGTATCCAATCAGCTAACTAGAATGTCCTTAGAAGCAACTATAGTATTTGCTAGCGTTTGCCCGCGGCTTTGCCCGAATTGAGATCGAAAACTATACTTCAGGCACGGACTACCTGGATAAAAAGTACCCTATTTCCTAACCTGTCATGGTCTACTATCTACCATGTGCCAAACATCATGCAAATCCGTTCAGTACAAACACGTTTTATTTTTATATTTGGTGTCATCCAAATCTGTCATCAAAAACATAAATGTTGAGGAATTAGGTGAAATTGATAATCTTGTTAAAAGCTGGCAAAGTTCTATATTATTATGTTATTTTTATCCCCACAGTTATAAAGCACTAAATATGTCAAAGTGGCGTCTAAAGGATATATAATTACTGAATGGCGTTGAACAAAAAATACTGATTGCAGGCTTCAATTTTGGGTTAGAGAAGTTATTTTAGGATGTTTGTCTTCGGGTAGTATTTAAACGAGTGACTGTAAATTAAAGTATTAAGTGTCAAAAATAATTAATTTACGTTATAGTATTACTAAGTGAGTGACTGACTGCGAATGACGAGAAATCAACAGAACAGCAACTTACAAAGACATTCATTTGAGTTACATAAAAAACAAAATGAAAAGCTTCATAATATTTGAGCGACCTAATATTTGTTTGAGTATCAACGTTACGTCCTGCATTTTTTTTCGATATTTGGCAAATTATTTATTTATACTGAGCGGCATTTTATCTTAAATTAAGTGTTTCGAACAGAAAAACTACTTTGAAAAATACTACAATGAGCTAACCCAAACTAAAAATACTATACTAACCTAATCTTCTTTTTTTTTTGTATCCGGGGTGGAAAATCCTCATGGATGTCTGCCGCCCTGGGGCGGGCGGCAGGGTCTGTCAGACTCTTACTGACTAAAAACCACCCCGGTGTTCCATCTCACACCTACGCCGGGGGTCGCGGGAACGTACGATCCTTCCGCAACCCCCGACTGGTGCCGGCCCGCCACTGCGGGCCTCTTCGGGTCTGGGGGGAAAGTGAGGTGTTTGACTCCCCCCGCGACGTCTAAGAGGGGCGCGCGTGGAACAATACGCGCCGCCACCTCGGGTCCTGATGTGTGGGGGGCGACGGACGTCCCCGAGTCAATCGCCCCTGGAATATGACGCGAGTACTTTCGCCTCGAGGTCCCAGGGCGGGGATCCGGCCAGTACGCAGCCCGCCTCGTAGGAGATCGTGCGATGACCCCTGATGACTCTGACGGCCATCGCTCTCTGCGGCTTTCGCAAAATTGCGATGCTGCCGGCCGGCAGGTCAGAGGCCCACACCGGGGCCCCATACAGGGCCATGGATCGCACGATCCCCACGTAGAGCCGCCTAAACCTAACCTAACCTCAATTGGAAAAATCGTCTCTATCTTAATATTGAAGTTGCCCTCTCTGTATTTCTAGTCGCTCACTTAGTCATTTAGTCGCAAGGCTATAATTTTAATATCTGAAATGGATTAATCACAACCCACTTTTAGTAAGCTCGTTCTGGATTTTATTATAAATAAATATTCGTCGTTAGTTTAGTTAATTTTTCGCTTACTCAAATTCATACAGCTAAAGTTATTAAAACAATATCTCATCATCAGTAGCTAAGTATTTTTTTATTCGTTCGTTTTATGATTCGCCTTTGTCTTCTAGTAGTTCTAGATGTAGCAAAAATTGCATTAAAATGTGGTTCCTAAATGCTAAAATGAAAACCGGCCCGGACCACACACAAGGGTTCCGTAGTCAGGATGAATGTAACATGCAGAATATCGTTTTGATCGACAATACAAATAAGTTCGTATTCCTCAAAGACACTGAATAACAAAGTTATTTGGGTATATATAAATTTGGGTTTCCTAACCCCTCCGAGGCATAACGAGGCGAACTGACCAAGAGGCATGACGGTATTATAAGGGTCGGCGCTCACCAGGTAGTACGGCGCGGCAAAGCAAGGCAAAGGATTTTGTAAGCGGAAATGATTTTGGATCTAATTACACCAAATTACACTAACACACACTATCACATTTCGTTTATATCGTCACAAGGGTGCATAAGCATACCGAGGTAAGCTCAGGGATGCCGCGGAAGGTTTCGGCATACAAATGTTAATGCATTGCGCACGACAATGCGCGTCGTACCTACCGTGTAGTGAGCGCCGGCCTTAACACGCCGGTCACGCCGATGTGGGATTGCGTTATCCCGGACAACCTGACCTGTCTAAGGCACTTGGTACACCTAATTGTCAGCGCTACAAATGCTACAATGCGATTATGATGCAGTGACGTTGTGTCGGCCTTTCGATGTGCTTGTTTATTATTATGGGAAGTAACCGTTTAGTGAGTGTGCATGTGTGTGGTGGCGGTGGCGCGGCGTGGCGGTGACGTGTTCGTGTTCTAGGTGCACGTGGATGTACGGCGAGTTGACGGAGAAGGAGGCGGTGGAGCGCGTGGACCGCGCGCTCGATCACCACCTCGCCGACCAGTTCGAGATCCTGCTCTACAAAAAGAACCGTACGTACCCGCGCGTAGTGTCGCAATGACGAGTGGTCAGTACTGAGACCTGTCTCCCTGTGTGCAGGCACGCCGCTGTGGCTGCTGGTGCACGTGGCGCCCATCCGCAACGAGCGCGAGCTGGTGGTGCTGTTCCTGCTCACGTTCCGCGACATCACGGCGCTCAAGCAGCCCATCGACGCCGACGACCCCAAAGGAGGCCAGTACACCACAGACGCACTACATTCAAAGAGGACATACCGCTCTCATCGACACGCATTACAGTAATCGACTCGGATCTTGAGCGCTGTCTGTCACCTGCGCTGAAGATCCGTGCCAGTAACAATTATTTGCTAAATTCTTCCTTGGCAGCGTTGGGAGAGCGAGCATCTCTTACTATAAAGCCAACTAATAAACTTCGTAAAGATACGAAACTCGCGGTGTGTGATGCTATTGATACCTACTCGCAGGGCTGTCGAAGTTCGCGAAGCTGGCGCGCTCGGTGACGCGCTCGCGCTCGGTGCTGGTATCCGCGCTGCCGGCGCTCAAGGAGCCGCAGCGCGCGAGCCACCTGGCGCATGTCAGTACTCCTGCACACCATGTAAACACGCACCTTCACACTATACGCACTACTGCTAGCCGCCATGCAGAGCCCTTGAGGTGGCTCGGTATACTCCAACTATAGTGTTCTAAGGAACCCCGTCATACATTATAGAGCTATGAAAAACTGGAATAAAGACAGAATTATATGTGGTTCATAAAAATGAGCAGCAAAAACAACGGATAAGTGCGAGTACTTTTCACTTTTTTGTTGTAGTACCTACTTACTCCACACAATCTCATGTACCACTACCTACTTATGTTACGTGTTACACGTTGTTACAATTATGAAGGTAACAACATCATCAACATAGACGAACTGGATTAAAAACACAAAAACCTCTTCCCTATGTAGTCTTTGAGTGAGTGGAGCCGCGCTTCGCACGGATCCCGCGTCTTTGTGTGAGTGGAGCGGCGCATCGCGCGGATACCGCGACTTTGAGTGAGTGGAGCCGCGCTTCGCACGGATCCCGCGTCTTTGAGTGAGTGGAGCCGCGCGTCGCGCGAATCCCGCGTCTTTCGTTAGTACGCTGTTATTCACCATACAGTGCGCACGATTTCATCTACTTTACTTTGTTGTGACGTTTGTAAAAGTAATTGTGATTTTGCCTCAAGTGTTAAGTGCATCATATCGCTGGAAGGGGTAAGTCAATTTATCTTTTAGTTTTGGCTATGAGATTTACGAGTGGCAGGGACGTATTCATTTACGTAATCATAAACAGTGAACGGGTTTTCGTATGTGACATATACACGCCCTTGTAAATGGTTAATTCGGTCACATATTACCGGTCGTACCTATATTGGTTGAGAATTTGTGTTATTACCAGCTTTATAGCGACAAAGACCCATCGTTACCTGAGTTGTAGGTACCTACCTACTGGGTACTTTTATACTGAAAGGTTTGTTATTATTAGGCGCAGCCTAACAATTAACTACCTAGTTGTGGACATTAGGTAGCTCACACAGCCCATTTTTAGTGGCAGCTGTTTAGCTCGCCATCTGTAGTCACAGGGCTCAGAGGTCGTAGCCATACAGCTCGTGAGCCACAGTCGTACAGCCCGTGAGCCACAGTCGTACAGCCCGTGAGCCACAGTCGTACAGCCCGTCAGCCACAGTCGTACAGCCCGTGAGCCACAGTCGTACAGCCCGTGAGCCACAATCGTACAGCCCGTGAGCCACAGTCGTACAGCCCGTGAGCCACAATCGTACAGCCCGTGAGCCACAATCGTACAGCCCGTGAGCCACAGTCGTACAGCCCGTGAGCCACAGTCGTACAGCCCGTGAGCCACAATCGTACAGCCCGTGAGCCACAATCGTACAGCCCGTGAGCCACAGTCGTACAGCCCGTGAGCCACAGTCGTACAGCCCGTGAGCCACAGTCGTACAGCCCGTGAGCCACAATCGTACAGCTCGTGAGCCACAGTCGTACAGCCCGTGAGCCACAATCGTACAGCCCGTGAGCCACAATCGTACAGCCCGTGAGCCACAGTCGTACAGCCCGTGAGCCACAATCGTACAGCCCGTGAGCCACAGTCGTACAGCCCGTGAGCCTCAGCCGTACGGATCGTGCTGTATTTCTCGCTGCTCACGACCAATGCAAGCGTTAGTTATGTACATTTGCGTCCTTTAGCAAATAATGATTAAGTACCTGAATCTTATCACAATTTTGTCGTTTTGTTTCAGGTGGGTCAAGAAGTTTCTATCGTTTCGAGACATCAAAATGAAAATGCTATACTGGGCGTTCACTAGAGCCTTAAGCCCACCTGCAGTCTGTAATATGATTAGGCGGTCAGCAGCCGCAACTGCGCTATTCAATGAGGCAGTGTGACCTGAAAGGCCCATGTCGAGGAAGGAAGCCGCTCGAGCCTTATCTCTTGAGATGGATGGCGAACCCTCAAGTCGTGAAAGAAGACGTACTTCTCTATAGTTCTAGATAGTGAGTCTTTCAGATCCTGAACAAGTCAAAAACTTATCCGCACACATGCTTATCACATCAATGCCAAAGGCAATTCATTTACAGAAACAGGCCTCCATGATTCCTAAGTCCTAAATATGGAATAAATAAATAAATAAATAAACGCTCCGTGTTCGACCACAATTTTTTCTTCTGTTTTCAAGCAGCCACTTGTTGCCAGCGTAAAATACCAAATATTTTAAATCCGCGTGCGTGTCCGGATGCGAACACTGGTTAGAAACGCATCCACCTGATAAAAAGAGTATTTTCCAAGTATGTGTGTCTGTATTACTATTGTTGTTGTTGTTGGCATTAGGACGAAGAATCCATGCACTGACTCTTCTAAGTATCGGTACAGATAATTACAATAGTACAGAGATGTCGGTAATGTTTTGGCCCATCTTCGGTTCAAAGACGAATGGCACAAGGGGTCGTCAATCAGGATGGTTATTAAATAAATCATCTATACACTTTATCGATCCACAAATCCCTGAAGAACAAGCAGGTTCTGTTAAAATCAAGGGCACGCGGGAACAAATCCTGAACGTTCGCCAAACCATAGAGAATAGTATAGAGGTATGAGGAACAGGGTGTAAAGTTCACTCATACCCATAGTAAAGGAAGGATCCTCCGACTAGACGGGTGTTGTGTCTGGTGGGCAACTGCCCGACGATTGATTTCGGGACGTTGTATATATGCTAGTTGCGCGGTAAACTCTGCTTGCGCGATGCAGGATTTTGCGTGACGTCAGTGTGATGCGTAGTTCGCATATGGCGATGTAGATACCGCTACAAGAGCCGGGAATTACACCGGGTGCTCTGACCAAGTGAAAGAGACCACGGGGCCGGTCGCCGACACGATGCTCTGACCAAGTGAAAGAGACCACGGGGCCGGTCGCCGACACGATGCTCTGACCAAGTAAAGAGACCACGGGGCCGGTCGCCGACACGATGCTCTGATCGTGTGAAAGAGACCACGGGGCCGGTCGCCGACACGTGCTCTGACCAAGTAAAGAGACCACGGGGCCGGTCGCCGACACGTGCTCTGACCAAGTAAAGAGACCACGGGGCCGGTCGCCGACACGATGCTCTGATCGTGTGAAAGAGACCACGGGGCCGGTCGCCGACACGATGCTCTGACCAAGTAAAGAGACCACGGGGCCGGTCGCCGACACGATGCTCTGACCAAGTGAAAGAGACCACGGGGCCGGTCGCCGACACGATGCTCTGACCAAGTAAAGAGACCACGGGGCCGGTCGCCAACACGATGCTCTGATCGTGTGAAAGAGACCACGGGGCCGGTCGCCGACACGATGCTCTGACCAAGTAAAGAGACCACGGGGCCGGTCGCCGACACGATGCTCTGACCAAGTAAAGAGACCACGGGGCCGGTCGCCGACACGATGCTCTGACCAAGTAAAGAGACCACGGGGCCGGTCGCCGACACGTGCTCTGACCAAGTAAAGAGACCACGGGGCCGGTCGCCGACACGATGCTCTGACCAAGTAAAGAGACCACGGGGCCGGTCGCCAACACGATGCTCTGATAGTGTGAAAGAGACCACGGGGCCGGTCGCCGACACGATGCTCTGACCAAGTAGAGAGACCACGGGGCCGGTCGCCGACACGTGCTCTGACCAAGTAAAGAGACCACGGGGCCGGTCGCCAACACGATGCTCTGATCGTGTGAAAGAGACCACGGGGCCGGTCGCCGACACGATGCTCTGATCGTGTGAAAGAGACCACGGGGCCGGTCGCCAACACGATGCTCTGATCGTGTGAAAGAGACCACGGGGCCGGTCGCCGACACGATGCTCTGACCAAGTAAAAGAGACCACGGGGCCGGTCGCCGACACGTGCTCTGATCGTGTGAAAGAGACCACGGGGCCGGTCGCCGACACGATGCTCTGACCAAGTGAAAGAGACCACGGGGCCGGTCGCCAACACGATGCTCTGATCGTGTGAAAGAGACCACGGGGCCGGTCGCCGACACGATGCTCTGACCAAGTAAAAGAGACCACGGGGCCGGTCGCCGACACGATGCTCTGACCAAGTAAAAGAGACCACGGGGCCGGTCGCCGACACGTGCTCTGATCGTGTGAAAGAGACCACGGGGCCGGTCGCCGACACGATGCTCTGACCAAGTGAAAGAGACCACGGGGCCGGTCGCCAACACGATGCTCTGATCGTGTGAAAGAGACCACGGGGCCGGTCGCCGACACGATGCTCTGACCAAGTAAAAGAGACCACGGGGCCGGTCGCCAACACGATGCTCTGACCAAGTAAAAGAGACCACGGGGCCGGTCGCCGACACGATGCTCTGACCAAGTGAAAGAGACCACGGGGCCGGTCGCCAACACGATGCTCTGATCGTGTGAAAGAGACCACGGGGCCGGTCGCCGACACGATGCTCTGACCAAGTGAAAGAGACCACGGGGCCGGTCGCCAACACGATGCTCTGATCGTGTGAAAGAGACCACGGGGCCGGTCGCCGACACGATGCTCTTACCAAGTGAAAGAAGCTACGTCTACCACTAATTTCAGCGGGTGGTGATGGCAACTTTGGACCGGAGTCGATGGAGGCAGTCCGCTTATAGGGGTCCAGTGACCACGATCCTCAGTAATGAGGGACCGATTGAAAAAGATCAAATAAATTAGATAACTCAACTTTTGATTTTAATAAGCTGGGTTAGGTGCCTTATTGGTGTCACATCGTAGAGACGTAAATCTCGAGAGAACTTACATAATCTCTTTATAACTACTCGAGGAAAGATGAAGGCTGCGTCCAGAGCCGCAATAGCGGACTGGTTAGAAACCTCCTTTAAAGATATAGGCATCAATTGCACACCAGGTTCAATAAGATCGGCGGCGGCGGTTGGTTCATACGACTACGCAAGCGACTCGTCTATCAAATTTTAAGGCGAGGGAATTGGACAGGATCTCAAACTTCTTTAAACACTACTATAAAGAAGTTGAAAGGCCTAAGAGGGCTAGTGGAAATGCACTACGTACCTCTTTTGAAGCTATTCAGTGCATTTGATTGAATTTATTGTTTAACACTTTAATTAAATAAGGTAAAATAATAAAACATGATTATTTGTAATTCATTATTGTTATTTGATACAAAATGTGAACTATTGTAAACGGCTATTAAATAATTGATTCTTGCTGTAATTGAAGATTTTTATTGCTTTTCTATTTGAAGATTGCCAAAGAAAGATAGAAATTAATAATTCAGATAATTTATTTTCAATACGCAAGAAAATTAGGGTCACAGTACTTACTGGCAGGCACAGAACTTAAATAATACCGGTTTCTACCCCGAAGAAAGGATAAGGATAATATCAGGCACAGAACATGTAACTTTAATATCAGGTCTTGCCGAGGCTTGACCTGAGCAATGCCTTGCCGACGTGGAAGGCGCGCGATGCGCCGCCCGCTCGCTATAATAGTATAACAAAATATAGAAAAAAATAACCACAAAAAATAGAATTTTTTGGGAATCGAACATAGGTTTGCAAAGCAGTCGTCGAACGGCTAAGCTTTGTTGAAAGTTGACAAAAATAGGGTCAGGTGGGGTTAATATCAGACGAAAAACAAATTTTTAATTTTTGATGCTATTAAAGATTATTTAGCGAGATTATTTTATACTTTCCATTGATATCTTTCACATGATACCATTAAATTAAAGATAATTGGTACAAAATATGTCTTTAATTTTTTTCCTCACTATTGGGGCAAATAGAAGACACAGTATTCAAAAAAATTAAACAGCTTTAAACTTCTATACGTCTTCTTCTTCAATAAGAAGACAATGGGGTTAAATATAATACGAAAACGTTTATTAAATTCAACAAAAACTTGTTATTTAAATTTTAAACTTAAAAAAAAACAACATACTTTACTCTGCTTACATCTAATTTGTTTTTTGGTTTAATTTTATTTGGTAATCACAACAACAGTCAGCAATTTAATGCTACAATTAAAGTTATCTGCCTACCTATGACAGTATTTAAGATGAAAAAAATGTAATTTGTGTCTTCCAAAAAAGGATTGTATCCAGACTTTAACGGTATAATATATGTAGTTGTTTTTGAATGTGGTTTTGATGTTATTTTGAATATCGTAAGTAGGTAGGTACTCGTATGCACAATTGACTTTATTTCGGTCCAGCCGAGCTATTCTGTAACAATCTCACCGTGAAAACTTAGGTGAAGTGAGCATGAAGTGAGCTGTCAAAAGTGGCAATCATCAGGTGGAATGATAGCTCAATTCAACTATGTTTTCACGGTGAGATTGTTACAGAATCGACCGGCTGGTAAGCGTCCATCCCCATTTAGGCAATATTTTTTGGTACTTAACAAAATCTCTTTTAGAGTCTTCAACCCAATGAGTAACAAGTTTAAAAGTTTATAAAGCATATTTTTAAAGTCTTCAACCCAATGAGTAACAAGTTTAAAAGTTTATAAAGCATATTTTTAAAGTCTTCAACCCAATGAGTAACAAGTTTAAAAGTTTATAAAGCATATTTTTAAAGTCTTCAACCCAATGAGTAACAAGTTTAAAAGTTTATAAAGCATATTTTTAAAGTCTTCAACCCAATGAGTAACAAGTTTAAAAGTTTATAAAGCATATTTTTAAAGTCTTCAACCCAATGAGTAACAAGTTTAAAAGTTTATAAAGCATATTTTTAAAGTCTTCAACCCAATGAGTAACAAGTTTAAAAGTTTATAAAGCATATTTTTAAAGTCAATGAATGATGTTATTTTTAGGTCTTTTACTACGGAATTACAATCATGTCTTATTTTTATCCGAAATGTTGGGAGTATATTTTACCCCGCCTGACCTATCCGTTCTTATATGTCATGATGGACTGCTTAGCTCCATAATGGTAAAACGTGATGATAATAATTTAAAAGGTTAAATCTGTAACTATCAGCAATATTTTGGCTTGTCTTTTTACAATTTGCAGTAAACTATAGAAGAATACGAACAAATTGCAATATTGCACATCCCTCATAGCAAATAGCGTGATAATTTATAGCCTAAAGAATAACCAGAGTTATTTGGAATATCTATGCCAAACTTGAACAAAATCTATCTGGTAGTGTTTGCGAGATGCTGAACATACATTTGGACAGACAGATAAACAGACAAAATATCTAAAAATAATACTTTCGGCATTAGAATCGTTTCCAGCCCTTGTAAAAATTACCAGGAAAAAATAAATTAGGTACAAGGTGGGCTAAAGTAATCACCCGACGTTGTTTTGCAACGAAAAGTTTTAGTTCTACTTGTGGATAATGGTTACCTAATGACTTAGAATTAGTTCCATCAAGTCGAGAAAATGATATCGGTCAAGTGGCCGCCGTCAAAATTGATGACCATAAGGGCTCGTTTTATGGCATTTTCAACCACTTGTGTCAGAACTTCTGGCGATAGATTCTCGCATTCCTGTCGGATATTCGCTTTAAGGGCTTTAAGAGTCTGAGGCTTAATTACATAAACCCTGGACTTCAGGTAACCCCTGAAAAAAAGTCTGGAGCGGGTCAATCGGGTGATCTGGCCGGCCAGTGCAAATCGCCAAAGCGAGAGATTATACGACGCGGAAATGCTTCCTTCAGAATATCGGTTGTGGCTCGTGCAGTGTGCGCTGTTGCTCCGGCCTGTTGGAACCACATGCCCTCCAATCCCAATTCATCTCATTGAGGGAGGAAAAAGTCGTTGATCATGGCTCTGTAGCGCTCGCCGTCCACAGTGAACGTTTGGGTCGCAGCGTTCTCGTAAAAAATGGCCCTATGACTCCTCCAGCGTAAACAGCACACCATGCAGTAACTTTGAGTGGGTGTAATGGGTAATGTAATGGCTCTTGGTGGGTTATACGCGGATTTTCGCTGCCCCAGAAGCGATAATTTTGCTTTTTCACGTAACCGGAGAGATGGGAATGGGCCTCATCGCTCATGACGATTTTCGATGAAAAAAATGGCTTATTGACGTGTATTCTGCATCTGTTTACTTCACATATGTCAAAACAGAATTTACATTTGCCGCCATTTGCAAAAGTTATAGCGCATTCCAATAGGGTGATTACTTTTGCTCCACCTAGCTTGTATATACAGTTTTGACTTCGCTACGATTTTATTATACGAGTATGTACCTACAGACTAACTCGCAGCTTCGTTCGCGTGCATGTCAGAAAAACTAATGTGTCGTTTGGAAAAGATGTATGTACCACTCCGCCATTGAAAAGGAAGAATCTTCCGATCTTGTCTGGTGGGAAGCGCCACCTGGGGGTCTCTATCTTCCTTCCGAATGCAGTCACTGCGTCTTCAGGGTTTATAATGTCAATGCGATGAAATGTCACTTTGATTTTGAGAATAATTAAAAATCAAGGCGCCTGGTCGAGGGTCAATAGGTATCTATGCATCTGCCGTATTCAATAAATAAACTGCCCGTCAGGCGCAGAGTGCTGAAGCGTAATCACGGCTTAGAGACTGTCACGGTGAACAAGGATCACGCTTTAAGTGTGAAGTGTGTTGAAAATGTTTCATAAAAAAACAGGCAAAAAAAACGATGAAATCCTTATCTATAAAAATCAATGCCACTTTTCGTTGTAATTTTATAACCCAAGAACGGATGGACCGATTTAGCTAATTATTTTTTTAGAATATTCCTAGTACGAGGATGGTTCATACGGAGAGAAAAATTTAAAATAAATGTTAGGCGGTACGAAGTTCGCGGGGTCAGCTAATTATCTATATAATATTATTGTGATTTCTATTGTGTTCGTGTATCCTTTGTTGGAGATCTCAAATAAATAAATACCTTTAAAAAAATTCTAATTAAGAAAATGCTTCTCTATAAACGATGTTGGAGAGGTTACTCGCCCTCCCAAAAAGATCCTACAACTGCCAGTGTGAAAAGCAAATGACATCCATCACGAAAATAGTTGCACAACATTTTAGTTTTTGATCTCATTTTACTCACGAACACCATAAAACAAGATAAACTTAGAGGTAGCAATAAACAACTGGAGCATATACCACCTGTATCTGAACGGAGTGCCTTTAGAACTCAAACTCAAAGCATTTATTTCAATTAAACCATTTACGGGCACTTTTGAATTGTCGAGTGGTCGGTCAGGCAGAAATATGAAGCTAGTTACCCATTCCAAAGCGTAGTTGGTACCTGTGGAGAAGAACGGGCAAGAAACTCCATGGACACTATTTTAAATTATATTGTTACATAAATATTAGTTACATCATTAATGTTGAATATAGGTATCATTATATGTAAATAAGACGTACACGTTGAGTGTCCAGAGTACAGCAAACTGAAATTTAAACAAAACAATCCATGAATAAAATAATTAAAATAAGCCGTGGCGGCTAAGAGAAGACCAGTCCCAACTGATGGCGCCCGTTCACGAACATGACGCATGGATCAGCACCATTCAGCTCAACCATTTTGAAGGGAGCTAAATGATCCAACACACGCGCCACCGTCAGCGAGACATTTGAGTGAGCATGACATCTATCAGCCGCCAGGGCACATTCAAGTCAATGAAAGACATTACCCGGTAAATGGTAGCTCGATAGTACATAGTACTCACACTTGTTCTATGCAATTATATAATACAAAGGAGATTGAGTTTATACCTACAATGCAAAGGTAGTCTTACAATCTTCAGCAGCTCCAACAGTATTTTCAAATGTTTTGTTCAATTAGTTGTGGTTGTGGAGCAGGACCAGCATTGAGCCAGGCAATTTTATCAGCAATATAATCCCCCAACTTATAATATGCTTGTCTGCACAGTGTTCGTTTTATACAAAATTTTAATTTGTCTCATTCAGTTGAAGTATTTGGGGAGGTATTTTATTATAATATTTTAAACAGTACCCCATGAAAGATGAGTCTACTTTAGCCAGTCTGAAGCCTGGTTGAACTAATAGGTCCCTATTTCTAGTACTTTATTTATGTCTATCACCTCCTTTACTAAAAAGATGCAATTTTTTCCTTACGTACATGATGTTTTTATATGTAGATATATTGACAAGGTACCGTCATGATCTTAATAGCCTTAACAGTTCCCTTAGAGAATCGCGCCTGCGGATATTATATATGGCTCTGATGGCTCTTTTCTGCAGAATAAAAATGGACTCGACGTTTGCAGCCCGTCCCCAAAGTAAAATACCATAAGACATGATAAAAATAACTTATTACAAAATCAGTATAACCGACTTCCATAAAAAAACACTACAAACTGAAAATAACTGTAATTTGGGGAGTTGTTAGCAAGAAATTACCGAAGCTAAAGATCTTTTGCGCGAAGTGTTTATTTTGTGGGGTCGGTAAAATAGCTTTCTTTTTATTGTGGTACCTACTTCACACAAATGGTCGTACTATTTATTGATACTTAGCAATATTTTCACATACCGTACGATAAGGTTATCATACGGTATGTGAGTCACAATAGGTAGATATACTGTTCGTCGTTGAGTTTCGAGACAGTAGGGTTTCTTCTGACGTGACAGTCGAGGCCATCTACGATGTTGCAAAGGCAATACACAGTAAGTCAAAGGCTCACTACAACGTTGTTATGGGGGACTTCAATGCCAAATTGGGATTATAAGAACGCGGCGAATCGAAAGTCAGACCATTCGGTGTGGGGCTCAGGAATCACAGGGGGTAAATGTTGGTCAACTTTCTAAATTCACAGAGGCTCTTCTTGATGAATTCGTTCTTCGAAAAGAAACCCCGAAGGAAGTGGACCTGGCAGAGCCCCTATAACGTGACAGGGAACGAGATAGACTTCATCATGACGGATACGAAGCACATATTTATAGATGTCTCCGTGATCAGTAGGTTTAATACCGGAAGTGAATCAGAATCAGAAACAGTGTTTATTTGTGAAACATAGGTATTTACATAAAGATCTTAGGTTATTATACAAGTATGTGCGCTATATTTTGCCGTGAAGGCGTACAAATATTGAAATAAAAACCAAAATCATAAAAATAACAACTAAACTACAAGTGATTACAGACTTGTGCGAAGAACTCTAAGGATAAATTTTCAAGCTGAGAGAATCCGCATGATGAGGCCTACCCTCCGACCTACGCAGCTTCAAACCGCTCTAGGATCCGAAAAATTCCAACTGGAACTTGAAAATCGATTCGCCCTCCTGGAAACCACACAGGCACTGTTGACGAGAAGGCCAACGAGGTGGTCAAAGCACTACGCGACGTGTCCCGCAGACTTTTCCCATCGCAGCGAAAAAGTAGGATGTCCAAATTTTCCTAGGAGACTTTCGGACATAAGAAGGAAATACGACAGTTGCCATCCACGTAGCCGTCTTCGTCAGATAAGAGGGTCTTAATCGCGACATTAAGGTCGCGATTGAGCAGAACGTGCACTGACTGGACAGGTCCACTCAATCTGTGTGGTTCTTTCCGCAAAAGACCATTTCAGACACAAATCTACATGGTCCTCAAAGATTATTATAATATTATTCTAATTATTGTGAATGTGAGAACTATGTCGGTCATTGATTTATTTATATTTATTTTTGTATTTTTCTCAACGTAATCATGATCTGGCAGTTTGAGTAATTTATGCGGCCTACTCAAATGTCCTTTCTTTGGTATTGTTCGTCAAATCGTTGAGCTCCTTGAGTCTAAGTTGAGCTGCACAATTACTGACAATTGCGTGCACTGACTGGACAGGTCCACACAATCTGTGTGGTTCTTTCCTCAAAAGACCATTGCAGACACCGATCTACATAGCTTTCACATGACCTGACCAAGATTTTGTCTGGACTTTAAAAGAGACTGTGACCTCTGAGTTTGTTTCGGCCTTTCTTCTCAGAGTAGTTAGATAGGAAACGCCGACCCCATTTAGTTTAAAAAAAGTGTTTGTTCAAACCTACTTACAGAAATAAAATCATTTATCATTTAACCGAGGGTCGAAAGTGTACGCTCAGCAATTAGGGAGACCCCATCTGACGAAACTGACAATTGCGAATGGCAGAATCGTTACTTCCAAGTCCGAGATACTCGAGGAAGTCGAGGATTTTTACGGACAGCTTTACTCATCGCGGACGGCGAAACCATTGGGCCATAGTACAGACGACCACCGAGCCGAATTAACGCGCCACTACACGGAGGACATCCCGGATGTCGACCAGAGCGAGATTGGATTGCACCTGGGGATGACGGAATAACAACAGAGATCCTTAAAGCGGGTGGGGCTCCAGTCTAAAGAGAAAGAGCTAGCGAGTCTCTTTAACTCCGTCATCCAAGAGGGTACAATGCCCGAGGCGAGGAGGTGTATATATATCTGGAGACGAGGTGGTTCTGTTTTTCAAAAACTTTGCCAAAACCCTGATGAAGAACTATAGACCCATTTCGCTTCTGCGCCACGTGTACAAGCTGTTCTCGAGAGTCGTCACGAACCATCTCGCCAGGAGACTCGATGAGTTCCAGCCACCAGAACAAGCCGGTTTTAGAAAAGGCTTCAGTACCGTAAACCACATCTATACTGTTCGGCAAATTGTACAGAACACCGAGGAGTACAACTAACCGCTGTGTAAGGCATTTGTGGACTATGAGAAAGCGTTCGACTCCATCGAAATATGGGCAGTTCCGGCTTCTCTGCAACGATGTCGAATTGACTGGCGCTACATCGAAGTGTTGAGATGCTTGTATAACACTGCCACGATGGCTGTCCCGATCCAGGATCAGAAAACCAGCCCCATCCAACTGCTCACAGGAGTGAGACAAGGGGACGTGATATCCCCGAAACTATTTATCAATGCGTTGGAGGACGTTTTCAAGACTCTGGACTGGACTGGACTGGGTATCAACGTGAACGGCGAGTACATCTCACACCTTCGCTTTGCCGATGACATCGTTATAATGGCAGAGACGCTGAAACAGTTAGACTAGATGCTGCACAGCCTGAATGGAGCCTCTCGGCGGATTGGCTTCGGCATGAATTTGGACAGCCGAAAATCATGTACAATTCACACGTGTTGCCGAATCCAATCCACATCGAAGGGTCGCTTCTCGAAATCGTGAAGGAGTCATCCAGTTCGGTAGACACAACTTTGAGAAAGAAGCGGACAGAAGGATCCGATTGGGTTGGACAGCGCTTGGGAAACTTCGTCAAGTCTTCTCGTCGCCAATCCCGTAATATTTGAAGACTAAGGTCTTCAGCCAGTGCATCCTGCCCGTTATGACCTACGGTGCCAAAACGTGGACACTGACATTTGGGCTGGTCCACAAATTCAAGGTTGCCCAGTGCGCTATGGAGCGGGCTATGCTCGGAGTTTCTATGAAGGATAAAATCAGCAATGAAATTGTCCGGAAAAGAACCGGAGTTACCGACATAGCTTGCAGAGTAAGCAAGCTGAAGTGGCAGTGGGCTGGCCATGTTTGTCGAAGGACCGATGGCCGGTGGAGCAGACGAGTCCTGGAGTGGAGACCGCGTATCGGCAAGCGTAGCGTGGGACGCCCCCCAGCTAGATGGACCGACGACCTCAAAAAAGTGGCTGGGACAGACTGGGTGCGGAAGACGGAGGACAGGGTGTTGTGGTACAGCCCGGGTGAGGCCTATGTCCAGCAGTGGACTGCGATAGACACGAAGCAGCTTTCAGGCTTGGTTGCTTCATGGCAAACCAGAGTCTGGTGATATATATAATACTATGCGTGAAACCCGTAAGCGTTTTAAATCTAAGTTGAAATGGTGTCAAGACAATGAGGATAATATTAAAATGGATATCGTAGCAACACACCACAAAGAGAGGGATTTCAATAACTATTGGAAGCACACCAAGAAACTGGAAGCTGGTTCGTGTATCCCTGTGAGTGTTGAGGGTAGGAGTGAGCCCCGTGAAATAGCTGAATTATTTAAGGATCATTTTAGGGTAGGGTCTCCCCTAGGATGTGTGCAGCAGGTACTCGATGCTGAGGTTGCAGGTTGTGAGCGGTTCAGATTTAAGGCGAAAGAAGTCACTCATATTATCCAAAATATGACTAGAGGTAAGACTCCAGGACATGATGACCTTGGCATCGAGCACTTGCAGTTCGCAGGTGTTCATTTACCTAGGGTGTTGGTAATGTTTTTCAATTTGTGTATAGGCCATTCATATTTACCTAGAGAGGTTATGAAGACCACTGTTATACCAATACTTAAAAACAAGACGGGTGATGCCTCCGACAGGGACAACCACAGACCTATCTCACTGGCTACAGTGATTGCCAAGGTGCTGGATGGTTTGCTTGATGGTCAGCTAAGTGAGCGAATAGATCTCTACGAAGCTCAGTTTGGTTTCAGGGCTGGGCTATCGACCGAAACTGTGGTGCTGCGACTCATGCATACTGTTCAGTACTATGTGACGAGGAAGGCGCCTGTATACGGTTGTTTTTTGGACCTGTCGAAGGCATTTGACCTGGTGTCTTATGACGTGCTGTGGGATAAGCTCCTGGGGGAACCAGCACACCCAGAGATGTTATAAATATATTAAGATATTTATTTTTATTTTATTTTTATTTTCCTTTATTGGCCAACCAACAATTGTTTACACTGAAAATATTAAAAGTAACTCTCCATAATCTAGGGTTAGTGTAACAATTTCTTACAGGTTAGCACCGCATGCCCCATAAAGATATTAGGTGTGATATTAGGTGTACGGCAACCAGACTAATTATGTTAGGTGGGCGGGTTCATGTTCGTCAGAGTACAGGTTGGAGTATGGAGTGAGACAGGGTGGCCTTACTTCACCACGGCTCTTCAACCTGTACGGTAGTGGATAGAATGGTGAGCTCAGCGGGGCCGGTGTCGGCTGTTCAGTGGATGGTGTTTGTATGAACAACATTAGCAAGCCGACGACATGGTGCTGCTGAGCCCATCGGTCACAGCCCTTAACTACCACATAGGGATCTGTGGGAGGTACGCGGGGTCGCATGGTCTCAGGAATAACTGTAAGAAGAGTGAACTACTTATTTTCAAGGCGGGTAATAAGAGTCCGAAAACCGTTCCACCGGTCAGGCTTGGAGGAATGCCGTTAGGAAGGGTCAAAAAATTTAAGTACCCGGGGCACTGGGTCACCGAGGACCTCTCAGATGATTTGGATACTGAGCGGGAACGTAGGGCGTTGGCAGTGAGATGCAATATCCTGGTGCGCAGGTTTGCACGGTGCACAAAAGAGATTAAAATTGCTCTTTTTAAAGCATACTGCCAGACATTTATACCTGCAGCCTGTGGGTCCGCTATACGCGTAGATCTTTGAATGCCCTACGGGTCCTGTACAATAATGGTTTTAGGATGCGGTTGGGGTTGCCTCGCTTCTGCAGTGCATAAGGGGCCGTACTATGACGTATTAATTCCATCATTGTTCCAGCGTGAAAGAGAGACGGAGCTATACATGACCGATAGCACTATCTCTTTTTCGCAACGGAATCATGATGGTGTTAACACGTCATCGTACGGCCCCAGGTATGTTTGCTAAGGCCAGCACTGGCTGCTTTAGGGCTATAGTACGGAAAAGACTGACCTCCCTGATGCGCCGCGTGCGGGGCAACACCAACAGCCTTCTGAATACCATATTGGGAAGGGTTGATTGTCCGGTTGTGAGGCACTGGAATACTGTTCACGGATCGGGAGGGGTTCTTTTCAATATAAAATAAATTAAATGTAATAAATTAATAATTTAATGTTTCATTGAATAGTATTATACTAACATACGAGTAGTTCTAAGTATAATTTAGGTACTAACAATCTATGGAATATTTTTGTTTGATTCTGATAATAAATAAATAATAATAATAATAATAAGGTACTCCAACGCCTAGTTCACAAAAAACACCAACAGAGAGCTTAGCTTAATAAAACATAAGTACTACAGCGAACTTGCCACTTAAAGTATATTTGTGCGCACAGCACTTACATAATTATGATAGTTTGCCTATTTATGAGTAGGGTGATACAAGTAATAATAAAATCACGTTATGATTTAAACTTATGAATAATTGTCTAACATTGCATTCTTTAACACTCAGAACACCGCATCAATAATTTTAGTATCATAATTACTATTTCTGATATCACCACTCTTTATTTAAATTCTTTTAGCGCGTTAATGAACCACCAAATAAAAGCGATTTTTATAACATAATCAATATCATTACTTTTTGAAATAACACAGATACATATAAGACGTGTTATTATTATCATAATTTAGTAAGGCTATCACATATATTCGTTACTACAATTTGGCGTCAATAGATGTCGTTACGTGTACCTCTCAGAATACAGAACAAACGTAACAAAGTTTGTTCTGTATTCTGAGGTGTACCTATGGATTACTGTAGATACAGTGCGAAGCGATTGCGATGAAGAAAAACTAAATATAACTCCGTGTTTCACACAATAGTTGAGTATAAAAAGTTAATCATTTATTGATTTCGTACTATTTACGTGTTACTTGAACAACATAATCTCTCACATCCAAACCGACAACAAAACAAAAATTACTAAAATGGTAGAACGGTATAATTATGTTGGTTATTCTTTAAGAACCTAACAATATTTTTATTTTAATATTTTCTATGTGCAGAAACGCCTCGTCTACAAATGTATAATATAAATTACCAAGGTTTTAAATTGAGATAGGTATTTATTCTCTGCTTCTCAGTTATATAAACCGCCCACGCAACATTTGAATCATCGGAACTGCCATTATTCTCCTAAGCTGACAATACAACAATTGTTTTCTCGGGAGAAACATTGAACAGCGTCGCGTCGGTCCCACCGCCGACCGTGGCTTGTCTACAATAGCTACCTGGCTCGAATGTAACCTTTTAACTTTAAATGTTTCAAAGATACATTCCTTTCTCCATTGACAGTCGTACTCAGCCATCTCAAGATCTCTAGATTAAAATACATACCTCCTCTGACTTCCCTGACACCAACTGCTCTTGTTTAAAAATCAGCAAAGTAAGTACCTAGCACTAAATACCTTGGTGTTATGCTAGACCAAAGGCTATCGTGGAACTTGCATCTAGAACTGATAATGAACAGAGTCAGGTAATTAATTTGGACCTTCAAATCTCTTTGCCACGTAGCTACTAAAGATCTTATCCAACAAATTTACTTGTCTCTGGGTCAACCCATATTGACTGTTTACCAATTTGGTGTGGAGCATCAAAGCTGCAGGTCGCAGAGAACTTTACTGAAAGTCATGTACTTTAAACCACTACTATTCCCCACCGAAACCTTATACTTTTTAAACTTCGAACCTGTCCTGCCGATTACTCTAAAGAAGCATAAATCACTTCCCTTCGTCACTCCCAGGATACAAACCAGGAGGAAGAATAAAGTAGCTCCAGAAATCCCAGTCAAAAAGACATTCGCTACAAGACAATACGCAAAACAATCTTCGCGCTTAGACAATTCTCTCAACAAAATTCTCAACCTATGAAATACCGCGACTGCGAAAAGACAAGAGCAAAAGTTACGAAGAAATTGAGGCTATGCTCCGTACAATCACATGATTACCAAAATAAATCCAATCTATAGATAGAATTTGTCGCTGACTAAAACAAAAATACAGAAATCACACCATCCACACCAACATTCACACCCCTACATCACACACACCGCCACCTCACACATAATCCCCCCCCCCCCACACACACACACGCATTTTTTGTATTGTTAAAAACCTTTGGCATGATTTCAAAATGATTTATTGTTTGTTCTCTCACACATATGTCTCTATAGTTAATGTAAACTGGAAGAGAGGAACCACCTAATACAAGCAAATGTTAGCATAAGGTGATTCCAAACTTAACAATATAATTTACATAAGTTGATGATATATATATGTAGGATCAGGAGTGCCGAGCGGTATCTCGTCAGGGTTTGGAGTTCCCATTTTATTAGGAAAAATAAGACTGTATAAACAATCACAAGGTTTTTATTTTTAGTACTTGGTACACAGGTAAACCGACAGTTTTGTCGGGAGCAAGGGCTCTTTATTGAGTCGAATCCGAAGATCGACTCACTCGTAGACAGAGTGCACGCTATTTTATAGAACGATGCCCCCACCTTGCAATCCCTCCACGACAACTCTGTCCGATGACGCACGGAAGTAGGTACGTCACGTGTTTACTTGGTACAAAACACTATAATGCGCTAAATCTAATAAGACTTACATTATAAAGTAATCAAATAATACAAGAATAATTGTTGTAAATAAACAATGGTGATATCACAAAGTAAATCATTTTAAAATCAAAGTAACAGGTCATCAGTTGTTTTGAACAAAACCATCGGTTACAACGAAATAAGTTGCCAAAATCAATGACTGCGTACCGCGTACCCAATAAATTATCTATTAGTTCTAATCATCATTTGCCTGCCCTTTCCCAACTATGTTGGGGTCGGCTTCCAGTCTCACCGGATGCAGCTGAATACTAGTATTTTGTAGTCACTTAATGACCGTATGTCTTGATATTGGTGACTTAGAAGCTTGACTTTTCACTCGCCCAAGATACCGCAGAGGTATTTCAACTTGGTAGGTAGGTACCTATCAAGTTGAAATACTATGGTCTGCGGTATCTACCTAATTGTTCCGGAACAAACTATTTTACAAAAAAAAACAATTGAGTTCCTACACTTCGGAAAAAGAAACAAACTTTAAAATAACTTCAAAAAAGGGTCCTGAGTCCTGACCACGGGTCCTGACAGACGGACAACAAAGTGATCAATGCGATTCTCCTTTTAGGAAAAAAAAAACTGACGCAACACGGGAGTCAACTCCGGTAATTAACCATAAAAAAATCCAAGTGTTATTTTAAAGAAAAAAATACAAAGCGTTATTCTTTTTTAATATATTATATTAAATTAAATAAAATGAATAAAGGAGATTTTATAATTTTAGTTACAGTTCCACAATTTTAGGGTTGTTAAGCCCTAAATTTGCGGAACTAGAGTTGACTCAGTGTTTTGTGGAGGTTATCAGTTCGGATGTTTTTTTTTTTTTTATGTTTGTTCGGAATTCACTTAGACGGAATTGCAAAATTATTTTTTTGTTCAAAATAAGTTTAATCCGAAATGGTCCCATTAAAATTTAATATTATTATAGCTATGATGATGAGTTTCGGAGACAGACAACGGAACTCTTCAAAAAATGACAGCAAAGCAACCGCGATTACTGCCATCGCATAAATATGCATTGTTTACGCAATCACACAACATAACATCACGCCTGTACACTCGAAAGGGTTGCGCAGATGTATTCAGTATATCAGGGTACACCCACATTTGCTATCAAAGTTAGTAGCATAATTTTTCGCGATGGAAGCTAGTTGTAGCTCATAGTATTCAAGCTTGATTCAATATAAAATTACATAGCGAGTAGTGGTATACTAATTTTTGTGGGATAAGTACCGCAACTAAAAAGTGAAAAATAAAAACTTTTTTATAAAAAAAAACAACCGACTTCCAAAAAAACACTACTAAAGTGAAACATTAATTTAATTTCGGAAGTCGGTGACCAAAAACAAAAATAAAAAATCAAAGACACCGACTACCGAAATTAAAGTTATTTTTAATTTAAAATTTAGGTTTTTTAACTATATAATAAATGACGTGTTTCCTAAGAACAATATGTTCCCACCTCTATAATTATAATAGTTAGAGATTGGTACATAATAACTCCCCTGCACGGAACGCACGCACACCTACAAAGCGTACACACACTCACACGCTGAGTCCTAAGCACGCCACGCGTACGTGTGCGCGCTTCTGGTGACGAGCTAACGAAGCGCTACGTCGTCGGCGTCGTCTGTACGAGCACGCAGCAACACAACACACTGCGTTACAACATCGTGTCAATAAGACGAGTACTTTGACGATATAATCCATCGAGAAACCCGTGACATTTTTTCGCAGTGTGGGGTCTGCTTGACGATAAATGATAAAACATTTTTGAGAATCGCGCTACCTGCTGGTCTGCTTGGCTGCGCGTGTGGCGTGCATGTGTGTGTGACGTGCGTGTGTCGCAGGTGATGTCGCTGTCGGGCGACGTGCTACCGCAGTATCGGCAGGAGGCGCCCAAGACGCCGCCGCACATCCTGCTTCACTACTGCGCCTTCAAGGCCATCTGGGACTGGATCATTCTGTGCCTCACATTCTACACGGCCATCATGGTGCCGTACAACGTGGCCTTCAAGAACAAGACAAGTGAGGACGTGTCGCTGCTGGTCATCGACTCCATCGTGGACGTGGTGTTCTTCATCGACATCGTGCTGAACTTCCACACCACGTTCGTAGGGCCGGGCGGCGAGGTCGTGAGCGACCCCAAGGTCATCCGCAAGAACTACTTCAAGTCGTGGTTCCTCATCGACCTGCTATCGTGCCTGCCCTACGACGTCTTCAACGCCTTCGACCACGACGAGGACGTGAGTACTGCCCGGCCATCCGGTGTCCCGCCGCAAAACCCTCACAACACACTTTCCATTCACCATTATTCAGAATTACACTACTTTGCATATACTTCTTTCTCGATACTTGTCGCGGTACATCGCCTGTCTCTGGATCGGCAGGGCATCGGAAGCCTGTTCAGCGCCCTGAAGGTGGTGCGGCTGCTGCGCCTGGGCCGCGTGGTGCGCAAGCTGGACCGCTATTTGGAGTACGGCGCCGCCATGCTCATCCTGCTGTTGTGCTTCTACATGCTGGTGGCGCACTGGCTGGCGTGCGTGTGGTACTCAATAGGCCGCTCGGACGCCGACTCGGGCCTGCAGTACTCGTGGCTGTGGAAGCTCGCCAACGTCACGCAGAGCCCGTACTCATACGTGTGGTCCAACGAGTCAGACGGGCCCGAGCTCGTCAACGGCCCGTCGCGCAAGACCATGTACGTCACCGCGCTCTACTTCACCATGACCTGCATGACCTCCGTGGGCTTCGGCAACGTCGCCGCCGAGACCGATAACGAGAAGATCTTCACCATCTGCATGATGATCGTGGCAGGTGCCGGAACTCTTCTGTTATTAGCCGGAGCACGGCGCGACCCCCGCGCAGGGCTCCACTGCAGCGGGGGCCGCGCCTCCCGCAATCCTTGTGTCCTCACTTTCGCGTGCGCACGGTGTGTTGTACTTACGCACCATCGCTGCACCTTCCACCCCAGCCCAGTCCTGTACTCCGTCCGCAGACCTCTATATATTTTGTTAGTATTTAGTTGTGTTGTCCGCCCCCACCCCAAATCCCCGTGCAGGCCCACGAAGCGTCGCGGCGCGTCACATACGTGGTCATGAGCGTCATGTACAGCAAGAGCCCGGATCACACTTGTGTATATACTTATAATAATGGGATTACTGTATTGTACCGCATTGGTGTCGGATCATAAAATGATTATGCGTAAAAAGATCAGTCTACTCTCGATGAGGTCACGATAGCACTTTCTGCGTATCGTCCGTATTACACGGTACACAACGACACACAACAAGTGCTGCGTGGCTGCTGATGACCACTCTTTCGCCGTATTATATTTTTATAACAATTCCGATTTCTAACATTAAACCTTTTGTCTGTTATTGTTAGCCTACCAACTGCCAAAAACTGTCTCTGTAAATATATACCTGAGTTACCTGCTAAAATCATACATAACCCTTTTGGCTCCTTGGTTTTTGGCTTTTGGTCCTTTTGGCTTGGTCTCTTCGTCGGAATCTGCCGCCAGACTGAATTATAGATAGTAAAAAAATATATAAATAGTGATACGAAGCTTCACGTAGTCGTACATGACGCTCGTCATCGTTTGGTTGGATCACCCGTAACGTTACAAACATATTATTGATGACACATTAAAATGAAGTTCGTACGTTTTGATATGTATCGCAGATACTATACTAGTTTCTGGTCACAAAAATTCGGTGTGTCATAGAAGAGTTTGTTGCTAGAAAAGTATATTTGTACCAACCTATGTACTTACCTTATTTGTTTGTGAAGTAATCGTTGTCCCACGTTGAGCGGGGAACGGGGAGCCTTCTCCCGCTCACCGCGAAGCGTTCCAATGTTGGCAGCCCTGCTGTACGCCACCATATTCGGCCACGTGACCACCATCATCCAACAAATGACGTCGGCCACGGCCAAGTATCACGACATGCTGAACAACGTGCGCGAGTTCATGAAGCTGCACGAGGTGCCCAAGGCACTGAGCGAGCGCGTCATGGACTACGTCGTGTCCACGTGGGCCATGACCAAGGGACTGGACACCGACAAGGTATGCCACGCCGCCCTCTCCCCCGCCGCCCCCGGCTCAGGCTCTGACATCCGCGTGCCCGCAGGTGCTGAACTACTGCCCCAAGGACATGAAGGCGGACATCTGTGTGCACCTGAACCGCAAGGTGTTCAATGAGCACCCCGCCTTCCGACTAGCGTCGGACGGCTGCCTGCGCGCACTCGCCATGCACTTCCAGATGTCGCACTCGGCACCCGGTGACTTGCTGTACCACACGGGCGAGTCCATCGACTCACTGTGCTTCATCGTCACCGGCAGCCTCGAGGTCATCCAAGACGACGAGGTCGTCGCCATTCTCGGTACGTGATACTCAGGATTTTCATTAAATTCAGGTGATAAATCAATCTACATCAGGTTCGGATCGACTCTGTGATGGTGTAATATATCTAGTTGGTACCTACTCGTGCTTTCTAGTTGTATCAGGGAGGGAGGAATCAGTGTACTGATGTACCACTGACGAACAATCGATCCCTTATTCTTGTACTAAATAACACAATCCAAAATGAAATACAAAAAACTATCACAAAGAGAAAGTAAAATATTTTAAAAGATACCCACAAAAACTAACAAGTGAGCAAGAACTTGTAAATAGCGATATAAACACAATAAATTAGAAAATCAAAACACAACAAGAAGAAAACAGAGAAATAGAATAAACCACCATAATAAAAAATTACCATAATAAAAAATCAACAAAACGACACAAATTAAAAAAAAAATGTTTTATTTGGATTTACAGAATATGACCAAGAATCCGAGAATCAATTAGAATATCGTATAGTTGAAGCGTTCAAAGATATCCTGAATGTTGACCTGACCGGATATTTTGAGGGACTTTTACCTGAAGGAAGATACAACAATTCTCGGACACTTATTATTATTGAGCTAATAAGCAAACGAATGACGAAATATGTCAGTTCAGGTTCGTAGTATGCACACCACTTTGTTATGAGGGATTTTAACACCAACCTTCTTGCCCACAATTCCCCTCGGTCCTCTAAACTCCTACACCTTATCGCGTCAGCCAGTCTGCATGTATTGGGTCTCCAACCCACCCATCATAATATAGCAGGTGATGACACCTGGCTTGACCTTATCCTCACCTCTAATCCTTCCTTAGTTTACTCACATGGTCAACATGTTGCTCCTGGCTTTTCCCATCATGACCCTATTTTTCTGTCCTATGTCCTTAAACCCCCTAAACCTAAACCCACATTCCAGTACAGGCGTGCCTTTGCACGTATGAATAGCGAGAGGCTTCAACGAGATGCATCCAATATTGACTGGTCACCCCTGGAAGTAGCTGTTAATTGACGAAAAAGTTAGTTTTTTCAACGATTTTGTGGTCAAGCTATAAGACACCCATGCTCCTGTCAAGAAAATAAAGTTAAAGCGTCCACCTGCACCTTGGATGAACAGGGGAGTTTGGATGGCAATGCGAATGAGAGACCGCGCGTTTTGGAAATTTAAAAAGGATCGCTCGGAGGACAATTGGAACTTTTATAAGGCTGCCAGGAATCGGTGTAATCAGATGATACGCAATGCTAAACGCCACCACATTCTCAGTAATATCACTTCTTCTTCTCCTGTCGATACTTGGAAGTTCTTGGGATCTTTAGGCATCGGCAAATCGCGACATTCAGACCTTCCTAACACAATTGGTTTGGACGATCTAAATCGCCATTTCTCCACGGTTCCAAATCTAGATAGTCTAACCAAATGTCAAACACTCGACTACCTTGCTGGTCTGATGCGTCCCAGTATCAACCCCTTTGTCTTCACCCCAGTCGACCTGGGAGAGATCAAAAAGATTATCCTGTCGATTAAATCCAAAGCCGTGGGCTGCGATAATATTAGCCGCCATATTATCGTGACGGCTCTTGATTAACTACTCCCTGCAATCTCCCACATCATAAATGTTTCCCTTTACACCGGTGTTTTCCCTTCTCTGTGGCGTAAAACCCTTGTTCAGCCCCTGTCTAAGATATCCATTCCCTGTCTTCCTGGTCACGTTCGCCCAATTTCCATCCTTCCTTTTCTATGTAAAGTGCTCGAGGCCAGCGTTCACAAACAATTCTCCCACTTTATTCACCACAACTCTCTCATCAGTCCATTTCAATCCGGTTTCAGGCCCGGGCACAGTACCGTTTCAGCTCTCCTTAAAGTGACCGAAGATATAAGGCGGGGAATGGAAGACACTAAAGTTACAGTCTTAGTGTTAATTGACTTTTCCAATGCTTTTAATACCGTCAGTCACGAAGTCCTTTTATCCATCCTTTCCTATCTTATGGTCTCTCCGGAGGTACTGAAGTGGTTTTCCTCTTATGTCATCGTCATTACGTCATTCGAGAGGTAGTTGCTGAAAATCAGCGCTGTTGACGATAAGTTCGTCCGAAGTCACAGCATTTTGCTGAGCAACGACCTTTTCTTGCACAGATACGACGCACGGCATAATTGCTTATATTATTGTTGTTTTTTTGTTACAAAAGTAGTTATTTTTCCACTCTGCAATTGGCATTTTGTTTTTGTTTTGATTCATTTGTGATTGTTTTGCAACTTTTGTTGTCAACTGTCAGTGTCGCAGACGCATCTGGATTGATTTGTATTATCAATGTCACATACTACTTAGAGATGTCAATGTCAACTAAGGTGTCTTGTCTTTGGTCTCTGGCACTGACACATCAAGCAATGGACAAAATTGTCGGCAATATGTATGCTTGAATATGAGGCTTTTGATAACGTTGGATGTGTATACTTTTATGTCTCTTTTTTATTATTTTTTTATTTGTAATGTGCGTTTTGTTTGTGCAGAATAAACAATTTTTCTTTCTTTTCTTTTCTTTCTTATCTTCGGGGACGTCAGCGGTCAGTTTATGCTGGAGACTCTTCGTCGAATTGATGTGATCATGCAGCTGGCGTACCTCAAGGCGGTAAATTATCTCCTCTTTTATTTTCCATTTTTATTAACCTCATTACCACCGAACTTCAGACTGCGTATCATCTTTATGCTGACGATTTGCCGCTTTACTGCCGGGCAAGTGTTGGCAACATATCCGTTGCGATTGAGGAGCTAATCCGGGATTTAGATGTCGGTTGTCGGGATTTGGGGTGGCGGTTAATCCCGCAAAGTGTCAGGCTATCATTGTTGGGAGCCCCTACAGCATGAGGAAGCTGAACGGCTTAACTGTGCCACCTGTAATCTTCGACAACTCCGTCATCCCGTTTAGCTCTGATGTTAAGAATCTTGGTCTGCATGTCGATACTTGTCTAGACTGGCGAAGCAGGTCACGACTGTAAGTCAAAAATTCACCGGAACGTTGCGGTCGCTATATCGGTTGAAAAACCTTCTCCCATCACACATAAAAGCAATGCTTATATTTCCTATTAATTGAGTATGGTGATGTGTGTTACTATGACCTGAATGCAGATCTCCTCAATAAACTTGACCGCCTTCTCAATAACTGCATTCGATTCGTTTTCAAACTTCGGAAGTATGACCACGTATCTGCACACCTACTGCTTTTAAAATGGTTACCCATTCGTCAGCGCAGAGTTGAGGGCTCTGAATATCAGGACAGCAACCAGTCGGTTATCATTTAAAGTGAAGGTACGTGAACATATCCGTCAGAAGTTGGCTGAAACATCCCAGCGCTGAGTTGCTGGTTTCGTTTTCTCCTCTACCGATCGTTATTTCTCCTGACCAAGGTTTATTTTGTTTTTATGTATGTATGTCATTTCCGAGCTATCTAGGTATCCCGTATGGTGCACCTGCCATGGTATATCTCTGCATCACCCTAAGGTTGACTGGTAGAAAATGCCTCAGGCATTAAGTCCGCCTTTGTACAGTTTTTTTTTACTTGTGCATAAAGTTTTAATAAATAAATGTGTATTAGACAACGCAACGAATAACTTAATGAGGCAGCACTTCGACAAAAACAAAAGCATTACAAGAAAATTGACGCTCAGCAAGACAACAGGGACACCACGCAATCATTAGATATTATAAATTAATTCTAGACGGACGACAAGAAGAACTCACTGACATGACCAAAACAAAACTACGTAACAAAAAAAAATGGTTGTCTTTATAGTCGGTTTACGGACGATAGTTTTACGTGATAACGTCATAAAGAAACATCGATGAAGCACTACTACTACTGTAGCGGACGGCAGGGGCACGCCCAGTACCCGCAGTCTTCCTGCGACAATGTCCCAACGTTTTGCCTGGCCTTTACCTCATAGAGGTTCATGCATTTTGAACCTAATTTTCCTTAAGCCGAAATCTTAGGAGCCTTTATTTTTATATATTTCTACCTTTAATCATTACAATTTTGATATTTAATATGTCTTATATATTCCTTATTAATATTAAATAATAATATTTAGCTTATTTACACACAATAAAAATTTCATAGAACAAAAACCTCTCAAAATGTAGGTCGGTACATTTTCATTTCACAAAATCCCTTATAATTTCTTATCCTGTCGTCCGATTTACATAAAACAAACTGTAATATCGTTTTTATAGCTATCAGTATATTTTAAAACTAAATTTATTAAAATATGTACATAAACAAAAAGTACGTTTTCAAGTTACGTAAATTATACCTACTCTAATTTTTACTTGCTTAAAAATTACCCTACCAAATTAAACAGTCTTATTAGATCAAAACACGAAAACTAATAGGAAACTAAGCAATAAACTAATTAAAAGATATTAAAAACAACAAAATACATAATCCCTTACAAAATTCTAGTTAGAAATATTTCTTAGCTTACAATGATCTTAGCGGGCGTCAAACTACTTGCGCCTCTATGCACAGATATTATGGTCTCGTCGCTGACAACTACTCTAACCTTGATCGGATCCGCAGAGCCAGCTGGTGGCGTAGCTGAGCCAGTAGTTTTACCCACTAATAATAATGAACCCATTGTGATCCAGCCTGTCCCCAACTTGCTGTCCCTCCCCAGCGACGCCCTAAGCCGAGGTTCGTACCCCACACGGGGTGCCCTTGGGTGATGGTCGCTTATTTTATAATTAATATTATGCCCATGGCTGCAGGCTTTGAGTTAGCTCGAAGGCACCACAGGATTGACTGGTTAAGCAGTCACGGTCTCTCAAGGCCAACTGCGAACAAAAAAAAAAAAATACAACTATTCTACTACTATACTATTCGGAAGACTAGCTCTGACGTCTTTTTTTTTAATGTATTGCATCTCGGAGTTATCCTTGAGAGGCCGTGACTGCTTAACCGGTCTATCCTGTGGTGCCTTGAGCTAACTCAAGCTCGGACGTCACGCGAGAAGAGAGATAAATGTGACACAAACTAACGCTAACGAAAGGGAAAGGGCTGATCGTGCCTCTCTATCGCTTGTTCCGCGCTCTCGCTTGCACGCTCAGGCTCAGACGGAACGTTACACTTTTTCGTGCATGCAGTCTGTGTTCATCGATTTATAAGACGTTATCACGTCAAAACAAGAAGAAGAAATAAAGTTCCTTTTACAAAACTGCACTTACTCGTATGTGGTCAGACTAGACAATAAACCTTTGTTGTCTCAGACGCAATTAAAACCTCTCAAGCACCGAACGAAATACGCGCGAAACTCGCGTGAAGTACCGTTACGCGCGCCTTATCGCGATGTGATTTGTTGACCCCGCTCACAAAAAAACGCTGTAGCTCCGATTCTTTTGCCTCTATTTACATTCTGTAAACAGTTACGGGTTCTCAAAGGGGCTACTCATGATAATATTAACAACACTCATAATAGTAGGTACGTTAGTATTATAAACATCATATTCAAATCAGAGAACTGACTGAAAGCCGGCTTGTTGCTGTATTATGTTTTATTTATTTTTTCTATTTATTTAAAGAATTTTTATACATAAGTACATGTCGATTCCATCGTATCTTATCTTAAGTTCATCTACTTACAAAATTATGGCTTACGACTAAATAACATAAACAGCGCTTTAGCGGCTTCAGACAAAGGCGAGGACAACATCTCGTGGAACATACCCACATTAGTTCTGTTCAAGTGGAAAGTTCCTATAAAGAGCTCTCGATCCGTCTCGAAACGGACACATTCTACCAACAGGTGATGTACGTCTTCAATTACACCGCACACGTCACAGTTTGGAGAATTTGATTTCCTCATCATCAGATCTTAACCTGAACGCTATTACAGTCAAAGGTCTACTTAAACTCCCATTAATGAGCCATGGTATACGAGGAGGCTCGCATTGTATTGTTTTATACCAAATTCCTTTTTCCAAAGATCTCTCATTAAAGTATTCCGTCCAGTTATTGTGACAGTACTTTTTGTATTTAGGCAACAACTCAGTGTAATTTGGCAAAATTCAAACCTCTTTTCCATCTACTGCTGCTTTTCTCGCCAACATGTCAGCCTCCTCGTTACCTCTGATGCCAATATGTGATGGAATCCACTGCATTTTCAACTGAATGTCCTTTAAATTGTTCTCGTAGATTTCAGAGAGGATGTCATAAGCTATCGATGTATCTCTGCCACCAGAGGCGCATCGAGCTATATGATACAAAGCCCTTCTACTATAGGAACAAATTAGAACTTTATTTTGTTGAATTGACCGAGAGTACCAAAGTGCTTCTAAAATTGCTATGAGTTCCATCGACATAACTGAAAATTCGTGGGCTGATTTAAAACAATTATTGTAAGCAGATTGATTTGCTACATTAGGATCATAAAAAGCAGCACCGCGACCACTAGAGCTTCTTGAGCCATCAGTAAATATAGCATACCAACCGACATATTTTTCTCTTAACTCGCATATAACGTTGTGTTTTAAAATGGTATAATCGTGTTTTTTTTTTTTTGCGTGAACTATACTGTCTAAGTGAAATTTGATTACATTATCAACATTGATGTTAGTCACCCATGTTTTAAGAGAAAACAATCTTAACGGTGATGACGCTGACATGATCTCGTTTTTCATTAAATTATAAATGTCTACAAGTTGAGGAGTTTTTTTCAAGTTTTTGGAGTTACAAAGGGAACTTAGTTCGGATAGTAAATTAATAGTAACATTGTCAGACTGAGAGAAAGCTTTCAAACAAAATTTGCATGCTAAATATTTCCTACGTAAATGCAGAGGATTTTTAATGATTTTTTAATGATTTTTAATGATTTTATTTTATTTCTGTAAGTAGGTTTGTTACAAACACTTTTACATGTCAATCATATTTTTAAAACTAGATGAGGTCGGCGTTTCATAACTGACTACTCTGAGAAGAAAGGCCGAAACAAACTCAGAGGTCACAGTCTCTTTTAAAGTCCAGACATAATCTTGGTCAGATCATGTGAAGACCATGTAGATTGGTGTCTGAAATGGTCTTTTGAGGAAAAACCATACAGATTGAGCGGACCTGTCCAGTCAGTGCACGCATTTGTCAGTAATCTTGCCGCTCAACTGAGAACTTAAGGAGCACAACGATTCGACGAACAATACCAAAGAAAGGACATTTGGGTAGGCCGCATAAATTACTCAAGCTGCCAGATCGTGAAACTAACTAAGAAATAAAATAAAAAAGTAATAATCCACATAATCTTCACATTCACAATAATTTAAATAATATAATACTTTACAAAGTAATTACTCATGTCATTGTATGTATAAAATTCATCAATGTCAATGTGTATATAAATATTCGAACATAATCTTTGAGGACCATGTAGATTAGTATCTGAAATGGACTTCTGAGGAAAGAACCACGCAGATTAAGAGGACCTGTCCAGTCAGTGCACGCATTTGTCAGTAACCGTGCAGCTCAACTCAGAACTTTAGGAGCTCAACGATTCGACGAACAATACCAAAGAAAGGACATTTGGGTAGGCCGCATGAACTACTTAAACTGCCAGATCATGATTAAAACTGAAACAATGACCCACATAGTCCTCAAATTCACAATATTATTAAAACAATAAATTGTACTTCTCAAGGTAAGCATTCAAGTCGTTCTGTTATAATAAATATCAATTTATCAGTGTATGTAACAGAAATAAAAGAAAACATTCAGTATGCAGAAAATTGGAACAACTCAATCCCAAGCCTTTTTGTCCTCAATATAATCCTTAACGGTATAAAAGCCTTTTTGGCACAACTTACGTTTAATGAATGATTTGAATTTATTAAGGCTTAGATCTTGAACGTGGCTTGGAAGTTTATTATAAAAGCGTATACATTGACATCTGAACGAGCCACCTATTTTCTTGAGCCTTGTGGTAGGTACAACGAAGCTGTGTTTGTTCCTAGTATTTATATTATGGATATCACTGTATTTTTTAAACAAGTTTATATTTTTATGGGCATATAAAAGATTTTCAAAAATATACTGTGAAGGCACAGTCATTACATTAATCTCCTTAAATTTCTCTCTGAGAGTGTGTCTCGGGCTTAACTTATAAATTGATCGAACAGCTCTTTTCTGCAAAACAAAGATAGTCTGAATGTCGGCGGCATTTCCCCACAACAGAATACCATACGACATTACACTATGAAAATAGCTAAAGTACACTAAACGGGCTGTCTCTATGTCAGTTAAATTACGAATTTTTCTAACAGCGTATGCTGCGGAGCTAAGCTTTTTTGATAGTTTATCTATGTGTGGGCCCCACTGAAGCTTAGCATCCAAAGTTAAGCCCAAGAATACTGTGCTATCTTCAGGATTCAATTCTCTGCCCTTTATCAATACATTAGTTAACACCTGTCTAACGTGAGGCAGCGTAAACTTAATGCATTTGGTTTTTTTTTTCATTAAGTAGTAAATTATTAACATTGAACCAGTGAACTACTTTTGAGATCGCGCTATTTACATCGTCAGTAACCAGCTGCTGACGTTTAAGTTTAAACAAAAGTGAAGTATCGTCCGCAAACAACACTATATCATGATTATCCTTTATGAGGTAAGGCAAGTCATTAATATAAATAAGAAACAAAAAAGGACCAAGAATTGAGCCCTGTGGGACTCCCATTGTTACTATAGATCCGGGAGATCTTTTACCATTAACGTCAACGCTCTGAACCCTATTATTCAAGTATGAAGTAAGAAGATCCAGAGCGGTGTTCCGGATCCCGTAGTGGCGGAGTTTCCTGATTAGCGTTTCATGAAGAACGCAATCGAACGCCTTGGACAAATCACAAAAAATGCCCAAGGCATCGCATTTATCTTCCCATGCATTATAGATATGTCCTAAAAGTTCAACACCGGCATCAGTAGTTGAACGACCCCTTGTAAAACCGAACTGTTTACTATGTAATAATTTATGTTTATTAAAAAATCTTTGCAATTGGGCTAAAATTAATTTCTCAAAAATTTTACTAAAGGTAGGTAGTACTGAAATAGGTCTATAATTTGTGGGGTCTGTAGTACTACCTGATTTAAACAAAGGTATTATTTTACTATTTTTCATGAGGTCAGGAAACTCTCCACAGTCGATACAATTGTTAAAAATAAGAGCTAAAGTAGGTGCTACAATGTCAATAATAGACTTAGCAACTTCTACAGAATTACCCCACAGATCTGCAGTCTTTTTTACGTTTAAAGTGTGAAAGGTTTTAATTATATCTCTACAAGTAATATGTTCAAAATGAAATTCCGAATCGCAAACATTAACATTTTCTTTAAGCAAATACTCAGCAACAGAAGGTGATGAGTTTAGTGATTTAGTAGTTGAAACGGGAATATCTGAAAAGAAATTTTCAAAGGCCGCGGCGACTTGTGAGTCAGATTTTATTATGTTGTCTTTAATGGACAGGCTGTAGTCAGTATTTCGGTTACTAGACCTTCCCGTTTCACTATTAACAATATTCCAAGTCGTTTTAATTACATTACTACTGTTTTTAATCTTCGAACTCAAATAACGGGACTTGGCCATACAACAAACTTTTTTAAATAATTTTGAATAATTTCTAACATATAAATTAAATTCAGCAGTGTTTAAAACGGTCCTTTCATTGTACAGTTCATAAAGCCGTGTTCTACTTTTATGAATACCAATGGTAGCCCAATCACTGAAAGATGCGTTGCTATTAACCGAGATAGTCTTGGGAACAAAGGTGGAATTAAATTGTTTACAGTATATATTAAAAAAATCATCATATAGATGATTAGGATCAAAATTAATAGATAAAACTGGTAATTTATTAATGAGTTTAACTTTAAAAGCTTCCAAGCGACTTGCAGTTTTGGGGTTGACAGTGATATCCTTTTTAGCCACTTTCTTGATTTGGTTTTGGATAGTAATCCTTTGCCCGCAATGATCAGAATCTAGTAAATTTATTATTTCTTTGTGGCTTGGTATAACATCTGTATAAATATTATCTAGGCATGTTGCACTAGTAGGGGTTATTCTAGTGGGCTCCAAAAATAGGTTTACAAGATTGTAGGACTGAAACAGACTTAATATTTTACTACAAGAACCTGAGTTTTCTAATAAATTAACATTAAAATCACCGCAAGTGATAATGGACTTGTTCGAGTTACAAATCTTGTTTAACACTTCATCCATTACCTTTTCAAAGCAGTCATATAATCCTGAAGGGGGTCTGTACACACTTAATACAATAAACTGCTCCAATTCTATACAGGCTATTTCTATAGGAGGAACGCAAAGCTCTGACTCCATTACATGTATGGGTGTGCTTCTTATGAAACCACCTATAATCCGTAGTGCTTGGTTCTGCACTTTGTCCAACTTATAAGTGTTAGTCTTACAACTATTATCAAACAAAAAGGAACTATAATCTACTCTGCTTCTAATTAAAGATACGTAAAGTTTACGCAAATGTTTTGGATGTACCCCCCATTTAGACCCCGCCAAGACTTTAAGCAAATTAAGATGCTTTTGGGTCTTTTGGTAACATTCATTTATTTGTTTACCCCACCATAAACAACTATCGAGCCAAACACCTAAATACTTATACGATGTGACTAATTCTAGAGGATTGTTATTAATTATGATCGGTAACTGGAGATTTTTCCGCCCTCTGCTAAATAAACATAATTTGGTTTTAGTAGTCGACAATGTCAACCCCAATTGATTTAATATAATAACCATAGCGTTAAGTGCATTTTGAATATTATTTACACTTTCTGTCATGTTTTTATTACAAGTATACAAAACAAAATCGTCAGCGTACTGGCAAATAAAGATATTGTTTATTTCTTTACTGACTTTAATTGTAGCTATGTTAAAGAGGATGGGAGGCATAGGGTCACCTTGAGCGAGGCCCCTGCTGGCATATCGCATAATAAATTTACTCTCGTCAAGATCATCCCTAATTTTTAAATGTCTCTCCGTCAAAAAGTTCAATAAATATAAACATATTCTTTTACCCACCCCTATTTCATCGAGATTTACTATTAGTTCATTAATCAATATATTAATACATGCATTCTCGATATCCAAAAAACATGCTAGTGTGGGGGAATTATTCGAATACCCTATTTGTATTTGCGTGACAAGGCGAACTAAATTATCATAACATGACTGTCCCTTCCTGAATCCAGTCGTAAAAGGTGTTAGTATTTTATTATTTTCTACATACCACTCCAAACGCTTCGTTATCATACCATGTAAAATTTTGCAAACACATGAAATCAAAGAGATTGGACGTAGCTTAAGATTATTGTTTGAAGCATTTTCTCTCTTTGGTATTGGCACAACTCTGATGTCACGCCATTGGACAGGGATCTCTCCAGTTACAAAAATTATGTTATATAATTTTAACAAATGTAGTTTAGCACAATGTGGTAGGTGGTAAATCATTGAGTATGTGATTCCATCGTCACCGCGGTATCTTTTTTTTTAAACAATTATACATTTCTTGAATACTGAAGGGGATTTCTAATATATCATTAGCTGATCGTATCTCTGGTGAGCATGAATTCACATAATCAGGAGCCAGACTATTTAAAAGAGCTTCTTTTTTATCGTCAGAAATATACGTCACAGGTGACCGACGTCCTTTTAACCATCCTAGTTGCTTCCACATTTCCGATATAGATGTTGTTTCATTAATGTCATCACAGTATTTCTGCCAATTTTGACTCCTAGCTCGTTGAATAGCTAATTTGGTGTTAAAACTAATGTGTTCTAGTATATTTAGATTAGATGGAGAAGGATTACTCCTAAATTTGCTAAGAGCTAACCTACGTTGAGCAATAAGTTTAGAGAGTGATTGATTCCAATATGGCTGAGGCCGAAAATTATTACTTGGATTATTAAATTCTTTGGTCATCGGTATGTAAAGATCTGCTGCACTATTAAGTTTTTTTAATAAAATTATTATATTCCATTTGAACGTCAGTAACTTCAATAGAGGTTGTAGAATAATAATTTTCTAAGTATTTATTATAATCATTCCAGTTGGCAAATTTAAAATTACGTTTTTTATTTATTTATTTTATTTATTTATTTATTTAAATAACATGGGAGACTTACAGCTAAAACAAACAGATTAAGGACAGTACATTAGTCTGAAAGCCAATTACAGGTCTCCACTTATAAAATACAGAGAAGAAAAAATAAATTCTAAGGACATTCACACCAAACTACTATACTCGCGTATACTACAGCATAATCTTATGTTGCTCGAACTGCTTAGCAATCATCATAACAAGATAAATTACATGAAAAAGTTACGGCTTAAGCACTTCCTGGCTGACGACACACTAGTTAGGAACGGATCTATATCGTACTGTTTACAAAGCTTGTTAAAATTTCTGCTTGCACGCACAATGTACGAATTCTGCCTATAATTGGTTGAAACAATTGGCACGCGCAATGGTGGATTGTATCGCTTACACTTCATGGGAGTGTTGAAATAAAATTTTGTCAAAATATCGGAACAGTTTATAGTATTGTTAAAGATTTTCAACAAACACACACAGTCCGAAATCTCGCGGCGGTTGAGTAAAGGTAATGTATGAAATTTTTTACACAGGTTACGGTAGTTTTCCGAATGATACGGTACTTTTGATGATAACATAGATACCTTATGAACCTTTTTTGGATGCTTTCAATGCGGTTAATATATTTGTGATAACATGGGTTCCATATTTCAGACGCGTATTCCAAGTGGCTTCTAACAAAAGTACAGTATAGAATTTTTAAAGTTTTTGCTTGAGTGAAGCATTTGGATAACCGCATTATGAAACCCAGTGATTTTGAGGCCTTGGCGACTATTGCATCAACTTGTATTTCAAAAGTGAGCTAAGAATCGTGATTAGAAAGAAACCGAACATTTAGCGGGATTAAGATCCAGCTTGTTTCTTTGGCAGTAGTCCTCTAGGCGACGCAGATCATTCTGAACTGCCGTTACGTCCATTTGCGATGATACTGTGGCATAGATTTGCATATCATCAGCAAAACACAGAAGTTTGGATGAAGTCAAGCAAGAGTCGATGTCGTTAATGTAGATTATAAATAGCAATGGACCGAGCAAAGAGCCCTGTGGTACTCCACTAGGAACAGGGACCCAGCTAGATATATAATTATTTAGTACTACTGCTTGGGACCTGTTGACAAGGTAAGAGGAAAACCATCTGAGCAGATCGCCACGAATTCCCATGCCATTTAACTTGGATATCAGAATGCTATGATCAATTCGATCAAAGGCTTTGCTGTAGTCTGTATAAATGACATCAACCTGCTTACCGTTGCACATGGCATCAGTTAAAAAATCATTAAGGAGAATCAGGTTCGTGACAGTAGACCTCCCTTTTAAAAAACCGTGTTGGAAAGAGCTAAATTAATTTTTCAGAGCAGTATAAACCTGATTATATATTATTCTTTCAAAGACCTTTGCTATAATACACAGTTTAGATATCGGCCTGTAATTCACTATGTCTGTTTTGACACCTTTTTTATGTATAGGCGTTATAAACGCAGATTTCCTTATTTGCGGCACAACACAGGTATTCAAAGATTTTCTAAATAAAATTGAAATAGGTTGCGCTATCGAAGGTGCACACCGAACAAGAAGTTTGGATGGGATGTTGTCAGGACCTGCCGATTTGCATGAATCCAACTTACGAAGCAAGTTAATTATTTCATCAATATCAACAACAATACTGCAGATATCAGATGTTAGGTTCGACGAGTCGTTAAAAAGAAAAGGAGAAGAGATTGGCTGCCTAACACTGGGATTAGAGAGAAAAGTAGAATGGAAGTATTCGGAAAAAGCCTGACAAATAGATTCCCCCGTCTGCACGGTATCCCTATTATAGTTCAAGGTGTTTTTTTACAAAAGTCCAAAAATATTTTGGGTTATTTTTAATTGAATTTTCTGTTAGATCCAAATAGTTGCGGTAGCATTGAGATTCCATAGTTTTCACCCCTTCACGAAGCAGCTTGAATGTTAATTCGTCAGATATATTACCGTAGGTTTTAATTTTTTTTAAGTATTTATATTTTTCTTTAATTGTTTTAATAAGTGACGAACTATACCATGTTGGATACTTTTTATTCTGAAAAAGTTTTTGTGGAATATATTTTATTTGTAGATCAGAAATAAACTGATTAAAAAGTTAACTGCATCATTAATTGACCGCGCGTAGAACTCAGTTTCCCAGTCAACCGTACAAATGTCTCTGCTGATTGAATCATAGTCACCTTTATCAAACAAGAATTGAGTACCTACGAGGCGCACATTCAAGCAGAGGTGTTACAGATAGCTCCAAATTAATTAATAACGCTGGGTGATATGCATCGATAGGCACCAGTGGGCTAGAACATTCGGTCACATTCACTTTTTCATTGGAAAGGACGAGGTCCAGGATTCTACCGTACCTATTAGTTACCGTGTTATACTGTCCAAAATCAAGGGTGCATAATTCATCACAAAGCAAAACTTCGTCGTTACTGTTAGGATTCAATGGGATAAGCGATAGGTTGTCGGATGGAACCCAATTAATATTGCTCATATTAAAGTCACCTATTACGAGAAAGGTATCGGATGTATTATTAATAACTGTTTGGTTTAATTTAGCAAGAAAGTTAGAGAGTTGTGAAGAAAAAGAAAGGCCTAAGTTTTGTTGGCATAAGTAAATATCACAAATATGCAAGGTAATTTTGTTCCGTGTGACACGATTTTTTAGGTGTATGGATAGCCAAAGGTCCTCTGCTGTAGAATGAAAATTAGGTTGGCAAATAACTGATAATTCTCTACGAGTAGCGATGAGTACCCCCCCCCCCCCCCCCCCCCCCCCCACCACGCGATTGTCCGGTTAAAACGTAGTCTCGGTTACGACGCCAAACAATATACCGATCATCAAAAAACTCAGAATTTAAAACGCCATCCAATAACCAAGTCTCAGTAAGTACTATGATGTCATACGAATTAAACAGAAAGACTGAATCTAATGCTGAAGTTAATCATAAGATACTCGTACGTTAATGTTTTGTTGGTTCTAGTTTTGGTTAATTATTCAAAGAAAATTACGTTAAGTTTTGTTGTTCTGTCACTAAAAGACTAAATAAAGAGCTGATTGTCAAACACATATTTTACTTCATCTCTAGTCAACTTTGAACCCATGGTTTGATTAGACATTCTTAGTGCTCAACATGCCCCATACCCTTGCTCAACTTACCTCACCTATGGGGTGCATTGAGCGTACTTGACTTTCTGCATTTAAACAGCTGTAGCTCTTAAATTCGGCTGGCTACAAAAAAAATATTATGGACACTTTTGCTAAGGGATAAATTACTAATCCATCCAGCCGCATAACAACTCGTTGAGACTTATCATTGAGGAGCTATACTTAAGGTGAAACTAAAATGTTCTTCGAATAATTTCAATGAGTACTTTAAAAAGAAGTGATTCATCATGATACTTACTTATTATAATCGGTTTAAAAATCTAAGTTTAAACAAATAGCTGATGTTATCTATTATCTATAATTTTTATAAAATACATTAAAAAAAAATCATAACTAATATATGTCTTTTCTTTGGATAAGCCCTTTTTTATTTATTTGACAGAAATACAAATTTAGTATTTCTGTGAACTTTAACGTACAGCAACAGAGTTCAAATTCGCGGTGAAAATTACCGGATTCGGGGACAATTTAACGTTTACTAGTACAAATCTACCGGCTACTGGTACAATTGGCCCTTTATTTATTTTTTTTGTATTATTGTTAATGAACATTTATACTAATTTAAAAAGAGAATGGTGCCGATTCTGTTGTACACCGAACTAAACTAACTAAACTATCACTAAAATTCCTTACTTTTGGCTATGAGAATCTTAACGCTATTCTGCAAAATAAAATCTCTAAATTTAAAAATAATTTTGACACATCTAAAATCAAATTTGGCAATATTGTGACTCCACGTGATACTTGTTTGCCGTACCACGTGATTTTTTTTTAGAGCCAGAGTCGCGCATTTTTTGCAGCCTCGACATGTTTTGTATGGAATTTTTCACTTTTTGTATGGAAAAACTGAAAAAAAAATTTTTTTTTTTACCAACACGTTGGATTTTAGATGTTCCGGGACTTTATAAAGGGGGTCGAAATTTTCATTATTTTTGCGATAGGACACACCGTTTTCGAGATATAAGCAAAAGAAAAGAAAAAAAGATACAGTACTGTTTTTGCATCTGAAGTCGAGGTGTTGGTGTGAATTTTAGTTCATGACAACTAATTTTATTCCACACCTTTTTAATCGCGATTAAAAACTGGCAGATTTAGTTACGACAATCAAAATTTTTGGTGAAAAACGTAAAATTCAGAATAGCAAAATTGCCATTTTCACTAAATTATAATCTCAGTGCCATCTTAGTGCTGTCAAACTAAAATTTGGTTAAGTTGTGTCACTTTAGTCAATAATTTCAGAATGGGAAATCGTCGTTTGACAGGAATAAACTAAATTTTGGTGATTTTTAGTCTAGTTTAGAGAATTTTGTGACAAGAGAATCGGCACCAATATCACACTAAAACTAGATTAAATTATCTATTTAGTCATGTAAAATTTATTTTTGTAAATCTACTAGTTTTAGCATAGCAGACCAACAAACTCAGTAAAGTTCAGAACTTCACGGTTACTGGGCCGTTTACCTTATGCAGACATTTAATATTTTGAGTAAAATATTTTCAAATGAGTTGTAATATTCGTTCAAGGTTTTTCGCGAGCTTATTATTAATAAATTCCAATTCATTTGTTTAATGAAAGTTTAAATTTTTCCATGTATTTACTATAAAAAAATAGTTTTTTTAGTTTTCCAGTCTTTGCTTTTAGGTGTCGCGACGTCTAGTTTTTTTAGGTTTAGGTATGTACTATTATTCCTTTATGATCAGAAAAACCGTAATCGTAAGGTAGGGCGGGGCTAGTTGAGCAATTTTTCACCGCTCGAGTGATTTTAAGAAGATATTTGCCATATCACGATGACTGTCCAGATCCAAGATCAGAAAACCAGCCCCATCCAACTGCTCAGAGGAGTGAGACAGGGGGATGTGATATCCCCGAAACTATTTACCAATGCGTTGGAGGACGCTTTTTGAGACGCTGGACTGGACTGGACTGGGTATCAACGTGAACAGCGTTTGCTTTGCCGATGACATCGTCATGATGGTAAATTCCCTGGAACAGTTAGACCAGCTGCTGCACAGCCGGAATGGAGCCTCCTGGCGGGTTGGCCTCGGCATGAATTTGGACAAGACGAAAGTTATGTGCAATTCCCACTTCTTGCCGATTCCAATCCACATCGAAGGGTCACTTCTCGAAGTTGTGAAGGAGTCATCCAGTTCGGTAGACACAACTTTGAGAAAGAAGCGGACAGAAGGATCCGATTGGGTTGGACAGCGCTTGGGAAACTTCGTCAAGTCTTCTCGTCGCCAATCCCGTAATATTTGAAGACTAAGGTCTTCAGCCAGTGCATCCTGCCCGTTATGACCTACGGTGCCAAAACGTGGACACTGACATTTGGGCTGGTCCACAAATTCAAGGTTGCTCAGCGCGCTATGGAGCGGGCTATGCTCGGAGTTTCTTTGAAGGATAAAATCTGAAATGAAATTGTCTGGAAAAGAACCGGAGCTACCGGCATAGCTTGCAGAGTAAGTAAGCTGAAGTGGCAGTGGGCTGGCCATGTTTGTCAAAGGACCGATGGCCGGTGGAGCAGACGAGTCCTGGAGTGGAGACCGCGTATCGGCAAGCGTAGCAGGGGGGGCACCCCAGCTAGATGGACCGACGACCTCAAGAAAGTGTCTGGGACAGACCGGATGCAGAAGGTGGAGGTCAGGGTGTTGCGGCGCAGCCTGGGAGAGGCCTATGTCCAGCAGTGGACTGCGATAGTCTGAGTTGATTTGCCATGTACTATCGATGAATTTCATATCTATGCACCTCAAGGACTATTTTTCCTTGCAGCGCTCGGCCGCTATAGAAATCTTTTGTTCTATTCCTAGTGGCCGAGAAACAGATATGGTCATTGTGTTCACGGGATTTTGTTTTAAAACTGCTTAGATATGAACTTCCACGATAGTACACTCATAAAATGACTCTCCTGCCATCCAAACTTTTGGCGTAAATCCTAATCCCCAGTTCTTCGGTGCAGTTTTTTAAATTTTGTGTGGTATTGATTGCAGCTTGAACAACACCATCGGAGGTGCCAATTTACCTGCTGCGTTTGCCGTAGCCAAGGCGGTCACGAACTCTTTTTCACCGCTATGAATAACGTTGTAATCGTTTTTTGCGCCTCGTTTTGTCAGAACTCTGTTATCAGACGGTGATATAAAGAAAGCACTTTCATCTCAACTAAAAATCCTGCGTGGATCTCTAGTTGCTTCTTCGAGATGTGTCATTGTAAAATAATCTTACACTTCTTTAAATCATGCTCTTAAATGGGTTTCTTTGATTAAAGCACGGGTTTGTGTCAAATTTTGGGCCACTTGTTGACCTACTTCAGGGTGTCGCTTTATGAAAGATTCAAACCAGTGACGACCTGGTCTGTCATTTTTAAATGGGTTATCTCGCTTCATCTTTTTTTCCAGTAAAGTCACGCTATCCAATAACTGCGCCTTAGTTACGGGAAACCCACTATCTGCTATAAACATAGTCCAGTTTCTTAAATGTTCCTTCTTATTCTTTCGTCAAAACTGTAGCCGGTCCCTTGGAGCATTCGACAGAATAGCGGCCGCGTATTTTGTCATCCAACGTCGACCGCGAACTGCCTGGCAGCAGCTGAAATTGAGGCCCCTTTTTTGACTACCTCCATGGCCTTTAATATGGCCAGCCTATCCGAAATGGCTAGCCGAAAAAAAAATATAACAAGCAACACACAAAATAACAGAGCAGTAACGCGAGATGTGCAAACATTGGGAAATCATACAGAAAAACAAAAAAATCAATCAAAGCCACGTGGTTACAATACAAACAAGGAACATAGTAAGTACCTACATTCTATTAAGTCAAAGGAAAATGAGACTTATTTCAAAGCAATAAGTATATAATAACGGGTTTCGGTGCAACGTGTATTACTGGGTTGATCGTGTACCAATATCCGGTAAAAAAAAAGTCAAATTTTAACGGGTAGGTACTAGGTCAAGTAGGGGTTTGTGAGTACCAGTAGATGTGACATGCAAAAATATTTACTTTCCAATTAGATTCACCTCAATTTATAGTTTATATCGCTAAATAATACACTCAAATATTTTAGAAAATTTTATTAACACTCTTACCTTAACGTTGTCCGACGCAGTGTGGCTAGCTGATCAATGCGACGTGGTGGTTTGGTAGTTCACTGACAGAACTTTGAAATTTCCTAAAATTTTCCTTGTGCAAACTTTTCGATCGCACAGTTTTGACACCATAAAGCTTTTTGGTCAATGTTGCCATTAAAATTGTACAGAATATTACCAAGAATGTATAGCCATTCGCAAACTTTAATAAATGGGAATGGGATTGGTAGAAAAGTGCAATAATACAAAATTCGACTTGTTACCGGGTACTGGGACACTAACGGGAATAGGTACTTCTACCTTACACATAAAAACAATAAAACCAAGTCGAAACAAAAGGAAAGACTGGTTGACAAGAGACATTAAAATATCATGCAAAAATAAACGGTTGTTAAAAATTCTTACTTCTTACTCTAACTAAATAATATAAAATATATGAAAAAAACATTAAAACAGTTATTCGCTAAATAAAAAAAAAATACAATCTATCCGCGAAATCAGAAACTCAACTAACGAAACAAAATCGATGTGGAAAATAATTAAGGGGCCGTGCACGAAATAGACTGATTTTGATCAATTTTGTGCATTATTTGTAAGAAAGGAAAACATTATTTATACAAAATTATTTGTGATTCAAAAACTTGCGTTCTTTGTTTTGCATGTGGCTGAAAGGGATTTTTCAAATAAGTTAAGTATTCATGGAAAATCACTAATATTCGCAATAAGTTTTCCAAAAAAATGTCCCGAGACTGACGTTTGATCATTTTATTACCAGAAACTACGTTTGATTTTGAACATTAAAAAATATCATCAACATATATTATACACATAGTCTACTTGCACATAGCTGGACCACTTTTTTCAACTTCGATACAAAATATAGCACAAAAATTATGTTGAAAAAACCAATTTTTCGAAACAAACCCAGGTAGTAATGTATTTTTTCCTATTATTGAGCAAACCGTTTCAAGAAATTTAAAAATCACACATTAATGTTCAGCTAATCTTAAAATTAAATTAAAATTTCATTTTATGAATATACAATAATTTCATTTAGCAAATCAAAGGCAAAAAGAACTATATTTTCGAGAGCGCAATAGTGATGAAACTATTAACAAGTGCTGTGACTGGCACGAATGGTTTAGCGCCATGAAAACTGTAAGTACTTTTGTAGTCACACAGACATAATGTTTCATAAATTTCCAGCTTTCTCACAATTAAATAAGAAATTGACAAAAGAGGGTTTTGGTTTTACGGAGCCTTAAGGAGCGTAGGAATAAATATCTGTCTAAAACACGACAAAACCTAACATTGACGATCCACGACAAACTTACGTGCGAACCAATACAAGTTTCAAACTCATTCGTGATTTTTTCGCATTAATTAGTGGGACAAACATGGCGGAGTAGGACCCGGAGCCGCGCGGCCGGCCTGTGCTCCGACCAACGCGCAGCGGAGAAAACCATGTGTTTATATCCACCTGCACCGCAGGAAATAAAAAAACATTCTAAAGAACCTAGTCATGGATTAGACGAACTACCCCCTTTATTAATAAAAACGTGTGATAAGGAACCGACATTACCATTTTATCTATTAATTTATCAATCATTTTCTGAAGGGACGCGTTAGAAAAAAACTATAATAAAACCTATTCACAAGAGAAACTCGAAGTCAGATCCAAATAATTACCGTCCAATTCACGGATATCCTATGGTCCAATTGCACTATTATCGACATCATCATACCTAATTTTTTGGAAAAAACAATGTGCAAACGCGTTTATAGCTTTTGTGAACAGTTTAATGTTTTCAAGGTTTTCAGAAAAAAGATCCACGATTTTAGTAACATTTAGATTTACTCAACAAATACTTAGCGTTTTAAATAATAAAAAATACGCTATTTGAATCTCACTTGACATGACCAAGGCATATGATAAGGTGCTGTATAATATATTACTAGGCAAACTACACGGTATCGGCGTCAGAGGAATAATTCACGAGTGGTTCGCATCCTACCTACAATACGATCGAATATCCTTTGCATTCAAAATTGCATTCCGCAAGGTAGTGTTTTCGGGTGTTTGTTTAGGGAAGTCGTTGATATAAATTAAGAATACCTACTTACTTAATTTCCTAAAATAATGACGAAGTCGTGTGTACTGCTTGACGATGATATTTCATTAATAATTTCCTGTAAGTAATGACTTTCAACACCTATTTGAGAATCTGACTAATATAATGTTATGTTGTACCTAAACTATTTAGTTTTATGTAGGTATGCATTACGTGAGCTCAAAAAAGGTACAGATTTAAAAACTGCTATATCCAATTACTATGCTAATGCATACGCATGGCTTTAAGTACGGTACAATTCTTTGGGGAAATAGTGTATATAGCAACGACTTATCTAAGCTACAGAAAAAAAATATTAGCATATTAGTTTATTGACAATGGCGTAAGCTGTAGACTGCATTTAAGGAAACTAGACATTCTAACTTTGACATCCATTTATATTTTAGGAATCTGTAAATTCGTTAGAAAATATCCACAGTTCTACCTTAAAGTTACAGACCAACCTCGCCGATATGCACCGCGTTCTCGATTTGAAAACACGCTCGTAGTACCACAATCTAGGCTACAATTACACAGCGCAAGTCCTCGTGTAACATCAATTAATAGTTATTTATGCAACTGTTGTATAATAAGGGGTATTAAAACACGAATGTGGGTTTATCACACGAGGCGAAGCCGAGCGTGATAATAGTAACACATGAGTGTTTTAATACCTAATTATGTACAGTTGCATACAAGACATCTATTAAATATATAAATATAATATCTACACCCATGATATGAATCCTCTATAAAAGATTCTGAAACCATAGGGGGTTGTGCACTGTTGTAATAGGGCTCCCTATTTGACATCGAATAACGTGAGATCGAATAACACTTGCTCGAAAACTTTAACTCGATAATTGAAATCGATGAATTATGAGCGCGACAGTTCACTACCTCGATGCATCAAAATCTCGAATAACTTTAAGCTCGAATCATCGGCAGCGCGAAGGCCCATTATCTTGAAACATCATTTCTCGAACGACCATCTAATCGATGTCGAATCGACGATCGAACCCTATGTAAATAATTCATGGTAAGTTTAATTGCTGAGTATCTGTTACAAACAAACTAAGAAATACCTGGTGGTGTGTTTTTTTTTATTTTTTTATTCTTAATTTTTATTAGAGGCTTTTATCCATTGTGGCATGTCAGCTTCATCATAACTTAAAATAATCTAAACTACCTCTAAAAATATATTAAACATTATAATTAATGTCGAAACAAATCAGAAAGTAGGTTTGCTATCTCAGGTGAAGGCTGCGCTAAAACTTTGACGTAAGGACCAATGTCATATTTGTTTACGTTTATTCTACCTAACAGTGTCTTTCTTTCCTTCTTTGTCTTAGAACACTCCATAAGTAGATGGTAAACATCTTCAACTGTCCCGCATGTTTCACAATTGGGAGAACTCACTTTGTTCATCAAATGACCAAACTGGCGGGATGGGTACTGGGTAGTGACCAGAGCGTAATCTGTGAAGCAGAACAATATGATACCTACTCATTTCCTTGATAGCTAACCACGGTAATCGAGGAGGCTGATATTGTATAGTTTTATACCAGATGCCCTTTTCCCTACTTCGTTCATCAAAGTACTCCTTAAACCTATCATAACAAATTGTTTTGCAATAACATAATTGTTCTAAATAATTAGGTACTATACAAAACTCTTGACCTTGCATGACCGCTAATTTTGCTAGTGTATCAGCCTCTTCGTTACCTCTCAAACCTACATGAGATGGAACCCATTGCAATCTTAGCACTATACCATTGTTTGTAAGATCTATAACCTTACTTAATATGGAGTAAGCTATCGAAATACCTCTGAAACCAGAGGCACATCGAGCTAAATGCTGCAGACCACTCTTACTATCCGTGAAAATCACAAAATACCGATCTCCTGAGTTATAAGCAGATTTAATGGCTTCGTAGATTGCAATGAGTTCCATCGTCATAATAGACACATTAGTGTTTACTTTATACATAGCTTTTATATTTCTATCAACGTCGTAAAACGCTGCTCCCAAACCACCCTTACACTTAGAATCATCAGTGAATTATTTATTATAATCTAAGTATTTATCGTGAATTTCTTTGACAATTTCGAATTTAAGAGAAGCAAAACTTAAAGATTTTTTAGGACCTGTTACACTTTCTAAATTACATACAATAATTTCATCTATTTTAATACTGGTTACCCACACATCTAATGAAAACATCTCCAAGGGATCAGAGGAATGTACACGAAAAGATTCACATTCATTGAATACCGATACAAGTAAAGGTTTCTTTTTTTTTTTGCCAAAATCTCATTTGTGATCATTTAGTTCTGCAAGAAGTCTCATAATTATACTGTTTGACCAGGACATACTTTTCAGGCAGTATTTATATGAAAGAAATAATCTTCTATTATGCAAAGGAGGTAAGCACAGTTCGCTTTCCATTACATGAATGGGACTGCTTTTGATAAATCCTCCGATTATTCTCGCGGCCTGATTCTGTATTTTATCTAATTTATATAAATGAACATTGGCACTATTCCCGAATAAAAAACAGCCATAATCCAATCTACTTCTGATCACCGAAATGTATAACGTACGTAAATACTTTGGATGCATTCCCCATTTAGAACCCGCTAAGACTTTTAAAAGTTTCAGAAATTTCAAGATCTTCTCAGCTACTTCATGAATATGTTTACCCCACAATAAGGATCGATCAAGCCACATACCTAAATATTTAAAATTTTCAACTGTAGGTACTAATTATATGGTGAATGATTTTAATCTCTATTTTGTTCCTTTTTCGACCCCTGGTAAAAATACATATTTTGGATTTATTATGGGAAAGTTCTAAACCTACTTCATCAAGCTTAGCTATCATGTCATTAAGTGCTGATTGTAAAATGATTTCACAAAAATGTATGTCTCTGTGCTTCAAATAAAATACAAAATCATCGGCATATTGTAATATAGAAACGTCTTCAATCTCACGACAAATTTTATACGTAGTTAAATTAAAAAGTATCGGCGAAAGTGGATCCCCCTGAGCCAAACCCCTATTTGTCCATCTACTTATTACTGTCTCCCCAGAATAAATTTTCATTATTAAACATCTTGCATTTATAAACTCCCAAATATATTTACGAATATTGGAACCAACATTCAATTCATCTAACGTAGTCACAACTTCTCAACTAAAACATTGTTGTATGCATTATGTATGTCCAAGAAGCAAGCTACAGTAGGTATGCTATTCGAAAGTCCTATTTGAACATCAGTGACAAGTCTCGCAAGACAATCCACGCATGATTGTCCCCTCCTAAAACCAGACGTACCCGCAGATAAAACCTTATTTTTCTCTATAAACCATTCCAATCTTTTAACTAACATTGTGTGAAATATTTTACAAACGCATGAGATGAGAGATATCGGTCTAAGCTTTGGTTCTACGTCAGCACTGCTGGCAGTTTTTGGAATGTGCACAATGCTTATTTCCCTCCATTGACGTGGAATATGACCAGATGTAAAAATCCTATTATACAGGTTTAATAAATATACTTTGCCTACAGAAGGTAGGTTGTACCTAAATCATGGAGTAAGTTATCCCATCCTTTCCCGGAACAGTATCTTTTTTCTTAAAAGAATGTTTCATTTCTTGTGTACTAAATGGTGATTCCAATAAACTATTACGAGATGTGAAACAAGGTTGTTTGTTTATTACTGAGTCTGGCGCCAAAGAACATAACAAATCCTTTTGTTTCCTTTCTGAAGGAAACGATTTTGACTGTTTATAGCCTTTGAACCACCGCATCTTCCGCCACATTTCAGACACAGACGTAGTCTCATTAATACTGCTACAAAATGATTTCCAATTATTTGATCTAGCTTTACTTACCAAAGTGTGCGCTTCTACGGTTCTATCCTCTAAAGTATTGAGATTATCAGGCGTAGGGTTACGTCTAAATGCACTCAAAGCTAGTCTTCGTTTAGCAACGGCTCTGGACAATGATGGGTGCCAATATTCCTTAGGTTTAAAATTAGTTGTCGGATTAGTACAAATCTTTGTCTCAGGTATATTATTACTGGCTGATCGATTAAGGTGATCCTCAAAATAGTCATATAAGACTTGAATATCTTCAAAATGATTAATTTCGGAAAATGGTTGTTCAAGATCCTCTCTATAAGCTTTCCAGTCTGCTTTTTTATAATTGCGTTTCTTTAAATACTCTCTCGATTCTGAATAGTTAAGTGTTATTTTGATAATAAGGTGGTCACTTCCCAAGTTTTCATTGAATACTTTCCAATCGCAATTTACCGATTTAACTGATGATGCGAACGATATATCAGGTGAAGTCCTCCTAACCAATCCGTTTACTAATTTTACCCTAGTAGCATCGCCATTATTAAGAGAAATCCAGCCTTTTTCAAGTAAAGATTCTAGCAGTTGAGTTCCTCTTTGATCTATTTTGTATGACCAATTTGTATGGTGTCCATTAAAATCCCCTGCAATCAAAGTATTGCTGAGCTCTAAATTAAACAGACCATCCCAGGCGGCAGAACGCGTGACTACAGAAGAAGGACAGTAAATTGATATTATATTTTTTAGACTTTTACAATTTAGAATTTTGACGTGAATAATTTCTATACCTGGATTTAATAGACGAATAGGACTTATTTGCGAATGCAATGATTTATGAATTATAATAGCAACTCCTCCGTAGAAATCCGGTCTATCCTGTCTAAATATATTATACCCACTCAAATTAACGTTAACATTTGGCTCAAGCCATGTTTCACTCAAAATAGCCATATGAATTTTTTCCTGATTTAAAAATACTTCAAAACTACCTAGTTTGGGCCTTAAACTTTGTGAATTCCACTGACATATATTTAACGAGATCTCTTTTTGTGTACTATCCATCAGATAAACATTCCTTTATAACATCTCTGTTCATAAAACTACTAAGTAATAGTTATTTGTTATACAAGAGTGCAAAGTTGCTTTTTAACCGCGTGTTCAATTTTGATGACCGAGCAAGCGAAGGATTCTAAAATTAGAATCCTGAGCGTTAGCGAGGGAATCAAAAGAGCACGAGGTGAAAAATCTTTGCACTCGAGTGCAACACGTAACTTTTCATTCCACCTCAGCGAGGAAATGACTAAATGCAAAAAAAAATGTTTACAATCACAAGATAGGTACACTTTTATTTCAGTTTAGGTATTAATTACTACATTATGACAGGTAAGTATTACAGAATAATCTTTAAATTATAACAAAATAATACTAAGGTATAATTAAGAAAATTTTAAAGTAACGTTGCTACAGTTATTTAAATTGAGTGTAATATTTTTGTTTGGTACTGTAATATTGGTGTTAGTCACTTGTGTACTGTTTTTCGGTAAACTATCTGTCATAAACTCAAACTCAAACTCAAAGCATTTATTTCAAATAAACCAATTACAGGCACTTTTGAATTGTCAAGGGGTCGGTCAGTCAGAAAGATGAAGCTAGTTGCCCATTCCAAAGCGTAGTAGGTACCTATGGAGAAGAACGGGCAAGAAACTCCATGGACACTCTTTTAAATCAAAATATTGTTACAATAGAGTGGTTACATCATTCATGTTGTAATTATACATGTGAGAACGATGTAGAAAGACGTGCACGTTAAAAGCGTCCGTAATAAAAAGATAAAAACAATTATGGAATTAAAATAAGCCGTGGCAGCTAAGAAATGACCAGTGCCTACTGACGGCGCCCGTTCACGAACATGACGTATGGATCAGCACCATTCAGCTCAACCATTTTGAAGGGAACTCAATGATCCTGAAATGGAAATCCTGAATGGAATACTTAATAGTTGTACCGATTCATCGGATTCCCTTGGCGTGAATGTTGGAGAGAGAGGGAGATGGTTAGGTGTTTCATAACGGCTTATTTTTGATGTAGAAGGGCCAGTCCAAGGATCCGATTGAGGCTCTTTCAGTGTAATGGCTCCTACGATGCCTTCACATATTTTAGACTTATTTTGGATGGAATCCTCTATGTATCCCTCTACAACTGCATTGGACTTCCAGCCTCCGTGGCGCTTAAGGGACAGGAGATCAGCTCCGGAATCAGCCAAAAGTGTGGCTGAAGTTCGTCGGAAACAATGACCCGTGTACAACAGGGGTTCTGGAAGTTCAAGAAATGTTGCTATTTCTCGTGGGATACTGCCAATTTTATTAGTACCCATAGGCTGTCTAACACACTTTCCATTGCGATACTGTAGAAAAAATCGATTGATTGGAGTGTTAGGCGGGCGTAAGGCTTGATATTTCTCAACAATCGTTACGTATTCCTTGCGAATGACGAAGTTGCGGTCTCTTTTTGTCTTTGTATTAGGTAAATTAATTAATAGTAAGTCATCTGAATGTTTCTCAATGTTTTTGACATTAAGTTGTGTTAGTTCATTAGTTCGACATGCTCCGTTTATTCCAATAATAAGAACAACCTGTAACGTAAAGAGTATTGTAGTAGATAAATGAATAAAATTGATATGAACGCATAATTATGCCTATCAACATCTACTAAGTATACTATTTAATTGAGATTAATATAGTAGATACTGAATGTGCAACTGACTTACTTTTGCCGCCAAATATACGGAATCGGGTGCTTCGTTAAGAAACTTTTCAATATCAGATACTGTGAAAACCTTCGATTTTTTTGGTTGATGACCAGATGAGGCTCTTTTTAAAAATGCCACTAATTTAGGATAGGTATCGATATGTTTGTCTTTTTTCATCTTTATTGTTGCTTTTAGCATCGAATACGTACTCCATAGAGTGCTTGCTTTCTTGTTCTCGGATAATTCTATAAAATATGCCAGCAAAACGTTTTCTGAGAAAGTTTTGGCTCCTTTTGCTAGTCGCCACGTGTTGAACATATCGTACTGTTTTAAATACTTCTCGCGTGATTGTTGAGGGAGAAAGCTCATTTGCGCATTATTAACAGTTTCAGTCAATTCTGTTGGCGTCAAGCAAACTTCCTCGTCGCTAGAATCACTCATTTTAGTTTTTTCACTTGTTTTCAAGTTTCTTGTTTTTAATATAAGGTTTAACAATGACGTGAAAAAATGCCGCGTAAAGAACCGCGTACAAAGCAAATTGAAAAAAGAACACCAAGAAGGTTCCGAGTCTGAGTTTTTAACAAATTAAAAAAAAGTTGTATGATATATTCGGCACCATAGAGGTAGCAGTAAATAGGTTTAATGTTTTTTTTAATTCACAAACTTAGTGCACACGATGTTCTAAATTCAATTTACTTTATCCTCTAGAGAATAAAAACGGCTTTTCCACTCAGATATTGAAGATTAAAAATACTCTTTCCGAGATGGTGGGATGAAAAAATAATTTAATTTCCTCACATATAACTTTCAACATTGATACCAGTTTTTCCACTAGAATCTGCTCTTCAGAAAACACAATTTCCATAATACTTCGCCAAATTCTCTTCATGTGGTTGTAGTGAAACGCGCGTGCATGACAATGTTCATTTTTTTTTATTCGAGTTGCATAATGAAATTTAGTACAACATTATAACACTCGTTTGGATGATATTATGGTTACTATGACACTGGTTGTTTTAATGTTGGCAATAAGCTATAACTGTTTCAGAAGCGTAGACAGAGAATTCTCTGTCTACGTTCAGAAGCTATTATACAGGATTTATAGCATGGGTGTAGATAAAATACCTAACGACATAAAAATGGAACAAAATGATAAAAATATTTATTAAACGGCTCCGAAAACTACTGGTGGATAAATTGAATGATTTTTTTAATGATGACATCAAAATGGGATGACTTTACTATTTTAGACATTTATTTGATTTTTATTAGGTACTTATTTTAATTTAGTTTAATTTTTAATTTAATTTTAATCTGTGGCATTATTATTTATTGACTTTTGAATGATGCCAATTATTGTTATGTTAAGTAGGTACTTTCTTAAAAGTAGGTTTTTGAATTGGGAATGGTATAATTTAATTGATTTTTATTGGTACAATTTGTAATGACGTAATACTTATACCACTAAAATGTGACATTATTTATTTATTTAAATTGATTAAGTTTCAAATGATTTAACTAATTTTATTATTATGACGTACGTACAAATTTATTTCTATTTACTTAATGATTTTAAAACATGCTACTTTTCGTATGAATGTGTAAAATTGTTGCGCCCGACAGAGCCCATGTGAACTTTATAATTGTTTGTAAGATCTTGTACACACATGAGATATTATGCAATAAAGATTTGAATTTGACGTTCGACTCCGGCACTCGCGTTGCAGGCAAAGGCGACGTGTTCGGCGACTCGTTCTGGAAGGACAGCGCCGTGGGGCAGTCGGCGGCTAACGTGCGCGCGCTCACGTACTGCGACCTACACACTATCAAGCGCGACCGCCTGCTCGAGGTGTTAGACTTCTACCAGGCCTTCGCCAACAGCTTCGCGCGCAACCTCACGCTCACCTACAACCTGCGCCACCGGCTCATCTTCCGCAAGGTAGCGGACGTGCGGCGCGAGCGCGAGCTCATGGAACGCCGCAAGCGTGAGCCGCAGCTCGAGCAGGCGCAGGATCACCTCGTGCGCAAGATCTTCTCGCGCTTCCGCCGCGAGCGGAGCGTGGCCGCCGCGCCCGCACCTGCGCCTGCGCGCGCCTCGCCCTCGCCCGCGCCCGCCGCGCCGCCTGACCCCGAGCGCGGCGACCCCGCGCCCGCCGCACCCTCGACCGCGCGCGGCAAGTGGGGCCGCCTGCTGGCCACGGGCTCGCTGGACGCGGGCGCGCCCGAGCCTGCACGCGGCGCCTTCACGCGCAGCCTGAGCGCGCGCGACCGGCCCCTGACGAGCGTGGCCTCCGCCGAGCCCGGGCCGGCCGCGGCGCCGGTGCCGGCCGTGACCGTCGCATCAACGGCGACCGCGCTCACGCTCAAGGTGAACGGCGGAACGTGGCAAGTGTGCCGAGTACAGTTGAGCCACTCGGTTGATTATAGAATTGATTATCACTCCACAGGCCACGTTTGCGAAAGGCCGCTCGGCGAGCGCGTTGAGCGTGGGCGGCGCGAGTGGGCGGCAGGACACCATCGAGGAGGAGCTGGACGAGCGGCGACCGAGCGTGTCGGCGCATGCGCTGCACGCGTCGCACGCAGCACACGTGGCGCAGGCGGCGCACGCCTCGCACGACGCCGCGCTCGCCGAGCTGCGCAGTGACGTGCGCAACGAGGTGCAGAGACTTCAGCATAAGGTTATTAATGAAATACCGTTTAGTATTTTCATTTCTCTGAGTTCCATTAGTAGGACTTAGTTTAGAAAGAAAGCCCTAATTGACAACTTGGTCCAATGAATCTATATTTATCTATCACTAATTATTAGGTATCACTACCTACGTATATTATAAAACAGGGGGACTTTATAATTTGTTGTGATACCGCCGCCGCCGCGCGCCGCTTCTCTCTGAACACGATAAACTCACAAACGAATTATGTAAGTACCCACACGGATGCTCTGAACAAGGTTTTCACCAATGAACGGAGTGATTCATAAGGTACCCACCTCTTAGGTGTATAATTCATCATAGTTCTGTGTAAATTGGCTGAACTATGACGATGATTGTTGAAGATGTCGAAAAAAAACAAACCGACTGAGAGTATTACTGGGTGCCGTACGTACGACGCACCCAAGTCCTTGCCTCCCTAAGGCCTAAGGCTACACTCCAACCCTTTGCGCGTGCGCCTTGCCGCCGCGCCGCCGCGCCGCAGCGTAAACCAATAGTTATATTGAAAACAATGTATTACGGAATTACGTTCCCGTGTGATATGTTCCAACATCCACGCGGTCGAAGTCGGGGGCAAAAAGTAGTCGTGCAGTAATTGTACACAATGTTGGTGCCTACCTACACAGACCAGTTGTTACAATTGTACACAATGTAGGTACACAGGCCAGTTGTTACAATTGTACACAATGTAGGTACACAGACCAGTTGTTACAATTGTACACAATGTAGGTACACAGACCAGTTGTTACAATTGTACACAATGTAGGTACACAGACCAGTTGTTACAAATGTACACAATGTAGGTACACAGGCCAGTTGTTACAATTGTACACAATGTAGGTACACAGACCAGTTGTTACAATTGTACACAATGTAGGTACACAGACCAGTTGTTACAATTGTACACAATGTAGGTACACAGACCAGTTGTTACAATTGTACACAATGTAGGTACACAGACCAGTTGTTACAATTGTACACAATGTAGGTACACAGACCAGTTGTTACAATTGTACACAATGTAGGTACACAGACCAGTTGTTACAATTGTACACAATGTAGGTACACAGGCCAGTTGTTACAATTGTACACAATGTAGGTACACAGACCAGTTGTTACAATTGTACACAATGTAGGTACACAGGCCAGTTGTTACAATTGTACACAATGTAGGTACACAGACCAGTTGTTACAATTGTACACAATGTAGGTACACAGACCAGTTGTTACAATTGTACACAATGTAGGTACACAGACCAGTTGTTACAATTTGTAAGGAGTCCATCCTACGGTCTACCTTAATAAATTCATGCAAATTACATTTACAAACAGTGAACGAAAATAAACATGGAAGCATTACTTCAAGGGATATGGAGAAGAATGGACAAAAAACTCCACCGTTACTCTTTTAAAATGTGTTACAATATTTTGTATACATTATACATTAATTATACTTATATGTGAAGACGATGCACCTATAATAAAATTACCCTACCACAATAGGTAAAAAGAATTAAAAAATGTAGCAACGACAAATAAGTTAATTATGTGATAGATACATGGCGCTCACATATTTTTACAAACATTGTAAAAGTAGGTATACGATTTCCCAAATTATTTTAACAAGTAATATGTCAGTGTGCGAGTTAAAGTAAGTCAGTTGGGGCAAGTGCGGTAGGTATAGTTTTTTAAACATTACATTTGGTTGAAATTATTTGTATTTTTATGATACATATAAAAGTTCAGTAGGTAGTACTGGATAGCTTTGTTTCTTTAGTTGTAAATTATCATTCCGTCGAGCAATTACGTCTACGTTTAGTTAAGATTTTACGTGTTTGAATGAAACTGGTCGCCTAGACGCACTTCCCCTTGGAACAGGGGTAAGTGCGGCTAGGCTTAATAAATAGCTTTTATTTAGTTATTATTAGAATAGGGTCTATTTTTCGAACAAAAGCTTATGAGCAGAAATAGTTTATGCAATCAGATATGTAGTACTCTTAAAATAAGGGCTAATATCGCTCAAAAACAAAAACTGGGGTAAGTGCAACATACGTTTCTTTTCAAGGGTACTGAACATTTTTGAAACGGAAAATGAAATCAATTAAATTGCAATATTATGATTTTTACAAGACATTAGTGAGTAGATAATAATAAAAAAATGTTTTAAGGGACTAATGTTTTATTAAAAGTTTACAAAATCTCAGTCTTCAATAAAGCAAATTAAATCAGTCTCAATTTTTTTTTCTTATAAACATTAACATTTATCAAATACTTATATCGTTTATTAAAAGCATTATTTTGGTAAATCTCTTATTAATATAATGTATAATACATTTGTTTGTTTTTTTAAATTAAAATATATTAAATTTGAATTTCGCGGGCTACCTTAGCGCTTCCCCCTTAATATCTTTCTCTATTTGGAATTTTATTATGTTTGAAAATTAGTAACATTCGTTTTCTCTTACTTGACTAATTATAAATAATTTTAACGACAGGGAAATAAATCTGTAAAAAAATAAATCAATCTCAAATAATGGCACTACCTGGCATCACCATCAGATGATGGTGATGCCAGGTAGTACCAGGTAGTACCAGGTAGTAGGTGGGTGGAAGCCGACCCCGACATAGTTGGGAAACGGCTAGGCAGATGCCAAGCCGTTTCCCAACTAGGTATGTCGGGGTCGGCTTCCAGTATAACCGGATGCAGCTGAATACCAGTATTTTACATGGAGCGACTGCCTATCTGACCTCCACAACCCAGTTACTGGGTAACACGATACCCCTTGGTAAGACTGGTTCTCAAACTTTCGGGCTTCTGACTACCTGTAACGACTGTCAAAGATCCACGAAATACAGCCGGGACCAACTGCTTAATGGGCTTTCCGAGGCACGGAGGGGTCTCGGTATGTAATCAGTCATCCACAGACCAACCGCGGCAAGCGTAGCTTAACCTGATCGATCGACCTGTGCGTCTGTTATTATTTAGCCACGGACCCCTCTTATCGGTCAACTAATGGTGGGTAAAACCCATGCCATTCATTGATCATAATTATTTAGCCACGGACCCCTCTTATCGGTCAACTAATGGTGGGTAAAACCCATGCCATTCATTGATCATAATTATTTAGCCACGGACCCCTCTTATCGGTCAACTAATGGTGGGTAAAACCCATGCCATTCATTGATCATAATTATTTAGCCACGGACCCCTCTTATCGGTCAACTAATGGTGGGTAAAACCCATGCCATTCATTGATCATAATTATTTAGCCACGGACCCCTCTTATCGGTCAACTAATGGTGGGTAAAACCCATGCCATTCATTGATCATAATTATTTAGCCACGGACCCCTCTTATCGGTCAACTAATGGTGGGTAAAACCCATGCCATTCATTGATCATAATTATTTAGCCACGGACCCCTCTTATCGGTCAACTAATGGTGGGTAAAACCCATGCCATTCATTGATCATAATTATTTAGCCACGGACCCCTCTTATCGGTCAACTAATGGTGGGTAAAACCCATGCCATTCATTGATCATAATTATTTGGCCACGGACCCCTCTTATCGGTCAACTAATGGTGGGTAAAACCCATGCCATTCATTGATCATAATTATTTAGCCACGGACCCCTCTGATCGGTCAACTAATGGTGGGTAAAACCCATGCCATTCATTGATCATAATTATTTAGCCACGGACCCCTCTTATCGGTCAACTAATGGTGGGTAAAACCCATGCCATTCATTGATCATAATTATTTAGCCACGGACCCCTCTTATCGGTCAACTAATGGTGGGTAAAACCCATGCCATTCATTGATCATAATTATTTAGCCACGGACCCCTCTTATCGGTCAACTAATGGTGGGTAAAACCCATGCCATTCATTGATCATAATTATTTAGCCACGGACCCCTCTTATCGGTCAACTAATGGTGGGTAAAACCCATGCCATTCATTGATCATAATTATTTAGCCACGGACCCCTCTTATCGGTCAACTAATGGTGGGTAAAACCCATGCCATTCATTGATCATAATTATTTAGCCACGGACCCCTCTTATCGGTCAACTAATGGTGGGTAAAACCCATGCCATTCATTGATCATAATTATTTAGCCACGGACCCCTCTTATCGGTCAACTAATGGTGGGTAAAACCCATGCCATTCATTGATCATAATTATTATCATACTGATTTTTACTGTATATTGTAATTTCCAAAGTCAATTTTAAAAATAATATGGCCACGGCGAGAAATTGTTGGAAGGGGTAAAATTGTAATGATGTCATCAATGTGCTTCAGTTCGCAAATATCTTCTATGTTTGGATATGTAAATACAGAATTTTGCTTACTGTTTCGGACTTTCCTTACGTATTTCATTGTTGGGAGATTATTTTTCATGTTAATTACGAGTACTTCACCAACATAATGTTTGATATTATTTTTGGAGCAAATTTTAACCAAAATCCAATCTCCTTTTTTAACTTTAGTAGTCTCAACGATGTAATTGAGATCGCTGAGTCCAAAGATGTCACCTGTGGGTCAATATTTTCTTGGTATGTATCATCAGCATCACCAGATAAATATGTATTTAAGTAATCTCCTAAGTTTTCTAAATCAGAGGAATCGTGTACACTATAGTCAGCTTTTTCATCTGAACTATATATTTTGGTTTTACATTTTTTATTTCCAGGTTTGAACATCACACCCTGTTTTTCAGTTTTTCATCTTTAATTTAACGTTTTCATTTCCATCTTTCTTAACGCTTAACAATGTATCTTTCTCTATGATACGTATTTCATCTGTCTTCGTTACCAGTTCTTCACAAACAAATTTCTCCTCTTCAGATAAGTACTTGTCTGCTAAAATAGTTATTGTTGGTACGCATTTAGATGTGGAGGCCTTTGGGGACGCTAAAGGACATTTGCTGTCAGTTTTGACTGATACAGAGGGCGGCTTTTTCTTTGTTATATTGCAGGTTGTGGTGTTTTTTATCCTCTTCTGTTTCGTTATTTTCAACTGTTTCTCCCGTTCTTTTTCTTCTAATTTTTCTTATGAAATCATCATGCGTAATCAATTCAGCACTCCCGATTTTTACTTTTTTTCTTTTTAATGGTTTTATTTTCGCCAATTTTCATCGTTTTCAAAAGCTTCAAATGAACAATTTTCTGCAGTTTGTGAACATTCGAATGATTTATTGACCTGCAGATCAGGTGGATTTGAGCTCACGGCTGCCTGTAAATGTGTGAACACATCAGCGCTCGTTGCGTCATAAATAATAGTAGATTATGCACCGAGGGGCTAAAGTTGTGTCTTATGTCCCGGGCGTCATATTGAATCTCGAGCGCAATGAAGGATTCGGGATTTAACTCACGAGCGAAGCGAGGGAGTTAATACAAGAATCCTTCATTGATAAATGATTTTATTTCTGTAAGTAGGTTTGTTACAAACACTTTTACACGTCGATCATATTTTAAAAACTAGATGAGGTCGGCGTTTCCTATCTGACTACTCTGAGAAGAAAGGCCGAAACAAACTCAGAGGTCACAGTCTCTTTTAAAGTCCAGACATAATCTTGGTCAGATCATGTGAAGACCATGTAGATTGGTGTCTGAAACGGTCTTTTGAGGAAAAACCATACAGATTGAGCGGACCTGTCCAGTCAGTGCACGCATTTGTCAGTAATCTTGCCGCTCAACTGAGAACTTAAGGAGCACAACGATTCGACGAACAATACCAAAGAAAGGACATTTGGGTAGGCCGCATAAATTACTCAAGCTGTCAGATCGTGAAACTAACTAAGAAATAAAATAAAATAAAGTATTGCGCTCGAGATTCAAGCTAGCCCAAGGCAAAGACACCTTTAGCCCAGAGGAGGATACTCTACTTTTTACACCTACTGTGAGAAAATAATAGCCATAGTAGGTACGAAAAACAAAGTATTTATTAAATAAACAAACAGTAAGAATAACATATTTAGAACTAGTTAGTTATATGCACTTACATATTAATTGAAGTTAATGGTAACATTTGAGACATTAGTCCAGTTGTGCAAAGATAAAGTTAAGTTTTTATTTGGTACGTTTATAGATGTTGATGTGGATGTGGAATTTATTTGAGTATTGCTTGTCGATCTGAGCATGTGAGATTCTAAATTCAAATCACATTATTGACCAGCGGGTCATAATGAAATCCAGTGCAACATTATTGACCGGCTGTGCCCCCGGCCACTAATGACTCACTTTGGTTTAAGGTTGCTTGACATATAATTTGACATTTTCGAGCAGGTGGTGTGAAAAAGTATTTATTTGTTTTAGGCACATTGCACTTAATGTTTGTGGATTTTTTGTAGAAACCACTGTTGTATCATAAGATTGATTTATTACATGAGGTTTCTCTATAGGAGACTTCCATCGCTTCAAAGCATTCGGATCTAATTTTCCCTCTGGTATTACGTCTCTATTAAAGGGACTTATGCCACCTTTCTTAAAACCATTTCGAATTATCTGCGGATCTAATTTTTCCCAAACTTCGCCAATCAGAACGGCAAACTCCTTCTTTGGTAACTTTTCACCAATATGACATCTTTGCCACTTCACCATTTCTTCGTCCCATCTGTCCTTATAACCTTTAAAAACCGCCAAGTCTAGCGGTTGCAGTAGGTGGCTAGAGTGTGCTGTAATTTGATGATTGTGACGTTATTTTTTTTGCTGTTTCTATAACAGTTAATTGTACATGGGTACTGTGTCCATCGTATAAGAAGCGTTGGTTCTTCTTTGTTGTTAATCATGGGTATAAAACTTTTAGCTATATATTGTTCAAATGCATCGCTTTCAATCCAGACATTTTTTGTAGCATAGTACAATGTACCTGGATACGCTTTTTCAGAAGTCCATTCACTCCAAACTCAAAGCATTTATTTCAATTAAACCATTTACAGGCACTTTTGAATTGTCAAGTGGTCCGTCAGTCAGAAATTTGAAGCTAGTTGCCCATTCCAAAGTGTAGTTGGTACCTATGGAGAAGAACGGGCAAGAAACTCCATGGACACTCTTTTAAATTATATTGTTACATAAATATTAGTTACATCATTAATATTGTATATAGGTATAATTATACAATATGTAACAAAAACCCTGTTGTTCCTTTTAGGGACGTATACATTTACCTATAAGAACAACATTGATGAAATTATAATTTAAAAAAAATGAGTAGTAGCCAGTCGAGAGGTCAATAACAAATAACTATTAAAATCGGCACATTCAAAAAAATGTTTAGAGTATCTGATTTTACAAGTAAGTACATCTTTGTTTCGCTAAATAGCCTACGAGTTCGGCGACTTTCTTTGAAGCGATAGAAGATGCCGCCAAAGCTACCGCGGCACACGGGCCCCGTGTCGGTACCACGTGCCTACCTACCCCCCTCCCCCCCTTATCCCGCCACCCGCCGCCCTGCGAATCACTTCCTTTAGTCTCCCGCGCAGCTCAGTTTTGAACGGATGTTATTGTTGACCTACGTAGTGAGTGATTTGTGATTTGTTTACGTAGTTTATTTACCATGTCCTATGTCCAGGCCAGGGACTCGTGACATTGACACCGAGGAGCAAAATACCGTGTAAACCAACATTTTCAAACATTCATTCGTTAAAGTGAAAAACTACAGCTGACAAGGTCACGAACTTTTGTAGCAAAATAATTATGTAGGTAAGTGGCGGCGCGGTGTACCGGCCGGCACCTATCAAAGAGAGTGGGCGGGAACATTCTATTTTTTTCTGGTTTCGCGTCATCGCTTCATGCAGAATTGCAGAGGTAAGAAATCAGTTAAACATTATAAATATTAATAATTAAATATTTATTTTAATTCTTTTTTTGAACAGTTTTTGATAAATGACTTGCTTTATTACGTATGTATACCGATTCTTAAAACGTAGGTAAAAGGAACAACAGGGTTTTTGTTACATATTGTATGTGAGAACGATGTAAATAAGACGTACACATTGAGTGTCCAGTGTACAGCTAATATAAATTCAAACAAAACAATCCATAATAAAATAATTAAAATAAGCCGTGGTGGCTAAGAGATGACAAATGTTTTTGGCTTTATAAATGATAAATGGAGGCCCCTTTCCACCTGCTGCATTGCTTGCAAATAAAACTTGTATTTTCTTTACCAGATGTAGCCGTGGTTCGTGTAGAAGCATAAGCACGCGTCCCAGCTACCTTCGTCTTTTTTGGATCATTTGAAAAACTCGTCTCGTCAATATTCCAGATTCTATCTGGTTTTTTTTCCAGGCCCAATTCTTTGAGAGTTTTTTCAAGTATATTGAAATATTCGTCTCTAATGAACGGGTCAGCCGCTTTTTTCCTAGAATATTCAACAGCTTGGGGCTTCTTGAGTGACACATTATTCCTTGTAGCAAAGTTATTGAGGCAATGTAATTTTTGTTGGAAAGGACGCTGGAACACGGCATCCTTTTTCCTTTCTTAATTTTTTACCTTATTTATTGATATTCTGCGAGGTCGGGCTGACGTGGTATACGTCCGGACGCCGTCTATGGAGGTTTAATTAATCCATTTTTTTTCTCCATTTTATTTAATACCACAAGATGCAATAATAATAATAACAATAGCCATAATAATAGCAATTTAATATCTTCATTAGTCAAAGTTTTACTTACTTGGAAGCTACTGGCAATTAAATGAGGCATTAACAAGGTTATTTCCTTTGTTTTAATTATCTCACATTACCGCTACCTCCGGCAGATTAAAAGTCTGACTCTACGAAGGTAAGTTATCCGGAATTAAAACATAGTGTGCAATCTCCAAGGCGCCCGAAATTACTTTATTTGTTTTACTTGTATTTTTTTATAGGAGAACACACACTGGACAAGCTCTCTTTACAATCTTATCCAAAATTGAATCTATTTATCACAAATCACATTATATATATTACATTTTGGCTCATAATAACAATAATAAAAATAACGTTGGCAATTTTAGGCCTATTTCTATCTTACCTGCATTTAGTAAAATATTTGAAAAATTAATACTCAAGCAGTTGCTAAGATATTTTAATTTAAATAGCCTCCTTCATGATTAACAATATGGCTTTACAAAAGGTCGTTCGACTACAGATGCGTGTGTTGCTCTGCTGAAACACATATTTAGCACATGGGAGAGCTCGCAAAATGCTATTGGAGTTTTCTGTGATCTCTCCAAAGCCTTTGATTGCGTGCACCATGACACGCTTTTGCGTAAACTAATTCATTACGGTATTCAAAACGAAGCTCTTAACGTATTAAATTCATATTTACATAATAGGCACCAATGTGGAGATGTTAATGGTGTGAAATCTTCCGGGCTACCAGTTCAGTTAGGTGTACCTCAAGGCTCTATACTGGGCCTATTTTTATTCTTGGTGTATACAATATGTAACAAAAACCCTGTTGTTCCTTTTACCTACGTTTTAAGAATCGGTATACATACGTAATAAAGCAAGTCATTTATAAAACACTGTTCAAAAAAATTATTAAAATAAATATTTAATTATTAATATTTGTAATGTTTAACTGATTTCTTACCTCTGCAATTCTGCATGAAGTGATGACGCAAAACCAGAAAAAAATAGAATGTTCCCGCCCACTCTCTTTGATCGGCGCTGCGCCGCTGCCGGTACACCGCCGCCACTTACCTAAGTACCTATTTTGCTACGAAAGTTCGTGACCTTGTCAGCTGTTGTTTTTCACTTTAACGAATGAATGTTTGAAAATGTTGGTTAACACGGTATTTTGCACAATTGGTAATTGTTAAAACTACATTTTAACACTTCACTACATTAAAAAAAAACAAAGTCGCCGCGTCTGTCACCTAAAACCTTATGTTTATTTTAATGCATTAATTTATTATGATGTCATTGACGCCTACGTACGCTCCGCAGAACGGAGGTATCGGACCTGCAATGCTATTCTGTAAAAATCTCACCGTGAAAACTTAGGTGAAGTGAGTTTGAAGTGAGCTTTTTTGACTAGGGATTGACACTGTTGACAGCTCACTCCACGCTCACTTCACCTACGTTTTCACGGTGAGATGGTTACAGAATAGCACTGCAGATGTGGTCAAATGCTGCTATTATCTGTGAACGCATGTCGAACTCCGTATCGCACGTTTTTTTGAACAGCTGTTGCTTTACACTGCCCCAGAGGAAAGATCTAAAGGCGTCAGATCGGGTGATCTTGCAAGTCCAACACTTGCTCCTCGGTGTCAATGTCTCGAGTCCTCGGTCTGCCTGCGTCAGCTCGATGTTGGTCTCGTCCGGGCACACTTCCGGTATTGTACGTACGTGCAAACGTTAGAATGCAATCGCCGATGGTAATGGTAGACTCGCTAAACGTTCTTGGTAGAGTCTGCGTGCACATCAGCATATTAAAATATTCTACGTTAGAATAGGACATGGTAAATAAACTACGTAAACAAATCACAAGTCACTCACTACGTAGGTCAACAATAACATCCGTTCAAAACTAAGGTGCGCGGGAGACTACGAAGTGTTTCGCAGGGCGGCGGGTGGCGGGGTAAAGGGAGGGGGGGGAGGTAGGCACGTGGTACCGACACGGGGCCCGCGCCGCGCCGCGGTAGCTTTTGGCGGCATCTTCTATCGCTTCAAAGAAAGTCGCCGAACTCGTAGGCTATTTAGCGAAACAAAGATGTACTTGTAAAATCAGATACTCTAAACATTTTATGAATGTGCCGATTTTAATAGTTATTTGTTATTAACCTCTCGACTGGCCAATGCTCATTTTTTTTAAATTATAATTTCATTAATGTTGTTCTCGTAGGTAAATGTATACGTCCTTAAAAGGAACAACAGGGTTTTTGTTACATATTGTATTAATGACTTACCATTCTATTTAAAGGGTATCTGTGACGTTGTACTATTTGCTGATGATACCTCTCTTATATTTAAAGTAGACAGGAATAGACTAAATTTTGACGACGTAAACAGTGCACATAAATGTCTTTTTACTCTAAGGCTAATCTTTAATCTTTACAAAAACTATTCCACTTTTCAAAATAACAAGGTACATAATGCGTTCTAAAATAAATGTGAGGTGTCGAATTAGATATTTTTTTGTTTCCAGTTTATATGTGGATGGAAGGGCGTTTGCTCTCTTGTAGTGGTAAATTCCTTTTTTGCCACGGAACAATGTTTCTTTCATCAATCTTTTTTTTTATTTTAAACTATTATGATAAAAACATATTTAAATTTCTTTAAAAGCTGAAAACCGCTAAAGTATTTTAGAACGTCTGTTTTCAATAATCTTATTTAATCTGTGCTGCCAGCTTACTCACCAGAGACTATGTAGCAGATCAAAAGTTGACATGATGCAGGTCAACGGAAAACGCTCATGGTACAAATACAAAACCTGTCAGGTTATCATGCTGAGTTGAACTGCCCTGCACTTGGCAAATATTTTAAAAGTTTATGGTAGGCCCTCAGAACCTGTATTACTTGCTGACCCGGCTCACCCAACCGACCATCTGAACCTGTCTACTAAATTTATTGTTAAAATGTATAGGTACATGTGGTTTTTTTTCATACATTCGAAAATAATGTAGGTTGTTAGATTAATAAATAATATTAATATAATAAATAATTAAAATAATAATTATTAATAAATAATAATAATATAATATAACAACATTATTATAATAATTTAATAAATAAATTATTATAATAATGTTGTTATATTTTTACTATATAAACGTATCTATATGTCAGGATAATGTGCCAAGGCATTAATTTAATTCAATATTTAATAGTTTATGTCATGTTATCTTTAAAATGAGAAGTATTAAGTGGTCAACTTTAAAGAACTATAACTTTTTTTGGTGTACTTCTAATAGAAAACTAATTATACTATCAAATTCTGTAATTATTTTCCTTTTTTATGATATATAGCTCATCTTTGTCGCTTCTGGCCGAGTCTTGTAGGAAACCTTGGCATTCCCCTTTAGGTGTTTAATAAGTATTGAACTTGTTTCAGGGAACAAAATCTCTTTTTTAGAAATGATGATATTATTAGGTATCTTCCTTTCTACTTTGCCTGCAAGCAGGGCCTTGTGATTGGTATCAGTGTTCCAAAGGTCTACATATTCTAAATCCTGATTGAGATTTAGAATTGACTTAGGACATTTATTTGTCACCCAAGCTTTGTTAGGACACAGTCTCCGAGACAGAAATCAAACATTTTCTTTTCCTAGTGGGCCAGCAAAAAATATGATCTTAACTAAATAAACAGGAATGCAGATACCACAGGCTCGCAAACTGTGCCACTCAGTCGGCTACAGCTACTTGTCCAGGGAACTGAAGAAAAGCCAAAGGGTGTGCTGTCAATTACCATAATTATTTTTCTTGGTTCTAACAGACTCCGGAGTCGTTGGTGTGAACAGGTCATTTCATTTAATCATATAACAATTTACATTGTGTTGAACTATTTCATGAATAGCTCTTCGTTGACATATCATTATTTCCGTTTTACTTTTTAGTAATCGAAGTGTAAACAATAGGCTACTTATTTGATTATAATATCATAATCTTATTTATCCGCATAGGTTATTATTTTGGGGTTCATATTTAGCATGAAGATACTTATCCACTATTGAGTTCCTATTGTGATCTTCAGTATGAAACGGAAACAGGTTTGCAGTGTTTCATTCTCAAGCTTTTACATGCTTCTTTAGGCAGCCTGAATATTTTACATGGTTCTTTAAGCAGCCGAAATCTTTTACCTGGATGTTTAAGTAGTCTGAATCTTTTACCTGATTCTTTAAGCAGCCTAAATCTTTTACCTGGTTCTTTAAGCAGCCTAAATCTTTTACCTGGTTCTTTAGGCAGCCTAAATCTTTTACCTGTTTCTTTAGGCAGCCTAAATATTTTACCTGGTTCTTTAGGCAGCCGAAATCTTTTACCTGGATGTTTAAGCAGTCTGAATCGTTTACCTGATTCTTTGAGCAGCCTAAATCTTTTACCTGGTTCTTTAGGCAGCCGAAATCTTTTAGCTGGATGTTTAAGCAGTCTGAATCTTTTACCTGATTCTTTAAGCAGCCTAAATCTTCTACCTGGTTCTTTAGGCAGCCTAAATCTTTTACCTGGTTCTTTAGGCAGCCGAAATCTTTTACTTGGATGTTTAAGCAGTCTGAATCTTTTACCTGATTCTTTAAGCAGCCTAAATCTTTTACCTGGTTCTTTAGGTAGCCTAAATCTTTTACCTGGTCCTTGAGGCAGCCTCAATCTTTTACCTGGTTCTTGAGGCAGCGTAAATATTTTACCTGGTTCTTGAGGCAGCGTAAATCTTTTCCATGGTTATTTAGGCAGCCTAAGCCTAGTTTCAGCAGAAGTGTCTCATGGTTAACGCCTTAGAGAGGTGGCAAAAGATTCTAATGGCATCTTGTGCTTCTTCCCTGGCGTGAAAAATGTTCTTTATTAGGGTGACACCAGCATCAATGGTACAACGACCGTTGGTGAAACCGTACTGTTGTTCATGAAAGATGGATTTTTTATTAATGTAACGTAGGTATCGTATAATTGAGCATCAACTTTCAAAAACCGTACCTACTGAGAACTGGCAGAATTGCCACAGGTCTGTAATTGTTGGGTTCTTTACTATCACCGGATTTGAACAAAGAAACTACTTTAGTATGTTTCTTGAGATCCGGAAGAACACCTTGGTCTACACTGGTGTTAAATAAGAATGCTAAATGGGGCGCAATGGTTTCGATGATAGATGATCTACAGACTTTTACACACGTTCCCTAGAGAACTTCTGTTAGTTTAATTTTAAAATCTTTAGAAGCTTTTATAACAGGCTGGGGGTTAGTATGCTGAAACTTAAACTCCAAAGGTACCTACGCTATGAATGACACTTGACAAGTGACAGATCTAGCTCGCTGTAATCATAAACTAGCAAGAGTTCGGCCATAGTGAAAGCTCACAGTTAACGTAGGGGAGAGATTAATGTATGTACGTACTTATTCTTAACATATATAATAATATGACCTACCTATATGAGGCGAAATCTTAGACTGCATCTTCAACCAATGCTGGGTATGTGTTTTGAAGGAAACATAATAACGGAACTCAGTTTTGTCTAAGCGGAGTTCCGCCGACTTATTTTGTTCGTTTATGAGTAGGTACAGATAACATTTTTCTTCAATAAAGAAGTATTATATACCTACTCTCGTGCACAACAAGTTCTGATATTGAGATCTCATAATTCGTTAATTTGCGAGAAGCTTGACATCATTGAAAAGAGCAATTTTGGATATGATGATACGTTTAAAAGTAGCGGTAAAACTGCGGCGAGCATAAAGTCACAACCTCTTATGCTCCCTCATTCTTAGGCTTAGCGTAATGTAATTTTTGTAGCAAAAACAATAAAATATGCCACATTCCCCTATACCTAGACTAAACTCAAAATTGCAGATTTTTTAGTTATTATTATTATTACCATTTTATTTCGCACAGTATCCATACCTATAGATAGGTAAGTGTTAGTAACAATTTTCTTAAGATCTATGTTAGTAGCCGCCTAATATAAAAAATAGTAATAGACAAAACCATTTTATTTAACTACAATTGCCCCGTAGGTAACTATTCCCACCCAGTGTGCCTATAGGTATGCAGGGACAGGCATGTCGGGATGCAATCATTTTCAAAATGCTGTTGGAGCTACCGCGCAGTCTTTGAAATAGTGACGCCACTTTCTTACGCACTGTAGTGCTATAGTTATGTCACCCTTCTTGCCAAAGAGCCTTTTTTTTTTTTTTTTTAATTTATCTAATTATTATGTTTATTAGCTTTTAATAATTCAAGGAAATTAATAGAGCTAATTCAAGGATGTACAGGCATGGGAAGGTTAATAATTTATGAGACTTAAATACAATATACATACTACTACATACATAATATAAATAAGTACCTAGATATTATTATGCTAGGTACCGTCTGGTAGAGATTTTATCACGGACCTCAAAAACCACGCATAAGGCAGATCACCTATCTGCCTTAGATATGCGTTTCTGAGGTCCGTATTAACCTTGCGGCTGAACGGTTTCAGCTAGGTCGTGTGGAAGAGCTGCTGACCATGTTGGCGTCACGGCTGGGTGCGGACCCGCTGGCGGCGGGCTCGGCGGGCTCGGCGGGCTCGGCGGGCTCGGCGGGCGCGCCCGCGCCCCCCGCGCCCCCCCCGCCGGAGCCCGAAGCGCCGCGCGACGCCGCCGGCACCGCCCGCAAGCGACGCTCGAAGGTGACGAGTGACACTGTATCTGCGGCTACTGATACGAGTAGTTTCCGTCGCTAACGCTCGCGTGTCCGGCAGGCGCGGAGCAAGGGCGCCGCGCCCACGCCACCCGCCACGACGCCGAGCGAGGCCCCCGCCGGCCCCGCGGGCCCCGCCGGCCCCGCGGGCCCCGCCAGCCCGAGCGCCGGCGCGTCGCAGCGGCGCCGGGACTTCATGTAGCGCGTGGCGGCGCCCGGCGCGCGGCCGCACTAGTGCGGCGGGGCGCCGGGGGCCCGGGGCCCACCTCCGCACTGTACAGTGCGGAGGTGGGCCCCGGGCCCCCGGCGCCCTCATCTAGTTATGATAATGTAGATATTATGTAGCCACACACGAAACTAGTAGACACGCTGCGTTAAGCTTTTGGACACCGTGACACGGGACTCGACTGTGCTGTGATTTTGAGAAAGTACCGGCCCCAGGCCGGCATTTAGCACCGCGCTATGTCGACATAACTCATTGGCAATCTCCCCACCAACCAAAATTTTATAATTTATACCTCCTCTTGGACATTTAACTGCCGACACGTGGTACTTAAAATATCGATTTTATGATAAAAACGAAATAAGAAACTGATTTCATGGTTGTATCAGCTCTACAATAGATCTCACCTCATGCGTTCGTTTCCGGAAATAAGCGATGATGGCCGAAGCGCATCCCTTTTCTGTTTAACTGTACACTGCTATCTCGCCTTCAAGGAATACAGGCGTGATGTAATGTTGTACAATACTATACAAAGAACCACTAAAAGCTTTTATATAGCGCTAAACGAACTTATAACATCGTTTTGTTTCTGTCAATCGTTGGAAGTTGACAAGTACAGAATAATGAGGGTAGATGAGGTAAGCTGCAGACCGCAGCGACTAATTGCAGAAAAAAAACAGCAGGCGGCAGTGACGCCATCTACGAAAGTGTTTTATAGTTACATAGAAACCAGTAGTAAATATCGAAAGGTCGCTGCTGAAGATTTACCGCTGTGGTTTGCAGTCTGTGGTCGCCTTCGGAATTGCGCCTTAATAAGTTTACCGCTTTGCAGTAGTTGCCCAGTGGTGACGGCCGCGATTTACGAGTTAAAGGTCGTAGGTTCAAACCCAGACAGGCGCTTTACTTTGTGTAAATTATTTCATCACCACTGCTCTCAAAACGGTGAAGGAAAACAACGTGAGGAAACCGGCATGCCCTAGAACCAAAGATTCAGACACATGTGACATCCGCCAACCCACACTGGGCCCGCGTGGTGGATTATGGCCCACACTCACTCACCTAGAGGAGACCTGTGTGCCAGCAGTGGGAACATTAGAAGCTGATTATTCTATTATCTATACTAAGTTTATCGCATTAATGTATTTAAAATATCGTTGCTTCTGCCAACCGTATGAAGTTGACAGATATACAGGGTTATTGGTAATATGTCGGCAATCCATGTAGGAGAGGTCATTTGCAACCAAGTGACCCCGTATGACCCCTATGCAAATGTCAACCATTTCCGAGTAATTTAACATTTTATAATTTTTTGGCGATATACAACATTGAAAATTTATTTAAAAAAAAATGCATATTTTTTTTACTATAATTATTATCTGCTTCTACTTCAATACATAATAATCAACTATAAAATGACAAATATTATCTTTAATATTTTTTAAATCAGAACACACAATATTCATCATTTTGAGCAAGTTGTTTGACTAAAATTATTGTTTTCTGCAAAAAACATGGATATAATTTATAAACAGAACATTTCTAAAATATGTACATCTTCTCAGCTATCCAACGAGATAGAATAAAATATCAGATATCTTCAAAAAAATATAAAATGTCAAATTACTGGAAAATTGTTGTCATTTGCATAGGGGTCATAAGGGGTCATTTGGTTGCAAATGACCTCCCCTACATCCCCTTAATGGATTGCCTACGTATTACAAAAAAAAAACCCTGTAGATATATAAACGCCGAATAAAGTTTACTTGCTCCGGTTTTGGCTTACGGCAGTTTTGAAATTGAATTTAGCTTTTAGTTACGAGTGCTTGTTAGTCGAATTGCAAGCAGACTTTGAGATCATTCATCATATAATAATAAAACAAGTGGATCCTAGACAATAAAATGGAATGAAATTCCTCTAAACGGATGGCTATCACATTCGGTCGAATGCGGAGTCCAGTTCATTTTAAATTTATTTTAAATAACAATGTCATCATGAAAACAACAGCCATGATAGCTCTGGAGTCACATTCGACCGAAAGCGCACCTTCCACGATCATAATGCCGCAGTAGCCAAAGAAGAGCTTGGACTTTGTCATACGAAATTTTCGCGATTTTCACACCACACATGCCTTCAAAATAATATTTAATGCACTTCCAGTAAATGAGAATCCAGCTCCGACGCGACGCGACGTGTGAAATCCACACACTTACACTCTTTTATTGGAAAAGGTACAAAAAGCGTTCCATAAGTTTTTATATAATATACAAAAACATATGGAACGCTTTTTGTACTTTAAAATGAAAAAAAAAAAAACTTAGATATGATCTAAGTTTTTTTTTTCATTTTAAAGTGCCGCAGTTAGGATACTTAATTCGCATTACAATCTAGCCTATTCGCTAATAAGTCATTTAAATATAACTTAAACTGCTAAGTAACTATAACATTAAGAAATCCTCCAAATATGGATTAAAGCATATTTTTAATAATATTGATGTAAAAGTACGAAACTTCACACACTCAGATTTCTGTATTATTCACATTGGCGAGGAGGATTTCAAGAAAACGCATAATTATATAGAACTAGTTACGTTTACTCGCGAAAAATTACAAACATTATGTCACACTAATTTTATAATATGTCTACCGACTTTTAAATATATGCAGGATAACCGTAATATTATGTTTAACAGCCGTATAGATACTTTTAATAACTTAATGTACATGGATGCGGAGCATACAAATTTTCGTACTTAATGGACTCCAATCTCAATCTCCCTTATACCAATAACCATCGGTATGGGAGATTAAATAACAAAGGCTTAAATATTGTAATATCGGATTTGCAAGACCTTATCCTAAACTTAAACAGCATGAATGCAACTTACTCAGAGGTTGACTGTTCCCAGAAGAACCAAGCAGAGTTGGTAACTGTTATACAATCACAAAAATAACAAAGGCTTAAATATTGTAATATCGGATTTGCAAGACCTTATCCTAAACTTAAACAGCATGAATGCAACTTACTCAGAGGTTGACTGTTCCCAGAAGAACCAAGCAGAGTTGGTAACTGATAAACAATCACAAAAATAACAAAGGCTTAAATATTGTAATCATACTTCTCAGTTACTCAAAGTAGGTACCTATCAATAAAATCTGTACGCTAAAATTCTGGAAAACTAAAAAACAGGACATTTCAGCATGTAACTTATCCAGATTCAAAAATCACTTGAAGTGTTTTCCTGCAAGTTTACATGGCCAAAGATGCAAATGGGTCTTATGAAAATTTTAAGGATGACTTTTTGTTGTTTTATATCGTTTATGCTTTCCGGAAAATGGTTGGTGGTGTGGTTAATGGTTAGTGGTTATGGTGGTGGTGGTTATTATTAAATGGTTATCTCGTGGAATTAAATTATGTAGTCAAAAACAGAGAAAGCTACTCTGGGCATATTGACTTAATCCTAATTCAAAAAATAAAATTGTTTTCAAAAAATATTCTACACTTTATAGGAAAATAATAAAATTAACCCAGAAATCCCAAAATAACCATTTTATAAATGATTCACAAAACAAGTCAAAAGTAGCCTGGCAAGTAATAAATAAATCGAAATTTTGTTTGCCACAAGAACCAATATTATCCTTAGCAAAGGATAATGTAATTTTAACGCACCCCGTGGATATGGCTAACGAGTTTTAAAATTTAATTTATTTTGCAAAGAACAAAAGGGGTTCAGAAAAAAGGTCAATATTAATATGGCACTTTTTGACCTACTATCTAGTGTCATGACATCTGTCGATAAAAAAGAAACATGTTTGTGCGATTTATACAGACATGGCATAAGTATAGGTACGAAGGCGTTGGATTTTGTAGATTATAAAATTTTACTGCAAAAATTACAAGGTGATAGATTACAATGTACGGAAATCTCTAGAATATGCCCTATAACTAAATTAGAAACTACATATACCTCTGAAGCAAGGTGCATAAAATATGGCGTGCCCCAAGGCAGCGTTCTGGGCCCGCCCTTGTTCTTGATATACATAAATGACCTCCGAAAATCCACAGGAACAAAAATGGTACTCTTTGTAGACGACAGCACGGCTATTATAGAATCTAATAATCCAAACAATTATCAAAATGACATTAATAGTTCTCTATATAAAATAATCAATTGGCTTAATGATAATAATCTCGTAATTAATCTAAATAAAACTAAAATTATGCACTTTCACCGGAGGCTTGAGAAACCACTAGTTAATGTTGCTTATGACGATTCTGGAATAGAGGAAACTATTTAGTATTGCGAAATTCTTAGGAATAACTATAGATGATAAACTAACTTGGAAACCTCATTTGGAGGAAATTTGCAAACGATTAAGTAAATCAGCATATTTGTTATCCCAACTCTCAAAGAAAGTAAATATTGATACACTGTTAACAGCCTATCGTGGACTAGTCGCCTCAGTTCTGCGGTATGGTGTTATTTTTTGGGGGCAGTCAACGGATCGGGAACGTGTTTTCAGGATGCAGAAAAGGTGTTTCCGTTCAACGTGTGGTTTAAAAACAACAGAAAGTTGCATTCCATATGTTTTAAAACTTAAAAATATTAATCCTACCAGCTTTATACATCCTGGAAACTGCATTATTTGAAATGTAAAACTCCTCTAATGAAGAAAAGCTTCTTTGGTGTTGCTCCACGAATATATAATAAAATACCCGATGAAATAAAATGTATGCCATTGCAGAAGTTTAAAAAAACACTTAACGGGTTACTGCTTGAAAGGTGTTATTATACTCTAGATGATTTATTTAATGACGAATCTCTCTAATTATATAAAATGCTGACATAAATTTTAATACTTTGACATCAATACTAATAATTATTTTGAATTAATTGACATTAAATTCTGACATGAAATGAAATTGACTATGAACTGTAATGAAATTTAATTTATATGCATGCGTTAATACAATTAGGTACCTACTGAAATACCTACTTATAATATCATATTGTAATAAATTTCTCATTGAATTGTCTTATAATCACATCAATCATTTGTATGTCAATATTAACAAAAAAATTGGCAATTTTTAAGATCTTTGTATGAAATTACCTATGTTTTACAAATATTCTATTCTATTCTATTCCAATAGCGTCTTTCATAGTCACTTATATTAAGGGGAAGACACTAAATTCACGTGTTCTTTAGTCAACACTTGCACTGCAGTTTAAGTTCACTCACATTACGCTAGACTAACTCAAAAGGTTTTACCCTTTTTAGTGTTCGCACTAATTCAGTGATGTCAAGGAGTTGGATCGCCTCGACATTCACGTGATGATGAAGTCTGTGTTCATGAGCTTCTGCATATTTTTTTAATACTCTTACGCCATCCATCTTGAGGTCCCGGTGGAGGTCGCTGTTTCTAATGGTTACCTATCATAAGTTCGAAAAATATTTGACCGAATTTCATTTCACCTAAAACTTTTCAACTATTATCGCTTCGTCTTTTTTCTTCATCGAAATCACATCTGCCACTGTATCAGTTGACCTATTTATTATCAATTCCATTTTTTTCGTTATTCCGACGTTTCATTTGGTCGAAAAACTATTTACTGAAGTTACTCTTAACCGAAATAGCATTTGTTCGAAGCGTTATGTTACATAATATACACGCTTCCCTAACCAAGTACAATAGGTAGAATTCAGTTCTGGTCGCAGTTCTAACCTAATCTTTTATTGTGAGTATCAGCTGTGGCGGCGAGCGTTGAAACCATCTGTTCCTCAGTTTGCGGGCCACCCCACCCCTCCACGCCTATGCGGGCTTAAATTACACTCTAGGGGTAGGGCAGACAAGACTGCATGAAGTCGGTTTTGCAGCGATTCGTTTCTGTCACTAAATTTTGTAGCACAACATATTGACTTTTTATGACTCTATTTTAATTTAATATTGAAAATGCTACCAAGTAACCGGTATATTTGTGACCAAATAATATTTCATGAAATGTTGTTTCGGTGTGGTGAAAATAAGGCAAATAAATTATTTGGCAAATAAAAAAAGTTCAAAAGAGGCTTCGGCCAATAGCTAAAAGTTATTTTGTAAATCGGCGAAATGTAGTTCGGTAAAATAATACCAATGACACATGATATCATTCGATGATATAAAAATATGTCAAATAATGCATGTAGCAAAAAGACGTCCGTGAATAGTTTTCGGTAAAATGAAATTCGACCAAAAAAAAAACGGAAAAGTTATCCGAATCAGAGTGCAGTGCATGGTACACTTTTTAACCTCGTTATGTGGGTATGATTGCTTAGTAAAGTGAGTTTCAGATACAAGGCTAACATCGACGTTATCTGTGGTCAGGACTACTTCCAATTCTTGTTGATGTTTTTGTAGTCCGGTAGAGTTCCATGCCACTATTTTTAATGGGTTCATTTTTTCTGTCTGGAAATAGCATCCATAGTGCTATTTTCTAGTCTATCCAAACAACCGTTACATGAGGACATTAATTTGATAATGTTGTCTAACTTTCCTTCCCTTTGTCGGCAATCTCACAAATATTCTCAAGGTTAACAGTTTTGGCTATAACATGCGCGTATGTTTTCTTGTGAGGATTTGTGTCACATAATGGGTTTGCGTTTGTGAGCTAGTTTGCACTTTTCGTTGATTTTGCGCTGGCTTTTTGTTTCCGGTTTCTTCATAGTTTTGTTTTTTTATGCCTTGCATTTCCCGGGCTACTATACATCCTCTTTAATTAGCAGGATGTGGTTCCCCACAGTGGACACATTTTGGTTTCTCATCTGCCGGTTTTTTGCAGTCGGCTGTCTGATGTTTGCCGGTAGATACATTTGACACATCTAGGTTTATTAGAACATTATTTGTGTGTATGTCCGTACGCCTGGCATCTCTTGAATTCAGGTACAGGCATTGAAGTATGGAGAGGATGCACTTCTACTTTAAATCCTAATATTGACATACCTAATGTTATAGATTTTTCGTACCACTTGCTCAAAAAAGTGACATTCTATGCCACAAAAAGCGAACATAACAATAGTCATTTTTAATCTGTTAAAAACCGGGAAAGAAAATTGTACTGAATTTCATTCATCCTCTAGGGGGAGAATGTGATTTAAATTTGGAATACTTACCGAAATTTATACTGAACTACAGCAGCTGTGTTTACACCATTGAGTTTGTATATAAAGCATTATACATCTTTTTGAAAAAGGAATACGCATTTATTATGCAGTTATGATTATTAAATAAAATTACGAAAACCGACGAGGCCGTATGAGCTTGATGCCTTTGCTTTTCCGACAAAAAATATTAGTCTAGGAATTTGCCGCGTTTTTGTTTTCTTCAAATACATAAACGTTAAGTTTATTTTAATTTATTTTTATAAATAAGTTAATGTTCTAAAAATACGTTTAATTGTCATTATTTTTAATAAATGCTTATCTCATATTATTATTGTGTTAATTTTCTCGCAAATGGTACGAAAAGTACCTAGAGTATTTTCCTCGGTGATAAAGCTGTCTTAGTCTTGGGTGAACTTAAATCCCTCGCTACACTCAGGACTCGTCTTAAATCCCTACGCTCGGGAGTAAACCTCGAGTCCTTCATTACGCTCGCGATTTAAATCGTCACCCGCGACAGAAGACACTGCTTTATCCCCTTGGTTAATAATCTACTATTATTTATGTCTTCCTCATTTCTGAAAGTCAGCATAAACATGTTCAGAGGCTCCTTATTTTTCCATCTCAATTTGTTTGCTGCATCTTCAATCTGGAAACCTTTACTTTGCAAGTCCTCAATAATTCTGTCAGGCTTGCTTGTGAAATGAAGGTTTTTAATCATAACTCTTATTGGCCTTTCCTGCTTGTGTTCGTAGGAGTGCCAGATAAAGTTATTTTCAGTCATTAACTTTGTAATAGATTTATGTGTCTTTGTTCACTGCATTCAACATTTTAGTCGCGAATTTGTCACCAGACTCAAACTTTGATAACAAGTCAAAAAAGGCTGGTAGTTCTCGACACCATCTACGACAACAGGCGGAGGTAGCGGATTCTTTTTGGATTTCACTTTTTCGGATTTAACAGTTTCTAGGTGTTCAATTTTGGCAGGGTGATTGTGTTTAGTTTTCGGTTTTTCCTGCTTTTTAGCCTGATCCACTGAGTTTCCCTGGCTAGCTCCTCCTCGTCCGTACAGTATTCAGGACACTATTGGCTCAGCTGACTTGCTCGTTGCAGATGTAGGTACCTTGTTCTGTTTTATGTTGAAAATACCTCACTAGCGCAGTCCGGCCGGCGCGGTTGGTTTGCTGTCTGCACTTTGCAATTAAGTAGAGCACGCGATCGACGCGACTAATCTCAACGAATACCTAACAAAACTCTTATGGAACAAAACACGTATCAATATTAGCGTAAGCACGGTTATTATCCTTATCCCCTGCTGTGGCCCCATGTCGGACCGTTGCGCGTGCTAAGTCACCAGTAGGTACCTCGCACTCTGGCTGCACTTAATGATCTCTTGGATTCTAATCCAATATACGATCTACTTGATTGCATGGACGAAGATTTTATAAGCATGTCAGAAGTAGGTACTGCGAGAGGGATTCATGAAAGTATTGTAATTTTTTATTGTAATGTTTTTACCTGAATTTTAGATTTTATTTTCTGTGTTTGGGTCTCTGCCTATAGTTAAATGTAATTGATTTTTAACCGTGTTATTTAAAAATAAAATCTAATTGGGATTGACAAAACGAACTAAAAATAATTGTTACCTACTCTGAAAACAAAGATTTATAATTAAATTAACTTGTACGAGTAGGTATGTTCTATTTAGCGCTGTAGCGCGCCAAATTCGAATTTTCTATGGCTTTTTTTGCAAATTCCAGCTCTGTTTTACGTCGTATGTTGATCAAAATGCGATTCGCGACTGTAGGAATTATATATATATAATAATCATCAATTTCATATCAATTGTCAAACTTTGGAAATTTTTTCCACCTAAGAATTTTCATTATTAAATATTCCGAAAAATATGTAGGTTAGAATACTTATATGAATTTGGCGGGCTACAGCGGTTTGCGGTGCAAGCGAGCCTGTAAGTTAGGTAGTACACCCGTGAGATTGCACACAAGTGTGTGCAATCTCACGGGTCACGGGTCACCTCTCTCTGTCTTCCATGCTCCGACCATCACTCGATTGCGAGACGTAGGTAGGTACTTACAACCTCTTCATTATAGAACATGGGCTTGTCGCATATAAGCAATCGGCAATGTTCCGTAGCTAGCTGTGTCCTCTTTATATCCGGGCGCCCAGTTCTGTTCTAGTCAACTCTTACACAAAAAAAAAAACGGCCAAGTGTGAGTCAGAATCGGACACGACCCTGGCTCCGTACCACCGTACAATATTTAACACTACAAATTTAAAAAGAAACACGTTTTTTGTATGGGGAACCCCTTTAATTTTTAACTATATTTTATTTTTATTATCTTCAATAGAAATATACACTGAAAATTTAAACTATCTACCTATTACGGTTCATGAGATACAGCCCGCTGACAGATAGACCGACGGACGGACAGCAGAGGCTTAGTAATAGGGTCCCATTGGCACCCTTTGGGTACGGAACCCTAAAAATAAAACACAAGACCAGTGAGATTTCACCGACGCGCGACGGCGTCGTAGGCGATAAACATGTTGTTGGCACGGTTACAACAGGAACCTATTTCTCTCCGCGCCGAGGTCGCGACCAGTGAGAGGTCGCGACCAGTGAGTGCGCTCCCGACTCGTTCGAAGTGACGCCGCAGCGACAGCAGATGCCGGTGGTGGTGGAGGTAGATTGCCAGCGTTTCTAATTCCTCGGGGGCTAAACTAACGAATTTGTAAAGAATTGTATTATTAGGTACTTAATTAAGTGAGACAAACTATCTATTCTAGTACCTACATAATTCGCATTTTAATTAAAGCAATATTTCCCACTGTTCATTTTCACTTTATCAGATAACACTAGTAAGACCAACTATTTTTGTATGATTGCATTAAGTATCTTCTCTACACTAGCAAAAGAGCACTGTTCTGCAGTAATGCTTTCTTCATTGTTTGAACATTTAGTATAATATAACTCGTTCCTCATTGTAATCTATTGAATATGATTCGTTTAGTAAGCGACACGGCGACAAGCCATATAACGTAATATTGTTGCATAACAGAGCTCCTCTTGTATAAGTTTGTACTGCAACGACTAACTTTTATACGCTACGAGTTTTCATGTACTTAGGTGTAAGGCGTCGTCGAGCACGCAACGCTCGTACTGATCTCTATACGCGATGGACTCGCGCATACATATCTAATCGGAAATGGCGCACGAGTAATATCGTCGGGCCCATCTTATAATATAATACTCTTAGGACGTGCACCGACTCGACCGTCCGAAGCGCCTGTTGTATAGTTATTGGTTGTTAACGTTTTTAAAGTTTATGAGATATTGTATAGGTAAGCGTAGTGTACTCGGGAGCGCCAGCGGCAGTAGTCCAGGGGAAGGGGGAAAGGGCGGGGCAATGAAATAACACAGTCGTTTTAATCCTAACTTTAATAATATATACAAAAGGAAATACATGACCGGCGCTAGACTAAGGCGGCGCGTGCTCGCTCCGCTCGCTCGCTCCGACCTGCTCGCTCGCTCGCTACTGCCGCAGCGTGCCTGTCGCGTCGACTATTCGTCGTATAGTGCCTTGAGAGCACGACAGCCGGGTGCACACCCGCGGAGAGATCTGAAGCTCTTTCGTCTGTCTCTAGCATATTATTTGTGAAGAAATTATGACAGTTTCGGATATCCCAGCTATTTGTATTGTTTTAACAGAATACAATATTATTACTGTAATAAAGTGGTTTTATTTATGCCTCCTGAAATACTAGAGTCCCTCAACATTGTAAGCGATTGTCACAACGGATACTGTGCGTTAAGTCTAATCACGGCGATGACACTTTAAGCGATCGGATAACAACGTTGAAGATTGAATACACTGTGAGGCGGTGATATAAAACTTTCAGTAACTTTATAGCGTGGAGAGACGATGAATATGATATATTATATTTGTGAACAAAATGACTTTGATGTTATAAATGCTGATTACGGAAACACTGCAATGGCATATTTTAAGGGCCAAGTAAATTCGTACAGGAATACAGTAAAAAAAAAAAGAACCTTTGAGGACGTCACTATGAGTGATGCAGCGCACGCTGCACGGCGGCTCTGTCCTACTGCACTATGAGTTAGTTTGTGTCTTGTGCCGAAGTCATAATCGTCAAAGATGACAATACTGTGTAACGTGGAGCAGCCCTGCACGTAACCCGACGGTCGCCCGCTCGTCGCTACTGGCGCTTGTCGGCCAGCGCCGAGTGCTCACGCAGCCCAACGGCCCGTGCGCTACTGGCGCTTGTCGGCCAGCGCCGAGTGCTCACGCAGCCCAACGGCCCGTGCGCTACTGGCGCTTGTCGGCCAGCGCCGAGTGCTCACGCAGCCCAACGGCCCGTGCGCTACTGGCGCTTGTCGGCCAGCGCCGAGTGCTCACGCAGCCCAACGGCCCGTGCGCTACTGGCGCTTGTCGGCCAGCGCCGAGTGCTCACGCAGCCCAACGGCCCGTGCGCTACTGGCGCTTGTCGGCCAGCGCCGAGTGCTCACGCAGCCCAACGGCCCGTGCGCTACTGGCGCTTGTCGGCCAGCGCCGAGTGCTCACGCAGCCCAACGGCCCGTGCGCTACTGGCGCTTGTCGGCCAGCGCCGAGTGCTCACGCAGCCCAACGGCCCGTGCGCTACTGGCGCTTGTCGGCCAGCGCCGAATGCTGCGACAACGCAGAGTGCGCCGACGAGCAGATGTCCTGTAACACATCCACAGTCAACCCTCACGAGTCTCATATCTTCGTCAATTTTCAAATGATTTCCTTGAACCAGTCATATAAATAAATATAAATAATAAATAAGTTCAGGACTCAACACCTTGCTAAGCGGCGGCGGTGAGCAAGGAGACTCCATCTTCAGACTAGCCTTTTACTTTACTTTAACTATGTCGAGGTTAGTTTCCAGTATAGCCGGATGCAGCTGAATATCATTATTTTACATGGCGCGACTGCCTGTCTGACCTCCACAACCCTGCTAGCCTGCTACTGGGTACTACGATACCCCTTGCTAAGACTGGTTGTCAGACTGTCGGGCTTCTGACTACCCGTAACGACTGTCGAAGATCTCCAAGTGAAAGCCGGGACCAACTCCTTAACGTGCTTTGCGAGACACGGAGGGTTCTCGATATGTAATGGATAGTCACCCATCCACGAACCTGCCGCGGCAAGCGTAGCTTAACCTTCGATCGACCCGTGCGTTTTTATCCACTATTGCATATAAAACTAAACAGGGTCGATTTTCGAGATTGGACAGTAAGGGCAGGAGAAATTATGATCTGCGTTCACAGATTTCTTTAAAGCTACAACTTATGCCGTCTTATTCCAAAACACGATCTAAATTTAGTACTAGGATTGTTACTAGGTTTAAACCATGAGTAAATAAAACGTTATTATAAAATGAAGTTTATCACTAGTTCAAGAACTATCTATGGTACTAAATTTAAACCGCTGAGACCCCTAGTTTAACTATTGGACTAACTTCGGTACTAATTTATTTTGAGGTTAGCGTTGATTATTATTGGTGCCGATTCTCTTGTCACAAAATTCTCTAAACTAGACTAAAAATCACCAAAATTTAGTTTATTCCTGTCAAACGACGATTTCCCATTCTGAAATTGACTAAAGTGACACAACTTAACTAAATTTTAGTTTGACAGCACTAAGATGGCACTGAGATTATAATTTAGTGAAAATGGCAATTTTGCTATTCTGAATTTTACGTTTTTCACCAAAAATTTTGATTGTCTTAACTAAATCTGACTATTTTTAATCGCGATTAAAAAGGTGTGGAATAAAATTAGTTGTCATGAACTAAAATTCACACCAACACCTCGACTTCAGATGCAAAAACAGTACTGTATCTTTTTTTCTTTTCTTTTGCTTATATCTCGAAAACGGTGTGTCCTATCGCAAAAATAATGAAAATTTCGACCCCCTTTGTAACTCATAAACCTATAAAACTCAACGTGTTGGTAATATTTTTTTTATATTTTCCATACAAAAAGTAAAAAATTCCATACAAAACAAGTCGAGGCCGCACATAATGCGCGCCTACGGCTCTAAAAAAAGATCACGTGGTACGGCAAACAAGTACCACGTGGAGTCGCAATAATTGTCAAATTTGATTTTAGATGTGTCAAAATTATTTTTAAAGTTAGAGATTTTATTTTGCAGAATAGCGTTAAGATTCACATAGCCAAAAGTAAGGAATTTTAGTGATAGTTTAGTTAGTTTAGTTCGGTGTACAACAGAATCGGCACCATTGTGTCTTTTTATTTACAAATCGTTAAAATGGATATTAATATGATTGACTTGATGGATTTGGAAGATTTGGTTATGCTGGAGACGTCTCGGCGATCTTACCGAAATCGTCATCGTGTGAATCCTTTTGAATTGAGTGACGAAGATTTTAGGTATAAGTACAGGTTCTTCAGAACTCCAGTTTTCACCACGTTTTTTCTTTTGTTGTTCCATTTTAATTTTAGATCACGAATTAACACAACCACTCACGAACAAACCACTTATCAGTAATAATAAGATCAATGAGTAAAATTATGAAGTGCATTTAGTTATTTATTATTATAGGACGCAAACGCAACAACATCATTCGTCTCAATCTCAGTTACGCGCGCCGCGCCGTATTTAATGCACTCCACTTCACGCTAGAGGTGTTAAAAAATATGACAACTTGTTTATAAAAAGCGCGTCAAAAGTACAAGTTGAGCTTGTTCAATATATTGTAACATAAACAAAGAACAATTTATGAAATATTTTTGTATTGATAAATAATTATTTAAGCATCCCAAGTGTTATTATAATATCAATATTTAGAGAAACAGAACGTTGCTTCAAATAAATCCTCTATGAACGAATTAAAGAATGCCATTTTTGTTTGTTATCTGTGGATGTTATTTAAATCATGGACTTTCTTTGGTACTATCTGATCCTCGGATAGTCTTCGTTTTGTAATCGAAACACATTTTGATGCTGGTACTAACTTTAATACCGTAACAATCCTAGACCTTTTAGTCTTGGTTTAAACCAGTACTTAAGTACTTTTTTGTAATAAGACGGAGTGAGTTTATGCCGCTGATTTGTTGTTCTCCGTCTAAAGTACCTACGCCCAGCACCTCCGCCGCCCGCTGCACCCCGCACCACGCCGCGCAATAGGTCAGTGACTTTTCGTAGATAAAGCGTGTTTACTTTTTATGCAGTTGATCCTGCTATTTATTTTGTTAGAAAATTGCAATTTTTAAATTTTCCATTAATTACTAATCTTCGTGTTTTAAAATGTTTCGATGGACTAGTACTATGCTCGTTTTAATTTAATGTCGTAATTCCAGATCCACATTGTATAAGCAAGGAAATGACAATAATTTGTATTTGATAAACAATGGCTTATAAGAATCTAAACTATGGAGTCCGAACATTAACCTGATGCACCTTTTTTGAGCTTTAAAAACTAATTCCCTGTTGGTTGAGTTACCCCAGAAAATGACACCATACCTCAATACTGAACCCACCAGACCATGGTATGCTGTGACTAAAGCATTGTCGTTAATCACTGGGGTCAGTTTAAATAGGGCATAGGCTGATTTGCTAATTCGTTTAGTTAGCTCATCCGTGTGTGCTTTCCAGTCCAATTTTTTGTCAATCGTTAGACCTAGGAATTTAGATGTATCAACTTGTGTTGTGGTTTTATTGTTATAGCATACTGTCATATTGATATTCGCACGTTGGCTAAACATCATTACTTTCGTCTTATCGATATTTAATTTTATTTTAAGATTATTATTATCTAACCATTTCACTATGGAGGTTATTGACTGAGTGACAACGTCGTTGTGGTTTTGATCATCAATGCTCTTAATGGTCACAGTGCTGTCATCTGCAAACAGTGTCATAGGGTGACTTGTTACTTTTGGCAAATCATTTATGTATAATATAAACGTTTGGCATCATGGCGACAAAATGCAGAGACGGTTGCCTTCTTGACTTGAGAAGTTGAGACTTGAATAGAGGAATCTCAGGATAGCACTTCTATAATTGTTATATGTACCTCTCGCTAACACAATACCATATGTGTGACCGAGAGGTAAATACAAAGACCATACCATTCTTTACCTGCGCAAGTAGTAATGAAATGTAACAGTCTATACAGAGTGGCCAAAAAGTCGTGGATCAAACGCAACTAGGGGTTAGATGGAGTCATCAGCTGCAAACAATTGTTCTACAGGGGGTCCTTAAGGTCAACCCCTGCAGTGTTATAATTTATTTTGTGTTTTTACGAGAAAAATTACTTTTTTTACTAATTCTTATTAAAATTCGAAAAAATTTACATCCTGTATCTTTTTTATAATTTTCAGTAGATTGGTACTGATGAGTCCTTGCGTTAGACATGCTATTTATGGTTGTTTATTTGGTATGTTGAAGATAATATTAGTTTTACGAAAAATAAAAACTTAAATCAAAACTTTTTACAAGTTTTGGCGCACACATGGCTTATGCGTGGCTTTGATATCTTTCGAGGACGATCATTCGTAGCAAGGCCAAACTTAACCCAACCATAAACCTCGGTTAGGCCTATTGAAAAATAAACTGGAACTAATACAATTCATGACAATGACTCTCTGCCTCTCTTCTACACTAACCATTACATATTTTGTCAATAAAAGGCCAGTTCGCCCGTCAGTTCAGGTAGCGATATCTTTTCTAGGAAACAAAAGGCCGGGCCGTTTGGGGCAGTGGCAGCGGCATGCACGTGATCATCTCTCTTTAGAATGTTTAGTGTTCTTTAGTGACTCGCTTCCTGCCTGTGACTACGCACGTGTTCTTTTTCTCGGTTTTACGACGACTTGTGCTCAGTTTCTTTCCTTTGATCTACGCTTTGTTTTTCGGACTTGTGATAGATTGCCTACCTGTGACCAGTGCTGTGTGAATCGGACTAGATTCGGAATCGTACGGATTGGCTACAAAAGTGGACAGATGGCTACTGCAAGGAGAGAATACACCCAACGGGAGTATGCAGAAATGCATTACCTGTATGGCTTTTGCGACGGCAATGCCCGGGCTGCTGCCAGGGAATATCGTCAACGCTAACCTAACCGTGATCGTTTTCCGGACTACAGGGTCTATATGCGCGTACATAATTCGTAAATGGAGGGAGTCTTACCCGGTCAGCATGCTCCGAGACCAGTGGTGTGATTTGAAAAAGAAGATGAAGTGCTGAGAGAATTAAGATTGGATCCTGGTATAAGTCAACGCCAAATATCCCGTAATCTCGGGATTCCAATATCGACGGTGCAACGTATCATTAAAAGAAACAAATATCGACGGTGCAACGTATCATTAAAAGAAACAAATATCACGGCTACCACGTGCAAAGGGTGAAAGCTTTGCTGCCCGGTGACTATGAACCCAGAGTGAGGATTTACAGAGAGATGTTAAGATACCACAGATAGGATTCGCAGTTCTTCAACAAGGTATTATGGACGGATGAGTCAAATTTTAGAAGACTGGGAGTATTCACTATCCACAACCTAAATTTTTACTCCAGAGTGAACCCCCATATCATAAGAAATGATCGATTCCAGCATCTGTTTGGTATAAACATGTGGGCTGGTATAATTGGTCAGCAGTTGGTGCTGCATGAAATGCCAGCAAGACTGAATGGTGCTTTGTATTTAATGTTTTTACAAAATAACTTAAACCAAATTCTTATCGAAGCTGAGGTTCCAGAAGCAAGAATGGCAGAAATGTGGCTGCAACACGACGGCGCCCCGCCTCACAACGCTCGAGCAGTTAAGAGACTTAGAGATCATTTGAACGAGCGATTCCCCAACCGGTGGATTGGTCGAGGCGGACGTATTGCGTGGCCACCCCGGTCGCCCGATTAAAATCAATTAGATTCTTTTCTTAGGGGCTATTTTATAGAAATCGTTTATCAAGGAGAGAACAATAGCGAACAAGAACTACGACAAAAGCTCGAATTTGCTAGGTTACAAGTTATTAACAACAGAGGTGCATTCCGTAGGTTACGTAGGAATTTCATTAGACGGTGCAGATTATGTAATAAGGTAAGAGGCAAGAATTTTGAGCATTTATTGTAAAATGTTTTGTTTTATTATAACAATTATTTCACAATCGTTGTTTTGTTTTTTCGTTCTAGAAAGATATTAGAGCCACTCATGGCCATGTGTAATACCTTTTCAGAATTCCTATTAAATGCGCCAAAACTTGTAATACAGGGTCACTTTTCGGTAGAGTATTTTTTTTCCCAGTGGGGCGCGAAGTAAATAAAAGTTATGATTTGAGAAAAAAAAAACCTAATATTAATATTATCTTCGACACACCCAATAAACAACATTTTTTTCAATTTTTTATTATCTATTATAAATTTAGGGGCTTTTGGTCACAACACAATCATGCCAGCCCCATCATAACCTAATTCAATAAAGGCTTTACACTATTCAGATTTCAAAACCTTATATACTATTTTATACAGTAAGATAGCTGAATTCGAGACAGGCTCTGATAATATGCTTTGAACAAAACCAACATCTATCAAATTAATAAAATTAAACAACTATAAATAGCAAACTCATCAGTACCAATCTAGCGAAAATTATAAAAAAGATACAGGATGTACATTTTTTCGAATTTTAATAGGAATTAGTAAAAAAAGTAATTTTTCTCATAAAAACACAAAATAAATTATAACTCTGCAGGGGTTGACCATAAGGACCTCCCGTAGAATTTTTTTTTGCAGCTGCTGACCCCATCTAACCCCTAGTTGCGTTTGATCCACGAATTTTTGGCCACCCTATATAAATGAGATAGTTAAAATATGCAGTCTCTAAAACTTACCCATATAAAAATTGGTTGGAAATATAATGTGCAATAATAGAACGAAACTGTGTCACTGTAGTTCCCATTGAAAAAAAAACATAAATACCGGGATTGGACATTTCAATACCAGGATCCCGGTATTGGACAATACCGGTATCCCGGTATTGAAAGCCCTAATTCTGACGCCATGTAAGTTACACGATGCATTGTTGAACACTTTAATTACGCACACACACGACCAATGTTTAACCTTTTGACCGCTTGTGTCGCATTCATGCGACACATATTTCCGTGCCCCTACCGCTCGTGTCGTATTTCGGCGACAGAAAACATGCATGATTTTTTCGTTATATTTTCGTCCTAATAACTGCGTGGTACAAATAAAACGAAAAAAAAAAATTTTTTTTCGATTTGATGCTGCGCGCTAGGGGCACGGCAATTGATATTTAGCCTAGCGCTTAAAAGGTTAATTACGTGTCCTATCACCGCAAGTCAATCACAAAAAAAACACTAACACTTAATAATAATAATCCCAAATTACGTGTCCAGTCATAATAAAAATAAAGAAATACTGTCTTAAACTTATTTAGTGTCCTATCACAATAACAAAACAAAATCACAAGTGTCAGCGCACGAGTTCGACAAAAGAAAGGCGGCGCAGGAGCTTCCGTGTTACGTTAAGTTTTAGAAACTGCATTTTTTGATTATCTCATTTCCTAGACAGTTCGTATTTCATTACTACTTGTGCAGGTTAAGAATGGGAATAAAAATGGTGGTATTTGTGTGACGTTGAAAAAACCAATAATTAAAGCAACTACACACATCAAAAGTGTCTAGGGATCAACATATATTTTTGCAATAACTTTTCTCCTGATTGATATTAATTAAAATTTTCTTTAAGGATTCATAAAATAAAGTGTTTTCGTTTGTCACAGTAACGATAAACCAAGTCACCTTTGCATTAATAAAGAAATTTGCCATTTTCCTAATAAAGGGATTTTTGACATTTGAACCACTAACACAAAAGTTCGAAAAAAAGACTGAAATAACAGTTTTCTTTAAAATTTTATTGGGTAACTTAAACAATTAATAATCCGTGTTTCTACCGCGAACACTAACAACACAAGAACATCGGTTTGGCATACTCAAAATGAGTTCATCCAAATCACGCTGTGGAATGGCCGCCCATGTTCGTTGCAACAACAAAAAAAGGTCTTCTTGCGACTGGATACCCTCCATATTCGGCAGAGCTCTTCTCTGTAGCATATCCCATGCATGCTCAATCGGGTTCAAGTCTGGCGACTGAGCAGGCCAGGGCAGGACATTGATGTTAGCTGCGGCGAGAGTCTGTCTTACAACTCTTGCGGTGTGCGGTCGTGCATTATCATGCATTAACTGAAATAAGGGACCGATTTGCACTTGTAGAGGAACGATGACGTCTGATACAATCGTCTCAGCATAAATTTGAGCGTTGAGGTTGCCTCTGATCCAAATCAACTCAGTTCTTCCGCCGATCCAAATACCCGCCCATACCATGATGGTTCCACCACTATAAGGATGGACTTCCTGGCAGGATTTTAATCGCTGTTGGCGTCCAGGGGTTCTCCAGTGTCGTATACGTCTTGTATCCGGTCTCATACCAAAACGAGACTCATCAGAAAAGCACACGAAACGCCATTGTTCTTCTGCCCAATTTCTGTGTTCAAGAGCCCATTGATATCGAATCCTACGATTGTGCATTGCTATAGGTGGTACCCGTAGCGGTCTTCGGGAATGAAGGTTCACTTCATGCAAGCGGTTTCTGACTGTTTGGTCGCTAATTAAGTTCCCTGAAGAGTGATGAAGCCTCACGGCTAACATCATGGCGGTTATTGTTGGAGCTCTTCGAGTTAAGATTTGAATGTATCGGTCTTGTCTCCGTGTGGTGCAGCGATACCGTCCTCCATGGCGCTCAGCCACGGTACCAGTGCTTCGGTAACGTGTCCAAAGTCGACTGATAACACTCTGACTTGTATTCAGAGCTAAAGCCACAGTACGTTGCCGGGAACCAGCTTCTATCATTCCCACGGCTCTGAGCATTTCTTCCCTGCTTAAATGACGTCGCCGCTCCATAATAACGTTGGTTTTAATCAGTAGTAGGGAAACAGTAGCACTAATAATGTCTTCAATGCGTTGTATGTTTTTATAGGGAAAACATTGACAGCTGATTTTCATCTTTTACTCGAATTTGATTCACAGTTCCTGATTCAAATTATGAAATGCACCAAAAAGGATCCATATAAATTTATAAAATCATAAATTTATTACAAAGCCACATCTTAATCTCAAGAAATCCGCATAAAAATGCTTGATCCCTAGACACTTTTGATGTGTGTAGTAGCGACACATTTCGTGGGTCTGCTCAAGCTCGTAGGATGATGGTTTTTGTGAAATTGTGTCAATGGTTTATTAATTATTAGAAAAAAATAAACATAAGGACACAATTTCCCACATTATATTAATAAACAATGTTTAAATTCGAAATGACTACTAGATGAGAATTCTATTTAGTCTGTGGGAGAGGGTTTCCCAAGGACGATCGATTGATCGTCCAGTCAAAATGGTGAAAGGGTTTTTCCCCTCATGGCGTGACAACGAGGAACATGCTTTGGGATATAGACCAGTTCTGGAATGACCAGACTGTGTCCAAATAACCCGATGGGTTTTATATAAGTCAAATCAAACCTGGTCCTTGTGAGAATTGAACCATTTTCTTATTCTCGTTTTTATAACCTAGGTCTCAGTTGTGAGTTTTGACACGAGGATGTTGTTTCAGGTCTGGCTGATTATGCTAGCCTCTTATATTAGTTCTGATGCGAGGTTAAGACGTGATGCCTTGGTGTAGCCCCGTGGTCAGATGATTTGGAATTGATCCGGGTGCGGGCAATTTAGAGGTTAACCCATGAGGTGTGGCCATCTGTTATTGAAGAAGGCCTTACAGAACCGGATAAAGGTAAATGAGGGAAGTTCGCCACTCCAGGTAACGATAGCGTCACCGTCTAAGCCCGTAGGCCACATTAATCGTATGAACACAGGCATTATCGTTTGTTTGATGCCAAGGGTCTTGATTCCGTTAATTAGAAAGGTAATATACTGAGAGAACACTGAGTTACTAAATTGTTATAATTTAACATATGAGAGAGTTAGGCCTTACGTAAGAACTAGGTAGTAAGACCAGTTGTTATAAATTATTGTGTTTCGGGTAGCTTTACATAAGCGATATTTACCCTGTATGAGCACATCCATAACAGGTCGATACTTATTCGATTGAGCTAGAAGTTATAAAGCAGTTCATCTCAGGTACTCACTAAAGCAACTCTATGTTTTAGTTTTAGTCTCATTGCAGGTGTGTACCCCGATACAACTAGGAACAGAGACCTAGAAGTGTGTGGGAAGGGTTTGGTTAGTGGCTCGTCACAATTGATGCTTTGTAACTTCATTTTGTGTGTATTACAATAAACGTTGTATTGTGTAAGAAGGTACTTGTTTAATTTAATATTGCCCGTACATCGTACTATACCCTATTAATTTACTTTAGCACGGTGGTAAGTAGTATAATAGTATATTGAAACCAGCAACTTCAAGTTTCTAAAGATAGCGATATAAACTATTATTTTTTACCGGGTTACATTTGTATTTACCTCTCGGTCACATATACGGTATTGTGTTAGCGAGAGGTACGTAGAACAATAGAAATACTATCCTGAGATTCCTTAAGTCAAGTCTCAACTTCTCGTAACCGTCACTGGACTTTGTCTCCGTGATGCCAAACTTGACGGCTGATGCCTGTCTGAAATTCATGCTGCGAAAACTAGTTCAAACAGACAACGTCAATTCCGTATCATAATCAGCCGAAACCTTCACTCAGCTCTCAGAATGCGCATAAAGCAGAGACGGCACTCCTTTACTGATGATAGTGACAGTGGGGGGATTCCTTAACCACCCCTGCATTCAAATGTTTAATTGAAAAACAACAGAATGCAGAAATAGAAGCTAAAACTCAAAGGGAAGTTAAGCCCCAAGCTTCTTCCGGCACTTATACAGGGTGGCCGGGGAGTTGACGTTCAAACGTAAAATTTAGATACTCTATGATGAGGAGTATCCGAATTACCCCCATGTATGTATGTATAATATTTCATTTGTGTGTAGATCAAAGAGTCTTCACGGATTTAATACAGTAAGGTTATACCACTTTTTAAATCTGGGGACAGCAAAGACACCAACAATTATAGACCAGTATATGTGTTGCCAGTATTCAGCAAGGTAAAGTTCGAAAAGGTAATGCTCAATCAAATGCTTAATCATTTTAACACCAACAAAATCTTACACGGTCAGCAATATGGTTTCACCAAAGTACGACTGACGCCGGTGTCACTTTATTAAAACACATATTTAGAGCGTGGGAGGAGTGCCTCCTCGTGTAGGGAGGAGGCCCAAGATGCCATAGGGATCTTTTGTGACCTCTCCAAGGCATTTGACTGCGTTGATCACGAAATCTTGCTCTTAAAACTTGAGCATTACGGACTAGGTAAACTCGCGCTTAGTTTAGTACAATCTTATTTAAATGACGACAACAAAAAGTGCAAATAAATGGTGTCAATTCACTTTATTTAAAAGTACAAATGGGTGTTCCACAAGGATCGATATTAGGTCCCTTCCTCTTTTTAGTATATATTAATGATCTACCCCATTTATTTAAAAACCAACCGCAAATGGTGTTATTTGCTGGCGATACTTCTTTAATCTTTAAGATAAATAGACGTGCATCAAATCTTGACGACGTAAATAATGCCCTACTGCAGGTACATAATTGGTTTACTGCTAATAATTTAGTATTAAATGGGAAAAAAACGAAATGCATAAGATTTGCTTTACCGAATGTTAAAAGTAGTGATTGTGACATAGTATTGAATAACGAGAAAGTAGAATTTGTCGATGAAACTGTTTTCCTGGGGATAACGCTCGACTCAAGGCTGCAATGGGGTCCTCATTTGACATCTCTTGCAGGACGGCTAAGTTCAGCAGCTTATGCTGTAAGGAAAATCCGTCAATTTACTAATGTAGATACCGCGAGGCTAGTCTATTTCAGCTATTTTCATAGTATCATGACGAGTGATAGGAATAGGTAGTGCCTATTTGCCTAAACTTCGAAGAACAGAGACAAGAAACGGAGACTTCCTTAGGACTAAATTTTTTCCGGGACATCTGTCCCGAAATTCGGGACAACACTTTTAAATACATAAAAAAAATATGTTATTTAGAATAAGTAATTCGTCTATATTTACCTAAAGTTTGCGACTAGACACAACATAATAAATAACATTCACAACCGTAAAATTTTCAGAATTTTTTTTTTGGAGATTATTTTGTAAATTACTTGTTGATCATAATACTATGAATCACAAAGTTTGTATAAGGAGCCGTACTCGTTCCGAAGTAAATATCTTCTTTCTAGCTCACTCTCGGCTACGTTTAATGAGATTTCTAAAGTTCAAATGTATAATTCAGTCGTGTCGCGTACCTGACCGAGCGCGTACGCGTGGACAGTGCCGTGGTGATGTGTTGATGACTCACTGTAGTAGACAATGTCGTTAAATACGTTAAAGTGTAGCAGTTGCAATATAGTTGTGAACGAAGTATTGGCGTTCCTGCGTAATGTGTTAGATGTTATGGATGAGGAGAGTATGCATCAGGTGTGTACCTCCTCCTTCACAGCAGACGAAATAGTGAAGGCTAAGACTCTGTTGTTTGAGTCGTTACCCAGTGGGAAGAAAATGCCAATTCGGAGAAAAGATGGCAAGAAAAAAATGTCACGGGACCTAGATGACATGATTTGTTTGCTGAAGGGTTCAGATCCAGAACTTTTTCCCATTTTCGTGGCAAAAGATCTGCACAAAGTTCCTCCAGTGTCCTTCGATCATGTGGATGTCACGCGATTGTTAAAGGATATAGTGAAATTGCAGAAAAAGGTTAGTGTATTAGAAGAAAAAGCTGTAACTACTGAACAATTCGATACATTAAAGCTTGAAATAAACAATATGAAGCACGCATCGCTAGTTGGTAATGACACGTTGAATCCGAATGTTAACGTAAACAAAAGAAGGGGTGCGTGTTCTCAAAATAGTTTTACATTGGATAGTGGCCCTATAGGATTGCACTATATGCCTATAAAAGTCTCGCATTCAACAGCTGATTCCACAGCTGATTCAAAGTTCAACGGCCGGATGGCAAAGAATGTGTCATCCGTACATAAACACTGCGGTGATAGTTGCATCCCTGTTGCGCAAGAACAACTGAGTGGGACAAAGAATCGAGCTCGCGTGGATGAGCGAGAGGCAAGACCAGTGACAGCGAGTGCAAGCGAAACCGAGGAGATGACTAGCAAAATTACGGCGAGGAGCAGCGATGAACCGGTTTTGACACCGGCTACCTGCGCGACAGCGACGAGTAGTCAGCGAGCAAACGAAATCACGGAGGCGATGGTGACACGTGACATAGCAATATCTACGCCTGCTACTACATACGCCGCCGCGGCCGGGCGAGTAATGTCGACGCCACAAAAAATAAAAACATTTGTGGTTGCGGAAGACAAAAAGGATAACGAACAAAACGAAGGATGGACTTTAGCCCAAAGAAAAAAGAGGCTAAAGGATAGGTTTATAGGAACTCGAGGGCGTGCTAATATAAGTTGTATTGCAAAATTTAAAGCAGCTGATATAAAAGTGCCGTTATTTATCAATAACGTAGATCGGAGTGCGTCGTCGAATGACATACATAATTATGTAATGGAGAAAACACAAACCAAGGTTCAAATAGAAAAAATAAATATGAAAAGACAGAAAGACTACGATGCCTACAAAATATTTGTGCCAAAGCATAAATTACATTTATTTTTGGATGACAATCTATGGCCGGAAGGAATTGTTTTTCGTAGATATATAGATTTCAGGAAACGAAATGATGAAACTCACAATAAAATAAACAATGGATCACTGGAGTAACGATAATATTTCTAATTCAAAACCTTCTACCCTTGTTACTTTTAATTGTAAATCTATTACCAGATCGATAGACTATGTTAGATTATTATGTCAAACGTCCGACATAGTGGCATTGCAGGAGACATGGTTGCTGCCTCACGATATTACATTCCTGAGCAGCATACACCCCCAGTTCGATTTTGTGGGCAAATCGGCGGTAGATACGTCTAAGGGTATCCTGCGAGGTCGACCGTATGGAGGGGTGGCGATACTATGGCGAAAGAGCGCCTATGACAATGTATCATCTGTTCAGTGCAAAAGTGTGCGCCTTATTGCTATTAAAATAACTGTAGGCGAAAAATCGCTTTTAGTGTTCTCGGTATATATGCCAACGGAGTCGATGGATAATCTTGGGGAATTTGTGGAGTGCCTCAGTGAGATTAACGCAATTATAGAAGGTAGTGGTGTGGATGCAGTGTATATCCTTGGTGACTTCAATGCGCAACCAAACGGATTATTCGGCAAAGAGCTTCTGAGTTTTTCATCTGAGGTACATTGGCGTTGCGCTGACGTCAGCGTACTTGGCAGGGATTCGGACACATACACGTACGTGAGTGATGCACATGGGACTACTAGTTGGTTAGACCACTGTGTGGTAACTGATGCGGCGTGGAGCTCAATTAAGGACATTAGTGTACTGTATGACGTAAGTTGGTCGGATCATTTACCAATGATAATAACATGCGATCTAAGTATAATAAGGCCTAAAATAACTTTTAAATTGCCAAAGAATAATAAGATAACATGGGGGAACAGAGACTTGCTACAAATTAGGAGTTATAGTGAATATTGTAACAGTAAGCTAAGAGATGTTGATTTTCCGGTAGAATTTACTAAGTGCTGTGGTAATCAGTGTGTTAATATAGACCACCAAAAAATTATAGATAATTTATATGAGGAGATTGTAGGCATTTTGTGTGAAGGTGCAGCAGCTAGTTATGATAAGGGTGTACAGCGCAAAAAACGCTACATAACTGGCTGGAATAAACATGTAAAGGACGCACACGGGCAAGCGCGGTCTGATTTTCAAAACTGGACTCAATACGGTAGACCTAAAAGTGGTTTTTTGTACGATAAGATGGTTGAAAGTAGGAAGATTTTTAAGAGTAAGTTAAAGTGGTGTCAAAATAATGAAGACCAAATTAGAATGAATATCATTGCAAGTCCTCACGAGGCAAAAAAGTTCAGTAGTTTCTGGAAAGCCACAAATAGTTTGAATCCCAGGTCGGACTTGCCCGTGAGTATTGAGGGTGTGAGTGACCCCCATGAGATCGCTAACTTATTCAGTAGGGCTTTTAAGGTGGATTCCCCCTTGAGTCTATCGCCTGGTGGGTCGGAGGCAGTGGGGAGGGCCGGAGACATGCCTATGCTTGTGAGGTTTACGGCTAGGGAAATAGGTGCTGTAATCAAAAGTATGAAAAGGGGAAAGTCACCAGGTCATGACAGCTTGAGCGTGGAACATCTACGTTATGCAGGTAAGCACTTGCCGCGGGTCCTGGCAATGTTATTTAGTTTTTGTTTGAATCACTCTTATCTTCCAGCTGACCTGGTTACAACTATAATAGTACCCATAGCTAAAAATAAGACGGGAACTGCGAGTGACTTGAGCAATTACAGGCCTATATCCTTGGAGACTATTATTGCGAAGGTGTTGGACAGTTTGGTTGACCGGCAGCTGGATAAGCATATATCATCACACGATGCCCAGTTTGGTTTTAAGTCGTGTTTATCCACGGAAACAGCTATTCTCTGTCTCAAGCAAACTGTTCAATACTATGCTAATAGGAAGACCCCTGTGTATGCGTGTTTCCTGGACCTCTCCAAGGCTTTCGACCTGGTGTCTTATGGCTGTCTGTGGAAGAAGCTGTCTGCCACAAGCCTGCCTAGGGATCTCATGGAGGTGCTTAAGTATTGGTATAACAACCAATACAACCATGTTAAGTGGGCGGGTATCCTGTCGGATGCATACATGGTGGAATGCGGGGTGAGGCAGGGGGGACTCAGCTCACCCAAGCTTTTCAACCTGTATGTTAACCAGCTGATCTGTGAGCTTAGCAATACCAATGTCGGTTGCTTCATTGATGGGCATTGTGCTAACAACATCAGCTACGCTGATGATATGATGTTGCTGAGCCCATCAATCGGTGGACTTAGGAGGCTTCTTAGTATTTGTGAGGAGTATGCGGTGGCCCACGGTCTCAGGTACAATGCTACCAAGAGTGAGCTCCTAGTTTTTAAAGCGGGGAACAAATGTTATGACTCGGTCCCACCTGTTATCTTAGGGGACGCTCCGCTTACCAGAGTGACGAAGTTTAAGTACTTGGGACATTGGGTCACCGATAGTCTGTCTGATGATGTAGACTTGGAGAGGGAACGCAGAGCATTGGCGGTTAGATGTAACATGCTGGCCCGTAGGTTTGCACGTTGTACCAAGGAGGTAAAAGTTACACTTTTTAGGGCGTTTTGCCAGTCTCTGTACACGTGTGCCCTATGGGTCAGGTACACAAAAAGCTCGTTCAGTGCTCTGCGTATCCAATATAATAACGCGTTCAGGGTTATGTTGGGGCTACCGCGATTTTGCAGTGCGTCGGGGATGTTCGCGGAAGCTGGTGTGCCAGATTTCTATGCAGTTATCCGTTCGCGCATAGCATCCATGATGCGGCGAGTACGCGATAGCTCCAACAGCCTAGTGTCCACGATAGCCGGCAGGATGGACAGCCCAATAATGTGGCACTGGATGACGACACATCGTGCGTCATCCAGTTACGTAGATTGATTGTTTGAATTATTTTAATTGATTTTAATTTGGAATGTTTTAATTTAATTTTGATTCAATTTTTATTTAATTTTGATTTAATTTTGATTTAATTTTGATTTAATTTTGTTTTTATTTTGATTTAATTTTGATTTAATTTTGTTTTAATTTTAATTTAATTTTAATTTTATTAATTATATTTGTACCTAATTCTTATTTTCTATGGACCCTGGTCTGAAATAAAGTTATTATTATTTTTGGTAAACATGTACTGTTTCTTAGCTCAAGGCTAGTTTTAGCTACATCAACGGGCCAATATAGCCAGGTCAATGTAGCGTGTGTGTGAGTGATGTGGAATTAATGTTATGAGGGGAGATGTTATCTTCCTCAATTTGCAAGAACTTTCTCACTATTCTGCATGTATTTAGTATTGCGGCTTTTTGAAGTGCTATGTAGGTTGAGTCTTTCAGATCTATTAATTTGAGGCTATGGTGGAGGTGGTTGGGTATGACACCTGTAGTCGAGACAACAATGGGTACTACATACACTTTTTCTTGACTCCAAATTCTGGTCACTTCCTCTTTTAGTTCCGCGTATTTACTAATTTTTTCACCAATTGTTTTTAGTAAATTGTGCGTATTAGGAACAGCAATATCTATAAGGTGTGTGACTTTATTAATTTTATCTATTAGGATTATATCTGGTCTATTGTAGTGAATAGTCCTATCGGTGAGAACAGCGCGGTCGTAAAAGAGTCTGTGTGTGTTATTCTCCAGAAATGTTTTTGGTTGGTATTTGTAATATGGAGTGTTTGTATCCTGAATGAGCTTATGTTTGAGTGCCAGTTTTTGGTGTATGATATTTGCTAACTGATTGTGTCTGTGAGTGTAATCCGTTTGTGTGAGTGTTGTGCATGCCCCTGTGATGTGTTGTATTGTCTCTGGCTGGTTGTGACATTTGCGGCATTTATCGTTTGCTAGTGTGGGATCTTTTATTATATATTTCCTGTAATTTTTGGTATTTACGATCTGGTCTTGTATTGCAATTATAAATCCCTCGGTTTCCGGGAATAAAGTTCCTATTTTAAGCCATTTGTTTGATGCTAGGGTGTCTATATGTGACTGTTCAAGATCATGGGGATGCCGCCCGTGCAAAACTTTTCTCTTCCAATCTTCTAGCTTTTCATTTTGTGGGTCTTCGTTGCTAATTTGTTCAATATATGTTGGTTCATTTAGGTTCAGTGGAGTAAAATTCGTATCGTAATTATTTATGGTTTTATGGATGCTACTTGTGTGTGATTTAGAGTGGAAGAATGTTTTTAGTTTTGTTATTTGTTTCTGCCAAAGGTGATGGACATCAATGAGGCCTCTCCCTCCATGTTGTCGTTTGATGGTCATTCTTTCTATTGCAGATTTAGGGTGTAGGTTATTGTGTTTAGTGAGTGTGGTGCGTGTCGATCTCTCTATTTGTTGGATGTCTGTTTTTGACCATTTGATAACTCCAAACGAGTATGTTAGGATTGGAATCGCGTAGGTGTTTAATGCTTTTATTAAATGTTTGCCGGAGAGTTGAGTTTTACATACTGCGATCACTCTTCTCTTGTATTCTGAGTTCAATATGTCTTTAATAGCTGTGTGGTCTATTCCTTTTAATTGTTTGTATCCTAAGTACTTATATATGTCTGTTGGTTCTAAAGCTGTAATTGCGTCTGTGTCATTGATAGAATAATCGCCCGGTTTTATTTTGCCTCTTATTATGTGAACTGTTTTGCATTTATCTAGACCAAATTGCATGTTAATGTTTTGACTAAATTCTGTTGTGGTATCTACTAACTTTTTCATGTCTTTTTCAGACCTTGCATATAGTTTTATGTCGTCCATATAAATCAAATGTGAGATAACAGGTTCTTCAGTGGAATTTTTAAAGGAATATCCGGCCTGGCAGCGATGAAGTAAATGGGATAATGGATTTAGTGCGAGACAAAACCATAGTGGGCTTAGTGAATCTCCCTGATAAATACCCTTCTTTATGAATATTTGTCGAGTTGTGATAGCATTTTGTCGGTAATTTAACTGCAGTGTTGTTTTCCAGTAGGACATGATATTTTGTAAAAAATCTATTAATTTTGAGTTTATTTTATAGATTTGTAAGATTTTAATCAGCCAGGAGTGTGGAATACTATCGAATGCTTTTTTATAATCTATGTATGTGCAATGTAGGTTTCTATTTTTTATGGCGGCATGTTTGTGGATTACTGAATCTATAACTAGTTGTTCCTTGCACCCCATATGGCCCCGTCTGCATCCTTTCTGTTCTTCTGCTATAATGTTATTATGTTCAATGTGTTTATTTATTTTTGTTGTGATTGCAGATGTTAGGATCTTATATATTGTAGGAACGCATGTAATGGGTCTGTATTGAGAAGGCTGTGGTGAGTATTGAGTTTTTGGCAACATGTACGTTATTCCTGTCGCAATAAAATCAGGAATATTTTGTTTACCTAAGATAAGTTCCGTTAAATTTCTGGCTAAGACTTTATGTATTGACACTAATTTTTTATACCAATAATTATGGATTTTATCAACGCCAGGTGATTTCCAGTTATGTAGTTTTACCGTAGTACTATTTATATCAGATTCAGTTATTTGTATTTTATCTTAATGAAATATACACTTCTGGACACATCTATTGGCCCACCTTAGAGTTTAGGTTTCGATGGCCCCTACCAAAATATGATTGCTAGATTGAACAAAAACTGTTGATGCAGTTTTAAATCTGATACATTTTACCATCTTTTTCGATCGTATTGTTTTAAATTTGAATTCAGAACACCATACGACATGGAGCTACGCCTAACAAGTCGTATATGCGCCTTGTTAAAGGCAATTGATTTTTGAATAAAAAACATGTTTTACCAAATAAAGGTTTAATTTAATAACGCGTGTTGCCTCCATGGGCATCTACCACAGCTCTCATACGATTAGGCATAGAGTTTATCAACCGCTCTATGAAATTTTGAGGGATCATCTCCCATTCCTCTTCTATGGCAGTTTTCAACTCCTGCATCGTCTGGGCAACTGGCTGACGAGCCCTAACACGTCTTTTTAGCTCGTCCCACATGTGCTCAATGGGGTTCATGTCTGGGCTTCTGGCTGGCCAGTCCATAACTGTGATGTTCACATCCCGAAGATATTCCCTGACGATGCCGGCCGCATGGGCTCTTGCATTATCATGCATAAAAAGGAAATTTGGGCCCACATAGTCCGCGTATGGTATCACGTGAGGTTCTAAGCACTCACGAATGTACCTTTCAGCATTTAATGTTGGCAGCCGTGGTCCTGTAACAACCTCAAGTTGAGTTTTGCCGCTCGCGGATATACCGCCCCAGACAGTCCATGAGCCACCGCCATAAGAAACCCTCTCTTCAAAGCAGCATTGTGCGAAACGCTCTCCCTTACGTCGGTAGACCTTCTTCCTTCCATCATTGCCATGTAACACAATTTTAGACTCATCAGAAAAGAGTACACGGCTCCAATCTTACTGTGTCCAATTTAAATGACTGCGTGCGAAATGAAGGCGCGCTGTTCGGTGGGCTCGCGTTAGTTTGGGCCCATTAGCTGGCTTGTGTGGTACCATATCGCGTTCTTTTAACCTTCTCCGAACAGTTCGAGCGCTCACAGATACTCCGTGGAAGTCGCGAAGTTGGTTTTGTATCTCAATGGAGGTAAGGTGACGACTTCTCAAGCTGGTCGTCACGATGAATCGATCCTGCCTTTCAGTTGTGACCCGAGATCGTGGCCTTCCTTGGCGACGAACAAAGCCGCCAGTCTCTAGGTACCTCCGATAAACATTTCGGACCGCAGATCGACTTAAATTAAGTTGAGCACTCACGTTTCTTTGGCTGTGTCCGGTCTGAATAAGTGCCACCGCTTGGGCGGCGACTTCAGGTGAAGTATCCATAGATTATTGATAGAACCTCACCTTAATGTTAAGAATAAGTAATGTTTGTTGCAAAACCAAAGATATCAATCACTTTTTCAAGAATTAAATCCAAGTAAACCAATAAAACCAAGTTTTCTTAGTATTCGATTGTTTGATATCAACAAACAGGCTCCAAATTGTCTTTTGTTTCTTTAAATTCTGTGTTCGAAATTCAAAAAAAGACTATTGAATGAAATTGTGAATGTGCCAGGTTCAAAACTGCATAAAAACTTTTTGCTCGACCTAATATAAAATTTTAGCTAGGACCAAACGAAACTGAAAATACAAGGTGGGCCAATAGATGTGTCCAGAAGTGTATTTCTAAAGTATATTTAAAAATGTGCATGATATTAAAATAATGGCCTTATCACATTGTTTAGACACATTTGTTTTGTTTTCACACATAAACTTTAAAAACATAATTTAATCTTTATTGCATCGAAAGTACAATACGACTTTTACGGCAGCGCATTTCGTTATCTATTCTTAGAAATTACAAAAAGAAACCGCCATGGTCGCATACCTGTGCGGCACGGGGAGGGTCTACATACCTTGCAAAGTACTAGAAATTGTTAATGGGAACACAATTGCCCAATTTGTAACAGACTGCCTTGAAAATATGTGGCGCGATTCGTATGAATCCAAAGTAGGAGACGTTGCTGTATTATGCACTGATAGTGTAGCATATATGCTAAAAGCGGGACGTGTTCGGAAAAATTATTTGCCTAACATGATACACGTCACTTGCTTAGCACATGCACTGAATCTCGTGGCAGAAAAAATACGATACAAATACTCAGATGTAGATGAATTAATTTCAAACGTAGTTTTTTTTTTTAAGTCACTTATTAGAGTGAGCTTGTTAAAAAACTCCTTTCCCCACATGCCGCTTCTTTCATAACCCTTTATTACAAGATACCCCATCTTGGTTGGAGGCAGTGTCATATTATGCAAAATATTACGATCAAATTAAAACAATTGTAAATCTTTTAAGAAGTTCCGACGCGCTCTCTATTAGGTGTGCCAAAAATGTTCTTCAAAAGGAAATCTTGAAATCGGACTTGGACTACATTGAGGAATATTTTAAAGATATACAAATTGGGTTAAAGAAATTACAAAAATCAAATTTAACTCTAACGGAATCCATTGAAATATTTGATCACGTGAGAACTGTGCTTAGCTGGTGTTTGTCTGAGCCTATAAAAAATAAACTCGTAAATGTCATGGACAGAAATCCCGATCTAGATAAAATTAGAGACATATGTGACGCGATAACAGCAGGAAGGGATGAGCGATCATACTATATGTACGCGCCTTTAACCTCAGTCGATGTTGAATGGTCGTTTTCAACTTATAAATTGATTCTTAACATAAAAGGCACGCCTGACAGTTGAAAATATAGAAAAAATTATGATTGTGTATTTTAACTGATAACTCATCTGAGAAAGAAAATTTCGGTTCTGATACTGAACTTTTTTTTTTTTTTTTTGAGGATGGGAAATCATCAAATGACTCCTCCCGCTCTGGGTGGAGCGGAAGGGAGTGTCAGACTCTTACTGACTAAAACCCACCCGTGTTCCTTCCTTGGCCCTTTATGTTCCGGGTCAGCGGTACCCCTTTCGGATGATCCCGCTTTCCCGGCAGGCTTGGGCCCTAGTGGGCCCCCTCTATGATGCTGACATCTCTTTGAGGCGCGCGTGGAACACGTACGCGCCGTCCAGCACGGGCCTGGTTCTGATCGGACGGTGAGCTACCCATTACTCACCGCCCGCTGGCCCGTGCCTACGGTGGCCGGGAGTCGTCACGCGGCTCCCGACGCCCGGAGCGTCCACCGCGGCGGCTTGGACGGGAGACTCTCTCCCTCTCCCGTCCCGCCACCTCCTTCGCTAGCATGACTGCTTCGCAGAAGGAGGCGACTGCCTCCCACTCCCCCTCGCCCCGGACCATGGCTTGATCCAAGGCCGGGCGTGAGAGATCGCCGCCGCTGCCGATCGCCTCTACGAGGACACGGCGGTGCTCCGCCCATGCAGGGCAGGCCCCCACCGTATGCTCCACCGTGTCCTCGGGGCGATCATCGCAGTGGTAACACCCGGGCGTTTCCTCCCGCCTGATGATGTGCAGGAACCTCCCGAAACTTCCGTGTCCGGTGAGGACCTGCGTCAGGCGGTAGGTGAGGACGCCGTGACGCCTCTCTAGCCACTCCTCAAAGAGGGGTCTTACCGCCGCTATCGTGGCGTGCCCTGCGCTGGGTTGCGACAGTCGCTCTTTCCATGCCGCCATGAGATCGCGCCGGAGGTCCGTCCGCTCCGCCGCGATTTGCCGCGCAAGCGGGGTTTCCCCCCGGCGTAGTGCCTCCGCGCGCCACTCATACAGGCGCGCGAGGACTATCGCCTCCAGATCCCACGGCGGCAGTCCGGCAAGGAGGCTTGCCGCCTCGCCCGAGATCGTGCGGTAGCCCCGGATCAGCCTTACGGCTACCACCTTTTGGGGCGCGTTCAGATAGTGGGCGGCTCTCCGCCGCAGTGAACGCGCCCACACCGGGGCCCCATATGTAGCCATGGACCGCACGACCCCCGCGTAAAGCCTCCGGCAGGAGGCGTTTGAACCCCTCAGGTTGGGCAGGAGCCGCTTGAGGGCGGCCTCAGTCCGTTCCAGTTTGGGGGCCAAACGTCGGAAGTGCTCCACGAAGTTCCACCGGCTATCGAGCACGAGTCCTAAGTATTTCATCGTGGACTCGACGCCGATGTGAACCCCTCCTGCCGTTAGTTGGGATCCCGATGGTGGCCTGTTCCGGGGCCCATGGAAAGACATGGCCTCGGACTTGTGCAAAGCCACCTCGAGACCCAACTGCCGGATCCTCTCCACGACTATCGCAACCCCGCGTGTCATCGCGTCGGCCGCCGCCTGATGCGACCTCCCCTGCGCCAGGACCAGCGTGTCGTCAGCGTAGCACACCACGCTGACGCCATCAGGGAGGTCGGCCCGCAGCACCCAGTCGTAACCGATGTCCCACAGGAGCGGCCCTAGTACCGATCCTTGTGGGACACCGCACGACATCTCTCGCCGGTTCCACTCCCCATCGCGACCGGGGTAGATGACGGCTCTGAACTTGACGAATCGAATCAAGATGATTAAATTAAAATCGTTCTTTATTTTTATGGTATTTGTAACACAAATAAAGATTTTCAAATTCTTAGCAATTTTTAATGCGTCTAGATCTGTATCAAAACCGAACAGTTAGTAGTTTACTATTAAAACTGATTGTCATAAATGTTATACTTCAAAGGTTAATTTGTACTTTGATTTCAGTTAAAATTGCATCACTCAACGTCCGTAAACTAAATATGACATAGATAGATAAACAGAAATCTGTAACTTAAGTTTTTTCCGTCTGTACGTTTTGTTTCATGCTTTCCAATTACGTCATATTTAAAAAATAATATAAATATATTTGTTACAACAATATTCTATGTGTTTTATTTTTCCTTTAGAGCCCATAGAGGATAATTTATTATTATGGAGTTATAAACTATAAATGTTATGTCTAGTCGCAAACTTTAGGTAAATATAGACGAATTACTTATTCCAAATAACATTTTTTTTTATGTATTTAAAAGTGTTGTCCCGAATTTCGGGACAGATGTCCCGGAAAAAATTTAGTCCTAAGGAAGTCTCCGTTTCTTGTCTCTGTTCTTCGAAGTTTAGGCAAATAGGCACTACCTATTCCTATCACTGATCATGACTTACGGTATTTTATTATGGGGACGGGCTGCCGATATTGAGTCTATTTTTATTCTGCAGAAAAGAGCTATCAGCGCAATATACAGCCTCCGCAGGCGCGATTCTCTAAGGGAACTGTTTAAAGACATTAACATCATGACGGTACCTTGTCAATATATTTATGGAAACATCATGTACGTAAGGAAAAATTTAAATCTTTTCAGTAAAAGAGGTGAAAGACACAACTATAGGACTAGAAATAGGGACCAATTAGTTCAACCAGGTTTCAGACTGGCTAAAGTAGACTCATCCTCCATGGGGTACTGTTTAAAATGTTACAATAAAATACCTCCCCACATACTCCAACTGAATGAAACGAAATTTAAATCTTGTATAAAACGCACACTATACAGCCAAGCATATTATAAGTTGGGGGATTATATCGCTGACAAAAATGCTTGGCTCAGGGCTGGTCCTGCTCCACAAGGGCGCGTAAACTAATTAATTAGCATTCGAAAATAATGTTGGAGCTGATGAAGATTGTACAACCTATCTTTGCATTGTATAAATTCAATCTCTTAGTATTGTATAATTGCATAGCACATGTGTGAGCACTATGATGTACCCACTATAAAGCTTACTGGGTTCGTCTTTCATTGACTTGAATGTGCCCTGGCGGCTGAGAGTATGTCATGCTCACTCAAATGTGTCGCTGGTGGTGGCGTGTGTATTGGATCATTGAGTTCCCTTCAAAATGGTTGAGCTGAATGGTGCTGATCCATACGTCATGTTCGTGAACGGGCGCCGTCAGTAGGCACTGGTCATTTCTTAGCTGCCACGGCTTATTTTAATTCCATAATTGTTTTTTTTTTATTACGGACGCTTTTAACGTGCACGTCTTTCTACATCGTTCTCACATGTATAATTACAACATGCAAAAAAATATGCAACTGAAGGCCATTTACAAATTTCCACAGATAAACACCAATATTAAAATTAAAAACGAGAAAAAAATACAAATGTGGGTACAAAATACCTTTTACATAAATTAGGAAAAATAGTATACGAACGACATATACAAACTAAAAATAATTTAGACGTAAACAATTACTTTTCTGTAAAAAAGCTTTCCAACAACAAAACAAACGCTTAAGCCGAGAATCACTGGTAATTGAATATATCCAAATCATGTTCACCAGACAGTTTATTAAAACTTCTGCTCGCACGGATCAGAAACGAATTCTGCCTGTACGTGGACTTGGAATGAGGGACATGTAACAGGCTAGGTTTGCGAAAGAATTTGCAGTGTGTTACTAATCCTAAGCAGCTTAACAGCTCAGGGCTATCTATAGTACCATTTGAGGTTTTAAATAAGTACGTCACATCTGCAATGCGTCTGCGCTCATGCAGTGGTAAGATGTGAAACCTCTTACATCGCGCTATATAATTGGCAGTATATTTCCTAGTTTTATATTGCAAGAAACGTAGCAACCGCTTCTCAATTCCTATTATATTATTACTATTCGCTATTATATTATTGTTGAATTGTTGAGATTACTTTATAGCTCAAGATACTATGTCGCAGTCAGTAGTAACGGTAGTCAGTCAGAAACAGCCTTAAAAGCAGCATAAACAATTTTCACTGATTTTTATGAGATTTTAGTAAATAATATTGTATGTTGATTGTAAAGAGATTTATTTTATAAAACAAAGATAATCAGATCGCTAAATTGTAATTACTTAGATAGTGATCATTCAAATTCAAGTTTTTTTTTTTTATATCTACGAGTAATAATTGAATTACGACGTAATTTTCACATCCTGTGTCAGGTTAACCATAAACAGAGAAAAAAAATTGTAGTTTTTCTTGGAAACTTAAAGTTTATTAAAAAAACGGTGTTTTATTGTTTTGTAGTGAAACGAACTAGTTATTTAATAATAAAAAAAACTATATTTAGCAAAAAAGTTGAGTCTAATACCGGGATCCCGGGATCTCGGTATTGGAAATTTTCTATACGGTGTTAATACGGTATTGAAAAACCCGGTATTCGAAACCCCTTGATGCAATAGCAACACACTGACCTATTTCTATTTCTTTTACGCGCGGGATGTTTTGCTATGATTGTCACTCTCGTAATGAAAGTACAATAGTGTGTGTGTGTATTTATGGCTTCCTTGTTTGCATTGCCATCTCTTTAGCGAAAATATTTTTGTGACTTCCGTCAGAGCGGCAACAACGCATCGTAGGTTATACTCATATTTATCGTTTTAAGGTGCATGACCTATGCGTATAGACATAATCAGCTGTTAAGAAAGATACATCGTGTTCTAACGGGGCAAAAACTTAAAAAATCATATGCGACTAAACTACTGCTCCTATTTAAGTGATTTTTGGTATAGAGCTTGAAAATGGTACCTAGTATTGGCAGTTTAAAGGAAAGCCCCTCTGTCCTATCAACTCTGTATAATATTATCAAATAAATATATGGGTTCCATTATATATTTTAAAACAATCGCTTTTCAGGAGTAAACTCCAGTCACGCATCGGAGCTGACACGCACAATTTTTTTTGATGGCAATCTATCCTGTTTCATAAAAGTATCAATGGTCTTCACTGTATCGGCATATCTATCCATCATAAAATAGTGGGCCCTTACTGCCCCGTCTCAAAAATCCATCCTGTATTTATTTACTTGATATCAAAATAGCATCCACATGTCGAGTTGACATCGACCTGAAACGTTTTGGCCTAACCATTAAGAAATGTAAAAAAATTATAAATTGTCAGTCAGTGTCACATTTTTAATTCGGTCTGACATGTATACAAGATCGTTGAATGTCATTAGGCGGTATTGACATTACGACGTAGTTTACAAGCTGGGTCGGTTGTACCGATTCTATCGTGCAATGAGCATACAAAAATAGCTCTTAAGGTGAGGAAAATATTTGGTATGCGAGTGTACCTGGTAGGAGAACTGCGGAAACTGCTCCTCCTGGATGCGCGCGAGGCTGGCGTCGTTCTCGGGCGGCGTGAGTTCCACCGACTCGCCCGTGAACTCTGAGTCGAAGTAGCGCGTGTCGGTCTCTGACTCCACCAGCGGCTTGAAGGGCGGCGGGATCTTCTTGGCCACCAGGTCAGGCCAGTTCACGGACGCGAAGAACGGGTGGTTCATGATCTCCTGCGCGTCGTCCGGCCCAGCGCCCAGCCGGTTGGCCGGCTCCTTGGTGAGCAGGCCGGCCAGCAGCGCGCGGCACGACGCCGACAGCGCGCGCGGGAACCGCACCTGCGCACGCACACTGTAGCTCGGTCGCTCGGCACGCACACGCACTACACAGTCGGGCACTCACCTCCTCGCTGAGGATGAGCGAGAACAGCACGTCGTGGTCGCGGTTGTAGAAGGGCAGGCGGCCGCACGCCATCTCGTACATGACGACGCCCGTGCCCCACCAGTCCACGGCCGGCCCGTAGTCCGTGTCATCCAGCACCTCGGGCGCCAGGTACTCGGGCGTGCCGCAGAACGTCTTGGTGGTGCGGCCGTATGTGATGTTGACCTGCGACAGGCGCGCGTCAGTACTGAGTGCGGGGGGTAGGGTCACCTGCCCGCTAGCTCCCTACCTTGCACAGGCCGAAGTCCGCGATCTTGATGTGGCCATCCTTGTCCAGTAGCAGGTTCTCGAGCTTCAGGTCGCGGTAGATGATGCCCTCGGAGTGGAGGTAGCCGAGCGCGGAAACGATCTCTGCGCCGTAGAAGCGCGTGCGCTCCTCGCTGAAGGAGCGCTCACGCGACAGATGGAAGAACAGCTCGCCGCCATTGGCGTACTCCATCACGAAGCACACGCGGTCGGCCGTCTGGAACGAGTAGCGCAGCGCCTGCGCGGAAAAACAGCTCAACAACTGGATTTTCAACTCTCGTTGTTGAGCCGAGCATTGAAAATCCAACAGAGTGCATCCCGGCGCATTAAAACAATACACTGTTAGATTTTCAACTCTCGGCGCTATGCAGCGCGTTGAAAATCCAGTGCGCGTTAAAAATCGCTCGTGGGTACGAGGGCTTACACACAAGTGTCGAGGCGACCATGTACACTTCACAAGCTGCTTTACACCGTTCTGTTAACTTACACACAAGTGTCGAGGCGACCATGTACACTTCACAAGCTGCTTTACACCGTTCTGTTAACTTACACACAAGTGTCGAGGCGAACATGTACACTTCACAAGCAGCTTTACACCGTTCTGTTAACTTACACACAAGTGTCGAGGCGACCATGTACACTTCACAAGCTGCTTTACACCATTCTGTTAACTTACACACAAGTGTCGAGACGACCATGTACACTTCACAAGCAGCTTTACACCGTTCTGTTAAAGACTGGCAGTCGGAGTTAAGTGGGAGGTCGATGGATGAAGCGGTAGCATACTTTTATGGTATATTAAGGAGGCTACATTCCACGTATTTTTTTTTTCTTTTCTTTATTTATTAACGAGGGTTTGATCACATAGTGAACATGTCACCCTCATTGGAAACCTTTGTTACATGCAAAACTTAACTTCTACGCTTAATTCCTAAGTTAACCAATTTATATAATATTCTAGCGGCTTTGGATGCTGGAAAAGCTAGAATAGCTAACATTCTCCAAATTTACAAATATTCATATTAAAATTGTCTCGAATCAAATATCTTTCCGCCCCACTCCGGACACACTCCACCATGATATGAAAAACGTCTTCGAGCACAATGCATTCCGTGCAGTTTGGAGATGTTACTTTGCCCATCAATGCAGCAAAACTATTCAATCGGATGTGTCCGGAACGAAGTCTAAAACTGGTCACGATTTCTCGTCTATTCATATCGATGTCATCAAACCAAGGATAATTCTGAATGGTTGGCTGCATCGTCCGATACCAAATACCTTTTGTCAATGACTTCTCGTCGAAGTATTCTTTCCACATTTCACAACATTTCGATCTAATTAAACTTAAAATATCTGTCCAGTAAGGTTTATACGTCACCGGAACACCCTCTAAGCACGCTTCTCTAAATGGTCGACTTCTTCATTTTCTTTAATTCCGATATGGGAAGGCACCCATTGTAATACAATATTTTTATTTTTATCTCTTAATCCACTAATAGAATCTATTATTTTGTATGCTACCGGATAACCACGAAAATTTCCTGTACATCTCGTCAAATGTTGGAGTGCGTTTTTACAGTCAGAATAGATTACGGAATCTTGAAAATCTGTCGATTCAAGGTATGAAATGGCTTCGAAGATAGCGATTAACTCGGAATACATGACAGAAATGTTTGAATTCAACTTGAACTTAAAGGAGGTATTACTTTGAGGGTCAAAAAACGCAGCTCCAACATTATCTCGAATTTTAGACCCATCCGTATAATTCCTGTAATATCCAGAATAGCTCCTGACAAACTCTCTACTACATATAATTCGAAGTTGATGGTGATCGTAGGATTTCTTACCTTCGGTAACCTCTTTGATTTGTGGTTTAATCGTACAAGACAAGTTCACACCGCTTATCTACGTATTAAGCGAAAATAATCCTAATTCATCGCTGGAGTACATGCATAATAATTATGTTAGTTTCAGAAATATGAGCTATAAGTGGTTTCTTTTTACGTCTCCAATACGTACCTTGGCAACCAATATTAAGTTTACTTACAATTTCACACGTGTCCCCATTTATAAAAGATTTGAGTTTCAAAAAGAATTTACCAGCTAAGGCTGTACTTTTAATAAAGCCACCGATGACCCTCAAACATTGGTTTTAAATTTTAGTTAATTTGTTTAAATGGGATTGACAACTATTATCAAATAAAAAACTGGCATAATCTATTCTACTGCGTATGATAGCAATGTATAAACGACGCAAATGAGCGGGGTGTATGCCCCAGCCTGGACCAGTTAATACTTTAAACACATTTATAAATTTGGAAGATTTGTCTCATAACTCATTAATATGTTTAGACCATCTTAGGGATTGGTCTAACCACAATCCTAAATATTTATAGTTGTCAACTACTTGGAGGGATCTTTTATTTATTTTAATATCAATAGTATGTTTCCTAAAGCCATTTTTAAATATACAGATTTTACTTTTAGTAGTTGAAATATTTAAACCAATATCTTGGACTAACTTCTTAAATAAATCTAAAGCCGTTTGCAATTTATGTGTCGCCTCCAAAATTTTGTTGGTAATAAAATATAATACAAAGTCATCCGCAAATTGCAAAATATACACATTATTTATCTTTCTACAGATATTTATAGTAGCTATATTAAACAACAATGTCGATAATGCATCACCCTGTGCCAGGCCACGACACGTAGTTCTACATAGTGAATCATTATCAAGTTGAATTTTTAAATTTCTTTCCTGTGTAAAGTTCCACAGATAGGTGCAAAGTGTTTGTCCCACACCTAAGCCATCCATAATACGTAATAAACTATGCACATCCACATTGTTATAAGCATTATCCAGATCAATAAAAAAGCATTTAAAGTCATATGTTTTTCAGAAAATCCTGTTAGAATTCTAGAAACTAAACTAGTAAGGTTATTTAATGTTGATCGACATTTTATAAATCCTGTGGTATTCTGATCTAACAAACAATACTTTTCTATAAACCACTAGTCTATTGAGTAGAATGTTATGGAAAGTTTTGCATAAACATGACATCAAGGATATGGGGCGAATGGAAGAGGCTAAACATGGATCACGTCCTGGTTTGGGAATCGGCACCACCACTATATCGCGCCATTGTTTAGGTACAAACGAGTAACTGAAAAATTAATTAAATAATTTGAGTAAGACTTGTTTTCCGTTCTCAGGTAAGTATCTTATCATAGAATATGTGATTTTGTCACTACCAGGGGCAGTATCTTTATTTTTTAAGCATTTAGTTAGCTCTTGGATTGTAATAGGTACCTACTTCAAGTTTTGGGTTTTTCGATGCAAGTATAGGGTAGTCGCATAATACGAAATCGGGGGCTAAACTACAAAGTAACTCGCTCGCTTTAGCGTTGTCAACATGAGATTTGGTTGCGTTATATCCCTTAATCCATCTCATCCTTCGCCACAACTCACTATGGGTCGTAGTTTGGTCAAGAGTAGAACATAAGTCCCGCCATGACTTGCTTCTAGAGCACCCCGTAATATCTCTGAACATCACCGATTTTTGTTTGAAGGATTTTGAGGTTATGTGGTGATGGATTACGTCTAAATTTGGATAGTGCTAAACGGCGCTCAGCTACAGCTTTACATAGATAGGGACACCAATATGGTTTTGGTGTACCTAAAATCTCGTTCTGGGTTCATATTAATTTTAACATATGGTATAAAAAAATCTGCAGCCACGTCTAAATAGTCTATAAGTATGTCATATCCTTTTTGTAAATCATTTGGAAATACGAATTCATCGAAAAGGTAATTTAAAAGTTTTTGGTGCCCTACCCAGTCAGCCTTTTTATAGTTTCGTCGAGACATATAGAAGTTAATAGCTTGAAAGTACGTTGAAATTTTAATAACACAATGATCGCTTCCCAATGTCTCATTTAACACTTGCCAATTTAAACCCAAACTTACATCGGATGACGCCAAAGAAATATCAGGGGACGACTGTTGTGATACATCATTGACTAACTTAATACGTGTGTGATCGCCACTGTTTAATGAAATAAGGCTACTACCAATAAGTGCGTCAAAGATTTGATTACCTCTTCTGTCTACTTTATTGGACCAATTGGGATGGTGTCCATTGAAGTCGCCTAAAAGTAAAGTGTTATTATTAGCCTGTGAAGATAATTGTTCCCAGTCTGACTGGCTAGTATTTACAGAAGGAGTACAGTAAATCGATATAATATTTTTAATTTGATCGCAATACAATATACACTTTAACGTGTATAATTTCTATACCCGAATTTAAATGTTGTAAATCATGGCAAATCTGAGATTTAATTGACCTATGTGTGAGTATTGCTACACCGCCGTATGAGTCATCTCTGTCTTTGTGAAATACGTTGTAATCTTTAACTTTAAAATCAGTTTCTGGTTGTAACCAGGTTTCGCTTAATACGGCAATGTGAATCTTGTCCCGTATTAACAAATTCTCAAACTCACTTAACTTTGGCCTAATGCTTTGTGCGTTCCAATGGATGATATTTAATTTAATATTAGTTTCATACTTATCTGGCATTTGAGAAATAATCAAGGATTAATTTAAGTATAGGCCAATCCGCTACATTGTCAACAACTACTAAAATTACCCACTCAATGCAAGTTTTAAGTACCCCTTTGTAAATCATTTGTATAGTGCTTCCTTTCATGAATATTATCTTTTGTAATCTCTTTAACAATTCCTTGAAATTGATATCTCTGTGTTTTTCTCCTGTTTCACTCGAGTTTTTGGTCTCAGCTTCATTAAATTCTTCTACTTCCGTTTTACTCCACTCCATAAACTCCAGGTCTGACGAGTACTCCTGTTTCTTCTGTTTCTGTTTAGAGTCTATCTTCTTTTTTCGTTTGTGTACCTGCGCCTTCGTTATCTCTTCAGCATAAGCCAGACTACTAGTGGTTTGAGTAGTTGTGTCCACGACTTGATGGGATGTAAATTTTATCTCACTATCCTTTATTTCTATATTCACTTCCATGTGCGTTGGTTCGACTTTAGGGACATAGATAGTTAGCGCCTTTCTGTAAGTGCAATTAAACTCGGACATGAGCTCCCTCAATCTTTTTTCCTTTATAAAGATGGGACATGTTTTTGACAGGGATATATGTCTTCCATTACAGTTAACACATATCATGTTAGTGGTTTCGCAATTTTCATGGTTTTTTCCGCATTTGGGGCACACCACTTTAGCACTCGGACATCTCTTAAGTACATGACCGCATTTCCAGCAGCGCGAACTTTGTGACACTGGAAATACATATGGTTCTACCTTTATTCTCAAACCATGTGTATAAACATAAGGTGGCAAGAACGACCCTTTAAAACAAAGACGAACCGATTCACTGGGTGACCACCCATCTGCTTCAAAGTTCTTGCGATTCAAGCGATTTAAGGATAATAGCTTGGCTGGTTCGGGGCAAAATATATTCTCCAAAATATTCTCCTCTGACATTTCCAAATCAACATCTCGTATTACACCGTAGGATAAATTCCTTTCCATGGCTCTTTGAATATGCCATCCCTTATCGATAAAGAGTTGACACGTCTCCAAATTCTCAGCACTGATTTCGCTAATAAATTATATATGAACTCGATACGGATTGATAAATTTCACCCTGCTAATATCTTTTATATTTTGGTCTCTCAATAACTTAGCAAGACTAAATTGTTTGGGTATATTCTCCTTGCTAGATATATATATTTCTATCTTTTCTGTCTCCTTCAATATTTTATCTTTCCGCTTAACTTCCGTCTATTCTTCATCGCTGCTCCCTCTCATTCTTTTATTGCTCTTGTCTTCACTGTCTTCAATGTCTAACTCTTCATTTAAAGTAGAAATCACATTCATGGAATCATGGCTTATTTCATTACTTATCTCATCATTATCGCTCATTTTACTCGTAAACAAGTCGCATCTGCGGCAGGCGGCAGGTAGCCGGCCACGTGCCGTACCTTTCTAAGTTCGTATGTACTAAACAGTATGCGCTCTGCTCAGTCGACGAAAACAACTGTGAAACTCTCTTCCACGTATATACCGACAAATACTGTCGTCCCCATATCAAAATACCCTATTTGGTACAAAAGTCCGTTGATAAAAATCTTAAAGGGTAAAGCTTTTCACAATAAATTTAAAAAGTACAGGAACTTATCTGACTATCAATCGTTCATTATACTCCGTTAACGGGCTAAAGACCTAGCTATATAATTGTCAAACATATAACCCATGTTTGACAATTATATAGCTAAAATAGAATCTGACATTCACGACAATCCACGAGCCTTTTGAAGGTACGTCAAATCTAAGCAACAATATTGTTCTTACCCCTCAGTGATGCAATTTGTCCAGGTAACGTCCAGTGATGGTGACATAATTTGTGATATGTTTGGTGATTGTTTTTACTCTAACTTTCTTGATGATACTAGTAATTCCAACAGTCAATCTTCGGCTTATATTAAGGTCGAGGGACCATATGACAACACGCAAGATATAAGTCAGATGGGAATACGGCTAGGTGAGGTTTGTAGGCTGCTAAAACAAGTGGAATTAAATAAATCTGCGGGTCTATCTCGCCCATATTCATCGTAACTGCGCCAAGGATCTTTCTGTGCCTCTTTCCATCCTATTTGAAAAATCTCTTGTTACTGGCGTGGTGCCTAAGATGTGGAAGTCGGCATATATAACACCGATACATAAAAAAGGGTCAAGGACATTGGTCGAGAATTAGTCACAGAGGTCCCAAGCCGATGTTATATACCGACTATAGTAAGTGTTTCAATCGGTTAGATCATGTGATCCTGTTGCGTAAACTTTTATCTGTGGGCATCAGGGGCAATCTTTACCGGTGGTTCAAGTCCTATGTGGAGAACAGATGTCAGATTGTAATTCTGAATTGATACTGCTCTATGAAAAGGGCTATATTGATAAAGGGCAAAGAATTGAATCCTGAAGATAACACAGTATTCTTAGGCTTAACTTTGGATGCTAAGCTTCAGTGGGGCCCACATATAGATAAATTGTCCAAAAAGCTTGGCACCGCAGCATACGCCGTTAGAAAAATTCGTAATTTAACTGACATAGAGACAGCCCGTATAATGCTACTTTAGCTATTTTCATAGTGTAATGTCGTACGGTATTCTGTCGTGGGGAAATGCCGCCGACATTCAGACAATCTTTGTTTTGCAGAAAAGAGCTGTTCGATCAATTTACAAATTAAGCCCGAGACACACTCTCAGAGAGACCTTATCTGCAGGAACATTTTGCAAGAGTGACTAGGTAGTTTTATAGTATGTAGTGATGTAAAGATATAAAATATTGTAAAACAAATTTGCAAGAGTAACTAGGTAGTTTTATAATATGTAGTGATGTAAAGATATAAAATATTGTAAAACATTTTGCAAGAGTAACTAGGTAGTTTTATAATATGTAGTGATGTAAAGATATAAAATATTGTAAAACATTTTGCAAGAGTAACTAAAGTACGATTATTAATTCCAGTCAGTAAAATGACAAGGGCAACTGTCACTGATACAAAAAAGGGTGACCCGCTACAATAGTGATGTTCGGCAATCAATAAACTTAGACATTTAGTCATGGTTTATTTTATTAGGTATCAAAGCGTTTTTTTTACCGTATTAAATAATACGATTTTAGAAATATGGACCTTACCAGCATATTAAAATTTCTCACTACAAAATTATTACAAAAGCTGGGAAAAAAATGTATAAAGAGATTCAGAGGAATTAACACTAGAAAGTCGGGAAAATACTAGTAATTTTATACGTTTTTATTCATTACGGTTGCTATTGATTCCGACTCCGATTCTGAATCGGTATATTCAGAATCGGAGTCGGAATCAGTTACCTACATTTATAATGAATGAATCCACATATTCATCTATGATGTGGTCGAGTTGACACATTTTGTCTTCGACTTTTATGGCATGGTTGATGCACTGTCTCCAATTTTCAGGCGTCACTTCCTTCAGGCCTTCTTCAAATAATTTTTTTACGTCTTTTATTTTAAAAGTTTTACTGTTCCTTGCGACGTACCCCTTTGCTTGAGCCCAAACTAACTCTATTGGGTTGAGCTCACAGTGATAAGGGGGCAGACGCAGGATTGTGACGCCGTATTCAGCGGCCAACTCTTCCACAGCATAGCGTTCGTAATTAGATTTTTGTAATTTTACTATTTCTATTAATTGAGCCTTTATCATTGTAGGTTGATATTGAATTTGTTTTTCATCCAACCACTGAATAATATCAGCCTTCCGCCAGTTTGAAGTAGGAATACGCTCGACTTTTCTTGAATGGTATGGTGCGTTATCTAATACCAGCACCGCATTTGGCTTTAAATTTGGCAAAATGCTTTTAAGCCATTCCTCAAAACACTCCGAGTTCATTTCTTCATGATAGTCCATACTATTTTTCTTCGATTCAAAAATAAGTAAACCGGCTTCTACAAAACCTTCATCACTGCCTATATGTGAGATTATTAGGCGTCGACCTTTGCCGGTTGAGCCCTTTAGGCCTGTAGTCAAACCTTTAGAAATTGGGGATCCATCTCAAACACCAACGTAACAAAACTCAACAAAAAAATAACAAGTTAACAAGTAAGAAATAAACAAGAAATTGCAGAGGACACTAAACACTTCTGGCACCGTCGGAATTCGGGAGCAGAATGAAAAACAAAATGGCGTCCATAGCGTGACAAGTGATGACCATAGTGCTTCCAATAACCAAAAACAAATAATAAAACAGTATTTTATGTAATATTTAATTACCTACCGTGTATTTCGTCTGTTTAATTACCGTAAATTACATATTTTCATTTATATAAAGGCAATTTGATATTGAATAAAAAAAAATTAATCTCGACTAACTTTTAATTGTAAAAGTCGATTCTACCACATCACTATTTATTTGGGACTAAAAACCTGCAACACTGGAAATGTCATTTTACTGACTGGAATTAATAATCTTACTATAGGTAGTTTTATAATATGTAGTGATGTAGAGATATAAAATATTGTAAATCATTTTGCAAGAGTAACTAGGTAGTTTTATAATATGTAGTGATGTAGAGATATAAAATATTGTAAAACATTTTGCAAGAGTAACTAGGTAGTTTTATAATATGTAGTGATGTAGAGATATAAAATATTGTAAAACATTTTGCAAGAGTAACTAGGTAGTTTTATAATATGTAGTGATGTAGAGATATAAAATATTGTAAAACATTTTGCAAGAGTAACTAGGTAGTTTTATAATATGTAGTGATGTAGAGATATAAAATATTGTAAAACATTTTGCAAGAGTAACTAGGTAGTTTTATAATATGTAGTGATGTAGAGATATAAAATATTGTAAAACATTTTGCAAGAGTAACTAGGTAGTTTTATAATATGTAGTGATGTAGAGATATAAAATATTGTAAAACATTTTGCAAGAGTAACTAGGTAGTTTTATAATATGTAGTGATGTAGAGATATAAAATATTGTAAAACATTTTGCAAGAGTAACTAGGCAGTTTCTTGCCCATTGTTTTCTTCAGAGACAACTTTTTGGAAGGGGCAGCTAGAATCAATTCTAGTTTGTAGTAAATGTTTTCATTCAAAATGTGCCTATTTGAAATAAATAATTTGAGATTATGATTGGCGTCGGTGTCTTACCGTGAGGAAGGGATGCTTGGTCTTCTTGAGCACGCGGTTCTCGGTGATGGTGTGCGCCACCTCATCCTTCTTGATGATGAGGTTCTTCTTGAGGATCTTCATGGCGTACAGCTTGCCCGTGCCCTTCTCTCGCGACAGCACCACCTTGCCGAACGTGCCCTTGCCCAGCACCTTCACGAACTCGAACTTCTCCAGCGTCTGCGCAACAACCACACCGTACACACACACTGTACCGACTGATGCAGCCTATGCAGCACGCAGTACACTCATGCAACAATACTTCAGATTAGATGTTATAAGTACATACTTATTATAAGTATACAAATATTATTATGTCCATTGGTTTAAATGTAACATAATTGATCTCGTGAATGCTTTTGCAATAATATATTTGTATTAATAATATTATAATTACGTGTAATAATTAGTTAAGATAAGGGTATGATGAGGCTGACGTACCTTTGTAACGTAAAAGCCTCTAAACAAGCAAAATTAAAAAAAAAATTGACAAGTCTTATCTAATAATTAATTTTAACTAGTTTAGTCCAGAATTATAAAGTTTTTGTGAGTCTATGGATACATTTATATGAAATAATAGAATGTTATCTGAATAAAAGAATATTATACAGAGTTGATACGACAGAGGGGCTTTCCTTTAAACTGCCTATACTAGGTACCATTTTCAAGCTCTGTACCAAAAATCACTTAAATAGGAGCAGTAGTTTAGTCGCAAATTATTTTTTTAAGTTTTTGCCCCGTTTGAACACGATGTATCTTTCCTAACAGCTGATTATGTCTGTACGCATAGGTCATGCACCTTTTTTTTTTAACCACAAGGTCTTCCGGTCCCGAACTAGGTAGAGCCTGTACTACGGTAACCTGATGACTAATACACATACTTATATACATATACACACCCAGCCACAGGTCAAACAGACATGTTCATGCACACAAATGTTTGACTTGTCCGGGGATCGAACCCGGGACCAGCGGCTCAGAAGGCAGGACCTTAAAACGATAAATCTGAGTATAACCTACGATGCGTTGTGCTTCTCTGACGCAAGTCACAAGTACAACCAAATATTTTCGCTAAAAAGATGGCAATGCAAACAAGGGAGTAATAAATACACACACACTTGCACTTTCATTACGAGAGTGACAATCATAGCAAAACATGTGTTGCTATTGCATTCTGGATTCTAGATCCTTGCGATCGGTAAGTGGGGGGCCGTAGTGCGCCGACGCTAACCTTTCAGAACGTATGTTACGTAACACAGAAGCTCCTGCGCCGCTTTTGTTTTGTTATTGTGATAGGACACTAATTAAGTTTAAGACCTCACTCCTATGGATTTCTTTTTGTGGGGGACATTAAGGGTGAAGTGTATGCCCAAGTGATCATTCAAAATTGAAACCACTGAGCCATGCGAGATCCCTACGGCTTCCACAATCTCTTGCACTTTCAATCTTCGGTCGGCCAAAACCATATCGTGAATTTTTTCGATTGTTTCGGGTGTAGAGACCTCAACTGGGCGTCCAGGACGTTCGGCATCTTCAGTGCTTGTACGGCCACAACGAAATTCAGTAAACCACTTTTTTACCATTGAAATCGATGGTGCAGAGTCCCCATAATATTTATCAAACTTAGCCTTGGTCCCGGTAATGGTTTTTTTTTTCGCAAAAAATAATGCTTAATAAGCACACGAAATTCACTTTTTTCCATTTTTCCTCATATACTGGGTAGTCTGATAAAGATAGCTGTCGAACACAAACTAACTGACGCAGCTTTCAAATTTCAAATTTTGATAGGAGTCAACTGACAGATGGCTGTTGACAGGAGTAGTGTTGCTGTTTCAGTAAAGAGGTCAGAAATTCAAAAAGTCACGGACTTATTGACCCGCCCTCGTATTACAGTAATAATTATTATTATTATAGTAATTATTAATATTATCTTATAATTGTAATCACTATATTGTAAATACTGATATTCAAGAAATCAACGTAAAATTTTTTTACCAATTAATTCGCAATAAATAGCAGGAGATATAAAGCATCTCAATTGGAAAGACTCTTACTAAACGTATTAAATCATACTGTCTCATGCCCACTTATATTGATCGGGTTAGGTGCGTTGATTCTGTTCCATTAGTTGGTGATGCTATTTTTTTTGTTATTATTAAAGGATGATTGTTTTTTTTTTATAAATATTATTTTTATAAATTTTATATAAGTAATTAAATTGATAAATACTGTAGTAACATTATAAAGGTTTAATTTTGACCAAGTGCATGTTGTAAAATTAAAGATGTGATATTTTATTTTTGTTTTATTAGCTTTCCTCGAGTTTCAAAGAGGTGTGAAGAATGGATATCAGTTATAGCACGTCAAAGATCCGAATAACTCTTCAAGCGTTATTCTTATAATTACCTACAGTATATACAAAAAAATATTGTACAGTTCGACTCCACTCATTCCTTGTCCTAACGGCGAGCCTCAGTCGTAAAGTTTTATTGCTTTTTTGGCCCTTTAAACATGCTAGTAAGGTTGAATTTACATTAATGTATATAAATTACATAAACACCAAGGAATAATGTGTTATTTAAATTTGGTTCAAATATTTTTATTCTTAATCTTTATTGGCCCGACATTTGAAGCAACTCATCATTTTAGTAATTAATATATTTTTAATTACTTAAAATTAATAAATAAAAGTGCAAAATAAAACTGCAGAGCCACTCACTCACTGACTGACATGTCGTTTCTCGAAATGGGTGCGAGATGGGTTAGGGGTTTATTCTGAGAAAATGTGTGGCAACACCAGGCGAGTATAGGAAACTTATAGAGATGACGTCACATCCTTGATGGCGGCCGCGCAAATTTCCAACTCCGTTAGGGAAAACATTTGAAAAGTTTTGATCCATAGATGTTATCTAAACTTTTGTCTATGCTCGATTGTAGGTAATTTCAATGACATTTAAGAAAAATTATGACATTGCAAAAATCCAAGATGGCGGACGCTGTGGCGGCCATTTTGTGAAAAGTTGGAATTTTCGTTTTTTTTTTCAAACTAATTTTTCGGGTAGTTGGCAACATCGGACGGGTTCGAGTGATACCGAGCGGTTAATGTGTCTCGTAAAGGAGTGTTGCCTGGAATAAATTTTTTCCCCATTTTTAGGGTAATTTCCCAGATTTTCCCCAAAAACATGAAAAGTAGAAATAGCGACATTTTGAATGGAGACTTTGCGCAGCCGGCTACATTGGGGTCCCCCGAATGACATTTGACTATTTTCGTCCGTTTTAATTGGTCACCCCAAAAAATATTGAATATTTTAATTTTTGGGACTTTTTCACTTTGGCAAATTATTTTGTTCTAACAAACTTTAAAGTTGGCAACACCGAGTAAACCAGTCGTTAGTGTATATCCTTGGGATTTCAGGAAAATTCTGACATTTCAAAAAAACAAGATGGCGGACGGTGTGGCGGCCTTTTTGTGAAAATGACAAAAAATCGCAATTTTCGAATGGATAGATGGGACAGTTGGCAACCCCCGACTGGATTGTGTTGTATGAACCGGTTGAGGAGTGTGGCCTGGTGTAGAAAATTTCCCCACTTTTGGGGTACTTTTTGTGATTTTCCCCGAAAACGTGAAAAGTAGAAATAGCGACATTTTGAATAGAGACTTTTGACTAGCCGGCAACATTGAGGTCCCCCAAATAACAATTGACCATTTTCATCACTTTCATCTGGCAACCCAGAGAGCAAATGGCGTTTGATATTTTGGGTCAGACCCGACTTTGGCGAATTACTTTGTTCTACTAAAGTCAACGTACAGCCACCGTTTTTTTACTGACAGGTGGCCTGTTTCCTGCTCTCTTCAGGAAAATTCTGACATTTCAGATATTCAAGATGGCGGCCGTGCCATTTCCGGTTTTGCAAAAATTGTCCGATTGAGGTCGTTCAAACGGTTCATCCGACTGATGTGCATGACGTATGAACCGGTTGTATACTTGGTTGAGGAGTGTTGCTTGGTGTAGAAAACTTCCCCACTTTTGGGGTACTTTTCCAGATTCACCCCGAAAACGTGAAAAGTAGAAAACGCGACATTTTTAATGGGGAATTTGCGTAACCGGCAAGTATGGGGTGCCAGACTTTGGCGAATTACTTTGTTTTACTGAAGTCAACGTACAGCCACCGTTTTTTTATTAACAGGTATCTTGTATCCTGGTTACTTCAGGAAAATTATGACATTTCAGAAATTCAAGATGGCGGCCGTGCCATTTCCAGTTTCGCAAAAGCTGTCCGATTGAGGTCGTTCAAACGGTTCATCCGCATGAGTTTGTTTAAAAATTTAGGACTTTTTAGGGGTCTCAAAGGATCTTCACTTGCTTTAGGGTTCTGCCCCTACGGGAAAGCATTGCAGCACGCAAACCACTAGTCTCCGATTGGGTTCGTTCAAACGGTTTCGACCGAAAGAGGATCTTACGAGTCATGAATTTTAAGGTTCTCTAAGGGTTTTTCAGGAATTTTACTACATTGAGGGGTTTGAACATGTGGTCGATTTTAGGGTTCCTCAGGGGTTTTGTTTGCCGTTTCACTACACTTAGGGGCTTGATTAAATAGAAAATTTTTACTACATTTACAAGTGTAAGAGCTACCACCACTAGCACGCGAGCTGCTTGCAGCTCGCGCAGCACGCAACAACTAGTTAATAAATAAAAGTGCAAATTAAGCGAGGGAAATTCAAATTTGTAAAACGCAACACCATTGGTTAAAACAAAACGTGACGTAAAAATACTATGTCAACAAATTCGTTTTATTATTTATTTATTCAAATCTTACTTACAACTATTGCTTACATTTGTATGGCATTGCAGGCTTTTGATTAGAAAACATAGTAATAACGTGTGTGTTGTGAATTAATTTATTGTTTATGAGTAATTTTTGTATATTAGTGGGATTAGAAATCATTTAAGACAATGACTCAAAGTGGTTTTGTAAAAGCACAACCGGATAATCTGCCGAGAATAGATCCATTCATGATGTGGTAATATTTTCATTCAAAGGACATTGTTAATAATGGCCTATGAATCAACACGTATGAAACCTTTACAGTAATTATTAGTTTTTTTTATAATTTACATTACAATTATTACAATAGAACGGACACTTCTTAATTTCGAAAACATTTTAAAAAGTAATTCACTTCGGTCTTATTCCCCGGCGCCATTATTTTTGTTCCAATTTGACGTTTTGGTGTAGGCAAAGGGCAATAGCTCATACAGCCAAGTCTTTTTGCGCAGCGGTATAGTGTGCCCCGTAATTACAACTTTCAGCACTTTCAGCGCTTGATCTATGAATAAGGTAATTAGTTACAAACAGAATAAAGTGATTAAAAGCGCTGTGTGAAACTAGCAACAGCGACACTGACTGTCGATGAATTGACAGATGACAGTTTGACATTTCATAGTAACGACAGTGTTGTTATTTTGTCACTCGCTTCCTAACTCCTGTGCTTGCATCACAGAGTACTTTTTTTGCTTGCATCTTGCGTTGGTTGTGTGTATTCGTTTGTGTTATTGCATTTCTTGTTTTTTTTCGATTTTAAGTAACAACTTGGCGTGAACAAAGGACTGTGATTTCCTCTTGAAATATCGACCTCTGGCTGTGATTGACTGATACGGAACAACTAAGAACGACGACTTGGCATTTAAAAAACTGACTTTACAGAGTTAACATGGAATTTGAAAGTGTTTCTGTATTTTGTGTTAACTGCGGATCAGCTTCTGGTTCCATGGTATTGGGAGATGAGAACATTTTCTATTGTATACAGCAATGGACTGCTCCTCGTTTGGTGAGTAAAACCTCTCTTTTTCTCGACTGATTCCTTTTTTGAAACAAGATGCGGAATGTTTCAAAATATATTGAACCATCATGCACTGGGCAGCAGTTAAGACCTAATCACTCTCTCAGAGAGTAAGCCTGTTTCCCAGCAGTGGGAGCATTAGTAGGTTGATGATAATAATTACTGGTGGTGGTGGTTAGTGGTGACTGTTTAGTAATCCCAAACTTTTTTCAGGTTCAAGCTCATGATCTTATTTGTACAACATGTTGGACGGAAGCCAGGGCTACAGCAAGCATTCCAAACGTATGTCATATTGGTAAAGAATGTGCTCTCTGTCAAACTATATTGCCACATCGTGCACATTCTCACCAAGTTATTGCACTGAGAACAGACACTGTACAACATGTGAATATTAGAAACATCATCTTGGAAAGACTTCTTCCATTGCAGGTAACTAATATATTTTCTTTTTTTTTTCATTAACAGACCTATGCTGTGGCCTGTGATAAATGCATATACACCCAGTGTGGAGCAAATAACTGCAGGCCATAATAAATATTTATACCATGCAAGAATAAAACCTGCAACTAGTAAAGCAACAGCCAATCACACAACCACTGCACCAATTGTGTTTAGTAAACGTTTTTGTAAAATGGTGTATTTTCAATTGTGTACTTTCAGGTTCGTGCATCACATTATATTTGCCATCCCTGCTGGCAAAGGGCTGATCGTGCTGCGAAGCATTTTTCAACACCGTCAACTTCATCATCGGTTACTACCAGCAATCCATTAAGATGTGCAAACTGCCACATTGATTTGATGAGGTTGAGGCGACACATTTTAAATAATGATACACTTTTATCACAAATACAGCAACGTGTCGCACCACAAGTGGTGAGTGTTTTCTTATAGTTTGTGTTGTTGTTCTCTTACTTATTTGTAAATAATTATTATAAAATAAAGCAACGTTTCTCATCACTCAAATAAGACTAAATAATTAATTTTAATACAGGTGAGCGCCACTGACTACATATGTGATGCATGCCACACAATATTTGATAATACACCAATGGCCTTAGAAGATTCTGCAGCGTCTGTAGGCCATCAAAATGTCTGCATAAAATGCGGTCACTCCGTGGCACAACAGAGATACTCCATTGTACTAGCCGGGCAAAACCAGCATATTTTAAATGTTGTGCAAAACTGGATTCACCCACGAGAGGTAAGACTGTTATCAGTACGTTCATATTATATAAATATAATTATGCAATCCTGATTTAATTTCTGTGTAATATAATAACCGTTTTTTTTTTAGATTCAACCGTCAGATGTCATTTGTCACAGATGCTTCCAAAGAGCCGAAGCAGCTGTTCGAGCAGATGCAGTTACAGCAAGTAACCAAGTAACACAACGACCTGAAAGAATTAGTTTACCAAATTATTTAAGAGCACCTGATACACATTCTCGATGCTTATTTCCAGCTTGCAATAGTAGTTTACAGCAATCGGTTCCATTTACAGTCAGGGTGAGACTCTTTAGTGACCACAAATATTACATACCACCAAACTGTAGGATATGCAGTTTTCATCTAGAAAACCAATTGTGGCCACTTTTATTTGAGGCTGAAAATACCCTGCATAGTTTTTCAGCTGCCCACATAGAGGATTTTTGTGAGCTACTCAAAAATGATACAAACACTCTAGACTTTGAAAACATTGACCAAATGGATGACAATATGGTGTGGTATTGGCTGGGACGCACAAAACAACAATTTAGAGAATTAGAAGCCGAATTGCCTGATTTTCATAAGCGTGCTATTGCACTTGGAGCTTATTTGATGAAACTTCGTACGGGGGACTCCGATGAAAGGATTTCGAAATTATTAAATATAAGCAGAAGCACACTGAGTAAATACATAAATAAAGCAAGAGATGTAATGGTGGCAAGCTTTGTACCACAACATCTGGGCTTGGAGCACATTTCAAGAGCAGAAGTTGCAGAGAGAAACTTATACATTCCAAACTCATTGTTCGTAAACCCTGGAAGCAACATTGAGGATAGAAAAGCCATTGCAATAATGGATGGGACATATATTTATGTGCAAAAAAGCAGCAACTACTCTTATCAGAAGAAAACTTATTCACTTCATAAATATAGAAATCTAGTCAAACCATTCATAATAGTATGTTGCGATGGCCACATAATCGACGTACTAGGCCCGTATCCTGCCACAAAATCAGATGCCGATATTTTAACAGATCAATTTAGTGATGCGTCTTATCCTTTGAGACAATATTTTAGAGAAGGTGATGCATTTATTTTGGATAGAGGCTTTCGGGACAGTATTTCCCTATTGGAAAATCTTAATTATTCAGTACATTACCCTCTGTCAGTCCAACAAGGTGATTTTCAATTAACGACAGCAAATGCGAATGAATCCCGTAAAGTAACGTTATGTCGTTGGGTCGTAGAGGTAGTTAATGGGCGCTTCAAGCGAGACTTTAAGTTGCTGCGACAGGAATATTTTAACAAAGCCTCAAAACATTTAATGATTGATTTTAAGGTCGCAGCAGCCTTAATAAACAGATTTCACCCTGTATTGGTTGACAGAGAGGATGCAAGGGAAATTATATCAATAATTCAAGAAAAAATGTTTACAAATAACTATTTGGCAGATTTTGTGGAACTAAATAATTTGAACAGGAGACGGGCACAATTTCACAGTATAACTGTAGAAAGAGATAACGTTGAAGGCTTTCCACAAATGGAATATAATGATTTAGTTTTAATACCACTAGGAGTATATCAAATAAAACAGGCTCGCTCATACTATGGTGAACATATGAGACAAGACGGTTCATATATTATTGAAGTATGCAGGGAGGTCGACGAGGAGTTACTACGTGAATTACAAATAACAGATGCAGAAAATACATGGCTACTTCGAGGCAAAATACGTAGTCGCCATATAAGCCAAAAAACATACTTTGTTTATATTTTAGTAGACGCAACCCAAATTGGCAGAGAAGCCATAAAACAGTACTGTTGCAATTGTATTGTTGGGCGCAGAACTATTGGTTGCTGCGCCCATGTTATGACAATAATATGGTACTTGAGCTGGGCAAGACATCAAAACTCTATCATCGACCCCCCTGCACAGTTTTTGGATGATATTTTAATAGAAAATATAGACGATCCTCCTGATGTGACTAGATAACGCAATGTTCAATTACCATGAAATTAATTAAATTATTTAATAAAAAAATCAGCTGCAAAACATTTTTGTTTTATTTTATGAAGTATTTAGATTGATCCCATATTATATTATTTCTGAAGCCTTGCAAAGACTGTTTACTTCCTCTTGGCTGCCGGTGTTAACTTCTAATGGTCGTAACCGTCTGCTAATCGTCCTAGGTTCGATCCCTGGGTCAAGTACCTAGTCTTATTGGGATTTTTGAAATTCTCAGCTATAGCCTGGAGTCTAGATGTGCACCCGGAATATGGTGATAGACTCACCCCTATAAGATGGAATAAAAAAATCTGTCAATCAGGGTGTATTAAAGTATAGGTAGGTATTTACTTCTGCTGCTCTGCATACCCTTTTCGATAAACAAGCAAGATTTTATGTAAGTATGTAGTATTCTTCGTAAAATGAAATAATTCTAAATCACACAAAGACGAAATAGTTCATAGCCCTAAACTAGTAATAACTACAAATAAATTAGTAACTACTTATACAGAAAGAATGGTTCTGACTTCATAATAGTACATTATGCATTTAATGAAACGTTTGAAGATAAAATCCAATGTATTTTCACTAATAAACGCTAAGTTAGTATGTTTCTATTGGCCTAATTATAACCTCAGAATCCGAAAGTGTTTTAGATTTTTTACAATTCTCAGAAGTGTCCGTGATTTTAATTTAGTTTCAGTCGAATATATGCATTATTTAGAATACAGAAAGTAAATTCCCGTCTCTGTTGGTTCTTAGGCGAACGATGTATGAACGCCGAACAATGTCCTTTAAAAATTTACGTACGCTGTCAGTAAAAGCAGAGAAAGCTGCAAGGTAATTATTTTATAATAACACATTATGTACGTTATTTAAGCCATAATTACAATCCTAAATACAGGGTGTTCGGCAGAACGTTGAACATACGAAAATGACAGATAGGTGGAGTCGTCGGCTATCTACCCAGCTCAAATGATTTGACCTAGGCCCCATAGATTTTTTTATTTTGTTTTTTTTTTATACCCGAATTTCATGAGTTTGTTTGATTTTTCTACACGTGGGGCTTTTACCAATCAGGTACTTACCCAATACACTATCGATTTTAAATTTTTACCACGATTACATGATGAATTTTGCGAAACATTTTACATTTCACCAAAATCGAATTGCATCCAAATCCCTTTTTTGAAATAAAATTGATCAATAACTCTTAAGATTTTTTTTTTAATTAAACAAATTACATACCATTTGAAAGGCCATAGGTACACCAAGGATGTTTCGATGAAATCCTAAGTCTTCAATCACTTTTAGTTCTTTTTTTAATGCATTGTAAAGAAAAGCTTAAAATCATGTTTTACCCGTTTTTGTAATGTTTGAAGGCTCATAACTTTTGGTCTAGCTGTAATCTGCACCAAAAAATAGTTTTAGAGGAATCTACCAACAGTCGAGACAAAAACAAAAAAAGTGTTGCCAGTTTCGTCTATCCTACATAAAGTAATCTTACTTCAAAGTTTTCAAACTCATAAAAAGAGGTTATAAAAAAAATCAAAATAAAAAAATCTGTGGGGCCTAAGTAGGTCAAATCATTTGGGCTAGGTATATAGCAGACGACCCCACCTATCTGCCATTTTCGTATGTTCAACGTTCTGCCGAACAGCCTGTATATTGAGGAGTAAACATAACCTATAATGTTTGATTCACAACAATGTAAACAAGTTATTGCAATCGATCACTAATAAAGAACTTTATTATTGATCGATGGTTATTGCAGATACTTCATCTCTTTGGATAACCGTACACCATTCCTTACGTATTTTTGCACCTATCGGGACTGGAAAAACACTTTATCAGATGCACTTCTGATAGGTAGTATTTCTGCATTCAGGCACAATGCAATACTTATAAAAGAATTAGCTTTTGAGCTTTTTACACGGTGAAATAAGTTCAGAACGAGAACACCTGCAGTAAACAATGGACTGGACTGTCACTGGACTTAGTATTTGACGTCATCAACAGAGCGCGCGAAAATGGCGACAGCTCGAAATTATTCTCTATTAATTTAAATATTTTTTTAAACTTAATTACAGCATTTTTAAACAGTATTTATATTTTTTACTATGTTATAACGGTGTAAACAATGAATTAAAAATATAAAATAAATACATGCATATAAATATATATACCCTATTGGCGACAGTTTTAAGAGAACTTTTGCATGGGATTGTGTATCTAGTTCTTAATAGTGATCGATGGATATTTATTATTTAAAACAGTTGCTAGCATTCGTTTATACAAATATGAACACTATTCTTAAAGGATACGGTTCATTATCGAATGAAACGCGCTAACTTTACATATCTGTCAAAGTAATGTCAAAGTGCGATCAGCTGTGAGTCGAGCTAGGCGTCCGCGACACAGCACTTCTACAAGCAGCCCAGCAGGGTCGCAACAGTGAGCTGTGAGTGCGACAAACAAATGAATCATCCGATAATTACGTCACACAAGTCTGTAAGCTTTGTAATGTCACTCGCCATGTCGGGTAAAATTTCTTAGTACGTAACAAAGGCAACTTACTATCCAAAATTCGAATTTCTACCCTAAGCAGTTTGGGCTGAGCGATGACGTGTCAGTTAGGACCCTCGACTTTTGTAAAAATATAGAAGATAGACAGTAGTCCACAGGCGCGGCGGTCAGGGCTCCAGACAGAAGAACCTGGTGTAGAATTGTTCTACAAGAGTCGTGTCGCGCCCGTCTGCCTTCAGCCGTTCGTGACAGTCGCCAGAGTGCGCGTCAGTCGGCGTCACCCGCTCGCTGTACGCAGGCACGTGTCTATGTGTGCGTGCGTTGTATCTATTGTTTTGTGGCGGCGCTGTTGGTTGTGAATGTTGTGATTCTGAGTAACGGGTGACTAACGCGTACAATTTTCCTGTTCACCAAAATATGAACTTAGTTATGCAATGACACCTATATCATGTAAGTATACAAACTTTGCATTACGCTTTTTTGTATGAAAGTAGATATTAAAAATACCTAGTAAATAAATACGAGTTTGAAACTGTGTGTAGGTAGGTAACCGTTATAAATACGACAATTGAATTGTGTGAAACACGATGTGTATGGTTAGCGAGGGGCTGAATACTGAGACTCAATAGGTATCTCCATCGTCGTCAGCCGTCATCTCAGTCTGAGCTGGCAGCTGATAGAGGTGTAAGTCAGAAGAAGACATGAAGCACTGGCCAGAATAGGGCAAGGTCATGATGGAGTATACCACGACTGCCTGCGGGATGCCGTTTGTTGCTCGTTAGCAACATGCTCGGCGACTCGCACGTAGCGCCTAGAGGGATGTTCACCCGCATGTTTGCCAATCGAAACATACATGCGTCACGATCGTACAGTCTGTTCAATCATTAATTCCCGTCAGTCACAATCACAATGACAACAAACAGTAAGCTTAGCTATACACAACTCATTAAAAAGTGAAGGCCACTAAATTTTTGCATTAGAACCTGTCGGCGCTCATAATATAATGTAATCAATAAAACGTCTTTTGCACTTTATAATACTTCCATCAATCAACCATTATTATTTTAACACTTTAAGCCAATAAACAAGTCGCTATCTAAAAAATAAGTGGCCCTTGTGGCCTTGTTTCGTTCATTTTTGTAAGTGTACCTATGGACAGAAAGTCTGAAATAAACGTTTATTATTATTAGTATTTAGTTTACAAGGTGGAGAGTCCGAACAGGGCCTGGAGGAAAACAACCCAAAATATTGCAGTTAGCCGATATTAATGAATAGAAACCTTAATTAGACCATCATTTTCTTATTTTGTCTTTAATTTTCTACCTAGTAGGAACCTACCTACTAGTGTATTGAAATAAATAATAACGAACTTTTCGTAGGTACCACTTGCTCAAAAAAGTGACATTCTATGCCAAAAAAGCGAACATAACAATAGTCATTTTTAATCTGTTAAAAACAAGGAAAGAAAATTGTACTGAATTTCATTCATCCTCTAGGGGGAGAATATGATTTAAATTTGGAATACTTAGGTACCTACCGAAATTTATACTGAACTACATCTGTGTTTACACCATTGAGTTTGTATAAATAAAGCATTATACATCTTTTTGAAAAAGGAATACGCATTTACTATGCAGTTGGCACGGTTGGCGCAGTGGTTAAGCAATTGACTGCTGCGTTACGTGTCGCGGGTTCGATCCCCGCACGGAACAAATATTTGTATGACCAGCAAGTAGTTGTTCCGGGTCTGGCTGTTTGTGTATGTGAGTTTTAAATGTTTGTAAACGCACCCACGATACAGGAGAAATTCCTAGTGTGGGGCAACGTTTAAAAAAAAAAAATAAAAAATAAAATTATGGTTATTAATAAAATTACGAAAACCGACGAGGCCGTGAGGCCGCGATGCCTTTACTTTTCCGACAAAAAAATATTAGTCTAGGAATTTGCCGCGTTTTTGTTTTCTTCAAATACATACGCGTTAAGTTTATTTTAATTTATTTTTATAAATAAGTTATTGTTCTATAAAAACGTTTAATTGTCATTATTTTTAATAAATGCTTATCTCGTACTATTATTGTGTAAATTTTTTCGCAAATGGTACGAAAAGTAGAGTATTTTCCTCGGTGATAAAGCTGTCTTAGTCTTGGATGAACTTAAATCCCTCGCTACACTCAGGACTCGTCTTAAATCCCTCGCTTCGCTCGTGATTTAAGTTTTTAACACCCTCGCTACGCTCGGGAGTAAACCTCGAGTCCTTCGTTACGCTCGCGATTTAAATCGTCACCCGCGACAGAAGACACTGCTTTATCCCCTTGGTTAATAATCTACTATTTCGAACATTTTCTATTTAATTTGAAAATAAGATATGCCCATTGAATTTTTAAGTTCTTGTTGTTCCTTACAAATGAGATTTCATGATTTTATAAGAGATTTGATCTTTGTGATAAACCCTTCCGATTGGTGCCAGAAAAACAGGAAGTTGTTTTCGCATTAGTGTTGATTACAAATTACAAACTCACATAAGCCAATCGATTTTCCAAAAAATCTTGCTTGCAGTTTTACTTATTTGTTACAACATCTTCAATTTGGGCGTAGCGCAGTTGAGTACCTATATTAAATTAATGTTTTATATCGGTAACATGACTAAAATAAAATATATAGGGTAGTTTCCACACAGGGCCTATTAGAACTTCCCACCGTGCAGACAACAGTAGAGCTCGGGGTGAGCCTGTACGCACTATGCGGCGGGGGTCCCGGAAGCTGGTGCCGAGCTGCGCCATGTCGCGGTCGTCGCTCTCGGGCAGCGCGCCCGCGCCGGCGCTGGGCCCGCCCGCGCTCAGCTGCGTCGACACGTAGCGGATCGCCGCCACCCACTCCTCGCTGCACATCCAAACAACTATTACTATTCTTGTCGCACCGCAGTCACCACTCGGTAGGTATTCATGCAACATTCGATTGTTTTATTATTATTACACCTACGCCAGACCTATAACATTACATCAGCCATAAGAAATAATTTCACCATCCGATGGTGTCGCTAATAAGGATAAAATGCTGGGAGGTAAAGATGTGTACGTTACCCTAGCAGGAAAGTGGTTCCTAGAGGGATATGAGTGAAACGTATAATTAGTGCATAATCTGCTGTGTATGTGCACCACATAAAAAAATTGTGCGCTTTGTCGTTTTGGAAAAAAACGGATAAAACTATTCCTGCTAGAGTAACATTTTTCCAGCAGGAAAATTCTAAACGAATGTTCGTGAAGCGTCAAGAAGGGCCGAATACAGTTTTCAGCGAGCTTATACGTTTTCTCATTTAGGCGCTGCAATATTTTTTCGGGTTTTCAAAAAACCGCGATTACTTGGAAATTATAAATATTTTCTTAAATCTCATTCTGTCACAAATACGCACAAATAAAGAACTACTCGTGTATGTTTATTTTATAGGTTTTAGAGGTACACGATTCTGCGAAACGTTACTCCAGCAGGAAATGCAATATCTCGAAAACCTGAAGACGCACAAATTATATTTTCGGTGCACTTTTTTACACAAATATAAGCTTTCTGGCCATGCACAATATTTCTCTCTCCGATCATTTGTTTAGAATTTTCCTGCTGAAAAACGTTACTTTAGCAGGAATCGTTTTTACAGTTTTTCTCCAAAACGACAAAGCGCACAATTTTTTTATGTGGTGCACATACACAGCAGATTATGCACTAATTATACATTACACTCAAATCACTCTAGGAACCACTTTCCTGCTAGGGTAACGTACACGGTAAAAATATACAGTGAATTAAAGGGAAGTGATGACTTTTGCAATCAAATAAATCAAATCAATAATTTGTTCAGTTATAGTCTGCCTTTTCACAACTATGTTTGGGGCAGCTTCTAGTCCAACTATTTTTTTTATTTATTATTCAAAATCTGTATTAACAATAACAAACATAAAGTCTGACAAACTGCTTAGCAGTTTGTCGGCAGTTTATGATATGTTCGGTCGGCTTCTAGTCCAACTATGTTTGGTCGGCTTCTAGTCCAACTATGTTTGGTCGGCATCTAGTCCAACTATGTTCGGTCGGCTTCAAGTCCAACTGCGTGAAACTGAATGCCAGTATTTACATGTGACTACCTGTCTCACCTCCACAGCCCTTAAAAGCGACACTATTGGTTGGCATTATACAGTGCTTTCCTCTTCCAAAATCAGACAGGTTCGATTCACGGGCACGATAATGAGTTTTTGTTTTCAGTTTTGGTATCAAAATCGGCCACCAGTAGGCCAATTCTCGTACTTAAAAAACGTTCAAATTCAAGTCGCAATCTCATCTCAGCGACAATCAATGTCAAAAACCTGTCAAAAATGTATGTAAATTGATTGAAATTTTGACAGATTGAGACTGAGATTAGAATGCGAACGGTCTTAAAAATGCGGGAATTGCCCCTCAGACTTTCAAAGAGAGAATCTAAAACATTGACAAAGTAACAAAAGCTGTGACAGAACTCATGGCTCACACCAATTTCATTTTCCATTTACATTACTAGTAAAAGCAAAGACATCTTAAACAGCACTCATGCCAAATAAAAACTACAGCTTTTATAAATAAAAGCAGCTCGTCCAAATGAATACTTATTTCAACTAAGTGTGTGATCGCTGATCGCGCCACACAGCCCATGTAGTCTCTGCATGTCTCTTTATAATTTAACATTTATTTCTTACTTTATTCAGTTTCAATTTCAATCTGTATTTATTTGTGTTATTTATTGTTTACATTTAAAACAAAATGCAAGGTTTAGGTGTAAACACTAACGGTCTTATTACAAAACAAGGTTGTTCTTTTGACATGGTTTAAACTATCGAGCCTGTTTTTGAAATAAGAACCTAACAGAAATCGAAATACAGTTACTTTTACAAAACTGACAACTTAGTCCGGTCTTAGATTGTCAATTTTGTATTAAAAACTTTACTAAAGTCGGCATAAAGTTCCAAATACAAAAACTAAATCAAAGGTTTAGGCTCGGGTTAAAGTGTTTTGTAATAACACTGTAAATGAATACAGTGGACACAGTAGAATACATATTGTATACTCTGTATAATGCAGGGTTAGCAGAGACCTTTACCCTGCACTGGGAAAATACATGTTGGAATTATACCTTTAGCCCCAGTGGCCACTCCCAACATATCCTGTGTAATATGCAGAAGCCAAGGTCATGCATAAATAATTATTGTTCAATTGAAGAAATGTACCCATCATAGTAATTAAAGTTTCAGATAGCACCACTATCAGGTGTTTGTGACTGAGATACAACAGTGAATGTCAAACTGGTTTGTTAGTTATTATTGTTCATGATTCTAATTTTAATATGTGATAGCTAGGTTGCAATTAGGAAAACAAGCAACCTTCACATATTTTCATCTATGACAGCATCCATAGCCACTGAAACAGGAAAACATGAGAATAACAAAAACATCCTCCTCCCAAACAAATAGTTTCCTTATGACACAAGCAGTGGGCAAACCCGGTGTAGTTATCATGCACTGAAACACTACTGATTATGATTGGTTTACTATGAGCATGTCGTACGATGAGTAGCAGCTAGTTCTACGTGGGCCACTGCGGTCTGAGACCTGGCAGAGTGAGAGGCGCGCTCCGTGACAAGGGCTGTGGCTGCAGGAGCACACTCACCGTTCCTTCTCGGTGTCGACGGAGAAGTTCCGCTCGATGACAGTGGTCCACTGCAGGCCGCGGATGGTGAAGGTGTAGGGGCGCGGCTTGTCCACGGCCATGATCTGGCAGTCGCGCACCGTGAACTTGTTGAGCGGGTCGCGGTAGTTGTTCCGCTCCGGCTGCGCCTTGAAGCCCACCAGGTCTCCGTTGTCGAACAGGATGAAGTAGCGGTCGCGCCAGTTACGGATGTGCTCGCCGCGCTTCTGCAGCCAGCCCTCCTTCACGATGATCCCGGGCGCCGCCTCCGCCATGGTCTCGCGGTCGCGGCCTCGCGCAGCGCTGTTTGATAACAAACTACGGCAACCGCAAGCTCGTGCTCGACACACCACGTTTTACACTCCCCTTTCACAGCGCGTGTTTCACCTTGATTGAATCACCACGGGCACACTGCCACCGAACATTTTCTCGTTTGATATTACAATAATGTAATGATTTCAACGTTTTTCTTCTCAAAAAACATGAACGTAAGCGATGGTTCTACGTAGGTACGTAGCCTCGCGGTATAACTGTGACAGTTTACGTCAGTGCTGTCTGACGGAAGATAGAAAGAGACAAACCACCTAAAACTATGTGGCAAAAAGAGAGATTCGTTACCACTCTATAATCTTTCATACTTGGTTGTGTTATATCCTATTTTGACAAATTAGTACGTTATGTCTGCCACTAGGGGAATAATTAGCGCTGTTTGCACTTTTTAATGCGTTTTGGACATTCCTAACTTTTTGCGTGATAAAATAACAAAAAAAAAATTACAAGAGTGTTTTTGTGGTTTTTGTTTTCCTCATTGACTTATTTCCTATTGTGCTAATCCGTGCTAATCCCTACGGCAAATCCTTTTTCTTTGCCCATGGAGTTTTATTTAATTTTCTTCGTTTCCAAAACGGGGTTTGACTTCCCGAAAAAATGACTATTTATTGCTAGTACACACGTAGTGATTTAACACGATAAAAATGATTTCGAACGCATCAAGCGGCTTCGGTCCACTCACTATGACTATCCCAAACCACAGTCCCGCATGGCCTTCTAGAAGGGTGAAGGTGCAACACGGATCAAGTATAACGAACCCTCAAAGTATGAAATAGTCCAATAAAACTCCATATTTCGCCACTTGCCTGTCTTTACTGGGCGCACTGTACGCGAAGTAACTTCACAAGGCCATCCGATAAATTAAAATTTTCATTACGTTCTCCTTAGACTATCTAACTGGCATCAGAATAAATTGTTCACAACCATTCGATACGCTTCCGTGTCAAATCGAAAAACAAACAATGGTATCGAAAGAGCCCAACGCTGTTCACTAATCGAAACGCCGTAAATGTTGTCCGTTTAAATCAAAGAGACCTTAAATATTCTTCCGACAGCTGTTTGCTATCGGGAGCAAGGCAATTCAGGTAACCGAAATCTTTCATTTTCGACACGATAACCCACAGACTACAATATTATATAGTATAGCATACGATAACCTGTCGAATGGTTGTGAAGTGAACAGCTATGCTGTTCTGTTTCAACCTGACTGATACGAATCGAAATGTATGGATATTTTGCTTTCTTCTAACATTACACATTAGGTCGAGGAAAAGTTCTCTGGGATTTTATATACAAATTCAAGACGAAGAGCTCGCGTGAAACCCATTTATCAAACTTTTTAACAACAATTTAGATCGTTAATGGTGCCGATTCCCTTGTTTACAAACTAAACCAAATTTAAGTTCATTGCATCTTTTTCTTTCTATTTCATTAAAAAAAAGGACAAAAGATAAATTTTAGTTTAGTCCTGTCAAATTAATCAGCGCCTGACACTACTCCATACAAGTTTAGACGTGATTTAAAAAGTTGACAACTAAAATTACATCAAATTACGTCAGGTGCTGGCTGATTTGACAGGACTAAACTAATATTTATCTTCTGTCCTAATGAAATAGAGAGAAAAAGATGCACTCAACTTTAATTTAGTTTAGTTTGTGAACAAGGGAATCGGCACCATTATCGTGTTAATATTCGCCCTACCGCGTCAAAAGATAGTCGCGTTTCTGTCTCATTTTGACACCTCTGACACATTGTCATAGAAACGCTATATTTTAATCATTTGTGACCTCACTCTTCTCAGTATGGACCAATGACTAAAGAATGGACCATGGACACGTTTTCGTGTGACTAAGTACGATAAGAGCAAGTCTATCGATTGAAATCTTTGGGCAGTGGGGTTTGACTTAAATGTCAAATACTAGTGCGACCGTATCTCTGATTACGGGTGCGAAAGATTTTCATGACGGCCGTTATAATATAAGGGAATCGCTTTCATATGAAACCAAAGCTGTACTGACACTGCGGTTTATAAATGTCATATATTTTTTCGCGGCTTGTGTAATAAAACTTCCCATTTTTGTAATAAAACTTCAAGTTATATGGAATTTCTTCGTTAGATTCACTCATTTTGGCGGACGGAAAAACAATCGTTAGATGGCGGGAAATCGTTTTCCTTTTTATTTATCTTTTTTTAAACGTCATCTGTTCATTGGTAGGTATCAAAACCATCTATATACAAACAGTACTGCCAAAGAAATTTAACAACAACTTTATACCTATAAAATACGAAAAAACTTTTTCTCCGACCTCTAATGCCGTGAACTGATGCCATATTGACCATCTAAGGTCCCCCTTACGTTAGCTCTGTAGATACGTGTACGACGTATTCCCGCAGACTGTCTTCAATGTCAGTATTTGCGGGAATTCTATCCCACGCCATCAAAAATGTATAATATTTATAAAGGGAAATCAGTGAAATAATCAACATTACTTCCCTTTTGTTTAAGTTTTCAAGTAGGTAATACATAATTAAGTTTCAAGTAGTTAAGTACATAAGTTTCAGTAATCAAGTTACATTATTAATTTATAGAGATCAAATACCTACAGAAAAAATAAACAAATAAGAATTGACATACGCAACAAAAACCAAAATATTTTCAACTGAATGTTGACAATATTTAGGTTGGTCAGCATTGAGTTGAAAATGTTTGTGAAGAAAACAATCATGATCATGACATCAATGTGTCTGCCAAACAACTGCGTATTTTAAAGGCAATAAATAGCCAGCAACGGAAAAAACCCTTTCGGCTTCCACACTATGTAGTCGGCGGTTTTCCTTTTAAAGCTTTTAAAGTAAATATTACTGATAATTAAACTAGTATCCGACTAAGATTTCGGTTTCGGTTTCGGCCAGTTTCTGCTAAAAAGGCCGGTTTCAGCCGCAGTTTCGGTTTCGGCCAAAAAGTGGCCGAATCGAAACTGGCCTATGGTGATCGTGAACTGTTGGTTTTTATAGAATACGAACAACTTACAGATAGACTGACGGCGTAGACTTGGTATCTAATGGGGTCCCATTTTCACCCTTTTTGAACAAAACCTAAAAAAATAAGTACCTATTTACTTATAAATAGAAGTCGTATGCTTTTAGTATCAGCGATTAGGGATTTGTTCGCTTTTTGGAAGATTGATACAAGCTCTAAGGACAACAGCAGATGCATCTTAGCGACTGTGCGCTTGGCCACAATACCAAAATCACAAGTTTCAGCGATTACTTCGACGATGCATTTACAACTTGTTTAACAATTGCGTTTTCTAACGACTGCATTGTCGCTCGGTATACCTATCGAGCTTCCGAAAAGCGATTAAATCGCTGATTGCTACTTAGGTATGTGGTGTTAGGAGTTGAATTTCTCATCTCATTATTACTAAATCACTAATTGCAAAAGCTACCAGTAGGTAGCCCATCGACTCATTCCGCTAAAAGGGTGATAATATCATTTTGGGCAAATTTACTTTTTGATGTAGTCTTAGATACTCACTTGTTCATGCTCTTTCGATCTGTATATTTAAAATTGCGATACGTTGAAAAAAAAAACATGGTTTTTACTACCAAACATTTTCTTAAAGCTAAAAAATCACTTTTTCGCAAAACCGAGAAAACACAAAATTTTACATTACGACAGCAAATTTGGTGTAACCACAAACATAAGTACAATATATTTTCTCAAATGAAAAACACAATAGCAGCAGCAGCCGCAGCAGCCCTGCCTTCTGAGCGCTGGTCCCGGGTTTGATCCCCGGAGAAGTCAAACATTTGTGTGCATGAACATGTCTGTTTGACTTGTGTTTGGCTGTTTTATAGGTAAGTATGTGTATCAGTCATCAGGTTACCGTAGTACAGGTTCTACCTATTTCGGGACCTGAAGACCTTGTGTGGATGTTGTCTCATATTATTATTATTAAATTGTGATATAAGCCCTGCTGGTCCTGCTCCACAAGGGCGCATAATCTAATTAATTAGCATTCGAAAATAGTGTTGGAGCTGATGAAGATTGTACAACCTATCTTTGCATTGTATAAATTCAATCTCTTAGTATTGTATAATTGCATAGCACATGTGTGAGCACTATGTACCCACTATAAAGCTTACTGGGTTCGTCTTTCATTGACTTGAATGTGCCCTGGCGGCTGAGAGTACCTATGTCATGCTCACTCAAATGTGTCGCTGGTGGTGGCGTGTGTATTGGATCATTGAGTTCCCTTCAAAATGGTTGAGCTGAATGGTGCTGATCCATACGTCATGTTCGTGAACGGGCGCCGTCAGTAGGCACTGGTCATTTCTTAGCTGCCACGGCTTATTTTAATTTCATAATTGTTTTTATCTTTTTATTACGGACGCTTTTAACGTGCACGTCTTTCTAAATCGTACTCGCATGTATAATTACAACATGAATGATGTAACCACTCTATTGTAACAATATTTTGATTTAAAAGAGTGTCCATGGAGTTTCTTGCCCGTTCTTCTCCATAGGTACCTACTACGCTTTGGAATGGGCAACTAGCTTCATCTTTCTGACTGACCGACCCCTTGACAATTCAAAAGTGCCTGTAATTGGTTTATTTGAAATAAATGCTTTGAGTTTGAGTTTGCAAAAAAAGCTCAATTAATATAATAATATTGAGATTGATCTATATTTACACGTAATCTATACTATACTACTAATAATAAAGCTAAAGAGTTTGTTTATTTGTTTGAACGTGCTAATCTCTGAAACTACCAGTCAGATTTCAAAAAATATTTTTGCATTTGATAACCCAATTCTTGAGGATGGCTATAGGCAATTTAACATCACGCTAGAACCCTTAGGAGCCGAGCAACAAGAAAAAATGACAAAAAGAACACTATGCGAAAACGAAGAAATAGCGCGGGCAGGCGATGCGATGCGACGGGGTGGGCCAGGGTAACAAGAAATAGCGTGGGCAGGCGATGCGATGCGACGGGGTGGGTCAGGGTAACAAGAAATAGCGCGGGCAGGCGATGCGATGCGACGGGGTGGGTCAGGGTAACAAGAAATAGCGCGGGCAGGCGATGCGATGCGACGGGGTGGGTCAGGGGAACAAGAAATTTCACGCGGACTAAGTCGCGGGTTCAAGCTAGTAGTTTAATATATAATTAAAACCTTTCACTCGTTAAATGTTAAAAAGACCGCAGAACTGTGGGGTAATTCTGTAGGCGCTGCTAAGTCGATTATAAACATTGTAGCACCTAGCTGTTATTTTTAATAAGTGAATTGACCGTGGTGAGTTTCCTGATCTTATGAAAAACAGTAAAATATACCGTTGCTTCAATCGGATAGTACATCAGACCCTACAAATTATAGACCTACCTTTAGTAAAATTTTGAAAATCTTTTTTTAAATCAGATGCAAATATTACTGCTAATATACTGCATAGCAAACAGTTCGGTTTTACATGGGGTCGTTCACCTACTTATACCGCCGGACTTGAACATATAGGACATGTGTATAATGCATGGGAGGACAAACGCGATGCGTTGGGCATCTTTTGCGAATTGTCCAAGGCATTCGATTGTGTTCTTCATGAAACATTAATCAGGAAACTGCACCACTACGGAATCCGGAACGCCTCTCTGGATCTGCTTAGTTCTTACTTAAGTGATAGGATTCAGACAGTTGATGTTAACGGAAAAAGATCACCCAGATCGGTAGTAAGAATGGCAGTCCCTCAAGGCTCGATTTTTGGTTCATTTTTATTGCTTATTTATATATTTGACTTACCTTACCTCATAAAGGATAAACATGAATTATAGTGTTGTTTGCAGACGATACTTCAATTTTATTTTAACTCAAACGTCAGCAGCTGGTTACTGACAATGTAAATAATGCCCTCGCAAAAGTAGTTAACTGGTTTAATCTTAATAACCTTCTTCGTAGCGAGAAAAAAAAGAAATGTATTAAGTTTACGATACCTCATGTTAGACAAGTAGAAACAAATGTTCTCATAAAGGGTTAAGGGTTGAAACCCAAAAATACCACAGTATTCTTAGGCATAACTTTGGATGCCAAGCTTCAATGGGGCCCCTATATAGAAAAATTGTCAAATAAGCTTAGCTCTGCAGCATACGCCGTTAGAAAAATCCATGAATTAACTGATTTAGAGACAGCCCGTTTAGTGTACTTCAGTTATTTTCATAGTGTAATGTCGTACGGTATTCTGTTGTGGGAAAATGCCGCCGATATTCAGACAGTTTAAGTTTTACCAAAAAAGACAATTCGTTCAACTAATAAATTAAGACCCAGACACTCCCTCAGAGACTAATTTAAAGAGATTAATATAATGATTATTGACTGTGCGTTCGTAGTATATTTATAAAAATCTTTTGTATGCACATAGAAATATGAATCTGTTTAAAAAATACAGTGATATCCATAATATAAATACAAGGAACAAACACAAATTTGTTGTTCCTACAATCAGGCTCGAGAAAATAGGTGGCTCGTTTAGATGCCAATGTATACGTTTTGATAATACACTTCTTAACCACACTCAAGAACTAAGCCTCAATAAATTCAAATCTTTTATAAAGAGGAAACTATGCCAGAAAGCCTATTATACCAAAAAGCCTTGGGATTGAGCTGCTCCAGTAAATTTACAAAGGGAATGTTAATTTTTTATTTTATTTTGCTAACTATTTTATTTTTGTTCGTTGCTCTATGTATCCATACTACAGTAACACTACTCTATATATCCGTTTTACATATACAATGACATGAATATTTACTGTATAGTAATAGGTATATAACTTTGTGTGGTAGGAGGGGCGTAGTTGCTATATATTCTCGCTGTTACTTTCTTGGTTGTTGTTAGTTTTGGTTGCATTTTTGTTGACCAAGAAGATGAGCATGCTAGACCGGTCCGGCCATATTGGAGCCAAATGGTTCCGGCCACAGAGTACTTTTTTTAGATAGGTAGTTCCGGCAATTTCCCCATACTGTCAAGCCATAATGGAACCGATTGGTTCCAGCGGCTCCGCGCGGTTTTAAGTCTGTTTTTGTTAGAGTTAATGCATGCAGCCTATATTAAAGTCTGGGTATGCAAACTTCTTTGAGTGCAATGTGTGTCACCATAGAAACCTTGACATGTTTATAATGACTTGATGTTTTCGTAAAAATAAAAGAAATAAAAAAGACACTGAATTTAAAAACGCGTATTTATTTTACTGATAATGTTTAAATCGAGACTAAACAACTCGTAATAGGTTATGGGCCCAGATATATTCAATTAAATATTTGTTGGAAACTAAGCATGGAGCTAAGTAAAATACAAATAAGTAAGCTTGATGGAAATAACTGGATACAATGCAAAGAGTATAGTAATATAGCAAAGAGATTAAATTGATAATTTAATGTCTTTGTAATATAGATATACAATGGAAGTACCGCATGTCTGCTCTGTTACGGGGCATGGATGGACTTTTGGACATTATTTATTTATGTATTTATTTATATATTCTTTATTGTACACCACAAAAAACATAACAACAAAAATTAAACTGAACACTACTTAATATACAATGGGCGGCCTTATCGCTTTCTGCGATCTCTTCCAGGCAACCTTGGAATGGACAGAGATTTTCCTGGACATAAAATGGGGCTGTTGTTGGTGCAAATAATAAGTATGTATACAATACACTAAAATAGATACACATATATACATATCCTAAATAATAGATACACTTATATACATATCCTAAATAATATATACATAAATACGTACATACTAAATTTATAAGCAACGAAAATAAATGAAGACTATAGATAATTACAATTATGAGAACACGATCACAACGACAAGTAATGTTCCTTCACGAGTCTTTTAAACACAAGCAATGACGGCGCGCGTTTAATTTCAACTGGCAATGCATTCCACAAACGAGCGGCCTGGACAGTAAAGGATTTGTCGAGGAAAGTTGTGGAATGCATAGGCATTTTAAGCTTCAAGTTATCTGATGACCTTAGAAATTTCGTGTGGGAGTCGCAAAGAAACTGGAAACGTTTCTTAAGATAGAGAGGGGTGGAAGGGGAGAAGAGCACATTAAACAAAAGAGAAAAGATATGAGCGTTCCGGCGAAGGCGAATTGGTAACCACTTGAGCTTCACACGAAATTCGGAAACATGGTCATATTTGCGCAAACCGAATATGAATCTTATACATAAATTTTGAAGCCGCTCAAGTTTATCGAGTAGGTCTTGGGTAAGGTCAAGATAGCTGACATCAGCATAGTCAAGGATGGGTAGAAGAAGCGATTGTGCAAGCGCAATCTTGGTGGCAGTCGGTAAAAAATTACGCAATCTTTTCAAAGATGCAGCGGATGCAAAAAGCTTGCGGCTAACTTCCTGTAGCTGGGCAGTCCAAGAAAAGTTCTTATCAATGAATATCCCCAAGTTTTTAACTTTCTCACTAAATGGAACAACTGAGTTGTCAAAAGAAACTTGGGGAAGTGTCGTCCAGTCGATCCTTGAGACCGTCCTAGAACTGCCCACCACCACAACCTGCGTCTTTATGGGGTTCACCATAAGTCCATATCTCTTGCTCCAGTCGCATATTCGGGCCAGATCACGATTAATCGTCAAGATAGCCTCAGATAGATTTCCAAGAGGAGCTTGCGAGTAAATTTGCAAATCATCTGCATAAAGATGGTAGAAAGAAATTAGCTCGTCGGAAATTGAGTTAATAAAAACTGCAAAAAGTAAAGGGGATAGAACGCCACCCTGAGGTACACCGGCAGAAGTATTGCTCCAGGAAGACAAGGTCTCTCCAATGCATATACGTTGCCGACGACCGAACAGGTAACTACGAAACCAGTCAATTACCGATGGAGATATGTTAAGAGAGCATAGAATGCCAAGTAAAACATCAAAATCAACAGTATTAAAAGCATTACTGAAATCTAGCAAAGCTAAGACCGTTAGATTACCGATTTCCATGGCAGACCTTATATCATCCGTAATGTTCAGAAGCGCTGTAGTTGTGCTATGACCAGTACGGAAGCCAGACTGGAAGGGGTTTAGGAGATTATTTTTAGACAGGTATGTGCTTACTTGATTATGAATTAACCGTTCAAGGACTTTGGAAAGGAATGGTAAGACAGATATTGGACGGTATTCGGAAAAGGATGTGGGATTAGACTTTTTAGGTAAAGGTATTATTTGTGCATCTTTCCATGAGCATGGAAAGACACCACTAAATGCAGAAAAGTTGAGAATGTGACAAATGACAGGAAGAATAACATCCAGCACAGGGACCAGCATATTACGGCTGATACAGTCACTTCCTACTGCATTTGAAGTAATCGATAGTATGCTCTTCTTAACATCACACGCGGAGAACTGACCAAAAGCAAATGGAGAATAACTGGGAGTCGGAAGAGAAGAAAGATAATTCAGTGTATTCAATTTTATTGTCCTATCAAAATTGGACGAAGCACTAAAATGATTATTCATTGCATCAATGTCTATGTCTTTTGGGATTGTCTCTTGTCGGGTTTTACCGACCCCCGACATTATTCAGGGAAAATTTCAAAAACCGAAAAAGCCTGTAGCTGAGGGCGGTGATGCTGATGCTGCGTCCGCAGTGGCTTTGACGGAGTATAACAAAAAGTTATCGGAGTATGTTAGGCTGGAAAGTACCGCGTTACTGCTGGTTACGAACAACATTATCAGATGAAATCTTAGACAAGGTAATTAGATTCTCTCATCCTAAGGACGTATGGGATGAACTACATAGACTCTATGACGGTGTCAATGAAGACAGGTTGTACGAAGTGTTGTATGGAGTTCTTTAAATTTCAAAAGGATACTGCTGATGACATGGCAACTCATGTATCGAAATTGAAAAATATGTGGCACAAACTGAATCAGGAATTATTAAAAGCTGAAGAAAGTAAACAATTACCAGAAATACTTTTAATTTGTAAGATTTTAGATACACTGCCAGAAAGCTATTTTTCATTTAAATCGAGTTGGATGTTAATGTCCAAGAAAGAAAGAACTGTTGAGAATATTACCAGCCAACTTTGTGCGCATGAAAAAGTGCTGATAGGAAGCAAGGAAGGCACGTTTAGTGAAGCGCTTCTCGCAAAAACAAATAGGAAAGGTGTCAAGGATCAGAGGGAACAGACATCAGGGAAGAAAAAAGTTACCAAGTTCAGATGTCATATCTGTAAAGAGGTTGGTCACTTTAGGAAAGATTGTCCAAATAAAACTAGTAAGGAAGAAAGAAGGAATAGTAGTGACAGCCCCAATATGATGATACTACTAAATCTGACTGAATGCATCGATTGTGAAGGATGGTTTGTGGATAACGGTGCTACACACCATGTTACGATGAGAAGAGATTTATTTGAAAATTTCGAGCACTTCAGTAAACCTCACACTGTTACTACGGCTGATGGAAATGCAATAGAAGCCTTAGGGAAAGGGACAATTAGAATTAACCCTAATGTCGGAAAAGAGTTTTTCCTCAGTGATGTATGGCTTGTTCCTTGTATTAGCAAGAATCTATTTTCTGTGCTAGCGACACAGGACAAGAATACAAACAGTTTATTTGAGTCACGAGTAACTACATGCTCTATTAAGGTGAATGGAATGGTCACCGTAACGGGAACTAGAAAAAGATATGGTGGGCTATATAAGCTGAATTGTAAAGCAATTAAACCGAAGTAAGCCGCATAGATTAATACGGTAGATGCCTTGCAGCTGTACCATGAACGCATGGGCCACCAAGATAAAAGGCATGTGAAAAGTCTTATAGAACGAGAGTTGAACATAAAGACAAAGGATAATGGCATATTGTGCGAAGGCTGTATTTTCGGAAAAGCTCACAGACAGAAGTTTGGAGTTAGAGAAAAAGCTAAAATGCCTGGAGAACACATACATTGAGCTGAATGGTGCTGATCCATACGTCATGTTCGTGAACGGGCGCCGTCAGTAGGCACTGGTCATTTCTTAGCTGCCACGGCTTATTTTAATTCCATAATTGTTTTTATCTTTTTATTACGGACGCTTTTAACGTGCACGTGTTTCTACATCGTTCTCACATGTATAATTACAACATGAATGATGTAACCACTTTTTTGTAACAATATTTTGATTTAAAAGAGTGTCCATGGAGTTTCTTGCCCGTTCTTCTCCATAGGTACCTACTACGCTTTGGAATGGGCAACTAGCTTCATCTTTCTGACTGACCGACCTCTTGACAATTCAAAAGTGCCTGTAATTGGTTTATTTGAAATAAATGCTTTGAGTTTGAGTTTGAGTTTGACATTCGGATGTTTGCGGTCCTTTCCCGTATTCAATCTCAAAGTTCCGGTATTTCGTCCTTTTTAAAGATGAACACACTCGATTTCGCTACGTCTACTTCATGAAGACAAAATCGGAAGTACCTGAAAAGCTGAAGCAAATGCTGGCAGAAACTAGAGACATACTATCAAAGAATTCCTTAGCGATAACGGTAGAGAGTACGACAATGAACTAGCTCGGAAAGAATTATTGAAATACGGAATACACCAAAGACTAATAATGCCGTATACGCCTGAACAGAACGGGTGTAGCGAAAGAGAGAACCGTACGATCGTAGAGTCAGCTAGAAGTATGATGCATGCACATGAAGAGTTGCCTCAACAGTTGTGGGCGGAGTTGGTACAGACAGCTGTTTATATTTTAAACAGAACAGGACCAACTTCCGTGGAACACAAGACTCCGTTTGAGCTTTGGTTTAGGAAGAAACCACGGATAAAGCACTTGAGAATTATTGGCTCGGTTTGCTATGCACATGTTCCTAAGCAAAAAAGAAAAAAATTGCATAAGAAAGCTACGAGATGCGTACTGGTTGGATACGATGATGATGACGGTTATAGACTATGGAACAAGGAATCCAAATACATAGTCAAGTCGAGAGATATCATTTTTGATGAGAAGCCATTGGAAACGAAATTCCAAGAGCCAGATGAGGATGTCAAAGAAGTGGAAATTCCCGTTCAGGTACGAAGGGAGTATGACGAAGTAGTGACAATCAATAATCAAGTCGTAACGATCGATAACGAAATGAATAGTCAATTGGATAGTCATATACCTGTTATCGAAGAAGACAATTTCGATGATGCTGTATCGACTCAAGAAGAATCAATTGAACCAAGGGTAGAAAATGACGATGTTGATAATGATGATCTGGAGCAGATGGTTGGAAATGATGACGTTAATGAAGATGATGACAATCTTGAGGAACTTATTAACGCACAGACTGATCGAGTACTGCGAGATCGATCATTGATCAGACGTCCTGCTAGGTTCAATGATTATGTCATGGTTGCAAATGGATTTTTCGAACCAACATGTTATAAAGACGCTGTATCCTGTAACGAAAGTGAGCTTTGGAAGAAAGCAATGGAAAGCGAGATAAATTCTCTCAACGAGAATGAAACATGGGTTCTAGAAAAGTTACCAAAAAACAGAAAAGTAATACCATGTAAATGGATTTTTCGCGTGAAGCTGAATGCTGATGGATCAGTCGACAAATACAAAGCAAGACTAGTTGTTAAGGGTTTTCGCCAGAAGAAAGGAGAGGACTATGATCAGACTTTCAGTCCTGTTGCGAAAATGACCACTGTCCGGACTGTAATTAGCATCGCAGCAAGCGAAGGTATGAAGATGTGTCAATTTGATGTGTCGACGGCATTTTTGTATGGAACACTCTCGGAAGAAGAAATTTACGTTAAGCAACCCGAAGGCTATGATGATGGTTCTGGAAGGGTATGCTTACTGAAGAAAAGTCTCTATGGGTTAAAACAAGCCCCGAGATGTTGGAATCAGAAAATTCTTAATTTCTTCAAGGAAGTGGGCTTTAAAATCCGTGAAGCCGATACCTGTTTATTTGTAAGACAGAAAGGCCAACGGAAACTGATTGTAGTTCTCTATGTTGATGATGAGCTAGTAGCTGGAACAGATCAAGAATTAATTAATGAATTTATTGAAGAGCTGAAAGAAAGGTTCAAGATTATAACCAAACCAGCAACCTATTTTCTAGGTAAAGAGATTTCAACCAGAGAAGGTCTTGGAGTAGTAATAAATCAAACATCTTACGTTAAGAAAGTTTTGAATAGGTTTGGAATGCAGGACTGCAAACCTGTGACTACACCAATAACCAAGGAGAATATAGTCTCACAAAACGAGAACGATGAGTACGTTCTGAAAAACTACAGGCAAGTAGTTGGAGCACTTGCTTAAGTAATGGTCGGAACAAGGCCTGATATTGCATACGCAGTCAGTGTAGTGTCAAGGAGTTTGGAGAAACCGACCCAATCTGATAGTGTCAGAGTAAAACGTATCTTGAGATACCTACAGTACACACAAGATCTCGGCATTATGTATAAAAAGAACTGGAAAATTGGAATTATAGAGTCATACAGCGATGCCGACCACGCAGGCGATATTGGAACTGGAAGATCTACTTCTGGAGTACTTTGCCTGTATGCCGGAGGACCAGTCTCCTGGATGAGTTAGAGACAGCAAAGTGTTGCTATTTCGACTACGGAAGCTGAAGTGATCGCTGCCAGTGAAGCTGCGAGAGAATGTGTATGGTTGACTCGACTCATAGGAAGTCTCGTACAACTAAGGGTCTTCCTACGTTACTAGTGGATAACGAAGCAGCAATAAAGTTAGCTGAGAATCCAGAGTTCCACCGACGCACCAAACACATCCGTACACGTCACTTCTTCGTAAGAGAGCTTGTGACTAATGGAGAGCTGCTAATAAAGAAGGTACCTAACAAGCGAGCTTCAATTAGCGGATCTTCTCACCAAGCCATTCAATTAAATTTTTCAAATTCAATTAACTATATAACTATAATATAATAACTTTTATTTAGGTCCTTTTACAAAGTAATACATCTAAACACTTAAATACTTAGTAGGTTTGCCCATTGCCCAGACCTAGGCTTCGCAAGCTTGTGGATATTATGGGACTACATTGAGAGAAGGTGTTTTAGTTAATGCATGCAGCCTATATTAAAGTCTGGGTATGCAAACTTCTTTGAGTGCAATGTGTGTCACCATAGAAACCTTGACATGTTTATAATAATGACTTGATGTTTTCGTAAAAATAAAAGAAATAGAAAGAAAGAAAGAAAGAATAACGTTTATTTGGACACAGTTCGTGAAACACAGAATACAAAATTAAATAACAAAATAAAAAGTGAAAATAATAGTGTGTGTCTCACGCACGGAGCAAATACAAAGAGGAGACGGCCTAAGCAACTGTGCACTGTGATCACTGACCTCTATTAAAATACGCTGGACTGGCTATCGCTATCAATTTCATGTGCCTATTTGAAAAACGCCATTTTGGCGCTGACGGCAGCAGTGTGGGGGAATGGAACTAATACTAGTGATGTATAACAAAAGGTTTGTTATCGTTAAAAATTTTTATGATATCGATCAGGTTTGTTATCGATCGATAGAAATATTACCAACGCTATTGTTACAGATTTCCTATAAATTAAATTAGTTTAGGTAATTATTAACATGTAACATTCGTGTTGTCTTTTATACGTAATATGTTTTTAAAAACGTGAAATACGTTTTATAACATATTAAAAAAATAAAAATATTTACTAAAATTGTAGATAATTGATTTAAAACAATATAGGCATATATTTTGTTAAATGTTACTAAAACACAGATAAAAAGACATGTCTGCACTAGTTGAGTACCTAACTAAACTAATGAACTATAGATAGTCGTAATAAGCAGATATTTTACGTAGAAAACATAACTTGAAATAGCAGTATCTAGTACTGTTTATGGACTGTAATAATAAGTATCACATGTCCGGTTGACCCCTTCCTTCCTTGTTCTCCTTAATCAGATAACAGTTCACTATAGGATCAATAAATAATAAAATTCTGTAAAATAGTAAATTACTAAGATAGAAATAGTAATTAATAAGATAATCCCTTCCTATAAAGAGTGCACAATAAGATGTTATTACTAGTCACATACCGCATGTTGCCATGTGATAAGAGACACAATAACTTTCTATTACCGCAGGGGAGGGGGACAGGGAAATAAAAAAAGCATTCTCAAATCACATATTTTATTAAATTAAAAATTACTTTGAGCCATTTTTTCAACGTAGTCCGTGACTGATGTTTTAAGAAACAGGCTTCCGTGAAGTGTTTAGAACACAGATAATGATAGTATACATTGTCGGAGTCCAGTTGACAACCTTCATATTTTTTAACCAAAGTTTGAGAGTGTAATCAGAGGGGAACCTGTAATTAAAGGAAACATTAAAGTAGGTATGGGTAAAAAATTATAAATTATATACATATATCTATAATTATATAAGTAGAACACTTAATGAGAATTATGAAACATTTGTGTTAAATTATTTGTTGTTGACTCTAATAATAATAAACCTTGAAGTGTTTTGCTATTATTAGAGATCATTATAACGTGCGTATCATTATTTTAACAACGATGAGCATGACTTTTGTTTTACATCATAATATTACGAAAGTATCGATATGAATTTTGACACCCCTAACAAAAGTTATTGGTTATAAAAATGTTCGTAAAATCCCGTAAACTCGAATAGTTTACATTTATTATTGTAAGAATACACTGTTTTAAGCGGTTTTCTAATAAGTATTTATGTTTTAGATTCACTTACTTGTGAAAACTGACACCACTGCCCTTTTCGTATCGTGTTTTACAATTTACGCACGATTTCATGTTGGACAAACAATACAAGCTATGATACAATCACTGTCACTATTATAACACTTTAATTTATATCACAATCACAGTAAACACTTTAGAAATCTTTTTATTCCGCAGAGACACTTAGCGTAAAATCAACAAACAACGGCCATTTGCAATCTTATTAGTTCTCAGAACTCTCACGTCTGTCACTAGGGGCGCTTTGAATCGGCACAGCAAATAGCTGTCATTTTGTATGGGATAGCCAGTCCAGCGTATTTTAATAGAGGTCAGTGACTGTGATTCTCAACTAGGTCCTGACGTCATCATGTAGGCGTGGCCTTAGTCAGTGTATTGTTGGCGTTCGTCCTGTGCACAGCTCTGTAAACGTTCCGTTTTTACAGCATATTTGCGCTAGAAGACAAAAAGAATGAAGTGTGGTGTTTTATCTTGTAAAAACTACTCGGATAGACGTTCTGATGCTATGGATGGCATCACATTTCATTTGTCAGTAATTTTATGCGTAATTTATTAAAATAGTTCTTCATTCTGCATGTAGTGACATCTAGTGTGAGATAGTTACATAACTACAAAGTAAAATCAACAGGACGAGCGAATAGTTTTGCTATTGACCAGTAGATGTAAAATAAAGAAGTGGGCGGGATCCGGCGGGATCTGATCACCCCTCACCCCGTAAAGTGTCACCCGTTGTTTCATACAGAAACCTTATTACAACATCTCCTCTTTGTATTTGCTCCGTGGTCTCACGGCTGCGCCAAAAAGGATCATTTCAGCATTAATGCCAGACACATGCTGTCTGACGCTGTACGTCAAATAAAAAAGACACTGAATTTTATTTATTTGACTGATAATGCTTAAATCGAGACTAAACAACTCGTTATAGTTTTCACCTTAAAATAAAAGCTAATATTGTTTGTGGGCATTTCAGTCTATGGGCTGATGTACTATCGTGTGCCATACATTCATTTTAAAATAAAAATACGCCCTGACAACATTATAAAAAATGTTTAGAACAGACCTCAGAACAATAACTTTAGTTATTGTTACATTTTATTATACAGTAACAGAGACACAACAACCATAAATTTCAACTCAGAAAAATATGACTCACAAGAAAGAAACCTTAAACCAATAGAAGCAACATAAATAATTGAAGCAATAAAGAAAGTGAAGCTAGGCGAAAGCCCTGGTTCAGATAACACTACTAACGAGGCACTGAAAAAGGGACACATAACTTTGGCTGTACCATTAGCTGAGCTATTTAACATGATTCTGCAAAACTCTGAAACACCGTACCAATGGTCGGAATCCAACATCATATTAATATATAAAAAAGGTAACCCGAAGGACATCGGAAACTACCGACCAATTAGCTTGCTACCGAGTCTATACGAGTACAAATTATTCTGCCCAATTTTATTATAAATACAAGGATTAGGAAGGAGGTTGTATACCTATCAAATAAACGCATGAATTATTTAATATGTATTTATTAATACAGAGCAACACATGGCATGGTGGATTAGAAAAGTAAGAGAGAGAAAAGTAAGTGCGAGTGAGTAAGGTAATCTGTGTTCCAGATCTCACACTCTCCCGCACTTATTTTTAACAACATTTGTTAGAAAATAGCATAAACTCTACTTCTAAACTAAATTAACTTAACAAGTATCTTCTACATCTTCTAAACAAGTTACAATTTGGTTAACATGACGTTTCCATCTTTGACCTTCTTCATCAACTATATAAGTAACCCCTGGTATAGACTCTTCCAGAATTATTCCTAAAACCCATGGCCTATTGCCTTTCCTGTAGTCTCTGACCATAACCTTTTGACCTATTTCCCATTGAATTTCCCTTTTTCCTTGATCTCTTTTCTTTACCACTTCCTGAACAGTGTCAGATAACGGAGGTGGGCGTAATAAACTAAACGTGTTTCTTATCTCTCTACCTAGCATGAGCCGTGCTGGAGACACCCCGGTGGTACGCTGTGGTGTACTTCTATAATCAAACAGAAACAAGTTGATGGCTGAAATTAGGGAACCGCCACTTTCTTTTATTTTAGTTACAGCTGATTTAAAAGTTTCCACAAACCTCTCTGCCGCACCATTAGTTGCAGGGTGGTAAGGTGGACTGAATGTATGTTTAATTTGGTATGTCTTACAAAATTTCTCAAATTCGGAACTTGTAAATGTTCGACCGTTGTCAGTCACTAAACGTGCTGGGTAACCGAATCGAGTAAATAAACTTTTAAAAACTTCAATAGTAAGAGTATCTACTGGTTATGTTTGACATTTCAAAATCTTCTGGCCATTTTGAATAACTATCCACAATTATTACTAAATAAATTTTATTGCAAATGGTCCCAGGAAATCTGCATGAATTCTATACCAAGAAGACGGAGGTATTGGCCATGGTTTCTGAATTTTAGCAGGAGTCTTACTATTTTGTAAACACACTATACACTTCTTTGTAACATTATCAATGTCTGAGTCTAGATTAGGCTACCAGATATATGAACGTGCTATTTCTTTCATGCGGACAATTCCAAAGTAACTTTTGTGCAATTCAGCCAAAACGGTTTCCCTAATTACTAGTGGAATGACCATGCGATACGGTTGTCTATTGTTTGCCCGAAGAGTATATGCCATAATCATCATTTTCCCGAATTTCATTTACCCGAATTTCATTTGCCCGAATGTTTCATTTGCCCTAAAAGACATATGACATACTTTTAATTGCCCGAATTTTAGATACCATAAGATACGAATGCCATAAGTATTGTTTGCCTTATTTTTATGTGCCATAATAATTATTAGACATAATATTTAAATGGCATAACAAATGGAATATACAAAAGAAGAATTTTTGCGTGCTTTAGCATCAAATTTGTATTTGCATTAAAAAAGAAATTGTACTACCTAATTATAATTATATAACTATATAATTATAATTATATAATTATTAATCAAACTTGATTAATAAACTTGTTTTTAATTCTAATACGTACCTACTTATTAGCTTTCTGGCTGTCGATGTCGATGGGTGCGCAATGTTTGGTATAATAAGAATAAACTTATTTATTCTGTGCATGGTTTTTTTTTTCTGTGCATGGTTGATGGTGGGCTAGGTCGACGGAGCCCCGCTTCGCGGGGCTCCTACTCCTGTGTGGTTTATAAAAAAATAACCACGAAGGGGATGGCGGGGTCTATTCGCTCGCTTCGCTCGCTCACACGACCCCGCCATCCCCTTCTAACCTAACCTGTCCGAGTCGGGGTGCCCTAAAGTCCCAATTGCATCCAATTTCTCTTGATATAAACAACCGTTACACACCCGATGTCGATGGCAAATTATGTTATGGCATATCATAATTATGGCATGTGATAATTAGGGCTTACAATGATTATGACAAATGATGTTATGGTAAGTGACTTTATGGGAAACAATGATTCTGGCACGTGACTAATATGGCAAATGAGAGTAGGGCAAATGAGTATTATGTCGTATGATATTATGGCTGTTGACTATTATGGCAAATGATATTAGGGCAAATAAAATTCGGGTAAACGGCGGTATACCCTGCGATACCCCCAAAATATGCAACCCCGGTCTACTGTTATTTCATTTTTACGGTTATAATATGGTAATATGTCTTTTGATAACTTCTTTTTCTCAGGCCAGCCATCTGTAATGTACCTTAAAACTTTTATAATATTAAGTCTGTTTTCGATTCATTTTTTATAATTCTCCAATTTATTGTTTCTAATTTTGAATCATTGATATAATTATCTAACTATCAAAGCTGAAATCTTTTTCAGTAGCAATTGGTTTAATGTATTTATCTTTACTATCTTCCACTGTTCTGGACAAAAAATCTGCTGGATTTGAAGTAGTTTTAATGTGCCTTACTTTATAATTAAAAGCTGACAAAAATATAGCGTAATGTTGTAATCTCTTAGCTGCCATTTTTAGGATACTTTTAGTAGGGCCAACAATTCGTAGGTACCAAAGCTGCATTATCAGTTTCTAATTCAAATGATCGCCCATAGATTGTTACGGACGCTGAACTCACCGTAGAATTATGTATTAGAAACCTGTGTACAGTAGCATTATGTTGTAAAAACATATCTAGAATAAGAAAATCATTGTGATTGGTCACGGGGTTTTGCCTCCGACGGGTCTGGACAAGTCGAAACCTGTCGGAGACAAAGTGGCTGCATTAGTGGGTCGCCAGAATTTATAATAAACTTTGTAGTAGGGCACCCACTACTTGCGCCCATGTGCCAGACTATAATAAGAGGCCAAACTCCCTTGTAAAATTCGCCCGACCCCGACGACCCCACCACCCTCCTCCAGGAAAGCAGTAGGGCCACCAGTACAGTATACAAACACAGACACAAAACGAAGTTCCGACCTCGCCGCCGAGGTGCTTCGCATCCGCGTCCGCGTCCGCGTTCCTCCCCGATAGATTCCTCTTCCCCTCCCTTGATCGGATCCACAGAGCCAGCTGGTGGCGTAGCTGAGCCAGTAGTTTTACCCCTTAATAATAATGAACCCACTTTGATCCAGCCTGTCCCCAACTTGCTGTCCTTCCCCAGCGACGCCCTAAGCCGAGGTCCGTACCCCACAGGGGGTGCCCTTAGGTGATGGTCGCTTAGTTTATAATTAATATTATGCCCCTGGCTGGAGGCTTTGAGTTAGCTCGAAGGCACCACAGGATTGACCGGTTAAGCAGTCACGGCCTCTCAAGGCCAACTGCGAGATGCCATACACAAAAAAAAAAAACTTGTAAAATTCGCCCCGATGGCTCCCACTCACTTTCCCCACGCGCCCCTTCATGCCCCTGACGTCCTTGACGTGGCACTTCTAAAGAATGTAAACCTTCGGGTGGATTCTATAGAGGTGGTGCATCAACTGACATCCGACCACCGACCTGTAGTTGTGACATTAGGCCCCCGACTAGGACTCTCCGACCCCGACAGACCGCCCCTCACCAAAGTAGTCACGGACTGGAGGAAAGTAAGCGAAAGACTGAAATCCTCCACATCCTCCTGCCCCCGACTAGACTCCATTCCAGATCAGTTCGACTCGATCAATGACACGACAGCCGTGACCGACTCACTCACGGATCACGTACAATCCGTCCTGGACGAAAGTTCTAGGGAAGTTCCAGCGATGGACGACCATCGCTGGAAGTTGCCGGACGATGTGCGTGAACTGCTGACTGAGAAGAACGCGGCTGTACGTGACTACAGCAACTTTCCTTGCCAAGCTAACAAGGCCCATATGCGCTATTTACAGAGATCTGGAAAGAAACGCATAACGGAGCTGCGTGACGCTGGCTGGAACAAGATGCTGAGCGAGTTAGAGCCCACCCACCTGGCCTTTTGAGAACTGCAGAGGAAACTCCAGTCCCAAAATGTAGCCTCCACGCCCCCACTGGTGCGTCCCGACAAGACCATCGCGTTCGATGACATCGACAAGGCCGAGTGCCTTGCCGACAGTCTTGAGGCCCAATGCACACCCAGCTCTCAACCAGTAGACCAAGCTCACCTCTCTGAGGTTGACGCGGAAGTCGAACGTAGAGCATCCCTTCTCCCCGTCGAAGACCCAGATAATCCTCTGCACCCCGTCACCCCAGACGAGGTGCACGATATCATCAAGGGTCTGAAACGCCGTAAAGCCCCCGGCCCAGACGGAATCACGAATAGGGTGATCCAATGGTTCCCCGCTAACCTCATAATGCTCATGACCATCATCTTCAATGGTGCTCTGAGCAACAACATCTTTCCCCAAGCTTGGAAAAGGGCCACTGTCATCGGAATTCCAAAGCCGGGCAAGCCCAAAACCAACCCCTCTAGTTACCGCCCCATTAGTCTGCTCAATGTTCTGGGCAAAATCTATGAGAGGCTTATATACAAGCGACTCAGAGATTTTGCCGAGACCAAGGGCCTCATCCCCGACGAACAGTTCGGATTTAGATCCCAACACTCGAGCGTCCAACAGGTACACCGCATCATCAAACACGTAAGCGCTGGTTTCCAACGTGGGTTCATGACGGGTGCTGTGTTCTTCCACATAGCGAAAGCGTTCGACAAAGTCTGGCACAATGGCTTATTATATAAGCTTTACGAACTCGGTGTGCCAGACCGTCTCGTATTCATCCTGCGAGACTTTTTGGCTAACCGAACCTTTCGTTATCGTATCGAAGGGGCGGTTTCCTCCCCCCACCCTGTCCGCGCAGGAGTCCCTCAGGGCTCTGTGCTAGCTCCCATCATGTTCACCCTATTCACCAGTGACATCCCGAAATGTAAAAATGCGCAGTTGGCTCTGTTCGCAGACGATACGGCCATTTATTACACTGGGCTCGTCCCCGAGTCGATATCTCGCACTCTCCAAACCGCAGTCAACAAGCTTGGCGCATGGTTCAGAAAGTGGAGAATCGAAGTTAACCCCGACAAGATTCAAGCGCTTCTCTTCTTGAAACCGCGTGTCAAACGCAGACATGACGACGCCCGCCCGATTAAGATGTTTGGCAAGCCGATCCCTTGGGAGAAGCATGCCAAATATCTGGGTGTGACTTTGGACAGACGTCTCTCCTTCGCAGAGCACATAAAGGTGGTTCGTTCGCGAGCCGCTTTTGCTCTGGGTAGACTACATTCCGTCTTTTAAAATGCACGCAGTAAATTGTCACTCAGGTGCAAACTGCGCATTTATACGGCATGCATCCGACCTATCATGACAGACGCCTGTGCTGTTTTCGCACAGGCCCACCCCCGGCTTATCCACAGGATGCAGTCCCTACAGAACCGTTTTCTACGTAAAATCACGGGTTCCCCCTGGTTCGTTCGTAACATCAACTTACATTTAGATCTGAAAATCCCCACCATTCAACAATTCATAAAACGCGCTTGCAAGCGTTTCTTCGATACCGCTGGCAGCCATCGCAACCCTCTGGTTGTGAAGGCCGCCAGTTATGTCCCCTCTAGAATCAGTAGAATCCGCCGTCCAAGGCACGCACTGACCGACCCCGACGACCCCACCACCCTCCTCCAGGAAAGCAGTAGGGCCACCAGTACAGTATACACACACAGACACAAATCGAAGTTCCGACCTCGCCGCCGAGGTCCTTCGCGTCCGCGTTCCTCCCCGATAAATTCCTCTTCCCCTCCCTTGATCGGATCCACAGAGCCAGCTGGTGGCGTAGCTGAGCCAGTAGTAAAGTTTTAAACCCCCACAATAATAATGAATCCATTCAGATCCAGCAGAAAAAAAACCTCCTTGTAAAATCAGTTCTCTTCAACAGTTCAACGATAACAGTACTACGAGAATAAACCAGAACAAGTAACCAAGTCTTTCTTTGAATAAGAAGAACAATCATACAGTACACACTTTACATAGATATAATTATAAAATTAAGTTATTCTAAAGATTATTGCCATTGGTGCCGATTCCCTTGTTCACAAACTAAACTAAATTTAAGTTGAATGCATCTTTTTCTTTCTATTTCATTATGAAAAGGACAGAAGATAAATTTTAGTTTAGTCCTGTCAAATTAATCAGCGCCTGACACTACTCCATACAAGTTTAGACGTGATTAAAAAGTTGACTACTAAAATTATATCAAATTACGTCAGCTGCTGAATAATTTGACAGGACTAAACTAATATTTTATCGCTGTCCTTTTCATAATGATTTATAAAAAAAAAGATGCATTCAACTTAAATTTAGTTTAGTTTGTGAACAAGGGAATCGGCACCAATGCCTCTTTATCAATGATGGTATATATTAGAAAAAAAAGCAACCGGTGGAGCAAGCAAGCTTCAGAAAGGGTTTTTCAACGGTTGACCACATCCATACCTTTAAATTGACAATGGGAAAGTATCAGGAAAACCAAAGAACACTTTATATAACGTTCATCGACTACCAGAAAACCTTTGATACGGTAAGACTTACAAGAATCTGGGAAAGCCTGAAGGAAGAAGGAGTGGAGGAAATACACCTATGTAAAAATCATCAAATCCATATATAAAAACAATAGGGTAAAATTAAGCTTGAGACCTTAGGCCCTAGCTTCCGAATAGAAAGGGGGGTTAGACAAGGCGATCCGCTGTATCCAACAATATGTATAGCTGTCCTCGAGGCAAGCTAGACTGGAGCAAACGAGGACTATACATAAATTAAGCTTGAGACCTTAGGCCCTAGCTTCCCAATAGAAAGGGGAGTTAGACAAGGCGATCCGCTGTATCCAACAATATGTATAGCTGTCCTCGAGGCAAGCTAGACTGGAGCAAACGAGGACTATACATAAATGACACCTACTTCAGCCACCTGAGATTCGCGGATGACCTTTTACTGTCATCCGAGTCATCCTCCCAACTACAGAGCAGGGTAGAAACCCTACACCTAGCTAGTGTAAAGGTGGGACTAGAAATGAATATTACAAAGACTAAGACAATGACAAATAGCTTGAAAATACCAATAATAGTCAATGGCAAACATTAGAATACGTTGAAAATTATGTCTATCTGGGAAAAATTATAAGTTTCGACAGGAAAAACATAGAAATAGACAAAACAATAAAATTAACATGGAACAAATACTGGGGCCTCAAGGTAATTTTTAAAAGTAATTTACCACAAGCCAATAAAACAAAAGTCATGAACTGGAGCCTCTTGGCATGTTTGACATATGGTTGCCAAACGTGGAAATTCACTACCTACTGAAACAAGAAAAATGATAAGCGTCTGCCAGAGAGGACTCGAACGAAGTATGCTAAAGATAAGGAAGCTGGATAAAGTACGACACACTAAAATAAGAAAAATAACTAAAGCAACAAACGCTCTGAGGTAATAAATAAAATAAGCTAAATAAATAAAGCTGAGGTAAATAATAACGCTCTGAGTTACGCACAAAAATTTTAATAGAAGTGGGACACATAAAAATATATTAAGTAAGAGACAAATAAATTATATAGAATAAACTAAACAAAATTAACACATACATAGATTTTAAGAAATGTAAATTTACTGGAAATAAAAGGCTATTTAATTATTTATTTACTTTATTATTTTAATTTTTGTGAATGTGAGGACTATGTGGGTCATTGTTCCAGTTTTAATCATGTTCTGGCAGTTTGAGTAGGTAGTTTATGCGGCCTACTCAAATGTCCTTTCTATGGTATTGTTCGTCGAATCGTTGATCTCCTTAAGTTCTGAGTTGAGCTGCACGATTGCTGACAATTGCGTGCACTGACTGGACAGGTCCACTCAATCTGTGTGGTTATTTTACCACCTATGTTATCTTTTTAGCAACGACTTCACAACCTCATGATATCGACAAAAATTTAGGTGGGTCCTCAGAACAGCTTACCTCGAACCTCGAATTACAAAACAATTTTCGTGAACGGTTTTCGTAAACGTCAGCGCAACACCTGCTGCAGGCCTGCTAATGAGATGTCATAGTACAAAAAACAGGGCATTTCAACTTCTGCCCTGCTATAAGAGCTCGTGGTTAGCCCCCAGATGAATGAACGTAAAGGAAGCGAAAGGAGTATACGAGGATCGTAGCAGGTGGCGTTCTGTAGTGCCTGCCTACCGCCATGGGATGTAGGCGTGAGTATACGAGGATCGTAGCAGGTGGCGTTCTGTAGTGCCTGCCTACCGCCATGGGATGTAGGCGTGAGTATACGAGGATCGTAGCAGGTGGCGTTCTGTAGTGCCTGCCTACCGCCATGGGATGTAGGCGTGAGTATACGAGGATCGTAGCAGGTGGCGTTCTGTAGTGCCTGCCTACCGCCATGGGATGTAGGCGTGAGTATACGAGGATCGTAGCAGGTGGCGTTCTGTAGTGCCTGCCTACCGCCATGGGATGTAGGCGTGAGTATACGAGGATCGTAGCAGGTGGCGTTCTGTAGTGCCTGCCTACCGCCATGGGATGTAGGCGTGAGTATACGAGGATCGTAGCAGGTGGCGTTCTGTAGTGCCTGCCTACCGCCATGGGATGTAGGCGTGAGTATACGAGGATCGTAGCAGGTGGCGTTCTGTAGTGCCTGCCTACCGCCATGGGATGTAGGCGTGAGTATACGAGGATCGTAGCAGGTGGCGTTCTGTAGTGCCTGCCTACCGCCATGGGATGTAGGCGTGAGTATACGAGGATCGTAGCAGGTGGCGTTCTGTAGTGCCTGCCTACCGCCATGGGATGTAGGCGTGAGTATACGAGGATCGTAGCAGGTGGCGTTCTGTAGTGCCTGCCTACCGCCATGGGATGTAGGCGTGAGTATACGAGGATCGTAGCAGGTGGTGTTCTGTAGTGCCTGCCTACCGCCATGGGATGTAGGCGTGAGTATACGAGGATCGTAGCAGGTGGCGTTCTGTAGTGCCTGCCTACCGCCATGGGATGAAGGCGTGGGATTATGTATTTTATGTTTACGTATGTTAAGCTCGACATTCTAATTTTTAATCACATTTAAGATGTTTAATTTTTAGCAATTGGTTTTAGTTTTATGAGCTCACTTTTCGTCGATGATTCTTCAATTACAACTTAATAATGTTATTTAAACAATCGTTCAGCGAGCTACGGAGAGAGCTAGGCTTGGAGTCTCTCTGAAGGATAAAAGTCAAAGTAATTTTATTTGTCAAAAACATGGTATTGAGCATATTACATACAATAAACAATAGTTCAACATGTTTCACCATTAATTGTTATACAAATATTAGATGATATGAAATAAATGGAGCATCACAGATAATAATATAGATCATTATAGATTAATGATTCTCCGGTCCGCCGGTGGTCCGTGTTGCTCTATGTTAATGATTACACACATTCACTCTTATTTCGACAGATCGGTTGGCGCAGTGGTTAAGCGATTGACTGCTGCGCTGCGTGTCGCTGGTTCGATTCCCGCACGGAACAAATATTTGTATGACCTGCAAGTAGTTGTTTCGGGTCTGGCTGTTTGTTTATGTAAGTTTGAATGTTTGTAAACGCACCCACGATACAGGAGAAATTCCTAGTGTAGGGCAACGAAAAAAAAAAAAAAAAAACATTCATTTCTATTTAAAAAGTTCATAATTATTTCATAATTCAATAAATAATATAATTTTGCATTTTAAAATACGAAGAGAGGTGATCCGCCAGAGAACCAAGGTGATCGACATAGCTCAAAGACTAAGCAAGCTGAAGTAGCAATAGGCTGGTCACATCTCTCGCAGAACCGACAATCGTTGGGGAAAACAAGTTCAAGAGTGGAGACCGCGTTTAGGCAAACGTAGTATGGAACGGCCGCCACACCGGTCAGGTGAAGAGTTACGCAAGGCGGCTGGCAGATACTGGATAAGCAGAGCCGAAGATCGAGCCCAGTGGCGTTCACTAGGCCTACGTCCAGCAGAGGACGAATACAGTCTGATGATGATTTAAACAATTATTGTTGGAAAAAGTGGTGAGATATAAAGTTTAAACCTTCTAAATTTAGATGAATGTGATACTATATTCCCATAGTAGTATTTGAGTTGCGTAAGAATTTAATCTAAACAGGGTTTGGTTACATTTCCATCGGATACTTTTGGAACACAGTAGGTACACAAGGGTGGACCCTACAATCTAGGAGACCAATTGACACAAATAAATATATAGGTCTCTTTTGTTCTATTTCATGGTCCATCTCTCTCTCTCTCACGCTCTGAATCAATAGCTACATACCTATATATAAGCTAAGTACCGCAAATAATGGCTTTAATATAACTCGTAATATGGTTCACTTATAGCAATCATATGCATTGGGTACCTACATGCGGAAGTACAGGCCCAATCATGTGTAAAGCTTTAGAAACTATCCGATGTCGAGCCTCGATTGTAGACTCAGTCCCAAGTATTGATCTAACTATAATTTTGAGATGGCCGCTGTATAGAGCGATACAGCGCTATTATAGGAAAGGTTAACTGGTAATTTTGATTTTAAATCGTAGGTATTATATTCTATTCCCTATCTAGCCACTGGTTAATTAGTACATATAAGTAAGCCTGTGATATTTTTTATTTCAATTTCAGTTCTAGTGGTTGGATGTCCTGCGAGGTTGATTACGTAAAGCACAGCTCGGAAGCTGAGCGTGAGCGGTGACGCTTGAACTTTGTATCGGGAGGCGCGTGGGGGCGTGGGGGGTGTGGGGGGTTTGGGCGGTGCGCGGCGCTGCGCGGCTGCGCGGGTCGATGCGGCGCGCGGCGCGGCGCTCAGTCCAGTCGCATCCAGTCGGCCTCCAGCGCCCAGCCGCGCCCCCGAGCGCACCCGCTCGCGCTACCCGAGCCCGCCGCGACTGTCGGAGTGTTGCGATGAAGGTATAGAGGCCCCTCCATAGCGCGGTAGTGTATGCCTTAGCTGTAAGTAGCGGCGCGCGGCGCCAGGCCCGGTACGTGTCACAGCCGGGCTCCGACGCCCCGGCCTCGCCCGCTCACTGTCCGCGGCTCCCCGAGGAGCTCCATTACCATGCATCCGTCTCACCACTCACCCGCACGCCCCTACATCGTAATGATTACATCTTCGTCACTGTGTTATATATTGTTTCTGTTTGCATTGCATTTACCTAGTTATAATGTCTGAAAATTGGCTACGTATTAAATGATTTTCTATCTCTATGACACACCCCATACCTGTAGTTTTGCAAGCGAGTAGGTACCTACTGTTAGGATGTAAGTACGGATGTAGCTATTAATAGATTGACATTGTCTAACTAAATGAGAAGAGACACCTGAGTAGTCCTTTACTTGTGACAAAGGCCATTCGATCAATAATTCACTGACCTCTCAAATAACAAATTTTATTAAATATATCCCGACACAGAAATATTATAATAATATCTAAATCGTGTAGAGCTATATTTATACGTTTGAACATGGCTATATTTAGGTATTTCCATAAACTGTATTCTAATCCTCTCCATCGGGTGGTCTCTCTTATTTGCGACGAGAAATAAGACTAGCCCCGAATTGGGTCACTCGCAGTAACTTCACATGATGTGTCAGCAGATTGTGTGCAAATCTTTACACAATTCAATAGAATTTGGTTTAAAAGCTTATGCGCAAACACTGCACTAAAAATAAAATAAAGTTGTCCTATTATTTAGATAGCAAGGCATTTGTTTTATCGAAGCTTATTACGTTATACAGGTAAAGCAATATAAGTTGTTATTTATTGGTTTCAGCAACACAAAGCATTACTAAGAAAATCGTATAATGCTAAAACTACCCAAAGGTCTTAAAAAGAAGAAAAAGGGGAAAAAATCGAAACGTAAAGGTGAAGAAGAACTTTTTACAGAAGAGGAACTAGAAAAGTATAGAAGAGAGCATCAACAGCAAAGCGCTGAAAACGGGGAAGGTACTGTCAAAGAAAATGAAGAGTGGTCTAAATTTAAAGATTTGACTACTGGCGTAGATACTGTACTTAAAAAGACACAAGGCGATCTAGACCGCATCAAGTCGACTTCCTTTTTCCAACGCATACCTCCAAAGCAGGTTGAACCTAAAAAAAAGGAAGCTCCTCATAGGCCAGTAGTTGAAGTAACAGAAGCAGACTTTCCACAGCTTGTTCAAGCTCAGGCAGAAGCTGAAGAGGCCGATAGAAGTGAATACGGTGTAACAGACGACGAGTCCGAGGAAGACGACCAAGACGACATCTTCGACACCTCCTATGTGGACGCCGTCGAGCGGGGAGAAGTGAAGCTTGGGTATGTCCCTGACTCACCAGAAGAATTCCAAGACGATGATATATTTGACACTTCTCACGTCGATGCATTAATACAAGGTCAAGACGTCAAAACTTCTAAAGGGAAAAAGGCATTAGACATCGGATTAGCAGTTGGTGTTCTTACTGGTAGAATAGATAATGTAACGGTTACCAGTAAACGCCCCAAAAGAGTGATTCCCGGTGATTTATTATTGGAAACCACTGACAGGTACGACGAACGACCAATTGAATCGAATTTTACGAGTGAACCCATTGAAAAGAGTATATTGGACCTTGATACAGATATTCCCTTATCAACACCCATCGACTTAAGTGTATCTCTTCACACATCGTTGATTCAAAACAAGAGTTCTGACCAAGCAGGTGCACCTACAAAAGATCCTTTTTTCACTGACCACCCGTCAGTAGATGAAGAATTTGACGAATTTACATTACTTGCTGCAAAATCACTTGAGGTTAGCGCAAAAGTTACGAAATTAGGAGAAACTGAAATAAAGGCGGAACCTGTTTTACAAGAATCGTGGTCAGCTTTTGAAGCTGAAAAAAATGAGTTTGTATTCGCAGAAAGCATAATCGAAGATCAGATTGATGTCGTAGATCCCTATTTAGATCAAGACGATCCATTTGATACAAGTTTCGCGGATGCTGTGATACCCGCCACTAAATTTCAGGCGAATAAAGAGACAGTAATTCTAGAAGACGACGACGATTTCGATCCAAGGTCTGAAGAAGTACGCGGAAGATTAAACAATAGACGTAAATCTTCAGTTCGTATTCATTTAACTGATCCTTCAGGTGTAAGAGAATCCATAACCTCTGACGATATAATCGTCAAGGAGGATACTCAAGCGGTCCGTGATTTACTGGGTGGAAGTACAACAGATTTAACTCAATTAGGCGACTCGCCTTTAGACCCAGTGGATGTAAATCATTGTGAGATAGATCCGTTTGACACTACTATTGTTGATAAGATTGTAGCGCCTGGTAAAGTGGAATTGAAACTATTGGAACAAGAATTAATAACTTCTAATTCTTCTCCAATATACAGAGTACCAAGTGATCCAGATTTTGATCCCAGAGCGGACGAACCCCAGAAAACAGAGCGGCGGGCATCACGCCCTGAAAACCTTACTGTTAGCAAGAGTGTTATTTTCAACGTCGAGGCAGACGAATCTCTTGGTTTGGACGCAAAAGTTAAGTCAACTAAACCAGTCACACCGTACTATTCACGAGAGGTTTCAATCACTGAAGACGCTGGTGAAGAAGCAGAAGCTGCCGATAGCGTACCAGATACCCTAACTCGCACGCGGTCTGACGAAGACTTGGCTCCGAAAGTTAACTACCAAAATAAGAGAAGACATTCAGAATATTCACAAACTAGTAAGATAAAGGTGGATGTGAAAGCTAGTGATTTATTGCACAGCGCTCAAACTGAAATAAAGGCTAAAGTACTAACACCATCAGAGCCACTGCGATCTTCGGCGGTACCTGATCCTTTTGATACGTCATTCGCGAGCAATATCACACCTTGCAAAACTGAACTGAAACTACTAGCTAAAGAGTTTTCTTGTGAGGAAACTGAAAACTCAGAAGAAAACAAGCACGACTTACTGGATCCGTCTGACGACATATTTCAGAGGAAAGCGTTGACTCCAGAGCCCTCAAACGCTAACCGCTTGCCAGAGGCAGATTTTGATCCCTTTGATACATCTTTTGCGGGTGATTTAAATCCGGGCAAAACCGAATTAAAGTTATTAGAATCCGAGTTTTTAAATTAATTAAATCCAAAAGTAATCGCAATGGCGTACAATCCATTCTTAAGTATGAATGAGCCAACGGCTCCAGTAACTGCGGATGTTCTCAATCCATTTATGATGGCAGAAGCGGAACCAGACGCCTTCACTGGTGATAATCCTTTCGCCACAAGCAATCCTTTTTCGGACTTCGGCGGCGGATATGAACCTCCAGCCGGCGATACTGTGCCCGTGGATATATTTGGTGGTGCAGATCCAACTGGGATTGGGGCGAAGCACTATGAAGAGTTTTCTCAAAACAAGTCTTCCTCGCTGGATATTTTCACAAGTAGCCCGGTGGACCACGACCGGATTGCCAAGCCAACCGAACTTGATTTAGTCTCCACCACGATCGATCACTCATTTTTGAACGAGGAAGAAGCGCAAGGGCCTCAGCTGCCCACTAGACCTTTGCCACCTGAAACTCAAAATTTGATCTTGAGTGTAACCGGTCAAATGGAATTTACGAGTTCCCACCTCCTGGACCGTATCCCACCAACACGCACTCCGAGCCCAGTCTCGGTGCGTGACATCCACTCGCCCAGCCCCACGCCAGAGCCCGAGCCAGCTGAAGAGCCGCCCAGCGAAAGCTTCGATATCAACCGCAACAAGCCGACGCGTCCGCCACCCGCGCGGCCCCCGCCCGCCGGCCGGCCGCCACCGCCGCGCCCGCAGCCACCGCGCCCGCCCGCTGCGCCGCCCCCCCCGACCGAGCAGCACGCCGACGACATCAATCTGTTCGATGCGCCCGTGCCCGCCCCTATCAAGCCTACTAAGGAGGCTATTATGAGCTTATATTCGGCACCAAGAAAAGAGGAAAAACAAATAGATTTCTTGAGCGACGACATAGTAGATGACGTTTCCATTGATACAAGCCATGACAACCCGCAATCCATAGAAGAAGTACCGACGCCGATTCCGTCGGTGACTGCGCAAACCAGCTTCCAGTCGGAAGAGCCAAGTACAGTGAGCATGCCGGCCGACAGTGTGTTTCCTTCAGCAATGGACAAGATTACTGATATGGTGGCGCCCATGGATTGCTCGGAGCCACAGATAGAGGTTACCTCTACGACTTCTAATACCTCTCCATTTGCGGACGTTATGAGAGATGAGTTCCCAGCTCAGCCTGCCGGTCTAGACGTCGAGCTTAATCCGTTTGAGAATGCAATCGAACCAGTGGACGCAACAGCTCAATTTTCTGACACTAATGTCAACATATTCGACATGAAATCGGATGACGTAGCAATGGGCGATAGCAATGACGTGTTCAATAACGTTAAAGAAAATATTTTTGATTCGGCACCCATGAGTGGAATGGGAGAAACGCAAGCTGATCTGTTCACATCGGGTCCGTCTGAAACTTTCGATGACGGTTCGAACCTCTCACAACCGTTTGACATGGGAGCAGAAGACGCTTTCGATGCGAGTGGGCCATCGCCTTCCACGGATCTTGGTTGGGGCGCGCAGTCCGAAGCTATGATGCACGATGCTTTCCCTAGCAGCCAGGACGCGTTTGACGCATTCTCTGCTAAATTCGATGCTACTGCTGCGAATAACTTGAACTCAGGTAAGATTTTTAAAACCCAAGTGAAATCAACTACTTTGTCTTTGAATGCCTGATCATGGAGTTGTGAATATGTCGCAGGAGCGTGGGGTGAGGACGGCGGAGCGGAGGCGCCAGCGAGTGGGTTCGAGGCGGAGGCCTTCGACCCGTTCCTGAGCATGGGCGCACCGCCGCCGCCCGCCGCCACGCCGCGCCTCGACCACCAGGCCTCCAGGGACTCCACCGACGACAACTTCTCTGTCTTCATCAGGTAACCCTCACAAATTTATTAAACTAAAGCCGTCAGTGGTTTTCGGAAAATATATTATTCGTCTTCCTTTCTTCTTCGGCTAGGTGGCATGGCATCTACATTCGTTCATTTATGTTAATCAATCAATCAATCAATCAAATTATTTATTTCGGGTTGCATAGACCCATAGATAAATACCTTAACCTAAGTATACATATTATTATCAACAATAAGTGTTAGTGTGTTGTATATACATACATAAGCTCACGCCTTCATCATCTATAGAAGGTATAATAAAAAAATTGAGAGTTTGGACTAACAAAATGTTGTGGACAACTTGTAATATTGTTTTTGTGATTCAAGCAAAGTGCTTGATGCTTGAATCACAAAAAGACTACCAATCCATTGTGATATAAAACAATATTTTTGTAATTACACAATGTTTAAAGTCATACCTACGCCAACCGATGCGATGCAGCAACAAATTGTGCAATAAGTAACTCCTTTATGAACCGGTTAACTGTTGACATAGACCGAAAGACAGTGAGACGAGCGGCGAGCAGGCGGCCGTACCGGTGCTGGCGCCGCCGCCCCGGCCACATGCGCTGCCCGACTCGCCGCGCCTCAACCCCTTCGATAAGAGCGGCTTCGATCAGCCGTGCGTCGAGCCTCAGTTTGGTATGCATCTCTGTTGGAGCAACCCAACCCCAACCATTTGCTTAGTCGGCCTTCGTGGATACTTATAATAGTGTGTGGTTTCAGAGCAGGGCGACGAAGACGCGGGTAGCGGAGGCGAGAGCCCGCCCACGCCGCTGTTCGACGACGACGTGTCCCAGCCGCTGGAGGACTTCCCTCGCACCAAGTACACGGGGCTTGGCTGGGAGATGCATCTGAGGCAGCCGAACAAAAAAAAAATCACCGGACAGAGGCCAGTACAAAACACTCAATGTTATGACAATGTTATGAATGATGCATACAGTAGCTATATGATTCAAACTCAAACTTAAAGCATTTATTTCAATTAAACCATTTACAGGCACTTTTGAATTGTCAAGTGGTCGGTCAGTCAGAAATATGAAGCTAGTTGCCCATTCCAAAGCGTAGTAGGTACCTATGGAGAAGAACGGGCAAGAAACTCCATAGACACTCTTTTAAATTATATTGTTACATAAATATTAGTTACATCATTAATGTTGAATATAGGTATAATTATATGTGTGAACGATGTAAAGGAGACGTACACGTTGAGTGTCCAGTGTACAGCAAATATAAATTTAAACAAAACAATCCATAATAAAATCATTAAAATAAGCCGTGGTGGCTAAGAGATGACCAGTCCCAACTGACAGCGCCGATTCACGAACATGACGCATGGATCAGCACCATTCAGCTCAACCATTTTGAAAGGAGCTAAATGATCCAATACACGCGCCACGACCAGCGAGACATTTGAGTGAGCATTACATCTATCAGCCGCCAGGGCACATTCAAGTCAATGAAAGACATTACCCGGTAAATGGTATCAATTTTATCAAATGGATTTAAAATCAATACATTGTTAGCAGGGATCGTAGGTGTGTTTCGAGTACCTAGTGTACACAGTATAAAATTTACTAGTGTAAGTGTTGACGAGGCGGGTTGGCGGGTGTACACAGGTTCTGGAAAAAAATCTGGGTGCGCGTCACGCTAGCGGGTGACAACCCAGTGGTGCAGCTGCTGAACGCGGCGGGCGACAAGGAGCCCTTCCAGGAGCTACCGCTGCAGGCTTGCTACTCCGTGTCCGACATCGGCGCGCAGCAGTTCGACCAGTTTGGCAAGATCTTCACCGTCAAGCTGCAGTACGTCTTCTATAAGGAGCGCCCTGGTGTCAGGTTCGTTTTCGTTTAATTGAACTATCTTTTAAGAAATAGGACATTTAATAGCCAAGCTTTGCGAGGACGTCTAAGGAGTCCCAGATGTAGCAACATGCTGCGATATAGATCCTAAGAGATTGTTGGTCACATGCACCTATTGAGTAGCACAGTGACGTGTCTGTTCCATCCCTCAGGCCGGGTCAGGTGACGAAGGCAGAGCGCATCACCAACAAGCTGTCGCAGTTCGCGGCATATGCCATCCAGGGCGACTACCAGGGCGTCAAGGAGTTCGGCAGTGACCTGCGCAAGCTCGGCCTGCCCGTCGAGCACGCGCCGCAGGTCAGTGCTTAAGTCTACATTAATGAAGTTAACCAGAAAAGGCTTCGGTAATTTCCGTGTTTCCGAATTAGCACGAACGTCGCACCACGGGGTAACTCTTCACAGACTTAAATTGTTTGTTCCGCCGTACCGCCCCTTGTAGTAGTGCTTCTATCGTTGCGTATTTGTATAAAGCTTTCTCGTTTGTTTGAATGTGTGGTGCAGGTGTCGCAGCTATTCAAAATCGGCTCGCTGACGTACGAGGACGTGAAGCAGTTCAGCTGCTGCGTGGAGGAGTCGCTGTTCCGGCTGTCGGCGCACCGCGACCGAGCGCTCACCTATAAGATGGAGGAGGTATGCTGCGACGCCGACACCTCTCTACCTCTGACTCTAGGCACTACCGCTCCACGCGCACTACAATGTCAAAAACTCTTAAGCAACACACATAACATTAAATATCAATATCTTAACATTAAATTCTTTAAGAAAAACTCTTATTAAGTTGAACGTTTATACAAGTGTTTTTTCTACTTTCTCAATCGATGTGTAGTGACGGGAGTCCTGTGGTGTTTGAGATACATAATAATCTAAACCTAAGTGATAATGATAATCCCCTGTGTCAGGTTCAAATCACAGCGGTCGACGAGCTGTATGTGGAGCAGGACGCGGAAGGCTCCGTGCTGAAGCAGATCGCGCGCGTGCGCCTGTTCTTCCTTGGCTTTCTCAGCGGTAATGCTACCATCAACTCGAGTTCACGAGTCATTCAGCATCGAGTAGACGTTACAGCTGACCATGTGCGCAGGCATGCCGGATGTGGAGCTGGGGGTGAATGACCTGCGACGGCAAGGCAAGGAGGTGGTGGGTCGCCACGATATCATCCCCGTGGTCACCGAGGAGTGGATCCGCGTGGAGGAGGCCGAGTTCCACGCCTGCGTGCAGCCCGAGGAGTTCGCCGCCACGCAGATCATCAAGTACGTATGCACTTAGTGCACAGGCTATAGTGTCATCAAGTACGTATGCACACAGTGCACAGGCTATGATGTCATCAAGTACGTAGGCACACAGTGCACAGGCTATGATGTCATCAAGTACGTATGCACACAGTGCACAGGCTATGATGTCATCAAGTACGTAGGCACACAGTGCACAGGCTATAGTGTCATCAAGTACGTAGGCACACAGTGCACAGGCTATAGTGTCATCAAGTACGTAGGCACACAGTGCACAGGCTATAGTGTCATCAAGTACGTAGGCACACAGTGCACAGGCTATAGTGTCACCAAGGACGTATGCACACAGTGCACAGGCTATGATGTCATCAAGTACGTAGGCACACAGTGCACAGGCTATGATGTCATCAAGTACGTAGGCACACAGTGCACAGGCTATGATGTCATCAAGTACGTATGCACACAGTGCACAGGCTATGATGTCATCAAGTACGTAGGCACACAGTGCACAGGCTATGATGTCATCAAGTACGTAGGCACACAGTGCACAGGCTATAGTGTCATCAAGTACGTAGGCACACAGTGCACAGGCTATAGTGTCATCAAGTACGTAGGCACACAGTGCACAGGCTATAGTGTCACCAAGGACGTATGCACACAGTGCACAGGCTATGATGTCATCAAGTACGTAGGCACACAGTGCACAGGCTATGATGTCATCAAGTACGTAGGCACACAGTGCACAGGCTATAGTGTCATCAAGTACGTAGGCACACAGTGCACAGGCTATAGTGTCATCAAGTACGTAGGCACACAGTGCACAGGCTATAGTGTCATCAAGTACGTAGGCACACAGTGCACAGGCTATAGTGTCACCAAGGACGTATGCACACAGTGCACAGGCTATGATGTCATCAAGTACGTAGGCACACAGTGCACAGGCTATGATGTCATCAAGTACGTAGGCACACAGTGCACAGGCTATAGTGTCACCAAGTACGTATGCACACAGTGCACAGGCTATGATGTCATCAAGTACGTAGGCACACAGTGCACAGGCTATAGTGTCACCAAGGACGTATGCACACAGTGCACAGGCTATGATGTCATCAAGTACGTAGGCACACAGTGCACAGGCTATGATGTCATCAAGTACGTAGGCACACAGTGCACAGGCTATGATGTCATCAAGTACGTAGGCACACAGTGCACAGGCTATAGTGTCACCAAGTACGTATGCACACAGTGCACAGGCTATAGTGTCATCAAGTACGTATGCACACAGTGCACAGGCTATAGTGTCACCAAGGACGTATGCACACAGTGCACAGGCTATGATGTCATCAAGTACGTAGGCACACAGTGCACAGGCTATGATGTCATCAAGTACGTAGGCACACAGTGCACAGGCTATGATGTCATCAAGTACGTAGGCACACAGTGCACAGGCTATAGTGTCACCAAGTACGTATGCACACAGTGCACAGGCTATAGTGTCATCAAGTACGTATGCACACAGTGCACAGGCTATAGTGTCATCAAGTACGTATGCACACAGTGCACAGGCTATAGTGTCATCAAGTACGTATGCACACAGTGCACAGGCTATAGTGTCATCAAGTACGTATGCACACAGTGCACAGGCTATAGTGTCATCAAGTACGTATGCACACAGTGCACAGGCTATAGTGTCATCAAGTACGTATGCACACAGTGCACAGGCTATAGTGTCATCAAGTACGTAGGCACACAGTGCACAGGCTACGATGTCATCAAGTACGTATGCACATAGTGAACAGGCTATAGTGCCAATTCCGAGAGCATGTAAACATCAGCCGATTTTATTAAAACATTTAAAACATTACTTATTTTTTATGTGTAAAGGGGTTTTTGAACCAATTTACAGAAATTGGTAAACATCATTTATCATCAACATGTTCATACGTGTCACCGACTATTTTTATTAAATACCCATTTGGAGAAGAATTTAAAATAATGTAGTAATAATAATATTAATGAACCAGTATACCTGGACACGGCTTGGCCGGCACGCACAGTGAGGAGGTTCCTTTCGCTAGAGCCCTGCCCGGCGCCGGCAGCTTGGACCCTGTTCCTGATGCCGGTGGGCTACTATTTTTAAATGTTTTTCATAATAGTACATCATACACCAAGGAGATAAAGCCGTGTCTTAATATCGCGGGCGCTATTTTGAATCCTGAATGCAATGAAGGATTCCGGGGCTCCCGAGCGTTGCGACGAGCTCTGAGTTAACTCCTGGACGAAACGAGGGAGTTAAGACTAGAATTCTGAGTGCAGCGAGGGATTTAAGCTCTCCCAAGACACCTTTATCCTCGAGGAGATTATTCCACTTTTCGCACCTACTGCGAGGTGATGAAAACCAATTCAACTATCGAAATAGTAGTTTATAAAACAGTGGAATACCTAGTACACCATTTTATGAGACACACCAAGTTTGTGATAAATAAATAAATAAATCTTCAATAATCAGGTTCATGGTCCTTTTTTTTTTTTTGGGTAGGTATTCCTCAAATAACTTCTCCCGCTCTGGGCGGAGCGGGAGGCCGTGTCAGACTCTAACTGACTAACACCCACCCGTGTTCCTTCAGTTGCCTTTTTTTTTTTTTTTTTGAGTATGGGAAATCATCAATTGACTCCTCCCGCTCTGGGTGGAGCGGAAGGGAGTGTCAGACTCTTACTGACTAAAACCCACCCGTGTTCCTTCCTTGGCCCTTTATGTTCCGGGTCAGCGGTACCCCATTTCGGATGATCCCGCTTTCCCGGCAGGCTTGGGCCCTAGTGGGCCCCCTCTTCGATGCTGACATCTCTTTGAGGCGCGCGTGGAACACGTACGCGCCGTCCAGCACTACTCACCGCCCGCAGGCCCGCGCCTACGGTGGCCGGGAGTCGTCACGCGGCTCCCGACGCCCGGAGCGTCCACCGCGGCGGCTTGGACGGGAGACTCTCTCCCTCTCCTGTCCCGCCACCTCCTTCGCTAGCATGACTGCTTCGCAGAAGGAGGTGACTGCCTCCCACTCCCCCTCGCCCCGGACCATGGCTTGAACCAGGGCCGGGTTCCTTCAGTTGCCTGTGCCAGGGGCCACGATTTCCCTCTCGGACTTTCCCGCAACTCTGGCAGGCATCGGCCCTAGCGGATCCCGTCATTGATGCTGACATCTCTTTGAGGCGCGCGTGGATCACAACGCGCCGTCGACCTGGGCTTGGTTCTTATCAGACGGCGAGCTGCCCATTGCTCGTAGTCCGCAAGCCCGCGCCTACGGTGGCCGGGAATCGGCTTGTGATACCTGACGCCCAGGGCGTCTCCTGCGGCGGCTAGGGGCGTGAGGGCGCGACTTTTGCCTCTCCCTGACGCGTTCCGCCTCCTCATTTGCGAGCATTACTGCTTCGCAGAAGGAGGTGACGGCTTCCCGAGCCCTCTCGCTCCGTACCATGGCCTGGACCAGGGCCGGACGCGAGAGATCGCCACCGCCAATCGCCTGCACGAGGACACGGCGGTGCTCCGCCCAAGCCGGGCAGACCTCCACCGTGTCCTCCGGGCGATACACACAACGGTGACACCCGGGCGTTTCATCCTGCCTAACTTCTCGATTCAGGGTCAAGTTCAAGATTCTTTCATATATTATATTTCAAGAATATGATCTCAATCCATTTTCCCGAAATGTTCTATGATCTGTAATAAATAAAGAAGAGCTACAAATGTGACATAGGCACGTGTAGGGACAAAGGAAACCCGGGCAATTTGGTTTTAATTACACCGGCTTCAGAATAAATACACAGCATCTCTCCTAGAACAACAATTTAATATCGTTTGTCACGTCACATATTCAAATCTGCATTCGCCTCCCCTCTCGCTCATTCATGTCGTCTCACGGTACTCACATAAGTACAGACTACAAGTAATTTGAGAGTCAAGTGCAGGTCAACCTTAACACTTGCTATAGTATAGCATGTTGCCCTAGTGACGCAGACGATAAGAACGATCGTAACGATCATTCGTAAAGGTTGACTTGCTCTTGGCTGTACTTAAGTTGTCAGACTGTAGTCAAGACCCTGTGTCCGACACTACATCTGTAAGTTACCGGGTGCATAGCAGACGTACTTAGGTATAAACATGTTCACCGCTAAATGGTAAGCGATGCCTTGCAAGAATATCAATAAAACAAAGACTGGTCCTTACCCAGTCGAGCTAGTAGAGACGAAAGCTACACATGATTTACCTCGTGAAAACCATTAGTAAGTATTGTGAAAAATTTATTAGTTTTGTATTTAAAATAATTTAAGTCACCTACTTAAGTACAAATTAAATCAATAAAAATAAAGTTATTTGTTAATGATAATGAATAAATTGCTTTCTTGAAGCCCGTATGTACTACCTACATTAAGCAGAACTTGTGAACCATATACCATTCCATTATGGATGAATTTTATAGGACATTGACAGCGGTCACTGTACCGTCCTGTGTGAAAAAAAAACGCAACACAATGTAAAGTTACAACAAATTATTGTAAAAAGAGTTCAGAAATTAGGTATTTATTTCCAGGCTCTTTGTTCTAAAGTATGATAAATTAGAATTACACACGACAGCACAAAAACAAAATTCAAAATTCAAATTTATTTATTTGTACACCTAGGTATAATTTTGTGGTACACGATGTTATAAAATAAAAATAATATTGAGTCACTATGTGCTGCCTTGCAAGGCGTACAAATATTCGTACACAGTTGGTAATAGGTATACGGGTAATATAATTTTATATAATGCTAAGTAACCGTCTTAAATCTTTAGTAATAAAATAAACATAAACAAACGAAGGTAACAAAAATTATTAATTAAACTTAATAACTAAAGTAAGTAGGTAATAAATAAATCTGAGAAACTTATTACGGATTTTATTTTTCTTCTAAATATTCATTTATAGAGTAAGTATGCTTTCTGTATCATAAACCTATGGAGTGAATTTTTTAAAGTATTTAAGTCTTTTGAAGCTGTTATCGATTTGTGTAGTTTGTTAAATATTTTTGGACTTTTTGAGAATAGGGCGGTTGATGGGTTTTTGACTTAAGAGCACCTGGATGGCGTTTAGTGGCTAAGGTTTAAAATTGGTTATAGTTACGAGTATTTTTGATCAACGTGGCAATTTCATTATTATATAGGGATGGTTAAAAGTTTTAAATGAATAAAAAAAGGTTTGCAACTGTCGGTGTTTTGGATCATGCATACTGCACGAAGACACTTTTTTTGGGCTTTTAAATGCCAATTCCCTATCCGTAGATTACCCCAGAATATTTCGCCGCGCCGTACCGCAATGTGGTGGAGACGTACCTATACGTGGTATGCGGTAAGAACGGTGCTGCGATTGGCGACCTTGCTTAAATTGTGTAACACATAGCAATATTGATTTAGTTTTTTTTATTATATGATCAATGTGTGTTTTCCATGTCATGTGCTGATCTAACCAAATCCCTAGAAATTTTGTGTTGTCTATTTTAGCAATCATATTATCTTCATACTTAATATTTGTAATAATAGAGTTGGTTCGATGGTTAAAATTCATGATGTGGGTTTTTCCAAAATTAATTTTTACGTTGTTATCGGTTAGCCATTGAATAATTAAGCCTTTTTTTTTGAGCGTGGGATATCATCAAATAACTTCTCCCGCTCTGGGCAGAGCAGGAGGGCGTCAGACTCTTACTCTCTTAATAACTTCGGGCTGTCAATAATATTGTTAAAGATTTTTAATAGGAATAAATAGTCAGCAATCTCACGTCGATCTTCGAGTGGTAATAAATGATACTTCTTTCATAGTCGGAGATAATCGATTGAATGGTATGGAATGTTTTATTGGAAACAAAGATATTTTATGAAACGTCTTTGGATGTTCTCAATGCGGTCGACGTACTTGTGATAACGAGGGTTCCATATCTGAGATGCATACTCTAGTTGGCTTCTAGCAAAAGTGCAATACAATATTTTAAGTCATCTCCCTTTAAGCATCTGTAAAGCACTTAGAGAGAAGCATTATAAACCCAAGCAATTTAGAGGCTTTTTTGACAATGGTGTCAATGTGTGTGTCAAAAACTAACTTACTATCTTGGTGGACGCCTTGTCACGAATAGTATCGCACCTAAGCAAGGTTTGGCCCGCTAAAGTATAGATGGTGGCTAGGATAGCACGTTTCCTAGTTTAAGTGATCACGGAACACTGATGGATTGAGATCGAGTTTGTTAGCCCAACAGTACTCTTCAAGCCGATATAAGTCAGCCTGAAGTGCTAACCCATCATCAAGCGATGAAATCTTGCTGAAAATGTTCATGTTATCAGCAAAGCATAATAAATGGGATGAATGCAGGCACTGATCGATGTCGTTTACATATAAGGTGCTATAAAAATATCTGCCACGGCTTTAATGGGAGGTAGTATTGTGTTTATAGATTACAATAGTGAAGAAATTTCGTACCCCGGAACAGTTAATTCAATTTGAGAAAATAAAGTAGTTAAAATAACATTGACTCTACTCTGCATAATGTGGTTCACAAATTACGCGCGATGGGTCGCTTCGTCAATGAAAACAACTGCTATCTCTTTCCATCTGTTCTTTGAATGAAAACTGATATCAGCTGACTAGTTCGTCACTACCTAATCTACTAGGTACGCAATAATACGCCAAGTGTTTTAAAAGTGCAATTACTTACCAGCTACCGCATTCTTCCAAAAAACTGACGTAACTATGATGATAAACTTCCCATCACACTTAAAACAGGCTTTGGACTGTCAAGTTAGTGTAAGAATCGCAATTTTTTTCTTATTATTTTTAAACAATAGGTTGTTGTTGTTGTTGTGGTCCTAAGGCACCCCGCTGGTGCTGAGGGCCCCAACAATAGGTACTTAGATTAATATCAAATAACGATAAATTACAGTACCTTGGCGTGTTTAAAAGTTAATCATCTTATTTACAACAATTGCACTGTATTTACAGTTATTTACACACTCCCTACCTACTTATCTACAAAACTGTTGCACAAGTGGCTAATGGTTCAACCGACTGTTCTGAACTGATGAGCAAAATTGGGGTGCGTGTTCCATCCTTCACCTTAAGGAATCATCAACCTCTGTATGTTCCTTCTGTTCGTTGCATATGTCGTAGGATAATTTGATACTTCGAATCTTCGCGAAAATCCTAGGGGTTTTGCGAAAACGCGGATAATTAGACATAGGCGAAAAATTATCAAATCTTACTGGACAAAGTCAGGATCTAACATAACCTAACCTAAATGATACAACAACAATAGAAGTGTATCTGGCGCTTGGCGGCCGCTGCCGCGGCACGCTCGCTTCGCTCGCTCGCCTTCGCGCGCTAATGGTCACTGTTCTAACATAACCTAACCTAAATTCTAATTACCCGCGTTTTCGCAAAACCCCTAGGATTTTCGCGAAGATTCGAAGTATCAAATTATCCTACGACACATATATCGACAAAACTCTTATATGATAAGAGCTAGCAGGGCATACAACTCGTTGTGTCAGAGTGTTGATGATCTTGATTTATTCTCCACTAGTGTTCCTAAACTAAAAAAAAAGCTATGTAAAAACTTTTTTGAAGACCGCTAAATTTATTAACTTATTTATTTATAACTAGAACCTGTTCAGTGTTATCTTAATTCTCTCAGAGTGCTTACTTATTCTTACTTTCGCTTGTCTGTCTACTGTTTCTTGTGCTACCCTAATATTGTCAGTGAAAACTTTTAATTGGCCTTCTTTCACTAACTGTTAACTATATTTATGTATCCTAGCTGTAAGTTTTCTTAAGAAATAAAATAAAAATAAAATAAAATAATAAAATAAAATAAGTTCGCCTTCGCGTTGCACACAAATGTAGGCAGGCTTACGTACATGTCTCTTCACTTTATCTAATGTGTCCGTTTCACTTTTAACTTGCCTAAATGCGCGTTTGGTGCGCCTTTTTAGTTCTTCCACACTTCTAATGTCATGTCCGGTTTTGCCGTACACAAGGTCCTTTACACGACCCCACAAAAAAAAGTCTAAGAGGGGTTAAACCCGTGAGCGAGGAGGCCACGGCACTGGCCCTCCTCGGCCTATCCACCTTTCACCGCCGTACCACACACCGTTTAAAAAGTCCCGTACGCTGATGGCGACTGGCGACTGGCGAGCGGGCGGTCGGCTGGCGCGTGCGACGAACGGGGTAGTGCGGGTGAGCGTGGGGGCGCGCGGGGGGCGACTGGCGAGCGGGCGGTCGCGTCGGCTGGCGCGTGCGACGAACGGGGTAGTGCGAGTGAGGGTAGGGGCGCGCGGGGCCGATCAGAATGGCAACAGTTTATGCATGTCGTCGCCGGCGTTTTTGAATGAATTCGGTGCGGTGCGGCAACAGCTTATACGTCTACGGGATGGTTTTATGCTAAAAAATCAATTCAAATTTATACGTAATTATTTTTGTATGAAAAAAAATATGACAAATAATCAATAATTTATCTTTACTTTTGTAATCTATAAACACAATACTGTCTCCCATTGCAGCCGTGGCAGATATTTTTATAGCACCTTATATACCACAAATAAGAAGGGACCAAGCAACAAACCCTGAGGTACTCCACTGGGCACAGATACCCATCTAGACATATACTTAATGAGCACTACTGCTTGCGACCTATTGTCTATATAAGATCAGAACCACCTCAGGAGGTCTCCGCGAATGCCCATGTGGTTAAGCTTATTATTAGGGTGTTGTGGACGATCAGATCAAATGCTTTGCTATAATCAGTGTAAACCACATCGACTTGCCCGCCATCGTCCATAGCCTCGGTAATGAAGTCGTTAAATAAGACAAGATTCGAAGTGGTGGACCGTCCCCTTAAAAAACCATGCTAAAAAGAGCTGAACGAATTAGCAAGCACGGGATATAACTGGTTATAGATAATCCTCTCAAATATTTTAGCTTTAATGCACAGTTTAGATATAGGCCTATAATTAGTAATTTCAATTTTCGATCCCTTCTTATTATTTGTTAATTGTTAATGTTTTTGCTTGTTTTTTCTGTCTTAAGTTGTTTTGGGTTTTATTGTAATTATTATTTTATTTTAATATGTTCACTATTCTTTTTTTATAATAATGACTGACTATGTGAAAGAGTGTACACCTTTAATGTAGATTTTTGAGGAACTAATTATTTATTATTAAGATCTCATGTAAAATGTACCAAAAATCACACCAATAAATGAATTTGTATTTGAAAATTCTTATGTACGGGTGTAATAAACACAGATTTCCCCATTCTGGGGACAACACCTTGAGATAAAGACTTGGAGAACAAGATTGAGATAAGTAGGGCTATGAAAAATGCACATGCAATGAGAAATTTAGAAGATATATTATCAGGGCCAGCACCTTTTGATGGATCCAAATTGCGGAGTAAATCAGCCACCACATCGATCTTTACTTCTATGTGACAAATGTCAGACGAGGGTATAGTAGTGCTAGAGGAATAAACAGAGGCTGAATTGGGATTATTAGTTGAGGTGGAATCAAGGAAGGTAGAGAGAAAATAAGAAGAAAAAGCCTCACAAATAGAATCACCAGTGAGCAATAACACTTATTGCTCACTGGTGAGTTACTCAAAGATGAGTTACTCATCTTTGTAATTTAATGTGCTAGGAATAGCGTTAGAGTTGTAGCGATTTTTAACAAATGTCCAATAATGTTTAGGATTATTTTGAATAGATTATTAGCCCGTTTGATTGAGGTAATTTTTATAACATGAGGCTTCCATAGTCTTAACTCTTGCACGCAAGCATTTTGACTCATCAGCTATATTTCCTTAAGTCTTAAACTTTTTTAAGTATTTATACTTTTCCTTAATGGTTCTGATGAGAGATATACTGTACCAGATAGGGTATGTTTTATTACGTATTAGCTTTTGCGGTATAAACCTATTTTGGAACCCTTTTATTATGTCTATAAATTACGCAACTGAGTCATCCAAAGACCGGAATGAGAACTCACGCTCCCAATTATCGGCAACCATCTCCCTGTTTATAGACTCAAAATCGCCTTTACTATAGATATATCGTAACTGCGGTGCATGGTCAAGGGGACGTATTTCGAAGATTTCAATGTTGATTAACAAAGCGGGAGGATAGGGATCAATAGTCACTAGAGGGTCAACACACTCGCTAACACTAGCTAATTTATTTGAGAGGACTAAATCCAACATTTTACCATACTTATTGACCACTCCGTTGTATTGTCCAAAATCCAGCGTACTTAGCTCATCCGCGAGCAAACATTCGTCACTAGTGGCGGAATTAACTGGGACCAGCGAATGGTTATAGGATGGAGCCCACGAGATTCCACTCATTTTAATGTCGCCTAAAACTAAAAATACATCGGATGTATAATTCTAAGCTATCTATTATTATAATTAGTCAGGAAGTTATTAAGTTGATACGAAAACGAAAAGCATTTGTTTTGTTTACACAAATAAACAACACAAATATAAAGCTTTACGTAATCTCGTGAGTTCGGATCCAGAGATCCTCCGCCGATGAGTGAAGGATCGGTTGTGGAGTAACATGTAGCTCCCTCCGCGTCGCGATAAGTACACCACCACCTCGCGCTTGTCCAGTAATAGCATAATCCCGGTCAAGTCAGTTTAAGTCTTTAGTTATTTGTTTTCTACTGACTAGGTACGACTCAATTAATTCTAGGACATTGCCCCTAATTCCAAGTTTACTTAATTTTATGAGAAGGGTTTTGTGATCTACAAAATCGAACGCCTTCGTCATGTCCATGAATGACGCTGTAAGTGGGACTTTTTTGTCCCTATTTGAAATAATTTTATTTATTAATTCATAGATAGCCATATTAATATTTTTATGCTTTCTAAAACCGTACTGTTCTTTAGTTATGATAATATTGATTTTTTCCAAGAATTAATAAAGACGTTATAATAACTGTTTCGATGATTTTGGAAAACACAGGGACGAGTGCATTATCGGATTTTTATTTCCTTTTATGAAGAGGTTTGATAATAGACAGTTGTAAGTATTCAGGGAATTTACCGTTATCTATACAAAGGTTTACTATATAACTAAGAACTGGTGATATTTCGGTAACCTTTTGTTTTATTGCATGTGTAACAATATCATCTTAGCCGGCTATTTGTATTTTTTAGAGCAATAATATTTTTATGTAGGTCATGTGGAATAGTGGGTGCTAAGAACATGGAGTTAGGGTTTGAATTGATTAATGTCGATTTATAATCGGTGTTGTGATTATGATATCTCTATAGGTTGAACTTGATTAATGAAATAGTTAATAAATAATTCGGCCATCTCATTTGGTTCTGTAGTTGATTTATTGTTATCTGTAAGTATTTTAGAAGGGTTTTCTTTTGGGTAATTAGATTTCGTAGAGTTTATGACTCTCCAAGTTGCTTTAACCTTGTTGTCAGCATTATTAATGAAGTACCTAGCTGTTTTGCGTTTTTTGAGTCAATTTAATAATTAGTTTTAGCCGTTTAGTGTAAGTGCTAAATATTTTTTTATTTGGTTGGCGTCTTAATTGTCATAGCATTTCACGCTTACGCTGACAACATAGTTTTATACCTTTAGTTATCCATTTCGGAGTTTTGGAGCATAGGTTTTTAATTCTTTCAATGGGGAAGGAAAGATCGTAGAATAACTTAAACAAGCTGTTAAATTCACGGAATGCATTATCCGGGTCTGCACAGTTGTAAACATTACTGAAACTAAGGCTTTGAAGAGCATTCTTAAATTTGAGCACATTTTCTTGACAAAAATCTCGGCTGAAAGTATACCAATGTGTAATGGTACAAGTTTTTTTAACAGGACATCTTATGATTTGAGCTGTATGGTCAGATATCGCCAGTTCCATCACCTCGCTAGTGCTGCCTCTAATATTGTGTATTATATTGTCGATACAGGTACCACTATCTAATCGGGTTGGTTGACGAATACTTAGTTTCATACGATAGGTATAAAGAAGATTTTCAAGTTGTTCAGAAAATGTCGTAGATTTTAAAATATCGATATTAAACTGCAGATCAAGACTTTCTTTTGGTTATTATAACATATCTTCTTAAGTATACCATCAAATTGGTTGAAAAAGAAGTTTAAGCTATCAATTTTGAATTTGGGCGATCTATAAATACATACGACAGTTATGTGATGATCAATTAATTCGATAGCACAACATTCTAAAACATTAGGACAACAGTATTCTTTTAAATTGAGTATTTTATACTTGTGTTTATGGTTTACCAGAATACACGAACCCCCTCTTCGATTATTTCTAGCGCAATGGGTTGCAAGTGTGTAATTTTGAATATGTAAATGTATGTCATCACCGTCTTTCATATTGTGTTCTGTTACACAAAGCACATCTACCAATTTATTATTCCGAGCAAGTTCGTGTAGGTGCAAGCTCAATATATCCGATTTACTTATTAAGCCATTCGTGTTTTGATGTAATACATTTATGTGTCTATACAAGAAAAAAATACTATTATTTCCAATGTTAGGAGTAACAATGTTATCAACATTTGGAGACATGTTATTGATATCAGACAAATTACTGATATCTGGGCATAAAACAATGTCAGCATATAAAGAGTTATCAAGAGAATTTGTATGAACATTGAAGGTTTCTAATCATATTTTTAATATCTTACCAGTGTGCTTTGAAAACATGGTATCGTCGTATTGCAGGTCAAAATTGGAGTCAAATAATAATGCATAGTTGTGAGTTTCTATGTCAAGGTACAGTAAATTCATAGTTGTGAGTTTCTATGTCAAGGTACAGTAAATTCATAGTTGTGAGTTTCTATGTCAAGGTACAGTAAATTCATAGTTGTGAGTTTCTATGTCAAGGTACAGTAAATTCATAGTTGTGAGTTTCTATGTCAAGGTACAGTAAATTCATAGTTGTGAGTTTCTATGTCAAGGTACAGTAAATTCATAGTTGTGAGTTTCTATGTCAAGGTACAGTAAATTCATAGTTGTGAGTTTCTATGTCAAGGTACAGTAAATTCATAGTTGTGAGTTTCTATGTCAAGGTACAGTAAATTCATAGTTGTGAGTTTCTATGTCAAGGTACAGTAAATTCATAGTTGTGAGTTTCTATGTCAAGGTACAGTAAATTCATAGTTGTGAGTTTCTATGTCAAGGTACAGTAAATTCATAGTTGTGAGTTTCTATGTCAAGGTACAGTAAATTCATAGTTGTGAGTTTCTATGTCAAGGTACAGTAAATTCATAGTTGTGAGTTTCTATGTCAAGGTACAGTAAATTCATAGTTGTGAGTTTCTATGTCAAGGTACAGTAAATTCATAGTTGTGAGTTTCTATGTCAAGGTACAGTAAATTCATAGTTGTGAGTTTCTATGTCAAGGTACAGTAAATTCATAGTTGTGAGTTTCTATGTCAAGGTACAGTAAATTCATAGTTGTGAGTTTCTATGTCAAGGTACAGTAAATTCATAGTTGTGAGTTTCTATGTCAAGGTACAGTAAATTCATAGTTGTGAGTTTCTATGTCAAGGTACAGTAAATTCATAGTTGTGAGTTTCTATGTCAAGGTACAGTAAATTCATAGTTGTGAGTTTCTATGTCAAGGTACAGTAAATTCATAGTTGTGAGTTTCTATGTCAAGGTGCAGTAAATTCATAGTTGTGAGTTTCTATGTCAAGGTACAGTAAATTATTAAACATTTCTAATCTTCCATTGTGCATGAGACTAGAACGATAACTGAATTTAAAAGTAGGTAAACAAAGTATTATATTAGTGTTATGCAGAGGCATTAGTGTCTCGCGTATATTAATAATCAAATCGAAATAATTATCGGTTCTACGAAAGTCTTCCTTACCTATTATACAGTAATCAATTAACCATTCATCGTGAAGTCAGTAAGTTTTAGGTTGATGTTACTAATGAGTTCATTTACTCCGCCATATGGTGAAGGTAGTGACTAGCGACACAATTGATAGCTCGGGAACGTTTCTTCAGCTACAGACAATATTTTATTTACCTTATCGCTTAAAATGCATATTTTCTTGCATTGTGCTTGGGGTATCTTGTTTATATTATTTTCGGTAGTCTGCGAAGAGATGTAATTTGGTGCTATTTTTGACCTAAAGAAGGGCCTCCTCCCGTACCTACGAAGACCTAACACTTCGCAACATGCAATGCAACGTTCTGTTCTCCACGTGAACTAACACTTCGCAACATGCAATGCAACGTTCTGTTCTCCACGTGAACTAACACTTCGCAACATGCAATGCAACGTTCTGTTCTCCACGTGAACTAACACTTCGCAACATGCAATGCAACGTTCTGTTCTCCACGTGAACTAACACTTCGCAACATGCAATGCAACGTTCTGTTCTCCACGTGAACTAACACTTCGCAACATGCAATGCAACGTTCTGTTCTCCACGTGAACTAACACTTCGCAACATGCAATGCAACGTTCTGTTCTCCACGTGAACTAACACTTCGCAACATGCAATGCAACGTTCTGTTCTCCACGTGAAGTCTGTCATTAGGTACATTTTATTTTAATAAAATTGATCATTAATTAGATTTAACTGTCACGTAGGAAACTTATTTATTATTATTAGGTTTCTTCCTCTATGTTATTATTACTGAAGGAGACTTACGCTTATGAAAGTTTGATTGACCGGCACAGTGCCATTTGGAAACCCACGCCGGTATTCCCTCACAGCTTCCATGGAATTTCCATTGCAATATCCATACACAAAAGAATATCCGCGTATATTACCGCGAATAACAGTTCAACGTACAAAGTTCAACAAAAACAAATTAACAACAGAACTCAACAAGAAAACTTAATAACTAAACAACAATAAAACTTAACAACAAAAGAGTAACAATTTTACGCGGTACTTGTAGCAAGCCGAAAATCAGAAAACCATAGTTAATTATAGGGCAAGTCAACGTAACATTATTTTACTTTTTGCTAACGCTATCTTCGACGCATGCGCCGCGCGCCGGCCGCTTAACTGAGTTCCATGAGTGCGTTCGTTGTTTATAACCGGCTATTGTCAGACGCAGTCTTCTATCCGAGGAACACAAAATGTTAGCAGGGTTGTCAATACTTATGTAATTGAGTCATAAACTAGTTGTGAAAGCGGGATACGATCAGGCCAGGTTTGATTTCGTGTTTGGTAACATGAGTACCTATGGATAATAAGACTTAAAAAGATAAAGGGATTAAGGTACTTAATCAACAATTCAACATCATACGATAGTATCTAGTTTGCGTAGCTAAACTTAACCGTTGTAAGATTATGTAATTTCAACTTTACACGTTAGAATGAAAGACCGGATGGGAAGGGTACTCATAGGATAACTTCTTCGACAGCTCGGTTGCTTGGTTCTTAATTTGTGACTTCCCACACCATGTCATTTATGATCACCATACAAAACTCATATGGATAACTTCTTCGACAGCTCGGTTGCTTGGTTCTTAATTTGTGACTTCCCACACCATGTCATTTATGATCACCATACAAAACTCTTAAAAACTCTCTAAAAAAAAAGTGCAAATAAGTGAATACCGATCTAATTTGCATGTTTTGTTTTAGAGAGTTATTACAAGGAATTTTATTTAAAAAGTTCGGAACTACTTAGATCCATTTTCATTTTACTCTGTAGGTTCGGATCTACATAAAGGCGGTCGTTTAGAGATGTACCTGAACTAGTTTTACAACTACTGTCAAGCACGATGCGGGTTTGACTAAACTGTTCACCAGGGCGGTAAACAGTTATTATTATACGGAATATAATAATGCGGGATATTAAGAGACGGGACATTGACCTTTGTCAAATAATCTTTATCAAGATATTCTTGAAAAGTAGCGTTGTAATTATGTCTAATTGCGGGATCTGAATCAATTTTTTTCTCTAAATTGATGAGGCGACGCATCGCCGCCGTCGAGTGTAAGTTACCTAATTCTGTACACTGAACCTTAAAGGGCAACTGCACAGTGTATCTACCTGTGTCATCGCGGGAGCACTCATGTGGACCTTATTGGGGACGCTTTCTTAGCTCCCAAAAGCGTTGAGCGTGTCTGAGTTAAGCCTGTTAGCAGCGCACAGAAATGTTTGCTCGCTTTTATTGTTATTATGTTTAGCGTGGCGAGCGCGCGAATGTATGCGGGGTTTACCCATGGCTATGTAGCCGAGGGTGGTTTCTACAACGACGACCGCGGAGCCAGGTAAACTTACCTTTCCACTTCCCAGCAAACACGAGCAAAGTTAATTACCAATGATACAATAAAGTTCACTCGGAATGTGGAACGCATTATCAGCCATAGGTAAATTAAGTAATGGAGCAAAGCTTGACGTATCTATAGATAATTATGTTGGGTAAGTCGTTAGTTATACGATATAATAGCCGAGCTTGAATAGTATAAGAACAGCGTTGATCAAAGCGGGAAACTATTTTAAATGTTGTAGTACCAAACGAGGGAATTTTTGCGTGACCTACACCGAAAATGGATAGGAGGATGGTAGGTATTGATCTGTCAGGAGTAATTTCCAAATTGAAGCGTTTACAGCAAGCCTTTGTAATAAAATTACTCATTGAGACAGTGTCGAGAAATGCGCGGAGTGTAATAGGTTCATTATTATTATAAACGTATACAGAAGCCGTAGGTAACAAAACGGTCGTATTATTTTCAACGCACGAAGTGACCGCAGCCATTGATAAATACTGAGCGTTTGAATTCGCCGCGGACGCGGACAGACCTACCACAGATGTATGCGGTGCCGTATGAGGCGCGGTTCGTGGGTACCTAGGTTCGACTACCCGATTACTTGAGTTAAAGTTGTCCATGTGTATTAGCGAATGATGTTTGCGATGACAAATCGAACATGTGTTTCTTGACTTTAATATCATGAATTCCTAAACAGTTACGACATAATTTATGTTCAATTACAAGATCTAAACTATCATTAACATTTTGATCCATGAAATGAGAACATCTATAAAGGGGATGTGACACTGAAGCTCCACCAACCCTGCAGGGACGTGCGCGGGAATCCTGAGTGATAGTCGCGAAGGCTTGACTGGTTTTTGATTTAGATATATTTTTACTAATTTCATTATTAGTGTTATGAACTTTAGAGGGATTAGAAGTATTACGAAGCGTTTGAATTCTATTTTGTTCCTTTAAAAATTGCGAAAGATGGTTGAAAGTAGGAATCTTAGGCTATGCGATTGTTCGAAAAGGTTAACGACCTCTTTGTCGAGTTTACTGAGTGCAATATTAGTTATAATAAAATCAGACGAGAAATCTAATTGTAAACTATGTAAAGCGGCTTTGGCCGAAAATGGTACTATCGCACGAAGCAGTGCCTAATGTATAACAGTGTCGGTATGAGTGCTTGGTTGTGTCGCAGGTTCAAGCCACCGGACGCGTGCTACATCGAGCTGATGCGGTTCCGCGTGCGGCCGCCCAAGAACCGCGAGCTACCACTGCAACTGAAGGCTGTGTGGTGCGTCACGGGGAACAAGGTGCGTGTCTTGCACACTGCGACACTGTGCTGTGAGTGCTGTGACTCGTGCAGCTGACCGGAGCTCGTGTGCGCAGGTGGAGCTGCGCGCCGACGTGCTGGTGCCGGGGTTCGCGTCGCGCAAGCTGGGCCAGGTGCCGTGCGAGGACGTCGCCATCCGCTTCCCCATCCCTGACTGCTGGATCTACCTGTTCCGCGTCGAGAAGCACTTCCGATACGGATCAGTGAAGTCAGCCCACAGGTGCACACACAGACACTACACCGCAGCTCTACGCTTACTCACACTCTTCTTGTGAACAGTTGATCTATTCTGTAAAATCCCACCGTGAGAACAGAGACAGCCCACTTCACCTAAGTGAGCTGTCACGCCACCTGACGCCAGGGATTGACATTATTAACAGTTCACTTCACCTAAGTCTTCACTGAGATTTTTACAGAACAGATAGGCAGGTTTCACAGATCCAAGATAATCAATCTGTCGCTGAAACAGAAGGACGCTGTAAATCGGATCCCTTATTCTTCCCTCTGATAGGGTAGACCGGGGACAATAGTACCATTTTCGAAACATCGGTTGATTACACAAATTTAACTGTCGCTTTTTATTTTAAATATTATTATTTTACAGCCTTGGTTTATTATCTACCGAAGAAAATATCTAAAGTTGGCCTAGATTGAACAAAACTTGGTCAAAATTGACTTTGAATGAAATGATGGCGAGTGCTACGAATGACCCCCTTTAAGGGTTAATTGTACCAAAACTGCATAGGGTAATAAAACGCGAATAAAGGCATTAATCACATTTTCTCAGTCATTTATTTCAAGTCTTATGGGTTTATAATAATTTTTAAAAATTAGGAACAAAATAATCATGAGATCGGTGTTTTAAATCAACACAAATGTAAAGTAATAACATTATCATAACAATTCTTCACTTCGAACAAAAGTAAAATAAGTTTTTATTATCATATAATCAACTTTGATTCACACGTTGCACTTTTGGTGTTATCTAGCTTTATAACAATTATAAAATAGAAATAATCAACAAAAATATATTAATATGGAGGTACAATTGACCCCTGGTACAATGGACCCTCGTAAAAAATTAGTTACTTATAAAAAAATATTAGTCAGATTCGCAATTGTGACAAATATAAATTGACTCCTGAGGTGTACATTCCTCGTGTGCCCATAATCTGCATTGAGCGCATTGAATCCACATTTCATGGGCGGCTGACACTATAAGGTTCCAGACATAGGTACAACACAAAACCATTCTTCTTCTTCTTCACTTCTTTCAGAGTAATTTTTTGCTGCAGTTTTCTTTTTCTGGCTGGAATCACATTTTATCCCTTTAGATTTTCCTGGGTACTGTAGATTATTTTGAATTCGTTTAGCTTTCTTTCTTTTTTCAGCTTCCTCCGCTTCTTTTTTATAGCATCTTTTCCGAGGTATCGGTGTATATAGCCCTTTGTATATGTATATTTATATATATTTATGCGTATGCTACGCCCTTTTAAAATCTCATCACATACCTGTTCATACAACAAAGTATTTCTTGACCCACGGTCCGTTTTTTTTATTCTATTTCGTGGCTTCTAAAACAAACAATGTCTAATAAGTAATTGCATATTTTACGTATTTATTTTTTTACTCTGTTATTATTTCTACGGGGTTATTTCTACCATGGGGTCAATTGTACCGGTACCATTGACCCCGGCGATGTTGGTACAATTGCACCAAAGTAACTAATTTAGAAAAATCATCTAATATTCACGTAATTCTAAACTTATAGTTTCCATATTTATCATAAATCAAAATTTTAATATCCGTTTAAACTGGCAACAACAATTACTTGTCGAAAAGGCTCTGGTAGTACGAGTTACAGGCAATAATATTTTACGTAAAAACTTACCGCGGCTTGCCGAAAATCAAAAATTCTCCACTAACACGTTCGTTTCACAGCACGCGCGCCGGCGACTGAGGGGCGCATCGGGACTCAAGTAGCGCGTGTGCTGGCGCACTCACACATGCAAAATTTAGCTCAGTAGTAGAAATATCGATGATGGTACTATTGACCCGTGTTACTATTGTCCCCGGTCTATACTGAGCGCTTTTTGTACAGGGACAGTATGAGTAATCCTTGTCCTTGTCAGATACGACAATCGGGTATTTTATCAATAATTAAAAAAAAACTGACTGCAATTTAATATTTGTAAGTGCGAGTTGTGAAGCGAGAGATCGTTCAGTTCCATTCATGTAAGGATCAACATTCATGTAAGGATCAACATTCATGTAAGGATCAACATTCATGTAAGGATCAACATTCATGTAAGGATCAACATTCATGTAAGGATCAACATTCATGTAAGGATCAACATTCATGTAAGGATCAACATTCATGTAAGGATCAACATTCATGTAAGGATCAACATTTTACTGTCTCGAAAGAAAGAAATTTGTACAGCAGAAAAAAGATTTTTAGTCTATTTATAAGAAATCCGGGGGCAATTTCCCTATGTTCTAGAAATAGTACGATCAAATTAAGCCGACTATGGGCAATCAGGGGAAATAATTCGTGTAGTTTTGTAAATCGGTACAGTTATACCTACCTTGCCGTATCCAGATGAACATACTAAAAGTCCTCAAAGGTGGGGGTGTATTGGGTGGAGGAGGGTTGAAGGTACCTTTTTTTCAGGTTTTTGCTCATATCTCGAATATCTTTAGGAATAGCATTATGATTACTTCTGACAAAAGTTTCTACTAAAATTTCCTACAAATTTGTTCATATTTATTAAAAACAAAAAAAGACTTAAAAAAACTGCCCCAGTAAAAATAAATAACTTTGCAAGAGTACTTGTAATACTATCCAATATCCGTTGTTATTTCTTAAAAGTGTTAACTTTACCACGATCATCACTAGGCGCACGGGCAAGATAAAAGGTATCGAACGGTTCCTGGGCGCGGTGGACACGCTGCAGGAGTCGCTAATCGAGGTGACGTCGGGCCAGGCCAAGTACGAGCACCAGCACCGTGCCATCGTGTGGCGCATGCCGCGTCTACCCAAGGAGGGCCAGGGTGAGCACACGCTCGGGAACGGCTGCTGCATGTACCACAAAATAAAGATAGTTAAAATCAATTGTATAAGTAGTTACAAAAAGTTTGGACGTCCGTCGGTGTCTTTAGTTTTATAGGTATTTTCGTCTTTTGCCACCGACTTCCGAAATTAAAGTTATTTTTCACTTTGCAGTGTTTTTTTTGGAAGTCGGTTGTTTACTTTTTGCAATAATGTTTTTATTTTTCACATTTTAGGTGTGGTACCTACCTCTCACAAATTCGTAAAACTTCACTTGCTAAGTAAATAACAGTGACAGGGATTATTATAACTTGACAAAATTTAAATGGGACCACCCTTTAAGTATAGGTACCCTTTCAAACAAAAGAGTAATTCAAATCGGTTTATAAATGACGGAGCTCAGCGGTAACAAAAAAAACCAAACCAAATTGAGAACTTCTTCCTTTTTTTGAAGTCGGTTATAAATGAGGCGCGACTAGCGCCTCGCGTTTGCTTTGGTAACCTCAGTGATGAACCGACGCGGCGACGACTGCTTAGGCAGCAACTCCTACTATTGTTTGTTTTTGTGCAGGTGCTTACACGACGCACAACCTTGTGTGTCGCATGGCGCTGACGTCGTACGACCAGGTGCCGGCCGAGCTCGCCAGCCACGCCTTCGTGGAGTTCACAATGCCGGCCACGCAGGTGTCGCACATGACGGTGCGTTCCGTGTCGCTGCAGGAGCACGACGCCGACCCGCCCGAGAAGTACGTGCGCTACCTGGCGCGCCACGAGTACACGTGAGTACCACACACTCCACACGCACTCGCAGATCATGCGAGTACTACACAGTCACACGGTGTCTCAACCGACGCGTTGTTGCAGCGTGGGCATCGAGCGCACGTCGGGGCAGTCGGCGCCGGCGTACGCGCTGGCGACGGCGGGGCGCCGCAGCGAGCCGCCCGCCGCCCCCGCCCCCGCCCCCGCCGCCGTGCCGCTGCCGCAGCCGCCCTCCAGCGACTCCGAGTCGGATTAGATCTGAAGCAGGATTGTATACGACTGCGGTCCACGAAGAGCGATCTACAGACTCAGCAAATGTCCGTCGGGCACTAAGGCGCTCATGAACCATCCAAGTGCGGCCGCGTGGTACGCCAACACGAGCAAAATTGATCCTGGACGGAAAGGCTCTAAGATCATGTACGGGCGCGTGCTGGGACACGTACGCCAATACGTGATGCAATGACTCTCTTCCTTTAGTAAATTGCTGAATATTGTTATTAGTAAAGCTAAGAACGCGTTTTCCCTCGAAGTCCACTGTAGGAATCTTGGAATATACTAATATTATAATTATATCGTGAAGATACCGGGGAATGTGTGCAAGCACTGAACGATATCGTGAAGTGACCGGAGAATGTGGGCAAGCACTGGACGATATCGTGAAGTGACCGGAGAATGTGTGCAAGCACTGGACGATATCGCCGTGAACATTATCTGTGAGTGTGACACTCGAATTATTTACAATTATTAAACAAATGTAAAGGAAGTAATATTTATATTTAACGATCTCATCGTACATTCCATGTTATTCATATCTATCACATATAAGTAGAAGGGCTACAGATCAGAGACGTGACTGGTAGGAAGCGGTGGTCTGCTGAGTGGTGGAGCAGCTCGGAGTCGATTAAGGTTCATGGATATCTATTGTATATAATGTGATAAAGGTTTAGGATAGAGGTCGTAAACGACTGCGGACACAACCTCACCGCGCAGCATCGCTGTGCATGTAGCTAGATTACTTAGTTGAGTAAGCCGACCGCTGCCCAAGCACCCCAGGAGCCGCCCCATGATGCATCCACGACCAGGCCGTAGGCCGCAGGGCGTCGGGCGAGACAGTCACGCCACGAGTTCAAAAGAGGCCGATAGCGACGGGAACAAATCGAAAATTAAATAAGGGATTTATGTCTCCTTTTAAATGAGGCCTTGAATTGTTAAGCGTGTGGCTCTAGATTGGCATCTCTCGACTCGGGCCGGGCTCTGTTGTTGACATGTATTAGGATGTAAGCAACAATGTTATGCCGAGGTGTGAATCACGTTGTGACGCGTGCTGGGACATTGTGGCAGCGTGCGACCCCAGGGGCCGCGGAGTAGAGCGGCTGCTCGCCAGTGTACTGTGTGCACAATGTGAGCGCGTGCTGGGACACGGTTACAGCGTGCGACCCCAGGAGCCGTGGAGCAGAGCGGCTGCTCGCCAGTATATTATTGTGTGCACGTTGTGAGCGTGTGCTGGGACACTGTGACAGCGTGCGACCCCAGGAGCCGTGGAGCAGAGCGGCTGCTCGCCAGTATATTATTGTGTGCACGTTGTGAGCGTGTGCTGGGACACTGTGACAGCGTGCGACCCCTGGGGACCTCGGAGCGAAGCGGCTGCTCGCCTTTGTATTGTGCTCGTGAGCGAGCTAACCCCAGTATTCATGTTTGTCGACCTCGTATTGTTTTAGAGAAATGCAACAATAAATGAACATAATGTATTGTTCCCATATAAAGAATATCTTGTGAAACATGTATGATGTTTGCGGTAGTTAGTGGCGATGTTTACTTGCAACATGTATACTGACAGAGTAGTTAGATGTTATGCTGTTAGAACATTATGTACATGCGTGTGATCTCGTGTGTACGCCTCACTAGTTTCAACTCAAACTTAGATGATAACGTTTGTAAGACTATCTGTGCAACTCGCATGTATGTATCTACTCCATAACCATAGTGACATTATGTAGCGCGCAATGTAAAAAGTTAAATATAAATTATTATTTATGTACTTGCTCCTGACTTGCTAGTCGCGTTATACACAAAGCAACATAGTATGATAATGATGTACCCATACGTCGATATAATAAAGGTGTTCTAGGCGTTGTTTGAAGTGTTGTAAGTACTTAGTACCTGCCGACCTCATCGCGGACCCTATGTTCTGTTGTGAATAAAATTTAAATATGAGCGTAAGCGTTATTCCTTACACAAACCCCTCGCAGACGGACGCGTGACGTCACTGCGAACTACGCACTCTCGTAGTGTTTGCTACGGCTCGTACACATGCTACTATACATTATTATCTATTCTAATATTCTAAGGCCGTTTCCGTCCGTTATTATTGAAAAGAGTAAAAGATTTTAGTATGAAATAAGGATATGTATTATATTAGTAAAAATATTAAGAGTAAAACTAAACTCTGTAGCGTGTGCACGTGCTACGAGACAGCGTAGCTTGCAGTAGCCCGCTACAAAAGCATTTAGTTTTTACCCGACTGCGCGACAGCAAAGATGGTTATGTTGTTCATGCGTATCAATGTATCTTTGTATATGGGGATTCTTTATACCCTCGAAGCATGCTTACGGGTGGGTAGAAATACATGAGGTGTCTATCGACTCGTCACATTTTTCAACCAGTCATAACCCACGTCCTAAAAAAACGCACGTCGCGCGAGCGCGCGATCCTCGCGTTCATAAGTCACTTTTTGTTCGGAAAACCGGAAGGAACCCTCGTTGCGACCACGTGGTGCAGGATTCGGATCGCGGAACGACGCGACGGGAAGGAGCCCTCCGTCTTTTCAGTCAAAACAGGAAGGCTACAATAAAAATAAGACTGGGAAGTCTGATAAAAAGTTTAAGCATAATATGGTTCGAAAGACTCGGCCCTTTCGCCAGCGTCGTTCCAATGTGGAGAGGTCAAACTCCAAGTCCAAAGAAAATAGCCTCGCACCGGAATTTCAGAGGGGGATGCCTGAAATTTGCCACAGAAAAATGGGCTCAACTAGGGGCAAACCAGTACATTTTAAAGTCAATAGCAAATTACCGCTTGCCCTTCAGGAAGAAACCTCCTCTGGAATACCCGACCAATTTTTTTTTTGAATGTCTGGCTACCAAAGTTTCCCCGGAAATGACACAAATGCTCAAGGAGTTGAAAAGCATGGGCATTTTAGAAAGACCAATAATCATAGACCTAGGCTTTATCTCAAAAATGTTCCTAGTAAAGAAATCAGATGGGGGATTGCGCCCAATTTTCGAACTCAAGGCTCTAAATACATATGTAATGACAAAGTATTTTCATGTAATATCACAGATAGATGTAGTAGACTTTCTTCAGGCAAACGACTGGTTAGTGAAGATCGATCTTCACCAGGCTTATTTCCATCTGAGTGTCGCGGAGACACACAGAAGGTTTTTACGGGTTTTTGACGATGGAGAAATCCTTCAGTTAACAGCACCACCGTTCGGCCTGTCCTCGGTATCCCGTGCATTTGCAGCGGTTTCAAACTGGGTGGCCGATATCCTCCGGGATCTGGGTGTACGCCTCTTAGTATACCTAGACGTCTATCTCCTGGCTTGTCAGGACAAATCCAAGCTTACGGCACAGGTTGCGGAAACGCTGGCCCTCTTGGAATCTTTAGGTTGGCATGTAAATTATCAGAAGTCCATAACCGAGCCCACTCGCAAGTTGGAATACCTAGGGCTGGTCTGGGACACTCAGAACCGGACAGTAGCCTTGCCCACCCGGAAAGTTCTGGGTATAAAAAGCTCTCTGACAAACATATTGAGTCGAGACAGCTGCTCATTAAGAGAGCTTCAAAGTTTGTTGGGCATGCTAAATTTCGCCAACCATGCGGTCCCTCGGGGCCGGCTTTACCGTCGCAGGGCACAGCTCTTTCTGAGAAGATTTACTCAGAGAGGCCAGAAGAGAGCACTGTGCCCCAGAATGCGAGAGGACTAGCGGTGGTGGTTGGATGCGATAGAGGGCAGTCCAACCCCACTAAACAAGAGAGAAGTAACACACTTCTTAACTACAGCGGATGCGGCCTGGGGAGCGAACTTAAGCAATCAACACCTCTCAGGCAAATGGGCTACAAACCAAAAAGCCTGGCACTCCAATATGAAGGAGATGTATGCCGTTTTTGCCGTCATCAGGTCCCAGGGGGAACTGTTACAAAATGCCCACATTCTAATACAGTCAGACAACAGGGCTCTGGTGGCATACATCCGGAATCAGGGCGGAACTCGTTCGTTAAACTTACTGGGACTAACAACCAGGTTGATGGAATTGAACTTCCGATTTAACATAACGATGACAGCATTCCACTTACCAGGGAATCTGAAGGGCAACACAGATCGTCTATCAAGAGGCAGATCAGTACTCGAGTGGCATCTGCTACCACCACCCACGGAGGCAATATTCAGACGGTGGGGCGTGCCCGAAGTCGATCTCTTCGCAACAAGAGAAACCTCTGTCGTCCCAAGGTATGTGACTTTAGACTCAAGAGATGGGTCGGCGCTTTTCTGCAACGCTTTCAGTCAAAGATGGGTGTTTCAAACAGCGTGGGTATTCCTACCTCCGAGCATGATACCCAGGGTCCTGGCACACCTAAACAGGGCAGTAGGGACATACTATGTGATAGCGCTACGGTGGACCCAGTGCTTCTGGTTCCCGGATCTCTAGGCACGCGCGCTAGCCCCCCCTCTGCCAATAAAGAACCTGAGGGAGGTTCTGTTAGACTGGACGACGAGGATGAGCCCGCCTCAAGTAGACAAGCTATGGCTCCAAGCTTGGAAAGTTAGGGGTGGGAAGATCAAGTAACTGATTGGAGTCGCGACGAGCAGCAGCTATTGAAAAAGAGCTGGCGTCTCTCTACCTTGATTACCTATAGTGCCCCATTGAAAAGATGGTTGCACTGGACTAAGTCACATGGTGTAAACAGTAAGTGTCCAGAGGGCAAGGACGTAGCTAGGTTTTTGGCCAATCTATATTTACAAAATAAGTTTGCATATAGTACGATCCTGTTACACAAATCAGCTAGTTCAACATATTGCGCAGCAACAGTAGAGAATCTATCAATGAACTTTTTTATTCAACAGGTTTTAAAGGCTGTTTCTTTCTCCAAACCACACCCAGCTACACTCCCTATATGGGATGTAAATATTTTGTTTGACTTGCTAAAGTCATCTTCTTGTACATATTCTCTTTTTGACTTAAGCAAACGGACTGCAATGATCCTTTTACTAGCTTCTGGTCGAAGGCTACACGACCTTACCCTCTTGGAACTCAGTGAGCAGGGGTTTACAGAGTCTGAGGACACTCTGACGTTTTGGCCAAGGTTCGGCCCAAAAACTGACACAGGTTCGCACAGGCAATCAGGATGGCTACTAATACGGCATCAAGATCCAAAAAATTGCCCAGTAACTCACGTTAAGGAGTTGATTAAGATCTCGGAAGCCAGACGCTGTCATGATAGTCAAATAAAATCTCTTTTTATCTCCATCACAGGAGTGGTCAGGCCTGCATCCAAAACAATGCTAGCAGGTTGCGTGCGGTCAGCTTTTAAGCTTGCTAAGATGCCCTCCCATGTAGTATAAGATCAGCCGTAGACTGGACAGGAGATATTAGAGAGAGGAAATTGGAAGTGTGTAGAAACATTTTCAAGATATTACTGCAAGGAAGTAAATAGATCTGTCAGTGATGAACTGATGATGCTGCAGTGGGTTTACTTTATAATAACTTTAAAACGGTTTAATTAAAGAAAGAAATAAAAATAAAAAAATTGTTTTCATTTTGTGGGTTTATTTAACAATTTAGCATTCACATTGCATTCTTGTGTTTTATTTTTTCTGGTCACCAGCAGATATCAAACAGGTCTTCAAATATGTTTCTATTGAACTATTTTCCGACGTGTCGACAATTTCTATACGAAGCTATTCGATTACGCCTTAAGTTCATTATGGAAACCGAGCGTGCCATCTTTTTTATACCTAGAATGATGTCACCCCAGCCATTTAGTGATGTGCTCAACGTAAACAGAATTGTTTCAATTGCTAAGCGTCATTGCGCTAACAGACTTCGTCAGGAGTGGACGTGCATTTCTTTTCCTGCAAATCGATATATTTAAGAAAAATTTTATCGTTTTATGACTATATTTAGATAGTAATACCCTTGTCACAAGTTCATACCACAGCAGCTGATAAAATTGGTAGGTAATACTAGATCTCTGTGACAACTCGTTAAACATTTAATTTCGTCCGTGTTGCAGATATCGAGCTATAATTGATGCATTTTATTTGGGTAAAGTGATAGTGAATGTTTAATATGACTAAAAATGTGTTGTAAAATATAGTAATTTGTTTTACGTAATTACGACTAAATAGATTTTAAAATCGATTCGATGACAGAGGAATGAGAATTCAAAAGTTTACTACTTTTGAATTCTCATTCCTCTGTCATCGTAGTTTGTTATGTAAAGTCCAAAATGCGATTCTCATTACTTTTTCAATATGTCAATATCGATTTTCGATTAATCAAATCGATTTCAAAGTAACAAGTCGTACATCACTAGTATCACCATTTGACAGAAAAATTATAAAAGCGTCTGTACTATAGATGCTGGCGGGAAAAATTCCGAATCATTCCCGTTGAATACTTCGGAAGTATTCGGAAATATTCCGAAGCTTTGGGAATATTTCAACTGTCAAAAAAAAACCAGGAAAATCGACCTTACTACCTATTTCGCGCTTGGAAGTTGTAAAATAGATTATTTTAGTTATGTTGTGAGCGAAGTATAAAATCAACAAAAATATCACAATCACTTGCTTAAAAATAATAATCATAGTACACACATAATACTCATCACATAATAATCATAGTACACACGTAATACTTCTACTACTATATTTATAATTCTCAAGTAATTCGAATACATATAAATAAATTTTGTTTTATTTCCCTTTTCTTTTTCCCATGGTAAAAACTAAGCTTACAACAGAATGCAGATTTAAGAGGACAAAGAATATACACTATGGGGACAACGGGAAGTAAATTTAATCACGTCCCGCTGTCCCCGTGACGGGGATATGGCATGCGGGTTAAAAAAAAGCAGGTTAAAAAAAAGGTTCAAGCGATTTTCGACCCTCCACCCCACTCCACCTCACTCCACTCCACTCCACACCACTCCATTCCATTCCATTCCAGTCCAGTCGTCCATTCCATTCCATTCCATTCCATTCCATGGTAATAAACACATTACCCTCCTTTGCGTCGCGCAAAAAGTGTCGGGTAAAAAGTGTCGTGACAACTTTTCGTAAGAATTTTTTCCGTCTAGCCCCCTTTCACAACGCGCGATAAGGAACTTCGTTCCAAAATAGCATTCGATTTCGAAATAAGTAGGTACCGACCTAAAAACAAATGAATTAAAATCCTGTTAATCGCAGGCTAACATAATTATCTACCTATAAAAATATCAACATAATATACTTAATCAATTCCATTTATAATAAAATAAACATTTATATTTTACTTACGTATGTGCCACTGAACAATAATTAACTCACCCACCACACCACAAACAAACACGTTTATTCCCATTGAATTATTCAGGCGAAATATTCCGCGGAAACATTCGATTGCGGGGTACGAATCTTTCTCGCGGGGCGAGGGAAAACTTCTCCGGGGAGCATCTCCCGTCTTACCGCACCCCGCACCGCCATTGCCTGCACGCACGACTCGAGGAGCGCAGCGGCTGGCGCCGGCGCCGGCGCATAGAGGGGCAGCGGCGGCGACGAACGACGATCGATGCAAAATACGATTTTTCAGCAAAAAAAAAAACTTAATTATATTCATTTTGAATAATTCTGATTTAAAGAAACTTTCCCAGAAGTATTCCGGAATTATTCAGAATTTTTCAGAAGTTTTGCAACTATAGTCTGTACCACGAAACTCACACTATTTCTGTCGTTTGCATTACATTGCCTATAGACAAAGCGCCCAATGATGGTCCCTCAAAGCAATGCCAGCAATGAGAAATGAATAGTGTGAAGCTTGTAGGAATTTATTTTAGTAGTGTTACTTGAACATCACAATAAATGATTTTAAAATGAAATTATAGCTATTTGAGCAACACAATTACTTACCGATAGTAGGTAATACCTCCATTGACTCGATTTACTACCCTAGAAGAGTTTTTGCAGTTTATAACGGTACAATTTGTAATTTTTCGCCGTTCGGCATTTTTTTGTCATTTTTCATCACCGCTTTATGAGACGCGAGACCAAAGAGATTAAATTATAATTTAATGTCTTTGCGCGTGTGTTTTGTATTGAATATAATGAAATAAACAATTACGACAAATAAATATAACTATTTGTGCCGTCAGCTAAAATTAAAGTGTGTCACGTCTGACTTGTAGGTTTTTACTGACTGTTATTTATTTTATTTTATTTATTAGGGAAAACAAACAATTACACATTAAGAAAAACAGAAAGATAGATACAGAAATGATACAAATGTGAAATCAACCACGTTCTCCACAGATACACAGTGAGACAATTTGGTAAATTTAAAGACTAGCGTTGTAAACAATAAATAAGAGGAAAATTAATATTAAAGTACCAACAAAACAAAGCCGCTAAAGATGCCGCATATAAGCGGAACAAAAGTTTCACATTATTTTTTCAATATATTAAGTAACATAAGTTTAAACTTACTATGTGGCAAAGCAAACAGATCCAAACTGCAGAAATTCTTATTAAAATTGCTCGTAAGGCGACGAAGAGGTGCACGCAAGCCTGCGTTTGTACGACAGGAAGTAGTGGCGAATACAGGTCGTGAGCGCACCTCGCGTCCCTGGCATGTTCTAGGAACTATATAACACAACTTATTACTCATGTCTAAACAATCATACGAATTATTGCATAAGTCATACAAAAATGTGGTTTCAAGAAAAGTACGCCTTGAACTCAAAGGAAGCAAATTATGTTTTTTAAGTAACTCACTATAAGAGAGGTAACAACTTCAGCGATAATGCATATACTTCAAAAATTTACGTTGTATGCTTTCTATACACTCAATATATTTATTGTAGTAGGGGTTCCACACAGGTACTGCATATTCTAATTGAGACCTAACTAGTGATCGATAGAGATATAAATATGTACTTGGGTTCATAAATTCAATGGCTGATCTCATCACAAAGCCGTACATGCGATAAGCATTATTAACAATTTTATTAACATGTGTGTCTAAGTGCAGTTTATCGTCAAGTAATATTCCCAGGTCGCGGATCAAACTCTTCCTTGCCAGTGATTCACTGTGTATTGCATAGGGATATTTAAAAATATTTTTATTTTTAGTGAAGCTAATACAGCAACATTTAGAAATACTGAGTTGGAGTTTGTTTTTAGTGCAATAATTTGCAAGACGATTGAGGTCTTGTTGAAGTAGTTGTCAGTCGAGCATAGTTTTGATGGGCCTAAAGACTTTAAGATCATCTGCGTAAAGTAAGAATTTAGAATTAAGAAAGCACGTCATGTCAATATCATTCATAAATATAATAAATAACAAAGGCCCCAATATCGAGCCTTGAGGCACCCCTGATGACACAGTTATGGATTTGGAATGGAAACCATTAACTACCACTTTTTGCGTTCTATTCGTAATATAGGAAGTAAACCAACGAAACAAATCGCCACGAATGCCATTAAATGCTAATTTGCCTAAAAGTAAATTATGGTCGACCTTGTCAAAGGCTTTACGGAAATCAGTATAAATAGAGTCCACCTGTACACGTGTGTCCATATTATTGAATAAATAATCAGTACATTCAATCAAATTAGCAGTTGTAGATCTTTTCTTGACGAAACCATGCTGTTGCTTAATAATCTGATCATGAATAATTGGATATAGCTGATTGTGGACAAGCCTCTCGAAAAGCTTTGACAAAATAGACAGAATCGAAATAGGACGGTAGTTCTCAATTTCACATAATTTAGGACCAGATTTATGGACAGGGGTGATATTAGCTCGTTTCCACACTTCTGGGAAAATTCCTTGGCTCAAACATTTCTTATAAATAATATACAGTGGGAGACATAAAGTGTCAGCGGTATTTTTAAGGAAGAGTGGCGGGATACCATCAGGTCCTGGACCTTTAGAACAATCTACGGATTTCAAAACACTGTGTACTTGCTCAATACTGATCACAAGATTGCTAACGAGACGACTATTCATAGCATCGCCGAAGGTCTGCTGCTGCACATTGCTGAGAGTGGAAGGCTCATAAACAGAATGGAAGAACTTTAAAAAGAGATCACAGATGTCATCTGAATTATTGGATGACTGTCCCGCGTAATGCATCGTTGAAGGAATGGAAGCTGTGGATTTACGGTTGGATATAAAAGTCCAAAAATATTTAGTGTTAACTTGTATGCTATCCTCAACTGACTTCATGTATCGGCAATAACAAGTCTTAGATTCAGTATGAAATCTCGACCTGTATAGTGAAAATTGTTCATAATCTGATAAATTTTGATACGCCTTCCATTTACACCACGCCTTAGTTTTATTTTTAAATATGTGTATCAAAGAAGGTGAAAACCAGACCGGATATTTAGAAGACTTGATCGATGTTAAGGGAACATGAGCTTTAATAACTCTATAAATAACTTCATAAAATACATTTACTGCATCTTCTGCAGATTGTCCAAGTAACAATTCGTCCCAGTTAACTTTGTCCAAATCACCATTAATTTTTTCGTAATCCGCCTTAGAGTAATTGTACCTCTGTGTAAATTTACGTGTCATGGCTCGGTTACCTAGATTGAAAGAAGCCAATATACATAAGGGTGGGTGATAAGGGTCTGAGGTTAATAGTGCGTCAGTGGGTGTTACAACAGAACACTCAGTATTACTGATCACCAAGTCCAAAATCTTTCCTGTCGAATTTTTTATATTATTATACTGGTAGGCATTAAAAATGGACATAAAGATGCTTAAGTGTCTACAAATTGGAGAGTTGCTGCTATTTAAATCTTGTGTGGTAGAACATGCAGTTATGTGCAAGATGAACTAAATATTGAATATAAAAAATAAATTAAGTGTTTCTGGTAGAATGTCTGACCCAGGGTCGAGCCTGTTTGGTCGTAGCCAATTACTACGGCGAAGTCCTCCACCGACGCCTACCGAACCATTACCCCCGAGCGACCCAAATCCACCAGCACCTGCGGAGAAAGAACTACCGATTGAAGTCATCAGTACTCAGGAGATCCAGAAATGGATAGGATCTATAGATGGCATTCTGAACGAAGTTTGCACAATCGTCGGTGATGGGAAAATGAACTCGGACCAGAAGCTTTGTGTCTCCACTCTTTGCCAGAAGGTCTCAAGTGGGACTTCTCAGATGGCCGTCTTATACCAATCATTGAAGTCGAAAATGATCCAGGCCCATACCACAATCCAGCATCTACAGGTTCAGCAGAACGTTGTGAACTCTCTCCAGCAGTTCAAAGAGGTCGTAGAGACTAAGTTGGATCCCTCGGAAAATACTTCTTATGCTAGCATGGTGAAGAAAAGTTCTGATAACTTCGTCCGTCCTGCAAATTTGAGATCAGTCACCATCTATCCTACCGATAAGAACCAAACAAGTGACGATACCAAGTCACTGGTGCAAAAGATAATCTCACCCGAGCAACTTAAGCTTCATGTCCGTGGCCTGAGAAAAGTGAAAAATGGGGGCGTTCTAATTAGTACCGAAAATATAGGAGATATTGACAAACTCAAGAGTTCGGAAAAATTTGTATCGTCGGGCCTTACAACAGAAGAACCATCTAAACGCCGCCCTAGGGTCGTTGTCATTGGTGTCCCCGTTGCCCTTACCGAGAAGGAAGTATTTGACTGTATTTACGAGCAAAACCTTTCAGACAAGTTGCCGAATATAACTCGTGAGTCCTTCCATTAAATTAAGCCATAAATCGGGTAAGAAAGACCTTCCTAGCTGTAACTACATCTTGGAACTACCCGCTAGCATAAGGAAAATTATGATAAACCAAAGCCGAATTTTTATTAACTGGACATGATGCCCTGTGAGAGATTTCACGATAGCTTCAATTGCCAGCAGTTTGGACATGCAGCCAAGTTTTGCCGAGAAACTAGTTCTACTTGCAACCACTGTGGTGAGACTGGACACTCCTTCAAGGAATGCAGCAGCAAATCTTCTCCCCCTCAATGTGCGACTTGCAAACGCTTCAAGAGGAAATGTGACCAGCCCACTGGCGATGCAAGTTGCCCGGCACGCAACCAACGGAGACCAACTACATTAACTCAATAGATTGTGTAGGCGCCTAAGAGCGTCACCGAATACTTTTATTTAGTAAGCACATAAACAGGTAGCTTATCCTCTATTTATATTTCCGCTTAGTTTTTAACTATAGCATGACAAATCAGCTAATTTGTGATCTAGATAGTTTTTCTGTGTCTGAATCTAAGATCTGTAATATTGAGGATTGTAAACACCTCCATTCCTTCTGGTGACAAAACGTTAACTCTACTCACACAAAATTTTCGTCTAGGTACTAAAATTATGACTTTATAAGTCTATCATTTAGATATTCATTAAGCGAATAGTAGCTTTTATTAATTAAAAATTGTCTAAGATTTTTTTTAAATATGTGAATTTTTTCTTCTTTTTTCATTGATGCGGGTAGTTTGTTATATACTTTTATGGACATTACGTAGGGACTTTTAGAGTGCATTTTTAGTCGATAACTTGGTATGTTTAGCCTAGATCGGTGTCTAAGTAAATAGCGTGACTGAATGTCTTCACGTTTGGAGTAAAATTCTTGATGTTTACGTACAAATTTGCATGTTTCTAGAATGTACAGGGAAGGGTTAAAATGATATGTTTTTGGAAGTAAGGTTTAAACTATCGGTTTGCTCAATGTTCACCAGGATTCTGACCAATTTCTTTTGCAGGGTGAACAGTGCTTGTGCATCTGTGCTGTTTCCCCAAAGAGTAACACCATAGCTAAGCCATGCATAGGCATAAGCATAGTAGGTGGTGAGAGCTGTCTGTAAATTGGTGGTCTTTTTTATTTCACGGAGGGCGTATGAGAACTTTGATATCCTTGAGTGAGTTTTCTGTATGTGTGATTTCCAATTAACGCGTGTGTCTATCACTAGTCCGAGTAAAGTAATGATGATGCGTGTGTTGGATCATTTAACTTCCTTCAAAATGGTTGAGCTGAATGGTGCTGATCCATGCGTCATGTGTGAGCACTATGTACCCACTATAAAGCTTACTGGGTTCGTCTTTCATTGACTTGAATGTGCCCTGGCGGCTGAGAGTATGTCATGCTCACTCAAATGTGTCGCTGGTGGTGGCGTGTGTATTGGATCATTGAGTTCCCTTCAAAATGGTTGAGCTGAATGGTGCTGATCCATACGTCATGTTCGTGAACGGGCGCCGTCAGTAGGCACTGGTCATTTCTTAGCTGCCACGGCTTATTTTAATTCCATAATTGTTTTTATCTTTTTATTACGGACGCTTTTAACGTGCACGTGTTTCTACATCGTTCTCACATGTATAATTACAACATGAATGATGTAACCACTTTTTTGTAACAATATTTTGATTTAAAAGAGTGTCCATGGAGTTTCTTGCCCGTTCTTCTCCATAGGTACCTACTACGCTTTGGAATGGGCAACTAGCTTCATCTTTCTGACTGACCGACCCCTTGACAATTCAAAAGTGCCTGTAATTGGTTTATTTGAAATAAATGCTTTGAGTTTGAGTTGAGTTTGAGTTTGTTCGTGGTCATCTCTTAGCCACCACAGCTTAGTTTAATTATTTTATTCATGGATTGTTTTGTTTAAATTTCTATTTGCTGTACACTGGACACTCAACGTGTACGACTTATATACATCGTTTTCACATATAATTATAGCTATATTCAACATTAATGATGTAAATAATATTTATGTAACAATAAAATTTAAAAGAGTGTTGCCCATTCCAAAGCGTGTTCCATGGAGAACACGCTTTGGAATGGGCAACTAGCTTCATATTTCTGATTGACCGACCACTTCACAATTCAAAAGTGCCTGTAAATGGTTTAATTGAAATAAATGCTTTGAGTTTGAGTTTAAAAGTGACCGGTTACGAAGATATAATATAGTTAGTAATAGGTACCTACAAAACTATTTCACTCAAATACTCAAATTCATGTGGAACATTCTTTACGGTATTTAAGAGGGTCGAGCTACGACTCAGCGAGCAATCGATCCAGCAACCGAAGGTTACTGTGCGCCGACCCGAACGACAACAAGTCAAATAAGGGCAGGGCGTTATGTAACGAGCAGTGCAACAGATCGCAGGCAGCCGCGGCAGGTGAGTCGGTGACAGCCGTGCCGCGAGTGACGGCGCGCCGGGGCCGGGGGGGCCGCGATGCACCGGCGGAACTAGGGCGCGCAGGGCGCGTGCGTGCGATGAGCGCATGCGCGGCGTGGCGCTCGATGTCCACGCGAGGACGGACGCGGGCTGTGCGCGACTCGCTCCGTCCGCGCGACCGCTCCGCCGCGCCGCCAACACCTCGCGCCCGGCCCCAGGCCCCGCCGGCCGCTGGGCACCCGCTGCATCCGCTGCACCCGAGCGCCTCCGCCCGCCAGCGACGCCCAGCACTCGCGCGGTATCGAGCGAGGCCGCGCGCCCTTAGTGAACACCGAACGTGTACTCTGAATGTTTAATGTGAACTTCGACGACCCTGTGTCGGAAATATATGTGTCATGAATTGAACCTTCAGTTATCACTACTTGTTTCCGGCTTGATGAGTCCAAAGTAATTAAACATAGGTATTCAGTATAAGAAAATAGATTCTGTAAAATATAGCTCGCATATTTTGGGTGATAAATGTGTCAAAGGTAGAAAATAATTAATTACTTAAGATAAAGATTTAAGATTTAGATTAGGTATTTCTCTTCTGTAAAAATTACGGTACAAAAAGCGCACTTATCGGTAGCACCTTAGTAAATCCTAGAAAGAAGTAAAATAAAGAAAGGGAGTCAGATGGGATCTACCTACCTGACTCCCTTTCTTTAATTAGTTAATTAATAACATAAGTAAAAGACCTACTTACACGTTAATATTTATATTGTTAATGATAAGCACTGAGCACGTCGCGGACGGCGCGCGGCGCGGCCGCTCGTGCTAGCGGGCCGCGCGCGAGGGCCGGGGTGCCATGCGGCAGTGAGCGCGCCCGGTCGCCGGCCGCGGCCGATGGCGGCCAGCGGCGAGCCCGCGCGCCAGCTGCGCCGCGGGCCCGCGCCCATCGCCTCTTTCGACCACGACGTCTCTGACGAGGTGAGACCGCCAGTATGTATCTCACGTTCTTCCTCTTCCTGCTTTGACTTTAGCTATGTACCCGGGGCGCGCCCGACGTATTCTCGCGAGTATAGCGAGTTTTCGTTCGATCCGAACCTGACCGGTATCAAAGCGGTGCCGACCGAGCACTTCAGCTCTTTGCGATTACTTATCCACGTCCCACCTCTACAATAAAATCCTCGTGCTTTTTACAGTCCAGTCCAGAAACGAAGCAAACATTTCGGCTACCAGAGATTCGCGAGGACCCAGCGAGTACGGCTAGCACAGCGAGCGCGGCGCTGGCGCCCCCTGAGCAGCGCGCGCGCTCGCACTCGACGCCGGCCGCCGGCCTGCACACGCCGGCCGCTCCGCGTATCGATATCTCACGTGCCTCCAGCTCCAGCCACCACGACTCACGCGACAGCTCGCCCGAGCTGGCACTGTTCGCGGGGACCAGCGACGACACGCGTGGCCGCCTCGAGCTTGGCTTCCGCGAGGACGGCGCGCTCGAGCTGCGCTCGTCCACCGAAGAGCTGGCCTTCCTGGAGGGCGCACCCGGCGAGCCGCGCCCCGCCGCACTTCCGCCACCTGCCTCGCGCCGCCACTCGCGCAAGGACAGCCAGGGCTCGGAGGCGGCGCTGCTGGCCGTGTCCGGGCGCACCAGCAGGCTGTCCAGTGTCGGCTCACAGTGTTCCGCACACTCGGCGCTATCGGCTTTCAGTCACCAAAGCCGACACTCGGTCGGTCACCTCTCGGTCGTGTCGGGCGTCTCGCGGTCTCCATCGCCGCACAGAATGCTACTCGAAACATCTTTTTGCGGGCCGAAACCTATCGAGACCGACCCAGAGATCTGCACAGCCGCCGTGGAAGAGCGCCTGCTGGAGATCGCAAAACTGACCACAGCGTCTCCTCCAGGCGACGTGCCGCCACCGCTGGACGCGCGGGACCGACGCGAGGTGCGCACCGAAGCCACCGTGGAACGTGTCGCACGCGCGCCTCCCCCCTCCCCGCTGCCGGTCCACGCGCCCGCCCTGCCGGCTCCACCCGACCCTGCACCGGCCCTTGCGCCTTCAATGGTGCCTCCAGCTCCTGCCGCAGCGCTGACTCCCACCCCAGTACTGATTACAGCACCAGTTATAACTTCTGCACCAGTTATAACTCGTACGCCAGTAATAACTCCTACACCAGTACTTAGTCCAGCATCAGCCCTGACTTCTGCACCAGCCTTGACTGCTGCACCCGACGATGACAAACTTCAAAAGGAAACACAAAACCGTGCCCGAGCTCAAGAGAGGCGCGCGCGACCTCGCGTGCGCCGGGAACCGTCGGAACCCGAAGTTTATAAGAGCGCAAATCGTTCTAAAGACATCATCCGAATAAAACTGAAGCCCGACGACGACTACGACGAAGAGGAAGATGAAAGTGCGCGGACGAAAATCGCGGAGGTCAGCGCGGATGCGAGCGCGGAAGTAGCACGCAAGCCCGCTACCCTGGAGCTGTCGGCGCATGGGGAGCCAGGGGAGCGCGGCGAGCGTGCCGTGCGGCCCACGGAGCTGGTGGGCCGGACTGAACCGCCCGCGTCGCCCTCGCCCGGCTCGCGCCGACCCACGCGCGACAGCCGCACGCCATCCCCCGCCGGAGTCGCAGGCTCGCGGAAATCTTCTTTTTGCTCGCTGTTTAAGTCACGGGAGACAATTGCGTCACCCGACTCACCGTCGGATGCACTCCGCCGCAAGAGAAGTCTCACAGAGGGTCGGTCGCGTAGCAAAAGCCGCGACCGCTCCGCGACCCCCACCTCTGCTGGAAAGATTAGAGGCTCAGTATTGTCGCTATTTCGAACACCACGGAAGAGCGCTGCATCACCCTCGCCGAGTTCTCGTGAAGGTTCTCCAGTAGTCCAGCCGCAGCGACAGATCGCTGTCATCCCATCACAGCCCGTCGAGCGAATCCGACGCGGCGACAAGCTCAAGTACTACGAGGATTCGAAGGATGGAGTTATTCACATCCCATTGAGGACGCCACCAGACGAACGACCCGGCTCGAGCGGCGCGCGTCGGGAGCCCGAGACCAATAAGACCACGGCAGAGGTGACAAAACATCGCGAGCCTCCTCGCCCAGCTTCTGCCCCGCAATCTCGGCCTGTTTCTGAGCGCGAGTTTGCGCCTCCCGTCTCTCATAAACCTATGCATCGAACTGTCCTACCTGACGGGAGCATTATAATACCTCTTCGCTCACCCACGGAGCGACCGACAGACGCGCGTCTGCCAAGTCCACCGGTCATAGTCTCATCACCACTAAAAGGGACCCACGTCGTCGCGGTGGAAACTCAAAGCAACGCACCCGCCGACGTACCTGCGGCCACTACTCCTACACCTCCTCGGGAAGTCAGTGAGGCAGTAACACCTGCGGACGCGGAGCGGATTGAGTCTGCGCCGACTGCAGACGATGGTCGGAGACGGCGCAAGGAGCGACTCGTGTTCACGACCCACGTCGGCAGCCGTGAGCAGGTATTCTGCACTCAATTCAGCATCACCAAGACTCCGAGCGTGACGAGTGAGATATCAGGTTCCTTCCCGAGCTTCGTCGACGGCGACGAGATGAAGACGACGTCAATACGCGAGGTCGCTCCTGCCGCCGCTTGCAGCCCGGGCGAGCCGGACGCGCGCCGCTCGGCCAGCACGTCGGCGTGCGGCACGGCGGCGGCGCCCAGCCCCGCGTCGCCCTCGGAGCCGGTGCGGGACTCGTCCGAGTCTGATCCGAGCTCGGAGTCGGCGCCGCCGCCCACCGGTGACGAGGTGGAGAAGCGCGGGCTGGTGGTGCAGCAGTCATTCGAGGAGGAGCTGCCGTACGTACCCACCACGCTGCCGCAGGAGCGCTCGGTGGCGCTGCCCATGGTGCCGGTGCGCGAGCGCGGCGGAGTGCTGGTGTCGGGCGTGTCGCGGCCGCGCGCCACGCCCCCCGCGCCCCGCGCGCCTCGCCCCGCGCCCCTGTGCGGGCCGCCGCCCGCCGCGCCGCACGACAAGCTGCGCATCCGCCTGCCGCGCCGGCCCAGCACGGCCGCGCCCACCGCGCGCCGCCCCGACCGCCCGCGCACTCGCAGCGGAAGTGACAGTAAGTTAGGGCTGCCATCAACACTGAACGCCGACCGACACTATACAATGCCAACCCCCCTTTTCGCCTCCTATTGCAATGAAAAACTCTTTCAATTGCTATTTAAGTGTAGGTACGCTATGCCAGCTTTAGCTTAGGGTCTCCACCGACGCGTGACCAGGAGCCGGGTGCGGCCTACTGTACAAGCATTATTTATAACTATTCCTCAATTCAAGTCGGTAGGTTGCTGAAATAAGCAGCTGTGTTTTCAGACAGACAGACGACGTCGCACCATAAGGGCCTGCGCCCACTGATGGTACGGCTTTTTACCAATCCTAATACTCATATTAAAAAAAAAAATAGTTGTAAAAAATCTATGATATTGATAAAACAAATATTGTGCATGCGTTCATATTTATCTCTACTACGCAACCCATCACTGTGCGTGGTCCCACACGAACTTGCCCGGTTTTTACTGTTTTGCTACGGAACTCTAAAAAAACTTACCATTATCAGGTTTCGACTCGCGTCCGAAAACTGAGTGGATAGACTTCGAGGAGGTGCCAGAGCGACGAAAACAGCCGAAACGCATTCAGACACTGCCGGCGGCGGCGGCCAGCGCAGGCGGCGCGGCGGGCGGGCCGGGCGGCGCGCCGGGTGCCGGCGTCGTGTTCAGCTACGTGGAGCCCGAGCACTGCCGCTGCGAGTGTCACGCGCACGGGCGCGACGATGACCAGCTGCCGCTGCTACAGGACGACATGCAGCCGCTGCAAGTCAGGTAAATACTGCGCATTCCATGTTTGGATTGGCCACTACCAAAATATTATGAGATTCGGAACATTATTCGAAACAGCGTGATTCGAATTCATACTAAAGTACCTACACAAAGTTTGGCCGCAACTATAAAGGACGGAAAGCAGAAGCAGGCCCTGGAGGGGAATTACGCACCCTTAATATTGATGAGACCGATTTTTTACTCAGAGGAAACATTAGATTTTTTTCAAAAGTAAAACTGCGTTCAGTCGTTTAAGAAAAGTCGCTTCCCTGAAGCGGCAACCGAAGTAACTCAAATGCGAAAATGAACACCTGTATTTTTATGACACCATTGCAAAGGGTCAACCTTAAGGATCAAATTGCCCTTATAAACTTAGTATCTTAAATTTAAGGAACACTGTGCAGTCTTACAATTAACTACTTACTTAAAAAAATATTAATAAATACAATAGGCGAAGCGCTTCCAAATAAAAAATATTTATCTAGAATAAAATAAAAATACAAAGTAATTTATTCAAATACAAACTAGGCTGAGAATCAGCACTTTTTGAACGTCAAAATTACATAAGACAGTCCCCCAAAACGCCCACCCTTCACCACTTCCTAATGCTTTAGCTGGGAAGAATAAGTGGCGCAACACTCTCGTCAGCAGCACAGCTGTCTGTTCAGTTAGAAGAACAGGATCCTATACAATAGTATGTCATTAACATTACGAAACAAAACATTAAATTATATTATTTGCCATATGTCAGCTAGCACACGCCAATATACCTACCAACAAATACATTGAAAACTAAACTGATACACAAATGATTAACTAGGACATTCGAAGTAAAATTAATTTTTTTTTTTTTCTATATTTTTATTTAGGGGGTTTTTTCATAAAAGAATATGTCACCCCCATTATTGAAAACAAAAAAATCACTTAATATTTAACTTAAATAAACCTACAAAAACTAAGAAACAAGAAAACACTACTCTGACCTTAACTTTAAACCCACCATCACCATCCTAATCAGCATTTTAGCTGCATCAGACAATGGTGAAGCCAAAATACTATTAAAGAAACCTACATTGTAGTACCTATTATTAAACATAGATCGCCTTCGACGCTCAAGCCGACCACACTCCGCTAAAATGTGGTGCGCGTCCTCCAAAATTCCACACACTGTACAATTAGGTGATTCTACTTTGCGCATCATGTAAGCAAAACTATTGAGCGGAATATGACCAGATCGGAGCCTCAAAGCCGTCACCAGTTCTTGCCTGTGTATCCCACCCACATCGAACCACAAAGAACGACAAAGAGAGGGCTGAATAGTCCTGTACCAAATACCCTTTGTCAAGGACCTTTTATCGAAATATTCTGACCAGGACTCAAGACACGAATTTCTTACTATAGGAATTAGTTCGGTATGAAAAGGTAAACAGGAATATTCATAACCATCGGATGCTGCTTCGTTTGCAAGACGGTCGACTACCTCATTACCCTCCAGTCCAGTGTGCGAAGGGATCCACTGCAGTACAACAGTTCGATTTTTAGTTACATTTTCATAAATACATTTTAAAATAGTGTAAGCTATTGGGAGGCCCCTAACAGATAAGGTACATTTAATCAAGTGTAGAAGGGCACTTTTAGAGTCGGTGTAGATGACAAAACGATCCCCGGGTAAAGAATTAATATATGAGAGGGCCTCCGCGATGGCAATCAGTTCCAAATGCATTATAGAAATATTACAAGAAATTTTAAATTTCATAAAGGTACCTGCTTGTATATCTAAAAATGCGGCACCGGAATGATTATCTTTGTGTAAAAAACCGTCTGTATAAATAGAATAAAAGTCGTGATATTGGTGCCGATTCTCTTGTCACAAAATTCTCTAAACTAGACTAAAAATCACCAAAATTTAGTTTATTCTTGTCAAACGACGATTTCCCATTCTGAAATTGACTAAAGTGACACAACTTAACTAAATTTTAGTTTGACAGCACTAAGATTGCACTGAGATTATAATTTAGTGAAAATGGCCATTTTGCTATTCTGAATTTTACGTTTTTCACCAAAAATTTTGATTGTCTTAACTAAATCTGACTATTTTTAATCGCGATTAAAAAGGTGTGGAATAAAATTAGTTGTCATGAACTAAAATTCACACCAACACCTCGACTTCAGATGCAAAAACAGTACTGTATCTTTTTTTCTTTTCTTTTGCTTATATCTCGAAAACGGTGTGTCCTATCGCAAAAATAATGAAAATTTCGACCCCCTTTGCAACTCGTAAACCTATTATACTCAGAGTGTTGGTAATATTTTTTTATATTTTCCATACAAAAAGTAAAAAATTCCATACAAAACAAGTCGAGGCCGCACATAATGCGCGCCTACGGCTCTAAAAAAAGACCACGTGGTACGGCAAACAAGTACCACGTGGAGTCGCAATAATTGTCAAATTTGATTTTAGATGTGTCAAAATTATTTTTAAATTTAGAGATTTTATTTTGCAGAATAGCGTTAAGATTCTCATAGCCAAAAGTAAGGAATTTTAGTGATAGTTTAGTTAGTTTAGTTCGGTGTACAACAGAATCGGCACCATTGTTCATTAAGTGATTTGCAACATAGGGATCTTAAATTTTGCTGGCAATAAAATTGTTTCGGTTTATCAATACTACTTAAGCTAGGTCTTACTATATAAGATGAGTCCACATTGCTGACCCAAGTGTCCATGGAGAACATGTCCAACTGATTACTGCAGTGAATAAGATGTTCTTTTAATAAATTATGGGTTAATATTAACAAAGGCTTTTTCTTGTGAATCCAATAAAGATTATTACAGAGTCCGTTTAAATTTTCAAGAATATTAATTATAGGGAAATTGTTAGACTTAGATTTCAAATAAAATTTACCAGCTAAATATCGACGTCGCACAGACAAAGGGGGCAGCATTAATTCGGATTCCATCACATGAATCGGGGTACTTTTGATGAATCCACCGATCACACGCAGACAAATATTTTGTAACCGATCAAGTTTAGATAAGTGAATGTCTGCACTGTTATCAAATAGGAAACTGGCAAAGTCTATTCGACTACGAACAAGGGCGATGTATAGCCGTCGTAGGTGTATCGGATGGACGCCCCACCCAGGGCCTACCAAGACTCTAAAAATGTTAATGAATTTAAATATTTTTTCACAAATCTCGTTAATATGCTTTTTCCAACGAAGACATCTGTCTAGCCACATTCCTAAATATCTAACATTGTCCACGAGTTCTAATGATAAACCGTTCAAGCGGACATCAATAGCAAACCTACGGTAACCTCTACTGAATAAGCATATTTTACTTTTAGACGGAGAGATGTCTAAACCAACATTTATTAACAAAGAATTGACTAAGTCCAGAGCTGACTGAATCTTGGACTGGCCCTCTAATATCGATGTACATTGTACATAAATTGCAAAGTCATCCGCATATTGGGAGATATTAACATATTTTTCCACACGTTTGCAAATTTCTAGGGTTATCACATTAAAAAGTAATGGTGATAATGGGTCACCCTGAGCTAAACCGCGACCTGAATATCTGCTAAGGTACCTATTACTTGTTTTAATTGTTAACACTCTTTTGTGAAGAAAGTTCCAAAGATATTTACAAATGTAGGATCCAACTTCTAGTTTATCTAAAATATGAATTAAAGTATTATTATCTAAATTATTATAAGCACTATTTATATCTAAAAAGCAACCTAATGTCGAAAAACCGTCGGAAAAACCTGTTTGTATAGTGGAGACAAGACCACTTAAACTATCTAGACAGGACCTACATCTGCGGAATCCTACTGTATTTACTGAGAATATATATTTTTTTTCAAAATACCATTCAAGTCTGCGGTATAGGATAAAGTGAAATATTTTACAAATACAAGATAATAAAGATATAGGTCTAAGGGAGGAGACGTCACTGGGGTCACGTCCAGGTTTCGGGATGGGAATTATAGAAATATCGCGCCACTGCGAGGGTACAAAGCCATGAATTAAAAATAGATTATATAACGTTAACAAAGTATGTTTGCCTTCATCAGGTAAATGTTTGATCATAGAATATGATATGTCGTCGCATCCAGGAGATGTATCCTTGGATTTAATACATTTGTCGAGCTCCTGTATGGAGATCTCACATTCTAAGACAAGGTTTTCTTTGTGGATGGTTGGAGATGCTGGGGAAACATAATCTGGTGTAAGAGAATGCAACAAATCCTCAGCACTTTGGGAATCCACGTAACGTCTGGGTGAACGGTATCCTTTCTGCCATTTCATTTTACGCCACATATCACTGGACGTAGTGGACTCGTCAACTGAAGAACAATAATTATGAAAGTCTTCTCCTCTAGCCAGTCGGATCAGTCTCTGTGATGTGTTTATGCGGTCTTTTAGAACATCTAAGTTTTGAGGAGTTGGATTACGTCTAAAAGTAGCTAAAGCTAGCCTACGCCGGGCTACAGCTTGTGAAAGGCTAGTGGACCAGTAAGGTTTTGGAGAAAATGTTGAGGAAGGGTTTTGGTTAAATTTGTATAACGGAATGAATTTATCGGCAGCCTCGTTAAGAGTATCTAAAAATAAATCATAGGCTTCTTGAAGGTCACTTGGTAAACTAAATGTGTGAAATTTTTTATTTAAATATTTGGTATATGAAGCCCAATCAGCTTTGCGGAAATTTCTTTTTGTGACGGGGTGATGAGAATAATTAATCAATGTTGAAATTTTAATGATTAAATGGTCACTGCCTAAATTTTCGTTTAAAACAGCCCAGTTGCATTGAAGTGCAATATCCATGGATGCAAAAGAAATAGCCGGGGAAGACTGTTGTAGAATTGAGTTAACTAAACGAATCCGTGTATGTGTCCCATCGTTCAATGAGAGAAAGTTGCTTTCCATGAGTGCATCGTAGATATAAGTACCTCTTTGATCAGTTTTATAGGACCAACTGATATGATGGGCATTAAAATCGCCTAAAATTAGGGTTCTGGATGGCCACAATGAAAAAATATAATCCCAGTCTTGCTGAGTTGTGGTTGTAGTAGAGGTACAATAGACGGACACAATGTTTTCTATTGGATGACAATTAAATAGTTGGACACATATTATCTCAATACCTTTGTTGTGGAGAGTTATTCGTCTCCGTTGAGCCTGAACAGATTTGTGAACTAGTGGTAGTCCACAGCCACACCGCCGTAGGAGTCGTGACGGTCTGCCCGAAAAAGTTCGTAGCAACTAAGTTTGAATAAAGATTCTGTATCGAGCCATGTTTCACTAAGGGCAGCAATATGGACCTTTTCTTGGCGTAGTAATTCTAAAAAACAAGCGCTCTTAGGTCGAATACTCTGAGCATTCCATTGAAGTATATTTAGCTTATTGGAAGTTGTAGAAGTCATTGTGATTGGATTAAATTAAACAATGCTTTAATCCACGACCATTCTGAAATAAAGCCTACCACCACTGACGTAAACCATTCTAGGCACAATTTTATAACCGAGCAAATTTTTTCTGACATGCTGAATTGCCGGAGGAAGATAATTTCCTTTAAACGAGTCAGTAATTTGTTAAAAGGCGGACACTGATTTTCTTGTTCCTTACTATCCTGGGGTGTAAATTCTTCCTCGTCATTGGTGCTCAGAAATATCCAGTCATCTTGATCAGGGCGATTTTTGTTCTTTGGAGCCTTCGAAGGATTTTTCGCTGGATGCTGTTGAGTCTTTTCATTATGTATTGTAGCCTTTGTTTTAACGCTTTGTGCATATGACGGACGAATCGAGAGTTCAAAGGGGGGGGTTATAGAACTTGAAGCGTCATGGGGAAGCGAGGGAAATAAATCTCGATTATCGGTTATTATTTTCGGATCTTGTTGGGCAGTACAATCGGGGGGATTTGTAGATTCCGGGGGTACATAACACTCTAGGGCATTCCTGTACGTGCACCTAAACTCAGCCATAATTTCTCGCAGCTTTCTTTCCTTCTTATAGGTAGGGCAGGATTTACTCATAGATATGTGATCGCCACCACAGTTAACGCAAGTAAACGATTCGGTGTCACATCTTTCATGGGGTCCCCCACATCTGGGGCATTTCGTTTTTTTTTCCGGGCACATCTTCCGTGTATGCCCCAATTTCCAACATTGAGAGCATTGAGACACTTGGTGAATATATGGCAGAACCTTAACCTCTATGTCACACACATGTACAAACGCCGGTAGAAAGTTGCCATCAAAGCATAACCGAATAGTTTCACTCGGACACCAACCAGAAACTCCTTCATCCCTATTGCGACGGTTTAACCTTTTAAATGATAACAGCTTAGCAGGAGAGGGGCATGAAATATTATCCATGATTTCTTCATCATTGAGGTCTAGATCTACGTATTTTATAAGACCATAGCATGTTGAAATTTCCAGGGCTTTTTGAAACCTCCAACCTTTCGTTATGAGACTTTCACAATCAAATAGGGTTTTAGACGCTGCTTCATTTTCGAACTGCAGGCGTACTTTATATGGGCTTACATATTTTATTTGACAAATTTTACCAATCTTATTTTCTTTTAATATCCGTGCCATTGAAAATTGTTTAGGAAGTTGATCTTTGTAAGAAATGTAAACTTCAAATTTGTCCTCTTTTGTCTGACTATTACGACGCGACTTTTTTCCCTTAACTTCAGTCCACCTCTCTTCCTCACTACTGTCAGTTGGTTCTCGTAGTCGTTTCGATGTTCTTATCAAATCTTCCTCCTCCTCGCAAACCTCAATCGTATCCAGATCATTCAATAGATCATGCAAGTTATTTGAAATGGGTGAGTCACCGCGCGCCGGAGCGCTAATATCGTTAACTGCCATAGCGTAAATAATATCTAAGCACGCAGCCGAGAAGCCCCGGCGGCCGCGCGGCGCAAGCGCACGCGGTCACTCGTGGCGCGACGACCGACGGCGAAGTGGACGAGTGCGCGCGCGCAAGGGGGACACGAGTGGTCGTTCTCCGACACAATAACGCGACTAGTCCGCTCGAGTGCCGAGGCGGGAGTGAAGTAAAATTAATAAATAGTTAATTACTAATAACAATAACAAAACTATGGTCAGCAAGTCGACCTGTCACCAGAAGCAGCACCCATTCACGAGCATAACGCCCAGATCAGCTACTACCCTCCTCGCCATATTTGAGGGACAACCTGATCCTCGACACTACCGCAAGCATTGCCTCTAAGGGAGAGTGACAAACTTGCTGGGGGTGGTCAAAAGAATAACATGATTAATTGTCGAGGTCGCAGACTACCCACCTAATGCAATACAACTCATTAAAAAAAAAACATTGAAATGAGTAGAATAAGTCAATAATAAATGAAAATTAAATTAAATTGACTAATATAGTCAAATAAAATAAACAATTATATTAACTCATATAACTTGTTAGTAGGTACGCTAATTCTGGAGAAAGAACATAAATTATCTTGAGTTAATCACAGCAAGCAAATATTCTTATCGTATATTATGTAGTCGTTGATAGAATAGTATACTTACCTTTGAACAAAGGTTGGATTTTACTTTAGCAAGTCTAACAAAGTAGAGGAAAGTTTGATATAAAAGTTTATACCAAGACCAATAAATGAGTTATGATTTATGAACCATATGAAGCCGGTGAAAGGGAGGGTATAGTCCCAGTCGCCCCCGCATGGATTGCCACCAGGTGGCAATTGGGAGAAAAAAATCCCAGTTGCCACCGGGTGGCGACTGGGACCTTATTGCCCCCACTTCAAATCGCTGTACATTGCGGCGTGGATCGCCAAACCCCCTCATCGCTATATTTCTTACGGCCGCGATGACGGGGTTGGCGGTCACATTTCCAATGTGGTTTTATTAGTAGAAATAAATGCATAATATTTAAATGGCATAACAAGTATTAGACAAATATTTAAGCCCCGTAATAATCATTACACATGATGACATTATATTTAAGCGCCACAATAAATTGTTTTCGAAGAATTTTTGCGTGCTTTAGCATCAAATTTGTATTTGCATTAAAAAAGAAATTGTACTACCTAATTATAATTATATAGTTTGATTATTAAACTTGTTTTTAATTCTAATACTTACCTACTTATTAGCTTTCTGGCTGTCGATGTCGATGGGTGCGCAATGTTTGGTATAATAAGAATAAACTTATTTATTCTGTGCATGGTTTTTTTTTTCTGTGCATGGTTGATGGTGGGCTAGGTCGACGGAGCCCCGCTGCGCGGGGCTCCTACTTCAGTGTGGTTTATAAAAAAATAACCACGAAGGGGATGGCGGGGTCTATTCGCTCGCTTCGCTCGCTCACACGACCCCGCCATCCCCTTCTAACCTAACCTGTCCGAGTCGGGGTGCGGGGTTTGGCGATCCACGCCGCAATGTACAGCGATTTGAAGTGGGGGCAATAAGGTCCCAGTCGCCTCCCGGTGGCAACTGGGATTTTTTTCTCCCAATTGCCACCTGGTGGCAATCCATGTGGGGGCGACTGGGACTGTACCAAAGGGAGCACGTAGTTTGTCCTTGTTGTCGTGTTTGTTTGTTTTTCAAATATCGCAGCATCATGCTGAGATAGGAGTCTTTTTAGTCTCGCACAGGTCTTCTCTTTATTTTTTATTGTTTCAATGATTTTGTTAGTTTAATATTCTTTTTTTTATTGTTTGTATTTCCTGTGCGTGACCCAAATTAAATATGTTTTTATTCTTTCTTATTTCTAGTTTTAATATTATGAATATCACTGTTTTTTGTGTATAAGTGTATATTTTGCCTAATATACACGGTGACATTTGAATCACAGTTTTGCTAGAACAAACTTTGTTCAGACCATGGTCTACAACCATTCTATAGCATCCAATAGAAAAATAAAACGTCATTGGTTTTCTATAAAAACACAAAAAGGCAATATTAAAAATGTCGGGATTATCGTTACGCCCTACAACACAGACATAGCGGCTGCGCCGCGCGGCGCTCGCGTCTTGAATGCAATATCGCTACCACGGAGCAAATACAAAGATCGCTACCGTGATGAGTACTTTGAAGTTACGGTTAATGTTTCAAACATTATTACACGTTTGAGCAACATAAGACTAATTTGAGAACTACTAGATTAGATTGTTTTAATAAAATATTTGATGCTGTAGAATGGTAGTAGACCATTCATGGTCTAAACAACGTTTGTTCTAGCAAAACTGTGATTCAAATGTCACCGTGTATAAGATGTTGGCGAAGATGAATTGTGATGCCACCATGAGAATACCAATATCTTAAAAAAAAAACTCTCAGAGTAACTCTGGCACCTAGCTGGTAAATTGCTTGAACAGCTCGTTTTTGAAGAACTATTAATATTTTGAATATCAGCGGATTTGCCCCACAGCAGAATGCCGAAGGATACAACGTTATGAAAATAACTAAAATAGACTAGACGAGCTGTATCAACGTCAGTGTATTGTCTTAGTTTGCTGACGGCGTAGGCGGCCGAACTAAGCTTTCCCGCTTGGCTTGATTTGTGTGATCCCCACTGAAGCTCGGCATCAACTGTTATGCCCAGAAATACTGCCGAGTCTACAGTTTCAAGCACCTCTTTATCTAAGACGATGTTGGGTCCTAGATTCCTAACATTCGGTTAGGCGAACTTTATAAATTTCGTTTTCTTGGCATTGAGAACTAGGTTATTTGTGGTAAACCAATCCGTAACCATTGATAGTGCACTGTTTACGTCATCAACATCTTGTCAATTTCTGTCTACTTTAAAGATAATAGAGATATCATTAGCAAACAGTACAACGTCACAGATATCCGTTAAATAGAATGGTAAGTCATTAATATACACCAAGAATAAGAATGGACCCAGTATTGAGCCTTGAGGTACATCTAACTGAACTGGTAGCCCGGAAGATTTCACATCATTAACATCTACACATTGGTGCCTATTATGTAAATATGAGTTTATTACGTTGAGAGCTTCGTTTTGAACACCGTAATGACGTAGTTTACGCAAAAGCGAGTCATGGTGCACGCAATCAAAGGGTTTGGAGAGACCACAGAAAACTCCAATAGCATTTTGCGGGTTCTCCCATGCGGTAAACATGTGTTGCAGCAGAGCAACACCCGCATCTGTAGTCGACCGACCGTTTGTAAAGCCATATTGTTGTGTTAATTTAAATTAAAATGTTAAGTTAAATTAAAATGTCATAGCAACTGCTTGAGTAGGTATTAACTATTCAAATATTTTACTAAATGCAGGTAAGATAGAAATAGGCCTAAAATTGCCAACGTTCATTTATTTATTTTTTTATTTATGTACCTACACACAGTAAAACAGATACAGATACGAATATTAGAATTGAGTATAAAGGTACTGCTTATTTCTTAAGAAATTTCTTCCAGCAGACCCGCGAAAGGAGATAGGAAAAAGAAATGTAGACAGTAGTGTGTGAGAACAAGAAGAGAAGAATTTGGTTTAGTGACTAAACTAGAATATTAAATACACCTACTTATAATGCAAAAAAAACGTTATTTTGATTACCAGATTTAAATAATGGTATGACTTTCCTACTCTTCATGCGGTCAGGAAAAGTTCCTAAAACAACACATTTATTAAAAGTAACAGCTAAATAGGGGGCTATGGTGTCAATTATATTACTTAAAAGTTTAATGTGAGATGCCCCAGTAATCAACAGTGTTTTTAGACTTAAGTGTGTTATACGTAAATACTAACAACATCACGAGGTGTTACATGTTTGCTACATAGCGTAGTCGCGTACTACTAATGCAAAAGGTTTTCAGCTTTAGGCGGGGACTAATTTAAGGAGAGAGTCGTAGTTATTACCTATAACTACGACTCTCTCCTTAAATTCGTCGTGTGTTGGCAAAACTCAGTAAACGCTTCAGCTACGTCAGCGGCTTTATTACCTAATTTGATGTCGACCATACCTTCTAATCATTTTACCTGTTTAACCAACTTACCCGTTTCATTGCTAATAATTTTCCAAGTGGGTTTCCTCTATTATTGGAAATTTTAATTGTATCGCTTAAAAATTTAGATTTAGCATAAACAAATATTTTAAAATAATGTTTAATAATTTTTGACATACTCTAGGAAAGGAGTATCAAAGCTGTAATTTTGGAACCATATAACTCGTATAGTCTCGCTCTACTTTTATAAATACCTGGAGTAGCCCATTGATTGAAGCCAACGGAGGTGCCATTAATGTCAATGGTTTTGGTCTAGAAAGTAAATTGGTATTCTTTTTGCATAACATAAAAAAGGGCTCTATAGATTTCATTAGGATTCTCGTGTTCTACTATAGATGGTATAATTGTATGAGCTATATTATTAAATACAACTAGCTGTATAAGGCCTGCATTCTATTTTATGCGGCTTTTTATGTAATGGCATAGGGAAGCCAGCTAATAATCCACAGTGGTCAGACGTTAAGTCACATAGCACTGATTTATTTTTGGCATCGCAAGCAATTACATATTATCAATATAAGTCAACGAAGATGCCGTGATCCTAATTGGTTCAAAAAACATGTTAATTAATTAAAAGGACCTAAACAGGTTGAGAAGTCTAATACTTAAAGAAGTAACATCTAAAATATAAATATAAAAAAAAAAAAAAAAAAAAAATATTAAGATTTTAACTTATTGACTGAATCCTTTATTACCGATTCGAAACAAATAAAATCAAAATATAAAATAGCGTCACTGTGACAACAAGTTCTGTTATAAAGTAACATATTAAAATTATAATTATATAGGCTTTATAGGCTTTTTTTTTTTTTTAAGGATGGGAAATCATCAAATGACCCCTCCCGCTCTGGGTGGAGCGGAAGGGAGTGTCAGACTCTTACTGACTAAAACCCACCCGTGTTCCTTCCTTGGCCCTTTATGTTCCGGATCAGCGGTACCCCTTTCGGATGATCCCGCTTTCCCGGCAGGCTTGGGCCTAGTGGGCCCCCTATTCGATGCTGACATCTCTTTGAGGTGCGCGTGGAACACGTACGCGCCGTCCAGCATTGGTCTGGTCCTGATCGGACGGTGAGCTACCCATTACTCACTGCCCGCAGGCCCGCGCCTACGGTGGTCGGGAGTCGTCACGCGGCTCCCGACGCCCGGAGCGTCCACCGCGGCGGCTTGGACGGGAGACTCTCTCCCTCTCCCGTCCCGCCACCTCCTTCGCTAGCATGACTGCTTCGCAGAAGGAGGCGACTGCCTCCCACTCCCCCTCGCCCCGGACCATGGCTTGAACCAGGGCCGGGCGTGAGAGGTCGCCGCCGCTGCCGATCGCCTCGACGAGGACACGGCGGTGCTCCGCCCATGCAGGGCAGGCCCCCACCGTATGCTCCACCGTGTCCTCGGGGCGATCATCGCAGTGGTGACACCCGGGCGTTTCCTCCCGCCTGATGATGTGCAGGAACCTCCCGAAACACCCGTGTCCGGTGAGGACCTGCGTCAGGCGGTAGGTGAGGACGCCGTGACGCCTCTCTAGCCACTCCTCAAAGAGGGGTCTTACCGCCGCTATCGTGGCGTGCCCTGCGCTGGGTTGCGACAGTCGCTCTTTCCATACCGCCATGAGATCGCGCCGGAGATCCGTCCGCTTCACCGCGATTTGCCGCGGAAGCGGGGTTTCCCCCCGGCGTAGTGCCTCCGCGCGCCACTCATACAGGCGCGCGAGGAGTATCGCCTCCAGATCCCACGGCGGCAGTCCGGCAAGGAGGCTTGCCACCACGCCCGAGATCGTGCGGTAGCCCCGGATCAGCCTTACGGCTACCACCTTTTGGGGCGCGTTCAGATAGTGGGCGGCTCTCCGCCGCAGTGAACGCGCCCACATCGGGGCCCCATATGTAGCCATACACCGCACGACCGTGCGCCGTGTGACCGCACGACCCCCGCGTAAAGCCTCCGGCAGGAGGCGTTTGGACCCCTCAGGTTGGGCAGGAGCCGCTTGAGGGCAGCCCCAGTCCGTTCCAGTTTGGGGGCCAAACGTCGGAAGTGCTCCACGAAGTTCCACCGACTATCGAGCACGAGTCCTAAGTACTTCATCGTGGACTCGACGCCGATGTGAACCCCTCCTACCGTTAGTTGGGATCCCGATGGTGGCCTGTTCCGGGGCCCATGGAAAGACATGGCCTCGGACTTGTGCAAAGCCACCTCGAGACCCAACTGCCGGATCCGCCGCGCCCAACTGCCGCGCGGAGGAGTTGGCCGCTGAAACGAAGAAGAAGAATATCAGGTTCTTCAGTAAGCGGCCAAGATCAGTGGACGGCCAGGGGTCGTCCTCTGATGGCGAGAGAGCCTCGGCTCGAAAAATCCCCACCGGTAGGCGGGGAGGGGGGGTCCAAGAGCGAGGCAGGGGGAGGGGGCTCACAGCCCGGGAGGCAGCGGAGCTAGCGGAGGAACCCGCAAAGGAGGGGTTCACTGGTCGTGCAGTCGCTTCGGGGCCCTCAAGTGACGAGGCGAGCCTGTCGAGTGGCCCCGACGACAACGGCGACAATGACAATGAGGCCTGTACAACCAGCCTCAAGGAGGTAGTGGAGGCTGAGGTTCGGAAGGTGACCCTGAAGAAGATCAAGTCGTCCAAAAGTAGGGCCGTGGTCGCGGCAACGGCCTCCATCATGGCGGCGGTGGAGGCAGCTAAAATCGACGGGCCTTCGGGCGGCGAAGTGGCCGAACTACGGGCGGAGGTCGCTCGCCTGACGGCCGCCATGAAACTTCTCCGGGAGGAGAATGGGAGGCTCAGGGAGGACCTGGCTGGCCTGAAGGCCACCGGCAGCGGGCAGCTGTAACGGCTCCATTGAGACTCCTCCAGGCGAACATCAACCACCGCGCCTGCGCTCAGGACCTGTTGCTCCAGAGCATGGCACAGTGGTCGATTAACATTGCCGTGGTCGCTGAGCCGTATTTTGTCCTGCCCAGGGATGACTGGGTTGAGGACCTGAGCGGCTCAATGACCATAATTGCGTCGGCCGCCGCCGGCACCCCATCCCTCGAAGGTGTCACGAAGGGACAGGGGTGCGTAGCAGCACGGTTCGGGGAGATAGTAGTAGTGGGAGTGTACTTCTCTCCGAGCCGAACTCTCGCCGAGTTCCAGAACGTCGTCGCCGGGTACCTTCGCTTCCCCGTGCTAGTGCTCGGGGACTTCAACGCCAAAAATCCGGCTTGGGGTTCCCATTACACTGATGTGCGGAGCAGGATGGTGGAGGACTGGGCTCTGGAGACAGGCCTGGTCGTCCTAAATCGGGGTTCTGTCCCCACGTGTGTGCGGATGCGGGGTGAGTCTGTGGTGGACATCTCGTTTGCCAGCCCCGCTCTGTCACAACGTGTCATTGACTGGCGCGTCATGGAGGAGGTGGAGACCTACTCCGACCACCGGTATATCCGGTGCGACGACTCCGCCCAGACCTCTAGCGCGCCGGTCCAACAGGCCCCGAGTGGTCCGCGGTGGGCGCTGAAGCAGTTGGACCGGGAGGCTTTATAGGCTCACTGCAACATGCAATTCACTACAAAAATGCCTAGGAAATATTGTAATGTCAAACCCTGGATTACACCCAGGTCTCGTCCGTTGTTTATGACATAGAGACAAATTGCTTTTGAAATCTAAACTCGCACCTGACAACGAGATACTCAGCATTACGTACAAAAGATATAGGAACTTCTGTAATAACCTTCTGAAGAAAATAAAAATCCAACATGATAAATATGAGCTTCAATCAGCAGGAAGAAATAGTAAACTAGTCTGGAAATTTGCGGCATTTGGTTTCACACCGCACCTTCCGCGATTCTTCGCGAACTACCTTGGCGATCACCGGCAGTACGTTGAATATGGTGGATACGTCTCCAAGCCATATTTCACGTTTTCGAGGGTGAGTCAGGGTAGCAATATCGGTCCATTGGGCTTCATTTTGATGGTTAATGATCTACCGGAAGTTGTAAAGGAGGCGAAGTGTCTGCTGTTCGCAGACGACCTCAAGTTGTTCCTGTCGGTAGCAGATACTTCGGACTGTGAACGGCTTCAACAGGATATTGATAGGGTGATGCAGTGGAGCCTAGATAATAAGTTAGGTTTTAACGTTTCCAAATGCTGTATAATGAGCTACACTCGCGCGCTGCATCAGTATGAGATGGAAACCGCAGTCATGTCACGAGTCCCGCATGTGCCAGCATTAATGTTTCGTGAGCACATCTTGGACATATGCAGCAAGTCCTTCCGAAATCTTGGATTCATACTTAGGCAGTGCAATGACTTTCATAATACGGCAGTGGTTAGAATAATGTACAATGCGCTGGTACGGAGCCGTCTTGAAACGAGTGCGATCGTGTGGAACCCCCATGAGGCCAAATATAGTCTAATGGTGGAAAGAATCCAAAACAAATTCACTCGGTTTTTATTTTTTAAGCAGTACGGCGTCTATCCCTTCTTCCCGCTCATGTACCCGAGTCTCTTTGTAAAAGAGATGGTAGGGTACAGCAGGCTGGCGGTGCGGAGGGACGTCGCTCTGTGTAGCTTCGTGTTTCGGGTGCTGTGCGGCTGGCTGCACCACCCCGATCTGTTAGCAGAGCTGGGGATGCGCGCGCCACCCGGTTGCGGGGGCGCGCGTCGCCCCACGCCTACGCTGCAGGAGCCATCCTCTAGGACTAACCAGAACAAGTTTGCCCCCTTGTCACGCGCCATAAGACTGTAAAATATTATTTCAGATGAGGTAGATATATATTTCACTGCAGCCTGATGAGGTTCACAGTAGTAGCACTAAGGTGCATTGAGAATCTTTAGAGATCATGATTGTAAATTGTGGGTATTTTTATTTATTATTTCAATGTATGTTAATTGTTCTTTATCCTAATTGTATTTTTGTAAGTGAGTTATAGGTATGTGTATCTTGGTAGTAACATCGCATTGGCGTTATAGCTGTTAAGGTGTTATTTGCATAATTTTAAATAAATAAAATAAAATAATAAAAATGTCTGTCAAATGGAGTTTTTCCTAGCCTGCTTGAAAAAGCATTGGTCATCCCTGTATTCAAATCTGGAGACAAGGACTGCGTTAATAACTACAGGCCTATTTCAGTCTTAACAGGCCTCTCAAAAATTCTGGAAAGAATTATTAATAATAGGTTAATAAAGTATCTTGAGGACAACAAATTACTTTCAGATAGTCAATTTGGTTTTAGACCAAAAAGATCAACCTGCCAAGCAGTACACAAATTGACAAATTATGTTACTACATATCTGGATAATGGCTTGCATTGCATGGGAATTTTCCTGGATCTTGCCAAGGCTTTTGACACTATTTCTTGCTATAAACTATTGCACAAGCTTGAAACACTTGGGATAAGAGGAACACAACTCCTACTTTTTCTGATAACCTTAGAAATCGTCATCAGTGTGTAAAACTCGGTCAGTATAAAAGTTCAGAACTTAAAAACAGCTGCTACGGCATTCCACAAGGAAGTATTTTGGGACCTACGTTGTTTTTAATTTACATAAATGAACTGTGCAATCTGAAATTAGCAGATGGTATCATAATGTCATATGCAGATGATACAGCCCTATTTTTTTCGGCTAAATCACGAGAGGAGGTCTATGAATATGCTCAGAGTGGCTTTAACATTGTATCAAGTAGTTTATGCGGCCTACCCAAATGTCCTTTCATTAGTATTGTTCGTCGAATCGTTAAGCTCCTGAAGTTCTGAGTTGAGCTGCACGGTTACTGACAAATGCGTGCACTCACTGAACCGGTCCTCTTAATTTGCGTGGTTCTTTCCTCAAAAGACCATTTTAGACACCAATCTACATGGTCCTCAAAGATTATGTACGAACATTTATATACACATTGACATTGATGAATTTTATACATACAATGACGTGAGTATTTACTTTGTAAAGTATTATATTATTTTAATTATTGCGAATGTGAAGATTATGTGGGTTATTACTTTTTTTTTTTTCTTAGTTAGTTTCACGATCTGGCAGCTTGAGTAATTTATGCGGCCTACCCAAATATCCTTTCTTTGGTATTGTTCGTCGAATCGTTGTGCTTCTTTAGTTCTGAGTTGAGCGGCAAGATTACTGACAAATGCGTGTACTGACTGGACAGGTCCGCTCAATCTGTATGGTTTTTCCTCAAAAGACCGTTTCAGATAACAATCTACATGGTCTTCACATGATCTGACCAAGATTATGTCTGGACTTTAAAAGAGACAGTGACCTCTGAGTTTGTTTCGGCCTTTCTTCTCAGAGTAGTCAGATAGGAAACGCCGACCTCATCTAGTTTTTAAAATATGATTGACGTGTAAAAGTGTTTGTACAAACCTACTTACAGAAATAAAATCATTTATCAAATTGGCTTCGTATGAATCTACTAACAATAAATGCAGATAAAACCAAGTATATTCTATTTAGAATGAGGAACACTGTTAAACCACTTACTAACCTTACCATTTATGCTCATAACTGTACGACAGACGGTGACGCTGCTTGTTCGTGTCCTACTCTAGCTAAAGCCGATCACATGAAATATTTAGGTGTCACAATTGACGCAAATCTAAATTTCCGTAAACACATTGATTTACAATGTACTCGAGTTCGTAAACTCATATAAATATCTTTAAGAATTTACGCCACATTGCTGACTTTAAATTAATTAAACCGGTATATTTAGCTTTATTATTATCTATACTTACATACAGCATAACTTCATGGGGCGGCGCTGCAAAGTCTATTTTACTCCCTCTAGAACGTGCTCAAAGAGCAATTCTAAAGGTAGCCACCTTTAGGCCTTCCAGATTCCCTACACACCAGCTTTACATTGCATGTGAGCTAACAGTACGCCAATTATTTATACTGCACATCATATTAGAGCAGCACGTTGAACTCGCTTACAAGCCAGTACCTTCTGACAAGAGAAGGATAGATTTGGTCTGCATAAAGCCTCAAACTAGACATGCCTTTGTAAACCGATTCTATGTCTATTTAGGATTTATACACGGTGACATTAGAATCACAGTTTTGCTAGAACAAACGTTGTTCAGACCATGGTATACAACCATTCTATAGCATCCAATAGAAAAAAAACGTCATTGGTTTTAACAACAATTGGTTTTAAAAAAAACACAAAAAAGGCCATGTTAAAAAGTCGGGATTATCGTTACGCCCTACAACACAGACACTGCGGCCGCGACGCGCAGCGCTCGCGACTCATTAAGTAGTTGAATGCCTTATCGCTACCGCGATGAGTACTTTGATGTTACGGTTAATGTTTCAAACATTTGAGCAACATAAGACTAATTTGAGAACATATAGATTAATTTGTTTTAAAAACACATTTGATGCTGTAGAATGGTAGTAGACCATGGTCTAAACAACGTTTGTTCTAGCAAAACATTGATTCAAATGTCACCGTGTATAATAAGCTCAATATAATACTTAATATTTACAGTGCCGGTTACAAACATTGTAGTCTGAAGATACACGAATATTTGGGTAAACTTGATTACACAGACACAGAAAGACTTCTAGAAGTACTTCAATAATGATGTAGTTATTTAATTGGCAACTTTTATTTGTATTTAGTACCCAGTTAGGATATTATTATGGTATATCGCTTTGTATGGGGATTGTTGGGTTCTGAGAACCAATGAAAGACACAGTAATAATTTCAACTGATTAATTTATTATATTTATTTGGCAGGAGAGGTGTGTGTGCACTCTCGCTTGCTCCAGACGGAACACTAACGTCTAAACTATATTAAAGTTATGCACAGTGTAAATATGTATTAAAGAGTTAAAGACTCTCAAACTACTTAAGTGGGACGGATATATTTTGTTATATTCCAATAGGGATGGCCTGAAACACAGGTTTTTATTAACCTAGCTCAGGCAGGTCGCCACAAGATAGAATGTCAGTACCAACGCACCTTTCCTAAGTAATTAAAAACGAATAAATTAAACTAGCTTTTATATAAGTATTTAAGCCAATCTGTTAAGAACTTGGTACTACTAAGTATTTATAAGTGTTTAGACTTTGTAAAAGGACCTAAATAAAAGTTATTATTATTAATATTATAAGTGCGCCTATTTTGCTCATCAGGGAAATATTGAGAATGAGTCAAGGCACAGAAAATAAATTTACAATTATTGGTCTCATTGAGATGTAACATCACATGGACACATTCAGTTATGTCCTTAAAGCTTACAGTTTATTTATTTATTATTAAGGCACATCAACAACATAAACAAATAACAGAGAACAGAGACATGGACTAGTGTTTACGTCAATTACAGACGTGCACAGCATTCACAACGAAATAGAAGAAAAAACACAGTATTCACATTTCAAAAAACAAAAAAAAAAAAACATTATAGGAACTAAAGCTCTAGCTACAATCTCGGTAGTAGAGAGAATATCCACATCGACCTAAACATTGACTAATTTATATGACCATAATGCCTTGGAAGGTAGGTAGGCCTTTGATGTGGGATGCACCGTGTGTCGACACCCTTGCGCCTTCCCATCTTCCTAGCACGGCGGGCTGTTCTGGGGCGGCTGCTCCAGGTGCAGAAAACCTCAAACGGCGCAAATACTCACATCTTTTAGGAACTTATGTGTTTGAGCCGTTTGGGGTTAAAACACTAGGGCCATGGGGTCCGAGTGCCCACTTAGTTTTTCGAGACATCGCCAAGCGGTTGGTCGACTCTTCACGTGACCAGAGGGTTGGCCTATTTCTTGGCGAAAGAATCAGCATTGCCATACAACGTGGCAATGCTCCAGCCTTTTGGGCACTTTTCCTGTTGACAGCGATGCGGATGAATTTTTCGATGCCCTTCGATTTTTTTTATATACTTATACGGTGGGCTGCATCAATTGGTTACCCCAGTTGTACCTATTAAAATTAACTTTGAAGGGGGGTACCCGCATCGTGACGCTGACTGTAGGTACATATTATTATTTTAAGACTTAGCTTTGTAATGTATGTAAATATTAGTTTAGATATGTTGACTAATTATATTATTTTGTTTCGTTGTCTTCAGTGTTCCCGTCATTTATAATCTTAGATCTAAAACGCGTGGGATGCTCGCGGAAGATATCCAAATCATAAAGATTGCAAAATTGTTGTACGTGGACGTTAGCCTAGCCAGCGGAGCATTCATATCTAAGTTGGTTTTATGACTAGGGACATTGAAAAAGGACGTAGGTACATTTTCTCCGGTCATTAAGTTTAGGCACGTTTATTTCAATGCGCTCGAGAAGTCCGTCAAATTTAAAAGAATCGTCAACTCAAGCTTAATAAGTCTATCATGCGTTAGCGTAACTTGACAGGAAGAAACGCAGTCGTTCATCATACGAGCATCTCGCACTGAAGTCAGTAGCAAGGAAATCAAGTTGCCGCGTAAAGGATCGTTGATTGACTCGATACGATTAGAATGAACCATATACCTAATGCGGATTCCATATGACACTCCCGAACTCGAATACGCTACTTATAAAGTACGGTCTTGGAGGCTGTTTGTCTAAATCCCTTAGTGTTACGTCTGATGAAACCCAACATTTTATCAGCATTTAGCATTTTTGGACAATGTCATCACAATGCGGAACAAAACTTAATATGTATAAGTATATTAGTTAAAAATCATTAATTCAGTATTAATAATTGTACAAATATATTTGCACGCCATGAGAAATGGCAGACATGTCGTGAGCCACTTATTTTTCGAAGATCTTGCATGCATGTATTGATTTTAATTCTGTATGTATACACATGTTTGAGCAAATAAAATTTCTTTCTTTCTTTCTTGAATTAGGAATCACACCCAGGTCACGAAGTTGTTCAACTACAGCAATCCCTACGGTATTGATGTGGTAACTTGATTCAAACAAGTTTCTCTTCCTTGTATACCGAATAAACAGTTAAATTATTCCCATATAATTATAGAACTGGTCTTTATTTATGTCAATCTAATATTACTAATTAATTGGCTAATACTGGCACCGGGTAAACAAATATTAATTACATATTGATGCGAACACTGATTCAATATTATATGCTACCATTATATACTACCAAAACTTTGACCAAATGTAGTGTGAATCATTTTTTTATTTTTTTTATTTATTTATTTTATCATGTTTTTAATACTTTTATTATCATCATTAATACAGCTACCTACTGGCTGAGCCACTGAGGGTGAGGGTGTTTATAAGTTGAGGCTGGGGTGCCTGGGAGCGGCATGTCGATTCTGTAAAAATCTCACCGTGAAGTGAACACTTAGGTGAAGTGAGCGTGGAGTGAGCTATCAATGTCATCCCACTGATGCTAGAGGTTGACCAAGCATTACATTTACAATCATAGTCGAGATTTTAATTTTTTTGTATGCTAATTCTGTTGATCATTTTATATTATTTCAAAGCTAGTATTTAAGTGGCTAAACATTACCTACAATTTACGGGTTATTTTTTAAATAAATCAGCAAAACAGAAATTCAGTTCGAAACTCAAATAAGTTCTTTAATTTTTTTTCCTAAACGAACTAAGTACTAAAGAAAATGCGCAGGACGTTGTTTGTTAATATGACTATTGTTGCTGTTTTCATGGTTTTCGAGGTTGCTAAAGCCGAAAGTGAGGTCAAAATGATAATCAAAGATGGCTGACCGTCATTTTTGATTTTCATTAAAAAAAAAACAAAATTGAGTTACTGACTGAATTTCTGTGTTGCTGTTTTATAAAAAAAAAATCTCTAGATCATAATATTTAGACACTTGATTAATAGCTTTGAAATAAACATAATTAACATTAAAAACTTAACTAAAATCTTGATGATGATTGTAAATGTAATGCTTGGTCAATCCCTAGCATCAGTGATACTACACTGGCAGCTCACTCCACGCTCACTTCACCTAAGTTTTCACGGTGAGATGGTTACAGAATCGCAATGCTGGCACAGCTGAAAGAGAGGTTATTTGTAAGAGACTCATTTACCTCTCTGCAACTACTTGACCAGGTCTGCCAACTCATTAGCCTCCTGCATGCGCTTATTTAGGTCTTTATGAGAAGCCTCATATTTACTAAAGATATTCTTTAGAGCACACTTCTTATCAAACAATTTGTCTTGAAGGTGCTGAGTGTCGGTGTCATACATAGTATTACATAATTCTAGTTCACTGTTACACTTCTCTAATTCTTGTATTAAATTTCGATTTTTATGCCTAAGTTTTTGTCCGTGGTTGGGTGACCATCTTTACCATACCATTACCGATCTACATAGCCTTCACATGATCTGACCAATATTTTCTCTGGACTTTAAAAGAGACTGTGACCTCTGAGTTTGTTTCGGCCTTTCTTCTCAGATTAGTCAGTTAGGAAACGCCGGCCTCGTCTAGTTTAAAAAATATATGTTTTGACGTGTAAAAGGGGTCCCCTATGTTGTTTCGAACGCCGCTGTTGCGACACACGCTGTTGCGAATTATTTTTCCACTGCCTCACAGGTTCGAAAGCTCATGGACTCGAATGAAGTAGTCGCGAAAGACGCTGTTTCGAAAAACATTTTCACTGCCTCATACGCTCGAATGCTTGTGATTTCGATTTATTTAGTCATAAAGTGTACAGAAAAACATACTCTCTTCCCAGAAGAAGCCGAAGAAGTTACTAATTATTTTGAAGAGTACTATGTTTTAGGACGACTGATAAGCCGCAACATAGATGACAAAATTCAAGTTTTACGCTTACAACCACTTTTTCCACCGAGCCGAGCGAGTGTTTGTACAAACCTACTTACAGAAATAAAATCATTTATCATTATCATTTACATACCAAGACTCCTCCGTGCCTCGGAAAACACATTAAGCCGTTGGCACGGTAATAATATCATACAGATTTTCGACTTCATACAAACGGACGAAACGCGAGCTATACCTACGCGCCTCGACATCGGAATGCGCTCGGCATGCAGACAGTTGCGACTGTGCCGCAGTGACCATAGACTGATATATATAAACTGAGAGCAGTGACGAACGGACAGTGCGTAATTTTCACAATCTAGCTGGCCAATTTTATTTAGGCCTAGCAATATGAATAAAATATACACTAAAATACGATAATAGTAAATTAAAGACACTATCAAGGTTTAAGACATATATTTCAACATAAAGTAGGTACATATAACAATATTCACATTCAAAATCTTACAATTATATTTCAATTATACAGGTATAAAAACAAATAAGCAGAAAACACAAACTAAAAGAAAAATACATAGTCTTTATTATGCAAAAAAATATATAACATAGACATAATATACAAAGCCTCAATCAGAATCGCTATCATAATGATCGACATCACTTTCTTCAGACTGGATATTATTAATTTCAATTTCTGGTGGTCTTATTTGTAAAAGCTGGCTCACTTCAGGAGTTATTTTGCCACGCTTAGTTTTTGGAGGAGCACGTAAGCTTGCTATATACGGGTCTGACGTTATCAACAGTCGATGAATTAAATCTGTGTTTGTGTCCACTCTAGACGTCTTTCTTGTGAATAATTCTCTGAATTTTCTGTTGTCCTTATTTCTAGCTTCCTGTGCTTCTTCGGAAAGCTGACCAATTGGAAGGATACAAGAAGCTATAATGTCTTTTCCATGAAAAAGTATTTTGTGTACACTTGCAGGCATCGAGTACCATGGATATTCTTTAAAATATAATTTTCTCGTTACTTTTGTATATTCTTCAAAGTTTTCCATGTTGACTGGAAATCCACTGTTGATACACTCTAAAATTATGTGGAAGCGTTTAATCAGCTCAACAGAAACTCCCGTAATTTCGGCGGACTTTTCAGAGTTCCGGAAAAACTTGCGGGCCGTATTTCCGTCATTGGTATTTCCTGTTTGCTGTTTAGGCATATCCACCAATAAACCTAGTTCACTTCTGAACTTCTCCTGTACAAGCTTCTTCTTTTCTGCTACTTTGGCTTTATTCTGAACCCCTCGAGCCTGCCAAGATTTTATATCTAAACGATAAGATATATGTAATATGCATTCAAAAAATCTTATGCAAGCGTGCAGAGGTGAAAGGCCCAAAGAAATAAAGTTGCTATTTACCGCTTTTTCCACGATAAGCCTTTCATCGTTCATTTCACTGGGCTTAGCGCCACACAAATAACAACTCTGCGTGGATGTACATGCAGTTAAGGCATTACAAATTTTGCCATCGATCATGCACAAAATCATTGTTGGCTTCACTAAGACTTCTGTGTCATTTACTATGATTTTAGTGGGTGCCAGTAATCTTGCTTGCTCTTTTATTTTATCAACTTCACTTTTGATAAGATCTACTGTTTCCTTGGCAAATACAAATTTGATGGGCCGACAATATTTTGTAGAAGATGGGGAAACATTTTGCCAAACGATTTGTTTAATGCTTTGATCATTTTCCGAGTACATTTGAATAGGCACCATTGATATGCTAAATAAGCTTTCATCACTACATTGTTCTTCTGAAAATTTCTGTTTATACCGAGTTTGCTCTGCTCCATCACAACCCCATTTCACAATTAGACTCAAAGTTTTTAAATCAGTTACTGTACTTAGGACCTCTTCTTGAGCTTTGCACAATCTTTTTACTGTATGATCTATTACAGACTGCAGTTTAATTTCAGCGTGCGTTTCGGTTACATTTATGTCGTCAGGGTAGCATAGCTGTTTCGCCTCTTTCACTTTATAATACGGTGGGTACAGATTACTATTAACGTTCTTCGCTTGCTGGCGTATCACACTATATTGATGAGTCGTTAGATTCGCATCAACCATTAATGCAAGAGCTTGATCTACTGACAGTCCACCCTTGTTGCGGCTTTCAATGGATTTTCGTGCTTTTTTTATAGAAGTACCTCTTCTAGGTGAAAAGAGACATAGCTCTTTAACAATAGCTGCTGAATCCCTTTTACCTTCCTTTCGTAGTTGGGTTTCAGATGCCATCGATATTTCTTCCCGACTTGATGTATCGAGCATTTGTTGGATGCGCCGCCTTTTTGTTCTATTGCTGCTGCTAGCGAAATCTTTTTTTGGTCTTCCAGCCCGATTACTTGTTGTAGGAAGTGAAAAGTCGACGACAGTGTTTGTCACTATATCGGGCAGTGATATACTTTCTTCCAACCACGAGGAATTTGTCTTCAAAAATCGTTCCCGATGTCTTCCCGATTTCGACCATTTTTGTTATATTTTTTGGCAAACACTTCGAATTGTGACTTTCAAACTCTTCAAAATGTCTTCCGAAAAGCAAGGATCACCCAGCTCTTGCAATATAAGATGTAGCAAAGCATCAGTTCTGTTTTGTTTTGCGTTAGCAAACCAAACATCAAAACATTTTCGACGTGAAATTTGCGAAGTCATCCTAAAAGTAAGAAAAACTTCTATGAGTGTCGCAATCATTCGCAAACAAACTGACATATGTAATAGAGCTAACGAGTTATACTTTCAGAAAAATACAATCAAAGAACTGTATAATGCGATATAATATACTAAAACTCAAGTACAAAGTGATTGAGAATATTATTATAGTAAAAAGTAAACATGTTATATTCAATTGGTGCTTGTAGTTAAATTAAATAACAATTAAAAGTAAAAATCACTTGTAACTTACCTCAAAACCCACAAAAATACAATAACAACACACAACAACTACTAGCAACTGAAACACGAGCGTATTCATCGAGTGAACTCAGACGAATGGCGCGGTCCCTCGGTAAACCCGATCGCGAACGAGCAGGTAACAGGTAGTTCCGACCCTTTTTGCTATTGTTTGGTGTGATCCTTTGTAAAATAAATTTTGTTTCTAGGAAGTGTGGTTCAACTACTTAAAAAATGTACAACTAGTTATCTTCTGGGAATAAGTTGTTAAATTAGATTATGGCCCGCTAGATTATGAAAATTACGCTTTGTGCGCCGCGCGATTTTTTCACTAAAAATAAGTTCAAGTAGGTACATATTTAATATGACGAGTAGGCTATATTGTGCTGTTTTTGGTTGCATGAATTCGTCAATAACGCATCTAGACATAACTTTTTTTAGATTACCTGGAAACTCTGAAAGGTAAGACTATAAAATCATTTTACTTACTAGTAGGTAGGTACATAACGTGTGTCTTTTTAATGGATAAGTATTTCCTTTTGTCTCCCGAAAAAAAAGACGTCTGGATTAATAAATAAAGTGAATAGATTAAAGGAAAGTGATAGACACGAGTGAAATAGGTAGTTATAGGCGGTTTATGAATCATTTTACGGTAGGTACGCTTGTGTTAAAACCAATTGTTGTGTTATAATTCAAAGTAAAGACGTGGTTTTTATTATTAATAATAGTTGTTTATTGTACTGTGTGTATGAATAATACTAGAAAAAATAAATTTGACCGTCTGTCTGTCATTATTATTTATGTACACACAGTAAAATACAATAACAAAACTAAATGGAAACACAAAGTAGGCAAATGTAATTAAAATGCTGGAGGCGGGCAGCCCTATCGCATGTTTACGTACCGCGCGGCTGTAGGCATTTATTTCAAGGTTACGGCCAAGTTACAATACTGTATAGATAATATTACCGTGCCGTTGGTCTCGGCTGCCATTCGTGGATCTTTGACAGTCGTTACGGGCCGTCAGAAGGCCGAAAGTCTGACAACCAGTCTTACCAAGGGGTATCGTATTACCCAGAAACTGGTTTGTGAAGGTCAGATAGGCAGTCGCTTCATGTATAATACTGGTATTCAGCTGCATCCGGTTAGACTGGAAGTTGACCCCAACATAGTTGGGAAAACGCTAGGCAGATGAATGAATGATATATTTTTATGTTCGTGACTTGTAAACTATTTGCTTTCATCGATAGTGACAGTAGTTCAGGCTACGGTTACAAGTGGCTCGACACATGTTACCAACCAACTCATCATAGCGACTGCTGGTGATCGCATACTTGGAAGCTTGGAGAGATTCCAAACTGGTTATTGTGTTGTGAGTTTTGCTTAATTCTAGTTCAGATATGCGTCCCAAAGCCAGTTCGTGCGTTGTACATTGCTGGAAATTTGACACAAATTGACGGAGGTGTTGATGCTGGTCAAGTATGTCCATATGCTGTATAAGCAGTTCAGCCAACTGGTTCTGAGGCTCAGTGTTCTTGTTAATAATAAACTGTATTTCCACCTCACTGTCTTTCCTTTCCTGTAGCAGCTGATTGCACTGGTTTTTACCGGATTTCAATTCTTTCAACGTAGCCCTCAGTTTTTCCTCCAAGGCTGCAGCTCTACGGGTCAACATATTGACAGGAGAATCCTAGAGGCAAACTGGAATGAGAGAAGAGAAAGCTAAGTTTTTGAAAGGAATACGTGAGACGGATCGAAGGGCCTACTGGAAGTTCAAATCAGAAGTGAACAAAAACAAAGGAATCAAAGTTATGAAGAGTGTGTAATCTTAATTATGGGATGTAAATTTAATTATTTATAGATGCCTTAATTGAGATAGTAATATTCAACAATAAAAAGGGAAAAGCAACCAAATTAAGTTAACAAAATCGTTGGGGGTACTACTATGGTCAAGTTACATTTAGTTAATATAATAAAGGATGCTACATTCATTTTGGAAGCGCTTGTTCCAAGAATATTTTTCCAACCTTATGAACCGGTACAAATGGTCTTCAAAGGTTCCTGAGCCAAAACTTGGAGACATTGTTTTAATTAAAGAAGGCGAGATTTTTCTTTTATTCTTTTGTTTTATCGTATCGCGTTGTAACCGCTCAAAACGTCACATCTGCTAGGTAAATCACTTAAAGCGTAAGACACTTTTTACTGTCGAGGCGGGGTCAGTCATATTTAAAAGCCCGTAACAATTTCGGCGCGCTACTAGTTTAGGTAACTATCGGAGCGCGGTGTGTCTGTGTGCGTTCGAGCTATAGCTGACAATCGTAGTGTGCGTTGTCGTACGGTAAAGCGGGAACAAAATAATCTTGGTCCGTAACAGCTATTATCAGTACTCCATATTTTTACTTACTAGGTTCCGTAATACTGGATGTATTTTATTGTGATTATGTCGTGTTATGTTTAGGTACCCTATAAAAATAGCGTAACCTAGTATGGCATTCATTATAGTAAAAGCAAACTATAAAATTGTGACCAGCGTATTAGGTCTTTACCTATGAAATTTTCGTTTAGTATACAGAAAGTTAAAGTCACTTTTAAATAAATATTTTTTATTTCTGCCTATTTAATCCTCTCTTATTATAATTGACACGTTTTAAGATTATAGAAATAATAGTAAAATATAACAATTTACTTAATTAAGATGATGGCAACAATGATTACCTAAGAACTGCAAAAGCCTTTCGTATTTTTTTAACTTTTTTCTTTTTACCTTTGATTTTTTCGTGATAATAAAGATCGTTTGTTCGACCCGTTTTCAAAAAAAAATATCATTATTTTACCAATAGTACAATACAAAACATTAAATAAAATGTATGAATAACATTAACAACTCACAAATTGAAAAACACTTTACATGAATAAAATAAAAAATACTCCGTCTCAAAACTGGTTAGGCCTAGTATAAAATCACACGCGATTCGCAAGTTACGTCGGGAGCGACAAACGTCACGGGCGACACAGATCCATCGTCGAGAAGCCCTCGGGCGCGACTGAATGCCTCGATTTTTTATTTTTTTTTGTATTGCCTCTCGCAGTTGGCCTTGAGAGGCCGTGATAACCGGTCAATCCTGTGGTGCCTTCGAGCTAACTCAAAGCCTCCAGCCAGGGGATGCCTCGAGCAAGCGCATCGGTTTATAAGGCAATATTTAGATATTTTATTACAATTAAATAAGTAGTCAAAAATAAAATATAAAAATTGAGTTTGATAGATAAACACCTCAAATTTTAATTTGTTTAACACATATTATTGATATTTTAAATAAATTTATACGCGTAAACGACGGTTTAGCACATGATTTTATTGCGTTTTTTCAACGCGGCTCACATTTTTTTTAAAGTAATAATTCATTAAACTTTAAAAAAATATATCGTAGACTTCCTAATATACCATATGCCCAGTATTTCAGATATTTCTCAGATTGTTATTTGCTACCAGTAAGCTAAAAAAGCATTTGAAAAACCTGGTGTTTCGTGCTTACGTGAAAACGTGTGTTAGATTTAAATTTTTTGTAATTTAGATTGAGTACTTAGCAAAATTTAAATTCGTAGACTTACTAGATATATAGGTGATGAATAATTGTGCATTCAAAAAATATACAGATACCTTAAGGTTATTGAGAAATTAGCGCTAAAAAAACTTGAATTTTTGATTTTTAGACCGCGAAACAGATTGGGGCTCTTATGCTGCCTGTTCATACCGAGCCAAATTCCCATACAAAGTGGACAATGCCCTTTGGAGAGTTAACAATATGGCGGATGATTAACTCAGCCACAACAGATGTTTTGTACAAGTTTTCTTGCTGTCAACGTCGTATTTACCAAAATTCTTTGTATTATTTATCATAAATTTAAACATAGTTAGATATTATGTCGGAAAGTTCATCAGACGATGATATTTTTGGGGAGTACGTGCGAAATCGGTCCAATAACTAAATCAAAAAGTTGAGTTAATCTTGACCAAAGGACATTAGCCAGGGACAGTAATCTTGAGTAAGTCTCGTGTTACAAAAAAATCAAACTGGGGTATTCAAAACATTTGAAGTTAACTTAGTTTAGTACAGAACCCTAAACAATTTAATGTACGTGTTTCTTCAAATCAATAATTTATAAATAAGTACCTATACATAAAGTCCAACATTATCCACTCTTTGTTACCTACTCCGAAGTTTAGATAAATATGAGTATATGTACCTATTTCGATCTCATTACTACACTATTTTTAGTTAGTTATTTAGTATTTTTTGTAAATAACCGACCAATTTCCTTTTTATTAGGTAAGTACCGTTGATGTTTTACTATCACAATTTACCAATAATTAAATTACTGGCCGTTAACTTTTTCAACTGATCATATAACCTCCCTAGTACTCGTATATAACAGTTGTCAAAATTATTACCCGTTTCCTATGAGTAAAAATTTATAACAATAATATTTGGGGTACTTCCCCTTCATGGCGGCACGTCGCGCGACCAGTTGGTCGATGGCGGCACGTCGCGCGACCAGTTGGTCGTTGCGCTCAAGTATGCGATGCGTATGGGTTTCTTATCCGTGGTCGCGGTCGCGTAGTGCGCGAGCTCCCTAAGGGTGGATTTAGTGCTCGACCGACGACGACGCGACGGCAGTGCTGAAATGCTGACATCGATCTCGTACCGATTTATATGGACTCGCGCTCGCTGACCATCGTGGTCGCGTCTGTGACAAGTGATAACACACGTCCATTTAGCGGCAGCGTGGTTGGTACGCGTGACTAGGGTTGCCAACCCTACTAATAATATGGTATCCTACACTCGCGATAAAATAATAAGGGTCGATGACGAAAATCCCTGTACGTAAGTTGCAAATTAATAATGGTACATGCAAGAAACTAACTTTATATTACAGATAATTTTAATAAACCCACATGATAGGCAGCGAAGAGTCTACCGACGACGGCCACGAAAACGTTTTATACCAGCTTGTTTTGAGGAAAAAGTGCCATTCGGCGGTGGATCTGTTATGGTTTAGCCTGGAATCTCTTCAAAGAGTCGCACGGAGTTAGTGCTGATAGAAAATGGTACGTTAAGGAGTTCAAGATATGTGGAAGAAAATCTTAACGAGCATGTCGAACCATATTTAATTAGTATGGGTGAAAATTAAATATTCATGCACGACATCGCCATACAAACAAATACTAAATGAGTATTTTCAGGAGGTTGGCATCAATCGCATGTACTGGCCCGCGAAAAGTCCTGACTTGAATCCCATTGAACGCGCTTAGGACGAGCTTGAGGTGTGTAAGAAATCGAAACCCCGCCCAAACTGCACTTCGGGACCTGAAACATGCGTTAGAGGAAGAATGGACCAATATCCCGCAAACTCGTATAAGAAACTTAATAAACATCATGCCCAATCGCCTGGCAGCTGTGAAAAGAGCCCGTGGAGCTAATACAAAGTATTAATGTTGTTTTAAAGATCGGCTTTGTGTTCTACTTGAGGTGCCAACCATTATTTTTTCAACGTAAGAATGATGGATATTTGTTTTTTTATGTAATTTTGACAATTAAACTAATAATGTTTCCAACATTCGGTGTTGTATTATTAAACTAATAATGTTTCCAACATTCGGTGTTGTATTATTAAACTAATAATGGTGCCGATTCTGTTGTACACCGAACTAAACTAACTAAACTATCACTAAAATTCCTTACTTTTGGCTATGAGAATCTTAACGCTATTCTGCAAAATAAAATCTCTAAATTTAAAAATAATTTTGACACATCTAAAATCAAATTTGACAATTATTGCGACTCCACGTGGTACTTGTTTGCCGTACCACGTGATCTTTTTTTAGAGCCGTAGGCGCGCATTATGTGCGGCCTCGACTTGTTTTGTATGGAATTTTTTACTTTTTGTATGGAAAATATAAAAAAATATTACCAACACGTTGAGTTTTATAGGTTTACGGCTTGCAAAGGGGGTCGAAATTTTCATTATTTTTGCGATACGACACACCGTTTTCGAGATATAAGCAAAAGAAAAGAAAAAAAGATACATTACCGTTTTTGCACCTGAAGTCGAGGTGTTGGTGTGAATTTTAGTTCATGACAACTAATTTTATTCCACACCTTTTTAATCGCGATTAAAAATAGTCAGATTTAGTTAAGACAATCAAAATTTTAGGTGAAAAACGTAAAATTCAGAATAGCAAAATTGCCATTTTCACTAAATTATAATCTCAGTGCCATCTTAGTGCTGTCAAACTAAAATATAGTTAAGTTGTGTCACTTTAGTCAATTTCAGAATGGGAAATCGTCGTTTGACAGGAATAAACTAAATTTTGGTGATTTTTAGTCTAGTTTAGAGAATTTTGTGACAAGAGAATCGGCACCAATGTTTCCAACATTCGGTGTTGTATTATTAAACTAATAATGTTTCCAACATTCGGTGTTGTATTATTAAACTAATAATGTTTCCAACATTCGGTGTTGTATTATTAAACTAATAATGTTTCCAACATTCGGTGTTGTATTATTAAACTAATAATGTTTCCAACATTCGGTGTTGTATTATTAAACTAATAATGTTTCCAACATTCGGTGTTGTATTATTAAACTAATAATGTTTCCAACATTCGGTGTTGTATTATTAAACTAATAATGTTTCCAACATTCGGTGTTGTATTATTAAACTAATAATGTTTCCAACATTCGGTGTCGTATTATTAAACTAATAATGTTTCCAACATTCGGTGTTGTATTATTAAACTAATAATGTTTCCAACATTCGGTGTTGTATTATTAAACTAATAATGTTTCCAACATTCGGTGTTGTATTATTAAACTAATAATGTTTCCAACATTCGGTGTTGTATTATTAAACTAATAATGTTTCCAACATTCGGTGTTGTATTATTAACAACAACACACAGCTTCATTCACGCTACGAGCTCTTTTAAAGAGTAATTTGACATTTTCATACTGACCCGTATTCTTTGTCCGCGAGCGTAAGTACTAGGTATTTTAAAGGCTTAAATAATATATTTCTAAGAAAAATATTATAGTAGGCGAACTTCTGTATTTTCGGTGATTTAAATAACATTATCTTATTAAAATACATAAATGTAAAACGCAACTCAGCCGTCATCTGTCTTTGAGTATTCCGAAATAATACAATTTGATAAAATTCTGTCTACGAGTATAATTGCTCTTGGCGTTGAGTGATTCTGATTATTTTCAAAATAGTAGAAACCATTTCTTCAAACCAACAACTTAGGTTTTACTAAGCGCATATTTTCAGAGAGGAAAACAGAATGGCGAGATGAATATGGCCAGTATTAATCTTGTAAAAGGTCAAATGAAGGTACTTACTCGTAACTATAATTTGTTTTTAGAGTTTAATATTAATTCTCAGACATAAAAAAACTGCCTAACTGTCAACTGTAACCATAACTGCCGTTACAGTGCCTAATAACACTAACAATTCAACCCATGAAAATAAAATACACGAAGCTATACAATCCGTAATAAAATGGCTTGAATCTAATAACCTATGTGTAAATATATCTAAAACAAAATTTATTCAATTTCATACATACAAAAGCAAACTCTCCGACAATATTAACATTAAAATAAAAGACAAAAACATAGAAGAAACAGAAAGTATTAAATTCTTAGGTATAAGTCTAGACAAATTTTGTAATTGGAAACTCCACATTAACAACGTATGCAGTAAACTAAATAGATTTGTGTATGCGTTAAGGAAACTTCGTATTGTATCAGACGAAAAAACCGCCCGCATAGCATACAGTGGGTATGTTGAATCACTATTAAGATACGGACTAATAATATGGGGCAATTCAACAGACAATGATAAGACTTTTACTGTACAAAAGAAACGTGTAAGAGCTATATAGGCCCTCAGGAGGCTGCTGATACAGTGAACAGGTTCTTCTCCAATATAGGCAAGATTCTTGCTAGTGAAATTCTTCTAAACTCCACGGGAGCTCTAAATGCTAACCCTGATATACAGCACAATCTGCCAACCTCCTCGTTTGTACTATTAGACACAGACCACTGCGAGGTCCACGGCGTACTAATGAGTCTGAAGTCTGACAGCGCCCCTGGCTGGGACGGAATACCAGTCAGTTTCTTGAAGGCTGCACACAAACTCGTCGTCCCACTTATAGCCCACCTAACAAATATATGCTTTGAGCAATCGACTTTCCCGACGGCTCTAAAACTGGCGTTAATAACTCCCGTGCACAAGAGTGGCGACAGGAGAGATCCGTCGAACTACAGGCCTATATCAGTACTACCATCCTTGTCGAAGATTTTAGAAAGGCTTATAAATTCACGATTGCTAAGTTTCTTCAATAATACCAATCAATTATCACCTTCACAATTTGGTTTTCGGCAAGGAAGGTCTACTGAAGACGCGGTACTGGCACTTAACTCCACTGTTACCAATAAGGTGGACAGTGGAGACAAGTGTCTTGTTGTCTTCCTGGACCTGAAAAAGGCATTCGACACAGTCTCTGTTCCCCTTCTTCTGGACCGGCTAGAAGCAAGCGGTATAAGAGGTCCACCTCTGGCCTTCCTCGCGGATTATTTAATCGGACGCAAACAAAAAGTTAAAATCGGTAAAGTCGTTAGTTCAGAGGAAATAGTTACCTACGGATACGGAGTTGGCCAAAGAACGGTTGTCGGCCCGACATTATTCCTTCTTTACATAAACAGCCTTTGTAATTTAAAAATACAAGAAGGTCAAACTTTCTCATATGCGGATGACACCGCCAGTGTTTAGTGGTACAACTTGGAGCAATGTCTGTAAATCCGCTGAGGACGGTCTGAAAAAGGTTGCTACTTGGCTCGACCTTAATCTTCTAACCCTTAACACTTCCAAAACTAACTTCATCTGCTTCTCCAAGTACGATACCTCCAGCCACCAGCAGATACCTCCAGCCACCAGCAGATACCTCCAGCCACCAGCAGATACCTCCAGCCACCAGCAGATACCTCCAGCCACCAGCAGATACCTCCAGCCACCAGCAGATACCTCCAGCCACCAGCAGATACCTCCAGCCACCAGCAGATACCTCCAGCCACCAGCAGATACCTCCAGCCACCAGCACATACCTCCAGCCACCAGCAGATACCTCCAGCCACCAGCAGATACCTCCAGCCACCAGCACATACCTCCAGCCACCAGCAGATACCTCCAGCCACCAGCAGATACCTCCAGCCACCAGCAGATACCTCCAGCCACCAGCAGATACCTCCAGCCACCAGCAGATACCTCCAGCCACCAGCAGATACCTCCAGCCACCAGCAGATACCTCCAGCCACCAGCAGATTTCAATATTAAAATTAACAAATGCCACTACCCTGCTCACTCTATATGCTCATGCGACAAAATTGAAAAAGTTAAGTTTACAAAATATCTGGGCGTAATGATTGATCAGCGCCTGACCTGGCATTTTCACACAGAATTGTTAATGAAGAGAGTTAGAAAACTTATCTGGACGATACGTCACTTCCAAACGCTTTCTGCTTCAAATATATACAACGCTAGCACAGTCGGTTCTTTCTTATTGTCTCCCGGTCTGGGGAGGAGCAACAAAAAACAAATTCCTAGAGCTAGAGAGCTCAGAGGTCGCTACTTAAAGTCACGCTCTTTAAACCCTTTAGATACCCGTCGGAAGGCCTTTATAAAATATCTGATCTCTTGACAGTCAGAAAGATGTACGTACTCCATATCATTCTAAAACAACACAAATCCCTCGTTTTTGACCCATCGAAGCTGAAAAGCAGAAGAAACTATAATGTGGCCCCAGCAATCACGATTAAATCAACATTTGCAAAAAGACAGTACGCAAGTCAATCATCTCGCTTATATAATCTCCTTAACAAAGAGCTAGATATTTATCCCCGTACACATCGCGAATGTAAAAGTATTATGACGAAATGGATAAAATCGAAATCGTACGATGAAGTTGAATGTTTAATGCAAACAAACAACGGTTAGTGGAAGATGTCGTCATGCAACATCTTCCGATCCCAAGACATGTCGTAGAGCAAACTCCGAACTAAAAAAAAAAAAAAACATACTAAAACATTCTTATCCCAATCACACCCCATAGTACAATTAGTACAATCACTTATAAAATACATCAACACCTACCACACCAATCCTCACTCATACACGCATACCCGCATACCCGCACTTACTTCATAGCCTCTTGCTCACACAAATAACACACTCATGCATACACACACACAAACATACGCAAAATCACTATGCGCGCACTCTTTTAAAATAACCGTTTTTTCATTTGTTTTCCTTTTGTTTAATTTAGACTTCTCCTTTAAAATGGAGGATTTGTCTACTTATTATTAACCAAGTACTTTCATTATCATATTCAATAACTCGAATACGACACTGTACTGTAGTTGAAGGGCGGAACGTCCTAACACAAGCATTTATTTTGCTTAGGCCCACTTGCGCCAAGCTAGGTTATCACGGCTAACTCGGAGGTAAATGCTACTTTGGAGTTAAATTCTAATGATGTCTTGCACCATCAAGAGTTAGGGGATAACCATGAGTTTAATTTTTAAATTTTTAACCTACTGATGTGGGAGGGTTAAGTCATCTAACTCTGGGTTAGTAATGGCAAAATTTGCTTTGTTTGTGTCTTGTGTTTGTTGCATTTAGTGATATCGGTTTTATTTTGTCCTGAAAATGATAAATCAATGGTCGTTGTCTGATGATGATGAAGAGATCATCGAATACATTAGTTCAGACTTTTATAACAGGAGAATTGCGGAACGGACTGATCATTTTTACTCACAAAAAGACAAAGATTTTCATAGAAGATTTCGTCTACAAAAAGAAACTGTTCTCTATTTATTGGATAAAATTGAAAATAGATTGCAATATACAAATGCGAATAAAAAGTACTACATGTGACCGACATTACGTTTTTAGTAATAATTAGTGTGAAATAGACTGGATATTGGATTTAAGTACAATGATAATGACCTACTATGTGTTGCTACGCTGCTAGTGTATCATATGTAGGTACAATACAACTAATAATAGGTACCTATATAAAGTATTGTTTAATTTTATTTTTCCAGTGAGGCTGTATCACCTATGAACCAACTACTATGTACATTACGGTTTTACGCCACTGGAAGTCAATTACTGACTTGCGGAGATGTCATTGGGGTACATGAGTCAACAGCATGCAGGATCATACATAAGGTCACTGATGCTATAGCTCGGTTATATCCACAATTTATATTTATGCCAACTACCGGTGAAGAGCAAAGGCAGGCGGCATTGGAATTTTACCAGATTGCACGATTTCCACGTATCATTGGGGCAATAGATTGTACTCATGTGCGAATGAAGTCGAATGAACCGCGTAACCGAGGTTCTTTTTTCCATTTTGAAGATCTTCCGCGTCCGCCTAATTTATTTTCACAAAATAATAAGTATAAACAACAATGCAAATGCAACACGCTCAAGTCACGACAGTCAATATAACGCGACAAAGAACCATGTGTCATTTCTAATCTGACATAAAGGAATAGACTTATTCAAAGTACTGTGGGGCGAGAGAGAGCAGTATACTAATTCATTTAGCATTCTATCTACCATATTTTGCCGGATGTAAAAAGAATGAATGAACATAACAAATGAACATGACAAGACTCGGGTTAGTTGACTCTGGGTTAATTTTTACTGGTGCAATTTATACTGTGAGTTACAAATTTAAAACATTAACACTGAGTTAGTAAACCTCGAGTTATTTATTTAACTCAAAGTTTTGGTACAAGCGGGCCTTAAAGTGTCATTCCTAAAAGTAAAAATGTAACTACTGTAAGTTATTGAAATAAACATTTTTATTATTTTTTATTATTATTCCGTTTATTTATTTTCATACATTTATATACATTTTTAAATATTTTTATAAAAAACATTAAAAAAACATATAAAAATAGTGGTCCGCTGGTATCAGGAGCAGGGTCCAAGCTACCGGTGGTTAGGGCTCCAGAGACAGGAACCTTCTCACGATACGAGCCGTATCGAGGAGTACTGCCTTCTGAATCAGGCCCTTGATCCAACCGCCTAACGAGAGTCACGAAAGATGTTGATCGAGGCTTTCGGCCATCAGGCCATTGGCCGATACGACAATCGGCACAATGACAGCCGAGCTTACATTCCACATGTCAACAATCTCGTGTGCTAAGTCGAGATATTTAATTTGTTTCTCTTTCTCAGCTTTCACGAGGTTCTCGTCATGTGGAATGGTAACATCGATAATCATTGTGCGGCGCGCTAATCGATCTATCACCACGATATCAGGCTTATTGGCGACAATAGTCCGGTCAGTAATGATAGACCGATCCCAGTACAACGTGACTTGGTCATTTTCGAGAACTGGGTCGGGCGTATACTTGTAATACGGTACCTACCTCGGTATCCACAAGTTTATATTTTAAAGCAAGTTGCTGGTGAATAATCCTGGCTACTTGGTTATGCCTGTGCAAGTACTCGCCGTTAGCCAGACGAGAACAACCAGACATAATATGTCTGATGGATTCACCTGGACGGTGGCATGCCCGACACACGTCAACCGTCCCGTCTTTCATATTAATATGTCTCCGGTTTATTATGCGGTGTCGGTCCACTTGAATCTTGTAGGCATCTATTCAAAAAACTGAAACGATTGACCTTTGTTTTATTTATTGTTGTTTTTTTATGTATTTATTTGTTTTATATGTAGTTGTTTGAGGTATCGGTGTTTGTGAGGAAACATAATGAATTATTTAGATTCAAAGGTGACAATTACACCAAACAGAGACCATGAGATGCAACAAAGAATTTAGTTCCTTTTTGTAATACAACTTTATGTAAAAAAAATGTTTATCATAATGTGCATTACAATATTTAACAAATTACCAAAGACCGGGAACTGCCATTTAAATATTTTAAAATTAAACTGCGTAGATGGTTGATAGAAAATTGTTTTTATAGTTTACAAGAATTTCTGCAACATAAAGAAAAAAATAATATTCTAAGTTTCCTATAGTTTTGTGGCATGTGTTTATTCAGTTTAACTAAGTAATAAATAATTTATGTTATCTAAAGACAATATGTTATTTTTAATAGGTTTTAAGTTTTGTTTGTGTTTTTTATATATTATTGTAACTTAAATTTATCTTGATTTAAAAATTATATTAGAACATAGGTGTATATTTTGTATATCTTATTAAAATAAGTACCCTACCTATGTACCTATTCATGTAAAACTAATTTGCATGCCCTAAACAGGCAAAGGACTGTACATTAACCACCAACTTTTACAACTGGTAACACCTATATTTTCTGCAAATAAATTATTCTTATTCTTATTCATAAAGGTTCAAAGTAGCAAAAAAGTTTTATTTTTAAACATACGTCATACCATAAAATGTATTCTGTGCCGTAACACTAAATCCAGCCTGAGTCTGCGATTACAGTGGCGCGGGGCGGGCAGCGGGAGCGGGTGGCGGGGCAAGCGGAAAACGCTATTCCCGTGGTTGAACACAGTAGCAGCGGGGCGATTGAGCGGTCCGGACGTACCTAACTCGTGCGGTATTCGAAATAATAATAATAATGTCGCAATGAAAATTACTAATAAAAGTTAATTACCATCAGAATCTCCGCTTATTATTTTTATTTCTTCCCATGGTTTTTTAATTACTTGTCGATTCGAATGATTTGAATCAATAGAACTCCACAAAGGTGGCCGAGCCAATGCGGCACTTATTAAAAGTTCAGTCGTCAGCGGCATTGTTCGGACATGCCGCAGGCGGGAAACGCAGACTTGCGTCCACCCGCCCCGCTCGCGACACCCGCTTGTCCCGCTGCGATTCCCGCTCACCCGCCCCGCCCGCACTTGGTGCACCTTAGTCAAAAACTATGTGTTTGCGTTACTCGCCAGCGGATTCCGCTGCCCGCCCCGCTGCCACTGTGCGCACTAAGTATCAACCATCAACAGCACCAACGTAAAGTGTAAGCGTAGCATGATGTTGAAGGAAAATAAGTAGGAAGGTGGCGGAAGCTGAATAAGGGGCACCCTGACTGTTGTCCTAGTAGCAGTGATGACTGATGACTGAGCAAGTCTGGGCTGCCAGATTGTCTAATTGAATAAGGGGCACCCTGACTGTTGTGCTAGTAGCAGTGATGACTGATGACTGAGCAAGTCTGGGCTGCCAGATTGTCTAATTGAATAAGGGGCACCCTGACTGTTGTGCTAGTAGCAGTGATGACTGATGACTGAGCAAGTCTGGGCTGCCAGATTGTCTAATTGAATAAGGGGCACCCTGACTGTTGTGCTAGTAGCAGTGATGACTGATGACTGAGCAAGTCTGGGCTGCCAGATTGTCTAATTGAATAAGGGGCACCCTGACTGTTGTGCTAGTAGCAGTGATGACTGATGACTGAGCAAGTCTGGGCTGCCAGATTGTCTAATTGAATAAGGGGCACCCTGACTGTTGTGCTAGTAGCAGTGATGACTGATGACTGAGCAAGTCTGGGCTGCCAGATTGTCTAATTGAATAAGGGGCACCCTGACTGTTGTGCTAGTAGCAGTGATGACTGATGACTGAGCAAGTCTGGGCTGCCAGATTGTCTAATTGAATAAGGGGCACCCTGACTGTTGTGCTAGTAGCAGTGATGACTGATGACTGAGCAAGTCTGGGCTGCCAGATTGTCTAATTGAATAAGGGGCACCCTGACTGTTGTGCTAGTAGCAGTGATGACTGATGACTGAGCAAGTCTGGGCTGCCAGATTGTCTAATTGAATAAGGGGCACCCTGACTGTTGTGCTAGTAGCAGTGATGACTGATGACTGAGCAAGTCTGGGCTGCCAGATTGTCTAATTGAATAAGGGGCACCCTGACTGTTGTCCTAGTAGCAGTGATGACTGATGACTGAGCAAGTCTGGGCTGCCAGATTGTCTAATTGAATAAGGGGCACCCTGACTGTTGTGCTAGTAGCAGTGATGACTGATGACTGAGCAAGTCTGGGCTGCCAGATTGTCTAATTGAATAAGGGGCACCCTGACTGTTGTGCTAGTAGCAGTGATGACTGATGACTGAGCAAGTCTGGGCTGCCAGATTGTCTAATTGAATAAGGGGCACCCTGACTGTTGTGCTAGTAGCAGTGATGACTGATGACTGAGCAAGTCTGGGCTGCCAGATTGTCTAATTGAATAAGGGGCACCCTGACTGTTGTGCTAGTAGCAGTGATGACTGATGACTGAGCAAGTCTGGGCTGCCAGATTGTCTAATTGAATAAGGGGCACCCTGACTGTTGTGCTAGTAGCAGTGATGACTGATGACTGAGCAAGTCTGGGCTGCCAGATTGTCTAATTGAATAAGGGGCACCCTGACTGTTGTGCTAGTAGCAGTGATGACTGATGACTGAGCAAGTCTGGGCTGCCAGATTGTCTAATTGAATAAGGGGCACCCTGACTGTTGTGCTAGTAGCAGTGATGACTGATGACTGAGCAAGTCTGGGCTGCCAGATTGTCTAATTGAATAAGGGGCACCCTGACTGTTGTGCTAGTAGCAGTGATGACTGATGACTGAGCAAGTCTGGGCTGCCAGATTGTCTAATTGAATAAGGGGCACCCTGACTGTTGTGCTAGTAGCAGTGATGACTGATGACTGAGCAAGTCTGGGCTGCCAGATTGTCTAATTGAATAAGGGGCACCCTGACTGTTGTGCTAGTAGCAGTGATGACTGATGACTGAGCAAGTCTGGGCTGCCAGATTGTCTAATTGAATAAGGGGCACCCTGACTGTTGTGCTAGTAGCAGTGATGACTGATGACTGAGCAAGTCTGGGCTGCCAGATTGTCTAATTGAATAAGGGGCACCCTGACTGTTGTGCTAGTAGCAGTGATGACTGATGACTGAGCAAGTCTGGGCTGCCAGATTGTCTAATTGAATAAGGGGCACCCTGACTGTTGTGCTAGTAGCAGTGATGACTGATGACTGAGCAAGTCTGGGCTGCCAGATTGTCTAATTGAATAAGGGGCACCCTGACTGTTGTGCTAGTAGCAGTGATGACTGATGACTGAGCAAGTCTGGGCTGCCAGATTGTCTAATTGAATAAGGGGCACCCTGACTGTTGTGCTAGTAGCAGTGATGACTGATGACTGAGCAAGTCTGGGCTGCCAGATTGTCTAATTGAATAAGGGGCACCCTGACTGTTGTGCTAGTAGCAGTGATGACTGATGACTGAGCAAGTCTGGGCTGCCAGATTGTCTAATTGAATAAGGGGCACCCTGACTGTTGTGCTAGTAGCAGTGATGACTGATGACTGAGCAAGTCTGGGCTGCCAGATTGTCTAATTGAATAAGGGGCACCCTGACTGTTGTGTTAGTAGCAGTGATGACTGATGACTGAGCAAGTCTGGGCTGCCAGATTGTCTAATTGAATAAGGGGCACCCTGACTGTTGTGTTAGTAGCAGTGATGACTGATGGTGATGACTGAGCAAGTCTGGACTGCCAGATTGTATAATTGAATAAGGGACAACCTGACTGTTGTCCTAGTAGCAGTGATGACTGATGGCTGAGCAAGTCTGGGCTGCCAGATTGTAATAATTGAATACTTTAATTTGGTCATCTTATCTACCCTGTTTGAATAGCAAGCTAACGAATTCAATAGAATAGACATTTATTTGGCCTGGGGTTTAGGTGATAAGATACATTAAAGCTCAGCCATATTTCACCATACTACCCCCCACTCCCAACACCCCCCACGCTACACTTCTTCACTTTCCCTTTACTTGTATCCAATGTACCTATGTAACGCAATTCCTTGTATAAGTTGGATACAAGAATCAGAATCAGAAATATTTTATTTGTGATACATAGGTAGGTACAGTGGTTGGACATGTTTTAGGTTAATGTGCGCTATGATCAGCCTATTATAGGCATACAAAAAGAATTAATTACAATTTTCACATGCAAATAAAAAGTTTACTCGTACTAAACTACAAATCCACTACTTATATGATTGTATCATTTCATTAATAAAGACGACACGACGATACGGTTGGCGCAGTGGTTAATCGATGGACTGCTGCGTTACGAATCGCGGGTTCGATCCCCGTACGGAACAAATATTTGTATGACCTGCAAGTAGTTGTTCCGGGTCTGGCCGTTTGTGTATGTGAGTTTAAATGTTTGTAAACGCACCCACGATACAGGAGAAATTCCTAGTGTGGGGCAACGTTTTTAAAAATAATAAAAAAAGGAACAAAAGTCAAAATAATTTGTTAGGTAAATGTCAAAATAATTTGTTAGGTAAACATCAAAACAATTAGATAATATGTAACTGTGAAAATAATTAGTTAGGTAAATGTCAAAAATAATTCAGATTTAAATAATTAATTATGATTTGTGATTACAATATAGGTGATTTGTGATTTGGAATTCGAATAATGTACAGTAAACTGTACGTTATGTACCTAGCGTCTAATGTACAGTAAACTGTACGTTATGTACCTAGCGTCTAATGTACAGTAAACTGCACGTTATGTACCTAGCGTCTAATGTACAGTAAACTGTACGTTATGTACCTAGCGTCTAATGTACAGTAAACTGTACGTTATGTACCTAGCGTCTAATGTACAGTAAACTGTACGTTATGTACCTAGCGTCTAATGTACAGTAAACTGCACGTTATGTACCTAGCGCCTAATGTACAGTAAACTGTACGTTATGTACCTAGCGTCTAATGTACAGTAAACTGTACGTTATGTACCTAGCGTCTAATGTACAGTAAACTGTACGTTATGTACCTAGCGTCTAATGTACAGTAAACTGTACGTTATGTACCTAGCGTCTAATGTACAGTAAACTGTACGTTATGTACCTAGCGTCTAATGTACAGTAAACTGTACGTTATGTACCTAGCGTCTAATGTACAGTAAACTGTACGTTATGTACCTAGCGTCTAATGTACAGTAAACTGTACGTTATGTACCTAGCGTCTAATGTACAGTAAACTGTACGTTATGTACCTAGCGTCTAATGTACAGTAAACTGTACGTTATGTACTTAGCGTCTAATGTACAGTAAACTGTACGTTATGTACCTAGCGTCTAATGTACAGTAAACTGTACGTTATGTACCTAGCGTCTAATGTACAGTAAACTGTACGTTATGTACCTAGCGTCTAATGTACAGTAAACTGTACGTTATGTACCTAGCGTCTAATGTACAGTAAACTGTACGTTATGTACCTAGCGTCTAATGTACAGTAAACTGTACGTTATGTACTTAGCGTCTAATGTACAGTAAACTGTACGTTATGTACTTAGCGTCTAATATTTCCCTGAAAACTCATACTGTTATTTTCTAACTATACCGTACTTACGTGTCTCGTCGTTTTACAAGTATACCTACTTGTTATTGGCACTTAGGTACCTACTTGTTAATACGAGATCATCATTCTCTCGCCCATATCCTAATTTTCTTGTTAATTGGAGATATCAAGAAAAAAAAATGTTCCTCGTTCTGTAACAACCAAAAAAAGTCTAGTTCTACGGTTTTATTTTGTATAATCAGATTTGATTTTATATAATCTGTGGGACGCAGCGGTATAATATGTATATATTTTATATATGTAATATGTGGGACTCAGCGGTATAATATGTATATATAATATAATCTGTGGGACCCAGCGGTATAATATGTATATATTGGCAGCTCTGGGGGCAGTGGACTTGCTCAACAACATTAATGTGTTGTAGCTCGTCGTCGCTGGAGTGCGAGCAGGAGGCGCGCGTGCAGCTGCGCGTGCAGGTGGCGCCCTTCACCGCCGACCTGGACCTGCACCCCGACGCGCACGTCGACGGGGTAACTATTAGCTGCCTGTAGAGGGCGAAACTTCAATCACCTCCAGTCCTTTACACCAGTGCACAGTGGCAGCACGTGCAGTGCGAATCGGTTTTTCAGTTTGGCAGTATTTATGTAGGTAGGTACCTATTGGAAGTGTCCCAGATTTTTATCGAATTCGGGAGAAGCTGATGAACTTTCTGACAGTCCTTTTTTCCATGGGATTTTTGCAAGAATTCAAGGCGACAGGAAAACGTCTGTCGGGTCAGCTAGTTCTAGGTACATAATAAAGTTATTGTTTTTTAAGTTGCCCTTTCTGCTATCGACGAAATAGACGTGATGTCAATGTCAAACAGTTACCACTGGTGTGACTGCACACTACTGCACCGTGATGGGCGTCAAAAAATAAACAAGAAAATAATTTTGTGTACAAACTCAGATTATTTCATCATCCTCTGACACCTGTGTTGTGAAGCACAACCCACGTCGTCTTCACGTCTGTGAAGCCCCGCCAGCTAATTAACCGTAACAAGCCTTAGCTCCGTCCGTCGCGCGTCGTGCAGACGGCGCGGGCGCGCGGCGCGGGCGGCGAGTGACGTCACGCTGATGGCGCGCGCTTTGTGTTTCAGGAGTCGCGGTCGCACTGACCCGCCGCCGCCGCCGCCGCGGCGCTGTCGCACATACTGGACACACTTTACAACTTAAACGTTTTATAAATTATATTCTCTATTGACTGGAAGGAGATGTTATCATTTTTGAGATGTAAATTTACCCGGTTCATTAGGATATAATATAATAATGTATATTTATAGCGTCGTTTATATCTCTCCTACTAGCCATCGTTGATCTTTGCATTTTTGATGTTTATTGAATTGTTCGAAGTGTACATTGTGATTTTTACGATACGGTAGATAGTCGTATATATGTTAATGTACGATCGTGACGAATGTTCGACTCGGGACGAGTTTGTATTGCACAGCTGCCTTACCGCGTCAGTGCCGTGTGCCGTCCGTGCCGCAGCAGAGCCGATGTGAAGATGTGACACAGCGAGCGAGCCGGTGAGGCGCATCTGCGGCGCACCTTCTGCTGCATCGGACCACGCCCACTGCAGTGTGACATGCTTCGGGACTGGACAAGCGTGTGGTGTAACCATCCTCCCCATTGTAATGTAACGAACGTTCAATTTGTATGTATCTCACTACATTTCGATGAAATAGAATTGTACTTATTTAGGGAATTCCTGTATTTGTAATAGAATGTGACTCGTGCAACTGCACACGAGTTGTGTGACAGTGAGCTAATGGCTACTGGTTACTCCCGAAAGAAACAGTCGACACCTCCACTCCGCAGTTCTTCACCGTCTTCGAGCTAACCGGTACACACTTGTTCGAGTGATTCATCAGCACAGTCGTGCGGTAAAGCCGATCCAAATATATATGTATTTAGTAATTACTTCGGGTGGGCTTTGTTGTTCATCAAATACTTTCGAATCGAACAAGTGTGTAACATGCCTACACTCGAAAATGAGAACCAAAAATGATTAGTGAAATAAAATAAGCGAGTGTAAGAGCGACGACGAGGACCTGCAGTCGGCACGGAGCTACACCTACATGTTACGGAATCATTCCGCGCTTGTCCGCAGGGCGCGCCCGCGCCTGCGCCCACTTGCTGTCCTCCTCGCTGCTTGTTCAAACGACTGCCGCTGTTAAACTTTTTATATTGTGCTACTTATGTATGTGTTTACTTGTTTAGCCAAAGACCAAAAAGCTCACTAAGCGAAAACGTAACCCAAGTTTACGTTATCATGAAAAGCCCAGGACTCTAATCTGACATAAGAACGGTCCCAAATCTATCCTAAGTAGTATACTTACAATTTTTGTGAACATCGTGGTCCCGCCTCTCGGATTTGTGTATTTAGCGGCTCAACGTGTGTGTAGAGAGTAGCTAGTTATAGTCTGTTCCAGAAGTATCTGATGCAAATGTAAACAAATGGATCAGACAACATGTGGATGTTAATTTGTAGCTACTCACTAATTGATTGCTTTGATTTGATTATTTGAATACTTAAATCCGAAATTCTAATTTTGAATCGCCTAAGAGATGTTTTTCATTTGACATTTTACATCTTCAATTTTCGTCGACGATTTTCCAATTTAAGTATTAGGTATATAAATGTTATTCAAATAATATTTTTTGTAAAAAGTGGTGGTATAATAAGTGAAAACCTTCTAAATACAGATGAATGTGTTACTAATTCCCTTTAATGAGTAAGAATTCCACCTGAACAGGGTTAGTTTACACTTTCATCCGGTACTTTTAAAACAGACCATATTTAAGTTATGATAAGTTGCGCAGTAAGTTAGATATCACAAAATGGACCAATACGCTTGTACTTAATGACTTTTTGTAGTAGGGCTAGTTTAGTAGAACCAAATCCACCCACTCTGTAAGGTACCTACTTAGTAGATAAATGAACCATAGGTACCTAATCCTAAATAACGAGGAACCTCAACTCAAAGAAGTTCATTCATCGCCTACTGTCACTGTCTGAGCTTTTTGGGAATTAACACTAAATATGCAAAAAAATAATTTCGCGTTAGTTTACGACGAACGGACCAAGTGGCTACGTAATATCGGGTCGGTTACAGTTGTATACTTACATGTATGTGAACGGACCAAGTGGCTACGTAATATCGGGTCGGTTACAGTTGTATACTTACATGTATGTGAACGGACCAAGTGGCTACGTAATATCGGGTCGGTTACAGTTGTATACTTACATGTATGTGAACGGACCAAGTGGCTACGTAATATCGGGTCGGTTACAGTTGTATACTTACACGTATGTGAACGGACCAAGTGGCTACGTAATATCGTGTCGGTTACAGTTGTATACTTACACGTATGTGAACGGACCAAGTGGCTACGTAATATCGGGTCGGTTACAGTTGTATACTTACATGATTGTATGTGAACGGACCAAGTGGCTACGTAATATCGTGTCGGTTACAGTTGTATACTTACACGTATGTGAACGGACCAAGTGGCTACGTAATATCGTGTCGGTTACAGTTGTATACTTACACGTATGTGAACGGACCAAGTGGCTACGTAATATCGGGTCGGTTACAGTTGTATACTTACATGTATGTGAACGGACCAAGTGGCTACGTAATATCGGGTCGGTTACAGTTGTATACTTACATGTATGTGAACGGACCAAGTGGCTACGTAATATCGGTTTGGTTAAAGTTGTGTAGGTACTTATGTACTTGTATGTAAACGCGAATACTAACTGGCAGCATGGCAGGCCACCGAGCATGTAGGAACGTGCGTGAGTCGTGAGGCGACCAGTCCACGCGCAACTAATGCATTTATAACTGTTATGATTGTGTACTTTATATCTTAATGTTTTCACTTGTATCTTTTGTCTGAATATCTCGCTACAGTTGGTGCAGAATACTGTTATCGTGTCCGCTTCCCTATTGTACTTGGCGACTGCATCTGCGACTTTACTTTATCGTAATGTTAGTTGATTTCACTAACGCAATAATATGTAAGAAATGTATGTAATAATGTTACAGAAGATCTATCAGCTAGGCAAAAGTCTGAGACGTGAAAATATGAATTTTGCTTTCCAATATTTGTCTTTAATTTACCCCCACTGCCGACTCGCGGCGCACTATGGAAAAAGTACCTACGAAAAACCTGCCCATAAAAAGCTGCGTATCAAACACGTCTCGTATTAATCATTTATGGAATAAAAAAGTGGTTTGTAAATGAAAATATAAATAAGCATTAGTAGTCTACTAAGGGCGAATTTCACCAAACTTGTATACTTTAAATAAGTCTTATCCTGAGTATACATTTTGACTTTTTGACAGTTTTACCCGTATACAGTTTTCCCGTATACAGTTTTCCCGTAGACAGTTTTCCCGTAGACAGTTTTCCCGTAGACAGTTTTCCCATAGACAGTTTTCCCGTAGACAGTTTTCCCGTATACAGTTTTCCCGTAGACAGTTTTCCCGTAGACAGTTTTCCCGTAGACAGTTTTCCCGTAGACAGTTTTCCATACTAGAACTGACAGACGTCGGTTTTATTCCACGGTTATAAGATATCTGACTTTTGGTAAAATCAGCCCATAGCCCAAATAATTTATTTAATATTAGAAAATACAATTAAATGTTATTTAAGAAGATAAAATTTTTTTATGTTTAAGTGACTTAAATTAACAAAATAAATGCTAGGTTCTGAAAGTAAATTTAGATAATTATTCTTTACAGTAGGTACCTAATATATTTTGATTTTGAAAAAGATGTCCTCTCTGGGTTTTGCTACAAAAGCATTTCATTCTACGTTGTTATAAAGCTCTTCGTTAAGTCGTGCAAAGATAAACGACAGTGATCTGCAGTAAAAATAAAATAAATACCAAAATTAAAAATTACATGAAATCATCTAAATAATTAAAAAAATAACTAAAATATATTATGTTGCCGCAATCAATAGCAGTTTTTGTAAAATTGTACACAAAGTTCAATGTACTATGTTCTTTATAACATTTAATTTTTGATGGAGGGATCAAAGGAATCTTAATAAAACGTAACAAAATGCCTTTCTCAAGTTTCATGCAAATCACATGTTCGATTGAATATTTACGAAAATGAATACCATAAGGATGTCAATATTTTTTTTATATACTTAGTAAAAAAATTATGACTGTAAATGTTTTTTTTTTTGTTTTGACTTCGCGCGGTTTGTGCATTTAGCCAATGTCACGTTTAGTTATCGAGAACAAAGGTAGGGACACGAAAGAAAAAAGTATAAAATATTTATGACCAATTGTAACGGGATTTAGGATTGGACGATTTATAGGATCAGTGTGTTTTATAAAGGTGAATACTAATAGTGAATAATGAGCAAATTACAATGACGACAATTTACAACTTAATATTAATTAATGTGATGAATGAGACTATACATTTATATACAGGGAAGCTATTTGTACAAAGTAAAGAAACTATTGAGGTAGGAAAAGGAACACGGAGAGACAAGAGGTTACAAAGAAAAGAAGAACGGTCATATAAGGGACAGGAAAAAATAATGTGATTTATGTCACCTACGTCACAGAAGCAAATGTGGTCATTAATGATATGTAGTTTGGCAAGATGGGCTGGAGAACAAACATGACCCAGTCTCATTCGTATGAGAACCGAGGTCTCCATCTTGCCAAACCACGGTTTTTCCGGATTGTCGGGTTGTATACTTGAAAAGGAACGGCCCTTCAATTTACTTCCGATATCCCAAGCTACCTTCCAGGTGTTCCGAAGAAAAGTCTTAAGTAATGTCATCAGGTCTATACTAAAGTTCGTATAAGGAACTAAGTCCCCACACTGCACCGCATCACCGGCAAGATTCCAGCGTGGGTCGGAATCCACGCAAATTACAGTGTATTACCCTCAGAGATGGTTCTGGACGCAAATTCTTTTATTAAATAAATGATAGGTAACTGCGATTTGTGTTCGAAAGGGGATTTATTGATGGCTAGAAGAGCACTTTGAGAATCAGTAAAAATTACAGTTTTTTTGAGCTTTAAAACACGAGTATATTGTATGGCTTTTAATATGCCGAAACATTCCCCCGTAAAAGCAGAAGTCTCCAGAGGCAGTTTGATTTTTTGTACGATGTTGTATTGAGAATGGTAAGTACATATCCCAACACAACCCGTCGGAGAACGCTTGGCAGCATCCGTAAATATATGGTGGTACTCTAGATGTTCAGCCACAAAATGATTATAGCTTGAATGGCAATCGGGATCAGATTTACTTACACAGTATTTAATGATGGGGCTGAATTGTAAACTCGCATAACTACTGTTAAATAGGGGATGTTTATTGGAACGGTGAATAGGAGAAGAGAGTAAAAGAATTTTTTATAGCTTACAACTAAACAATTAGCACGTTTATGGGACCAGTAATCTGAAGATTCAATCTGCAACACAAAAGAGCCCAGATTAGGAATGAGAGGATGAGTTGAGAACTGAAGAGCCGGAACAAATATTAGTCACATAAGAATTGTCTTCTATGATATAAAGGAACTTCCCCGCATTCAACATGGAGTGCACTTCATGGCACCCGAAATAATTCGTAGTGCTTTAGACTGGATGCGATCAAATTTTTTAAAAGCCATAACACTACCAGGTTCTAACTCAAACTCAAACTCAAAGCATTTATTTCAATTAAACCATTTACAGGCACTTTTGAATTGTCAAGTGGTCGGTCAGTCAGAAATATGAAGCTAGTTGCCCATTCCAAAGCGTAGTAGGTACCTATGGAGAAGAACGGGCAAGAAACTCCATGGACACTCTTTTAAATTATATTGTTACATAAATATTAGTTACATCATTAATCTTGTATATAGGTATAATTATATGTGAGAACGATGTAAATAAGACGTACACATTGAGTGTCCAGTGTACAGCAAATATAAATTCAAACAAAACAATCCATAATAAAATAATTAAAAATAAGCCGTGGTGGCTAAGAGATGACCAGTCCCAACTGACAGCGCCCGTTCACGAACATGACGCATGGATCAGCACCATTCAGCTCAACCATTTTGAAGGGAGCTAAATGATCCAACACACGCGCCACCGTCAGCGAGACATTTGAGTGAGCATGACATCTATCAGCCGCCAGGACACATTCAAGTCAATGAAAGACATTACCCGGTAAATGGTAGCTCGATAGTACATAGTACTCACACTTGTCCTATGCAATTATATAATACAAAGGAGATTGAGTTTATACAAAGCAAAGGTAGTCTTACAATCTTCAGCAGCTCCAACAGTATTTTCAAATGTTAATCAATTAGTTGTGGTTGTGGAGCAGGACCAGCATTGAGCCAGGCATTTTTATCAGCGATATAATCCCCCAACTTATAATATGCCTGGCTGCATAGTGTGCGTTTTATACAAACTTTGAATTTCGTCTCATTCAGTTGAAGTATGTGGGGAGGTATTTTATTGTAACATTTTAAACAGTACCCCATGAAAGATGAGTCCACTTTAGCCAGTCTGAAACCTGGTTGAACTAATAGGTCCCTATTTCTGGTACTATAATTATGTCTATCACCTCTTTTAGTAAAAAGATGTAAATTTTTTCTTACGTACATGATGTTTTCATAGATATATTGACAAGGTACCGTCAAGATCTTAATAACCTTAAACAGTTCCCTTAGAGAATCGCGCCTGCGGAGATTATATATGGCTCTGATGGCTCTTTTCTGCAGAATAAAAATAGAATCGACGTCTGCAACCCGTCCCCAAAGTAAAATACCGTAAGACATGATACTATGAAAGTAACTAAAATAGACTAACCTCGTGGTATCTACATCGGTAAATTGACGGATTTTTCTGACAGCATATGCTGCTGAACTTAGCCGTCCCGCCAGAGATGTTAAATGAGAACCCCATTGAAGCCTCGAGTCGAGCGTGATCCCCAGGAAAACAGTTTTATCGACGAATTCTAGTTTCTCTTGATTCAATACTATCTCACAATCACTACTTTTGACATTAGGTAAAGAAAATCGTATACACTTAGTTTCGATTTCGATTGTTCTAGAACGAACAATCCATAATCCAGAGTGCTTCTGATGATTGCGTTGTAAATAAGACAGCTCACTCCACGCTCACATCACATCTAACAGAATCGACCGGCTGTTCCATCAGTTTTGTTTGGAACTAGTAGCAGTCCGTCTGTTATGGTTTATTATTGAGTATAAAATAAATGCCGTTAAGTTAAAAAAAAACTCGGTTATTAAACAGATCCATCTGTTTTGGGTTGCATAATCAAAACACCGTTTTAAATAATAGAAAAATGTATTTATATAAGCTTATGTAGGTACATATTATCTAAATCTAATGTGACATTATCTAAAAACAGAGCAGGGTGTAAAAATGTTGCTTCGTGTCTGGCCCATCCCAAATAATTATAAAGCTTATTACATGAGAGCAACTTCCCAAAGTCCTCTTCCCATGGATGCAGGAGTAGTAATGTACAGTATGGCTTGTACTCACACCAGGATTGGTGTGTTGGTTGTGCTTACCTGTATCTTTTGTTTCAGTTTCGCTTATCTAAATAAGCGATAATTAGCTATCTCGCTCATACTAATGTGAGTGAGAGAGATAGAAGAATATTTGTTTCATACAAAGCTTCTTATACTTCTTGGAATCGATAGCGGTATATAGTATGGTTAAAATCTCGCTGCAGACTTGGTCATAAATCATAATCGGAGTAGGGATGTGCGCTAGTTGCGCGCGCTCAAGGCCATTATCGATAACAGAATCATTAAGGTTATCACGTAAACATACTGTTTTAGTTTTATATATACGTTCTTTTGTTTATATATTTAATATGCTTTGTAGTAAATTTGTTAATAAAATAAAAAAAATGTGTATTTATTTCTATCACCCATTTATAAATATATAAAACTATCGATATCACTCATCGACTGCAGTAATACACAGGACTACGTGTGGGCGTGGCCTGCCCATAAGGCCCGTGAGTGGGAAAGAGAGCGAAACACTCGAATGATTTATGACCGAGTCTGCAGCGAGATTTTAACTATACTATAGCCTGTTAATCTCTGCACATTGTTTTAATGTCCAACGGAGCTACCGGACTACTGTCTGCAGCGAGATTTTAACTATACTATAGCCTGTTAATCTCTGCACATTGTTCTAATGTCCAGCGGAGCTACCGGACTACTGTCTGCAGCGAGATTTTAACTATACTATAGCCTGTTAATCTCTGCACATTGTTCTAATGTCCAGCGGAGCTACCGGACTACTGTCTGCAGCGAGATTTTAACTATACTATAGCCTGTTAATGTCAGTACATTGTTCTAATGTCCAACGGAGCTACCGGACTACTGTCTGCAGCGAGATTTTAACTATACTATAGCCTGTTAATCTCTGCACATTGTTCTAATGTCCAACGGAGCTACCGGACTACTGTCTGCAGCGAGATTTTAACTATACTATAGCCTGTTAATCTCTGCACATTGTTCTAATGTCCAACGGAGCTACCGGACTACTGTCTGCAGCGAGATTTTAACTATACTATAGCCTGTTAATGTCAGTACATTGTTCTAATGTCCAGCGGAGCTACCGGACTACTGTCTGCAGCGAGATTTTAACTATACTATAGCCTGTTAATGTCAGCACATTGTTCTAATGTCCAACGGAGCTACCGGACTACTGTCTGCAGCGAGATTTTAACTATACTATAGCCTGTTAATCTCTGCACATTGTTCTAATGTCCAACGGAGCTACCGGACTACTGTCTGCAGCGAGATTTTAACTATACTATAGCCTGTTAATCTCTGCACATTGTTCTAATGTCCAACGGAGCTACCGGACTACTGTCTGCAGCGAGATTTTAACTATACTATAGCCTGTTAATCTCTGCACATTGTTCTAATGTCCAGCGGAGCTACCGGACTACTGTCTGCAGCGAGATTTTAACTATACTATAGCCTGTTAATGTCAGCACATTGTTCTAATGTCCAACGGAGCTACCGGACTACTGTCTGCAGCGAGATTTTAACTATACTATAGCCTGTTAATCTCTGCACATTGTTCTAATGTCCAACGGAGCTACCGGACTACTGTCTGCAGCGAGATTTTAACTATACTATAGCCTGTTAATCTCTGCACATTGTTCTAATGTCCAGCGGAGCTACCGGACTACTGTCTGCAGCGAGATTTTAACTATACTATAGCCTGTTAATGTCAGCACATTGTTCTCATGTCCAACGGAGCTACCGGACTACTGTCTGCAGCGAGATTTTAACTATACTATAGCCTGTTAATCTCTGCACATTGTTCTAATGTCCAGCGGAGCTACCGGACTACTGTCTGCAGCGAGATTTTAACTATACTATAGCCTGTTAATGTCAGCACATTGTTCTAATGTCCAACGGAGCTACCGGACTACTGTCTGCAGCGAGATTTTAACTATACTATAGCCTGTTAATCTCTGCAGATTGTTCTAATGTCCAACGGAGCTACCGGACTACTGTCTGCAGCGAGATTTTAACTATACTATAGCCTGTTAATCTCTGCACATTGTTCTAATGTCCAACGGAGCTACCGGACTACTGTCTGCAGCGAGATTTTAACTATACTATAGCCTGTTAATCTCTGCACATTGTTCTCATGTCCAGCGGAGCTACCGGACTACTGTCTGCAGCGAGATTTTAACTATACTATAGCCTGTTAATGTCAGCACATTGTTCTAATGTCCAACGGAGCTACCGGACTACTGTCTGCAGCGAGATTTTAACTATACTATAGCCTGTTAATCTCTGCACATTGTTCTAATGTCCAGCGGAGCTACCGGACTACTGTCTGCAGCGAGATTTTAACTATACTATAGCCTGTTAATCTCTGCACATTGTTCTAATGTCCAGCGGAGCTACCGGACTACTGTCTGCAGCGAGATTTTAACTATACTATAGCCTGTTAATGTCAGCACATTGTTCTAATGTCCAACGGAGCTACCGGACTACTGTCTGCAGCGAGATTTTAACTATACTATAGCCTGTTAATCTCTGCACATTGTTCTAATGTCCAGCGGAGCTACCGGACTACTGTCTGCAGCGAGATTTTAACTATACTATAGCCTGTTAATGTCAGCACATTGTTCTAATGTCCAACGGAGCTACCGGACTACTGTCTGCAGCGAGATTTTAACTATACTATAGCCTGTTAATCTCTGCACATTGTTCTAATGTCCAGCGGAGCTACCGGACTACTGTCTGCAGCGAGATTTTAACTATACTATAGCCTGTTAATGTCAGCACATTGTTCTAATGTCCAACGGAGCTACCGGACTACTGTCTGCAGCGAGATTTTAACTATACTATAGCCTGTTAATCTCTGCACATTGTTCTAATGTCCAACGGAGCTACCGGACTACTGTCTGCAGCGAGATTTTAACTATACTATAGCCTGTTAATCTCTGCACATTTGTCCAGCGGAGCTACCGGACTACTGTCTGCAGCGAGATTTTAACTATACTATAGCCTGTTAATCTCTGCAGATTGTTCTAATGTCCAACGGAGCTACCGGACTACTGTCTGCAGCGAGATTTTAACTATACTATAGCCTGTTAATCTCTGCACATTGTTCTAATGTCCAACGGAGCTACCGGACTACTGTCTGCAGCGAGATTTTAACTATACTATAGCCTGTTAATCTCTGCACATTGTTCTAATGTCCAGCGGAGCTACCGGACTACTGTCTGCAGCGAGATTTTAACTATACTATAGCCTGTTAATGTCAGCACATTGTTCTAATGTCCAACGGAGCTACCGGACTACTGTCTGCAGCGAGATTTTAACTATACTATAGCCTGTTAATCTCTGCACATTGTTCTAATGTCCAACGGAGCTACCGGACTACTGTCTGCAGCGAGATTTTAACTATACTATAGCCTGTTAATCTCTGCACATTGTTCTAATGTCCAGCGGAGCTACCGGACTACTGTCTGCAGCGAGATTTTAACTATACTATAGCCTGTTAATCTCTGCACATTGTTCTAATGTCCAACGGAGCTACCGGACTACTGTCTGCAGCGAGATTTTAACTATACTATAGCCTGTTAATCTCTGCACATTGTTCTAATGTCCAGCGGAGCTACCGGACTACTGTCTGCAGCGAGATTTTAACTATACTATAGCCTGTTAATGTCAGCACATTGTTCTCATGTCCAACGGAGCTACCGGACTACTGTCTGCAGCGAGATTTTAACTATACTATAGCCTGTTAATCTCTGCACATTGTTCTAATGTCCAACGGAGCTACCGGACTACTGTCTGCAGCGAGATTTTAACTATACTATAGCCTGTTAATCTCTGCACATTGTTCTAATGTCCAACGGAGCTACCGGACTACTGTCTGCAGCGAGATTTTAACTATACTATAGCCTGTTAATCTCTGCACATTGTTCTAATGTCCAGCGGAGCTACCGGACTACTGTCTGCAGCGAGATTTTAACTATACTATAGCCTGTTAATCTCTGCACATTGTTCTAATGTCCAACGGAGCTACCGGACTACTGTCTGCAGCGAGATTTTAACTATACTATAGCCTGTTAATCTCTGCACATTGTTCTAATGTCCAGCGGAGCTACCGGACTACTGTCTGCAGCGAGATTTTAACTATACTATAGCCTGTTAATCTCTGCACATTGTTCTAATGTCCTGCGGAGCTACCGGACTACTGTCTGCAGCGAGATTTTAACTATACTATAGCCTGTTAATGTCAGCACATTGTTCTAATGTCCAACGGAGCTACCGGACTACTGTCTGCAGCGAGATTTTAACTATACTATAGCCTGTTAATCTCTGCACATTGTTCTAATGTCCAACGGAGCTACCGGACTACTGTCTGCAGCGAGATTTTAACTATACTATAGCCTGTTAATCTCTGCACATTGTTCTAATGTCCAGCGGAGCTACCGGACTACTGTCTGCAGCGAGATTTTAACTATACTATAGCCTGTTAATGTCAGCACATTGTTCTTATGTCCAACGGAGCTACCGGACTACTGTCTGCAGCGAGATTTTAACTATACTATAGCCTGTTAATCTCTGCACATTGTTCTAATGTCCAACGGAGCTACCGGACTACTGTCTGCAGCGAGATTTTAACTATACTATAGCCTGTTAATCTCTGCACATTGTTCTAATGTCCAGCGGAGCTACCGGACTACTGTCTGCAGCGAGATTTTAACTATACTATAGCCTGTTAATCTCTGCACATTGTTCTCATGTCCAACGGAGCTACCGGACTACTGTCTGCAGCGAGATTTTAACTATACTATAGCCTGTTAATCTCTGCACATTGTTCTAATGTCCAGCGGAGCTACCGGACTACTGTCTGCAGCGAGATTTTAACTATACTATAGCCTGTTAATCTCTGCACATTTGTCCAGCGGAGCTACCGGACTACTGTCTGCAGCGAGATTTTAACTATACTATAGCCTGTTAATCTCTGCACATTGTTCTAATGTCCAACGGAGCTACCGGACTACTGTCTGCAGCGAGATTTTAACTAAACTATAGCCTGTTAATCTCTGCACATTGTTCTAATGTCCAGCGGAGCTACCGGACTACTGTCTGCAGCGAGATTTTAACTATACTGTAGCCTGTTAATCTCTGCACATTGTTCTAATGTCCAGCGGAGCTACCGGACTACTGTCTGCAGCGAGATTTTAACTATACTATAGCCTGTTAATGTCAGCACATTGTTCTAATGTCCAACGGAGCTACCGGACTACTGTCTGCAGCGAGATTTTAACTATACTATAGCCTGTTAATCTCTGCACATTGTTCTAATGTCCAACGGAGCTACCGGACTACTGTCTGCAGCGAGATTTTAACTATACTATAGCCTGTTAATCTCTGCACATTGTTCTAATGTCCAGCGGAGCTACCGGACTACTGTCTGCAGCGAGATTTTAACTATACTATAGCCTGTTAATGTCAGCACATTGTTCTAATGTCCAACGGAGCTACCGGACTACTGTCTGCAGCGAGATTTTAACGATACTATAGCCTGTTAATCTCTGCACATTGTTCTAATGTCCAACGGAGCTACCGGATTCTGTCTGCAGCGAGATTTTAACTATACTATAGCCTGTTAATCTCTGCACATTGTTCTAATGTCCAGCGGAGCTACCGGACTACTGTCTGCAGCGAGATTTTAACTATGCTATAGCCTGTTAATCTCTGCACATTGTTCTAATGTCCAGCGGAGCTACCGGACTACTGTCTGCAGCGAGATTTTAACTATACTATAGCCTGTTAATGTCAGCACATTGTTCTAATGTCCAACGGAGCTACCGGACTACTGTCTGCAGCGAGATTTTAACTTTACTATAGCCTGTTAATCTCTGCACATTGTTCTAATGTCCAACGGAGCTACCGGACTACTGTCTGCAGCGAGATTTTAACTATACTATAGCCTGTTAATCTCTGCACATTGTTCTAATGTCCAGCGGAGCTACCGGACTACTGTCTGCAGCGAGATTTTAACTATACTATAGCCTGTTAATCTCTGCACATTGTTCTAATGTCCAGCGGAGCTACCGGACTACTGTCTGCAGCGAGATTTTAACTATACTATAGCCTGTTAATCTCTGCACATTGTTCTAATGTCCAGCGGAGCTACCGGACTACTGTCTGCAGCGAGATTTTAACTATACTATAGCCTGTTAATCTCTGCACATTGTTCTAATGTCCAACGGAGCTACCGGACTACTGTCTGCAGCGAGATTTTAACTATACTATAGCCTGTTAATCTCAGCACATTGTTCTAATGTCCAACGGAGCTACCGGACTACTGTCTGCAGCGAGATTTTAACTATACTATAGCCTGTTAATCTCTGCACATTGTTCTAATGTCCAGCGGAGCTACCGGACTACTGTCTGCAGCGAGATTTTAACTATACTATAGCCTGTTAATCTCTGCACATTTGTCCAGCGGAGCTACCGGACTACTGTCTGCAGCGAGATTTTAACTATACTATAGCCTGTTAATCTCTGCACATTGTTCTAATGTCCAACGGAGCTACCGGACTACTGTCTGCAGCGAGATTTTAACTAAACTATAGCCTGTTAATCTCTGCACATTGTTCTAATGTCCAGCGGAGCTACCGGACTACTGTCTGCAGCGAGATTTTAACTATACTGTAGCCTGTTAATCTCTGCACATTGTTCTAATGTCCAGCGGAGCTACCGGACTACTGTCTGCAGCGAGATTTTAACTATACTATAGCCTGTTAATGTCAGCACATTGTTCTAATGTCCAACGGAGCTACCGGACTACTGTCTGCAGCGAGATTTTAACTATACTATAGCCTGTTAATCTCTGCACATTGTTCTAATGTCCAACGGAGCTACCGGACTACTGTCTGCAGCGAGATTTTAACTATACTATAGCCTGTTAATCTCTGCACATTGTTCTAATGTCCAGCGGAGCTACCGGACTACTGTCTGCAGCGAGATTTTAACTATACTATAGCCTGTTAATGTCAGCACATTGTTCTAATGTCCAACGGAGCTACCGGACTACTGTCTGCAGCGAGATTTTAACGATACTATAGCCTGTTAATCTCTGCACATTGTTCTAATGTCCAACGGAGCTACCGGATTCTGTCTGCAGCGAGATTTTAACTATACTATAGCCTGTTAATCTCTGCACATTGTTCTAATGTCCAGCGGAGCTACCGGACTACTGTCTGCAGCGAGATTTTAACTATGCTATAGCCTGTTAATCTCTGCACATTGTTCTAATGTCCAGCGGAGCTACCGGACTACTGTCTGCAGCGAGATTTTAACTATACTATAGCCTGTTAATGTCAGCACATTGTTCTAATGTCCAACGGAGCTACCGGACTACTGTCTGCAGCGAGATTTTAACTTTACTATAGCCTGTTAATCTCTGCACATTGTTCTAATGTCCAACGGAGCTACCGGACTACTGTCTGCAGCGAGATTTTAACTATACTATAGCCTGTTAATCTCTGCACATTGTTCTAATGTCCAGCGGAGCTACCGGACTACTGTCTGCAGCGAGATTTTAACTATACTATAGCCTGTTAATCTCTGCACATTGTTCTAATGTCCAGCGGAGCTACCGGACTACTGTCTGCAGCGAGATTTTAACTATACTATAGCCTGTTAATCTCTGCACATTGTTCTAATGTCCAGCGGAGCTACCGGACTACTGTCTGCAGCGAGATTTTAACTATACTATAGCCTGTTAATCTCTGCACATTGTTCTAATGTCCAACGGAGCTACCGGACTACTGTCTGCAGCGAGATTTTAACTATACTATAGCCTGTTAATCTCAGCACATTGTTCTAATGTCCAACGGAGCTACCGGACTACTGTCTGCAGCGAGATTTTAACTATACTATAGCCTGTTAATGTCAGCACATTGTTCTAATGTCCAACGGAGCTACCGGACTACTGTCTGCAGCGAGATTTTAACTATACTATAGCCTGTTAATCTCTGCACATTGTTCAAATGTCCAGCGGAGCTACCGGACTACTGTCTGCAGCGAGATTTTAACTATACTATAGCCTGTTAATCTCAGCACATTGTTCTAATGTCCAACGGAGCTACCGGACTACTGTCTGCAGCGAGATTTTAACTATACTATAGCCTGTTAATCTCTGCACATTGTTCTAATGTCCAGCGGAGCTACCGGACTACTGTCTGCAGCGAGATTTTAACTATGCTATAGCCTGTTAATCTCTGCACATTGTTCTAATGTCCAGCGGAGCTACCGGACTACTGTCTGCAGCGAGATTTTAACTATACTATAGCCTGTTAATGTCAGCACATTGTTCTAATGTCCAACGGAGCTACCGGACTACTGTCTGTCTGCAGCGAGATTTTAACTTTACTATAGCCTGTTAATCTCTGCACATTGTTCTAATGTCCAACGGAGCTACCGGACTACTGTCTGCAGCGAGATTTTAACTATACTATAGCCTGTTAATCTCTGCACATTGTTCTAATGTCCAGCGGAGCTACCGGACTACTGTCTGCAGCGAGATTTTAACTATACTATAGCCTGTTAATCTCTGCACATTGTTCTAATGTCCAGCGGAGCTACCGGACTACTGTCTGCAGCGAGATTTTAACTATACTATAGCCTGTTAATCTCTGCACATTGTTCTAATGTCCAGCGGAGCTACCCGGACTACTGTCTGCAGCGAGATTTTAACTATACTATAGCCTGTTAATCTCTGCACATTGTTCTAATGTCCAGCGGAGCTACCGGACTACTGTCTGCAGCGAGATTTTAACTATACTATAGCCTGTTAATGTCAGCACATTGTTCTAATGTCCAACGGAGCTACCGGACTACTGTCTGCAGCGAGATTTTAACTATACTATAGCCTGTTAATCTCTGCACATTGTTCTAATGTCCAGCGGAGCTACCGGACTACTGTCTGCAGCGAGATTTTAACTATACTATAGCCTGTTAATGTCAGCACATTGTTCTAATGTCCAACGGAGCTACCGGACTACTGTCTGCAGCGAGATTTTAACTATACTATAGCCTGTTAATCTCTGCACATTGTTCTAATGTCCAGCGGAGCTACCGGACTACTGTCTGCAGCGAGATTTTAACTATACTATAGCCTGTTAATGTCAGCACATTGTTCTAATGTCCAACGGAGCTACCGGACTACTGTCTGCAGCGAGATTTTAACTATACTATAGCCTGTTAATCTCTGCACATTGTTTCCAACGGAGCTACCGGACTACTGTCTGCAGCGAGATTTTAACTATACTATAGCCTGTTAATCTCTGCACATTTGTCCAGCGGAGCTACCGGACTACTGTCTGCAGCGAGATTTTAACTATACTATAGCCTGTTAATCTCTGCAGATTGTTCTAATGTCCAACGGAGCTACCGGACTACTGTCTGCAGCGAGATTTTAACTATACTATAGCCTGTTAATCTCTGCACATTGTTCTAATGTCCAACGGAGCTACCGGACTACTGTCTGCAGCGAGATTTTAACTATACTATAGCCTGTTAATCTCTGCACATTGTTCTAATGTCCAGCGGAGCTACCGGACTACTGTCTGCAGCGAGATTTTAACTATACTATAGCCTGTTAATGTCAGCACATTGTTCTAATGTCCAACGGAGCTACCGGACTACTGTCTGCAGCGAGATTTTAACTATACTATAGCCTGTTAATCTCTGCACATTGTTCTAATGTCCAACGGAGCTACCGGACTACTGTCTGCAGCGAGATTTTAACTATACTATAGCCTGTTAATCTCTGCACATTGTTCTAATGTCCAGCGGAGCTACCGGACTACTGTCTGCAGCGAGATTTTAACTATACTATAGCCTGTTAATCTCTGCACATTGTTCTAATGTCCAACGGAGCTACCGGACTACTGTCTGCAGCGAGATTTTAACTATACTATAGCCTGTTAATCTCTGCACATTGTTCTAATGTCCAGCGGAGCTACCGGACTACTGTCTGCAGCGAGATTTTAACTATACTATAGCCTGTTAATGTCAGCACATTGTTCTCATGTCCAACGGAGCTACCGGACTACTGTCTGCAGCGAGATTTTAACTATACTATAGCCTGTTAATCTCTGCACATTGTTCTAATGTCCAACGGAGCTACCGGACTACTGTCTGCAGCGAGATTTTAACTATACTATAGCCTGTTAATCTCTGCACATTGTTCTAATGTCCAACGGAGCTACCGGACTACTGTCTGCAGCGAGATTTTAACTATACTATAGCCTGTTAATCTCTGCACATTGTTCTAATGTCCAGCGGAGCTACCGGACTACTGTCTGCAGCGAGATTTTAACTATACTATAGCCTGTTAATCTCTGCACATTGTTCTAATGTCCAACGGAGCTACCGGACTACTGTCTGCAGCGAGATTTTAACTATACTATAGCCTGTTAATCTCTGCACATTGTTCTAATGTCCAGCGGAGCTACCGGACTACTGTCTGCAGCGAGATTTTAACTATACTATAGCCTGTTAATCTCTGCACATTGTTCTAATGTCCTGCGGAGCTACCGGACTACTGTCTGCAGCGAGATTTTAACTATACTATAGCCTGTTAATGTCAGCACATTGTTCTAATGTCCAACGGAGCTACCGGACTACTGTCTGCAGCGAGATTTTAACTATACTATAGCCTGTTAATCTCTGCACATTGTTCTAATGTCCAACGGAGCTACCGGACTACTGTCTGCAGCGAGATTTTAACTATACTATAGCCTGTTAATCTCTGCACATTGTTCTAATGTCCAGCGGAGCTACCGGACTACTGTCTGCAGCGAGATTTTAACTATACTATAGCCTGTTAATGTCAGCACATTGTTCTTATGTCCAACGGAGCTACCGGACTACTGTCTGCAGCGAGATTTTAACTATACTATAGCCTGTTAATCTCTGCACATTGTTCTAATGTCCAACGGAGCTACCGGACTACTGTCTGCAGCGAGATTTTAACTATACTATAGCCTGTTAATCTCTGCACATTGTTCTAATGTCCAGCGGAGCTACCGGACTACTGTCTGCAGCGAGATTTTAACTATACTATAGCCTGTTAATCTCTGCACATTGTTCTCATGTCCAACGGAGCTACCGGACTACTGTCTGCAGCGAGATTTTAACTATACTATAGCCTGTTAATCTCTGCACATTGTTCTAATGTCCAACGGAGCTACCGGACTACTGTCTGCAGCGAGATTTTAACTATACTATAGCCTGTTAATCTCTGCACATTTGTCCAGCGGAGCTACCGGACTACTGTCTGCAGCGAGATTTTAACTATACTATAGCCTGTTAATCTCTGCACATTGTTCTAATGTCCAACGGAGCTACCGGACTACTGTCTGCAGCGAGATTTTAACTAAACTATAGCCTGTTAATCTCTGCACATTGTTCTAATGTCCAGCGGAGCTACCGGACTACTGTCTGCAGCGAGATTTTAACTATACTGTAGCCTGTTAATCTCTGCACATTGTTCTAATGTCCAGCGGAGCTACCGGACTACTGTCTGCAGCGAGATTTTAACTATACTATAGCCTGTTAATGTCAGCACATTGTTCTAATGTCCAACGGAGCTACCGGACTACTGTCTGCAGCGAGATTTTAACTATACTATAGCCTGTTAATCTCTGCACATTGTTCTAATGTCCAACGGAGCTACCGGACTACTGTCTGCAGCGAGATTTTAACTATACTATAGCCTGTTAATCTCTGCACATTGTTCTAATGTCCAGCGGAGCTACCGGACTACTGTCTGCAGCGAGATTTTAACTATACTATAGCCTGTTAATGTCAGCACATTGTTCTAATGTCCAACGGAGCTACCGGACTACTGTCTGCAGCGAGATTTTAACGATACTATAGCCTGTTAATCTCTGCACATTGTTCTAATGTCCAACGGAGCTACCGGATTCTGTCTGCAGCGAGATTTTAACTATACTATAGCCTGTTAATCTCTGCACATTGTTCTAATGTCCAGCGGAGCTACCGGACTACTGTCTGCAGCGAGATTTTAACTATGCTATAGCCTGTTAATCTCTGCACATTGTTCTAATGTCCAGCGGAGCTACCGGACTACTGTCTGCAGCGAGATTTTAACTATACTATAGCCTGTTAATGTCAGCACATTGTTCTAATGTCCAACGGAGCTACCGGACTACTGTCTGCAGCGAGATTTTAACTTTACTATAGCCTGTTAATCTCTGCACATTGTTCTAATGTCCAACGGAGCTACCGGACTACTGTCTGCAGCGAGATTTTAACTATACTATAGCCTGTTAATCTCTGCACATTGTTCTAATGTCCAGCGGAGCTACCGGACTACTGTCTGCAGCGAGATTTTAACTATACTATAGCCTGTTAATCTCTGCACATTGTTCTAATGTCCAGCGGAGCTACCGGACTACTGTCTGCAGCGAGATTTTAACTATACTATAGCCTGTTAATCTCTGCACATTGTTCTAATGTCCAGCGGAGCTACCGGACTACTGTCTGCAGCGAGATTTTAACTATACTATAGCCTGTTAATCTCTGCACATTGTTCTAATGTCCAACGGAGCTACCGGACTACTGTCTGCAGCGAGATTTTAACTATACTATAGCCTGTTAATCTCAGCACATTGTTCTAATGTCCAACGGAGCTACCGGACTACTGTCTGCAGCGAGATTTTAACTATACTATAGCCTGTTAATGTCAGCACATTGTTCTAATGTCCAACGGAGCTACCGGACTACTGTCTGCAGCGAGATTTTAACTATACTATAGCCTGTTAATCTCTGCACATTGTTCAAATGTCCAGCGGAGCTACCGGACTACTGTCTGCAGCGAGATTTTAACTATACTATAGCCTGTTAATCTCAGCACATTGTTCTAATGTCCAACGGAGCTACCGGACTACTGTCTGCAGCGAGATTTTAACTATACTATAGCCTGTTAATCTCAGCACATTGTTCTAATGTCCAACGGAGCTACCGGACTACTGTCTGCAGCGAGATTTTAACTATACTATAGCCTGTTAATCTCTGCACATTGTTCTAATGTCCAGCGGAGCTACCGGACTACTGCGGACCGGAGGGGGTTCGTAAGAATTATGTTGTAGGTCAAGTCAAGTCTTCATATGAAGTAAATAATTAAATCAATGTTGTATTATGTTTATTTAAACAAAACTTAGTATGTAGATGTATTTAGTAAGAATTTTTGGTTTTTTTCATGCAATAAGTACGTTTTCTTCCCGTATTGTTACTTTAATCTTTATCTAATGGCCATAGAAGTGTAATAACACTATTGAATAATGTATTTATATCGTGTATGTAAGGACATGAGCCTTTACACTTAATTTTGAATGTTAATAAAATAAATGTTAGTGTTCAAAAAAGTATTAAATAATAAATTGCACTAAAATAATGTAATAAGAAAATAATAGAAAATGTTACAAAATGTTGTATGTTGCGCGAGCTCGATATTAAACCGAAGACTGACGTACTTGCGTACGTGACGATACTACGTTTTTATAAATTAACAAAATTTGCAGTATTTTAACTAGGCTAAAGTACAATGTGCGGTTGCTGACCGTACATCTTGGCGAGGCAAAACTAATATTTAAGATAACTTATTAAAGAGTATTTAACTAATGTTAATAAATTCAAGAAATGAAAACAATGTGAATAAAAATGATTATAAGTCAAATGTTAAAAGAATGAGGTGTCGCGTAGGTAAGTTCAATGTTTTCAGTGGATGCTGCAGCTCTTGGTGGCTTCCGTGGCGGTAATCTGGTGGACGCGCCAGTGTTGCTGACGGTGACCTTGCCGCTGCGTTTGCAGTACACGTAGGCTCCTCCCGCGACGACTATTGACAAGATCAGAAGTCCCATCGCAGAGTATGAGACGATGTATTGGTGCACATCGTGTTGCGACATTTCAGCCTGTTTCGTTTGATCTTCCAATTATTTCAACGAATTATGAAGTTTTTCATAATCGTTTCTAACAAATTGCGTGTTCAGTTGTCCAGCTGATAAATCAAGCGGCTGGACAGATGTTAAATTGTTGATGTCGTCCAGAGCTGCCTAAATGTCTCTTTTCTTATATTGACTGCTACATATTCTGAATTTGTTTTCATTGTAAGTGAATGTTTGTTATTTTTTATTCTAGGAGTAGGAACTGTTTTATACGCAGTGAATGGAGTGTCGCCTGTTAATGGCAATGTAATTTCGATGATAAAATATTTCTCAAATAATCTAGATTTTACTTCTAGTAGTTTGTATATGTCAGCTAGTTGGTTTTGAATATTGTCAACGGGTATCGATAATTGTTGTGGCAATTGTCCAGAGATAAAAGTAGACGTTCTGCGGTGAAGGTGTCTACATGACCATGGTGAATGTTAATAGCTGTGTCCAAAAGCATTTGTTGGATGTGGCGCAGTTTAGACAGAATTGTTGAACTAGTCAGAGCCATGATGTTAAAGTAATATAATAATATAATATGAGACAACATCCACACAAGGTCTTCGGGTCCCGAACTAGGCAGAGCCTGTACTACGGTAACCTGATGACTGATATACATACTTATATAAAGTAGTTCAAAGCTTCCTCTTGCTCCACATCCTTACCCAACTTCTGTAAATAGATCTCTGTAGCGTTGAGATGTTGATCTAAGAGATTGAACTGAGTGTTCATCGCCTCTTCATTCCTCTTTAAAATATTATTATGTGCCTATGTCGTTTTTATATTGTATTGCGAACCTTTCATCTAGCACGCCGAATAGGCTATTTGCAAGGTAACCTATTCCATTGACAAGACCTCGGGAAACGCGCCCCCTTATCTGCCCATGATGGGTATCCAGCATGTAATTGTTATGATCAAGTTCGTTAAGTTCCTGTTCGAATTCAGTCATAATGATAATATATGATGATAATGGTTTTGCACGTCGTTTGGTATGCAAATTGCTCACACCTTTCTCCCAGGTGTTTCACAACTCTATGTATGTTTACCATGCCTTGCCAGTAAGATGTCATGTTATAGTAGGTAACAATCTTCCAGTCATCATGTACGCTTTGCAAATTGCCGATTTTGTCAAAGTACACTGCTCTATTTGGTTCAAACGGTGTGATATTTATGATAAATGATTTTATTTCTGTAAGTAGGTTTGTACAAACACTTTTACACGTCAATCATATTTTAAAAACTAGATGAGGTCGGCGTTTCTTATCTGACTACTCTGAGAAGAAAGGCCGAAACAAACTCAGAGGTCACTGTCTCTTTTAAAGTACAGACATAATCTTGGTCAGATCATGTGAAGACCATGTAGATTAGTGTCTGAAACGGTCTTTTGAGGAAAAACCATACAGATTGAGCGGACCTGTCCAGTCAGTGCACGCATTTGTCAGTAATCTTGCCGCTCAACTGAGAACTTAAGGAGCACAACGATTCGACGAACAATACCAAAGAAAGGACATTTGGGTAGGCCGCATGAACTACTTAAACTGCCAGATCATGATTAAAACTGAAACAATGACCCACATAGTCCTCACATTCACAATAATTAAAATAATAAATTGTACTTCTCAAGGTAAGTATTCAAGTCGTTCTGTTATAATAATTATCAATTATCAGTGTATGTAACAGAAAAAAAAACAACATTCAGTATGCAGAAAATTGGAGCAACTCAATCCCAAGCCTGTTTGTCCTCAATATAATCCTTAATGGTATAAAAGCCTTTCTGGCACAACTTACGTTTAATGAATGATTTGAATTTATTAAGGCTTAGATCTTGAACGTGGTTGGAAGTTTATTATAAAAGCGTATACATTGACATCTGAACGAGCCACCTATTTTCTTGAGCCTTGTTGTAGGTACAACAAGTTGTGTTTGTTCCTAGTATTTATATTATGGTTAGCACTGTATTTTTTAAACAACTTTATATTTTTATGGGCATATAAAAGATTTTCAAAAATATACTGTGAAGGCACAGTCATTAGAATTTAGAAGACACACTGAATACAAAAGTAGTAGGCATATGCGGCGATAAGAAACCGATATATGTCGACGAACATCTTCCCGGATCAATGAAGAAATTATTCCTGCAGTCTCGAGACTTTGCCAAAAAGAATAGTTTTAAATTTTGCTGGATTTCAAATGGCAAGATTCTACTACGCAAAAGTCCGGAGTGCAAAGAAACTCACGCTGTCAGGACGGAAGACTGTCTAGCGAACATACTGAAAAAAATGTGACTATTCGACCTGAGCTACATAATTGCCCTGTCTCGCTTCTTGGCTATCTACTACTTAAAAATAGTATGTATATGTCTCGTAATAATAATTGTAGAAACGTTTAACATAACAAGCAAACTTTGCACAAATAACATTGATTTTGCACACCGCTTAGCGTACAATTACGATTTATCTTATATTAAGCCCTTTTTAATTTTACCTATTTTACTAATACTTTTACCCGTACTTTTTTCTTTACAGAAACTGATGCAATTACCTCCACACTACACTAAACCAAAAACACTAATTCAAACTACCTCCACACATCAAATAGACTTTCCTTTACACCTATCTTTAAATGTTTATAAATGGCTTATAAATGGCTTGTATAAACAATATCATTGATGAAATTGATCAACACAGTGTTGCTACTTTTCAAGTCTGTGTCCCAGGCGTATACACTTCTTTGCAAAAGGTAGCACAATCGTCATTAAAAATTATTCACATTAACATTCGTAGTGTTCACAAAAACCTTGACAGTTTTTCAATTGTTCTTGCCCAGATGCCTATCCAATTCGATCTGGTAATACTGACGGAATGTCGGCTGAAAAATGCCGGTCCAACTCCAACTTTGGATGGCTATACCGCGTATTCCACTATAAAAAACCCAATTCAAAATGATGGTGTAGTAATCTACGTTAAAAATAACCTACAATGTACTGTAACAGAACCGTCTTACTTTGTGGATGCAAATAGCTTAATTTGTCGTACTCAAGACACTGCAATCATTGGTATATATCGTTCACCTTCTTATACTAACTTAACCAATTTCTATAATAGCTTAGAAACTGCTGCGTCTGCCTTAAAAAGCTGCAAATCTGTTATAGTAATGGGAGACTTGAACGTTGATATTAAACCAAACAACAAGGACCCACATTCACACGAGTATCTTCTACATGCAGCGACACTGGGTTTTATTGCCAGCTTTTCTACATCCCACTAGACCAAGCTCAAATACTTGCCTAGACCATATCCTGCTCAAATCTATATCCTCATCAAACTCCTTCGTATTAGAAACAAGTATTACAGATCATCATGCTACGGCCCTATGTTTAGATAAAATTAAAGTGAACCGAAAAGTAGTCCCACAGACAACCACGCGTTTAAATTATTCTAATGCTGTGAAGGGTGTAGAAAGCGCTGACTTAGCCCCGGTGATGTACGCTACTGATGCTAACATTGCTGCAGATAATTTAATCACTACGCTCAAAAGCATTGTTCTAACCCATACCTCACTCATCAAAATTTCAAGAAAGGCTAGAATAATCAAGCCCTGGATGATACCCGGTCTCGTCCGGTGCATCAAAAACCGAGATAGCATGCATCTTAAGCTTAAGTCAGATCCACAGAATACTACTCTCAAAATTACTTACACAAGATACCGAAATTTTTGTAATCGTCTTATTAATAAACTTAGACGTTCTGATGAAAAACTTCAGTTTTCTAGAGCCCAAAATAATAGTAAAGAAACTTGGAAGGTCGTTAAAAAACTCACTCATACAGAGATAAATAATCAGCCAGCCACGAATCTCTTAACATTGTCTACGGACCCGGTATCCTCAGTTAACGTAATAAATAACTATTTTGCAAATGTAGGTAAGACGTTGGCATCTAAAATAATTACTTTCCCTACAGACGGAGACCTAACATCCAAAACCAGTACGCTAAACTCGATCGCGCTTCTTCCGGTTAGTGAAAGTGATGTGGAGTTAATTATAAATTCACTCCGGGATAACTGTGCCACGGGATGGGACAATATACCAGCCAAATTAATCAAAATGGCTCGAAACGTCCTCGTGCCTCCCATCACTCATATCTGCAACCTTGCCATATCACAAGGGGTTTTCCCGAGGGCATTTAAAACGGCGTTAGTAACACCTGTGTACAAATCTGGAGATAAAGATCAGATCACAAATTATCGCCCCATCTCTGTCTTAAGCGCTTTGTCTAAAATCATGGAACGAGTTCTTAACAATTGCCTAACCAATTACTTAACCAAATTCCACATTCTCGCCAATAATCAATATGGCTTCCGTCATGGCATCTCTACGGAAGATGCCGTAGTCGACCTTGTGCAGTCGGTAGCTGACAAACTTGACCAAAAACTGAAATGTTATGGCATTTTTCTAGATCTCAGTAAAGCGTTCGACACTGTTTGTATTTCTAAACTAATAGAGAAAATGGAAAATGTAGGTATACGTGGTCTGGCTCTTGAAATCTTTAAAGATTTTCTCTCTGACCGTAGACAATCCGTCAAGATCGACAATACAATTAGTGCAAAGGAACGAATAACCTTCGGAGTCCCCCAGGGTAGTATTTTGGGTCCAACCCTCTTCCAAATCTATATAAACGACCTTTGTAATATGCCTCTCGTCAACTGTGATATTTTCACTTACGCAGACGACACTGCACTAGTGGCATATGGTATGAATTGGGGTGACGCTAAATTGCATTCGGAAAACGCATTGCGGAGAGTAATGCATTGGTTAGCAAGTAATCTTTTAACCTTAAACGTTGATAAGACCAAATTTTTACGTTTCATTCTACCGCATACATTAACACCAGCTGAAGTAACCGGAAATCTAAAAGCCCATAACTGTCAGCAAAAGGCAGAAGCTTGTAAGTGTCTCTCATTGACTAAGGTGGAATCCATAAGATATCTCGGAGTGTTCGTCGATGAAAAACTAGACTGGACCACTCAATTGGAATCATTAACCTCTCGCACCAGAAGACTAATTTATATTTTTAAAAATTTAAGGTTTTCAGCGGATAAAAATACTCTCCGAATGGTTTATTTAGCTCTGTGTCAAACAATCCTGATGTACTGTATCCCTGTGTGGGGTGGGACTTATAAAACTGAGCTATTAAAACTAGAAAGAGCCCAAAGGGCTGTGCTTAAAGTAATTCACTTCAAACCTCGTGACTACCCTACACATATGCTATATTCAGAATGCAATGTCTTAACTGTTAGGAAACTGTACATTCTTAGATCCATCCTCTACAAGCATTCTATGATCTCGTTCAATAAGCAGCTTGTCAGTCAGCGGCGTCGTGGCTTTCCTTTATGTCCTGCTGTCTCTTGCAGGACTGCCTTCGCAAGACGTCAGTTTAATGGCCTAAGTGCTAGGTTGTATAATAAAGCCCACAAACAATTAAATATTTACGCCCTGACTAAGGGCGACTTAAAAAACAAGCTAGTTTCCTGGTTACAGACATTGACATATAGTGATTCCGAAGAGCTTCTAACCACTGTACAATAAAGAGATAGGTTTACATACAGATCACAACACACCCACTTACTCATACGCACAGGCAAGTAAGCACTCCCACATATACACGCATGCGCACACACACACACCGAAACACACACACACACCCACACACACTCACACATACAACACACACACACGTCCATACACCCACACACACTCATGTTTTATTTCATCTTTTGTTCTTTTTATTTTTATACTTTAATTTAACATAAGTACTTTGTTCGCCTACTGCACGTACCAATATTTTTGTAACCGTAATTAGACTCACTGTGAATGGATACTTTTTCCTAAGATACAGACAGATTTTCTGCCTAGTTTAGGAAAGGGAGTCCTATGACCCATTTTATATGTGTACTGGTTCTATTATTTATAACATCTAATTATATAAGACAACGTTGTATACCATGTACAAACTACTTATTGAATAAATTATTATTATTTCCTTTATTTCATTAACATACATATAAATTACATTTTTAAATATTTTTATAAATAAAAAGATACCAAAAACATTTAAAAATATAAAAAATAGTAGCCCACCGGTATCGGGAACAGGGTCCAAGCTACCGGCGGTCAGGGCTCCAGAGAGAGAAACTTCCTAACAATGCGGGCCGTGTCCAGAAGTACCGCTTTCTGAATCAAGCCCTTGATCCAGCTGCCTAACGAGAGCCTCCTTAGGTGTTGGTCGAGGCTCTTGGGTATTAGCCCATTGGCTGTCACGACTATCGGCACAATGACCGCTGAGCCCACATCCCAAATGTCGACAACCTCGTGAGCCAAGTCAAGATACTTGATTTGTTTATCTTTCTCGGCTTTCACGAGGTTCTCATCATGCGGGATGGTTATGTCAACAATCATTGCGCGTCGCTCCAATCGATCCACCACCACTATATCAGGCTTATTGGCAACAATAGTCCTGTCAGTGATGATGGATCGATCCCAGTACAATGTGATATTACCATTTTCGAGAACTGGGTCGGGCACATACCTGTAGTACGGTACCTCCGATTCCACAAGGTTGTATTTCAGAGCAAGCTGCTGATGGATTATCCTGGCTACAAGGTTGTGTCTATGCAAGTACTCTCCGTTAGCTAGACGAGAACACCCGGAGATGATATGCCTGATTGATTCTCCCGGCCGGTGGCATGCCCGACAGATGTCAACCGTGCCGTCTTTCACAATAAATCTCCGGTAATTGTTCGTCATCATAACTTCGTCCATAATTGCACAGACAAAACCTTCGGTTTCTCCAAAGAGGTCACCGAAACGCAGCCAGGCAACGGACGCTAGTAGATCTACATCCGGTCCATGTAGGGCCCGGAAAAAGCGTCCGTGGAGCTCCTTACTCTGCCATACCTCCATGCGATCATTAGTTTCAAGCACTACAGGTTTGCGCCAGTTCTCTTTAGCCAAGGAGAGCGGGGTGAGGCCCTTGTCCACCGTGACTACATCTCGATGCATACCCACGTCGGTTTCTAGGAAATATTCCCTGAGACTGCATATCTCGCGATTGTGGAGGGTCTTAGCGTTTAAAAAGCCTCGACCTCCACACTTTCGCGGGATATACAGCCTCATTACCGATGATCATGGGTGATGCATTCGATTTGCAGTCAGCAGCGTACGGACCCTCCTATCCAGGGCGTCGAGTTCGGTCTGAGTCCATTTGAGTATGCCGAAAGAGTACATCAAAACTGGCATGACCCAACCGTTGAAGGCGCGCACCTTGTTTCCGCCTGATAGAAGACTATTAAGTACTTTTTTCAGGCGGCCAAAGAAGCGTTCCCTCAACGACTGCTTCATGTCAGTAACATTGATGCCTAACGCTTCCGACATACCCAAATACTTATAGGTTTCGGATGCGGAGAGGGCTCTAAGGTTTGTGGAATCCGAGAGTTGGGTCCCCACGGATTCAACAATCTCCCCTCGCTTTACATGCATGACCGCACATTTGTCCACACCAAATTCCATCCTGATGGCGCTACTGAAAGTTTGAGTTACTTTCAGTAGCTCCATCAGTTGCAAATTGTTGGGGGCAAAGAGTTTTAGGTCATCCATGTAGAGGAGGTGCGATATAACCTGACCACCTCTCCTCAACCGATAGCCTAGACCTGAATCCTCCAGCAATGTGCTTAGAGGATTCAAGGCTAAGCAGAACCAAAGCGGACTTAAACTATCGCCCTGAAATATGCCTCGCTCGATCCTTATCGGTTCGCTATTCCCATGAATATTTCGACATCCTGGATAGTGAAGGACCGTCCTCCATTGCCGCATACATGACATTAGGAAGGTGCGAAGAGTTGTATCTACTTTATACAACTCTAACACCCTCACGAGCCATGTATGCGGCACCGAGTCATAGGCCTTCTTATAATCTATCCAACATGTCGACAGATCCTTTCGGGAACGACGAACCTGTTGGCTAATGGTCATATCAATGAGGAGTAGCTCCTTAGTACCGCGGGACCCATTCCTACATCCATTTTGAGAGGCAGACATGATGGAGTTGGTGTCTATATGTTTGTTAATTTTAGCTCTCAAAATGGATGTAAGAACTTTATAGACCGTCGGTAAACACGTGATCGGCCTATAGTTCTTGGGTTCCGCGGTGCTACCTGATTTATGGAGCAGGTGGGTAATTCCTGTCGTTAGGAATTGGGGTAGCGAACCAGATTCTAAAGTAGTCTGAAACTGAGATGCCAAGCGAGCGTGCGATCTTGTGAACCATTTAATCCAAAAGTTGTGCAGTCCATCCGGCCCTGGAGACTTCCAGTTGGGTAGTGGACGGACTGCACGAGCTACATCTTGGGGGCAGATGGTAATAGCCCCCATTTCTGGTATCGGATCGCAGGCTCGCTCGACTTCCCGAGTCCAATCACCTTCGGTGTGACTGACAGGTACCGTACAGGCGCCAGAAGGAACACATGGCATCATCATCCGGTAGGCACGTCTCAGTCACACCATGGTCCGGTCGCTCCCAACCCCTATAAACCCACCTTTCATCGCTCTGGAAGGTGCGATTCTGAGTGTATCGCTCTACTCGCCGCCTATACCGACGAATACGGTTTGCCCATGCATACACTTTCTGCTTCAGGAAGTCGATGCGCTCTGTGACACAAGACATATAGTCTTGGGGACTGATATCAGTCCCTGAGAATGCCCGTCTCACAAAGCGCATCACTCTAGGGCGAGTATTGCCCTCCTTGAAGCAGATTAGTTTGCCGATGAGCGTCCTGGCCCCACCAATACGGCGTTCAATTCTGCACTGCCAAGCTGGTACGTTTGGTTTCGGTCGTGTAGCTCTAGTGTCATTTGCAAATTTGACGTGAGCTACACGACATGCTGCTACTGCCGCGCAGTACAGAATTGAATGAATATCGGTGAGGTCTTCGCAGGTATCAAAATAGTTTGATAACTGCGAATCCAGGACCGCCACCAGCGCCCTATTTTTGTTATGCATGGGCAAACGAGGTAAGCGTGGCCTAAGTTCGGGCGGCATGAAGCGATATTCCTGAATCGCATCCTCCAAAGCACTCCTCAATTGCTCATTGCACTGGCTACTTACATTTGTAGCCCTATCATTACTCCCTTCGTCAGCATGCGTTGTATTGAGCTGCGGATGTACAACAGTCTGCGACTGGGGTGCGATGATATGGCCACTCTGCATTTCACTTCGCAGGCGATCAAGTACAGAGTCATCCAACATATGATTACGCTGGATGACTCGCACCTGATCCGACAGTCGTTGTGCCGAAACGTTGACAGCTGGCTCAAGCACCTGAAAAAGAGAGAGCATCCGAACACGGTACGCGGTCAGATTGTTTCCCCCCTCTGTAGCCCCATAGTATGAGCGCATGACATTTTCATTAATGGATCTCGTCCATCTCATGCGCTGCACACTTCCGCCGGGAGCTGGGACCCTATCAGAGGCCGTTGGGCCTCGAGGTCCTAAGCCGTCCGGCGGCCGGCGTCCTCCCCGTCGACGAGCAGGTGGTGGCGACGTGGGCGGAGAGAAATACTCGTCGCTCGAGCTCGACGCAATTGCCGCGGCCGGTGTCGTCACAGCGCTCACAGAGGGGCTGGATACCGGCGGCGGCGAGGCGGAGCTGAGCGAAGAGTCCGGAGGTGGTAGTCGTGCTTGACGTGCGGCTTGTCTCGTCAACATCTTCTCATTTTTCAATAATTTATTATTGAGTTATGTAATATCGGAGGTGACATGACAGATGTCACCTCCCGTTCGGCAGTTTTTTTATGAATAATGGTCCATTTTTAGATGCTGATTATATTTATTTGGGTTTTGGTTGGGTTGGGTTTTACACTATATTATTATTATTATTATTATTATTATTATTATTATATTTATTATTATTATTATTACATTAATCTCCTTAAATTTCTCTCTGAGAGTGTGTCTCGGGCTTAATTTATAAATTGATCGAACAGCTCTTTTTCTGCAAAACAAAGATAGTCTGAATGTCGGCGGCATTTCCCCACAACAGAATACCATACGACATTACACTATGAAAATAGCTAAAGTACACTAAAGGGGCTCTCTATGTCAGTTAAATTACGAATTTTTCTAACAGCGTATGCTGCGGAGCTAAGCTTTTTTGATAATCTATCTATGTGTGGGCCCCACTGAAGCTTAGTATCCAAAGTTAAGCCCAAGAGTACTGTGCTATCTTCAGGATTCAATTCTCTGCCCTTTATCAATACATTAGTTAACGCCTGTCTAACGTGAGGTAGCATAAACTTAATGCATTTGTTTTTTTTTTCATTAAGTAGTAAATTATTAACATTGAACCAGTGAACTACTTTTGAGATCGCGCTATTTACATCGTCAGTAACCAGCTGCTGACGTTTATGTTTAAATAAAAGTGAAGTATCGTCCGCAAACAACACTATATCATGATTATCCTTTATGAGGTAAAGCAAGTCATTAATATAAATAAGAAACAAAAAAGGACCAAGAATTGAGCCCTGTTGGACTCCCATTTTTACTATAGATCCGGGAGATCTTATACTATTAACGTCAACGCTCTGAACCCTTTTATTTAAGTATAAAGTAAGAAGATCCAGCGCGGTGTTCCGGATCCCGTAGTGGCGGAGTTTCCTGATTAGCGTTTCATGACGAACGCAATCGAACGCCTTGGACAAATCACAAAAAATGCCCAAGGCATCGCATTTATGGCGTCACTGCTTTGCTTTGTGAGCTGAAATAATGTTACTTATGTTAAGAGTATACATAGCAGGCTGGAACTTATATTCCTAGATTTAAATCGTTGTTTTCTGTTAGTGTTCTTTATTGTAGATTTTTTTTTTCAGTGCAGATTTTGTCAGTGGGGATGGTGGTGTCAGGTATTTCTATGCGAGTTTCTGGTATTGGGAGTTTAACTAATTTTGTTATTGGTCTCGTTCGTAGACCTGTTTTTGTTTTCATCGTCACAACTCTGACTAGATTGTCTCTCTCCGGGTGAACTTCCTGTATTCTGCCAAGTGCCCATTTCGCAGGAGGAAGTTTGTCTTCTTTGATTAAGACAACATCCCCTATACATAAATTATTTGTTTTGTTCAGACATTTACTACGAACTTGAAGTTGTTGTAGGTATTCTGACGACCATCTGGTCCAAAACCCTTGTTTCATTTTGTTTAGTAACTGCCATCTATGTCGAATGTTAATGTTTTGCTTTTCGATGTTTTCCGTTGGTCAGAATGTTACTGTTCGGCCAATCAAAAAATGTGCAGGAGTTAGATAATCAATATCGTCCACGTCTTCTGTTAAATGGCAAAGTGGTCTAGAGTTCATACAGGCTTCGATTTGAGTAAGCAGTGTTGAAAACTCTTCGTATGTCAACTTTTGCTCTCCTAGGACACGCTTTAGGTGATATTTCATAGACTTTACTGCGGCCTCCCAAAGTCCTCCCGCAGTCGGCCAGCTTGGGGCGTTGAAAGCCACTCTATCCCCATCTCGGTGTTCCTTATCGATAAAGTGTCGTTGTTAAATGTTTGTGAGATAAGCAGTTGTTTGGCTAACTCCCTTTCGGCTCCAACAAAGTTTGTTCCGTTGTCGGAGTAAATATGTTTCGGACAGCCTCGTCGCCCAATCATGCGGTTGAGAGCCAGTATAAATGTTTGCGACGATAAGTCTGATGCAAGTTCTAAATGCACCACCTTTGTTGCCATGCATATGAATACAACGACGTAACCTTTACTTGTTCTGACGTTTCGACCCTTGTTTAGTTTAACACTAACAAACCCTGTGAAGTCCACTCCTGTGTGATATAATGGTGGTGATTGCATTATTCTCTCACTGGGTAGGTCAGCCATTAATTGGTATTGTTTCGATGGTTTGAAGCGACAACATTTTACACAGTCTTGCCGGTATTTTTTAACAGTATTATTTCCTCCTGTTATCCAATATTTTTGTCTCAATGTAGCCATAGTTAGTCTCGCTCCACCGTGCAGTGTTGTAGCATGCGCACGGGCAATGAGAAGATATGCCTGCTTGCTGTTTTTTGGGATGATAACAGGGTGTCTTGTTTCTTCAGGTAAGTTAGAATTTTGTAATCTCCCTCCGACGCGTAATATGTTATTTTCATCTAGGTAAGGGCAAAGTTTCTGAAGTCCTCTATTGTTGCCTACCCTTCCTTTTGTTTTTAAATCTGGATTTCTTGTCCGTAATGTTCATTTTGTACATGTTTTATAATTATGTTAGTAGCGCGTCGAATATCAGCGAGTGTTCAATTACATTGTTTTGAAGCGGGTGGGCCATTCATGTTTGTATGACTCATAGCTGCGTCTTTTTTTGAGGATGGGAAATCATCACCCTGATGTCTTCACTGTTAAGCCACTCGGGTCCATCAAACCACAGCGGAAAGTTGTGTAACTTTTTTTTTTTTTTTTGTGGGTGGGAAATCATCAAATAACTTCTCCCGCTCTGGGCAGAGCAGGAGGGTGTGTCAGACTCTTACTGACTAAAACCCACCCGTGTTCCTTCAGTTGCCTGTGCCAGAGGCCACGGTAACCTTCTCGGACTTTTCCGCAACCCTTGCAGGCATCGGTCCTAGCAAACCCGGTCATTGGTGCTGACATCTCTTTGAGGCGCGCGTGGAACACAACGCGCCGTCGACCCCGGCCTGGTCCTTATCGAACGGCGAGCTGCCCATTGCTCGCCGTTCGCAAGCCCGCGCCTACGGTGGCCGGGAATCGGCCTGCGATTCCCAACGCCCAGGGCGTCTCCTGCGGCGGCTAGGGGTGTGAGGGCGCAAATTTTGCCTCTCCCTCACGCGTTCCGCCTCCTCCTTCGCGAACATTACTGCTTCGCAGAAGGAGGTGACGGCTTCCCAACCCTCTCGCTCCGTACCATGGCCTGGACCAAGGCCGGACGCGAGAGATCGCCACCGCCAATCGCCTCCACGAGGACACGGCGGTGCTCCGCCCAAGCCGGGCAGACCTCCACCGTATGCTCCACCGTGTCCTCCGGGTGATCCACACAATGGTGACACCCGGGCGTTTCCTCCCGCCTTATCCGGAACAGGAACCTCCCGAAACAACCGTGTCCGGTGAGGACCTGCGTCAGGCGGAAGGTGAGGACGCCGTGGCGCCTCTCTAGCCACTCCTCAAAGAGCGGACTTATCGCCGCAATCGTGGCGTGCCCCAAAGTTGTGTAACTGAGAAGGTAGTCCACGTGACGCGCAGTCGGCCGGGTTTTGCTCCGATCTTACGTGCTTTCAACACCCGGCGGGCACTACAGATGTTATCTCCTGAACTCTGTGTCCGACAAAGGCTTTCCATCGCGAGACATCGCCTTTTAGCCAGCCAAGCACGATCATTGAGTCCGTCCATGCTGTTACTTAAATGTTTGGTTTGTCGAGGCAATATTTTATTTTCTTGACCAGTTGAGCTAACAGGTGAGCACCGCACAACTCAAATCTGGGAAGTGTTTGTTGTTTTTGGATTGGAGCGACCTTGGTTTTTGCCGCAACCAATGACATTTGTGGTTGTTTTCCCTCTGCAAGTTTACTGTACACCACGCACGAAAACGCTTTTTCCGATGCGTCACAGAATGCGTGTAATTCCCAATCTTTGTTTGCTTCTAACCCAAGCCATCGGTTAATTTTGAAAGGTTGCATATTTGTTAATTCTGTTTTCAGTATTCTCCATTCCTTTTCTATTCCATCCGGAACGGTATCATCCCATTCGATTTTGTACTTCCAGATCTGTTGGAATAAAATTTTTGCCTTGATTGTTATTGGGGATAGCCACCCCAAAGGATCAAAAATTGTTGATATGTCGCTTAAGATTTGCCGCTTAGACGAATTTTTGTTAACGCCAATGTTGGTTTTGTTTTTCAATGTGGGTGAAAGTATGAATTCATCTTGTTTCGGATCCCATGCCTAGCCAAATGCTTTGGAAGCTGATGCCTCCGTAAAGCTTAAACTGACTGGGCTAATCATATGTTCTGGCAGATCTTCTAGCAGTTGATGTTCGTTACTCGGCCACTTTCTGAGATTGAACCCTCCTACTTTCAGCAGTTGTATAAGTTGATCTCTTGTATTTCGGGCCTCGTCCATGGTATCCTGTCCGAATAACGCATCATCTACAAAAAATTCATAGCGTGTTTCACTGCTACTGTGAACGGACGTACCGATCGCGAGCGCGTGCTCTAGTTAAGAGTATTTTGCAGACGCATCACAACACCGTCGTCGCGGTGTACGTCGATCTATCGGGGCCACTGCGATGACCCAGTTACAAGTGCGGAAATCGCCATGAAGTGTTTATTATAATTGTTTAGGTGTCACGCTCACCTTAAAACTAAATAATGGCTGCACAACAGTCTATTAAAATCAAAACTGATCTGGAGAAGAAGTTGTATGACTGTTACATCCAGGAGAAATCGGACAGAGAAAACCTGCAACAAATGGTACGTCAACTGAACAGCCATATACAAAGCTTGCAGGAACAGGTTCAAGATCTTCAAGGACAATTAAAATGCTTAAAGGTACAAAAAAAAGAAGAACCCTCAGATAAACAGGCCAGTGGGACCATAACACCTGCTCAGCCTACTAAAAGTGACGCTGAGTACTGCACGGATGAGGAAGAACTCGCCAAAGAGACTGAGTGGATTAGGGTGAAAAACAGGAAGAAAAGGAAGTTGAACACTTCCCTTACTCCACCACAACTACAACAAGCTACAACTAGCATTCAGCAGCAGCAACTCAACAACAAAGAGAAGGCAACCACTAAAAAAATTCTGGCACCACCTCCAATCGTAGTGGACGGTGTTAAGAATTATCAAACGTTCTACGACTTTTTGACTGAATCTCAGCCAGTAGAAACATTTACCGCCAAAATGTTGAGCGGTAATAGTGTGAAAGTAAATGCCAAAACTGAAGAGTCCTATAGAGTGATCGCTCGTCGCTTAACAGAAAATAACTGTTTATGGCACTCATATGAGGACAAGCAGACCAGGCCAATAAGAGTAGTGGCGAAAAAATTGCATTCTTCCTGCCTACCGGATCGGATTAAAGATGATTTAACTTTGCAAGGATTTCAGATAGAAAATGCTATTAACAAGTTAAGCTGGAGAACAAAAGAACCGCTGAACATGTTTATTCTATCGTTCAAGAATGATGAAGATGTCAGTAAAATATACGGCATTAAACATATTCTAGGGTGTAAAGTTGAAATAAACCCGCTTAAGACGTCAAAAATAATACCCCAGTGTAAGAGATGCCAGGCTTATGGTCATACTCAAAAGTATTGCTCCAAAGAGCCAAGGTGTGTTAAATGTACAGGTAAACACCTCACAGCTGATTGCAGCAAACCTGCGCAAGAAAAACCTAAGTGTGTTCACTGTGGCTTACCTCACCCAGCCAACTACAGGGGGTGTTTAGTTGCCAAGGAGATGCAAATGATAAAGAACAAAAAATCAAAAAATAGTCCACCTAACAACCCTGCCGCTAAGCAAATTGTTAGAAACACCGACAAACAGGCAACAAAACAAAGTGCACCGTTTGCAAAGACAACCGTGGCAAATGCACATACATCCAAAAGTGTCTCATACGCACAAGCAGTAAATCCAAGCACGAAACCATCAAGTCTTGAAGACAAGCTCAACCAAATCTTGAAGTGCATATCCTCATTTGACAAGAGGCTAGAGAAATTAGAATCAAGCACCATACAAATCAGTCATGAATAACACACTAAAAATAATGGCGTGGAATTCCAACGGATTGCTGCAACAACAACATGAGTTGCAAGTAGTCCTAGACACAGAAAATATTGATGTGTGTTTGATCTCTGAAACGCACTTCACTAAACAGTCTTTTGTAAAGTTTAGAGGCTATAAGGTTTATCACTCGCTGCACCCTAGCAACACGGCGCGAGGAGGTAGCGCGGTTATTATTAGAGAAAATATCTGTCACTACGAACAATGTAAATACGAGGAACAAGACACGCAAGCTGTGGCGATATCAGTAAAAACAAATAAATTTAATGTAACAGTAGCGGCCGTATACTGTCCCCCAAGACACAAGATAAACAAAGAACAATATATACACTTATTCAGACTCCTCGGACAGAGATTTATACTAGGCGGTGACTTTAACGCTAAGAACACTCATTGGGGATCGAGATTAACTTCAACTAAGGGCAGACAGCTTCTAAGCGCAGTGAAAGACATGCACTGTGAGGTCATAAGTACTGGAAAACCTACTTACTGGCCGACTGACCACCAGAAACTACCAGACCTTATCGACTTCTTCATAGTCAAAAATATATCAACCAACTATCTGAATGTGGAAGAGGGGTACCATATGAACTCCGATCACTCTCCGATATTATTACAATTAAGTCACAAAATATTACTAAGAGAAAACCACCTGACGTTAGTTAACAAGTATACAGATTGGGAAAGTTTTAGCTTAGAGCTACAAAATATTATTGACCTAAAAACTCCATTAAAAAGCAAAGATCAGCTCGATTTTGAAGTAGACCAGTTTAACATCAATATCCAACAATGTGCATGGAACAACACACCACAGCTTATAAACAAGTTTAAAGGAAATACCTACCCAAAAGAAATAATAGACCTATTATATGAAAAAAGGACTCAAAGAAAAAGGTGGCAGCAAACTAGATTCCCGCAAGATAAAACTGTATTGAATAACCTTACCAAAAGACTGAAGAGAAAGATACAAACCTTTCAAGATGAGGCTTTAGATACTAACCTGCGTCAGTTAACCAGCGACCATACAACCCAATACTCTCTTTGGAAAGCGACAAAGTCACTCAAAAGGCCAATTGTACCAATTCCCCCTATCAGAGATGATAACGGAAAGTGGGCCATAAGCAATGAACAGAAAGCTCAAAGATTTGCACATCACTTGGAAGAAACCTTTCAGCCAAATGACGAGTCTGTGGACAACCTACAGTTTGCCAATATTCTGCAAGATCAAAGAATTAAGCTTGTGACCCCGAAAGAAGTTGCAAAGGAAATTCAAATCATTAGCCTAAAGAAATCGCCAGGATACGACCTTATTACGGGAGAAATCCTGAAACAGCTCCCGCGTAAAGCCATAATTAAGCTTACTAGGCTCATAAATGCTGCATTCGTGCTTAAGCATGTTCCTGAGCCATGGAAAGTTGCTGAGGTGATAATGATTGCAAAGCCTGGTAAACCACCTCACGAAGCATCATCATACAGACCCATTTCCCTGTTGCCTATACTTTCAAAGCTGTTTGAAAAATTGTTTTTAAAACGCCTAAAACCAATCATAAACGAGAAAAACCTGATCCCTGACCATCAGTTTGGTTTCAGAGAGAAACACTCAACAATAGACCAAGTACACAGAATCACCAACATCATCGAGAGAACGCTTGAAGATAAAAAAGTCTGCTCCACCGTTTTTTTAGATGTAGCACAAGCTTTTGATAAAGTTTGGCATAAGGGTTTGATATACAAGCTAAGACTAATGCTGCCCAATGATTTTGCCGATATCTTGCAATCATATATTACAGATAGAATGTTTCGAGTAAGGCACGAGGGAGCCTTTTCTGAGTTAAAAAACATTAAAGCTGGCGTCCCTCAAGGAAGCGTGCTAGGTCCAATCCTATTGTACACGTATGATATACCAGAGCTGGAAAATAATACCATTGCAACCTTTGCGGACGACACTGCCATTATGGCTACAGGGTCATGCCATGCGGAAGCAATCAGAAAGGTACAAATTGCTGTAAATGAAGTTCATGACTGGGCACAAAAATGGAAAATCAAATTGAATGAATCAAAGTCACTTCACATTGATTTTACCAACAGGAATTGTGATTACCACCCAATTTTCATAAATGGCCAACAAGTACCATACGCAAATACAGCGAAATATCTTGGCATAACGCTTGATGCGAAATTGCGCTGGAAAGCGCACGTTAAAAAGAAAAGACAGGAACTGGACATGCGATTTAAAAACATGTATTGGTTGATTGGACGAAATTCCTGCCTATCGATAGATAATAAAATATTATTATATAAGCATATTCTAATGCCAATATGGACATATGGCATCCAACTGTGGGGCTGTACTAAACCGACCAACATCAAAATTATACAAACATTCCAGAATAAGGTACTCAGGAGTATTGTTAATGCGCCCTGGTATATAAGAAATGACGACCTCCATCGTGACCTAAAAGTGGAACCCGTCACCAAAATAATCCAAAAATTTGCTGAGGCCCATGAACACCGACTCCACCAACATGTGAACATCGAGGCAATTCAGCTGCTAGACCAGACAAATATAGTGCGAAGGCTAAAACGAACAAAACCTTTTGAATTAGTGTAGTGTAAAGTGTAATATAGAAATAATAGTGACAATGACACTCATATAACACATGAACAAAGTGTTTATATTATAATATTAGACTCGAAGAAAGTGGAACGGACTTGTTTATAAACAATCAGCACTATTCTGTTTTAAAATAATTACCACGTAAAAAGTTAAGTTAGATTAAAATTGCTTATTAGTCTTGTAGGCTAGATTGTAATTAATTATTAAGAACCTGGTTCTTTTTAATAAAGGTTAAAAAAAAAAAAAAAATGGTTGAGTTTAATGGTTTTAGCTTCCGGGTACTTGTCACCTTCGTCCATCGCTAGCTGTTGAAGTGTTCGGAGTGCTAAGAATGGAGCAGCTTTGGTACCATAGGTGACTGTACATAGTTGATATTCCCTTAGCAGTTGCTGCGGGTCATTCCTCTACACTGTTTTCTGTAAGGGCTGATGTTCCACTATAAATCGGTACATTTTCTCAATGTCTGATGATAAGACATATTTGTATTGTCTCCATTTCAGCAAGATGCTAAATTAAATTAAATATTCATTTATTTCAGGAAATTATTCCCATATGAAGCACTACAAATTAAATTGACAAATATAAATTAAAACCATTGCATTAAAAAATAAAGATTTAAATAAAAACAAAACATAAAATAAGTTAAAGTACAATTAGTTATTAGGTTAAAATTCAATTAATTACATAAAACAATAGTCACTTAATAAATGGTGACGAACTAGCATGCAGGTGCATCCACCTCTCCAACAACAGCGAGTCCCACCGCTCGGACAATACGCTCAGGATACTGTTCGCTTCCTAATAATAGCGTAAAAGTCATCAGTTTGCGCCTGCGCGAACATCGTAGAAGCGCTGCAAAACCGCGGCAAACCTAACAGCACCCTGAACGCATTGTTGTACTGTACGCGCATGGCACTGTATGCTCGCTGCACATAGTTGGCCCATCCATAGGCTGCACGTGTAAAAAGACTGACAATATGCTTTAAATAAGGTCAGCTTTACTTGTTCAGTACAGCGTGCAAACCTACGTGCCAACATATTACAGCGAACCGACCGCGCCCTACGTTCCCGCTCGATGTCCTCATTGTCAGACAAGTTATCTGTGACCCAGTGGCCCAGGTATTTAAAATGGTTAACCCTATTCAGACTAGCACCGCAAAGAGTGATCGGAGGTATAACAGAGAAACATTTGGTACCAGCCTTGAAAATCATGTACTCACTCTTCTTAGGGTTGTACCTAAGCCCATGAGTCCCAGCATATTATGTCTCACAAATGCGCAGGAGTTTCCGCAACCCCCCTACCGACGGGCTCAGCAGCACCATATCATCCGCGTAACTGATGTTATTAATAGGCACTCCGCTTATTGAGCAACCCGCATTAGCACTGCTGAGCTCGACGATCACCTGGTTCATGTACAGGTTGAACAAGCGAGGCGATGTTAACCCCCCTTGCCTCACACCGCAATCCAACCCGTACACGTCGGAATATACTCCCGCCCATTTCTTGTTGACCATCACGCAGTCTTACTCAGCTTAAATTTAACGATGCCTAAGCTAAATCGTCCTCAGACTATTAGCAAATTAAACACAAACAGACTCGAATATGATTTGTGCAACATGCATTTTAGCCTAGTTTACAATACTGCTGACGCTAATTTGTCTTTATCGTACTTAATAAAACATGTTCAACAAGCAATATTACGTAACACGACAGTTTCTACAACAAATAAGAAATGTTATAATATTAAACCATGAATTACTCCAGGACTAATTCGGTGTATAAGACACAGAGATAAACTTCATCAAAAAACTAAGAGATACCCTGATAATCTAATAATTCAAACCACCTATAAAAGATACAGGAATTTCTGCAACAATCTCCTAAAGAGTTTAAAAACTAATTACGATAAAACTGAATTAAATAAAGCAGGTAAAAATACCAAGCAACTTTGGAAACATATTAAAAACGTCACCAATATATCTAAACAGCGAGAATCAAATTCGAGTCTATTGTTGGCTAATCCTTCACCACTCTTATCAGCTAACAATGTAAATAACTTTTTTGTAAATATTGGGAAAATTCTTGCCGAACAGATTCCAAAATACTGTGGCAACCATCTTTCCAAAAATCAAGCAATAGCTGTAACCCGAAATCTTTTGCGATGTTGGATACTGATGAAGATGAAATAACCCGAATTATTTCTGGGCTAAAAGATGACTGTGCAGTTGGATGGGATAATATAGGCAATAAGACCCTTAAACTCTTTAAGCATATTTTGGTACCTCCCTTAACGCATATATTTCGAATCTGTCTTTCCGAAGGAATTTTCCCTAGTTGTCTGAAAAAGGCAGTTGTAATACCTATCTTTAAATCTGGAAGTAAAGACGTAGTTAATAATTATAGGCCAATATCCATACTCCCCTCAATTTCAAAAATACTAGAGAAAATTATAAACAGTAGACTAGTTAACTACCTAGAAAAAAACAACATCTTATCCTCTGCGTAATTTGGTTTTAGAGCTAAACTGTCGACAGCCGATGCGGTGCATAGCCTGACTGATTATATTTCAGAAGAACTCGGCAAAGGAAACCAGACCCTGGGAATCTTTCTCGATCTAGCCAAGGCCTTCGACACGGTGTCTGTTTCTGTTCTTCTGAACAAATTAGAGATCATAGGAATAAGGGGAACGCCGCTGAAACTTTTTACTGACTATTTAGACCACCGGTACCAATGTGTTCGAATAGATAATATCACGAGCGATGAGCAGAAAAATACTGGTTTTGGTGTACCTCAGGGGAGTATTCTGGGCCCCACCCTCTTCCTTATTTATATTAACGACTTGTGTAATCTAAATATTACAGACGGCAAAATAATATCATATGCCGACGACACGGCGTTAATATTTAGCACCAAAGCCAGTAGCGAACTGTTTGAAATCGCTCAACTAGGTTTTAATACTGTGACTAATTGGCTTCGAAGCAATTTACTAACATTAAATGCCGACAAGACAAAATATATTCACTTCTCCATGCGCAAGCCTCAACTGAACATTACTTACCCTTCTCTATATGCCCATCAATGTGGTAACCGTACAATCACCATGTGTAATTGTCCTCTTATTCACAAAACGAGCAACATAAAATACCTGGGGGTAATAATGGACGACACACTCTCTTTTAAAAAACATATTGAAAGCCTAGTTAAAAGAGTGCGCAAACTTATATATGTTTTTAAAAAATTGCGAACATTAGCAGATTCAAAACTAATCACACAAGTTTATTTGGCCCTATGTCAATCTATAATTCAATACTGTATCACTTCTTGGGGTGACGCACCAAAAACTAATTTGCTTCCTCTTGAAAGAGCTCAGAGAGCAATTTTAAAGGTAGCAAACTTCCTTCCCTTCTTTTTTCCCACAGATCTCCTATATAAACTATCTTTCCACTTCGTCATAGTTGCGTATATATTAATATTCTAGTGTTATTTATTTTAGAAGTATGTATGTATGTTTGTATGTATGTATATTCTCATATTATTTGTTTTATTTTATTAAGTGAATTGTTTTTGATTTTATGTATTTTATTTTCTCATTTACTCTTACACACTCTGTCTACATCTCTAAATCTACTATCCTATCGCAGGTATGCAGGAAGAGGTTTCGTTAGAAATAAGCATCACTTTTGTACCTATTTTTCTGTTATTTTCTTCTTGTCTGTTTATACAGGGTGGCCGGAACATTGACGTCCAAAAATAAAATTTCGGTCCCTCGTATCGTGGGGTATTCGAATCACCCCCATGTATGTTCCGCGACTTTTCATAGTTTTCGAGTTATGAATTTTTTTCTGAATGTTTGAAAATTTTCGACCTGACCAACCTAAAAAAATTCTAAAAAAAAAAGTAGAGGGTTTTATCGAGTTTCTTTTTTTGCAACTGAATTTTCATAAGTAGTACTTTTATGCATAAAATAATCAGCTTCGTAACTGTGATGAAAGTTATGAAAATGTTGATCTAAAGTGAAAAATTTACGTTCGGTAAATTATGACTCAAATTTTCAACTTTAAATTAAAAATCTTAACAGGTGACTTCATAATTCCTAAGTAGGCTTCAAAAATGCGCCAGACTCTCAGTTTTCATAATCATAAAAAAATGAAGTACTTAATAGGGCTACTTTGTTTAAAATCGGCCTTCAAAGACAGCGAGGTGGAAAAATTCTTAAAATTACCCATCTGAGTAATTATTTTTTTTTGGCTATTTTCTCGTTCCTAAGGTTAATTAATGATAAGAATACTGAAAACTAACCAACAAATAGTTTCAGAGTTGGGTAAGAAAAGTTTTACGTAAAAAGTGGTTTTGAATAAAACACAGATGATAATGTGAAAAAAGTACTTAATTTATTTTTAACATTTAGAAAAGGTTTTCAAAGTGGCCACCACCAGCAGCAATACACATTCTACACCTACGTAAGAAATTGTCTGGCAATCGTCTAAAAGCGTCTCTGTTCTCTCTCACAACACGTTCAGCTTCTGCAATCAACTGCCTCAGCTCTTGTTCACTTGAACAGTCTCGGGCGTATGCTATTTCCTTGTAATAGCCCCAAATAAAGAAATCGATGGGGTTGAGATCAGGTGAGCGTGGAGGCCACCTAATTGGTCCGCTGCGTCCGATCCATCTGTTGGGGTATGTTTCATCTAAGTAATTTCGGACCTGGGTTGCATAGTGACACGGGGCGCCGTCATTTTGCAACACCATGGTTCGTCTGAGTTCGAGATTCACATCTGCCAGCAACAATGGAAGTTCATTTTCCAAAAAGTTTTTGTATGTTTCTCCATCAAGTCTGGACGGCAGTTCAAACGGACCAATTAGTTCGCCATTGAGAATACCAGACCACAAGTTAACGCTGAAGCGATGTTGAAATGTCGAAGCTCTCACTTCGAGTGGATTTTCATTCGCCCACGTGTGGTAATTATGAATATTGAATATTCCGGATCGCTCAAATCGTGACTCATCTGACCATAAAACTTTATTGAAAAATCCAGGATCCTCTTGCTCTTTTCGTAACATGGTTTGGCAAAAATCAACGCGCAATTGGTGATCTGTAGGCAGTAAAGCTTGGACTCGTCGGATGTGGAACGCGTGGTATTCTTCATCGTGAAGAATGTCTTGGATAGAAGTCCTTGGGATGTTCAGAGCACGAGCCATACTTCTCGTACTCGTAGACGGATTTCGCTGAACTTCTTCCAGCACCATTTCTCTGCGATCCGGGTTAGCTCTAGGGATTCCTTCATGACTGCCGCGTCGACCAGGAATGCGGCCTGCCATCAAAGTGTTGTGCGTGTTAATAAAAACACGATGGTCGGGATATCGCTCAGGTTGCGGCCCACCACGACGTTGAAGTTGTTCGCGATACAGTCGCGCTGCTTCATGGCCGTTTCCTTGTGCAACTCCATAAAAATAATGCATTTCTGCATATTCACTTAACGTGTAACTCATTTTTTACACTTCCACGTAAAAAAAGTCCAAATCAGAATGCAAAACACAGTCCAATAAACGAGCAAAGTAGTCAAACAAGTAGGCAGCGGAGTCCGTGGGCAAAGCGAGTGTGGTAAAGACAAAATGGCGACACGCGTATAGCAGTAAACACAATGTGAGTACGACTGAGGTACTTGTTTTGCGTTGGCTTCGGTTGCGCGCCTTGCGTGAGAGAGATAGCAATAATTCGGTCTCTTTTCCTCTCGGTCCATTGTTATTGCAGGTAAAAGAGTTGCACCCTCGTTTACAACCCATAGTCCACGAGAACGGATCGCGCAAAATTCATTAAACTAACATTTAAAAAAATCTCCGTGTTTAAATCTTAGCTTTCCTGCAGTCATTTTTGGTTAGCAAACTAAATAACCTTAGGAGCGAGAAAATGGAAAAAAAAAATTTATTAATCAGATAGCTAATTTTAAGAATTTTCCACTTCGCAGTCTTTGAAGGCCGATTAAGGCCAAAGTTAGCCCCATTAAGTCCTACGTTTTTTAATGATTATGAAAGCTGAGAGTCTGGCGCATTCTTGAAGCCTACTTGAGAACCATGAAGTCACCTGTTTAGATTTTTAATTTGAAGTTGAAAATTTAAGTCATAATTTACCGAACGTAAATTTTTCACTTTAGATCAACATTTTCATAACTTTCACCACAGTTACGAAGCTGATTATTTTATGCATAAAAGTACTACTTATGAAAATTCAGTTGCAAAAAAAGAAACTCGATAAAACCCTCTACTTTTTTTTTTGAATTTTTTTAGGTTGGTCAGGTCGAAAATTTTCAAACATTCAGAAAAAAATTCATAACTCGAAAACTATGAAAAGTCGCGGAACATACATATGGGGGTGATTCGAATACCCCACGATACGAGGGACCGAAATTTTATTTTTGGACGTCAATGTTCCGGCCACCCTGTATAAGTGTGTACATAAATGGTTAAATAAATAAATAAATCCTGCAATGTACTAACCGTTCGCCAGCTTTTCATTATGCACTTAGTATTTTTTTTTTTTTTTTTTTTTTTTTTTTTTAAAAAAACGTTGCCCCACACTAGGAATTTCTCCTGTATCGTGGGTGCGTTTACAAACATTTAAACTCACATACACAAACGGCCAGACCCGGAACAACTACTTGCAGGTCATACAAATATTTGTTCCGTGCGGGGATCGAACCCGCGACACGTAACGCAGCAGTCAATCGCTTAACCACTGCGCCAACCGTGTCGTCAAACACACGGTTATTACACAAAGGTTATTAAAACAACACACCATGCTTGCCTACAGTGCCGACCACGGAGGTGCCGACAACACTAACAAGAGACGCAATGATCTAGTATGTATGTCTAATGCAACCTCAAAACATGTCTTTGTAGAAAGATTTTTAACATTCTTAGGCCCATTCTTGTACAATAGATTAAATAGAAAACTAAGTATCTATAAACTAAATTACTATAACTGTAAAAAAGTATAATTAAATATTTACTAACCATTGACTATGCACAGACAGAAGACCTACTTATTGTCTGCAAATAGAAATACTAATATGCTATTTGACTTTTAATTATTTAAGTTTTAATTTAGTTTTAAGTTGTACTCATTGTTAATTTATTTTATTAAGTATTGATGCACTTTTTAGCCTGAGGCACAGGTTCAACCTAGTTCAGGCAAATTAGCAACTGTGCGCTATTTTAATTGTTAAGATATTCATTGTAAATGTATCCCTTTTTTTTTAAATAAACGTTTTATTATTTTTTATTATTATTATTTCACACTGTTCCGCTGGTGACTGTACCAATACCTAAATATCGACACTATCTCACTCGGCACCTGTGACTCACTGTGCAGCTTGTGCCACAATATGTCATAATTTACTAAGTCAAACGCTTTAGCATTGCCAGTACCCTCGGTAGATGTACACCAGCGTGCTTCAAGTGCTCGATGCTAAGGTCATCATGACCGGGAGACTTAACTCTCAGCATCTTCTTAATAATGGCAGCTACGTCCTTGACTGTAAAGCTGATACTAACATCTCCATGCTGACACTCTGCACCGAGCACCTGCGCCACCGGCCCAAGCGGCGAATCCACCTTGAAATGGCATTGGAAGAGGCTAGCAATGTCGCATGGTTCATGAGGAAAGGATTATCCTTTTGTAGATTCAGTCCCGCCTAATAGTTTTAATTCATTGAGACTGTGTTTTGAACTGGCTTTTGCTGACGCGTTGAACACAACTCTAAGTTTCATTGTGATAGCACCTGGTCGCACTACCCCGTGGTGCGGGAGAAAATATTCAATGTTTTTGATACTAGTATTGCTTTCGACTTGCTCCATGTGACCCATTTGTTCATTTTCTTCTATAAAAGCTTTATAATCTTTTGCAAACGCATGATTTTTAGCCATCTTTCGCTCTAGTTGTTGAAATTGAGCGATGGCCTGTGTTTTCAATGTTCCTAAGTGTTCAATAAAATTGTCCTTGAGGGGGAGACGAACTTGCTATGGCCCATCAGAAGTCATGTTGTTGTCTCTTTGTACAGCTGTTCGCACTTGTTGTCAGGACCCACGTCTTCTTTGTTTTCTTGCAAAGACTCCTGTTCCCAGAATTGGGCTAGATCCTGAATGTTGTTGACAATTACATGGCAATTGAATGTTTTGTAATTACTACATACTACCCATCCTAAATGTGTTTGTTGTGCTATGATTGATGACGTGTTTGTTTTTATTAACCCCTCTAACAATATTTCGGAATATACTTCGGCTCCCAATAGTAAGTCTATATCCTGAGATATGTTAAATTCAGGATCAGCGAGTTGCAAATGTTGTACATGTTCAAAACTATCTTTATTTACTGTTTTACTTGGCAGTTTGTTTGTTATTTTATTCATAATAAGTGCATTAATGTTAATGTTGAAGTCGTTGTATATCGCTTGGCATTTAAGATGGAGCTTTACACTTGGTGGTGGCTGAAACACCAACACCTGACACCACCGCGCTCATCTTGTTTCGTTTTAACTGCAATTTTTGTGCAGCATTTTCTGTAATTAGGCTGACCTGAGAGCCCTGCTGTGCGATTCTGTAACCATCTCACCGTGAACACTTAGGTGAAGTGAGCGTGGAGTGAGCTGTCAGTGTCGTCCCACTGATGCTAGGGATTGACCAAGCATTATATTTACAATCATAATCGAGATTTTAAATATATTTTTATGCAAATTCTATTGAACATTTTATATTGTTTCGAAGCTAGAATATAAGTGTCTAAAAATTATAAAAAAATCGAGTTTCTAACTGAATTTCTGTTTTGCTATTTTATTTTAAAACGCCGAAAAAAAAGTTCTCTATTATGATTGTAAATGTAACGTTGGTCAATCCCTAGCATCAGTCGGATGACACTGACAGCTCACTCCAATGATATATATAAACTATAGATACGTTGCCCGCGCTCTGTAGTGGCAACATGAATGCAAGGCAATTGCCGTACTTCCATTTAGTCGCGTACCAACCAGTGCCGCGGCAGTACGTGACATTAAAATAACTTTTGTATATAACTTCCTCAAACAACGAAAAAAAAATGCCGTCCTGTGTTTTTAGAACATGTAAAAACTATACTTTAACTGTGAAAGATAGAAAAGTATAATTTCATGCGTAAGGTATCAAGAAAAATGTATTTTATTTTATATTTTTCGACGCCTTCTAATGGCGGCTGGCGCCTGAGGTAAGTCACGTGCCGTTAAGGAAAGATGGGGTACTCTGCATCAGTGTTTATGTTTTATAACATTGTTTTTATTTTGATGAATTATATTGTTTGAATATAATATTATGTGTTATGAAACCTAATGATCAATATTATTAATTTAATTTAAACGATTGTTGTACCTACTTTTTATTTTCAATTATTAATTATTCACATTTTTTTAAATAAAGATTTTTATGTTTATAATATTACATTTTGTTTTATTAATAAGGTAACAATAATTACACTTGCAAAATACTGCATTCATATTTTTAAGGATCGAAAATAATATTATTTTACCCGTAAATCTACTACCTATATCAACACAAGAAAATCGAGTGTCCATTTTTTTTCCCCACATGCCTCCTTTTGTTCGCGCTCGGCCAATGAGCATGCACCAGAGAATGACAACGGAATTAAAGAAATATATTTATCTCTCTCTAACAACAAAAATTCCGTAGATGACATTTAATTTTCTTTCCCTTTCTTCGTGCGTCTAAGTAGCTATCTAGCTACCGACAGTATTTACGCTGTTTTCGACAGCCGTGATGTTCATGCATGACGCGTCTATTTATAATACGTCATTGGCTCACTCCACGCAAGTCTTCACGGTGAGATTTTTACAGAATCGGCCGGCTGGTCTAATAAAGCGCGTAAAAAGAGCGTAGTTCCATCATTGGCTATTGTTTTGACCTGGGCCGTAGCTAGCAGTACGTCATTTGAGTTGGCATGTGCTAAATGCGTGTTCAATTGTTGACCTACATTTGCCCTGCCGGTTCTCGATTTTGCAACTCCAATCGCTTCGTGCAAAATGCTGTTATGCTGCTCATCGCAGTGCTTGCACATTTTTTCTGACGTCAATTTTTCGCCGTAATGACCAAACAGGCAATTTAGACATACATGTAGGTTGTTAGCGGTCTTTAACCTTTCTTCAGGTGACATACTTAAAAATTCTCTGCAATTATAGAGCCCGTGTTGATTATTACATTTAGGACAAGTTATAATGGAATGATGAAATGTCTGCTTGTTATGGAATGTTCTCGGCATGTTCTTAGTTCCACCTTGAGTGTTCTGTTGCTGCACCTTAGGCTTGCGGTATGTTGCATTATGAACTGTTTTCGACTCATTGTTTGGCTGTTGACAGTTAAAGTTTCGTGGGCGGTTCGGGTTTGTACCCGATTCCATTGACATGAACTTGGTTTCGATGAATTTCAGGAACTCATTTATTGATGGCATTTCCTTTGGATTTTTCATGGATTCTTTGAAGGCCTGGCGTGTGTCTGCGTCCAGCTTTTGCATCAAGATGTGAACCACCAAGGGGTCCCAACTAGAAGTATCGTATTGCAGATTCTTAATAGCCTGAAGGCACTCAATGTTCGTATCATGCATTATTTTCAGTGGAGATGCCGTTGGGATTTGTATGTTGGGCAGACTCAGTAAAACTTTTGCTTGGTAGGTAAATAACAGTCTCTTATTATCGTACCTCTGTTGAAGTATCTGCCAACTAGCTTCGTAGTTATCAGCACTGATGTTCATGTGCTGTATTGATCGATCAAGCTCTCCCTTTAATTTCGCCTTCAAATGTTGCATTTTTTGAGCATTAGAGACAAAAGTGTTACGATGCATGATTTCCACGACCAAGTCCTTAAACGTTGTCCACTGGGCATTGAAAATCGGAAGTTCAAATTTGGGCGTGGATTTTTCCATGTGTCCCAAATTCTCTTGTTAATTTGTTCCTTGCTGAACTCATACAGCCTTTCTAATTTGCGTGTTGACCAACGTGTTGTCGAGCTTCCAATAAGTGCTATCGACCTTTTCCCAACGTTGCGTAACTGTCCTCAACTTATCTTCAAGTTGCCACTTTTCTTTTAAATTGTCAATGTCCATGTTCCGAACTGTTCTCTCAAAAGCCTTGATGTTAGACCGCTGCTCATTCATCAAATCCTTAGTCCGTTGGTCCACGACTAACACTTCATTTGACGTGTTCTTCACATCATCCGCGATCTCATCGGTCTCCTGTTTTTCCGGAACATTGTCTTGAACACATGGCCTTTCTTCTCTTTTTTGCAACTGACTAAACGATGTAAACTTTTCGTCTTCGACTTTCGCCAATAAGCTGTTTCGACTTATTTATCATACACTTCGTTTCCTCGTATATTTGTTCCAAGCGCTCGTAAGTGCGATTCTCGTAGTAAGGTCCAGACTTCTTGCCTTCAAACAAGGTTAATTGGATGTCGTTCTTTTTAAACTGACTCCAATACCCTTCCAGCTTTTCAAGTCTGTCATCGTGATACTCTAGAGTGGTTTTACGTGAAGAACTATATTTCTTAAAGTTTTCATTTACTCGTTTGATAGCCTCAAGATTTGTAGATTGACAGTTAAGTAAATCATCGTAAGAAGACATAGCTGTTAACCAGTGCTTAGTGCAAACAATAGATCCAAAATTTCCGAAGAGTAGGTAATATGGAACGTGCTCACCGGAGTCGCTGCTTACGCTCCACCCCGATCTGTATACTTCTCACTCAATATCACACTGTTTTTAATGTTCTGTTCAATGTTCTGTTTAGTAACGTCCGAGTTTAATGTTCAATTGTTCCGGGAGTGAAAACGTACCACGGCACTGATTTTACTCTTAACGGCTCGAAGGACCAAATGGCATCATAAGGGCATCAATCAGCCTTTACACTTAATGTTGAATGTTAATAAAATAAATGTTAATGTTCAAAAAAGTATTTAATAATAAATTGCACTAAAATAATGTAATAAGAAAATAATAGAAAATGTTACAAAATGTTGGATGTTGCGCGAGCTCGATATTAAACCGAAGACTGACGTACTTGCGTACGTGACGATACTACGTTTTTATAAATTAACAAAATTTGCAGTATTTTAACTAGGCTAAAGTACAATGTGCGGTTGCTGACCGTACATTGTATAGGTATGTATTTATTTATTTAAACCGTGTCTGTCGTTTATGAATAGCACAACGCCTTCTTCTCGGCGTGTCGTAAAAATCGACTAAGAAACTTATATGAGACTTAACATTCAAACGGCGGCGACAGAGTTCGCCACTCATCACGCTGAGTCTCGCAGAAAAGCAGCGAAAAGTGGACTATAGATAGTTGATTGACAATCTGCAGTCTCTGCCTACTCCTATGGGATTACGGGCTTGATTATATGTATGTATATCGTCGGATATACCCAAAGCGAAGAAAACTTAAAGAAAAAACAATCTACCCTGATGAAAAACAAATAGCACAATACATATAATATAAATATATAAAATACATTTAGCCATCGAATCTAATAGTTAAATATTTACAGAATCTATCACTAAATATCACTAAAATTCTGAGCTACACCCTGTTCGCTCTGGGTTATTTTTGACCATTCTCCTTTTTTTTGTGTGTATTGTTTCTGTACCAGCTACAGGTGTATCTCTTAAAATATTTCGTGTATGAATAGATACACCTTATACATGGGGCACACTAAAAGTTTTGCACTTCTAGCTAATCGGAACTATTTGAATTTCGAATGTTATATTTTTTTAAACGTTGCAACCTTCTTAGTAATAAAAAAAAACAATTGGCGGGAAATCTTTTGTCAATTGTTTTTTATCACACATCAAAGTTCTACGTAGGTACGCAACGAAAATGGAATTAAGTCGAAAAGATTTTAGAGCGATGATTTTTCATCATCTGATTTTAAAAGTTCTCTCTCTCCGCAAGACTGTGCCGCTCGTCTTCAAAATGCTTTTGGGAGAGAAGCACCTTGTTTGAGCACCGTGAGGCGATGGTTTGCTGAATTTGAGAGAGGTCGAGTTTCTTTACATGACGAATTTCGTGAAGGGCGGCCTTCAACTGCCGTCTACGAAAATAATGTGGCTACTGTTAAGCGGCTAATTGAAGAAAACCCGCGGATTACCATGAGACAATTCGAGGACTAAGTATTGGGGATTGGTATGAGCCAAATTCAGAAAATTTTACACGAAGAATTGAAAGTTTGGAAACTTTGTTGTCTTTGGATCCCTCATGAACTGACAGCGGAGCAGAAGCGGGCTCGCGTGGAATGGTGCTCACAGATGCTACTGAAGTACGACCACGGACATTCTAATGCTGTTTATGACATTGTCACAGGAGACGAAACGTGGATTTATTGTTTTGAACCCGAAAAAAAACAGCAATCCTGTGAATGGGTGTTTGAAAATGAGAACAGGCCAACAAAAGTAAGGCAGGCGAGAAACGTTGGTAAAAAAATGATCGCGTTTTTTTTCTCAGCTACGGGTCCCATCTGTACAATTCCACTTGAAGATCAAAAGAGTGTTAATACCGAGTGGTATTCTACCATTTGTTTAACCAGGGTGTTAGAAAAAGTTCGCGAAATACGACCCAAAAGCCGCGTTCACCTACATCATGACAACGCTTCTTCACACACGGCCAACAAAACAAAGTCATTTTTAGCTTCCGAAAAAGTACAACTAGTCACCCATCCTGCGCATAGCCCCGACCTAGCACCCTGTGATTTCTGTATTTTCCCCAAAATCAAAGATTTGATGAGAGGTTTCACTTTTACCAACTCCGAAGAGGCAGTGATAGCGTTCAATCAACACGTAGAAAACATGCCTTCAGATCGGTGGTCCTCCTGTTTTAAAAAATAGTTCGATCGCATGAAAAAATGTTTAAAATGTAAAGGAGAGTATTTTGAAAAGCAATAAACATAAAATTTTGGTTATAATATAACATGTGGTTTTTTTAAGTTACCTACGCAAAACTTATAGTGTGACCTACGTATATGTAGATCACAATACCGTCGTTTTGGTTACTAAACGTAGACTTTGCTGGGGCAAAGCCGTTCAAAAGTGGGGTGTCAGGAGCCTTACTCAACCAGCACTCTGAAAGAATAACGATATCACGCTTTACATCCATGGAGTGTATTAGAACAATTAGGCCATCAAAGTTCCGGTTCAAACTTCACATGCAAAGTGTTTATTTAGCGTTTGTTTGGAGTATTGCAAATGCTGTAAGCATTGGTCTGGCGAGCAACCGAAGGATCGAGATACATTTAGAGATTCTACAGACTCCATAAACTTATTTAAATTATCCGCAAGTGTGGTAAAATATAATTATGGTGCTAGTAAAAGGAACTAACTAGGGGGGCAGAGTGATTCGCGTCCGTAGGAACTACCTAACCACTACCCTACTCGTGCCCTGGGTGGTGCTAAATGAATAACAACGCCGGGTCTCGGGCGGCGGTTAATTAACCCGACCAAACCAGCCTAACCAGCTTGGTCTAACAGTGAGAGTAGGAAATGACTCCCACAAACCGCAACCCTGTGAACGCTACCTGCAGGATCGGTAGTCTTGGCTTAATTGCCCGGATTATGAAGAAGACAACTTCTATAAATAATCACCCTAAGTCTACGGTGAGATTCGTGCCAAGGGACTGCATGGCTGGTGGGAGACCAGTCGCAAGCGATCCACATCGACGGACCTGGCAAACGTCGTTGTATTAGCCTTCTAGGGAGAATAGGCGTCACCTTCCTAGCGACCTGTTATATCGGCCTTACTCGTGGGAATAAAATGAACCAATTAAATACAAATAATCAACAAACGCTACCAAACTCTAAAAAACCTACCGACCCTAACAGCATGATTCAACAAACTTTGCATGAAAGCATGTTTACTCGGAACAGAAGCAACTCGACATCGTCTCTGCCAACAAAGCTTAATGACTATCACTCCAACCAACAAAACAAGGAGAAAGACAATCTGGATACACAGACCGAGACCCAATCTGCCAGTGACAACATAACCTCAGTCCATGAACAATGGCAAAGGGATGAAATTCACAACAGGAGAAAGAAAAGGAAAGAAACAAGTCCAATTCACAACGACGGGAATAAAAAACAGAAAAATTCCCCAGACTTTGTGATCCCTACACGCAATAGTTTTGAACTACTTGATATGGAGCCTACGGATAAAACCAACAATACAGATAAAGTATATGTTGTGGTGGGTGATTGATAAAACCTTCGATAGAACTGTATGTCCGTAGGCGAGCTTTAGTTGTGCACAATCACGTGGAAAAGTAGGATTGAGGGGAAAGGTACTCACTGGTCTTCGTCGTCGACGATGTTCCGTGGCGCCACTCCACTACACAATCCAGGGACGTCCCTTTTAATTGACACTTAACACTAACACAGAGTTGTTAGATAAATAGTCTTTGTAGGTAGGTTTGATTAATGGTTGATTATTGCAAGCGGTCAAAAGACCGCGCGTTTTCTTCGTTAGTTCGTGACCGAGTGTGTCGAAGAGAATGAATGATTGGAATTGGTTTTATTTGAATCCGGAAGGAAGTGAATGAATGGGAACGGGAGAATGGATTAGAATGAGGAAATGTGACTGTGCATTAGTCAATTGAATGTTTGTTTATGTGTTTTTTGATACTTTAACATTCTTCCCCCCTGCTGGCGAAATTATGGAGACAGAACTCTACAATGAAAGCTGCGTCCATATTAACCAAAAACTGGTGTTAAATTGTGTTATGATGTGAATGTAATAAATATAATACAAAATTATGAATATATGATATCTTTTTGATTTTTAAAGTAATGAAAATTTAATCTTGCCCATCAGGGACAGGACATAATTTTACTAAAGGTCTGTCAATAGTACCTTGAGCAGTTTTGACCGTAGCCGAACGAGGTATCCCATCACGGCCAGGATATAATTTTATGATCTTACCAAACCGCCATCGTAACGGATGATAACATTCGTCTTTGATAATGACTACCTGATTGATATGAACGTCACGTGAGGACTTATTCCATTTCAAGCGTTGCGTTAAACTGGTTAAATATTCAGAATGCCATCGTGACCAAAAGTCTTGATGCATTCGTTGCAAAAGTTGCCAACGTGTTAGCCTGTTAGTTGGTATGTCTGTATAATCTGGTGTTGGTAATGTTGTTAATGGTGCTAATGTTAAAAAATGGCCTGGTGTGAGTACTGTGCTGTCATTGGGATCCGTACTAACTGAGCATAATGGTCTAGAGTTTAGTAAGGATTCCACCTGGACAAGAAGTGTATTTAACTCTTCGTATGTTAGGATTTGTGTACCTATCACACGATAGAGGTGCGTCTTTACAGACTTAACCCCAGCTTCCCAGAGTCCTCCGAAGTGGGGGGCCCCAGGAGGGTTGAAATGAAATGCTATATGCTCGGTCTCACATGCAGACTTCATGATATTGGCCAACTCTGATTGAGCACCTTTAAAATTTGTTCCACAATCTGAATGGATAATGTTACATCTACCACGGCGAGCAATGAATCTACGTAATGCCGCTAAGAATGCTGCAGACGACATGTCAGATGCTAACTCTAAGTGGAGCGCTTTTGTGGCAAAGCACACAAAAAGACACAAGTACGCCTTCGTAACACGAGAACCACGATTTCTGACGGGGGTTACATTGAAGGGTCCTGCGTAATCGCAACCAACTGATTGAAATGCTTTTAATTGAGTGATACGTGATTTTGGTAAGTCTGCCATTTTAGGCTCGAGTGTTGTTGGCTTGACACGCAAACATCGATAACAATTTGATAAAACTTGTTGAATTGCCCGTCTTGGGGACAAAATCCAAAAATTTTGAAGAATTAAAAAGTGAAGTGTTTGTAATCCTGGATGCATGTTTTCGTTATGAACAGATTCAATGATACGGTGAGTCAAAAGATGTTTGCGAGGAAGCAAAGATGGATGTTTTGTTTCAAATTTTAAATCAGAACGAGAGAGCCTTCCCCCCACCCGCAAAACACCAGAGTTGTCTATGAATGGGTTAAGTTTCCTAAAGGGTTTAGGTAAAACTTTTCCTGCTAATAATTGTTTGATTTCATCTTTGAATTCAATATGTTGTACGTGTTTAACAAGCGCCATAAGGGCATTGTTTAGCTCAGCTTCTGTTAAATGATTAGTTGTTTTGTTTTTGCGTAAAGCGTTAATGAATCTGAAGCAATATGCTAAAATACGTTGAATTTTTCGTAATGATGAAAATTTGTTAATGAGATTATCTAAAGGGTTGGTATCCATTAAGCTGTTTGATAGCACTGTGATACGTTGTTCACAGGCTACATCATTATCTGTGATGCAGTATGATTCTGTATTCATAGGCTCGTTAGGCCATTGATTATGATTTGATGATAACCACTCCGGTCCAGTCCACCAGAGGGCGTGGCTGATGAGCTCATCTGGTAGTAAACCACGACTTGCGCAATCAGCTGGATTCTGCTTGCCTGGCACATGTTTCCAGGTAGCATTTGCTAATTTTCTTTGAATGTTTGCTATACGATTGCCAACATATGCTTTAAAATTGGTTGAATTTGATTTGATCCATGCTAGTACTATCATGGAATCAGACCATGCGAAGACGCCGTCAATGTTGATAATGTTAGAATATATGTTTATGATATAACTCATGAGATCTGCTAATAATGATGCACCGCAGAGCTCGAGTCTCGGTAGCGTTCTACGCTTGGTGGGAGCAACACGTGATCTTGCGCTCACCAGACAGACTTGATATTGATCTTGAGAAATACTGGAACGAAGATAAACTACTGCCGCATAACCAGCTTCACTAGCATCGCAGAAGCCGTGAATTTGATAAGATGCTGCTTGATCATGTGTTATACGTCTTGGAATACGTAATTGAGAAAGATTTGATAATTGATGCGTATACTTCGTCCAAATTTGATGAATGTCATCGGGTACTGGTTCATCCCAAGACAACCCTAGTAACCACAGACGTTGAATAAGGAATTTTGCTAAAAATGTTAATGGTGTAAGTAGGCCGATAGGATCATAGATACGGGCAAGCTCAGAAAGCATTGTCCGCTTTGTACAGCCGCGTGGAATTTGATTAACTTGATAATTAAAAACATCTTGACGAGCATTCCAGGCAAGGCCAAGAACCTTGATAAAGTTGGTGTCACTGTCGAACGTCAAATCTGGTACCATCTTGTGTTCTTCAGGTATGTTTTGCAGTACAGACGCATGATTGCTGGACCACTTCCTAAGCTCAAAACCACCGGCAGCCATGATTTTAACTAACTCTTGTTGTAAATGAATGGCTTGTTGGATGTTATCACAGCCGGTGACTACGTCATCTACGTAAAGATCTTTTCGCAACACCTCTGCTGCAGCAGGGTAGAACTCCTGTTCGTCTTGAGCCAGCTGATGCATGGTACGTATGGCCAGAAATGGCGCGGACGACACTCCAAATGTTACGCGATTGATTCTATATTCTTGAATTGATTCGTCAGGTGAAAATCTAAATAGAATACGCTGATAATCCCGATGATCCTGAGTGATGATGATTTGACGATACATTTGACGTACGTCGGCTGATAATACGACTGCATGGAGTCGAAATCGTAAAATGATGTTGTTGATATCTGCTTGCAACTTAGTGCCTGTTAACAATGTGTCATTAAGTGATCGGCCCTGTCCATCCTTAGCTGAGGCGTCATAGACAACTCTCAGACGTGTAGAAATGCTACTTGGTTTTAGCACTGCGTGATGTGGTATATAATATGCTGAAGAAGATTGACACTTATTAGGTGGGACAAGTTCCATCTGCCCACTTAATAGATACTCCATTATGTGAGATTTATACTCTACTCCGAAGGTCGGATTCTGAAGAAGACGTTTTTCAAGCTGATTAAATCGCCGAAGCGCAATAGTATACGAATTGTTAAATGATGGTAATGATGAATCTCTAAACGGTAGATGCACGATATAACGACCGTCAGCATCACGCTTACGTGTTGATTGATAAATGTCCTCGCAACGAATGTCGTCGGCAGAGGCTGCTTGCTTTGGTTCCGATGGCATGTTGTCGGTATCCCAAAACCTTTGGACTGCAATATCTAAATTGGCATCCAATGATACATGATTGATTGATACAGGAACAGACTCAATGGGATTGGCTGCTTGTGTCCTACCCATGAGAACATATCCAAAAATAGTGTTAATTGCTGTTGCTGTATGATTATCACTCACAATTTTGCCTGGTAACAAAATCTGAGGGAAAATCTCTCCACCAATCAACATGTCTATAGAACAAGATTTATGAAAATCAGGATCTGCTAACTTAAGATTTGATATATGTTTGAAATCATTGATAACTATGGCATGTGTAGGCATATCGCTACAAATTTTGTCCAAAATCACCGCTTCTGCTGTAAATGATGTATGGGAATTGCCCAGTGGACGAATATCCAGAAAAACCTTACTACCCGATAAAGCAGGAGCATCCCCTATTCCTGACATTGGAGTGTTACATTTGAACCGACTCAAACCAAGTCTCCGTGCACAAGAATTTGTAATTATATGACTTTGGCTCCCTGGATCTAACAGGGCACGAACCTTTTGATAAATGTCATGCCCATCTTTGATTTCAACTTGCACTGTGGCAAGCAAAACAAAGGATGGAGCAGATGCTTTTGTTATATTTGATAATGTTGTAACCGGTGTAATGCCCGGTGTAACTGTATTAGAAGTACTAGCCTGATTTGCAGCAACTTGAACTTGTGATGAATTTTGTTGATTTGAATTATTATTCTGGTGACTCTGGTCTGATTGTGTACCCTTTGTAAAATGTAATAAGCTGTTATGACGCTGATTACATGTTTTACACACATGGGTTGATGAACATTTAGAAGTAGTATGATTTGAACTCAAACAATTTAAACAAAGTTTATGTTGCCTTGCAATTTGAAAGCGTTCTTGAGGTGATTTAGCAAGAAATTTTTTACATGAAAAAAGAGGATGATTTTCTTTGCAAATGATGCAATTTGTTAATTGAGGCGTTTGAGCCAAAAGCATAGTAGATGCTTGATTTGTTGACGACTGATTTTTATGTTGAGTACGATTAGATATGTTGCTGTTATTTTTGTTGGAATTATTATTGGTATTAGGCAAAGCCACTGATGGAGTATTTGTTAAAGATGAGCGTTCTAATGCATTGCATCTGTCCAGTAAAAATGTCTTTAAATGATCAAACCGTGGAAAGTCACAACCACTGCATGAAAGTTCAAAAGCTTCACGAGACATTTTATCTAATTTTACCAAAAGTGAATGAAATAAAACAAAATCCCAATTGGATGTGGGTAAACCTAATGAATTTAACATTGAAAGATTTTCCGAAAATGTGTCCAGAAGATTTCTCAAGCTTTGAGCAGATGGTGTGTCTATTGGTTTAAGGTTGCATATTTGTTCCCAACATAAAAATGAAAGATATCGCTTGTTATTATATCTATTAACAAGTGCTTCATAAGCGCTAATATAATTAATTAGCTTCAGAAATTGGAAAGGCTCTGATAAGATTAACTGGTTCCCCTGAAAGAGAAGTTACAAGGTATTGGAATTTTTCTACTTTTGATAAATCTGTCCTGTCATGGACTAATGTGTTAAACAAGTCAATAAAACCAGGAAAATCCTTAAACTGACCTGCGAAAGTAGGTAGCTTTATTGCAGGCAATTTTGTAGGCTTCCTGTTTTCTGTTGAGGATGTGGAAACCCTTACCCCATCTGTTTTATGATCAGGTAAGAGTTTACGTACAGTTTCTAATATCTCAAAATACATGTCATCTGCTTGCTCTTGATATATTGTTTGTTTGAGCATTTGTTCCTTACTGATATCAAGGTTTTTATATTCACACAAAAGTTTTATGTGAGCATCATTAAATGTTTCCATAAGTGATTCTATCCGCGAACCCCATGTTTCTAAACGCGGTAAAAGACTTGCATCATTGATGCATTTGCGAGCGCAGACAACAGCATCTGTTAATCGCTTGTGCGCAATGTTGCGCTTTGATTCATGATGAGCTGCCATAACTTCACTCATGATGAATTTTGATTAATTTACCCAGTAAAGTATGTTAAAGTATCTTATTGTTACAACAATAAGTTATAATAATGTGTTCAAATAGTTTAAAATATTGTTTGATGACGTAAATATTAATTACGTAATATGACAGCAGTGGTAGAAAATATTCACTTGAAATTTATGATAAAACTACCAAATAGTAGTAATTTTTTAAGTATGGTATATTTTAGAGCTGACAACACTGAAGATTGAGTGAAATGAAATATGAGTGAAAGATCGATTCTGTGGATCGATTGTTTGTTACGCTACTGGATACTAGATGTCGCCATTAGCAATCAAAAGAACTATGCAAATTCTTTGAAAATAGAATGTTTCGAAGGACCTTAATGATGAAATACAAATAATATGTTAATTATAAATGTATTGTTATATATGTATTTATAAATTATATGTTATTTATAAATGTCACGACCAAAGAAAACAGAATGTTAATATGTTATGGAGTATTTATTGCAACGTTACATGTTACGTATGCAAATAAAATTACGTGAAAAATACGCTAAATGAATGATTGTTATAAGTAATGTTTAAGTGCTTTAGGTTACACTTTAAAACAATGCTTGAAATGTTCAAAATCGCGTTCCTGTTAGAACGGACCAACTAAATACCTACCTACCTACGCCGACCGGTCAAAACTGGTTCAAGATTTCAAACTTCGTTGTGAAGTTGAAGAAAACTTAAAAACCACTTGCTATGATGATATGATGATTTTCTGTAAGTAGGTTTGTTACAAACACTTTTACACGTCAATCATATTTTTAAAACTAGATGAGGTCGGCGTTTCATAACTGACTACTCTGAGAAGAAAGGCCGAAACAAACTCAGAGGTCACAGTCTCTTTTAAAGTCCAGACATAATCTTGGTCAGATCATGTGAAGACCATGTAGATTGGTGTCTGAAACGGTCTTTTGAGGAAAAACCATACAGATTGAGCGGACCTGTCCAGTCAGTGCACGCATTTGTCAGTAATCTTGCCGCTCAACTGAGAACATAAGGAGCACAACGATTCGACGAACAATACCAAAGAAAGGACATTTGGGTAGGCCGCATAAATTACTCAAGCTGCCAGATCGTGAAACTAACTAAGAAATAAAATAAAAAAAGTAATAATCCACATAATCTTCACATTCACAATAATTTAAATAATATAATACTTTACAAAGTAAATACTCATGTCATTGTAGGTATGTATAAAATTCATCAATGTCAATGTGTATATAAAAGTTCGAACACAATCTTTGAGGACCATGTAGATTAGTATCTGAAATGGTCTTCTGAGGAAAGAACCACGCAGATTAAGAGGACCTGTCCAGTCAGTGCACGCAGATGCTTGTTTAATATGTTAATACGTGATAAAACACTGAATATTGTGATATATATCGTGTTTTCTGTTAAATGTAAATGGCAAATATGGACGCCGCACGTGTTATTACGACTAAAATTTGAGGTACATGTATATAAACCCGGCTCGCAGGACCAAATGTTGTGGTGGGTGATTGATAAAACCTTCGATAGAACTGTATGTCCGTAGGCGAGCTTTAGTTGTGCACAATCACGTGGAAAAGTAGGATTGAGGGGAAAGGTACTCACTGGTCTTCGTCGTCGACGATGTTCCGTGGCGCCACTCCACTACACAATCCAGGGACGTCCCTTTTAATTGACACTTAACACTAACACAGAGTTGTTAGATAAATAGTCTTTGTAGGTAGGTTTGATTAATGGTTGATTATTGCAAGCGGTCAAAAGACCGCGCGTTTTCTTCGTTAGTTCGTGACCGAGTGTGTCGAAGAGAATGAATGATTGGAATTGGTTTTATTTGAATCCGGAAGGAAGTGAATGAATGGGAACGGGAGAATGGATTAGAATGAGGAAATGTGACTGTGCATTAGTCAATTGAATGTTTGTTTATGTGTTTTTTGATACTTTAACAGTATATGTACAGACGCCAGCAGGTCAAGCTACCCGAAACTGTCAAATTTTCCCAATCAACCTTGAACCTTAATGCTTTAGCGATAAAGTTGAAAATCTATTAAAGAAATTTGACAGATTGTAGTAGCTTGATGTGCTGGCGTCTGTACCAAAGCCAGAACCCATCTTTGTTACTGGCGTAATTAATGTAAATTCTCTTAAGGATGTACTAAACAAATTTGTAAAAAGCGATCTTTACCTCATGACCACACTTAGATCTGGACACGTTATAAAAATTATACCTAAAGACATTCAGACATACAAAACGATTCGAGAGAAGTTCATTGCCAGTAACATCTCACACTATACTTACCAGCTTAAAAGCGAGAGAGCATACAGAGTAGTACTACGCGGACTCCATGCATCAGAAAATACCACAGAAAGGAGAATGACAACCAATGGGCCCCTTAGTTTCGGTGCCGTGTCAAGACTATTTACTTCTCAAAAATTAAGTCGTATTTTTACATGTTCAAGTTTTTTTTATCAATATTTCGTTTACCCTAGCATTGGAAAACATAATTAATATTTATTCTATTGAATATATATCAGTTCCGCCATTAAAACTTAACGTGAATGTTGCCAGACGACAGACTATGTCAATTAAATAATTGTAATCGATTGGAAATATCGATATTTTACTAATCCACCGACTATAATGACCGGAGATAGACTACAGTAGCTTTTCACACGTCCTAATCTAGCTAACACTTATGTAACTGAGTTGGCGCGAAGTAGACGACGGGGGGGTCAAATAAAGAAAATAAAAGTAGTTACACTACACTACAGTTTCTTTAAAAAATAAAAGTTAGTACCACAGACATTATTGTGGTTAGTACTCAGGTTAGTACCTCCCGTACCCTAAATAGCGTTTATAATTAAACCTATCTTTTTAATTATGAGTATAATATTATTTATAACAAATCGATTTGGTAAATCGATTACCAAAAAATAAAAGTTAGTACCACAGACATTATTGTGGTTAGTACTCAGGTTAGTACCTCCCGTACCCTAAATAGCGTTTATAATTAAACCTATCTTTTTAATTATGAAAATAATATTATTTATAACAAATCGATTTGGTAAATCGATTACCAAAATATTAACATGGTCACACTTAGACAAATCTATCTCATATCTGTCAAATCATGTCAATCAAATTGCTGCGTGCCGTTTATTTTGCGTCGAGTTGTATTAATTTCTGCGTATTTCCTTCTGTTCGTTACAATTTGAAGCTGTCCAGTTGAGCGTTTGCGTTCCTCCAGTGGATTAGTTTTGAGATATTGGACTCTTGTTGTAGTGACAAGTGAACACATTGACTCATAATATTGGTATAAGTGAGCCTTGGACACCTGTTTTACTCCTGCAAAATGTCTACACCTGGTAGACCTTCTTCTGAGATCCTCGGTAACACACAACTACACCGGTAAGTTTATAATGTGGAATTTTCAAGACTTATAGGTACGAACATTTAGGATGCCTATGTTTGGTCAATCAAGGGGTCGACTGTAAATCTCTATTATTTCCGCTATAACAGAAATTAACCTTTACAGGCAGTGTAAGGTGATCTGTGAGAAAACCTAGACCATTGTAATGAGCAATTGAATAATTAATGTACTCGTACATCTATCTATTTAGGATTTCACTGATTTATTTTTGCTATCATTCCAGTTATCCTGATGACATCTTGAATGTTTTCAAAACCGGACATCATCAACCACAAGTCTATCCCTCGTATCCCCTGCTCTTGGACACCTCAACATATGTTTTGCGTGTGCCATATCGATTGCAAGTCGCAGAACTCGTATGGTTTGTCAAGACTGTCCTCAAAGAAACGTTATACTAAGATGGACACCCACCCGCTCATCATGTAAGTGTTTTAATTGTGGCAGAATAACTATGTTTGAACTAATTGAACAAAAATAAATAGTATAAATACAATATTATATTTTTAGGTCTTGCATTTGGAACGAGTTTGTCGTGCTTGTTGGGAGGCTGCATCGAGAGAAATACAGAGCCAGGCGGTTGGTGGCGTTAGCAGACCCACTGTGGAGTCTGCGCCAGTGACTGGTAACATCCTAGATGCTGTGATTTCTGTACCACCTCCACTACCACTGCCGGTTCCGGTTGTGAATTTATTCACGGGGAACATATAAATGGAAGACGTACGATTTTTCAAAGCATAAACAGCAGTGCTCCCCGTCTAAATATTTAAATTAATTAATTTATTAATTTAAAGATTTGCTTTAGGATCTTACCAATTAAAACTGGCAAGATAGTATGGCGAGCATGTGCGGGTGAATGGTACCTACAGTGTTGAAATATGCAATGAAAGATTTGACCTTAATATTTCATGTTATAACAACTAGTTAGGGCCATAATTAAATCGAGACATGTAAGTAACAGGATTTATTACACATATTTATTGATAAGTAGAGAGCAACATATGACAAATTGTTTAGTGATTATTATTGTAGTTGCTTAGTTGCAAATCATACAGTATCAATCATCAAAAAAAATATCAATAATCAAAAAAGAATCCAAAAACATACGATTTCTCTTAAACTAGGGTGAAAATTTGAAAATCGTTTTCAGGGTATGAAAAGGTAATTCTAAGTCTACAAAATAAAGTTAAAATCACAGTGACACACGAAGTTTTTTAGGGGCCCAAAAGTCTTAACAAAATGGGCATTGTCCTTTCAAAAGAATTATATGAAATTGGACATGAAGTGAGACAAATAGTCAATGTCAGACATCGAGCTACAAAGGAACCGTTGCCTGTGTTTTATGTCGATTTAGAACCAAAGCCAAACAACAAAGCCATTTTCGATGTGAAATACTTGAATAACATGAAGATTACTTTTGAAGCCCCATATAAGAAAAAGGAAATCATTAAATGCAAGAGATGTCAGAGATTTGGGCATTCCAAAAACCAATGTTTTAGACCCTATCGCTGTGTTAAATGCGGTAGCGCTCATCCTACAACAACTTGTACTAAAAAACCAGACACTGAGGCTACTTGCGCGAACTGTGACGAAAAACACCCCGCTAGCTACAAAGGATGCAAAGTGTACAAACAGTATAGAGAAAGAATTCTTAAATTAGACTCTAAGTCAAAAGAAAAACCAATGCCTAACAATATAGAGATCAAAAACCCGGATCCCCATCCGGGTTTTAAGTCTAACCGCACAGCTAATCAAAACTTAATTAAAACATATTCAGAAGCAACGAAAACCAAAGAACAATATACTCAACAAGACACAAAGAAAGACTTGGCTGACCTTACTGACCTAATGGACATAATGTTTGAAAAACTACAACATTCAATGTTGACAATGATGGAAAAAATCATGGACAAAATGATGGACCGCATGGTCCAGCTAGTCAGCAGCCTGATAAAAAAATGACCCGAAACCTCCAAGTAGTTACTTGGAACGCCAACGGCTTGACGGAAAGACGTCAAGAATTAGAAACTTTCCTCAGAACAGAGATGATTGATATAGCACTAATCTCTGAAACAAGATTCACACCGAAGACACACATAAACTTTAATAATTATACAGTGTACACAACCAATCACCCAACTGGGAACAGCCATGGAGGAACAGCAATAATTATTAAAAGCAACATTAAACACTACCCTATAGAGGAATACCGAACAGAAAAAATACAAGCAACATCTATTAAACTTGAAGACAGCAAACTAGAAACTGTATTCTCCGCTGTGTATTGTCCTCCAAAACATACTATATCTGCCAACGACTTCACAGAATATTTTTCTACCCTGGGTAACAGATTCATATGTGCTGGCGACTGGAATTCTAAACATTTAAATTGGGGATCTAGGCTGACCAATACTAGAGGAAGACAACTTTATAAAGCCACAGAAGAGATGAAGTTAGAATGTCATTCCGGCAGAGAACCTACCTATTGGCCTACCGACAGACAAAGAATCCCAGACTTATTGGACTTTTTTGTTGTTAAAAATATAGATAGTAACTACTTAAACATAGAACCACGAATAGATCTCACATCTGACCATACACCAGTTATACTGAATGTTACTACAACAGTTAATCTGGTAGCACCGCCCCTAAGAATATACAACTTGAACACTATAGACTGGACAATATATAAAAATATAATCACGACAGAGACAGAGCTAAATACCAAAATTAATACCATAGAAGAACTTGAAAGACAACTGGAACAACTTAATATGACTATCCACATTGCTGCCAATTCTGCAACGCCAAAAAGGACAGATAAAGGACAACCTCTGAAACATAACTCATATCCAAAGTATATTAAAGAGAAAATACAAGAGCGCCGTCGTTTGAGAAAAATCTGGCATACTACACGATATCCAAGCGATAAAACTGCATTCAATAGTTTCTCAAATGAACTCAAAGCTCTTATCAGCACCCTAGAAAATGATAATATTCAACACTATCTTTCAAATCTAGATCAAACGAGAGACACAAACTACTCGCTGTGGAAGGCTACCAAGAATCTAAAGCGCCCGAAAATACACATATCACCTATCAATGATGGAAAAGGAGGATGGGCTAGATCAGATAAAGAAAAGGCAACAATCTTTGCGGAACATCTGAAAACAGTTTACCAACCACTCCCTGAAAACAATCCCGAACATACTATGGAGATCAAGGAACACCTTGAATCAGCGAATCAAATGTGTCTTCCACTAAACAGTACCAGCCCAAAAGAAATTGTGAGAGAAATAAGGGACCTCAAGGAAGGTATAGCACCCGGCTATGACCTTATTGATGCCACATTACTTAAAAACCTGCCTCATAAAGGTGTAATGAAATTAGTTAACATCTTTAATGCCAGCTTAAGACTTGAACATTTCCCTGGGCAATGGAAAATTGCACATGTAGTCATGGTACCGAAACCCGGTAAACTCCCACACGAAGCTACTTCATACAGACCTATCAGCCTGCTACCAGTTATTGGCAAATTATTTGAGAAGATACTGCTTAACAGGACGAAAGAACATTTAAGTACAGTTCTACCGAACCACCAATTTGGATTCCGGGAAAAACACGGGACAATTGAACAGGTACACCGTATAGTTGACACCATTAGCAGATGCCTTGAAAACAAATTATATTGCTCTGCAGTCTTTTTGGATATCAGCCAAGCGTTTGATAAGGTATGGCATGACGGCCTCCTGTTCAAGCTCAAGAAGCATCTCCCGCATTGTCTATTCCGAATACTTAAATCCTACTTAGAAAAAAGATGCTACCAAGTGAAGTACAGCGATTATCTCTCAGAAGTACACGAAATAAAGTCAGGTGTCCCTCAGGGCAGTATCTTGGGCCCTGTACTATACCTCATTTTTACAGCAGATATCCCAACTACTGACTACACCACGACTGCGACATACGCTGATGATACGGCGCTACTGTCGGATCATAGCAACCCAGAAACGGCATCATTACAGTTGCAAAACCACCTGACAGAACTTGAGACGTGGCTGAAGCGTTGGAGAATAAAAGCCAATGAGAGCAAATCGGTACATGTAACATTTACACTTGGGAGAAAAACGTGTCCACCGGTAACGCTAAACTGCAAAGTTATCCCTCAAGATAATAACGCAAAATACTTGGGCATGCACCTAGACAGGAGACTTACATGGCAAAAACATATTTGGACAAAGCGCAAACAACTAGATGGAAAACTGCGGTCACTGAACTGGTTATTGGGACGCCAATCACAACTAAATCCTAACAGCAAGATGCTAGTGTACAACACTACCATAAAACCAATCTGGACTTACGGAATACAAATGTGGGGAACGGCCAGCAACAGTAATATAGATATCCTGGAGAGATTCCAGACCAAAGCTCTGAGAACAATGTTTGGCATCCCTCATTGTATAAGTAATAGATATATATACCTCGACCTCGGCCTAAAAACAGTTCGGCAGGAAATAGCTCAAAACAGCCTGAAATACCAGGAGAAACTGACCGTCCATGTAAACGAACTGGCACACGCTCTGAGTGGAGAAGGCGCTCTTCAGCATACCCGGCTAAAAAGAAGTGACATACCGAGCCTACATGAAAGATTTACCACTTGATATCAAGAGAGTCGTGTGAAAAGAATTTTCATACAAATATGGCTCTTGAGGAAAACATAAACTGAGAGGTCAAACAAAAAAGTGGCTTATTGTTGGGAAACAGATTGCCATGAAGCAGAAACATAAAAAAAAAAAAAAAAGTAAAAGGAACAGTGACTGGACTCTGACAGCAGTTGTGGTTATAAAATATAATTATGGCGCTAGTAAAAGGAACAGTGACTGGACTCTGACAGCAGTTGTGGTTATAAAATATAATTATGGCGCTAGTAAAAGGAACAGTGACTGGACTCTGACAGCAGTTGTGATGATAAATGATAAATGATTTTCTGTAAGTAGGTTTGTTACAAACACTTTTACACGTCAATCATATTTTTTAAAACTAGATGAGGTCGGCGTTTCATAACTGACTACTCTGAGAAGAAAGGCCGAAACAAACTCAGAGGTCACAGTCTCTTTTAAAGTCCAGACATAATCTTGGTCAGATCATGTGAAGACCATGTAGATTGGTGTCTGAAACGGTCTTTTGAGGAAAAACCATACAGATTGAGCGGACCTGTCCAGTCAGTGCACGCATTTGTCAGTAATCTTGCCGCTCAACTGAGAACATAAGGAGCACAACGATTCGACGAACAATACCAAAGAAAGGACATTTGGGTAGGCCGCATAAATTACTCAAGCTGCCAGATCGTGAAACTAACTAAGAAATAAAATAAAAAAAGTAATAATCCACATAATCTTCACATTCACAATAATTTAAATAATATAATACTTTACAAAGTAAATACTCATGTCATTGTATGTATAAAATTCATCAATGTCAATGTGTATATAAATATTCGAACATAATCTTTGAGGACCATGTAGATTAGTATCTGAAATGGTCTTCTGAGGAAAGAACCACGCAGATTAAGAGGACCTGTCCAGTCAGTGCACGCATTTGTCAGTAACCGTGCAGCTCAACTCAGAACTTTAGGAGCTCAACGATTCGACGAACAATACCAAAGAAAGGACATTTGGGTAGGCCGCATAAACTACTTAAACTGCCAGATCATGATTAAAACTGAAACAATGACCCACATAGTCCTCACATTCACAATAATTGATCGTTCTGTTATAATAATTATCAATTTATCAGTGTATGTAACAGAAATAAAAGAAAACATTCAGTATGCAGAAAATTGGAACAACTCAATCCCAAGCCTTTTTGTCCTCAATATAATCCTTAACGGTATAAAAGCCTTTCTGGCACAACTTACGTTTAATGAATGATTTGAATTTATTAAGGCTTAGATCTTGAACGTGGCTTGGAAGTTTATTATAAAAGCGTATACATTGACATCTGAACGAGCCACCTATTTTCTTGAGCCTTGTTGTAGGTACAACGAAGCTGTGTTTGTTCCTAGTATTTATATTATGGATATCACTGTATTTTTTAAACAAGTTTATATTTTTATGGGCATATAAAAGATTTTCAAAAATATACTGTGAAGGCACAGTCATTACATTAATCTCCTTAAATTTCTCTCTGAGAGTGTGTCTCGGGCTTAATTTATAAATTGATCGAACAGCTCTTTTCTGCAAAACAAAGATAGTCTGAATGTCGGCGGCATTTCCCCACAACAGAATACCATACGACATTACACTATGAAAATAGCTAAAGTACACTAAACGGGCTGTCTCTATGTCAGTTAAATTACGAATTTTTCTAACAGCGTATGCTGCGGAGCTAAGCTTTTTTGATAATTTATCCATGTGTGGGCCCCACTGAAGCTTAGCATCCAAAGTTAAGCCCAAGAATACTGTGCTATCTTCAGGATTCAATTCTCTGCCCTTTATCAATACATTAGTTAACACCTGTCTAACGTGAGGCAACGTAAACTTAATGCATTTGGTTTTTTTTTCATTAAGTAGTAAATTATTAACATTGAACCAGTGAACTACTTTTGAGATCGCGCTATTTACATCGTCAGTAACCAGCTGCTGACGTTTAAGTTTAAACAAAAGTGAAGTATCGTCCGCAAACAACACTATATCATGATTATCCTTTATGAGGTAAGGCAAGTCATTAATATAAATAAGAAACAAAAAAGGACCAAGAAAATGTGGTTATAAAATATAATTTTATTATGGATGGCGCTAGTAAAAGGAACAGTGACTGGACTCTGACAGCAGTTGTGGTTATAAATAATAAGTGTTTTACTTATAGTTTGAGAAACTTGTTTATTCAGACAGCTATTGTAAGTGACAGGGATGTATGTTGGTGTAAGTTGAGTATGCTGAGTGTATACTATGTGTGTTGGAGTGATAAGAGCGTATATGTGTATTTCCATAAACATGTGTAGATTATAGTTAAGCATGTATAAGTAACTATTCTAAAACTGTGATTACAATTATAAAAAGTGGAAGATACTGATTATTACTGAGGAATAGTCAATCCTCAACATGTAGGGTCTTCAAGTCCGATTCATTGTTAATGCAGTGTGCGAAACCTTGCTCTTGAAACTTGAGCATTATGGACTTGGAATACTTGCTATTAGGCTTATAAGATTTTACTAGACTGAGCAGTCTAGTAAAATCTTATTTAAATGATAGGCAGCAGCAAGTTCAAATAAATGGTGTCAATTCACTTAGTTTAAAAGTAGAAATGGGAGTTCCACAAGGCGCGATATTGGGTCCTTTCCTCTTTTTAGTGTATATTAATGATCTACTCCATTTATTAAAAAATCAACCACAAATGGTGTTATTTGCTGACGATACTTCTTTAATTTTTAAGATAGAAAGAAGTGCTACAAATCTTGACGACGTAAATAACGCCCTACTGCAGGTCCATAATTGGTTCACTGCTAATAATTTAGTATTAAATGGAAAAAAAAAACTAAGTTTATACGATTTTCTTTACCTAATGTCAAAAGTAGTGATTGTGAGATGGTGCCGATTCCCTTGTTCACAAACTAAACTAAATTTAAGTTGTGTGCATCTTTTTCTTTCTATTTCATTAAGAAAAGGACAGAAGAAAAATATTAGTTTAGTCCTGTCAAATTAGTCAGCACCTGACGTAATTTGATGTAATTTTAGTAGTCAACTTTTTAATCACGTCTAAACTTGTATGGAGTAGTGTCAGGCCCTGATTAATTTGACAGGACTAAACTAAAATTTATCTTCTGTCCTTTTCATATTGAAATAGAAAGAAAAAGATGCATTCAACTTAAATTTAGTTTAGTTTGTGAACAAGGGAATCGGCACCAGTATTGAATCAAGAGAAACTAAAATTCGTCGATATAACTGTTTTGCTGGGGATCACGCTCGACTCGAGGCTACAATGGGGTCCTCATTTAACATCGCTGGCGGGACGGCTAAGTTCCGTCAATTTACCGATGTAGATACCGCAAGGCTAGTCTATTTTAGTTACTTTCTTTCATAGTATCATATCTTACGGTATTTTACTTTGGGGACGGGCTGCAGACGTCGATTCTACTTTTATTCTGCAGAAAAGAGCCATCAGAGCCATATATAATCTCCGCAGGCGCGATTCTCTAAGAGAACTGTTTAAGGTTATTAAGATCTTGACGGTACCTTGTTAATATATCTATTAAAACATGTACGTAAAAAAAATACATATTTTTACTAAAATAGGTGAAGACATAATTATAGTACCAGAAATAGGGACCTATTAGTTCAACCAGGTTTCAGACTGGCTAAAGTAGACTCATCTTTCATGGGGCACTGTTAAAATGTTACAATAAAATACCTCCCCACATACTTCAACTGAATGAGACGAAATTCAAAGTTTGTATAAAACGAACACTATGCAGCCAGGCATAATATAAGTTGGGGGATTATATCGCTGATAAAAATGCCTGGCTCAATGCTGGTCCTGCTCCACAACCACAACTAATTGATTAACATTTGAAAATACCTTAGCTTTGTATAAACTCAATCGCCTTTGTATTATATAATTGCATAGGACAAGTGTGAGTACTATGTACCTACTATCGAGCTACCATTTACCGGGTAATGTCTTTCATTGACTTGAATCTGCCCTGGCGGCTGATAGATGTCATGCTCACTCAAATGTCTCGCTGATGGTGCCGCGTGTGTTGGATCATTTAGCTCCCTTCAAAATGGTTGAGCTGAATGGTGCTGATCCATGCGTCACGTTCGTGAACAGCTGTCAGTTTGGACTGGTCATCTCTTATGGCCGAAATTAATATTGAATCCATGATCCAAGATATAAATCGATCGTCGATATATACCAATCTATGGATCGATCTCCAAACCGCGTCCCAATAACGAAAAAAGACGATCCTGCGGTCGCTCAATCCGCAGATATTTTGAAATCCTTTCCCTCTTCGTCAATCCGTTGTAAGCAAAATGTATAAAAATAGACATGGTTCGTTTTTTTTGTAACAATCAAAAAACTAAGCATAAATAGGCTTTACAATTTTGTTTTAAAGACTTTTAATACATATATTTACCGAAGACGTAATAATTCTATTAATACGAAAAAGACGTGCTAAAATTCAAAACGTGTTGGTTAAAAAGGAATGTCACGAAACGGCTAAAGCTAGGATGCGTTTTATTATCTGTGGCGTGGTATTTTTTGTTGTCAAACAAGCGAAAGGGAAAAGTCGCCGCCGCCGCCGCCAAAGAAACTTGTTTTTTTTTAAAGCATTTTTTTTAGTTGATGAAGCGTGGTGATTTCTGAATAAAATATTATACATACTTTAAAAACAAAGTTCTTTATTAGGTTGGTAGTATTTCTTTTATTAGCTGTTTTTCTAAAGTACTATTTGCAACTTACCTTGATGAAGTTACACGGACGAGAGGCATAATTTCAGTCAACAGTAAATTTACTGCTAATTTTGACAGCTTAAACCTAAAGGTAAACTCCGCATCATCCAGACTTTGCATGTAGTTCACCCTTTTAAGTCTCCGCGAAGAAGCGCGTTGACGTCTTATTTCTTAACCAGCGTCACTATCAGTACTATCCCAATCCGATAATTGAGCCAGAACTTCCATATCACTGTCACTATCACTGGAGAATATAAACAGTGCCATTTTTCAAATAAAATCTGTGAAGTTAATCTGATATCCTACGAAATTCTAAGATTAAGATTTGGATTGTTTGCACCGATCAAAACAGACGTCAAATTCAACGGATAGGTTATTGACACACTCAAACTGTCATTTTCGAACAGAGCGCAATCTGTAGTCTACGATCCGTCCTCTCAAAGATCGATTGGTTGAAAAGATTGCAATTGCAATCCGTGGATCGTTTTTAGCTACACTTTACTACAAATCTGGATTGAATTTTCAATCTTAAATCTAGAGATATTGGATTAGATTGGTTATTAATTTCGGCCGTTAGCCACCACGGCTTATTTTAATTATTTTATTATGGATTGTTTTGTTTAAAATATTTGCTGTACACTGGACACTCAACGTGTACGTCTTATTTACATCGTTCTCACATATAATTATACCTATATTCAACATTAATGATGTAACTAATATTTATATGTCCGTTTCAACCGCGCGGCCACCTCATAGTATTTGATGAAACTTTGCCAGGAATTAGTGTTAATTTGTTACTTTACACACTTCTTTTCGTGAATTTGTTACAAAAAAAACTAAGACGCTATGACAAAAAATAGTTGGCCGCTAGAACCGCCACTTGCCGTAATCATCGCCCGTGATTACACAGAAACTATATAATGCAGATAGACGAATGATGGATCAAAAGAAAGGCCATAATTTGTTCAATTTGTTACAAAAATAAAAAACGTCAAAACGTAAATAAACAAAAAGTTATGCAATATTTAGTTTTCAGGTTATGAGTAGGTAGTTATGTCACCATAAATATCAAATTAATAGAGGCTAATGTGTATGGACAATTAGTTACTAATTTGTTACAGCGAATAAACAGAAAAAATATATTAGAAAGTAGGTTCAATAATTTGTTAGAGTCGATTTTAGTTGGCCGCTCGGACGGCAATATGCCTAAAATACAATGGCGTTTATCTCGTTATTAAAAGTAGGTTTAAGCTTAGTTAAAGTACTAAGCGACGGGTAACGTAACCTAGTTTGGATAAATACGGCGAATATAACTGCAGCATTCATATTTTAAAAGATATTTACAAAAAACAGTAGTATGAAACCGTATGAGAGTAGGGTGACCATGATCACATTAGTACAAAGGCATGTTTTTAATGTTGTACTCTGTTTGAACGAATATGCGGTACGTTTTGCGGCCATATTGATGTCTATTGTTCTTAATTCTTTGAAGTATTTACTGATAAGATTTTCGTTTCATTGACTTTCCGCAGGTGTTTTATGATGGGAACGATTCCAGAAAAAGGATCTCTTTTGTTCCCAAACTATTGTTAAAAATATTTGTCGCACGGGGTTTAAAAAGCCATAATTTTTTGTTGTGAATATTGTCATTACTGTGCTGAATTTTGAAGTGTGTGCTCGTACGTATTTAATTCCCGTGATTTTCATACTACTAAGTTACTGAGACAATTAAAACTAAATTCAGAAGTGTCTAAAACTGCTTAGCTATGAGTTGTGCCCACTTATATATTGGATTTGTTAATGTAGAACTCACCACCAAAAAGTGTATTGCAGACTCAGAGGGATCGAAATCGACTGCGGTAAGTTTAATTTTTACAATTTTATGATGAATTGAATAAAGTAATGAACTGTAGTACGTATCATAATATCTTCGGAAATAATTATTAAGTATCTATAAAAAGACATGAAATTCGTCTCTGCCACATTTTAATGTGATTTCCCTTCACTTTACGCGTGGTGATATCGAAGAAGTCTTAAAAATATTCTTAGCTTAATAACTTACATTAATTTACCTGTATAATATAATTGTGGTAACCACACTCCTTTCGTTATTTAAAAAGTAATATTCGGCGCCAATTTCAAATCGGATAATATAGAACAGGATAAATCACGGCTTTTAAGTATTCTTTTTTTTAAACCAATGGCAGAGCTCTATTTAAAGGGCTCTTAAGCTCTGTCCAATCGCAAGCCTGCTTTTATATATGCGTTTCCCGCCAATTGTCTAGGTATAGTAAAAGAGTGACAATTCAGCCCACCCACGTTTCGTGTTTTCAAACAGTGAATACGTAAAATTTAAATTAACAAACTTATTAACTGCTATAGTGATTCCCTAGGGAAGAATTAACTGATAATTCACTTAACTGTGAACATTCTGTGTGAAAGTGCATCAACGTGCATCTTGAATCTTGAGACCTAGATCCAGGCAACCCCTAGTGACGAGCGTAATATCCAATGTAAGGATTTCTGTCTTAGGGACAGATTCTTAAGCGCTATAACTGGTCTCTACAATCCGGTGGCTGCTCCCAAATGAAAAAAATCTCCTTTTAAAAATTTTATTAATGTATTGTCGCTGTTAAATGACTATGGGGAATAAAAAAAAATGATATCGTTAATATTTACAAACATCAAAGAAATCTTTTTAAAATAACTCGCTGCATCAGTAACGTCGACTTTTCTTAATTATAGAAAGTTCTTGCCCTTAGTATGTACTTACATAGCAGTAATTGGTAGTACCTATGTATATTTTGTGTGTGATGCAGTCAACGGATGTTTGACCTTTGTATTCATATTATCAATTGTTTTATTGCAGCAAAAATGGGTAAAGCTGGACGAAAACCTATTGTTGAGAAATCAAAACAGAGAGAAGTTTTTATGAAATATGCCGACAAACTACTGGATGTTAAATTGAGAGACCCTATATTTGATACAATTGCAAGTGATTTGGATAATCTTATGACACCGGCAGCCCTTTACATGTCACTGAAAAGGAATTTCAGGGAGTTTCTAAACACTGAATGTAAGCAGCAAACTGTATGTCTGTCCTCGTCATCTTTATCATCATCCTCAAGCAATAGCCCGAGAACCTCATCCAAAATATCACATTCTCATGTCGAGTCCAACCAGCATCATAGTGAAAACGACACAAAGAACTTCAAGTTTGAATTAGATATCTATGACTGGAAAAAACTGCAACCATTAAATGTCTTGTATAAAAGAAATGACTTGAGAACATGTACTCCATTTAAAAAATATAAAATACTGCCTAAGTACAAATGGGTGGATATTTTAAGAGAAAAGATTTGGCTTATTTCTAGATTACCATGCACATGGAATTTCAAAAGTTACAAAGTGGAGTCTGAGCATCATATTTTAGTAAAAGGTCAATGCAGTCAATGTAGCGCTTTTACAAAAATAGCGTGTCAAAAAATAACAGATAATATTATTGAAGGACAATGCCAAATCACAGTCGGAGAAAAAAATAAAAACATGATCCGAGAAAAAAATATAGAATGAATGCATTGGTCAGACGAAAATTAGCTAAAAAGCTCAAACACGATTCAGCTTCTTTGGTTCATAAACAACTGGCAGCAAAAATGTCTAAACAAGGAATTACAGATACAGCACCAGTAATCCCAACACTCAATGCATTGCGAAAAATTAAGTACGAAGAACGAAAAAGAATGTGGTTACACAATAACGTTATTCTGAGCATTCTTACGATGGCTGTGACCAAACCAATTTTTTTACGTGATATACACTTTTTTCCTCGAATTCACATTTATTACTGGACTGATGAACAACAACAATACTGCCGTGAATATCAATCTTGTTTTCAAAGATTAACTATCACATTGGATGCTACAGGTTCAATCTTTCAACCTCTTAAATTACCAAATGGTTATGAATTGAGTAAGAGACTTTTCTTATACGTAATAATATTAATAAATCAATTCGATGTGTGTGTACCTTTATGTCAGATGATAACCGATTCACATGACACTGCGTCTGTTTCTGCATGGTTATTACAGTGGTTGAAAAATGTTCGTTGTCATCCTGACGAAGTTATAACAGACGATTCTTCTGCGTTAGTAGCAGCAAATGTTAGAACATTCAGTGATTTTACATGTGTGAAAGACTATTTACTTCGTTGTTTTAGTATTTTGAATGGAAATAAAGAAGAACTACCAAAAACATTTATTAGATTAGATACCAGTCATTTTATAAAGACTCTGTATAATTTGAATTGCTTCGAAAATGTTGACACAAAAATTAAAATGTATTATATTCATTGTATCCGCTACATTAAAGAATGTCAAGACTTTGCACTTGTAAAGGAAATCATTACAAAAATGATAAAACTTTGCCTACATCAAAATGATTTTGAAAACGATGATTCAGGTTTGAAGGAGAGCAAGCAAAACCTTGACAATTTGTTAAAGAGTCATAAGTATGCTGATTTTAAAAATGTGGATCAAAATGAAGAATTTGAATATGATCAAATTGTCATTGATGATGCCGGCGTTCGAGACATTGTCGCATGGTTCGATCTGTTGGTAGATAATGAAAAAAAAAGTAACCCTGCAAATTCCTATGTTGGTAAAAGTAGTTCATATTATTTACCACTTTTCATCCCTACTTTAAAAAGATTATTTATAAAACTTCCTTTGTGGAGCAACGTAATGTGCTCTTATTTCAAATCGGAAACCTTAAACGCATCGTCTTCATGTGTAGAAAGCTATTTTCGCACTTTAAAACAGTTAGTTTTTAAAACAAAAATAGCGAGACAACGAATTGACGAATATTTGCAGCATCATTACGATTATATCAAAGGAGAATTGCATTTAGCATTAAATCAATTAAAAAACTTAGGTTCCACTACTTTACTAAAATCTAAATCACGCCGAACTAGGCGTGCCATGACTAAAAATATTTATAAAAAAGAAAAGGTAAATCCTAAAAAACAAATCCAACAAAAACAAAAAGAATTATATTTTTCCAGTGATTCTATATTTAGTGATAGACCATCCTATTTGGAGAACTGGCGAGGAGAATCGAATACACATAATCGCCTGAAAAAAGATGATGAAATAGTAATTATAAGAAACGGGAATTTAGCTTTGAAGGAAAGCTCGGGTTATTTCAATACATGTGCCTTCGATTCGGCATTTTATTTAATAGGTCAAGCCTGTATTAGAAGTTCTGCTTTCAAAAGCTTTTTGAGTGAATTAAAAGGAGATTGTGTTATTAATTACATTTTTATGCTTTTGAACGGAGCACATGATATAGAGCAAATTTACAATTGTAGATCAGAAATAACAAAAACTTTTTTCCAAAATAAAGACTGCAGTTGCAATGTGGCTTACATATTTGAAAAAATATTTATAAAATATTTTACAAGTGCTCAATACTTGAAAACCTGTACAAATTGTAATTACATACAATTGAAAAGAGACCATGTATTTATTTTAATTAACCTTGATATTTTAAAGTTATTTGGAATATCAAGTTTAGAAGAAGCAATTTGTTTCGATGAAAAAATTAACACAATGTGTCAGAAATGTGACACACAGTTGAAAGGAGAACTTAAGTTAGGCGAGATCATAACATTTGATTTAAACGGAGCTGCAGACTCAGTCTTACTCACTGAGCTGCCGATTACTATTAACATTAAGGATAATTACTATTTCTTAGTTGGTACTATAGAATTTATACCAGGCACAAAAATAGGCCACTATAAATGTCATTTTTTAAATAACAATACATATTTTTGTTACGACGACAATTCTTTTAAAATCGACATAAGTACCTCTAAGAAAATTTGTCTACATTCTGTGTCATAATTATATTCGAGTCAGTTAATTTATAAATATTATGTTAGTTTATAAAGTTTTTATATTTATCTTGTTGACTTTAATTACTTGATTGTTTTGCCTTTGTGTTGATTTTGAATAAAGAAATTTTAATCGATAACTGACTTTTACTTTTATGAAGTATGCTACAGGATGCCTTAACTTAAAATGTATTTATATAAGCACTCGCCCTAAAAAAATAAGATATAAATATCGAACATTACAACAGTCACTATTCAGTCTCACTTCATTGTGAAAATGCATGGTCACCCTACTCTCTTAAGGTTTCATACTACTGTTTTTTGTAAATATCTTTTAAAATATGAATGCTGCAGTTATATTCGCCGTATTTATCCAAACTAGGTTACGTTACCCGTCGCTTAGTACTTTAACTAAGCTTAAACCTACTTTTAATAACGAGATAAACGCCATTGTATTTTAGGCATATTGCCGTCCGAGCGGCCAACTAAAATCGACTCTAACAAATTATTGAACCTACTTTCTAATATATTTTTTCTGTTTATTCGCTGTAACAAATTAGTAACTAATTGTCCATACACATTAGCCTCTATTAATTTGATATTTATGGTGACATAACTACCTACTCATAACCTGAAAACTAAATATTGCATAACTTTTTGTTTATTTACGTTTTGACGTTTTTTATTTTTGTAACAAATTGAACAAATTATGGCCTTTCTTTTGATCCATCATTCGTCTATCTGCATTATATAGTTTCTGTGTAATCACGGGCGATGATTACGGCAAGTGGCGGTTCTAGCGGCCAACTATTTTTTGTCATAGCGTCTTAGTTTTTTTTTGTAACAAATTCACGAAAAGAAGTGTGTAAAGTAACAAATTAACACTAATTCCTGGCAAAGTTTCATCAAATACTATGAGGTGGCCGCGCGGTTGAAACGGACATATATTTATGTGACAATATAATTTAAAAGTGTTCATGGAGTTTCTTGCCCGTTCTTCTCCATAGGTACCTACTACGCTTTGGAATGGGCAACTAGCTTCATATTTCTGACTGACCAACCACTTGACAATTCAAAAGTGCCTGTAAATGGTTTTATTGAAATAAATGCTTTGAGTTTGAGTTGAGTTTTGTGCAGATTCACCTTCCTTCTTACGCACAAAGATCTTTCCATGTGCGGTCCAGCAGAAGGTGTAGCCATTTGTTTTAGAGAATTCTCGAGCTAAAAAGTGCAGGCGTTTAACCCTATAATTATGCGAGTTATTCCGATAGGTACAGGGACATCAGGTCCATCTATTTGCATTTTAGCAGTTGACAGCTTTTTGTCATTGTTAGCTCAATTGTAAGATTTCATTGAGTGAACTATCTTTTCCTTCAAGATTATTGTCGTAAAGTTGACCACGATTTTACTACTGGATGGATTTTACTTGATTTTACTTTACATTCTAAACAGAATAGAACAATCATTTACTTATGCTGATGTTATCCAGATTGTGCGAAAGTAGTCGCTTTTCGACAACGACAAAGGCCAACTGGTAGATCAGGAACAGCGCCGGCCAACGCTGCCGCAGCTCGGCCATAAGACAAGGAAGGCAAACACACGTGCATAAATTAAAAACAATTTATTTCAAGTGCCTGCTTAGGCTTACACGGACACGAGTCTTCGGTCGGGCAGACGCAGTGGTGCGATAGAAAATAAATGCAAGTACTTTATACAATATTAAAAATAGTGTTTGGCGTCTTCACTTGAAGATCTTGCCCTGGTTGAACTTGCGGTCCTGCTTGTCCGTGCCACTCCACGAGAAGTAGTCGTGCACGAGCTGCTTGGTGTCGGCACTGGCCGGGTCCAGCTTGCGCCAGTCGTACGACTCGTAGTCGATCTGCCAGTCGGGCGACAGCGGGAAGGCGAGCTCCTGGCCGCGCCACACCCACACGCCCGAGATGCTGGAGTTGTTGTCGGAGCCGAACAGGCACACGGACGCGAAGGCTTGCTTGCGCATCTTGTCCAGCCGTTGGAACATGCCTGCGACACGCAACCGGTTATACACACGACCACGCAAAGCTATCACACCTTATCTTTTTAACTGTTTTTAGAGGATAATAACTCCATTGCACTAAATATGCCTTAAGCTATTAATTTTTAAACAATCCACCCATCTGTACTGAGCTGTGTTTGAAGTTAGAAAGTAGAATAAACAGTGAGTTGTAAATAAAAGTGCCACCAAGTGTGTAAATCAATAAATTAAATACTCAAGATGCGAGTACGTACCGGTGATAAGGTTGCAGCTCATGAACACCTTGGCGAGCTCCTCGGGGTACTTGTACTCGGCGTACCAGATAGAATAGTTCTCAGGGTCAAACTTCTCCCAGAAGTATGGGATGGACTTGGCTTCATCCTCATTTGAATAGCATCGCTTGAAGTCGTCCATATTAAAAGTTCTGCAATATTTATAATTATACTCAATATGGATAAAGAGTGTGATTACCATAGATCGGAACAGGTAGTGCGACGACGACGACGACATTTTAATATTGACATTCCAAAAGTATGCAAAAAATTATCTTTCATTTGATAATATTATTATTTAATATTATTAAATTTAATTTAATATTATTTCTATTATTACTATTTATTTGTTAGATTTGATATTTTTATGTTTCTGCTCTCAGTTGACTTTCAGCTTGACAAATGTTTTTTTTCAGCGTTACTGAGGCGGCGACTGAGAAAGAAATCCTAGAATCCCACATGCATACTAATGCTTTGGTCGTTCATCCTCAATTCTATTACCTATTCCGATAAGATGGTGACTTTTACATAGAGAGTAGTGGCAGTCAGCGTTCATGTGGGTAGTTACCCTTTAGGCATGGAGTCGAAGGGGTCCTTGGATTCCTTAGGTTTCTCGTCGAATTCGTCAGCGGGCTCTGGTTCGGATTCCTTTTTCTTGGGCTGATCCTTCTTTTCGGCTTTCTTTTCCTTCTTTTTGTCACCAGCATCCTAAAAGAGAAAGGTAACTAATTTTAGACATATACCTGGAATGGACGGACTGGTCAAAGATTTGATTCGCAACATAAATGTATAGATTTTATGCACAACTGATGACGTCACACCAAGGCGTCACGACATGAGAAAATAGGTGGCTTGTTTAATAAACTTCATACTTAGCCACATTCAAAAACGAAGCCTCAATAAATTCAAATCATTTATAAAGCGGAAATTTTTTAATTTTGATAGAACAAGTAGGGTTAAAACAGCCCAGAAGAAAACTGAAAAAGGACATTTGGATAGGCTGCAACATTCAGTAAACAAGTAACAAGCAAAAATTGGAGCTGCTCAATCTAACACTACAGCATGATTATCCTTTATGAGGTAAGGAAAGTTATTAATACAAAAAAGAAACAAGAAAGGACCAAGACTTGAGCTCTGTGGGACTCCCAATGTTACTATAATTTCGATTAACGTCAGCACTCTGAATTCTATTACTCAAAGTATAAAGTAAGAAGATCCAGAGCAGTGTTCCGGACCCTGTAGTGGTGGATTTTCCTGATAAGGCTCCGCGCAAACGGGCCACCGACCACAGGCACCGGTGGCTGGCGACAAGCTGTTTACATGATTTTTAACACGTTTTGTATGGAATCACAGCACACGTGTAGCGAGTGGCGTCCACTCGCGATTTAGTGTCCGCGACACGCCACTGGTGGCGGCCACTCGTGACTCAGTGTCCGCGACCTGTCACCGGTGGCGGCCACTCTCTGAATAAATACATCGTGAGATTGCACAGCAGGAGAGTGTTACAAATTGTAACGGCCACCGACTACTAGAGGCGGCCACCGACCACTCGTGGCAGCCACCGACCACCTTCGTTTGCGTGGTACCAAGGACGTGGCGCGCGACAGCCACCGGTGGCTGTGGTCGGTGGCCCGTTTGCGCGGAGCCTTAACGTTTCACGAAGAACGCAATCAAATGCCTTGGACAAATCACAAAAGAGGCCCATCGCATTTACCTTCCTATGCATTATAAATATGTTTACACTCCTCTTGCTCAAAAAGACCGTCATTGTGGCGTACCAGAGCGAAGAAAAAATAGCAATTCTTCCTCTAGGTGAAAAAGTTTTTTTTATTTTAATTTTTGTGTGTCAAATGACAATGAGTGTGCGTACGCGCAGCGGAATGTTGTTGAATTTAAAGATTTTAATTATGCAGATATTTAGTGTATGACGTCGTATAATTGTGTATGGTAAAAAAAAAATTGTGCACGCAACCATTGTGGAGAAATTCACCAAAAACTGATTCCGCTGGGCGAACGTTGTCCTGGCGGAACTTTTTTTAATCCATAGACTTTAGAAGAAAAGAGATGTGTCCAAAAATTAGTGTGTATTTGTGTGTAATTGTGTATGTATGAATAAAACTAGTGCATGCATAAACTTCGGAGAAATTAAAGTTTCCGCTACGCGAACGTTTGGCCATTAGCTAGTATTCATACAAAGCGCTTACATAGAGAACTGTAGATTTTTACATACGTTGTTTTGAATTTGTTTATATTTGTTTAAAAAACAGATTTAGAAAAAATCGTAGGGCTTAAAATATAAAAATATAAACGTAAAATACGTTTATTAGGTCTTAGTTCTTAAAGTATGCACTTTGGGGTCTAGATTTTCACGTTTATACAAACCTTGTAAGTGTCTGCAACATGTTGCCAAGTATCAATGATGTTCCGTTAGTAACTAAAGAGTTATAGGACATATTTACCATGAACAGATCACTGTTTACAAAGCAGTCAAATATCACGACGTTCTGAAGGAATTGCATGGTAATATGTATGTCAATAATTAGTGTATTCATTCAACTATTCTTATGCAAAATTTCATGTCATTAAATTCAGTAATTAAAGAAAAACAATTATAATACTGACGAAGCATCGAAAACCTACATAACCCGACCAAGTTCGGATGGCTACCAAAAAGCGGCCGTGCCATATATCTAAGAAACGTTCTTAACCTTCCAATATAGTATTTATTAATATGGTACAGTTGCGTACACAAGCGTTATGAAAAAATAAAACAATTGCATTTCTTGAATGAAAAATATTTTTTTAATAATAACGCCACTATCTACGATAAAAACAAATCTTCAATTAACAAGTACTTCTCTATTTAAATATCCGCGTACAAAATATTTTTAATTACATATAATACTTAATTATGTAATTATAATAACGTTAACAAACGCTTGCAATGACAGCAATAGACTTAAATGTGTTTTAACTAAAATAGATTATGAACTAGCTTTTGCCCGCGACTTCGTTCGCGTGGATGACGAAACTTAGGGTAAGTATAATATTTCGAGCTTCAATAAAAATTAAAATCACATCACATAACTAACCTATTCAGTTGTTTAGATTTGATCAACATTAAAAAAGTGCTTATAAACTAAAACATTGGTATAAAAAAGGTATTTTCAAGAAAATATTCTTAAATGAGTAGCAAATACTGTAAATAACCTCAACATTTCTAAGTAGGTATACCTAATATTTTCTAGTTTCAATAATAAAATCACAGATTAACAATCACAGATCACATAACTAGACTATTTAGTTGTTTAGGTTTGAGAGTCTGCCTAATATAAAAATATATCAACATTTAAAAAGTACTTATAAAATAAAACATTGGTATAAAAAAGGTATTTTCAATTCAATACCAATTATTAAATGAGTAGCAAATACTGAAAATAACCTCAACATTTCTAAGTATAATGTACTCTAGCTTAAAAAAAATCACAGATTAACAATCACAGATCACATAACTAGACTATTCAGTTGTATAAATTATTGCATGAGGCATCATGTTTTTGGAACTATTTTGAATTTTGCTACATAAATCAGCAAACGAATACGCGCGAAAACATATTGCCCTCTCTTTTCTTCAAGGATGACAGTACAGTTTCAAGCGGGAAGCCGCCTATCGCTCGTTGCGCGCAGCGCGTTGTCTATTTTTTCACACAAGAATATTTTTGATCAATTCATAACTACAATACTTAGACTATTTAACTAAAGGATTAAGCGTACCGAACTTCGAACAAAATAATTCTGCATATTTTGGTGGGGTGCGGGGGAACACGCTCACATACATAAGAAAAAAAAATCGATTCAAGAAGTAGTTTTTTTTAAGTTATTAGATTGTTTGATCCACTAAAGTTGCAAAGGGGAACGCTCGTGCATGCCTAGTCTATTGGTTAAATAGTGCAATAAGCTACAATATGATAAATATTTACCTAAACAGTAGTACATACTTACATGTGGTAAATATTTAATTTCCCTAAGGGGTCTATAGTTAAAATCCTGATCCGTGAAATCTTCAATAGAAATTAGCTGTATGAATTTTATTTGTCTTAAATAATATATTTAGATTATATCTCAAGTCTCAAGCGCATACTTAAATATAGTACCTACGTAAATAGTACCTACTTTTAAATACATTTAAAAAAGTAGGTGTACAAAAATAAATGACCTATAAATTATATCGAAACAACAATTGTGTTATCACCTATACCAATTCAATACCGGTATTATACTGTAAATTTTGGGATGTTACCTAAATATATTGCACGGCCGCTTTTTTGTAGCCATCCGAACTTGGTCGGGTTATGTAGGTTTTCGATGCTTCGTCAGTATTATAATTGTTTTTCTTTAATTACTGAATTTAATGACATGAAATTTTGCATAAGAATAGTTGAATGAATACACTAATTATTGACATACATATTACCATGCAATTCCTTCAGAACGTCGTGATATTTGACTGCTTTGTAAACAGTGATCTGTTCATGGTAAATTTGTCCTATAACTCTTTAGTTACTAACGGAACATCATTGATACTTGGCAACATGTTGCAGACACTTACAAGGTTTGTATAAACGTGAAAATCTAGACCCCAAAGTGCATACTTTAAGAACTAAGACCTAATAAACGTATTTTACGTTTATATTTTTATATTTTAAGCCCTACGATTTTTTCTAAATCTGTTTTTTAAACAAATATAAACAAATTCAAAACAACGTATGTAAAAATCTACAGTTCTCTATGTAAGCGCTTTGTATGAATACTAGTTAATGGCCAAACGTTCGCGTAGCGGAAACTTGAATTTCTCCGAAGTTTATGCATGCACTAGTTTTATTCATACATACACAATTACACACAAATACACACTAATTTTTGGACACATCTCTTTTCTTCTAAAGTCTATGGATTAAAAAAAGTTCCGCCAGGACAACGTTCGCCCAGCGGAATCAGTTTTTGGTGAATTTCTCCACAATGGTTGCGTGCACAATTTTTTTTTTACCATACACAATTATACGACGTCATACACTAAATATCTGCATAATTAAAATCTTTAAATTCAACAACATTCCGCTGCGCGTACGCACACTGACAATGAGCCTACAAAAACGAAAAAGTCTTTAGTCATAAGTAGAATAATCATGAATATAGACTCGACTTATTACTGTTTCATAAAAAAGAACTTCATTTTATTTTTGAAAATGGAACGAAAATCGGTGATCTCTGGTAGAATGCATGCAATGCGTTGCGGCTGCAGAAGAAAAAACAAAAAAAATACATTGGCGCGAAATCTTTATAATTTTTCTCTAATTGCAAATTGAATTGGTAGTGACCGTAATTAATTTTACAATAGTGAAAATGTCATCATCTAGTGAGAATGGAGACCCTAATTTGCAAATAGAAGAGAAAGGAAAAGAACCACTCAACATTCATCTTCACAGAGGACTGAAATTAAGTTACTTTTACTCCCTCGCTAAAGCTCGGGAGTAAAACTACCTCGTAATTATAATGGGTCATTTTAGCTCCTTGTATAACAATCTACTATTTAAAAGTTCGACACCAGCATCAGTAGTTGAACAACCCCTTTGTTTATTAAAAAAAGTCTGCAATTGGTCTAAAATTATTTTCTCAAAAATTTTACTAAAGATACCTGATTTAAACAAAGGTATATATTATTTTATTATTTATCATAAGGTCAGGAAACTCCCCACAGTCTATACAATTAATAAAGCTAAGAGCTAAAGTAGGTGCTACAATGTCAATAATAGACTTGGCAACTACTACACATCTGCAGTATTTTTTACGTTTCAAGTGGAGTCCCAGCAGAAAAATGTCGAATTTATTCATTTCAGTTTAGCAGATATTTAGTGTATGGCGTCGTGTAATTGTGTATGGTAAGTACTAATTTGTGCATCTAACCATTGGGGAGCTATTCAATAACAGGTAATATTATGTTCAAAATGAAATTCCGAATTGCAAACATTAACATTTTCTTTTAAGCATAGACTCAGAAACAGAAGGTAAGTGAGGACTATGTGGGTCATTGTTTTTTTTTTTTCTGAATTAGTTTTAATTATGGTTTGGCAGTTTAAGCACATTATGCGGCCTAGCCAAACCATCATAATATCATAATCATCATCATATCATCTGGCTGTACCATCTTTGGTATTGTTCGTAGAGTTGTTACTCATTGAAGTTCCAATTTGATCTGCACAATTACACTGCCAAATGCATGCACCAACTGGATAGTTGCACTCAAATCTATGTGGTTTTTCCTCAAAGGATAATTTCAGTCATTAATCTGCATAGTCCTCGCATGATCTGACCCAGATTGTCAGAACTTTAAAGGAAGTTGTTTTAGGAAACGCTGACCCTCCTTTAGTTTTTAAAATTTGGTTGGTAACTGTTTGTACAAACCTACTAAAAATATTAAAATCATTTATAATTTAGACCCACATAACCAAGCGCCAGGTCGCCCAGCACGGCGCGGCGGGTGTGTGGGCCGGTAGCGCAGTAGTCGCTTACCTTCCTGTTGGCGAGCCCGTGGGCCGGTAGCGCAGTAGTCGCTTACCTTCCTGTTGGCGAGCCCGTGGGCCGGTAGCGCAGTAGTCGCTTACCTTCCTGTTGGCGAGCCCGTGGGCCGGTAGCGCAGTAGTCGCTTACCTTCCTGTTGGCGAGCCCGTGGGCCGGTAGCGCAGTAGTCGCTTACCTTCCTGTTGGCGAGCCCGTGGGCCGGTAGCGCAGTAGTCGCTTACCTTCCTGTTGGCGAGCCCGTGGGCCGGTAGCGCAGTAGTCGCTTACCTTCCTGTTGGCGAGCCCGTGGGCCGGTAGCGCAGTAGTCGCTTACCTTCCTGTTGGCGAGCCCGTGGGCCGGTAGCGCAGTAGTCGCTTACCTTCCTGTTGGCGAGCCCGTGGGCCGGTAGCGCAGTAGTCGCTTACCTTCCTGTTGGCGAGCCCGTGGGCCGGTAGCGCAGTAGTCGCTTACCTTCCTGTTGGCGAGCCCGTGGGCCGGTAGCGCAGTAGTCGCTTACCTTCCTGTTGGCGAGCCCGTGGGCCGGTAGCGCAGTAGTCGCTTACCTTCCTGTTGGCGAGCCCGTGGGCCGGTAGCGCAGTAGTCGCTTACCTTCCTGTTGGCGAGCCCGTGGGCCGGTAGCGCAGTAGTCGCTTACCTTCCTGTTGGCGAGCCCGTGGGCCGGTAGCGCAGTAGTCGCTTACCTTCCTGTTGGCGAGCCCGTGGGCCGGTAGCGCAGTAGTCGCTTACCTTCCTGTTGGCGAGCCCGTGGGCCGGTAGCGCAGTAGTCGCTTACCTTCCTGTTGGCGAGCCCGTGGGCCGGTAGCGCAGTAGTCGCTTACCTTCCTGTTGGCGAGCCCGTGGGCCGGTAGCGCAGTAGTCGCTTACCTTCCTGTTGGCGAGCCCGTGGGCCGGTAGCGCAGTAGTCGCTTACCTTCCTGTTGGCGAGCCCGTGGGCCGGTAGCGCAGTAGTCGCTTACCTTCCTGTTGGCGAGCCCGTGGGCCGGTAGCGCAGTAGTCGCTTACCTTCCTGTTGGCGAGCCCGTGGGCCGGTAGCGCAGTAGTCGCTTACCTTCCTGTTGGCGAGCCCGTGCGCAGGCGCCGCACTACAGAGCGCCAGGTCGCCCAGCACGGCCCGCACTTGCGTCTGCGTCGCCAGCGTACGGAACCAGCGCGTCACGTTCACCAGCCCGGCGCGTGTACTCGGCTCCAGCACGTGCTGCGAATACGCAAACTCCAATTAAATCACCATCTGCCTAACCAAAACGATTTTTTTAGAAACATACACCAACAGCTTCTGTATAAATATATCTTAAGTACTATAGGTAACAACCGCCTCGCTCTCAGCCGCCAACTACAGGTTAACCAGCATTCTCAGAAATAGGTTCAAACACAAAAATAATAAAACTAGTGCCTCTAGTATACGGCGTATCATATTCAAGCAGATGACTTTATACCAATCAAATAGTCTAACATTTATACCATTGCCTAAAATCTGATTGATTTTAACATTTTCTGCATCTAGTTATGACATGCTTGCGCGTACCTGGAATGCGTGTATGAGCGTGCAGAAGACGACAATGTCGGCCAGCGTAACGCGCTCGGTGACGAGGAAGGTGCGCGTCAACAGGTGCGCATCCAGAACCTTCAGCGCCGCCAGCAGGTCTTGCTTCGCGCGCTCGACATTCTGCAAACATACATTATGCACGTTAATATACAGAATGTCGAATAGTCATCATTATTTGTACCTACTGTCAAAATAAGGTTTAAACAGAAATAATACTTCAATATACTCTTAAAATAAAACACATTTAAGTATTTCCTCTGCATCAAAAGTCCTTTCCCTGTCTGAGAACATCTAGTATTATGTTATTATTTTATAATTTATTTATTTTAGATATACTTAACCAACATAATGGACTTTATAATAATAAATCTACGACATTGTACAGCATAGGTTAAGAACATAATAAAAAATTGATCACAAGAAGGCAATAAAATGGAACAGGAGAAGTTAACAAAATGGAACACAAGAAGTTAACAAAATAGAACACGAGAAGTTAACAAAATGGAACATGTGAACTTAACTAAATGGAAAAAGAAAAATTAACAGAATTGACAAAATAAGAAATGTGACATCATGCCTTGTTTCCCCGAAGGGTTGGCCAGAGGTGTACCTATAGTACACCCACCTTTTGCTTCCCCGAAGGGTTGGCCAGAGGTGTACCTATAGTACACCCACCTTTTGTTTCCCCGAAGGGTTGGCCAGAGGTGTACCTATAGTACACCCACCTTTTGTTTCCCCGAAGGGTTGGCCAGAGGTGTACCTATAGTACACCCACCTTTTGTTTCCCTGAAGGGTTGGCCAGAGGTGTACCTATAGTACACCCACCTTTTGTTTCCCCGAAGGGTTGGCCAGAGGTGTACCTATAGTACACCCACCTTTTGTTTCCCTGAAGGGTTGGCCAGAGGTGTACCTATAGTACACCCACCTTTTGTTTCCCCGAAGGGTTGGCTAGAGGTGTACCTATAGTACACCCACCTTTTGCTTCCCCGAAGGGTTGGCCAGAGGTGTACCTATAGTACACCCACCTTTTGCTTCCCCGAAGGGTTGGCCAGAGGTGTACCTATAGTACACCCAACTTTTGCTTCCCCGAAGGGTTGGACAGAGGTGTACCTATAGTACACCCACCTTTTGCTTCCCCGAAGGGTTGGGCAGAGGTGTACCTATAGTACACCCACCTTTTGTTTCCCCGAAGGGTTGGCCAGAGGTGTACCTATAGTACACCCACCTTTTGTTTCCCCGAAGGGTTGGCTAGAGGTGTACCTATAGTACACCCACCTTTTGCTTCCCCGAAGGGTTGGCTAGAGGTGTACCTATAGTACACCCACCTTTTGCTTCCCCGAAGGGTTGGCCAGAGGTGTACCTATAGTACACCCACCTTTTGTTTCCCCGAAGGGTTGGCCAGAGGTGTACCTATAGTACACCCACCTTTTGTTTCCCTGAAGGGTTGGCTAGAGGTGTACCTATAGTACACCCACCTTTTGCTTCCCCGAAGGGTTGGCCAGAGGTGTACCTATAGTACACCCACCTTTTGTTTCCCCGAAGGGTTGGCCAGAGGTGTACCTATAGTACACCCACATTTTGCCAGTTATGTTTAAATCCCATCTATTAGGGGGCAAGCATATTGCCATTAAACAGGCAGAAATTATAACTCCGGGATGCTGCTGAGCCACCTAATCAGGTGCCTCCTTCTTACATAGTTTACTATACATGCAGAAAAGCAAAGCTATCTAGAATAGAGGAGACTCTGAACCTGTTTGTTGAACTGCATGATACCAAGGTAGGGGAACACCCAGGCACAGGAGGCAGGCAGCAGCTCGCTGTCAGCCCATGAGGCCCACTGCCACACACGTGCTTGTGTGGCTGCGTCCCCACCACGCAGAGCAGCACTTGACACTGTAACACATGAGTTGGGTAATTTAATTTATAAATTATCTTACCTAAGCACAAGATTAATTAATGGACTGTTACCAGCTTTAACAACATTATGTTATTGAACAAAATATTAGAATGTGTGATGGATGACTAAACATTGTTGTGGCCGGCCCAGAATCATTGTTACTCATTAGACAACACTTAGGTCAATGGGTTGTCTTAGGAGCGGAGTAAAATACTTTTCAGTTAAGATTCCACAAAACTAATACAATTCATTTATTGTTTTAAAAGAGTACCTGACAACAGATACAGCACATAAACATGTACATAGGCAGGTTGCAGGTCAGTAACTCATCCTGATACATATATTCTTGACTATAGGAGTTTTGATTGAACCATTGATTAAACCTAAGATAGTCCAGCAATAATAGGACAAAAAAAACTACACATAGCTATAACTAGGCATATTGGGGTCTCCTTTCAATGCTGGATAACTAATAACCAATTGAAAGTTCTGTGAATCATTATGTTTCGCCATAAGTGGTCCCTGGCAGTTTGGCCATTCAGCACATAAGAAATCTGCTGTAAAAGCCGGACCGTACAAGATATTTTTGTAGGTTATTTACTAGCAGCTGTTTGATGTATTAAAATAATATAATTAGGTATGAAAACTTACCGTAATAGGCGATGGCATTGCTCTCGGATAGCAGAACCTTTCCGCCAGCACTTTCGTACGCAGGTACCTACAATAAATCGCAAAATTTACACGTCACCCTCACGAAATATGACCACCAATACCGGACCAGAAATTATCACGAATTCGATCAGAAAGGCACTCACTTTACCGGCTGGGAACTTTTTCAAGAATTCTGCTGACTTGTTAGTTTCACCGAACACAAAGTTAGGAGCTACTTTCACATCAGCTCCGGAGTACTGTGCGGCGATCAACGCCTTGTAAGCACGGAAGTTTTCTGGATAGGTGTAAAGTACCTATAAAAATAAAGATATCGTACATCAATAAAGTTACAAATTGTGTTTATTTGTTGGAAACTGAATTAATAACTATTCGATTATCAAGATTTTTCACGATAAGTTTTAACCTACCCCGGCCGCCATGGTTGAAACTTCTAAAGAGAGGGTGGGAAGAGAGCGGAGCGGGGAGCTCGAACCGGCTGGCTAATTTTGACATTGACAATGACAATTGACTTTTTGTAGACGAATTGACAGTCGCCCCAAAAATACGATTTTTATAAACGTATACCTACATAAAAAAGCGACTACAAAGTGAAAAAAAATATTATAGTTTTGTTTGGTTATTACTCAGAACAATAACTAAAGCATAGAAGGCGCTTTAGGACATTTGAAGTGTACGCTGTCATAGACAAAAGAGTATTAGCTAGTGATGCGACTATGCATAAAATAAATACCGAAATCGATTTCCTAGTTTATGGTATCGCTCCTTGGCATTATCCAAAATATGTTATGGTGAAATAAAGAACTCACTTCTGTCTGATTGACTTATTTATTTATAAACACAGGATAAATTATTAACTAATTGAAATTACCAAGAAAACGCTTAAATAATTTTTAAAGAGCGATTGGCCCCGGAACAAGTAACAAAAATTTTGTCCTTAAAATTATAGTTTTTGTTAGAAATGACCTTACTTTTTTTACAGGAGAAGATACTTCTTTCGCGATAATAATGAATTCTAATTGTAAAGAGCGTTTAAACCTTATGAGTGGCAACGTCGCAATTTAGTGTAATATTTCGTTGTTTTCAATTTTTATCATTTAATCGGAACTATATTTTAAAAATCTGTTTAATTAACTTTTTAGAATTACGTGAAAGTGTTTAAAAGTAAGTAACCGTAATGCTTACAGTTATTTTACAATGAAAATAACGCCCTGTAAGCTTCCAATGTATTATTTGCATATAAATAGAATTATATTTGCATATAAAAAAATAAACGCAACGATTTCTTACCTATTACACAGTTTTCACATAATTCTAAAAAGATAATTAAACAGATTTTTAAAATAGGTATAGCTCCGATTAAATGATAAAAATTGAAAACCACGAACTATGACACTAAATTGCGACGTTGCCACTCATAAGGTATAAACGCTCTTAAATATTCTTTGCTTATCAATATATTCAACAAATTTCTATGTTCATCCAATACATCATTATCGAATGAATGTTCGAGTAAATCATCAAAAATTGACGTTGGTAGCAATATTATAATAAAGCAGTCATCGCAGAAATGTTTGGGACAAATACGATGTTGTTTTTTTTCCATTCCCAGTAGTTACGTGCATTAGCGTTGATCCATTTTTACCTCATATCAATATCAGAAGGAAATCTGAAAATTAAAAAAAAATCATAGCTACACATGAGTTTAAATTATTATACCACGAGCCACACGGATTTTTGACCACTGTCATTTCATTACTCATACGTACGATTTGCTGGCAAGACCGTAGGTATTTAGGTATTTATTTCACTCTTAAATATTTAATCCTTCCCAAAACTACGTGTAAAGAAAAATAAAGTAATAATTTTATATGACGCTAGTTCTATCGATAGTTTATTTTTGCAAGCACTATTGCAAAAATTTATATGCCGATTTAAAATTTCTATTTTCCCTAGAATCGAATTATTTAATTACATAAAATATTGATTTCAAAACACTACCGTGTGCACTAAGCTCAAATAATTTGAAAAAATGCCAAAATAACCTACAGTGAGAATACAAAACCGATAAAATGACCATATTTGATTACTTACCGATGGTAGCTTATGATTTCCGCATCATTTTCTTTGCGGGATGAATGTGATTTACATCCCACTATAATGAAGTACATTATTTAATCTTTAAGCTTTGCGATTTACACTAAATCACTATTAATTTTGTACTATTTTTAATCAAAGTATTTTTACAAAAACACGTAAAATCAGCGAAGCACTTCAACTCCCATGCGCCCATAAGCATTATACGAAAAAATGCGATGAACAAAGTCATAGACAAAAACCTGAGACGTTAAGTCATTGACTTATAAAAGTTAATACAGATTTTTAAAATAGGTATAGCTCCGATTAAATGATAAAAATTTAAAACCACGAAATATGACACTAAATTGCGACGTTGCCACTCATGGTATAAACGCTGTAGGGCATGTCTCTTCTCATTTAAAGAAAGCACGGATTGATCACCGCGCTTGCTCAATACGAGATGGTAATTTAAGGCATAGTTAACTACTAGCTGCGCCCCACGGTTTCACCCACATAAGCCTCGATCCTTTGGGAATGTTGGGATATAAGGTATCCTATTTCCTGATCCAGGTTATAGTCTACCCATGTGCCAAATTTCATCCAAATCCGTTCAGTCAGCCGTTTTAGCCGGAAAAGGGTAACAAACACACTTAGAAAAAAGCAAATCTTTTCTCTTTAAAATATTGTTATTAATTATTATTAAGTAATAGCTTCTGCCCACGGCTTCGCCCGCGTGGATGTAGCGAACGTGCTACATACAGGGAAAAATAGAAATTTTCCATTCAGCCGTATAGCTACGATGTCCTACAAAATCGGTGACTGCACATAACGGCCGCAGTGACGGCTGTCGTAAAACTGATGACAGAGGCAAAATATTTAAATCGTTAGTTAAGCCCTAATGCGTCACAATAAAGTCGCGTTTCTGTTTCGTTTCCACACAATGACGCAGTGACTTGACTTGATTGCCATGGAAACGCTATAAAATAATAATAGGAGTTCGAGGTTATGTCGGAAACATTTTGGAGAAAGTGATTACGAGGAAATGAGCAATATAATAAATAAAATAATATGGTTTTAGCTCTGACACATTCCTTATCAAAAAAATATTTATTGAAATTATTGAAATCACCGAAAAAAATATTGTAGGCCGTAGGGACCTAACTATGGTCACACCATCTACAATTAGCTTTGACCTCCACTAGGTGGCTTTAACCACGGAGCAAATACAAAGAGGAGACGGCCTAAGCAACTGTGCACTGTGATTCTCAACTAGGTCCTGACGTCATCATGTAGGCGTGGCCTTAGTCAGTGTATTGTTGGCGTTCGTCCTGTGCACAGCTCTGTAAACGTTCCGTTTTTACAGCATATTTGCGCTAGAAGACAAAAAGAATGAAGTGTGGTGTTTTATCTTGTAAAAACTACTCGGATAGACGTTCTGATGCTATGGATGGCATCACATTTCATTTGTCAGTAATTTTATGCGTAATTTATTAAAATAGTTCTTCATTCTGCATGTAGTGACATCTAGTGTGAGATAGTTACATAACTACAAAGTAAAATCAACAGGACGAGCGAATAGTTTTGCTATTGACCAGTAGATGTAAAATAAAGAAGTGGGCGGGATTTGATCACCCCTCACCCCGTAAAGTGTCACCCGTTGTTTCATACAGAAACCTTATTACAACATCTCCTCTTTGTATTTGCTCCGTGGCTTTAACCGACCTTCCCCATTGCGGACGCTAAATGAGCGGTCACCGTTTTTTTACGAAGCCGTAGCTGCGTGAAAGCGTGAAAGTTAACAAACAGACAGATAATAAATGCAAATATTTTTTTATTATATTTGTTAATCAGGATTTTATGACTATAAATGTCTAACTTATAAATTATATTAATTCATTTTAATATTATCATTATTAATTGGAAATACTTTAGCGCCGTCATTGACCACGTATCACCTACATAATAGATAAGTTTTTTTTTTCTTCAAATTGTAACTTTTAGTCGGGTAGGTATACCGATTTAAATGAAATAAATACTAAAATAAATAATTCATCAAGATACGAGTTCTGACTATATTTCCAATTCCTTAAATCTCTTAAAAATCGGTACTTACACAAAAGAGTCCAGAATCTAGTAAATTTTAAAATGGTCCTCTATTTTACAAAAAGGGTGTATTAAATTATATTTACCAAAAGCATAAAGGACAATGGGAAATGAATGTATGGAGTCTGGGCCCACCCTTCAATAGTAACATCTGATATACCGTTGGATAGGGCTTTTTAAGTGGAACATTAGTTACTAATATAACTATGGTCAAATGTTAGTACTTTCGGAGATACGACGTCTTAAAGTCGTCAGTCTAACATATTCTTTATGGATACTTATAAGGTAAAATAGTAATAATAAGTACACTTTAAAACAAAAGAGATTTATTATTCGTCTTGGACATCAAAGACAATTACATCATTTAAAAAACCCACGGGGGCCACGAATGGTTGATGTCTCCCAACTCCTAGGTACCAAATCAAAGAAATAGTGTGAGCGCAACTTCCTACAGTTCGCCGTCCGGTCAAGCAAGAGCAATAATATTGTGATATCGCGTTTCTTCCAACTTGGTTTCGATCAATTAATATATAGCAATAGTATATTCTTGCTCTTACGTGGCGTGACTGTATCCTACCACGCAGCAACCACACATTCTCTGCTGGTATATTATATTCTATTAAATCATGTAAATCGTTTTGTCTGTACATTTTTCTATAACGTATAAACCGTCTCGAAGATGTTCACTGCAATATGACTGATCGCCATTTGCAAATGCGCCCGGGCAAGCGGCGGGCGCAGCGGGTAGGGTGGGGGCGCAGGTAAGGAGCAAGCAGATAGGTGCCGTCCGTTTTGAGTCTGGCCATAGTTTATCTTATAACGAAGTAAACTACGGTCACTTTTATGGCAGTATAATAAGTAGTATAACTCCGAAAGTACTGACTTTTGACCTTAGTCGTAATAATAAGTTTTATTCTGCATAAACATACCTATTCATTTATGAGTGTCTTATTCCTATTGAGAGGTGGGCCCATCATTACTCATTCTCCTTTAAATTTACATATCACTAACTTTAAGAAATGCTAAGTTTCCCATACAAACTTTCATTCACTTTATTATCACCCCCTTTTAGGATTATTTTTGTGACATAAAATAGCCTATGTTCTTTCCCAGGATACCAATACTCTTATCGAAAAGCGTGAAAAGGTAACACACATATAGACATACAGACAGCCAAAGTTACTTTCGAATCTATCTTATTAATTAATAAAGTAATAATAATATTATAATATAATAATAATATAAGATTAAGGAATCCGAAGGAATTCATCTTTCGGATTCCATACACCTTAGCTACCTCTCCTCATCCGAAAGCTATAAATATTTGGGTATGTCGGAAGCGTTAGGCATCAACATTGCTGACATGAAGCAATCGTTGAAGGAGGGCTTCTTCGGTCGCTTAAAGAAGATATTACTTAGTCTTCTTTCAGGCGGAAACAAGGTGCGTGCCTTCAACGGCATAGTCAAATGGACTCTAGACTGAACTCGACGCCCTGGATAGGAGGGTCCGTACACTACTGACCGCAAATCGGATGCATTACCCACGTTGTTCGGTGATGAGACTGTACATCCCGCGAAAGTGCGGGGTCGAGGCTTTTTAAATGCGAAGACCCTCCACAACCCCGTGGTCTGCAGTCTCAGGGAATATTTTTTAATAGCTGAAATGGGTATGCACCGTGATGTGGTCACAGTAGACAAGGGACTCACCCCGCTCTCCATGGCTAAAGAGAACTGGCGCAAACCTGTAGTACTTACTACCGATGACCGCAAGGAGGTATGGCAAAGCAAGGAGCTTCACGGGCGCTTCTACCGGGCTCTTCACCAGCCCGGTGTAGATTCTTAGCGTCCGTATCCTGGCTACGTTTTGGTGACCTTTTCGGGGAAACTGAATGTTTCGTTTGTGCAATTATGTACGAAGTTATCTTAACGAATAACTACCGGAGACATGAAAGACGGGATGGTTGACGTGTGTCGGGCATGCCACCATCCAGGTGAATCCATCAGACATATTATCTCTGGTTGTTCTCGTCTGGCTAACGGCGAGTACTTGCACAGGCATAACCAATTAACCAGGATTGTTCACCAGCAACTTGCTTTAAAATATAAACTTGTGGATACCAAGGTACCGTATTACAAGTATGCGCCCGACCCAGTTCTCGAAAATGACCGAGTCACGTTGTGCTGGGTTGTATCATTACTGACAGGACTATTGTCGCCAATAAGCCTGATATAGTGGTGATAGATCGATTAGCGCGCCGCACAATGATTATCGATGTTACCATTCCACATGACGAGAACCTCGTGAAAGCTGAGAAAGGGAAACAAATTAAATATCTCAACTTAGCACACGAGGTGGTTGACATGTGGAATGTGAGCTCGGCTATCATTGTGCCGATTGTCGTATCGGCCAATAGCCTGATGACCGAAAGCCTCGATCAACATCTTTCGAGACTCTCGTTAGGCGGTTGGATCAAGGGCCTGATTCAGAAGGCAGTACTCCTCGATACGGCTCGTATCGTGAGGAGGTTCCTGTCTCTGGAGCCCTAACCGCCGGTAGCTTGGCCCTGCTCCTGATACCGGCGGACTACTATTTTTATATTTTTAAATGTTTTTATAAACATATTTAAAATGTATTTCTATGTAAGAAAATAAATAAACGGAATAATAATAATATGAGACAACATCCACACAAAGTCTCCAGGTCCCAAACTAGGTAGAACCTGTACTACGGTAACCTGATGACTGATATACATACTTATATACATAAATACACATCCAGACACAGGTCAAACAGACATGTTCATGCACACAAATGTTTGACTTGTCCGAAGATCGAACCCGGGTCCAGCGGCTCAGAAGGCAGGGTCGCTACCAACTGCACCAACCGGTCAGTCCATATGGAATAATGGACTCCTCAGAATGTTCTCCATCACCGATGTCAGTAATTTCCAAGGTAAACTTTAGTTGTAGTACCCAACACAAATTCATGTACGTACCATTACAAGACAATACGTGGTAACATCATTACCAACATAGAGGAACTGGATTAAAAACGTATTATTGAACTCAACTCAGAAACTACTCACGCAAGGTTAATAAAATTTTTAAAGGACCACTACCCGTACTCGGGCGTCTTCTACATAGATGAAAAAAAAAACCTAAACCAAACCAGGAATCACTGAGAAATCGGTGCACATACATGAAAAAAAAAGTCGTCGATTGCATAACCACTTCTTTTTTAATATTCTGGCAAACAATCAATTGAATCAATACGTCTTCAGAGCCGGGAAATGCACAGAAGATGCTACTCTGGATCTGTCAAATACAATAGTCGAACACCTTAACAATAAGCAAAAGTCTGTTGGTGTTTTCTTGGACCTATCTAAGGCGTTCCATACAGTTTCTGTCCCCAAATTAATTGACAAGCTGGAGCAAATCGGCATTCGTGGCAATGCCCTTGATATCCTCCGCAGCTACTTGACGGGACATAAACAAGTTGTCTAAGGTTGACTGGTAGAAAATGCCTCAGGCGTTAAGTCCGCCTTTGTACAGTATTTTTTTTAACTTGTGCATAAAGTTTTAATAAATAAAGTCGAAACCTTCATTAACAGACCAGAAAATATGACATTTGGTATACCCCAGGGCAGTGTCTTAGGACCTACACTCTTCCTCATCTATGTCAATGAGCTGTGTCTATTATCTCTAATAATCAATAATAAATATATCTCTTCCGATCACAAAAATTATTACACATGCTGGTGACACAGCTCTAATATCCCATGGTAAGGACTGGCCTGAAGCTCGTGAGAAGGCAGAAGCGGCTTTGAGAATGATTATGAAATGGCTCACCACAAATCTGCTCACTCCTAACATCTCAAAAATCAAATTTATCCCTTTACTCCGGGAATTCTTAGCAAACCACGTACGGCATTTGAGATCAGGGCCCATGTTTGTACTAACCCAGTAGCTACCATCTGTAACTGTGCTTATATATAGAAGGGACTGACAGTATTAAGTATCTCGGAGATATAGTAGACAATCTTCTAACGTGGAAAAAGCAGGTTAACTCTATTGTGGTTCGGGTAAGAAGACTGATGTATTTATTTAAAAAACTTCGTGCGGCTGCTGATTTCTTGAGCCTAAAAATTATCTATTATGCTCTGGCCCAATCAGTTCTCGGTTACTGCTTAACAACTTGAGGTGAAAGCCATAAAACAACCATGTTGCGGCTAGAAAGGGCTCAGAGAGCGACGTTAAAGGTACTCGAGAAGAAACCTGTTAGATTCCCAACATCTGAACTATATTCAATCTGCGAGGTCCTCACAGTAAGACAGCTATTTGTGCTACAGACTGTTCTTAGGAAGCACAACCTTTTGCTTTACGACCCTCAGTTTCTTGTAATGAAGCGTCGCTCTGACAGAATTTGCTAGACCGAGCACTGCAGGCTAGCGTTGGCCCATCGCCACTTTATCCACATTAGCTCTAATCTATACAATAACATTAATAAGAGCATTAATATCTATCCTTTTAACAAGGAATTTACTGAGTAAAAAATTAGCAGAATGGCTAAAAGCTATGTCCTACTATGATGCTACTGAACAGCTTGTGGTAACATAAATCTAACAAAAACTTACACACACACACGCACATATATATCAGTGCATAATTTTGTAATTGTTAAACTTTTTTTTATTTTTACATTAGATAGGTAATACATACATTCGATACATCATACAAAACATACATTTCCCATAAAATAGTATGGAACATAGAGCAACTCCATATATTAATATGTATAATAGGCTTAGAATAATAACTAAAGGGTAAGCAACACTCCGGTCCGCCGCCGCGCCGGTGGCCCGTGTCGCTCTATGGTATGGAACAAATCCTTAGAATAATAACTTATTATTCTAAGAACAAATCAGAGTGTGCCGCTTGGGAGGAGCCGCGCCGTGTCCTCATCTCAGAAGTAGGCAGTGACTTGTCGCTGCCGGCCGTAGTCGAGTCGATGGTCGGCAGTGCCGAGTCCTGGGACGCGGTGGTCTCCTTCTGCGAAACAGTCGTCTCGCAAAAGGAGGCTGCGGAAAGGGAGAGGGAGATCTCATCCACTCACCCGGCCCGCAGAAGGCGCACCGGGCGTCGGCGGAGGGCGGACGATGCCCTCTTCCAGCCCCCCAAAATGGGTCCAGGGGCGACGGACTCGGGGACGTCCGTCGCTACCCACACATCAGGACCCGAGGTGGCGGCGCGTAGTGTTCCACGCGCGCCCCTCTTAGACGTCGCGGGGGGAGTCAAACACCTCACTCCCCCCCAGACCCGAAGAAGCTCGCAGTGGCGGGCCGGCACCAGTCGGGGGTTGCGGAAGGATCGTACGTTCCCGCGACCCCCGGCGTAGGTGTGAGATGGAACACTGGGGTGGTTTCTTGTCAGTAAGAGTCTGACAGACCCCGCCGCCCACCCCAGGGTGGCGGACATCCATGAGGATTTTCCACCCCCGAAACAAAAAAATGTTATGGAACTAGTGTTCTTCATTGTTTATTGAGTTGGGCTTTGATAGCTGCACCACAGTTATTTACTTTTGTAGCTATCATCGTTTCTTTTGTAACATATTTTTTTTACTTTTTTTGATTCGCACGATCTGTGCATTTAGCCAATGTCATGTTTAGTTATCGAGAACAAAGGTAGGGAAACGAAAGAAAAATCTATAAAATATTTATGAAAAATTGTAACGGGATTTAGGATTGGACGATTTATAGGATCAATATATTTATAAAGGTAAATACTAATAGTGAATAATGAGCAAATTACAATGACGACAATTTACAACTTAATATTAATAAAATAATATTGTGATGAATGAGAACAATGAGAAATGAATAAGACAACATTATTTATATACAGGGAAGCTATTTGTACAAAGTAAAGAAACTATTGAGGTAGGAAAAGGAACATGGAGAGACAAGAGGTTACAAAGAAAAGAAGAACGGTCATATATGGGACAGGAAAAAAAAATGTGATTTTAGTCACCTACGTCTGTGCCACAGAAGCAAATGGGGTCGTTGATGATATGTAGTTTGGCAAGATGGGCTGGAGAACAAAAATGACCCAGTCTCATTCGAATTAGAACTGAGGTCTCCATTTTGCCAAATTTTGCCATGCCAAACCACGGTTTTTCCGGAACGTCGAGTTGTATACTAGAAAAGTAACGGTCCTTCAATTTACTTCCGATATCCCAAGCTACCTTCCAGGTGTCCCGAAGAAAAGTCTTTGGTAATTTCATAAGGTCAGTCCTAAAGTTCGTATAAGTAACTAAGTCCTCACACTGCACCGCATCACCGGCAAGTGTATCAGTCACTTCATTGCCATGGATTCCAGCGTGGGCCGGAATCCACGCAAATTGCAGTGTATTACCCTCAGAGATGGTTCTGGACGCAAATTCTCTTATTAAATAAATGATAGGTAACTGCGATTTGTGTTCGAAAGGGGATTTATTGATGGCTAGAAGAGCACTTTGAGAATCAGTAAAAATATGTTTTTTTTTAGCTTTATAACACGAGTATATTCTATTGCTTTTATGCCGAAACATTCCCCCGTAAAAACAGAAGTCTCCGAAAGCAGTTTGATTTTTGTACGATGTTGTATTGAGAATGGTAAGTACCTAACCCAACACAACCCGTCGGAGAACGTTTGGCTGCATCCGTAAATATATGGTGGTACTCTAGATGTTCAGCCAAAAAATGATTAAAACTTGAATGGCAATCGGGATATTCTGATTACATACACAGTATTTAATGATGGGGCTGAATTGTAAACTCGCATACTCGTAACTACTGTTAAATAGGGGAAGTTTATTGGAACGGTGAATAGGAGAAGAGAGTGAAATAATTTTTTTATAGCTTATAACAGTTATAACTAAACAATTAGCACGTTTATGGGACCAGTAAACTGAAGATTCAATCTGCAACACAAAAGAGTCCAGATTAGGAATGAGAGGATGAGTTGAGAACTGAAGAATCCGGAACAAATATTTGTCACATAAGAATTGTCTTCAAAGATATAAAGGAGCTTCCCCGCATTCAACTTGGAGTGCATTAATGGGACAAGACTTCATGGCACCCGAAATAATTCGTAATGATTTAGACTGGATGCGATCCAATTTTTTAAAAGCCATAACACTACTAGGTTTTAGAACGAACAATCCATAATCCAGAGTGCTTCTGATGATTGCGTTGTAAATAAGTTTCAATGAAAATGGATGTGCACCCCACTACACACCAGAGAGGCATCTAAGCATGTTTAGGTGATTTTCACATTTGTTAACAATATAATCACAATGAGGAACACTACTTAATTTACAGTCAAGTATTATACCTAGATATCTGAATTTATCTTTAACTGGAATAAGTATTCCCTTAAAAGAGAGGTTTACTAAAGGAATATTTCTCTTCCGGGTGAATAAAACAGCCGCGCTTTTAGACGTGGATGATAAATCCAAGCCGTTTAGATGTAGCCATGACTCCAAAGTAGATAAAGCAGAATTGATAGCATAGCTAGCCTGTTCATCAGATTGGCTTCAAGAATACAATAATAATAATAATAAATCGTCGGCATATTGAAGAACCTTAACATGGTTAGTTAAGGACGAGTCTAAATCAAAAGTGTAAATATTGTACATAGCAGGGGACTGAGGACAGAACCCTGTGGGAGACCTCTCCATACAAGATGAGATACCTCATGATCTCCTATTAACATGTTAACAGAGCGTTCAGTCAGGATATTAATAATGAAATTCGACAAATTCAATGGAACCTGTAAGGCTTTTAATGTATTTTGTAAAACTGATAATACAACGTTATCATAAGCTGCATTAATATCAAGGAAAACTGCAATGGTGGAATGGTTATTAGAGAAGGACAACCGAATATCGGCTGTTAAAATACTTAAACAGTCAGTAGTACTTTTACCTTTTCTAAAGCCATATTGTGATCCTGCCAAAAAACCTTTACTTTCAACATACCATTCTAGGCGATTTTTAATTAAATATTCCGCTAATTTCATCAGAATTGAAGATAAACTATTGGACTGTATGAGGAAGCGTCAGATGGGACTTTATTTGGTTTAAGGAATGGCAACACCGTTTGACGCTTCCATTCAACAGGGATGTTTCTTGTAATCATGATAGAATTAACAAGTTTTAAATAATAACTGAGGACGTCATCATTTACATTAGCAAAAAAGGAATACGGGATGCCATCAATGCCTGGTGCAGAATTCTCAGTGAGAGTGAATGGAAGATCTAGCGTCGTATAGTGTTTTGGTTATTGGATACGAGCACCCCATCCGCCAAGATTGAAGTTTACCGCGCTTTTTCTGTAATATATATATTGTTAGAAATAAACGGTCAGGAGGCGGGCCCTAGTGGCACGTCATGATGACGTAGCATCGCCTGACGGTGGCGAGGCCGGCTGGAGGGGCGCCTGCGGCGTTCCGAGCGGCGAGACTCACTTTTCTTGGGGCATTTGAGCGTGCTAGACGTATTAGGCGTTTATATTTTTGTTGATTAGTTATAATTGTAATTTCATTTTAATTGTCATTTAAATAAAGATTGTTTGCGTTTAACGTTATAAGTAGTTTCCTTTTTAAAAAATCACCGCGACTTCTGGTTTATATTAATATATATTTTTTTTTAAGTATGATGACACCGATTTGTCGCTAGAAGGTCGCCAGCGATGTCAAACTCACAACCTGTGTGCGGAATGAGATTTTGAAATCGCCAGCGAGACGCTGGTTTCGGTCACTGGCGACTGCAGTCGCGGCATGTGTACCTAGGTATGTACTTACATTATGGGTTGTTCAAATTGGGGTGGTATGCGGTGGCGATGACGGACGGGCGCGGTGGCCGACGGTTGTAAAGTAGTATTTGATATGGATATATTCAAACACGGTAGTACACTGTAACAGACGATTGCTGCCTACCGCCACCGTCTCTGTCTGAACAACGCATTATCTTTGGTCCACTAGTTTCATCACATTGATTCCCATAATTATTTTTCACCATAATCACATCCAAGACTGAACTTCGGCTTTTCACCACAAAAATAAAATCAAACATACACACAAAAGCTAGGCGTCCACTTGCCCCCGCTAGACCTACCTTTATTACATGGATTATTTGATTGGAGAAGACTAGACAATTTTGTTAAATCAATTTGAATTTGTGGGAATATTTCACGTTGTCGTGCAATGTAGTTTAATCACTGACCTCTACTAATAGTTTAATGCTGTGGTTTAATGCGTCAGACGCGAGAGGTGACGGTGGCCAAAAGTTTCATTATAACCTCATTATTGTTCTGAGATTATAACATACCAAAATAATGGCGATAAAAACTGCCACTTGCTCACTTCAGATGTCGCTAATGTCACTATTCCATGAATTGACTGCTGGTTGTCATTTTCCATATTTTTTTTGTAAACACATACAAAACCGGTCCGCCGGTGATCCGTGTTGCTCTATGCATACAAAACAATGGCGGTCTCTGGACTAACAGCAGTGCTGCCACCTATTAACGAGCTTTCAGTTTTAACCCCATTATATCAGACCACTGTCGCCACACTGCCTTGGTCTGAACGACGCACTATTCTATCAAAACGATGGTGTTTATTTATTTATTTATTTATTTATTGGTTCACCAACAATTGTTTACACTGGTATTATGCTAAAGGTAACATGCAATAGAATATAATACAATAGTGTAACAATCACTTATAGGTAAACTCAGCATGCTTTAAGGATAAGTTGCATATGAGAGAAAAAAGAAAAAAAAAACTTAAATAAACTAGGTATTCTAAAATTATTATTGAAAACACGTGACTTCATGAGTGTCTAATCCAGATCGAGATGGTATCTATAAAGAATGGTTTTTAATTGGCTTAAAGAGTTACAGTGCAGATCGATTATGTCGCTACAACTATTGATCACCTTGCAAAATCTCGCGTAAGGAGAATTGGAGCCTAAAACCGTTCTTCTTTGCGGTGGACGCAGTGGAGTTATCTGGCTGCGAGGAATTCTTGAAGGTGCGCGGAAATTGAAAGCGCTCAGTATTTGCGGACAGTCAATCTTGTGAGCCATAACTTTGCACACAAACGTCGCGTCATTTAGACGTCGGCGTTTGTCTAGGGAGATCATTTTGAAATGTCTCAATCTATTGTTGTAAGAACGTATTTTCTTAGCTATGCCCCTAGAAAACGCCAGATGCCACAGAAAACGCTTTTGAACACGTTCTAGACGCAACGAATGTGCTGCATAGTGCGGTCGCCAAACCACGCTACAATATTCCAACACGCTTCGGACCAAGCAATTGTAAAGCATTATTTTTGTCTTACAACTTCTAAACTGTTTCGTATTTCTTATGACAAAACCCAGCATTTTGGAAGACTTTTTTATAATACTTTCTACGTGTGGAATAAAAGTTAATTTCCTGTCAAATGTAACACCGAGGTCCCTTATTGTTTCCAATTCACCAACCTTATCACCTTTAATATAATAGCTATGTTCTACTAAAGTATGCTTTCTAGAAAATTTTACATGGTAGCATTTTCGTGCGTTAAGGTGCATTGCATTGTTATCGCACCATTGAACAAGCCTGTCCAGATCCCTCTGTAATTCATAAGCATCGTCTTTGTTTTTAACAATTTTAACAAATTTTAAATCATCGGCGTACATAAAGATATTTGAATGTAGAAAACAGTAAGGAATATCATTGATGAAGTAATTAAAAAGAACCGGACCCAGATGAGATCCTTTGTGTTCATCACAGACTATATCGAGAACTACGTTGTGTTCATAGAACTTCATTAATTTTAATCTTTTTGCGAATAAATTGACCGCTACATTCTGCATCTTCTATCCATTAATAAACAATAAATTACTTACGTGATACGTCCCGCTTATTACCCGTCGTAACAATCAAATATACTATTGGTAAAAACCTTTAAGAAATAAATATATTGTGTTATATTTTCCTCTATATTCCGGCCGACGCGGACGAGCGATGGGAACATTCTCAAACATAACATGATCATTTTATGATCACTATGACATTGTTTATCCTCATATTTATTTATAATCATATAGTTTAATAATAAGATTAATGGCATACTAAAATTGTGCTGTTGGAGTTCTCTAATATATATGTTTTATTTTTGGTTCGCTCACAGAAGTTTTAGCTTTTGTTATTGTAGAGTCTGTAGTAATTTAATAATCTGTGCGTTTATTTAGATCGATGGTGCGAGTGCGAACTGTGCGAAGGTGCAGTGAGTTTTCATTTGCGACGACTGATTAGAATTTGCAAAATTTTCGATAGTCGTCTGTTCATTTCGATACAAAGTTTATTTAAATACAAACAAAATGGTTAGTATAGATGTTTTGTTTAGTGTGCGTTACGTTAAGAAGATGTGAGGTAGAAGTTTATGGGACAGGGCCCTCTCGTTCCCGAGACTGGCACCGGTGCAGCGGTGCTCATTAGTGCTCACGGAGCGACAACACTCCGGATACCCACAATATTTATTTGTAACTTATGTGACGGTTTAAGTTCTGCGTAGAGGAGAGCCTGTTGTAAGACGTCCGTTCAGAGCAAGCCAGTAACCCTGTGCCTATGTTTATTCTTCCAGGGTAACGAGAATTCTATTCCCATGGAACTATGTTCAAACTGTGAGTATTGCACTTGCTACACATCTGTGATATCTCTTCTTTCTGATTCTCCTCTTTTTATCTTTTCATTTAACACTGTTAAAACAACTGCTTACCTAAAGTGTTTTAGAGATATATATAAGTAGCTTAAATATTATTTGATAATAAATAATCCATTGGACAATAAAATCATAAGTTGATGACAAAGTAAATTTTGGTATCTATTCCACATCAATCATAGTAACAATGAGATGCTTTCTGTGTTCTAATATGTATGTGTGGCTAACACATGCGCTCACTCCCCAACTGCCGATCGAGGACCACTAGTGTCCACACTAATGTATCACTACCATGTAGGGTGTGCAAATAAAGCATAACAAGAGGTTTGTTTTCAGCGCGTGTAAACTGCATTGATTTTAAGGTGGAGAACTGTGAGTGTCGTAGAGTCACTCGCCTCCGATGTTCATCTACATGTTAGAGTACCGCACGCACACACAGTAGCGTCCAGAACAATTTTTCTGTACTGCCATGTTTTATTAATTGGAAGTTGAATGCAGCCCTCCCTCGAGACCTGTGCCCACTAAAACAGTCAGAACATTGTCTACTGGCTTGTTCAAGGCTCTTTACATTTTATTATGTTGTAGCAATTATTCAATTAAATTAATACTTGATATAATTCAAATAATTTAACTATCAAGTTTAATAAATATTTGATTTAAAATTTAAAAAAAAAATCCTTCTTTTATTTTGCTATACATTTCCTCTTCTATTTAAATGTTTCAAGCTTCCTATAAAGCATTGTGTGCTCTTTTTTGCATAATTCCTCCACCTTGATGTAAAGCAATTGTGATAAAAATTGTTCTGGATGAAATTCTACATGAGATCCATAGTTATGTTTTGTTAGTGCATCCGCGTCACAGCCAGCCTCTAGTTAGATATTTTTAAGCTCTGGATGTTAGAATGCTACCGTGTACTACTCAGGTACGAGGAATCTATGCAAGCAGGAGAGAGAGGTCAGCTCATGTACATAACAACATCCTCAAGTCACTGTGCCTCGTTAGTTTTGTAATATAAATGAACCAAGTGCTAGTAGTAAATATTAAGTTACATTACTGAAGAATTAAGAAGAAAATTAGATTACATATTTTATTCTCTTGTAAAGCATGCATTATTAGAATATCTAAAACAATTTTATTGATCACTTCCCTTTAGTGACTTGTGGATGTGTCAAAATCGATGTGGCCTATATTACAACATGGCAGGTCGCACAGTGACGGTGTGCTTTCGTGTCATAAAATGTTAACGGTAATACTAAACGCTTGAGTCAGCCGTTAATGTGCGACCCGTCGCCCGCCGGACGACAAGCCGCCCTCGTCGGAGACTTAAATAACCTCCTCCCGACCGCCGCCGGCCGCCGCCGGCGACCGCTCGCGGCGGCCACGCTTCGCTTCGCTACGTGTCCAGCGACCTTTTGTCTACTGCTTGGTCGTAGATTGCTAAACCATTAGCGATTTAGCGCTCAGAGTATACTCTCTCTTTGCATTGCCATAAGATAATATGCTGACTTTTGTCGTGGCTTGTGTTAGTCAGTGTTGTGTGTTTGGGACGCTCGGCGTACCTACTCGGCGTAGCGCCGCGCCGTGCGCTAGTTCAGTTGGTTGGTGTGATGGTGTCACATACACAGGGGGATTCGGCTCACACAGCCGCTTTTCACACGTGTTCCAATAATATTTCATATTAGGCTGCTCGCACTGCTCACTGATCTCCTCAAGATATCGCAATCGACATCATAATATTATCGCTCGCGCTAGTTTGTCCTCGTCGTGAATCCCCGTCTGTTTGTTGCACAACTGACCCTGTTTGTCGATGAATTCGATGTTCGTATTACTTAGGTAAAAAATATATACATACGTATACATAGATAGATTTTAGTTACTATTGTAAATTGCAAAGGAATGTGAAATCAGTGCGCATCTTTAGTATTGCTTTGTATGTTATTAATAGAATGGTACAGCCAACAACGAAGCTCGTTAAAAAAATAATGAGTGCGCTCACGTATTGTTATTTGCATTTGTTCACGTTTGTTGTGCTTGTGATACACGACAAAACGAGACACGAGCTGCGAGCCGAGCCGGCAGGCGACCGGCGCACTGCCCGCGCTCGCGGCTCCGCTCGCCGCTCGTCTCCGCCCGCTCGCCTCCACAGCCCGACCGCGCGGGCTCTCTACTCTACGTCGATGACTGTATGAACGCTGGCTCTATGCAAATGTCCGTGTACATTTATGAAATGACGCAAACGCATTGTGCGATAAGGTGGAGCCGGAGATATCGTTAGAATATTCATGAACTTGACTATGGCATTATAATTTTTCATAACAAGCTCACTCGGCACCAGCTGCAACGCTCCGAGTGAGCCAATGAGCTTGTGACTAGCTCGTTAGTGCAAACACAAGTTGCCAGTACTTAATGAAGTCTTTGTATTTACATGAAGACAGACAACATTGGTGGGGCGTGGACATTTACGAGTACCTACTTGACATATTGTTGGAAGTACCTACAAACAAACTTGCATAGTAAATGTGTAGGTGTGCTATAATATTTCCAATACTTATGAGATAGCTAATTATTGAATGTTTTAAGTAGAAGACGTTAATAATTATTGTTGTATTATACTACTGCATCTGTTTCACAATCTGGACAGTGTTGCGTTGCATGCCTTAAACGCTCCACGTTTGACTTGCCTAGAGTATCGATGTCGCTGCAGGGCGAGGTCACATGTGTGCAGTGTGATGTGTATTATGACCTCGACCCAGCGACTATTAATCGATGTTTTGTATGAAGTATTAGTGTCGGTACCGATTTATATAGAAGTTCCGCTACATGTCTAGATCTAACAGGAATGCTCTTCAAACGTTCAGTTGTTGAATGTTTAATCTGAGTGTCATGAGACTGATAGTGCATTTGATTGTATATAGACGCAGCACGCGGAATTAATTAACGTAAATATGCTTAGACTTGTATCAGGGTCGTAATAAAAACCTAACGATCAAATGACACACAGACTGAAACAAGTATGAGTTGTTGAGCAATGTGTATTGTGTATTGTGTCATACACGTAGCGAGTGGGCCTGCCGCGTGCCGCCTGCCTGCGCGGGCGAGGGCGGGTCCGGCTGAAAGTGTTTGTGTGTGCAGTCGACGCGGACGAGATCCGGCGCCTGGGCAAGCGCTTCCGCAAGCTGGACCTGGACAACTCGGGCGCGCTGTCCATCGACGAGTTCATGTCGCTGCCCGAGCTGCAGCAGAACCCGCTGGTGCAGCGCGTCATCGACATCTTCGACGCCGACGGAAACGGAGAGGTAACCACCACTTCACAGCGCAGATGATGTTTGTTACCTTCAATTCGCTTTTATAATAGGTACGTCACGTCTAGGTACGTTATTCAGCTGCAACCGGTTAGTTAGACTGGAAGCCGACCCCAAAACAGTTGGGAAAATCATAACATAGATACATCTCATCTAAGTCAAAGTCAAAGCATTTATTTCAAATAGGCACATAAAAGGCACTTTTGAACGTCAACATTTACATTTAAATAGAATTGATTCTAGTCGCCCCTTCCAAAAGGTAGTTTCGTATGGAGAAGAATGGGCAAGAAACTCCATCGTTACTCTTTTAAAATGTGTTACAATACTTAGTATACATTAATTATATAATTATATGTGAAGACGAAGAATTTAATAAACGTAGCAATGATAAAAAAGTTAATTAAGTGATAGATACATGGTGTTCACATATTTACAAACATTGTAAAAGTATACGATTTCCCAAACTATGTAACCAATTAATATGTCAGTGTGTGAGTTAAAGTAGTCCCAGAATGTAAATCAATGTCATAAAAATAACAAACCATACAATTAAAGTAGCAACAAGTTTTAATTTTGTCTAGACCCTAGATTGTCCTGTGGAGCTGGACCAGCATGTTTCCAAGCATTCTTATCTTGGATATAATCATCTAATTTGTAATATGCTTGTTTACACAGTGAACTTTTTATATGAGTTTTAAATATTCTTTCATTTAATTGCAATATATTACAAGGTATTTTGTTGTAGCATTTAACACAGTACCCCATAAAAGATGTACATGTACTTTAGCTAATCTGAAAAATGGTTGATCTATTTTATCTTTATTTCTTGTATTAAAATTATGTCTATCACTTATTTTATTAAAAAGATGTAGATTTTTTCTTACATACATAATATTTTCATAAATGAATTGGCAAGGTACCGTCATAATATTAATCCTTTTAAATAGTTCCCTGAGAGATTCGCGTTGACGTAGATTATAAATGGATCTGACAGCTTTCTTTTGCAAAATAAAGATGGATTCAATGTCAGCAGCCAGACCCCACAGTAAAATGCCATACGACATCTACATTGACTGACCGGTTGGCGCGACCCTGCCTTCTGAGCCGCTGGTCCCGGGTTCGATCCCCGGACAAGTCAAACATTTGTGTGCATGAACATGTCTGTTTGACCTGTGTCTGGGTGTGTATATGTATATAAGTATGTATATCAGTCATCAGGTTACCGTAGTACAGGCTCTGCCTAGTTCGGGACCTGAAGACCTTGTGTGGAGGTTGTCTCATATCTCTGCCTAACTATTTGGGGATACAAGCGTGATGTTACATGAGTTACATCCAACCAAACGTACTACAGATGTTCACATTGAGACTTAATGTTATTATAGCAATGGGATAGCCGGGATAGGATACGATAGGATGTAGGATAGCAATCCTATCCTGGGATTAGTATCGATATAAGTGAGCATAGATGTATTATTTAAGTATTTGGACCTATCTTTAGTATTTGTAGGAAGTATAAGTACTTAGAAATAGGACGTAGAGACGTTACATCCCGTAAACAGCGATTTTTCACGCCAAAAATAACAAATGTATAGCAGCTACTAGCACGCGTTGGTGATGTATACCTACTAGCACGCGTTGGTGATGTATACCTACTAGCACGCGTTGGTGATGTATACCTACTAGCACGCGTTGGTGATGTATACCTACTAGCGCGCGTTGTTGATGTATACCTACTAGCACGCGTTGGTGATGTATACCTACTAGCACGCGTTGTTGATGTATACCTACTAGAACACGTTGTTGACGGCTATGTGATGGGTCTATTACACGACTACGCGAGAACAAACCCAGGTTTAAGTTTTTTACGCGTACCTATGTACCTTTTAGGGGATTCTTTATACCCTCGAGCTATCCAAACGGCTAGATGGATTCTAGTACATGAGGACACTGCCAGGGTTGCGGGAAAGTCCAAAAGTGTTTCCGTGCCCCTGGCACAGGCAACTGAATGAATACGGGTGGGTTTTAGTCAGTAAGAGTCTAACACAACTTTTTTTTAACGTAGCACGTCTTTAACTTGTTTAACTAATACAAGTAGTTCTAATCTTGATGCCGTGTCCCAAATGCTCGCAGCAGCACTAAGTACAAGTAGTCCTATCTTGATGGCCCGTCCCAACTGCTCGCAGCAGCACTAAATCTACATATACATATAGAAAGGTAAGTTTTATAACGAATGAAATAAAATCAATCCAAAGAGAGCAACCTGTTTGGCCTTATAATAACAAAGTTAGTCATAACAAAATAAAAGAATATGCAAAACTAAATAGAATAATTAAAAAATGTATCCAAGTTAGGAAACAACACAAATACTTTTTCAAAAATATTCCACTGAGAAAAGAACGTGTTGAGCTAATCAATAAATTAAACAAATATCAAATCAAATTAGAGGACAGCAAAAAATCTATGAAATTGATACACAGCGCTTACAGACTGACATACAGGTACTTGAAGGTAGACTCAGTTCCCAGTTACATTAAATATGTGGGTTCTCAGAACCAAATTAAAGAACATATTCTTGCTGCTAATGAGTTAGTTATGTGTCAGTGCACTTGTCAGAAGGTTTCAAAACCTGAGGGGCAATTCCCATATTTTTAAGACCGTTCGCATTCTAATCTCAGTCTCAATCTGTCAAAATTACGATCAATTTACATACATTTTGACAGGTTTTTGACATTGATTGTCGCTGAAATGAGATTGCGACTTGAATTTGAACGTTTTTTAAGTACGAGAATTGGCCTACTGATGCTGTCCAGCCTGAGGTAACGGAGGACCCGTCCCAGACTGAGAGTTTGTCTCAAGACTGTACTCTCAACCAAGATAAACCAGATATAGTACAACATCTATCCCAAGTGCCTGAGATTGGTACTTGTCCAGCTTTCAGTAATCATGATTGTTACAATTCAGTTATGTTCTCAGATAGTATAGGAAGAGGTTTAGGTAAATTAATTAGTAACAAGCAGAGTTATTCTACCCACAATTATTGTATGCCAGGGTCAACCTACAAACGAATAATGGCATCAGTAACAGGAAAGGTATTTAATCCTAGAACCACTATTACTGTATTTGTAGGTAATAGTGCTAAGGTCAAAAAGGAAGAAATCACTGAATGTGTAACTGAGTTGTTAAAGTTAAATTGTAGTAAAATAATATTGTGTGCTTTCCCATATTTTGAAACTTTGACGAAAAGACAAAACAATTATATTCATATGCTTAATAACCATAAATGCACTTTTTAGTTACTCATTACAGTGACAAGCTTGTGTATTATGACACCAATAGTTTTGTGGAGACTTTAAAATCGACTAGAGATACTGTGTATCTGCCTGTTAGTTTTAGACACATAATAGCAAGGCTATTAGCTTTTTATATAAACTCAGACATAAACAAGTAGTATGTCGAAGTCTTGTGTTATTAACACCACAATGGTTAGTAATAGTACTAACAATAAGGTAGCTATAAGTATTTTTACAAATTGTACGAAGGAGGTTCCATGCCCCTCACTCACTAGGAGCTCATTGCCTGGTGATGACATTGAAGTATTGGGGATAACTCCGGATAATCATTTAAACTAGTTTGTAAGACAACAGAAGGTACCAGTAAGAATATTCCTATACGTAATAACTACAAGGTATCTTCTTGCTTTAAATTAATTAATTATCAAAAACATCAGCAAGATGTCTTGAAATTATTTCATCAAAATATTCAAGGTATTTCTTCCAAATTATTAGAAATTGAAATGTTTTTAGAAAAAACAAAGTTTGACATTGTTTGTTTTACTGAACATTGGTTAAAGGATTATCAAATGCTAATTAATTATGAGAAAGAACTACAGTGTAGGCAGTTGTTTTAACCGTAAATCTATGCTGCGTGGAGGTTCTCTAATCTTAATAAAAAATTGTTTAAAATCTAAGCAACGGAATGACATAGTTGGTTTATCAGTTGAACATTGCATCGAAATGTCCTGTGTTGAGCTAGATAAGCATGTTGTAGTGTGCGTTTACAGACCCCCTAATTATCAGAACTTTTCTTTATTTGAGTCAATAATGGAAGATGTCCTAGCGAAACTTGCATCCAGTAATAAAGCTGCAATTATTTGTGGTGATTTTAATATTAACATTTTGGAAATTAATTCGAATAGCAGTAGATTATTAAGCCTTTTTAAATCGTTCAATTTATCGAATGTTTTTACTGAACCAACTAGAGTAACTCCAAGTTCTGCTACTTGTATTGATAATGTCTTCTGCGATTGTGATTATTTAGTGAAAGCCATCGTAAATTATTTGCCATCTGATCATAGTGGACAAACGGTAACTTTTTTAAAACACCTTTGCAAAAAGTGCAAATACAATTTAGACCAATAACGACTGGCAAATTAAGTAGATTCAATAGTACCATAAACAATAAGTTAAATGTTCTGAGTCATATTATGGACGATGCAAATCAATTGTATGAGAATTTCTTTTCAGTAGTGCACAATGAATTCAAAAAATATTTGTCCTAGTTTTATTTTTAGTGACTGGGCAACTAGAGGTATTAGGATAAGTAGGGAAAGACTGTTCGATCTGTACGGCCTTAAGCACTAAATTAACACTGAAACTTTCAACAAGTATGTTGCTACACATTCAAAAATTTTTAGGAATACCTGCAAGATAGCTAAAGCCCAGTACATTAGCAACAAGATTAAATCAGCAGAAAATAAAATTAAAACAGTTTGGAAAGTTATAAATAACGAAACTAGTAGGAAAAAAATACGTAGCGCAGATTATACATTGGAGACTTCACGTGGTGCCATAAGCTCTAACTTAGAAGTCGCTCAAGAATTTGTAAATTTCTTTACTAATATACCAGTTAAAACGACGGAAGCTTTAAATGCATCACCTGATGTCTCGATTGATTTATTAAGAGCGAACGTTTTAGGCTGCCCGGTTGAATTTCAATTTAAACATATAAACCCTATGATAGTTATAAAAGCTTTTCGGCAAATAAAAATCAAATTGACCGAAGATCTATGGGGAATGTCTATCAAAGTTTGTACAGCAATAATCGAGACTATAGCACCATACTTAGCTTTAATATTTAATTTGTGTGTAGATCAAGGAGTCTTCCCGGATTTAATGAAATACAGTAAGGTTATACCACTTTTTAAATCTGGGGACAGCAAAGACACCCACAATTATGGACCAGTATCTGTGTTGCCAGTATTCAGCAAGGTGTTCGAAAAGGTAATGCTCAATCAAATACTTAATCATTTTAACACCAACAAAATCTTACACGATCAGCAATATGGTTTCACCAAAGGACGTTGTACGACTGACGCCGGTGTCACTTTATTAAAACACATATTTATAGCGTGGGAGGAGGCCCAAGATGCCATAGGGATCTTTTGTGACCTCTCCAAGGCATTTGACTGCGTTGATCACGAAACCTTGCTCTTAAAACTTGAGCATTATGGACTAGGTAAACTCGCGCTTAGTTTAGTACAATCTTATTTAAATGATAGACAACAAAAAGTGCAAATAAATGGTATCAATTCACTTCATTTAAAAGTACAAATGGGTGTTCCACAAGGATCGATATTAGGTCCCTTCCTCTTTTTAGTATATATTAATATAATATATATATAATTCATTTATTGCGGACCACATATAAAAATACACACAATCCATAGCGTTAGTAACAACAACTTACAAACTATGTTAGTAAAACTTACAAACTAACCTATTAACAACTAATACCTACGTGGCCCAACAGATGGTGGCACGTGCCTCTGCATCCAGTGCCTAATAAAGGGGCTGTCCACCTTATCAATCAACGTTTTCAAGATGCTGTTGGGGCCTCCACGCAGCCTACCCATAATTGACGCCGCCCTCTTTCTCATTATTGAATGGAAATCGTCAACACGGGCTTCCGCGAACATCTGCGAAGCGCTACAGAAGCGCGGAAGCCCCAACAACATCCTAAAACCATTATTGTACTGAACGCGTAGGACGTTGTAGGCCCTCTGCGTATACTTCACCCACAAACTGCACGTGTAGAAGGATTGGCAGTAGGCCTTAAACAGGTACACCTTCACATCCCTACTACAGCGTGCAAACCTGCGGGCTAACATATTGCACCGAACCGCCAACGCCCTACGCTCCCTGTCCAAATCGGAATCATCACATAACTCCTCCGTGACCACATGTCCTAGGTACTTCACCTGTGTAACACGCTGCAATGGTATTCCACCTATAGTCACTGGAGGAACGTTATCTAACGAATCACGTTTGTTGTGGAAAACCACAATTTGTGATTTCTTGACGTTGTATGTCAGCCCATGCGTCGCCGCGTAGGATTCACATACAACTAGCAATTTCCGGAGTGCACTGATTGATGGGCTCAACAGCACCATATCGTCTGCATAGCTCAGATTATTGACCATGACACCATCTATTGAACAGCCGACATTGGTACTACTGAGCCCATCAATCAGGTCATTCATGTACAAGTTAAACATAGCAGGTGATGTCAACCCACCCTGTCTCACTCCACACTCCAACAAATACGGCTCGGAGGACACATTATCCCATCTAACACGATTTGTTTGCGAGCTGTACCAGACCTCCAGCAAGTTAACTAGCTCTGTAGGCAAATCTAATCTATGCAGCTTAGACCATAGCTTTTCATAGGAAACGCGATCAAAAGCCTTGGAAAGGTCAAGAAAGGCAGCATACACTGGCGTCTTTCTGTCTGTATAATACCTGACAGTCTGCTTGAGCGCCAGGATTGCACTCTCCGTCGACAGTTCGCTTCTGAAGCCAAACTGTGCATCATTTAATGATAAGTGGCTACTAAGCTGCCGCTCAAGCAGACCATCCAGTACCTTGCCAACTATCGTAGCTAAGGATATAGGCCTGTAATTGTTTTTGTCAGAGACATCACCGGTTTTATTTTTAATAACGGGTACTACCACACTTTCTACTAACTCCGCTGGAAGATAGGTATGACGGACACAAAAAGTAAAAAGCATCGCAAGTATTCGGTATATATGAGGTCCAGCGTACAGCAAGTGCTCAACACCCAATCCGTCATGCCCCGGAGACTTCCCCTTCGATAAATTTGTCACTACTTGTTTTATTTCCTTAGCAGTGAATCCCCAAGGAGTCTCCGACTCAGACCGACACACCTCTCTGGCACTCTGCCCCTGAGTCAACGCGGACTTTACTCTAAAATGTTCTCTAAAAATATTCGCTATACCTCTTGCGTCCGTCGCCCCATCCACACACACAGGAAGGCCAGGTTTTGGATTCAACTTATTAGTTTGTTTCCAAAACTTTACAAAAATTTTCTGAGAATAATTTTCAACTATATTATCCATCTTTATCTGTTCTTTATGTTTTTGACAATATTTTAACCTACTTTTAAATCTGTTCTTACTTGATTTCATGATCTCTTGATTTTCTTGATTTACTTGATTTGTTTTATAATGATCTACCCCATTTATTTAAAAACCAACCACAAATGGTATTATTTGCTGACGATACTTCTTTAATCTTTAAGATAAATAGACGTGCATCAAATCTTGATGACGTAAATAATGCCCTACTGCAGGTACATAATTGGTTCACTGCTAATAATTTAGTATTAAATGGGAAAAAAACGAAATGCATAAGATTTGCTTTACCGAATGTTAAAAGTAGTGATTGTGACATAGTATTGAATAACGAGAAACTAGAATTTGTCGATGAAACTGTTTTCCTGGGAATAACGCTAGACTCAAGGCTGCAATGGGGTCCTCATTTAACATCTCTTGCAGGACGGCTAAGTTCAGCAGCATATGCTGTAAGAAAAATCCGTCAATTTACTAATGTAGATACCGCGAGGCTAGTCTATTTCAGCTATTTTCATAGTATCATGTCTTACGGTATTTTATTATGGGGACGGGCTGCCGATATTGAGTCTATTTTTATTCTGCAGAAAAGAGCTACCAGAGCAATATACAGCCTCCGCAGGCGCGATTCTCTAAGGGAACTGTTTAAAGACATTAACATCATGACGGTACCTTGTCAATATATTTATGAAAACATCATGTACGTAAGGAAAAATTTAAATCTTTTCAGTAAAAGAGGTGAAAGACACAATTATAGGACTAGAAATAGGGACCAATTAGTTCAACCAGGTTTCAGACTGGCTAAAGTAGACTCATCCTTCATGGGGTACTGTTTAAAATGTTACAATAAAATACCTCCCCACATACTCCAACTGAATGAAACGAAATTTAAATCTTGTATAAAACGCACACTATACAGTCAAGCATATTATACGTTGGAGGATTATATCGCTGACAAAAATGCTTGGCTCAGGGCTGGTCTTGCTCCACAAGGGCGCGTAAACTAATTAATTAGCATTCGAAAATAGTGTTGGAGCTGATGAAGATTGTACAACCTATCTTTGCATTGTATAAATTCAATCTATTAGTATTGTAACTCAGTAACAGTGCAGTTGTGAGCGCAGGGCCTGCAGTCTCGACATGACGCAAACTGCTTAGCGATCGTTTTCGGTTGCTAAGTCTTAGCAATCCAGAAGTAACGATATTTGGTAGTCTCGACACTCAAATTTATCGGTTGTTACCAGAATTTTATCAATCTTGGTCGAAAAAGTGACGATATCCTTAGTGTTTACGATTATAGTTTGCAACCATTTTTGACAGCCCGCTAAGTGATTCGTTGTCAACTTGTCATCGTAAACTTTTATAATATTTTGGTGTTTGCAAGTAGTTTCAAACAAAAATTATGCGGAATTATGTGTCGCGATGGTGTGTCTGTGTGTCTGTACCAATGAGGCTTTTAAGTCCACCTATTTATAGGTTCAGGACATACTACTTACGTGCGAACGAACGTCGCCGACAATCACCGCATTAGACGGAGCCAAAGACATTTTAAATCTTTTTGTAAGGAGCGAATTGTCCGATCTTAGTAGGTATATAAATAAAGAACACAACCGCAAATCATTCAACTATATTAAATCTCCATTAAGTATGACTATCCTTTCCTAAGTTCACTCATTATAATTCTAGACACTCTGTTTACAATGTTAATTATACAACTCTGTTTGTCATGTCATGTCATGTCTATGTTGCACACCTATCCGCATGACATTACCAATAAACTGAGCAGTATAATAAAGTGACAATAATGAAATTTAATTAAAATCTCCAAAAAACCTAAATCATACACTTTTACCCATGGTTAACCGTATAAACTTTAGAAAAAGAGTATAACCATCACAACATTTTTAGGGATCTTATTCTTAATTGACAGCCAGTTGACGAGGAAGGCACAGGCAGAGGAAATTTGTACAAGAGTAAGCTGCATAACTTATCAAAAAGAAGTTAGTTTGCCGAAAATATTGGTTGCTTACCATGGTTTGGTACCTACTTTCTGTTTTAAGGTTTGGTGTCTCATAAATTGTTAACCTTCCCATGCCTTTTTAACATTGAAGAAGCCAAATTTGTAAAAACTAATAAACATCCTACCTACTTTCTACCTCTAATGAAACTATAAAACATGCTCCAGATATGAGATCTCAATACATAGATAGATATGATACTGTTTAATATGTACACCATCAAAATTACAGACATATATGTAGAAATTTTACATAGGGTGGCACAATGTCCAAGGACTCATGCACGGGACTCATAACTTCTTTACTCAAGAAAAAAATATCTGTATGGCACCTCACCTATAACTTATAATAAAATGCCTAGCAATACTAAAGATCTACCATTTCAATAATGTAGAAAACAGCTAACAGCATCATTAGTAGATTTATTTATTAATCTGTACAAGATTTCTAAGCCGGTAACCGGTAAGATAACTGTATTGAAATTTAGTTTTTGTAATTTATTTACTAAATTAGCCTGCTATATTAGGTAGAATGTACATGGATTCCTCACAACTGTAACAACTGATTTTAGTAGTAGTTTTGTAAATAAATATTCTATTGAAAAATAAATAATGCACAACCACAAATCATGTTTTCAACTTTATTATATTTCCATTACCACAATCATATCCTAAGTTCATGTATGCTAATAATCTAGACACTGTTTACACGGGGCATCTTGCATACCTATCGAAAAATATTTATTGATTGAAAATGTAAACTTTCACTATTCACTTAGTTCAAATTGTTTTCTTCTTCTACATCGTGCTCTCACTACAGGAGATAGCCACCACAAATGATGCATCTCCAAGCTATGTGGCCTTCTGAAGTGTGGACCGCTTGCTTCATGCTGCCTCAGAGACCTCCAACAGCCTTGATATGGTTATGAGACTGCAAATCGCACGAAAGTGAAAATCCGTTGAAATTTTTCATTTCCGTATATTTACAGAATTTCAGGAGACGTGTTTATCGAGCTCCTAGGTAAACATTAGCCATTTCTTCAAATGCTACAGCATTACAGAGTTGCTGTAGTCTAGTGTCATATTACGCAACTCTATTACTTTAATGAGAAACTCTGAGCAGTGGGGTCGCCGCTTGAGCCAAATTGGGTAAGCCGAGTAATAACATGCTGTAACATTGTCACGTCAATGAACAATTATAAGTAAATACCATTGAATTGAAAATACATTGTTTGCTTGCAATGACAACAAATAAACAATTTACAATTCCATAATGACTTGACATTGACACTTGACAAGTTTGGCATTAGGTTAATAATGTTGCAAGGACGCAGATTTTAATGTCCTTAGATATTTAACAACTTATTTTAATTCTTTAAAATGGTCATCGCTACTTAATAGTTTTCATGAAAAATAGTGTTTCCAAGATATGGTTTACATAGCCACTACAAAATTTTCCAGAAAAATAATTATTTTTATTAAATCATGTGCACTAATTTTGCCCGTATTCAAGGTGAATTTGTTACGGACATTAATTGTCTTCGAAAAAACTGAACTATGAATACGCTTTTCGCTGGCGTACCGACACCGTTTTGTCAAAGTTATGTACGATCTTGCGCGTTATCTCGGGTGTAGAGACTTCCATTTGTCGTAAGCATCGTTACGGCAAACAATTATTTTTGCTATTATTTATCGCTCAGTAGTTTGCGACAGCCGTTTGCGTCATGTCGAGACTGCAGGCCCTGATATCGGTGAATCGGTGATCGATAACGTTGATTCATGGAATCGCGAACGACGAACGTAATGCACTACAGATTATAATATTTACATAATATATGGCAGGCGTTTTGATTTACGACTATTATAATTATCTTTTCACATGCATTGTAGCAAAAACCGTTTCAGAGCGAAGTTATTTTTTCCACATGTGTGATCTGATCATAGTCATAGGTCGATGGTGGGGGAGTTTCTTGCGCCGCGCCGCTTCTTCAGCTTAAACGACTAGGAAGTGATGAAATATGGCCGATTCGGGGGCTGTTTTTGTATAGGTTCGACGTTCTAAAACTGCTCGCTCAGCCTTATTTGAATAAATAATTTGAGAGTTTGATTTCATAGAATAGGCAAAGAGACATACAAATTGTAACCTGGGAAACATGCTGTTGTTTGAGTATGATGTGATGTTGTAGGTAGACTTCAAGGAGTTCATCCAGGGCGTGTCGCAGTTCAGCGTGAAGGGCGACAAGCTGTCCAAGCTGAGGTTCGCCTTCCGCATCTATGACATGGACAACGATGGCTTCATCTCCAACGGAGAGCTGTTCCAGGTACGTCGCCTCACACCCAACACTCGCCACGCTGCCCCCTCACCCCCAATAGCTATTTGCTTTACTTTTGTAACAAACACAAGCCGTGTGCCCGCCGGGGTATCCCATCGGCAAAACTAATGAACTTCCATACATACTCTCATCCTCTACAATAATTATAAGGTGTATCTATTTATCGATTGTTCCCAACGAGTCATACTGTAACATGTCACAGTGTGACTCCTTGGGGACAATTGTTATTCATACACGAATTATTTTAAGAGGTACACCCATAGCTGGTACAGATGCCTTACAAAAAATATTTAAAATTTAAGTATGTTATTTAAAAAATTAAATAATTTAATGGCACTTGACACGCAATAAATACTAGCTCCTTTTATTTGATAACATCTATTACGCTAATGTCTACGTTGAACGTTGAACCTATTTACTATAATGATCTATCTAAGGGTAGAACGCGAGCGCGCCTTCTCCAGCCGGCCCCCGCGCCTTTTCAGTCCCGCAAAACGTTGCCAGATTGGGGTTATTTTTTTCGCGATTTTAGGGAAAAAATAGATTTATAAGGAAATTTGGGGTTGACTAAGAATGAAATATCCTATGTATCTATTATAAACCCAAACCGTGGAGTAAAACTGAATCGTCTGATGAATTTTCAGCCGAGTTCTATCATATAAAAATGTTGCTGGGGAAATAGCGTTTCCTCACTTACTGAAATTTAGCCACGTCCACGTTGAGATTTCATTTCGCCAATGCGAGTGTGGAAATTAGTCCCGTAGCCAGAAGACTAAGCCCTTCGATAATTCAAAAGTTTTTTATTTTCGCTGAGTGGATAAGTTTAGTGAATACATTGCTATGTACAAAAATGCTAACAGATTTTATTTATTTTTTATTTTTATTAAGTAGGTATTTCCTATTATTTCGTGTTATAACAATATTAGAAAATTTAAATTAAAATACTATACTGGTTCTTTGTAAGTCTAATCTAAAGGATATACACACATCAACACGGTCTAGGTATATTTTTAAAAAAGCGAATTACTATCAATGTGTTAATTATTTATATGACATGTAAAAGATACGTTATTTAATATTCTACCATTTTTTAATAATGGTTAAGGTACTTCGATTAAAATGTCATGATTTTATGGAAAAAAAAATGAAGCATAGACGGAAACCGTATATGAATTAACTTTTAATTTGTGAGTAAAAACTGAAAAAAATAGAAAAATCATTTAATTTGTGTTTATAAACTTGAAGTTAGTAGTCTGAGAAAGCGCCCATGATGTTCATAACACATCGGCAACGATGCTCAGAACAAGGTTGTCAATGTCTTGCTGCGGAATATTGTCCCATGTCCCTCTGAGGTGCGCAAAAAGTTTATCTTCTGTAGCCAGATTTTCAGGAACTTCCTTCAGAGCTCTTCTTTGCAGCATATCCCACGCATGCTCAATGGGATTTAGATCTGGCGATTGAGCAGGCCAGTCTAAGGCCCTAACATTGTGTGTATGTAACCAAGCTGCTACCGTTCTCGCCGTGTGTGCCCGGGCATTGTCGTGCATGAGCAGGAAATCTTGCCCCATTTGTGTTCTGTGGGGCAAGATTACGGGCCCCAGCACCTGTTGGACGTATCGTTCTGCCGTCATATTGCCCCGCACCCAAACGAGATCCGTCCGTCATCCAAGACGAATTCCTGCCCAAACCATAATTGTTCCTCCTTGGTATGGGTGAACTTCCTGAGGGTTCTGAAGACGGCTCCATCGTCCAGGAACTCGCCAAACACGCATCCTTCGTGAATCTGGATGGAAGCCGAACCTGGATTCATCCGTGAACAGCACATTGGAACATTGCTCACGGCCCCAGTCCACGTGGTTCCGAACCCATTCTAATCGTCGTCCACGATTGCCTCTCCGTAAAGGTGGGACCCGGAGTGGTCTACGAGAGCGTAGATTGCTTTCATGCAGTCGCCTTCTTACAGTTTGGTCACTCACAAGCACTTGGTGTTCCACTCGCAGCCTTTGGACCAATTGAGTCGCCGTTGCATTTGGTTGAGCTCGCGCAGTAATTTGCAAAAATCGGTCTTGTCTGGGGGTAGTGATGCGACTTGGCCCCCAGTGCCTCTCCGCTACTTCACCTGTGGCACGATAGCGTGTCCACAATCTTGAAATTACATTTTGGTGGGTCCCTTATGGCCTCAGCAACATTACGCTGAACAGACCCAGCTTCCAGCATTCCCACAGCTCGTAACATCTCCGCCCTCGTCAAATGTTGGCGTTGCATGGCTACAATACCTCAATTTTAACTTTATCTTTCGTTTAAAAATGAAAAAAAAAAACTGTAACTAAACGTAATTCGTATTGTTTTCTAAATTTCGCACAAATGAAAATTCCCTCTTCTACACATCAAGACATTTTTATGCCACCGACACTAAAGAATTTTCAAAAATTTGAATTTGGAATTAGTCTGAGATACTTAAATTACAAACAAATCGGTGTATAAAAGATTCCAATGCGGCCAGTACTTTTCGAGTTATTTAATTGAGTATGAAATATCCCTAGACCGTGTTGATGTGTGTATTAGTGAAAATGCTAACATATAGGTAGGTACTGTGGAACAATAGAAATCTAAAAATGTCCCGTAACTCATTCAATAAAAAAAAATGTTTTTCAAACTGTTTCTTATTACTTATACTTAAAGGGATTAGTTATACCTTACAACAAAAGTTCTAACAACTAAGTAATATGGCTGCACAAGTAATTTTATTTTTACTTTACAAAAAAAAGGTCTATGCATAGAAAAAATAATGAACCCTGTCTCTTAAACTAGGAAGAAAGCTGTATCTTAAGAGACAGTGATCGGCCAAAATTTAAATTTAGTAAAACTAAAACTATTACTGAACTAACTGATTAATTTTAACTATTATTGAATTTAAGTTTATAATTTTGCGCCTACATATTCGTATTAATAAACTCTGCTACCATACAAAAGTTTCAACATATACATGCTATGCCTTTTGTTTAATAAATAAAATACAATTTGGATATTGGGGCGCGGTGTAGGTACGCGGCAATTCGTGCAGCACGCGCCACCGCGGCGCGGTGTAGGTACGCGGCAATTCGTGCAGCACGCGCCACCGCGGCGCGGTGTAGGTACGCGGCAATTCGTGCAGCACGCGCCACCGCGGCGCGGTGTAGGTACGCGGCAATTCGTGCAGCACGCGCCACCGCGGCGCGGTGTAGGTACGCGGCAATTCGTGCAGCACGCGCCACCGCGGCGCGGTGTAGGTACGCGGCAATTCGTGCAGCACGCGCCACCGCGGCGCGGTGTAGGTACGCGGCAATTCGTGCAGCACGCGCCACCGCGGCGCGGTGTAGGTACGCGGCAATTCGTGCAGCACGCGCCACCGCGGCGCGGTGTAGGTACGCGGCAATTCGTGCAGCACGCGCCACCGCGGCGCGGTGTAGGTACGCGGCAATTCGTGCAGCACGCGCCACCGCGGCGCGGTGTAGGTACGCGGCAATTCGTGCAGCACGCGCCACCGCGGCGCGGTGTAGGTACGCGGCAATTCGTGCAGCACGCGCCACCGCGGCGCGGTGTAGGTACGCGGCAATTCGTGCAGCACGCGCCACCGCGGCGCGGTGTAGGTACGCGGCAATTCGTGCAGCACGAACCGCACACTGTTAAGGAAGCTCTGGGTTCTGAGCAGAGCGACTTGTGGCGGCAAGCTATGCAGGAAGAGATTATGCGCTATTCTCGTGAACGGGTGCTGCTTGTGGTGACAGGTCAGCTTGCTGACTATGGTTTTGTTATTGTTATTAGAAATTAATGTTTCTTTATTTTACTTCGAAGTGGCTACAAGTTACAGCTATATACATATAAACATAATGCAGCATTGCATATGTAAGCGGGCACGCCCTTTATGCCAGGAGGCTTTTTATTATGTATTAAGTTCTGTTTGCGTTTTTGTTTTTATTATTTATTTCTGCTTGAGTATAGTTTTAAATATTGGCGTGTGCTAGCTGACATATGGCAAATAATTTTAATATTTTTGTGTTTCGTAATGTTAATTACTTATTACTATATGTATAGAATCCAGTTCTTCTAACTGAACAGACAGCGGTGCTGCTGGGGAGTTTGTTCCGCCACTTCTTCTTCCCAGCTAAAGCACTAGGAAGTGGTGAAGGGCGGGCGTTTTGGGGGGACTGTCTTATGTGATTTTGACGTTCAAAAAGTGCTGAGTCTCAGCCTAATTTGAATAAATAACTTTTTTTTTTTTTTTTGGTTGACTGCTTCAATCAACATGAGGCTTGGGAGTTGGTGGATCGGCCTATGGCCAAAAATGTGGTTCGGAATAAATGGATCTTCAAAATTAAGTGTGACGCCAAGGGGAAGATAGCCCGGTATAAAGCTAGGTTAGTAGCCAAGGGGTTCACCCAAAAGTATGGTGAAGATTATTTTGAAACGTTTTCACCGGTAGTACGGTACAGTTCTATATGACTGTTGTTGGCGATTGCTGTAGAGATGGATCTGGATATAGACCATCTGGACGTACAGACGGCGTTCCTCAACGGTAATTTAGATGAGGAGATATTTATGTTTCAACCGGAGGGGTTCATTTCACCTGGTGGAGAAAATAAAGTCTACAGATTGAAGAAGGCAGTCTACGGACTAAAACAAGCTTCGCGAGCTTGGTATCAGAGGGTGAAGGACGTGCTTCTGTCGACAGGTTTTGTTCAATGCCAACTTGAACAATGTATTTTGTGTACAAACGAAATGGTAAGTCGGTTGTTTACATTGCTTTGTATGTGGACGATTTCGTTGTCTGTTACAATGATACACGCATGGCTGAAGAGCTGAAAGAGAGTTTACGTAAGCCGTTTAAGATTACAGACTTGGGTGCGGTGCGGCATGTTCTCGGGGTCGCGGTAGTGCGTGACAGGATGAAGAAAACTCTTAAGCTTTGTCAGGCGCGGTATGTTGAGCGCTTGCTCGACAGTTTCGGTATGTCGGAATGCAAACCAGTCCAGACTCCTTTGGACCCAAATGTTAAGTTTACTGATACGAGTGTGTTAGGCGAGGGTACTGTTCTGTATAGAGAATTGATAGGTTCTCTTATGTATCTGAGTGTATTTACACGGCCGGACATTACGTATGCAGTTTCGTACTTAAGCCAGTTTAATACGTGTCATACTATGGAACACTGGAGGGCTGCGAAACGTGTATTGAGGTATCTTAAGGGGACTCAAAACGTTAGCCTTGTGTTTAGCAGGTCGGGTCATGTTAAGGTAGAGGGGTTTGTAGATGCGGACTGGGGCGGTGACGTACGTGACCGAAAATCATTTTCGGGGTTTGTTTTCAAGTATTGGGGTAACACCATCTCCTGGGAATGTAGAAAACAAACATGTGTTAGTTTATCAAGTACTGAGGCTGAGTACATTGCTCTTAGCGAGGCTGCTAAGGAGGCAAGTTGTCTTAGGGAGTTGGTGACTGAATTGACTGGTAGTTCTGGGTTGATAATAGATTTGTTCAATGACAATCAGTCTGCTCGGAAACTTGGTGTCAATCCAGTGTTTCATAGGAGGACGAAGCACATAGACATCAGGTACCACTATGTTAGGGAGGCTGTGAATAATGATGTGATTAAGTTGAATTATTTGTCTACTCAGGAAATGTTGGCTGATGTACTAAGTCTTTGTGTGCTCCTAAGCATAAGTTCTGTGTTGTGAACTTGGGCTTAGGTTTTTAGGCCAGTTGAGCCAGCGGTGATGTCTGAGTTCAAACAGCGATTGAGGGGAAGTGTTGAATGTTGACCTTCTTTGTGCAGTCAATGTTTGATTCTTAATTCTCTATTCTATGCTACTGTCGTAGGTTTTTGAATTGAGATTGACTTTTTTCTGTATTCGCCAATGTGATCGCCAAACTGCCAGATCATGATTAAACTAACTGAGAAAAATACAAAAAAAAAAGCAATGACCGACATAGTTCTCACATTCACAATAATTAGAATAATATTATAATAATCTTTGAGAACCATGTAGATTTGTGTCTGAAATGGTCTTTTGAGGAAAGAACCACACAGATTGAGTGGACCGGTCCAGTCAGTGCACGCATTTGTCAGTAACCGTGCAGCTCAATAATAATAATATTTATAATAATTATTATTATTAATAATAATTATTATTTTAAACGCTAAGACCCTCCACAATCGCGAGATATGCAGTCTCAGGGAATATTTCCTAGAAACCGACGTGGGTATGCATCGAGATGTAGTCACGGTGGACAAGGGCCTCACCCCGCTCTCCTTGGCTAAAGAGAACTGGCGCAAACCTGTAGTGCTTGACACTAATGATCGCATGGAGGTATGGCAGAGTAAGGAGCTCCACGGACGCTTTTTCCGGGCCCTACATGGACCGGATGTAGATCTACTAGCGTCGGTTGCCTGGCTGCGTTTCGGTGACATCTTTGGAGAAACCGAAGGTTTTGTCTGTGCAATTATGGACGAAGTTATGATGACGAACAATTACCGGAGATTTATTGTGAAAGACGGCACGGTTGACATCTGTCAGGCATGCCACCGGCCGGGAGAATCAATCAGGCATATCATCTCCGGGTCTTCTCGTCTAGCTAACGGAGAGTACTTGCATAGACACAACCTTGTAGCCAGGATAATCCATCAGCAGCTTGCTCTGAAATACAACCTTGTGGAATCGGAGGTACCGTACTACACGTATGTGCCCGACCCAGTTCTCGAAAATGGTAATATCACACTGTACTGGGATCGATCCATCATCACTGACAGGACTATTGTTGCCAATAAGCCTGATATAGTGGTGGTGGATCGATTGGAGCGACGCGCAATGATTGTTGACATAACCATCCCGCATGATGAGAACCTCGTGAAAGCCGAGAAAGATAAACAAATCAAGTATCTTGACTTGGCTCACGAGGTTGTCGACATTTGGGATGTGGACTCAGCGGTCATTGTGCCGATAGTCGTGACAGCCAATGGACTAATACCCAAGAGCCTCGACCAACACCTAAGGAGGCTCTCGTTAGGCAGCCGGATCAAGGGCTTGATTCAGAAAGCGGTACTTCTGGACACGGCCCGCATTGTTAGGAAGTTTCTCTCTCTGGAGCCCTGACCGCCGGTAGCTTGGACCCTGTTCCCGATACCGGTGGGCTACTATTTTTTATATTTTTAAATGTTTTTGCTATCTTTTTGTTTATAAAAATATTTAAAAATGTAATTGATATGTATGTAAATGAAATAAAGGAAATTATAATTATTTTTATTTATTATTATTATTAATAATAATTATTATTTAAGATTAATATTAATAATTATTATTTAATATTATTAATAATAATTATTTAATATTATTAATAATAATTATTTAATATTATTAATAATAATTATTTAATATTATTAATAATAATTATATCAAAGCAATAAAATAATTGGATTCAGTATTAAGTACCTGTGTAATTGTCCTTTTATTCTCAATTCGAGCAATATCAAATACCTCGGCGTAATAATGGACGATACTCTGTCTTTCAGAAAGCATATTGAAAGTCTAGTTTTAAAAGAGTGCGCAAATTAATATGTCTTTAAAAAATTGCGAACATTTGCCGATTCAAAATTAATCATACAAGTTTATTTAGACCTATGCAATCAATAATTCAATTCTGCATCACTTTATGGGGTGGCGCGCCAAAAACTAACCTGCTTCCTCTTGAAAGAGCTCAGAGAGCAATTTTAAAGGTAGCTAATAGCTAACTTCCATCCCTTTTTCTTTCCCACAGATCTGCTATATAGATCCTGCAACGTGCTAACTGTTCGCCCGCTTTTCATTATGCACTTAGTATTAAAATAGCACACCATGCTTACCTGCACTGCTGACAATACTAACAAGAGACGGAATGATAATGCACATCTAATGTAACCTCAAAACATGTCTTTGTAGAAAGATTTTTTACATTCTTAGGCCCATTTCTGTACAATAGATTAAATAGGAAACTTAGTATCTATAAATTAAATTACTTTAGCTGTAGAAAAAAATACTTAAATATTTACTAACCAACCATCACCTATGCGCCACAGAAGAACTACTTGTTGTCTGCAAATAGAACGACTGACATGCTATTTTACTTTTATTTTCCTAATTTTAATTTACTTTTTACTTTATACTCAATGTTCATTTAATTTATTACATAATGTATTTATGAACTTCCTAGCCTGAAGCACAGGTTCAACCTAGTTCAGGCAAATAAGCTACTGTGCTCTATTTTAACCGTTCAAGGACTTTGGAAAGGAATGGTAAGACAGATATTGGACGGTATTCAGAAAAGGATGTGGGATTATACTTATTAGGTCTTTACCTATTAAGTAAGAAGAATTATTTGTGCATCTTTCCATGAGCATGGAATGACACCACTAGATGCAGAAAAGTTGAGAATGTGACAAATGACAGGAAGAATAACATCCAGCACAGGGCACTTCCTACTGCATTGGAAGTAATCGATAGTATGCTCTTCTTAACATCACACGCGGAGAACTGACCAAAAGCAAATTAAGAATAACTGGGAGTCGGAAGAGAAAAAAGATAATTCAGTGTATTAAATTTTATTGTCCTATTAAAATTGGACGAAGCACTAAAATGATTATTCATTGCGTCAATGTCTATGTCTTTTGGGATTGTCTCTTGTCGGGTTTTACCGACCCCCAATGATCTAAGAAATTTCCAAACTTTGGATGCGTCCCCATTTTGGACAGATGTATGAATGTGGTGGCGATTAGCATTCCTACACACCTTATTGCAGTGATTACGGATTGAGAGGTATCTTTCCCTGTTAGCGTCATTAGCCCTACGCTTAAATTTAGACTATGCCGTAACTTTTTTGTGCATGAGCGTTTTAATCTCATTTGTGAGCCAGGGCGCCGGCAAATGTCTAACCTTAACTGCTCGAACAGGTGCGTGATGATCGTAAAACTCGATAAGTTTAGCAGTAAAAATATTAACTGTCTCATCGACTGATGCAAAGGCAAATAGATCAGACCAATCTATATTGTTGGCATCCATGCAAAGATTGTCAACGTTCATTTCACCAAAATTGCGTTGCAAGAGAATCATAGCTTTAGCCTTAGACAGATAAATCAGGTCATGATAGGAAAAGGCATCAGCTGAACATTTGCCATGCTTAGCGACGTGATCAAGGGAAGAGACAAAAATCAAGCCAAGAAGTGAAGGAGTAGACTTAGGAAAATTGTGAGTGGCACTCGGTGGAAGATTGGAAAGATTACTAGACGCCAAAATATTAGTCAGAGAAGAAGAGCGATGGTCTTTTTTCAGAAGACAAGTATTAAAGTCACCCATGATTATACTATGACTGTAAGAGGGGACCAGCATTACTAAAATATTTTCAAAGGATGAAAAGAAATTAACGCGTACATAGGGACAGTAATAGACGCCAAGAAGTAATTTTGAATGGTATAGTTCGAGTTCAAGGAAGAGATGTTCACCAGCATTAGATGGCGGTGGCTGTGCTGACACTTTGACAACTGAGTAGGGAATATGCGTGCGTAGATATATGGCAAAACCACCACCAGTACCAACCGACCGGTCGTTTCTTATAAGCTGAAAGCCGGGAAGAGAATAACTTGTTGAAGGGAGACAAGGTTTAAGCCATGACTCGGAAATAAGAATAGCATGTACGTTCTTACAGTCAAAGCTTGCGAGCATATCGTGGAAATGAGCCGGAATGCTCTGAGCGTTAATATGTATAACGTTAAAATTCTTAGGAACATCAGAAAACAGCACCGCAAGACTGTCAGCAAGAGAAGGAGTATCCACGAAACTGTCGTCGTCGCTTGTTATAGAGACAAAACTACTTTTATAACTACTTATATATCGATAGACATAAATATTTAAAATAAATTAAATATAATATTACTTATATAAATAAATATTATATTATTTTTGTAATGAACGAGATTGCAACTTTGGTATATTCTATCAAAGTTACATTTTGCGTGACTGGATACCTAATGGTTCTACCATTGCAATAATTTCAGACTTGTTTAGGCTAAACAACTTTTCAACATGACATACTATAATATATTATGTATGAAGTTTGACGTAAGAAAGAGATATTAGACTCGCGTTGAACAATGTCCATGTTTGTATTCTGATGCCCTCATTGTTTGGCAATGGAGCAGTTTTGGTGTTTACATATCTTATTATAATGTTGGTTATCATAATTTTTGCTACTATTTTAAATTTATTTTATTTTTTTAATTAGCCCCACTAGGAATTTCTCATGTATTGTGAGTGCGCTTACATTCACACTTACACTCACATACATAAATTACTCACTGTAGGCCCAGATCATATATTATTTTGTTAGAGCCGCCTTCGAGTCTCCGATGATTACTGTGGCTCCAGATTATGTCGCCCCTCATACACAATAAGGTTGTTTCTTGTCTTTCTAACATTATTAAAAAACCGACAGATAGGGATGGTGTGGTTCAGCTAAAGTTAAGGTACTCTAACAGCCGCCTTCTGTAACTGCAGGTGCTGAAGATGATGGTGGGCAACAACCTGAAGGACACGCAGCTGCAGCAGATCGTGGACAAGACCATCCTGTTCGCCGACAAGGACGAGGACGGCAAGATCTCCTTCGAGGAGTTCTGCAACGTGGTGGGCAACACCGATATTCACAAGAAGATGGTGGTGGACGTGTAGGCACCGTGACGTCACCGCTTGCGGGTCCACAACCCCCCCCCCCCCCCCCCCTCCCCGCGCTCCGCTCTAGCTAGAACACTATTCAAATTGCGAGTCGGTCGCCCCCCCCCCCCCCCCCCCCCCCCGCTCGTTGTCAGCATCGCATCGCACCTAATAAACTGTCGCTGCGTTGAACGTACGTAAGACACACGCGCCCGCGGCGACACATGTTTATGAGAAGTGATGCGATAGCGGACGTAGCTTTATCGTGCCATCAAGGAAATGTACTGTCTGTATTTTAAGATCGACACGAGCCCTATAAACTATGCCTTGTATTCTTATAAAGACTGGTATGAGCGGTAATGATAATCAACTCTTGTCACTGCGTATCCGGCCCGTCTACGCGAGCCACGCGACCGCTGCGATGTAATGCTTCTTATTAGCACAAGTTGCACAACGTTTGTGTCGCGTCGTGAAGATAGCTGCGACTAGCCAAGTCTCTCACATAGCTGGACTATGTAAAGGCAATCGCTTTAATTAATTAAAGAGGCTGCGCTAAGTTAGCTCAAATTTTCTTAAGTTTTTTTTTAATTTGCAGTACAGTAGTAGTAGGTTATATATGTTGATCAAAATACGATTCGCGACCATAACAAATGTGTAGTTACAGAATCTAAAATCATTAATACAAATATCAGTTAGAATACACCAAAAATGTCACGAATCATGAAATAGTCGTACAAGAGGGTAATTAGAACTTAGAATTACCTGAACTGTGCTGACCTGCAAATTGCAGAAAACGTAAGAAAATTTGAATGTGGCGAGCTACCATGGCGCTTGCATCTTAACTGGGAAGTCAACTCGCTAGTTTTGTTTGTAACGTCGACATATTTCCTTGCTATTAACACATAGACAGTGTGGAGACGACAATAAAATGAAACACTGGCAACACATAGAGTGATTTTGAAACTATCAAATTAATTCTAACATTTAAAATAGAAAAAGTTTTGTTTTCGAACAAACTAAATATTGGTGTTGGGCCGACTATAGGTTTTGTCGATCAGCCGACTGGTAGTGACTAAACCATTGGATATATTTGATTTAATTTTCGGATGTTTAAATTGTTGTATTGTTTTCTCCAACTTGTATATCGAGTAACTATCGCAGGTCGCGGTTATATCGTTACCGGTGTTTGGTTCGCGAGCTAATTGTAGCGGGCGACAAGTCACCCCGGCTCGGCTGGAGGAATGTGCGTCAGGTCGGAGTCAGTCGCACGCCGGACGTTGTCGCTCGGAACCGCGCGAATATTCTCAACTCCGAATACTAACACTACACATTAGTATTCGTGGTTTTCTTGTAAAAACTCGAAAGTCCGCAGCCGCTAGCCACTGTGTCACCGTGACAGTGTGACAGCACGACAGTGTGACAGTGCGACAGTGTGACAGTGTGACAGTGCGACAGTGTGACAGTGTGACAGTGCAACAGTGCGACAGTGTGACAGGTCGCGGGTGGGGCTTCGGCGGCGCGACCGACGCGCGCTAGATCTATCGTAATACATTAAAAAAAATCTATTTAACTTTAAGATATACATACATTATATTAAAGTTATACATCATTAGACGATCTTTATCGTAGTCGAATCGGACGTAGATTTTTTATTGTAGTTTTTTGTTGCTGTAACATTAGTTTATTTTGTTATTTAGTATTTTATTTGGACGGAGTTTGCGAGTCCATCACACGGTAGTTTGGGTAGAGGATTCTCAGGCAGTCGTTTCTGGCGTGTGTTGTAAGCTGAACTGGCATATCAAGTAGCTTCGAGTAGTACCAGTGAAGGTGACCCTACAGGTCGTGACGTCACACGCCGCACTCACCGGCAGTGAGACCGACCAAACAGTCGCCTACGATCAGGGTTGCCAACTTTTTTATATCAAATATAGTATTTTCGAATCCATTGAAGTCCGTCTGTAAAATATATTAATTGCGAAAAAAATAGAATAAATAGTAGGTATGTTTCAGGTTTTTTTTTAAGTCTCATAACTATTATCTATCTCTAAAAAATATGATTACAAAATACCATTTCACCTTTACGAGATTAATACTGGCCCTATTGCGTTAATCTCGCCATATTGTATTCAGCGCTGAAAATAAGTGCTCAGTAAAAGCTGAAGTTGCTGGTATAAAATGAGAAATTATACTATTTTCAAAATAACTGGACAAGTGTTGCTCAGTGATTCTGACTTTAAGAAAAGTCAGAATCACTGAGCAACACTTGTCCATTTTTGAGCAGTAGATTTAGCAACACATTTTTGGTCAGAAAGAGCAATAGCCAGAATTTTGTTAAACTGATTTATTTCTGAATACGAATTTCAAAAGCAGATTACGGCTGTTTCGTTTCTTTTCATCATTCATTTTAATAAAATGATATTTAAATTTTCATTGACAATGTAGTAGTTTCGCCTACCATAGTTTTTTTTTTTAAATATCGTGTTTACGATATAGTAGGGTTGGCAACCCTACCTAAAACTGCCTGCGCCATCAGCCGTAGCATGATACAGAAGTCATTCTAATTCAGGCTTCCTTGGTGACTATCAATATGATTTTCTAAACCCAGTATTCTTCATAATTGTGTAATCTGACGTATCACTTGGTCGACAGTCGTTGCTCTGTCCAGCTCCGGTACAACGTATGTGCCGATACACACAACTGTGTGTTGTGATGAACGAGAGTGACGCGTGACGTCATGCGACATGTCGCGCACTCGCGCCCGAGCGCAGCACAGAGAGATGTTTTAACGTTAACATTTAATCATCTACTATGTTTTTATTAATGTTGGAGCCATACTATTTAGGCCTCTTGTCCACTGACACTTGTGTTAGCTTACTGTTATAATCCAATCATTATGTTTATGTGGGTATGAGCACAAGAAGCTTTTAGGTTTCTATGGCAGATAAAGAGTAAAAAGGAAATAGTGAGAGCGCTATTTAGGCGTGGACGGCGACGTTCTAAAAGAAAGAGATGTTTTTTGACAGCTGTGTCAGTGGACGCGAAGCTCACGTCATCGTCGTAGACTTCTTATAAAAATATAGTGTGTCCGAACATGGACTAGCGATATTCTAAATACTTAAATATAAAAAAAGTATAAAACTATTTTAAAGTACAATAAATTACACTCTAAGAGTGTACGCTAGTCCGTGTTCGGACACACTGTATATACACTGATCTTATCGCCTTATCCGAATTTTATAAAATTACAAGTTTTAATGATATTAGCGGTTTAGACGTATCTGTATCACTTGAGTACAATGTAAGAAAGGAGGGCAATGAACTTGCAGTAGTACCCCCCCCCCCCCCCTCCCCCTCCCCCAGGTCCTCGCCGCCCTCCAGTGACGCCGTGTGCCGCAGTACGTTCATCTGTGCCAGTGTTCTCAGTACCAGCTTAGCTTGGTCCCACTAACAGTGAATGTACAAATATTTATGTATTCGAGTAACTTTATTGTGTTAATATATACCGGTTTTTTGTAATATATTGTATGTAGGAAAGTTTGTTCGTTAATCCGTTCGCGACTGTCTGTTCAGTCGTCATTATTTATATAGTTATCTATCATGAAGATTTAAGCAATTATTTAGCATAGTTACTTCTTATAGTCGTGTGTTGTTTATAATTAGATAATTTGATCGTTTTACATGTTACCGAGTCGTCGGCGGTACCTCACTATACTTTAGTAGCAGTGAACGCACGTGAATCTTAATATCTAGTCACAGCTGTTGTGCATTATATACAGATGATATGATTACCTACTCGTTAGTGAGCGACAGCGCTCGCAGGCGCGCGGCTATCGGCATGCGTGATGCCTCGTTCATAGTGGTTATGTTATGAGATTCTACGGACAAGTGCATTAGTATCGTTCACAGCCTTAACAACTTGAATGTTACATATTATTCCGATTCTAAGGCCCCATTCACATAGGAACGCGCGGGCGCGGCGGCGGGTGCGGGCGCGGTGACTTGGCGAGTTCGTGTTCACATTGGCCGCCAGGCGTTTGCGCGAGTGTGACGAAACTTACCTGACGTCGCGAGTGAATCGCGCGGTCCGCCGCTAGTTCGACGTGAACACACACAAACATCTCACGCGTTTGATATTGCCGCGAGCGGCGCGCGCGCGCCAGTCGCTAGCTTGCCCGCTACGTGCGTTTCGTATGTGAACACTTGGATATTACGCCATATGTTTGATAAATCGCGACCGCGCCCGCCACCGCGCCCGCGAGTCAACGTGAATGAGCACTAAAGCCCCTCAACGGGCGCCACAGTGGGCTGCACTCGGGGCAGTCGCGGTCTGGACACGTTCGCGGCCAATTCTTAATAGAACTAATGCTATACGTATATATTTAACGTAACCGACCGTGACGCAAAAAACGCGTTACGAAAATTGGCTGAAATTTTGATCAACTCATTGAAAGGTACATTGAACCTAAGAACAGTATGCACCTGCCTGTCGCCTCGTAACGCCGCTCTCGGCACTGCGACTACCCTATCACAAAACTAAACGCTATAACTAAAATGATGGATCGTAGCAGTAACACTAAATGTTGATGTTGTGTCGTCTGCTCACCTCCAGCAGTAGGTAGCGTGTCTTAATTAAGTCTACTCTATATGAAACTGAACATAAGTTTTATTAAATTTTCAAATTTCAATGATGATATAATTGTTTTCTTTCTTTTCCCCGATCTAACCCTTCACACAAATAAAAAAACTACAGGAGCCTGTATGTATGGTGATGATAGTATGTGTCGTAATATTGTTAGTAGTTTAGTAGGCTACGAGAAACAAACTGTCGTACATCTGTATGTATGATAAACAAACTGTCGTACATCTGTATGTATGATAAACAAACTGTCGTACATCTGTATGTATGATAAACAAACTGTCGTACATCTGTATGTATGATAAACAAACTGTCGTACATCTGTATGTATGATAAACAAACTGTCGTACATCTGTATGTATGATAAACAAACTGTCGTACATTTGTATGTATGATAAACAAACTGTCGTACATTTGTATGTATGATAAACAAACTGTCGTACATCTGCAAGTATGATAAACAAACTGTTGTATAACAAAGGTTGTATGATAAACTTAACAGCATTTGGTTACTTAATTGATTATTTAATTTGATTTACTTTCAAATTGTGATAATCATGCTAGTTATTTTATCATGAGTATCAATCAAACTGTAATGAACAGAATATAGTGATATGCTTATCTTAAATCTGGCACAAAACACCATCTTCACTGTTTGAATCCTATATACTCACTTGTGTGGATTAAAATCATAAAAGTAATGTGAGTATATTCTTTAAAAAAAAAAATGTTATCATGAACATGACCACTTTGGTTACCAGCATTACTAGTTGTGTAGAACTTGTAACACATAAAAAAGAAAATATAGGTACCTAATGAGTGTGTTAATAATCAATTTATTACTGCCTACAATAACATACTTATACATATAACTACCATACCTACACTACACAAATCTTGTTGCTATAGCTAATAACTTGGTGTAGTCAGCTCCCTTGGAGTGTGTCCTCTCTTTCAGTATGGTCCGCAGTATGGTGGGGATGGGCACATGGATGCGGTTGCCGAGCGGAGTTCCATTATCATCTATTAGCACTACATTGTTGCTGTCAAACTTGGGCACCTTGACACTTTGTTTCTGTTTCATACCTACTAAGATACCTTTCTTCTTTTGACCCTTTATAGCTACTAGTACTCTGTCACCTATATAGCCGACATCTGAAATACATAATGACAACAGTTAATTTTATTGGGTATTTTCTTGCCTTTTCTATGGACTATTCATATATTTATTAAAAAAAAATTGGGTGGTAAACAAGCTGGCAGTCTACGTGATGGTAAGTAGTATCACTACCATGTATGGATATACCATTACACAGGCATTGTGTGTAGTTGCAACCTTGTCTCTGTAAATAAAGTTTTTGAAACTAGAATTGTTATAGGTTGCTAGAGAAATCTTAAGATTACGTACGCTTCTTGTTATAAACGCAGATAACTTTAGGGGGTTTGCCTTCAGCCATGGCTCGCTTGCCGATCTCTGAGTTATCAACCACTCTCAGGCGACTCAGTAGGCGCACTTCATTCATACAGCTGGTAGTGTGGAGCCCGCGCGATAACTGTGCTGGGTTCAGCTTGGTAACCAAGGATTTAAACATTTTCTTTCAAATCAGATTGCAAAAAATAGTAGTTTTCAAAATTAGGTTATTATTTTGACATGCAGTGATAACTGACAGTGACTTTTAGAATTTTCAATTTACGCTGCATTCCGAATTAGACCATGATCGCTCACAGCGATCACATCGATATTTTGCGTTCCGTTTTAGATATCATGATTATGACCGCTAAGAACTGCCATAAATTCGGGAAGCTCGTGAGCGCGCTCACAGTGTGGTCGCTTAACGTCAACCTCAAACTTTGCACAAAAAAGACCGATTTGATATTCTTCTGCAAATGAAAGTTCAACGCATTGGCACTTAATAGTTTGTTGGTTGACTCTATCGACTCTGATAACTCAGATTTTGAGTTTGAGGATGACGATTCGTCCAGGGATGAAACGGATGACCAATGATGACGAAGTGTGTTAGGAGGACTGTACCTTCAGTCTCCATAGCAACTGTTTTTCGTTATTTTGGTTCTTGTCATTCTATTGTAAAATAAAACATTCGTCACAAGTTCCAACAGTATTTATTTTACTTTAATATGGTAGCAGAGCAAAAATAAAGCTATAAATACGTTGATCACGATGGCGTCGGGCTCAAGTACTAAAATTGAGACTTTGAATAAAGAAAATTTCGATACATGGCGAATTCAAGCAAGGGCCGTACCTACTCATCAAAAATAAATTATGGAGTGTTGTTGAGAAGCCGCTGGATTTTGAGAAAGCTGATGAAGAGAAGAAAGAGAAGGATCTTTTGGCTCAATCTGAATTAGTACTTGTGATTTCACCTTCAGAATTAAAGCAAATAAAAAACTGCAAAACAGCTTATGAGATTTGGACTATGCTTGATTCCATATATGCTAGCAAGGGGCCGGCTAGAAAGGCTTCACTTTTGAAGAAGTTAATATTGTCCAAAATGGAACATGGCAATATTCGAGAGCATTTAAATAAGTTCATGGATGTGGTAGACAAATTGCAGGATATGGACATTCATATTCATGAGGATTTGCTCGCTGTTATGATGTTATACAGCTTACCACCTGACTACGAAAATTTTCGTGTAGCTATAGAATCCAGAGACGCGTTACCGAAACCTGAAGAACTTAAGGTAAAAATTTTAGAAGAATCTGAAGCCAGACAAATTAATAATGGTTCTAACAACAAAACTAAAGATGAACATGAAGAAGAGTCGAATTTCGTAAAAATATGTAAGTTTTGCAAGAAGAAAGGACATGTTATCAATGAATGCAGAAAGCTGGAGAATAAGAAGAAGAAAGAAACAAACGAAGAAGTTCCTAAAACTTCCCACGGTGTATGTATGCATTCCAAAAGTAAGAGTTCAGATTATGAAAATAATACATGGATTCTTGATAGCGGTTGTACATCGCACATGTCTCATAACAGAAACTATTTCGAAAATCTCGACAAATCTAACTTCCAACTGCTAAAACTAGCTTCCCAAGATGCGACAGCTGATATTGCTGGTAAAGGCCAAGTCAATATAATGCTAGATGTCAAAGTTGGAGGCAAAACTAAAATTCAAGAGGTGTTTTTGAAAAATACTCTTTATGTGCCAACCCTATCCTCGAATTTACTATCCATTGGAAAAGCCACAGAATCTGGATAGACTGTCTTATTCACAAATAAAAAGGCCACAATTACACATCCTGAAGAAGGTACCTATTATACTCGATGCGCCAAAAGGCAAAGATGGGCTATACTACTTACATCCTGCATCGTGTACTACATACAACAAAAAAAAAGATAAATGTAACTTGGCAGAAGACACGAAAATTCATAAATGGCATAAATGCTTAGGTCACGTGAATGAAGGTGATATGAAGTTGGCATTGAAGAATGAGACACTTATCGGTTTAGATTTCAAGCCAGATGAGAAACTTGGAGATTGTGAAATATGCATTCAAGCAAAGATTAAAAGACTGCCTAGTAAACCCAGTGACACACTACGCACGACAAAACAACTCGAGATAGTGCACAGCGACGTCTGTGGTCCAATGACTCAAACCCTCGGTGGAGAGAAATACTTCATAACCTTCATAGATGAATATACTAGATACAGCCGAGTCTATTGTATAAAACAAAAAAGTGATGTATTGGACAAATTCAAACTTTACAAGGCAGAAATGGAAAATTTCACTGGTGACAAAATTATCAGTCTCCAGTCTGACAATGGTTTGGAATACTGCAATCAAAATTTTGACAACTATCTGAAAGAGCATGGTATTACAAGACGATTAACAGCACCATATACATCACACCAGAATGGTGTTGCAGAACGCAAAAATCGTACTCTACTGGAAAAGGCTAGGAGCATGATGATCGAATCAAAAGCACCTCAAAGCCTTTGGGGAGAAGCTATTCAAACTGCAAACTACCTTTCCAATCGGAGTGTCAACAAAACTATTTTGACACATTTTGGTACTGTTACTACACCTTATGAGAAATGGGTACAAAGAAAGCCTCGCATCTTCCATCTGCGTCAGTTTGGAATAAAAGCCTTCATACTTTTGAAAGATGGCAAAAAACGTGATAAATTCAAATCGAAAGCTATACCTGGGATGTTTGCAGGCTATTCAGATACTTCCAAAGCTTATAGAATTTGGGTTCCTTCAAAACATAAAATCATGATTGCCAAAGATGTTCGATTCACTAACAAACTTTACTACACCCAAACACAAAATTCAATCTCGGAAATTACAAAATCTTTGAAGGATAACTATAAACATTACGCCGAAATAAACTTCTTTGACGATGATGATGATGTTGAAAGTGAGTATGAGTCAGTGCAAGAAAATGATGAACAAGAATCAGTACAAGGTAATGCTGATGAACAAATACCTATCCCAGATACAGACGTTAATGACACGATTATCGAGATAAATCCAACTGATGAAGTCACTACCAATGAAACTTCTCCGGTACAACGAGTACGTCGTGATCGCAGCCTTCTCAGAAAACCACAAAGGTTTGACGAATTTGTCCTCGCTGCTACTGAAGAGTTTAACAGCTATAGAGAACCTGCAACCTATCGCGAAGCTCTAGAAAGCACAGACAAAGAGAAGTGGTTAGGAGCGATGCTGAGTGAAATATATTCCCTTAATGAGAACCAAACATGGGATCTTGTTCCTTTACCAAATAACAGAAAAGCACTGCCTTGCAAGTGGGTATTTAAAGATAAGACCAATCCAGACGGTAGTGTCGAACGACATAAAGCAAGATTGGTAGTAATGGGATTCTCACAGAAACTAGGGGTTGACTATGACAAGACATTCAGCCCCGTAGTGCGCCTTACTACAGTCCGTGCCCTATTAGCAGTAGCTATAAAAGAGAAATTATCTCTCTGTCAGTTCGATGTGTCGACAGCATTTCTTAACGGTAACGTAGAAGAAGAAATCTACATGAAACAGCCCGATGGTTATAGTGATGGAACAAACAGAGTGTGCCGCCTGAAGAGGAGCTTATATGGCCTCAAGCAGGCTCCAAGATGTTGGAACACCAGTATACATGAATCTCTTGTTAGCTCCAACTTCACACAGAGTACTTCTGATCCATGCCTTTATATTCGACAGAATGGAAAATCTAAGGTGTTGATTGCGCTTTAGGTTGATGACGGGTTAGTTGCATCAACTACAGAGGATGATGGAAAGAAATTCACAAAGGAACTACAAAATCGAAAGATCTGAGGGGCAATTCCCGTATTTTTAAGACCGTTCGCATTCTAATCTCAGTCTCAATCTGTCAAAATTACTATCAATTTACATACATTTTTGACAGGTTTTTGACATTGATTGTCGCTGAGATGAGATTGCGACTTGAATTTGAACGTTTTTAAGTACGAGAATTGGCCTACTGATAATGGTAACATAACATTAAGTCAAAAAGCTTATACAAAGAAAGTACTAGAAAAGTACTATCGACTACCATTTACCGGGTAATGTCTTTCATTGACTTGAATGTGCCCTGGCGGCTGATAGATGTCATGCTCACTCAAATGTCTCGCTGACGGTGGCGCGTGTGTTGGATCATTTAGCTCCCTTCAAAATGGTTGAGCTGAATGGTGCTGATCCATGCGTCATGTTCGTGAACGGGCGCTGTCAGTTGGGACTGGTCATCTCTTAGCCACCAAGGCTTATTTTAATTATTTTATTATGGATTGTTTTGTTTAAATTTATATTTACTGTACACTGGACACTCAACGTGTACGTCTTATTTACATCGTTCTCACATATAATTATACCTATATTCAACATTAATGATGTAACTAATATTTATGTAACAATATAATTTAAAAGAGTGTCCATGGAGTTTCTTGCCCGTTCTTCTCCATAGGTACCTACTACGCTTTGGAATGGGCAACTAGCTTCATATTTCTGACTGACCCACTTGACAATTCAAAAGTGCCTGTAAATGGTTTAATTGAAATAAATGCTTTGAGTTTGAGTTTGAGTTTGAGAAAGTACAAGATGTCTGAGTGCAAGCCAGTCAAGACACCAATAATTACAAAAGAGACAGCTAAAATGGAGAATTCATCAAATGAAAAAGAAAATAATTTAATCTTCCCTTTTAGACAGGCTGTGGGTTCTAGCAGTAAAAAGAATACTACGCTACCTGAAAGGTACAATTAATAAAAGTCTAGTATTCGGTTCGTCAAATAATGCCAATAATAAATTAATCTGCTACAGCGATGCGGATTTTTCAGCAGCGCACTCAACGTCCGGCATCCTTTGTTTGTATTATGGACCAATCAGCTGGCGGAGTAATAAACAAAAGACGATAGCTTTATCATCGGCGGAGGCGGAGCTAGTGGCAGCTTCGGAGACAGCACGGGAAATGATTTGGCTAAAACAGATGTTGGAGGAAATCACGAAAACTGAAAAGCCACCACTTCTTTACATTGACAATGAGTCAACAATAAAGCTAGCGTACAATCCGCCGTACGAGCAACATAGTCGGACCAAGCACATACAACGGAGGTATCTCTATGTCAGAGAGTGTGTAGCAGCTGGCATGCTTGAGGTCAAGCAAGTTACAACTGAGGACCAACTGGCCGATTGTTTCACAAAGCCCTTATATGCACCCAGGCTGGAAAAGCTAACTAAAGCTCTTGGCCTCAGTTCATAAAAGTGGAGTGGATGTTAGGAGGACTGTACCTTCAGTCTCCATAGCAACTGTTTTTCGTTATTTTGGTTCTTGTCATTCTATTGTAAAATAAAACATTCGTCACAAGTTCCAACAGTATTTATTTTACTTTAAAAAAGTGCATAGCCTATTTACACGCTCCCGGCAAAGATTTACCCCGAAGAAAAATACCATGTTCATATTAATTTATTTATTGTTTGTCACAGGTGAAAAGACAGTTCTTACACTTAGCATTATTGTATCACTGTAAAATACCCATGGGTGTACAATATTTATATGTATGTCAATATTATTGGCTATGTTAAATATAATTAATAAAAATACAATTACACTCGTAGTTGTTACCAATAATTACAAATAACCTAGATGCAACAATAATTAAACATAATGTGCACGAGTTTAAAACTCATTTCAGGTATTCTATTACGTCATGGTTTTTACAGCACAATTTCGAAAATGCCGCTTTAGTTTAAAGATATTATTATGATGAGACTCGAAACAAAACGCTCAACTATGATTTTTGACAGCGCTCACGGTGATATTTAATTATTCAAATCTTACCATTAATAATTTAGGGCATGGTCGGCGTTATCGCAAGATGGCGCATGTCATGACGTCATATATGACGAGTCAAGGAAAATCATTCTCGCGCTCACGCTAATTCGGTACGGGTGTTAGCGTGCTCAAGTCGATGACAGTGCAACTCGGAACGCTCCCTTAGATAGAGCTGACATTTAGGCAGCGTTCCGAGTTGCGCTGTAATCGATTTGAGCGTGTTAAAGGGCGCGGGCGCGCGCTGGGCGCCGGGCGCGCGGGCGCGCGGGCTCCCGGGCGGGCGGGGCGTACCGAATTAGCGTGAGCGCGATTGCGTGATAGCGTGAGCGCATTTGTAATTCTTGGTGTAATTGTAGTTTTATTAATTATTTTTAACATAGCCAATAATATTGACATACATTATATTGTAAACCCCATGGGTATGTTTTAAAGTGATACAATAATGCGAACTGTAAGAACTGTCTTTTCACCTGTGACAAACAATAAATAAATGAATATGAACATGGTATTTTACTTCGGGGTAAATATTTGCCGGGAGCATGTAAATACGCTAATATAAGCACTTCGATATCCGTTTAATCTCTGGACGAATTGTCGTTCTCAAACTTAAAATCTGAGTTATCAGAGTCGATAGAGTAATCCAACAAAATATAAGTGCCAATGCGTTGAACTTCCATTTGCAGAAGAATATCCAATCGGTCTTTGTGCAAGGTTTGAGGTTGACGTTGAGCGACCACTGTGAGCGCGTTCACGAGCGTTCCGAATTGATGATAGTTCTAAACTGTCATAATCATAACGTGAAACATCGATGTGATCGCTGTGAGCGATCATGGTCTAATTCGGAATGCAGCCTTAAATACTATTGTACTTCGAAAAGAAAATGGAAACTTAAGTTCAAAAATTTAATTCAAATTCAAATTTATTTATTTGTACACCGTATAATGTACACACGATGTTATAAAAATAGAAAAATATTGAGTCACTATGTGCTGCCTTGCAAGGCGTACAAATATTACTACACAGTTGGTAATAGGTATACAGGTATTATTAGCCTATTATAATTTTATATAATGCTAAGTTACTGTCTTTCATCTTTAGTAATAAAATAAACATAAACAAAGTATGTAGTAGCAAAAAAGTTAAGGTAACAAAAATTATTAATTAAACTTAATAGCTAAAGTAAGTACGTAGATAATAAATAAATTTGAGAAACTTATTACGGATTTTTTTATTTCATCTAGGTACTTAAATATTAATTTATAAGTAGGTAGTGTACTATGCTTTCTGTATCAGAAACCTATGGAGTGAATTTTTGAAAGTATGTAGTAGTTTTGTAAGTCTTTTGAAGCTGTTATCGATTTGGGTAGTTTGTTAAATATTTTTGGAGCCATTCCTAGGAAACTTTTTGAGAATAGGGCGGTTTGATGGGTTTTTGACTTAACCAACCTGGATGGCGTTTAGTGGATAGGGTTTCAAATTGGTTATGGTTATTTTTGATAAACGTGGCAATTTCATAAATATATAGGGACGGAAGTGTTAATAATTTTAAATGAATAAAAAAAGGTTTGCAACTGTCAGTGTTTTGGATCATGCATAGGACTTTTTTTGGGCTTTTGTGTTGTTTATTTTAGCAATCTTATTAACTTCATACTTAATATTTGTATCTACTAATAGAGTTTGTTCGTTGGTTAAAATTCATGATGTGGGTTTTTCCAAAATTAATTTTTAGGTTGATAACGGTTAGCCATTGAATAATTAAGCTTAAACTATTATTTATTTCATTTTCATAACTTTCTAAGTTTTTTCATATAAATATTGTAGTACAATTACACCACTGACCTCTATTAAAATAGAGGTCAGTGAATTACACAAACGATAAAAATGTAAACGCTGGAAGAAATCTTTATACTAAACTAGCTTTTGTATGCGGCTGCCCGCTTAACATTTTCGACAAAAGATAGAATCTTAGAACTCGATCAGAGTGCTACCTATCGGGTCCAATTGTGAATCTAAACCATCCAGTGGACCACACTCAATCAAACACAAAAAAACAAAAATTCAGTTCAGCCGGAGAGGTTCAGTGACACATCAAAAGGGTCTAGGGATGTCTAGGAAGAAATGATCAGAGCCGTGGGAATATTGGAAACTGATTCTCGGCAACGTGCTGTGGCAATCTCTCTGGGCACTACACAGAGTGTAATAGGTCGACTTTGGACACGTTACCGCATCACTGGCAGCATGGCAGAGCAACATGGAGGACGAGCTCGCATCACCACACGCAGACAAGATCGTTGCATACAAATTACTGCTCAACGAAATCGTACAAGGAGTTACAAAGCGATTAAACCATAAGAAATCGCTGTCATGAATTCAATGTAGGTACGATCCCGAAGGCTGCTAGATAGTGTACCACCTATTTAGCCCCGCAATGGCAAGCCCGTTTACATGGGCTCGTGAACACAGAAATTGTAGGATACCTAGGTACACGTTATTGCAGAATCCCTGGTCTCCAAAAACGTTTAAAATCATGACAGGAATACAGTCCATGCGTACACTGGTGGAACAATCATGATATGGGCGGGTATTTGGATCGGCGGAGGAACCAAACTGATTTGAATCAGAGGCAATCTCAATGCACAGCGTTACGCTGAAACGATTGTATCAAATGTTGTCAATTCAAAAACTTTTTATACCTAAATCTTTTTATCACATTTTACTGTCAGGATTAATTAAGGCGAAAAATTCAGCATAAGCATAAATCGTGGAAAAGTCTTTATTAATGCAAAGGCAGAGAGTACTTCATCGAACTACTAATACGAAGACAATTTATTTAATCAATTATATCTACCTACTTAAACATTTTTATTTTATTTTAAGAGGGCAATAAAACTAATTCCAACACTTTTGATGGGCGTATAGGTATACAGGTTGACTTGTATTTTGATGTAGGTATTCTTTCCAGATCGCGATGGTGTGACCCGTTTGCAACAATTTAAGCACCCCCATAAAGCCTAGGCGAAAATTCACGGAGTTTGAGAAAACCCAATTTTCGTACCACTTGCTCAAAAAAGTGACATTCTATGCCACAAAAAGCGAACATAACAATAGTCATTTTTAATCTGTTAAAAACAGGGAAAGAAAATTGTACTGAATTTCATTCATCCTCTAGGGGGAGAATGTGATTTAAATTTGGAATACTTACCGAAATTCATACTGAAAGTTACATCTGTGTTTACACCATTGAGTTTGTATATAAAGCATTATACATCTTTTTGAAAAAGGAATACGCATTTATTATGCAGTTATGATTATTAAATAAAATTACGAAAACCGACGAGGCCGTATGAGCTTGATGCCTTTGCTTTTCCGACAAAAAAGTATTAGTCTAGGAATTTGCCGCGTTTAAGTTAATGTTCTAAAAATACGTTTAATTGTCATTATTTTTAATAAATGCTTATCTCATATTATTATTGTGTTAATTTTTTCGCAAATGGTACGAAAAGTAGAGTATTTTCCTCGGTGATAAAGCTGTCTTAGTCTTGGGTGAACTTAAATCCCTCGCTACACTCAGGACTCGTATTAAATCCCTCGCTTCGCTCGTGATTTAAGTTTTTACCACCCTCGCTACGCTCGGGAATAAACCTCGAGTCCTTCATTACGCTCGCGATTTAAATCGTCACCCGCGACAGAAGACACTGCTTTATCCCCTTGGTTAATAATCTACTATTTCATGTATTTTTGAAAAAAATCCTGCATTCGTCACCTAATAATAATTATCACTTTTCTCTAAACTCTCAAATTGAATGGCCTTCATTGCTATTCCATTAGGTACCTAATACCTACTATAACACACCTTTCGATGTATCCAAATTTTCTAAAACATGAAACTGTTAAACGTCGTCGATCGGAAAGACAGAAGAATCGAATAAATTAAAATCATTAGGTAACTATCATCATCCTACTTACGAGTAGGTAGGTATAACTCGGAAACCATGGTTGCGGCTCCCATTTGTATGGAGCTGCTACGTATGCTCCGTTTTATTTGTTGAACATATGTTCAAAGTAGTAGGTACCTACCTATAATACCTACCTACGTATCACTTTTAAATAAATTCGAGCCACTGCTCTCGTAGCAAGAATATCAAGAGAAGCTCTAAACTGCACTAAGCTATTGGTTATGATTTGACAAAATAATCAAAACAGCTAATTATTTCACAGTTTTAATAAGCAATTACAAAATAAATCAAGACATTTCAATGTGAGTTTTATTCAGTTTAATATTTAATGAGTAGGTACGCAACTTGACTTTAGTCTTCTTGTTAATTCATAATTTGCGGCATTTTTGGTTAACATTGGTGCCGATTCTCTTGTCACAAAATTCTCTAAACTAGACTAAAAATCACCAAATTTTAGTTTATTACTGTCAAACGACGATTTCCCATTCTGAAATTGACTAAAGTGACACAACTTAACTATATTTTAGTTTGACAGCACTAAGATGGCAATTTAGTGAAAATGGCAATTTTGCTATTCTGAATTTTACGTTTTTCACATAAAATTTTGATGGTCTTAACTAAATCTGACTATTTTTAATCGTGATTAAAAAGGCGTGGAATTAAATTAGTTGTCATGAACTAAAATTCACACCAACACCTCGACTTCAGATGCAAAAACAGTAGGTACGTACTGTATCTTTTTTTTCTTTTCTTTTGGTTATATCTCGAAAACGGTGTGTCTTATCGCAAAAATAATGAAAATTTCGACCCCCTTTATTAAACTCATAAACCTTTAAAACTCAACGTGTTGGTAATATTTTTTTTATATTTTCCATACAAAAAGTAAAAAAAATCCATACAAAACTAGTCGAGGCCGCACATAACGCGCGCCTACGGCTCTAAAAAGAAATCACGAGGTACGGCAAACAAGTACCTACCACGTGGAGTCGCAATTATTGCCAAATGTGATTTTAGATGTGTCAAAATTATTTTTAAATTTAGAGATTTATTTTGCAGAATAGCGTTAAGATTCTCATAGCCAAAAGTAAGGAATTTTAGTGATAGTTTAGTTCGGTATACAACAGAATCGGCACTATTGTTAAGGGAGTTTCTAAGATTTGGTAAAAAAATGTGGCTTTACCCCAATTCAGTAATCACTGTAATCATCTCGTACGACCCCTCACTCCCTTCAGTGCGCAAGACATCTAGTTTGTGCAATCTTCAGAGTAGGATTCAATTACTATTTTTTTATTTTATTTGGTTGAGTCAAAGGAGTATTGATGACACAATCGTGTCGGATCGGCGCGGGCGGAGGTGCGTATTGATTGCTCGTCGTTAGGGGCACAGCTCGGTTACAGAGCTCGCGTCAATGATTAAAGGCGGTAACCCAATAAGGAGCGTATTGCGGCGGTTATCGGAAACAAAACAAAAGAGTGCGGGCTCGATTTACGTCATTAGGGGCGCGACGGGATGCGACACCTCAACTCAATGCTTTTAAAGATGTTTAAGTTCCTTTATCGCGCTTATAATGGTTCGTTTTCGCATTCGTATCCGCCGCTATTGTGCCGCTGTCCAACCAACCGCCCCCCGCCCCCTCCACCCCCCAGCCCCCTCAACTACCCGCCGCGTGTCTTCCACAGCACCGCACTCTACAGTTTGTGCTTGTTTGTTTGTTTAGCTGATGGCTCGCTGCCTGTCACTTCCTTTTATTGGGACAATACAACGTTTTAGTGGAACTATTAGTGTATTATACCTCAATGTTTTGCGTATCTCATGTCGTATTGTATTACTTGCTGTGGTATTTCTATTTCTCAATAGACAGAAGAAGAAAGTTGTAGACTGTGTGCCTTGAATAATGTTTATTGTGATTATGAGTCCATTCGCAATTCGGTACAGCGAGGGTTACCTACCTACTTAGTTAGGTACCTACTTGTTTTACGGAAGATAACTTGTGGTATTGCCACCGGTTCAATAAGTAACTCTCCTAGATATTCAATGATTAGGTAGCTAGTTAGCTAGACCGCCCGACGAATACTTAATAGGTAGGTAGGATAGGTACCTACGAAGTAAGGAACTTCTCGTACGGTTCGTCGTGCTTGCCAAAGTGCCGACAGATCCCGCAACTTCTACTTTCTATGAATGACGACAACTATCGTGTCACCTTCACCTACGCGATCAATTGTAAACCGAAAACAATATTCGGTCGGGCTCTTATTCTTTTTAACCCAACGGAAACAGAGGGGTGTTATAGGTTTAAACGTGTGTATCTGTGTGTCTGTTTGCAACTTCGTAGCTCCCAAACGGCTGAAGCTATTTTGATTTTTTATGTTTTGTTTGATTTGATCGAGAGTGGTCTTAGCTATGATTCAATAAAATCTGTTCAGCCGTTTGAAGATTATCAGCTATTTTCTAGTGGATGAAGGAATGTGAGTATCTTCCACAGGTCTGATCGAGTCGACATTTTGTATTCTGTTACTGCAATAATATTAAACGAACACCGTAACCTTGAACTGATGTTGCAGCATCACCTGGAATTTTCAGGATTCTCAACTGCCTCACCAACTAATAGCAAAGGTATCGTGATCAGGCTCATTGGAATGGTCTCAATGAATAGGATATACTTAGATAAATGAACAGGGTCTGATGATGCAGTAGCAAAGATAAATGAGGATTAATTGAATGGAACGCTGGTGGAACTAGGAACAAGCACGGGAGAGCCAAGCGAGCGGAGCAGCGAGCGCTACTTCCAAGTTGGTCGCTGTTAGTAGGCTAGGGTACACCACAAACACACGATCCGAGTTTGATTTCGATCAAAATGGGATTGGGGATCGATTGATTGGGTAGGTATCTGTTTAAATTTAATTTAATTATTTAAGTCAACTAAAAACTGTTTGTTACCAGGATATTTTTACTGCACTGTGTACTTCATCAAATCAGTGGGTGTATATTGTAGGTAGAATAGGAAACTGTAAATAGTAGAAATCCTACTTATGTAGTTCCCCAATTCCTTGTGGGACTCCGTAGATATCTTGATTGTGAAATATATACGCACTATACCTACTTACATTTAAGTATTCTAACCATCAAATCAAAGCACTCTATTTGTAAGTGGCACTACAAATTGGCATCCACAGTTAGGTACTCTATGTTTAATGATAAATTACCAGAAATAATAAAAAGTGAATAAAAATGTTTTTCGTACCACTTGCTCAAAAAGTGATATTCTATGCCACAAAACGCGAACATAACAATAGTCATTTTTAATCTGTTAAAAACAGGGAAAGAAAATTGTACTGAATTTCATTCATCCTCTAGGGGGAGAATGTGATTTAAATTTGGAATACTTACCGAAATGTATACTGAACTACATCTGTGTTTACACCATTGAGTTTGTAGATAAAGCATTATACATCTTTTTGAAAAAGGAATACGCATTTATTATGCAGTTATGATTATTAAATAAAATTACGAAAACCGACGAGGCCGTATGAGCTTGATGCCTTTGCTTTTCCGACAAAAAAATATTAGTCTAGGAATTTGCCGCGTTTTTGTTTTCTTCAAATACAATAAGTTAAGTTAATAATTAAAATTTAAATTTAGTTAATACGTTAAGTTTATTTTAATTTATTTTTATAAATAAGTTAATGTTCTAAAAATACGTTTAATTGTCATAATTTTTAATAAATTGAATGTTCTAAAATACGTTTAATTGTCATTATTTTTAATAAATGCTTATCTCATATTATTATTGTGTTAATTTTTTCGCAAATGGTACGAAAAGTAGAGTATTTTCCTCGGTGATAAAGCTGTCTTAGTCTCGGGTGAACTTAAATCCCTCGCTACACTCAGGACTCGTCTTAAATCCCCCGCTTCGCTCGTGATTTAAGTTTTTAACACCTCGAGTCCTTCATTACGCTCGCGATTTAAATCGTCACCCGCGACAGAAGACACTGCTTTAACCCCTTGGTTAATAATCTACTAATACTGAGATTAATTATTAAACTCATACAGTTTCTACTATCTTAATGCTATTAAATATCTATGAATATCTTAATGACCAAATTAAATTACATGCCTTATAAAATAACTAGCTGCGCCATGAAGTTTCATCCGCATATGTCTCGATCCCGTGAGAATATCGGGATAAAAAGTATTCAGGCCATGGCCTACTCATACGACAAATTTCATCCAAATTCGTTCAGCCGTTTTAGCGTAAAAGCGTAACAAACAAACATTTAATAAAAATCAAATCTTTTTTCTTTATTTTAATATGTTAGTTTAAATTAGGTAGGTACTTAAATAATACCAACTCATTTGTCAAAATAAAGCCCTCTTCCTATCTCCCACTTTGCTGTTCGCAATAGTTCACGTTGTGGAATGCAATAAACGTATTGAATATCTATTGAGAAGGTATTGAGTCTTACTTCACTTGTTTATATTCTCATCAGATACTTTTGGAACAGATCATATGTCCTAGATATACAGGGTGGCCGCCTGTTACCATGGTTCAGTACATGATCCTGGACACTCTGCGTTGAAAGTCGCCGGTTTAAAAAAAAATAATAATAATATCGTTTATTTATAAAAATGGTGCAGATTTACAATAATATAAATTAAAAAAAATATAGAGGACTCAGTTGCTTATTTGCCTGAACTAGGTAGAACCTGTGTTTCAGACTAGAAAGGTGCTTATAATGTTAAAATATAAAATTACAAAAACGGAGAAGACTAATTAAAAACTAATATTAACTTAAAGACTAAACATGTTTTATTTACAGACAACGAGTATATTCTCTGTCTCACTGTATGATAAGCTAAGTAAAAATTGCAGAATAATCTTTTTACAGTCGTAGTTATTTAATTTATAGATACTTAATTTCCTATTTATTTTTCCTATAATGTTTGCGCGTCGATGTCCTTGCCACCCAGGAGATATAATTATACCATCTGTGTCACCTTTTTTTGAAACAGAAGACCGGCCGTTGCATTTGCATAATATATGAGCTATGCAGCAAGCAGCTGCTTATTTACTTGCCATTCCTGTCAAGTCTTGAACTGTTGACTAATGTTGAGACAATGAATTAGGTATCTATTGTTAAATATGTTACCCACCTGGGGCCATACGGAAGCTATAGATTACCGACTGAACACTTTAGCGATAGTTGGAAGGTGAGTTGTTCCATCATGCATCATCATAATAGCTAACAAACTGAGGACCTCCCAATCGGTACCTTACTACGATAGGTATAGGTACCGACAGTCTAGGTACATTGACATGGTCACAACAAACGGTAGCCGATGACAACGTTTTGGCATTGGGACTATTTATAGAGAAATTGAAAAGTAGAATAATAATTGTAATGTAAGCACTTAGATGCAAATTGAGAGAAAACTCGCGGCGAGTGATACAGTTAGTGTTAGTAATAATTGTAATGTAAGTACTTAGATACAAATTGCGAGAAGACTCGCGGCGAGTGATACAGTTAGTGTTAGTAATAATTGTAATGTAAGTACTTAGATACAAATTGCGAGAAGACTCGTGGCGAGTGATACAGTTAGTGTTAGTAATAATTGTAATGTAAGTACTTAGATACAAATTGCGAGAAGACTCGCGGCGAGTGATACAGTTAGTGTTAGTAATAATTGTAATGTAAGTACTTAGATACAAATTGCGAGAAGACTCGCGGCGAGTGATCCTACAGTTAGTGTTAGTAATAATTGTAATGTAAGTAGTTAGATACAAATTGCGAGAAGACTCGTGGCGAGTGATACAGTTAGTGTTAGTAATAATTGTAATGTAAGTACTTAGATACAAATTGCGAGAAGACTCGCGGCGACTGATACAGTTAGTGTTAGTAATAATTGTAATGTAAGTACTTAGATACAAATTGCGAGAAGACTCGCGGCGAGTGATACAGTTAGTGTTAGTAATAATTGTAATGTAAGTACTTAGATACAAATTGCGAGAAGACTCGCGGCGAGTGATACAGTTAGTGTTAGTAATAATTGTAATGTAAGTACTTAGATACAAATTGCGAGAAGACTCGTGGCGAGTGATACAGTTAGTGTTAGTAGTTGTTGGTAGATACCTACCAACTGTACTGGAATAGACCACATACTTAGGTAATAATTGTGATGTGCGCTTTTTATATACACATCGCTCTTGTTCTATGAAGTTTTGGTATATCCTGGTACTGCGACTGATATTCAAAGTGTTCTAGTGTGTTTTACAAAGCATAATAGATTCATAACTAAAAGTGGGTGGAAAAGAAAGTAAAGTTTTGACTTTAATTTTGAGTGAGAACCTATTAACCCTTGAACTAGAAATTGACTTTTGGACCAAATACTATAAATTTTAGGAAGGCACACTGCACCGTGTTCTTACCTACCTGTGCATACCTTCATATCGGCATCAATGAACATGATTTGTAATGTTACCGTCACAGACAGAGCCAAGCATGGTGACGGTGACTGCCACACATCCACCGGCACCCAATTATGCAGCAGTACAGTAAGAAGTAGGTACCTACTTAGCCACAATTGACATTTCGCTAATTAATCCTTTCGCCGCCGGGCGTGAGTGCATGTTGTTGTGGCGCTCCCCACGACACGGTGAGTTTTTTGCCGCCATATTGAAAGAGGTGGCGAATCAAATAATGGAGAAATAATTTAATCAACACGCCCTCGTGGTCGATTCGATTCTAAGTAGTGGCGTTAGGGTGTAATGTCGCGCGGAGAGTCGCGATCGCGAAGGGTGGCGAAAAAAGTGCGGCACGTCGTGTGTGCAGCCGCCTTAATAGCCACCTCTCGTGTCACCTCCCTTCGCCCCGCCCGCGCACCGCGTGGGCCGCCTCACCCCCGCGGGTGCTCCGCGAACTCTTTGCGGTCGCAAATTGAAATGAAATTGCATAATTCGCGCACGCAGTGCCGCGCCGCCTCGGTGCCGCAATGCCGCCGCCGCACCGCCGCGCCACCGACGGCTGCGACAAGATTTTTGCGCCTAATGAAGTCCTTTCGAGTTCCATTTAGTCTCTGACGAGGCGATTTGCATGAATTTTTGGTTTGTTGTGAGGAAATTAAATCATTATTCACGTTGAAACATATTTTATTATTCATTACTGCATTCATTTCTGTGGTTAACTAGAGTGTGCAAAGCAACGGATAGACGTTGCAAGAAGGAGTAGAAAGTAGGGCTTTCTACCAAGACATTACCTAATTTGATACTTCAAACTCTACAGTTAAAAGTATCAAATTAGGTACTTCATAGGTAGTCTTAACTCAAACTCAAAGCATTTATTTGAAATAAACCAATTACAGGCACTTTTGAATTGTCAAGGGGTCGGTCAGTCAGAAAGATGAAGCTAGTTGCCCATTCCAAAGCGTAGTAGATACCAATTGGAGATGAACGGGCAAGAAACTCCATGGATACTCTTTTAAATCAAAATATTGTTACAAAAAAAACTGGTTACATCATTCATGTTGTAATTATACACGTGAGAACGATGTAGAAAGACGTGAGCGTTAAAAGCGTCCATAATAAAAATATAAAAACAATTATGGAATTAAAATAAGCCGTGGCAGTTAAGAAATGACCAGTGCCTACTGACGGTGCCCGTTCACGAACATGACGTATGTACGTACGTACCTACGTAACTTATTGACAAAAGTCACAGGTTAAACGGTGTGGTAATTGAGCACACGTTATTTACTCCCCCTTACACATAGAGATGACCTGTTAAAACTCTGGGTCCCACAAACAAGCGGCTGATGAGAGGATATAGGTAACAGGCACCGGCGACACCTTCTCGAACATTCTAAATGAAATGAATCGACTCGAGGTATCTAACACCAGGCTTAGTTAGCAATAGATAATAATTAAATACTATTTATTCATGAAATCAAGTTAGTTGTCTAATCTTTACGGTGGGCCTCCACGAGTGGTTACCTAACTAACACAACTACGACCACCTTGCTGCTATGAAACAAAGGCGTGGTTGGACGTGCGGTTGGCTGTACAGCTGTACACCCTCGGCAGTCTCGATGTCGTGTTATTGGCATATTTACCTTTACATCCCTCGCCTCGCACTGGAAGGTTATTATAGAGGGAGTTGTAGCTTTGGCACCACATTAAGTATGCTTTCCTTCCTCATTTACCTACTAAGAGAAATTAGAATTTAAGAGCAAGTAAAGCGAACATTTTGCACCCGTCTCATACTTTAAGTTTACTTTTGTCCATTCATAGAGCAATAGAATTAACTTTGTCGTCATATATGCAGGACAGTATATGAGATAAGAATTAAAAAAGTGTGGCATGCATGAACACGCGAATCGCGCTCAATTTTTTTTGCATCACTTTTCGAAGGATAGGTTAGATGTTCTTTTGACACCTTAGACATCCGGTTTTGGCGGGCCTGAGATCAGCCTTGGAAGCAATAAGCATGATCAGCCTACAAGTAATGTTCCTATAGCCGGAAAACAGTGGCACATGTCTCCTATCTGTGGAGTGAGTTGTAATCTACCACGAGGAGCCAAGTGTAACCGGTCTAACCGGATGCAGCTGAATACCAGCACGGAGCGACAGTTTATCTGACCTCCACAGCCAGATGACTTGGTGACACTAAAGCCGTGGGAAAGACTGGTTGTGACACCTTCGGGCAACTGACTATACGTGACGGTGCACAGGACGAGGCGCCGATCACGAACGAACAAGAACCGGCCGTAGCCCGTAGTCAGCTTACGCGCCGCTAAGCCGAACACACCGGTGTACATCTCCCGCCTACACTACACCACTAACGAGGAAGACATCGTGGAGTACGCGCGCCAGATGACGAGGTACCTACTCGCCGAGGGTTACTGGGGTCGCACCACAACGTCAACTTCAAGGCGTTTGTGGTGCGCGTACCGAATTGTTGTCTGCCCGTCGTCATAGAAGACTTTTGGCAGAAGGACGTGGTGTTCCGTCGCTTCCGCGGACAAAAGTACTACAGGACAGCACAAGAACAAGCTCGTGAAGTGCTACTAACATATTTTTAAGCTATATTTATTAACACACGTTTTGTTTTATACTCTATAATGTTAGTTTGTAAGGTTTATGTCTATGGCCCATTGTACACTGAAATTATTACTATTTATACAGGGTTACTGGTAACCCGACGTATTCCTTGCAGGACGTCATAGTAAGGTTAAAATGCAACAAATTAAGCCAATTTATATTTTTATTTTTTATGTTTTTTTTTGTTCACTAGACAACATTTTGTATGAAGTAACAGCAAAAATCACATAAAAATAAATATTTGTTTGGTGATATTTGCCAAGGTTTTTGGCATTTTTGAACTTTTAATTATGAACAAAAATCTGCTACGGCATCAACTATGATATTAAGTAAAATTTCAGTACAGTCACGCTGTAAATCATTTTTAAATTGGCTCCAAATGATTTAATCTGGGATTTTTCATAAAAATACTGAAAATGTAACTAACTCAAAAACTACTGAACTTCGGTAGAACATTTGGTGGCTTAATTTGTTGCATTTTAACCCTACTATGACGTCGTGCAAGGAATACGTGGAGTTACCAGTGACCCTGTATTTATAAATATTTTATAGACATCAAACCTGGTGGTTTTTAACATCACAACCCGCGCGGGCAGGTGTATACTTACGTTATTACGTTGGTTGCGTTATTATAATTATAACCTTTTAAAGCGGACTGCAAACATTTTCAAACTCGCTCTTGTATCGTCGATTTTCTAAATCTTAAGCATTTCTGCGTAAGTCAGCTAACTTAACCTATCTGCAGTGCAAATATTTTCGAGTTGGGTTCGCTAGCAGTTCAGTTTTTGGATTCGCCAGCACTTACTTTCAGCCAGACTCTATTAATATGTACCTACTTATTTTGGTTGGTGATGCACTTAAAAACAGTGTACAACAATACAAATAAATTATTTTAGTAAAATTTGGGGCAGTTTGATTAAGTTTCAAAATCAAAAGTCAAACTAGGCTGAGAATCAGCACTTTTTGAACGTCAAAATTTCATAAGAAAGTCCCCCCAAAACGCCTTCACCCTTCACCACTTCCTAGTGCTTTAGCTGAGAAGAAGAAGTGGCGGAACAAACTCCCCAGCAGCACTGCTGTCTGTTCAGTTAGAAGAACTGGATTCTATATAGTAATAAGTAATTAACATTACGAAACACAAAAATATTAAAATTATTTGCCATTATGTCAGCTAGCACACGCCAATATTTAAAACTATACACAAGCAGAAATAAATAATAAAAACAAAAACGCAAACAGAACTTAATACATAATAAAAAGCCTCCAGACATAAAGGGCGTGCCCGCTTACATATGCAATGCTGCATTATGTTTATATATAGCTGTAACTTGTAGCCACAAATGATAAACTAGGACCTTCGAAGTAAAATAAAGAAACATTAAGTTTGTATTATATATTTTGTTAAACATAATAAATTAGTGTAAGTAGGACTAATATAAATGCGTTCAAGTTCAACACCTTCCTTACCCTACTGCCTGTCTGTTCGTTCAAGTTCAACGCCTTCCTTACCCTACTGCCTGTCTGTTCGTTCAAGTTCAACACCTTCCTTACCCTACTGCCTGTCTGTTCGTTCAAGTTCAACGCCTTCCTTACCCTACTGCCTGTCTGTTCGTTCAAGTTCAACACCTTCCTTACCCTACTGCCTGTCTGTTCGTTCAAGTTCAACGCCTTCCTTACCCTACTGCCTGTCTGTTCGTTCAAGTTCAACGCCTTCCTTACCCTACTGCCTGTCTGTTCGTTCAAGTTCAACACATTCCTTACCCTACTGCCTGTCTGTTCGTTCAAGTTCAACACCTTCCTTACCCTACTGCCTGTCTGTTCGTTCAAGTTCAACACCTTCCTTACCCTACTGCCTGTCTGTTCGTTCAAGTTCAACACCTTCCTTACCCTACTGCCTGTCTGTTCGTTCAAGTTCAACGCCTTCCTTACTCTAGGTACTGCCTGTCTGTTCGTATAACATGAATCCCACTGGACGAATTTAGATGCGATTTGAAAAAGGCTAAGTAAAACAAAAAAGTAGGCTATAAAAAAGAACCCCCTATGGGCATGACTATGAGCACCACGAGATTTTCGAAAAGTCGGCGTTCCTTAATCTATGAATGACAACCGGGGTCAATAATGGCAAGGCACGGCTCCTTCGTGCCGCGGAAAGCGTCTCATATAAATTTTATTGAAATCGGTCGAGCGGTTTAAAAAAAAATCAACAACAAATTATTAAAAAAAACTGCCTTCCAACGGAGGTGGACGTGTAAGATGATCGTTTTCGAATGGGTAGGCACCATAACTAAAAAGTGAAAAATATAAAACAATTTTACAAAAAAAAAACACTACAAAGTGAAACATAACTATAATTTCTGAAGTGGTGAAAAAACTAAAATACACACACAAAGACACCGACTTCCGAAATTAAAACTATTTTTCACGTTAGAGTGTTTTTTTTGGAAGTCGGTTGGTTTTTTTGTAAAATAGTGATTATGATTATGATTATTTTTTCTTCACTCTGATCTTGAGGCTATTCATTTTCTTCACTCTGATCTTGAGGCTATTCACTTTTCATTCTCTTCACTCTGATCTTGAGGCTATTCACTTTTCATTCTCTTCACTCTGATCTTGAGGCTATTCACTTTTCATTCTCTTCACTCTGATCTTGAGGCTATTCACTTTTCATTTTCATCACTCTGATCTTGAGGCTATTCACTTTTCATTCTCTTCACTCTGATCTTGAGGCTATTCACTTTTCATTTTCTTCACTCTGATCTTGAGGCTCTTCACTTTTCATTTTCTTCACTCTGATCTTGAGGCTATTCACTTTTCATTCTCTTCACTCTGATCTTGAGGCTATTCACTTTTCATTCATCTCTATCATGTCACAGCATGGTTGGTGCAGTCTTGGAGCGGTCGCGGTGCTAGGTGTTGCTGGTTTAATTTGCTTCCGCTCGGAAAAAAATACTTATATGACTTGTAGATATATACAGTATTGTTCGAGAAAAAAGCTGCTCAAAAACCGGCCCGCGGGCCACCTGATGGCCCGTCAGCGCAATAGTCTTTTGAGAACAGATTTCAGGATTTCTTATGAACCCATTCTCAATCAGCCAAGAATACCAGATTTATAACAGATAGGAAACGCCGACCACATCTAGTTTTTAAAATATGATTGACGTGTAAAAGTGTTTGTACAAACGTACTTACAGAAATAAAATCATTTATCAATAAAACATAATATATTTTCAGGGGCGAGGGATCGATGCAGCGACACATGCGACACGACAGCGACAGCTTCGCGAGGTCCTGATGGCGGAATGGCAGAACAGGCTCTAGCGCCCTACCGCCGGCTTCGTCACTATGGAGGCGGTCCGGCCGGTGCTCGAGCGCTGGCTCGGGAGCAGTTGCATACAGCATACAGGGATAATCGTCGGTTGGTGCCTCATTCCATTTAAAATTGTCTAAGGGGCCTCTGCAAGTTGGCTTCGGGCCCTCGTACGCCTTCGAAAGGACTTCATGGTCCCGAGATACGTAAAGATAAAGAAAATAATAATAATCCTTGCAGATAATCCATAATTCATTTTTGTCGCTTTTATTAAATATTCTTATAAAAGCTTTTCTTCCTTGTCAGAAAATGCCATTTTCACTGCGTACTTCGGTGTGAAAGCTATTGAATCTGGTGCAGAACTACTTCGAATAGTTTTGATATAATTATGTAAAGTTGTTTTTTTCAACCCGAATTCTTTCGCAACGGTTCTTATTTTCCCTCCATTTTTTACTGTATCTATTGCCAGTTTTGACCGTTCTGGACTAACTGCATCTCTTTTCACACCAGCTTTACTCATTGGCATTATACAACACATACGAGATGTTATTAGGCAGTGTCCATAGTTAAAAACATTGTTTGTACCTTTGTACGTGTAGGTACAAACAAAGACAAGTCCAAAGGTACAAGCAATACAATATTTAAAAAAAAAGTTTATTATCTTGCTTTTCGGGTTACAAACTGTTTTGATTACTTTTTGAATTGTAAACAAAACTAGCTACAGATAAATAAATGATATCAATAATTAAAATACATGCATGCGTTATTTGAATATAAAATCAAAAAGATCATGCGAAAAGCTACTTTTTAACACAAAAATCTTCAAAATGGTCTCATACTGCACACAACACCGACTCGCGCCACTCACGGGTGATGCCAGAAAATAATAATGCTACCCAAATGGTGATCAACGTCCAAAGGTAAAATCGTCCATAGGTACAATAATAATAATAATAATAAAATTTATTTCAGAATTGCTTCCATAACTTGTTAGTAACAATGTTCTTAGCCTTACTATTACTAAAATAGTATAATAACAATGAAAATGAAAATAAAACAAAACAACGAAAATATTTCAGGCACTTGCTTTCGCGTGTAGGCCTATACAGTGCGCTATTAATACGGAGTCCCATCGGCCTGCGCACGCGGCCAGGATGGCGTTGGGGCTGCCGCGCACCCGCACCATTAAAGACGCACTTCGCTTGCGTATGACGGCGTGAAAGCCGTCCACGCGCGCCTCTGCCAACATACCACTGGCGCTACAGTACCGCGGCAGCCCCATCAGCACCCTGAACGCATTATTGTATTGCACACGCAGAGCGTTGTATGTCCTCTGCGTGTATTTGGTCCACAAACTGCATGTGTAAAAGGTCTGGCAGAAAGCTCTAAACAGTGTGACCTTCACTTGTTCAGTACACCGTGCGAATCTGCGAGCCAACATGTTACAGGGAACAGACAACGCCCTGCGTTCCCTCTCCACATCCATATCATCTTTAAGGTCCTCGGTGACCCAGTGGCCCAGATACTTGAAGTGAGTGACTTGGTTCAATGGTGTACCATAGAGTGAGACGGGATATACCACTGTGACCTCTTTTTTAGGTGCTTTAAATACCATAATCTCACTTTTTTTTACATTGTATCTGAGCCCATGGGCTTCCGCATACTCGTCACATATACTGAGTAGCTTACGCAACGCACCTATTGAGGGGCTGAGCAAGACCATGTCATCCGCGTAGCTTATATTATTTACGCAGATTCCATTTATGTGACACCCGATGCCGGTGCCGCTCAGCTCACCAATCAGGCGGTCCATGTATAAATTAAATAACTTCGGTGAGGTCAACCCTCCCTGCCGCACCCCACACTCTAGCTTATATTCCTCCGACCTACTAGCCGCCCACCTAACAGCATTATTCTGATTATTGTACCAATACTTAAATATAGATACAATTTCAGGGGGTAGACTAGTGTCTTGATACATTTTAGTCCACAGCAGGTCGTACGAGACCAAGTCGAATGCCCTGGACAGGTCCAGGAAACATGCGTATACTGACGTTTTACGAGCGGTGTAATATTGCACAGTCTGCTTGAGGCACAAAATCGCACTTTCAGTGGATAGACCAGTTCGAAAACCGAACTGGCCATCGTGCAGTTTTATATGTTTTGTTAAATGGCCGTCAAGCAAACCGTCCAATACCTTCGCTATAACCGTTGCTAAGGATATAGGCCTGTAGTTAGACCCGTCCGAGACATTTCCGGTCTTGTTTTTTACAATGGGGACAACCGTGGTATACATGAGATCGTCAGGCAGGTAGGAGTGGTTAATGCACAAATTAAACAGTAGAGCCAGAACTCTAGGCAAGTGTACCCCAGCATGCCGCAGGTGCTCAATGCTGAGGCCATCATGACCTGGAGATTTTCCTCTTTTCATAGATTTGATAACTACATCAATGTCCTTTGCAGTGTACTTTACATTCATATCTCCAGGTATAGCCCCAGCATCAGGCACCGACATCATCTCAGACCGTGCACGATTCACAAACGGCTCAACTCTGAAATGCTGCCGAAATAATCCTGCGATGGCATCCGGCTCGTGTTCACCCTCGACGCTCACGGGCCGGCTAGGCTTTATATTCAATTTGTTGGTTGATTTCCAAAATTTTGAAAAGTTATTATTGGAATGGTGTCTTGCAATTATATCCATCTTAATTTGTTGTTGGTTATTTTGACACCATTTCAATTTCATCTTAAATAGACGTCTAGACTCAGTCATTTCATTATAAAGCCAGCCAGAACTAGGTCTCCCATAAAACAGCCAGTTCCTATAACATTGCCGAGCGTTACCGTGAGCCTCCCTCACATGCTTATTCCAACCTATAATGTGCTTCCCCCTAGCGGGGTTTGAAGTCGCACTACAGGAAGATTTCGCGCCTTCTGTCAATACACGTACTATATTTCTATACATATCCTTAATTAAAGCTTTATGCATATCACAGTTACACTTTATATCAGCACAAGTAGCAAATTCTGGTGGAAAATCGATAAGCCGCAAATTGGCGTGACAATAATTATGGTATATTTCAATTTGACTAGGCTGCCTTTCGCCCCATATTACGTTATTTTTGAATTCATTACACATTACAATTTTAGGTTTTATTAAATTCAAATTACATGTCAATTGCATCGGATAGTGATCAGACCAGTAGGTGTCATATAATATGGTCACATCATTGATGGTGGCGCGCGCGGCGCTCGTAACCACACAGTGATCGAGCCACCGCCGACATCCGTGTGCCTCGCTGATAAAAGTATGTGAATCGTTAGGCAACAAATCGAGATCAACACAAGTCCATGATTGTTCCACGCAAAAGTCTAATAGCTGCTTTGCAAATGACTCACCCGGGTGTGCGTTGAAATCTCCCAACACATACACAGATTCGACGTCACTAATTGCAATAATGGAGTTTATTTCGCCTAAACACTCCGTAAACTCGATTAAATTGCTGTTTGAGTCCGTAGGCATATACACAGATATGATTAACAAAGAACGCTCATGTATCTCAACCTTAATAGCCGCTATACGATCACTGTTACACTTTAGCACTGATACTGAGGGAAACACCGACTTCCTCCACAGCACTGCCACTCCACCGTATGGTCGGCCACGGAGCACGCCCGCCGAAGTATCCACTGCAGACTTGCCAGTGAACGCAAATTGGTCACTAATGCTGTCCAGGAATGGAATATCATGCGGCAACAGCCACGTCTCCTGAAGTGCCACAATGTCAGCTGTTTCACATATTTTCCTTACACATTCAGCTGATCTTATAATATTTTTACAGTTAAATGTTACGTAATGTTACAATACATAACCCTAAGTACAGAATGAAAAATCAATGTCATAAAAATTATAAATTAAACAATTAAATTAGCAACCAGTTTGATTATGTCTAGACTGTAGATTGTCCTATGTAACAGGACCAGCATGTTTCCATGCATTCTTATCTTGGATATAATCCTCTAATTTGTAATATGCTTGTTTACAAAACTTTACTTTTATTATGAGTATTAAACATTCTTTAATTTAATTGCAATATATCACAACAACAACAAAACCCCCAGACTGTTATAAAAGCCTTTAAAGATCTTAAAATTAAATCCACTGAAAATATCTCCGGGGTATATCTGTAGATCTATCATTGAAACCATTGCACCCTATTTAGGATTCTTATTTAACACCAGTGTAGACCAAGGAGTCTTTCCGGATCTCATGAAACATAGTAAAATAGTTCCTTTGTTCATATCCGGTGATAGTAAAGTACCCAACAATTATAGGCCTGTGTCAATTCTGCCAGTTCTCAGTAAGATGTTTGAAAAGTTGATGCTCAATCAAATGACACGTCACTTTAATAAAAATTCCACCTTTCATGAACAACAGTACGGTTTCAACAAAGGGCGTTGTACCACTGACGCTGCTCCCACCCTAATAAAGAACATTTTTAACGCCTGGGAAGAAGCATAAGATGCCATTGGAATCTTATGCGGCCTCTCTAAGGCGTTCGATTGCGTAAACCATCAGACACTTCTGCTGAAACTAGAGCACTATGGGATTAGAAAAACAGCTCTTATTTACTAAGATCATACCTGAAAGATAGAAAGGTTGCAATTCAAGTAAACGGTATAAACTCATTAGGGTCTGGAATGGCAATGGGCGTTCCTCAAGGATCGATATTGGGTCCATTCCTCTTTTTTAGTTTATATTAATGATTTACCCCAATTACTTCAAATTCAACCGAAGATGGTGTTACTTGCAGATGGACACATCATTGATATTTAAGACAGACCGACGGTCACAAATCTTGACGACGTGAATAGCTCTATTCTTCAGGTCCACGATTGATTTACGGTAAATAATTTGGTACTAAATGGAAAAAAAAAACCAAATGCATTTAATTTAAATTACCGAATGTTAGAAGTAGCGAATGTGACATCATATTGAATGGAGAAAAACTGGAATTTATAAATCACGTGGTTTTCCTAGGAATCACGCTAGACGAGAAATTACAATGGCTAAGCTCGTCCGCTTATGCTGTTAGGAAGATAAGATAGTTAACAGATGTAGAAACTGCGCGTTTGGTCTATTTTGGCTACTTCCACAGCATTATGTCGTATGGCATTTTACTGTGGGGTCGGGCTGCTGACATTGAATCCATCTTTATTTTGCAAAAGAGAACTGTCAGAGCCATTTATAATCTACGTCACCGCGAATCCCTCAGGGAACTATTTAAAAGGATTATTATTATGACGGTACTTTGCCAATTCATTTATGAAAATATTATGTATGGAAGAAAAAATCGGCATCTTTTTGAATAAAATAAGGGATAGACATAATTTTAATACTAGAAATAAAGATAAAATAGATCAACCATTTTTCAGATTAGCTAAAGTACATATATCTTTTAAGGGGTACTGTGTTGTTAAATGCTACAACAAAATTCCTTGTCATATGACAAGGTGTTTTGTTTTAAATTTTCTTTCATTTAATTGCAATATATTGCAATGAAATGAAAGAAAATTTAAAACAAGAGAATTTAAAACTCATAAAAAAAGTTCACTTTGTAAACAAGCATAATTATTACAAAATAGAGGATTATATCCAATATAAGAATGCTTGAAAACATGCTGGTCCGGCTCCATAGGACAATCTAGGGTCTAGACAAAATCAAACTGGTTGCTACTTTAATTGTACCTATTGTATTGTAGTTTATTATTTTTCTGACATTGATTTACATTGTGTGATTACTTTAACTCACACACTGACATATTACTTGTTTACATAATTTGGGAAATCGTATACTTTTACAATGTTTGTAAATATGTGAACACCATGTATGTACTTACCATGTACAACCACTTAATTATCTTATTGGTCATTGCTAATTTTTTTAAATTCTTTTTACCTATTGTGGTAGGGTAATTTTTATTATAGGTGCATTAAACCTTTGTACCTATTTTTCTGTTATTTTCTTCTTGTCTGTTTATATAAGTGTGTACATAAATGGTTAAATAAATAAATAAAAAAAAAATCAAAGCATTTATTTCAAATAAACCAATTACGGGCACTTTTGAATTGTCAAGGTGTCGGTCAGTCAGAAAGATGAAGCTAGTTGCCCATTCCAAAGCGTAGTAGGTACCTATGGAGAAGAACGGGCAAGAAACTCCATGGACACTCTTTTAAATCAAAATATTGTTACAAAAAAGTGGTTAAATCATTCATGTTGTAATTATACATGTGAGAACGATGTAGAAACACGTGCACGTTAAAAGCGTCCGTAATAAAAAGATAAAAAAAAAAACAATTATGGCATTAAAATAAGCCGTGGCAGCTAAGAAATGACCAGTGCCTACTGACGGCGCCCGTTCACGAACATGACGCATGTATCAGCACCATTCAGCTCAACCATTTTGAAGGGAACTCAATGATCCAATACACACGCCACCACCAGCGACACATTTGAGTGAGCATGACATACTCTCAGCCGCCAGGGCACATTCAAGTCAATGAAAGACGAACCCAGTAAGCTTTATAGTGGGTACATAGTGCTCACACATGTGCTATGCAATTATACAATACTAATAGATTGAATTTATACAATGCAAAGATAGGTTGTACAATCTTCATCAGCTCCAACATTATTTTCGAATGCTAATTAATTAGTTTACGCGCCCTTGTGGAGCAGGACCAGCCTTGAGCCAAGCATTTTTGTCAGCGATATAATCCCCGATCGTATCTTGACTTATTATTTATTTCATTTAAAGCGGTAATCGGTCGGTTCCACCCGCTTAAATGTTATTACAGTTTGAAGAGATAAAATAACTTAGCTAATACGTAGGGAAATAATACGCGGGCAATTGGCGCTAGAGTATTTTAAATTAATAACGACAATTTTTTTTAAGCTACTCTTTTAGGATCATATAAACCAGTTTAATAAAAAAAGAAGAGTATTTGCATTTATTATTATCACCATTCCACGATTTAACGGCTGAATACATTTGGATGATAGGCTACTATTTATCCCGGTAGCACGTTCCCGTGGGATGATTGCGGACATCCACGCGGGCGAAGCTGCGGCCAGAAACTAGTAATATTATAAATTCGAAAGCAGCTGTCTGCTGTAGGTACGAGTATGTTACCTTCTCACGCCTAAACTACTGAATGGATTTCGATAAAATTTGGCGAGTAGATATGGTGTCGGAAAGGACAAAGGCTTATTATTTGTCCCGGTCGCGGTAGCACGCTCCCGTGGGATCATTTCCGACATCGACGCGGGCGAAGCCGCGTACAGAAGCTAGTATTTTTATAATTTTTCAATCTGTTATTGAAATGTATGAAAACTGAAACTACTCAAATCCTTCGACAAAATGTTTCTTAACTTTTACAGTACCCATTTAACACAATTGTTTAAATACTGTGAATGTGGTTGGTCAATTATGCAGTAGACCCTCAATTTATTTATAAAGGAGGCTATTTCATTGCATAAAAGATCGTGGTAAAATCCTGGTTCTCATTGAATGAAAATGATTTTTATTTCTGTAAGTAGGTTTGTACAAACACTTTTACACGTCAAACATAATATATTTTTTAAACTAGATGAGGTCGGCGTTTCCTATCTGACTACTTTGAGAAGAAAGGCCGAAACAAACTCAGACGTCACAGGCTCTTTTAAAGTCCAGACAAAATTTTAGTCAGATCATGTGAAGGCGATGTAGATTGGTATCTAAAATGGTATTTTGAAGAAAGAACCACACAGTTTGAGTGGACCTGTCCAGTCCAAATTAGTTAGAAATCAGTCGTATCTAGTACCTACATATATATCTAATCCTAAGAGGTAATATCAATTTGCTTGTTCGTATTCTGCAGCAACAATAAGAACCTTCCTATTGCGATGGTATTATGAATCGGCGACAGTATCTCGTTAACACGATGGGTGACAAGGGAGGGGTCTGAAGGGTCGCTTGATCGACAGGTTCTTGATATGGTAATTCAGGGACCGAGGGGTAACAGTGGCAGGGTACAGAGGGGGAGACGCGCTCCTCGCTCCTTGATCACACTCACTCAATAGGTACCGAGGGGTAGCAGCGGCCGGGTACAGAGGGGGAGACGCGCTCCTCGCTCCTTGATCACACTCACTCAATAGGTACCGAGGGGTAGCAGCGGCCGGGTACAGAGGGGGAGACGCGCTCCTCGCTCCTTGATCACACTCACTCAATAGGTACCGAGGGGTAGCAGCGGCCGGGTACAGAGGGGGAGACGCGCTCCTCGCTCCTTGATCACACTCACTCAATAGGTACCGAGGGGTAGCAGCGGCCGGGTACAGAGGGGGAGACGCGCTCCTCGCTCCTTGATCACACTCACTCAATAGGTACCGAGGGGTAGCAGCGGCCGGGTACAGAGGGGGAGACGCGCTCCTCGCTTCTTGATCACACTCACTCAATAGGTACCGAGGGGTAGCAGCGGCCGGGTACAGAGGGGGAGACGCACTACTCGCTCCTTGATCACACTCACTCAATAGGTACCGAGGGGTAGCAGCGGCAGGGTACAGAGGGGGAGACGCACTCCTCGCTCCTTGATCACACTCACTCAATAGGTAACGAGGGGTAACAGCGGCAGGGTACAGAGGGGGAGACGCGCTCCTCGCTCCTTGATCACACTCACTCAATAGGTACCGAGGGGTAGCAGCGGCCGGGTACAGACTAGAGGGTGAGACGCGCTCCTCGCTCCTTGATCACACTCACTTAATAGGTGGGTTGATTGGGTTAAGTTTAAGGTAAACCCCATTCATACGGTGTACTTACGCTTTTGCCGATGTCACAAATTTTTCAATATTAGCGCTTATTACTTAGTAAATTAGCTTATTTCTCTAATCCATTGTTTTATGCATGTGGTGTTTACCTATAAGTAACTAATGCACTGTTATTTTACAAAAAAAAATATTATGTGTTTCTAACAGTGTAATAAAACCTAATAAAACAAATAAATTAAATTAAAATAGCAGATGTAGGGTGTTACCTACTGATTTATTTATTATACATCGTGTTTGGTGTCTAAGGAAAGGTCATAAAGTGTACCTACTTTCCAATAACCAATAGGTTACCTATAATTATTTCATACAAAAACCCCAAATAAGAATAAACCAATTATTTATCACTAATATTTTTCAATAGCACTAATAACCCTTCTAAAATGTTATGTAGGCTGCTTAACAAATCATACGCATACAATTGCATTAATTCACTACCTAACCAATGTTCCCTTACCCCAAAATAATGAAGATGAAAAAAGAAAGTTAAGAACTAAAACCGACCACAAAATAGTTATAAACAAGACATCATAACAAAATTACATCGGTTTTCGTATAACCGGAGTCACACGTAATTACTAAAACACCATAGATCATGCAGATAACGTGCGACTCCGGTTATATTATTATGAAAACCAATGTTATTTATATATTTCAACATCATACTCGGTCAGCGGAATTCCTATCATTGAGGCTCAAACTCGTGGGCACTCACCACGAGTTTTCCCGCCGCACGAGTGACTTATATGGAACTTTTGTACCCTTTTTTGCCCGTGTTTGATTTGTTTTTGGTTGCCATAAGCACGAACACATACTTCATTATCAGTCCCTCATCCCGTCGAAAACATTCGATGGATATTCTACACTGAGCTCTAACCTCATTAAGTATGATATTCTGCACTGAGCTCTAACCTCATTAAGTATGATATTCTGCACTGAGCTCTAACCTCATTAAGTATGATATTCTGCACTGAGCTCTAACCTCATTAAGTATGATATTCTGCACTGAGCTCTAACCTCATTAAGTATGATATTCTGCACTGAGCTCTAACCTCATTAAGTATGATATTCTGCACTGAGCTCTAACCTCATTAAGTATGGTATTTTCCCACTGATTTTTTAACACTGATCTTGTCTTGCATCGAGGGTAACTAGAAAGTAATGATGATAATTAATTGAAAGTTTATTTAGTGTTATTGCTTATATAGTGTATACAAAATCCTTAATCGATGACCCACTGACCACCAACCGCTATTCATTTTGAAACAGACTGTACAGTTTGATCGACGCCGAATGAACACAGTAGACTTGGACGTGCTGTAACCCGGCTGCCAGGCTGCACATTATATGATCGACTGCGATCGACTGCATCTAGCTGCTTAAAATCTTAATACATTTTCATAGAACCTACATAATAATGTATGTAGACAGAGACACTTGTTGACTAGTTAGTTGCAAAAGTTGTACCTAACGTAGGTTGGTCCATATGTACGAAACAATGGTCAGACCTCTGAAAAGTCTTTCTATTTATTTATATAGAATGCTCTATGTTGCCATTAGTACGATTTTTCGTATAGCTCGTTCGATACGAGAGAATGATCCCTAATTATTGTTCTATTTGGTTCAACGTCATCCAATACACATAATTCCACGACGTGTTGTCTTAATCTAATAGGTGGATGAATTACCCGAATTTGTTAGTCACGACACATCATTATCAGCTATTATTCGACTGTGCTGGAGATTGTAATTATGTCTGTTGTCAGCGTACAGCAAGATGCGGTTTTCGGCGTACAGCAAGATGCTGTTGTCAGCGTACAGCAAGATGCTGTTGTCGGCGTACAGCAAGATGCTGTTGTCAGCGTGCAGCAAGATGCTGTTGTCAGCGTGCAGCAAGATGCTGTTGTCAGCGTGCAGCAAGATGCTGTTGTCAGCGTGCAGCAAGATGCTGTTGTCAGCGTGCAGCAAGATGCTGTTGTCAGCGTGCAGCAAGATGCTGTTGTCAGCGTACAGCAAGATGCTGTTGTCAGCATACAGCAAGATGCTGTTGTCAGCGTGCAGCAAGATGCTGTTGTCAGCATACAGCAAGATGCTGTTGTCAGCGTGCAGCAAGATGCTGTTGTCAGCATACAGCAAGATGCTGTTGTCAGCGTGCAGCAAGATGCTGTTGTCAGCGTGCAGCAAGATGCTGTTGTCAGCGTACAGCAAGATGCTGTTGTCAGCGTACAGCAAGATGCTGTTGTCAGCGTACAGCAAGATGCTGTTGTCAGCGTACAGCAAGATGCTGTTGTCAGCGTACAGCAAGATGCTGTTGTCAGCGTACAGCAAGATGCTGTTGTCAGCGTACAGCAAGATGCTGTTGTCAGCGTACAGCAAGATGCTGTTGTCAGCGTACAGCAAGATGCTGTTGTCAGCGTACAGCAAGATGCTGTTGTCAGCGTACAGCAAGATGCTGTTGTCAGCGTACAGCAAGATGCTGTTGTCAGCGTACAGCAAGATGCTGTTGTCAGCGTACAGCAAGATGCTGTTGTCAGCGTACAGCAAGATGCTGTTGTCAGCGTACAGCAAGATGCTGTTGTCAGCGTACAGCAAGATGCTGTTGTCAGCGTACAGCAAGATGCTGTTGTCAGCGTACAGCAAGATGCTGTTGTCAGCGTACAGCAAGATGCTGTTGTCAGCGTGCAGCAAGATGCTGTTGCGTATCCTGATGAGTAACTGCTTTCTTGACAGCCAATTAGATTTTGTTTTACTTCGTCTATTATTCAAATTCATACTGACACAAGTAAAGATTGTAGCTCTCACAACATATTGTTTATTACAATTAATTACAAATTCCTTTAGGAGGCTTTCTTCTGTGTAAATGTACTTCATTTGCATAACTTTTTACGTTTCAAGCGCTCAGCAGACGAAGCTTTTGTATTAAAAAGCGTACATTAATTTTAATTGTCATGTACTTATCGTGTTTTGTTATGTAATGCTCAAGTATTTCCGCAGACGTAAGGGCTGAACACAACAGCGACAGAAAAATAATAATTCGCGTTTTAAGTCGCGGGTGCGGAATATTTCCCCAATGATTAAAGCCGCGGAGTCACTTCACTCCGTACTCCATTATGCGAAACTGTAATCATGAAACTATCCACACAACCTTACCACGCAACCCCGCAACAAGTCGAACGCGCGCGTTAACGTTACACCCGCCTACAGCTTCCAGGGTGAAGGTGACACAAACGCGGCGCGAGGTGATACTGACTGCGAGACCCCCGTGAGTTCGCCTACATAATTATTTAAGTTAATGATATACTACACCTTTCTTGCTATAAATGATTTCTTTTTACAGCGCGTGTGAGCGGGACGGCTTTATCTGGTGCTGTGGGTATGAGAGGGAGGGCACGAGTAGGGTGGTGCCTCCCGCGGTGGTAATGCGGGCTCTTTGGATTATAATATCGCGTAGTCCGCGGCCCTCGCTGTAAGCAGTGGGCTGCTTTTAATCTTGCTTACTTATGTACTCGCCCACAAGTACCTATGTACTCGAGCTGTTCTCATTTGGACGCAATTTTAGGCATCTTTCGTATTACTTTCATGATGAAAATAAGCATGATAAAAATGATAAATAAATAATAAGCATTTTCAAAGAAATTGATTATAACACGTCTGTAGCTCATGTAATTCTGTAACAAATTCGACAACTGTCAAGGGAGAACCAAAAAAATAAACATTAATCAAAAGTTTTAACTAACAATATGGTAATTTACCTTCTTTATCTTCCGTGGTCATTTACTTCAGCTGCACATTAGATATCTATTGATACTCGTAGATTTGTGAAGTCAATGCTGAAATTGCTTATTGCCTGGTTATAATGAACGAGTTATTGTAATGTATTTTATTTGGCTAGCTGTCAAAACAATTTGACGGTTCACCTGGTGTTGTATTATAGATATCCCGCAACACAGGAAGCATCGTAGATGCGTAGCCAACCCAAAGACCAGCAGAAGTGCCTGCTTGTAGTGGCACCAGCGCCCTTCAAACTGGACCACAACAACGCTACTAGCGGCTGAAGTAAGAAATATTTACAGTAGCAGTTAAACAGAGCTCTGATTATGCGAACGTACGAGCTTCAAAGTCAAAGCATTTATTTCAAATAGGCACATAAAAGGCACTTTTGAACGTCAACATTTACATTTAAATAGAATTGATTCTAGTCGCCCCTTCCAAAAGGTAGTTTCGTATGGAGAAGGTAGTTTCGTTTGTATTCATTTAAAGTAATCAATTTAAAAGGAAGTCGTTTTACTTATGATGTCTCTTATTCTGAAGACGGTTTATTGGTAAGTTTGCTACAATAATTGCTTAAGCAACAGCTACTGGATACTTGTGTTTATATTGCAAAAACTCCATACCTACATGGGTATACCTATTGGGCTTATTTGTTTTCTTTTCTAAGCACTGAACTGGGCTGGACCATCCAGAAGATTGTAGACTGTACACCAACTGAGAGTGTAGACAATACAAGCCTGAGAGGACTATGTTGCAATCATCTACTTCTTTTGTTACTCATTCGTACCCACAACATTCGTAGGTGTGGTGCTTCCAGTTCTCCACCTATGCTACTATGACATACGCTTTTATCTACTGGAATTAGTTTACAAGTTCAGAGTGTTGTTATTTATTGTTTTAAGTACCACGCGGAGCGCGAACATTAACAATTAACAATTTCCATCATTCAATATTCTTTGCCGGATCTATACCGGGGCTACTGATGCTCACATATCTAGCGTAGCTTACTGTTGATTTACACTTTGGCTGTGTCTGCCATTATACTGCACGTCGCGTCGATTGTTTAACAGTGGTGTGTGCTGCACGACCAGATTGTGTCTAGTTCCGGTGCGACGGAAGACGTCGACGACTATCGAGCACGCACCGCTTATTGTGATAAGAATGCTGAACCGTACGAGTTGATACGATGAGGAGCTGATATGTGTGAATTCACCTTTATAAGAAACATTCTCAGCAAAATTCAAGTAACAAAATTACTGCTTTCTATTTATTTCACTGAAATATGAGGATAGCTGCTATCTTTAAAGAGCGTTTAAACAAATGTGTATGTACTTATCAAATCCATTTAGATACAAAAGCTAGATTTTTAGTGCTACGAAACTCTGGCTTCGTCTCTCATAGGTTAAATCACTAGAATCACTTTTGTATGAGTGTTGTACTTACTTGAGGAAAATACGAAGAAACAAGAAAATTTTTTGTAAAATTCAGAGATGTTTTTTTTTATCTTTCGTGTCAATTTATACCTACCAACGCGAACAGCTCATGTCGTGGTGAACAGATTGTTTGCTGCTAGTGCACACGTAGATCTTATATATATTAATAGCTAGTCGGCAATGTTTGCTGCTACTGCGCACGTAGATCTTACCTATATATTTTCTACTCATAGGTACTCAAAACTTTCTTCACTACAGTTTGTATATTTATAGAGTTGGCTATACAGGTGTTACCAGATATAAACGTTGGTGGTTTAGGTACAATCCATGTTTTGCCTGATTTGCCACTTTAGGGCATGCAAACCAATTTCACGTTACCTTATATTATTGTAGTAAAAATATTATGTACAAATAATGTTGTGCTCCTTAAGTTCTCAGTTGAGCGGCAAGATTACTGACAAATGCGTGCACTGACTGGACAGGTCCGCTCAATCTGTATGGTTTTTCCTCAAAAGACCGTTTCAGACACCAATCTACATGGTCTTCACATGATCTGACCAAGATTATGTCTGGACTTTAAAAGAGACTGTGACCTCTGAGTTTGTATCGGCCTTTCTTCTCAGAGTAGTCAGATAGGAAACGCCGACCTCATCTAGTTTTTAAAAATATGATTGACGTGTAAAAGTGTTTGTAACAAACCTACTTACAGAAATAAAATCATTTATCATTTATCTTTAATAATAATCAATTAAATATACGTACATCCGTACAACAGGTCTTCATTGTGACGCAAGTTGTTTCTAATGGAAATTCTAGGCATTTACTCAGAGAGCTTCACAATACATTTGTATATAATTATATAAATAATACATAGGTATATTTAATATTTTAGCTTTAGACTTCACACATTCATATTTTTCTCTTCTTGTTCTCACTCACTATTGTCTACGTTTCTTTTTTACTTCTCCTTTCGCAGGTCGGCTGGAAGAAATTTCTTAATAAATAAGCAGTACCTTTGTACTCAATTTATAATTATGTCATATCTCTTGTATTTTACTGTGTGTACATAAATAATAAATAAATAAATAAAAATAAATACAACAGGCTGTTAAAGTGAGCACGAAACAACAAGAGAACTTACAATTAAATATTAAATGTGGATGGATTATTTATAAGGTACCTTATAGTTGCAAAGTTTATATGAACCGTGTTTTTGTGGCGACGGACGGCGACGTGTTGACAGCTTCTAACTACGCTAATGTATTTCTTTAAAACATCCTTTCTTTGATGTTTTTCTTTAGCGACCGATGTTCTTATTACCTTAAGTTTCTTAGTCTTTAAGAAGCTGGCGAGATAACGCTGGTAAAAAAATGAGAAGCTCCTATGAGTAGACATATTTATTTGAAATGAACGTAGGTACACAAATAGGTTGTTACAGTTTGTGAGGATTCCATGCACGTACCTTCATACAACGTGCAAATTTAGTACAAAAACTAAATTAGTTGTTCAATTAAGTTAACAATTTCACTCTAATGTGAAGTGACTATAATCGCAGATATCAAATGATAAGTAAATGATTTTATTTCTGTAAGTAGGTTTGTACAAACACTTTTACACGTCAATCATATTTTAAAAACTAGATGAGGTCGTCGTTTCCTATCTGACTACTCTGAGAAGAAAGGCCGAAACAAACTCGGAGGTCACAGTCTCTTTTAAAGTCCAGACATAATCTTGGTCAGATCATGTGAAGACCATGTAGATTGGTGTCTGAAACGGTATTTTGAGGAAAAGCCATACAGATTGAGTGGACCTGTCCAGTCAGTGCACGCATTTGTCAGTAATCGTGCAGCTCTAGTCAGAACTTAAGGAGCACAACCATTCGACGAACAATACCAAATAATACCCAATATCAATCGGTTTTATTCAATACGCGTAAGCAACCAGGGGATAGTGTGTAAGTTGCTACAAGTTATACTTAGTCTAGTATTATAGTTGTCATTTTGTTATAGAACGTGCGTTGAAGGTATAGTTGTCATTTTGTTATAGAACGTGCGTTGAAGGTATAGTTGTCATTTTGTTATAGAAAGTACGTTAAAGACAGGCGCGTTGTAGAACAATTTCCATGTAGTTTTCATATAAATTGTTCTACTAAGGTCGCGTCGCGTTTCACTTTCCCTCGCGGTGTAAGACCTGGTACGGTTCGTTTCTAGTTTTATTTCGTCGATATTTCACTACTCTTATTCACACATCTAAGTGTCGAAATTCTTGTCTTCACTGGTTGGAATGAAAGCTGAGCGCGGAGTACCTACTTGTAGTAATGATTCACAGAACAGCTCAGGATCACCCACTTCAGGTGTTAATACGTAGACCTACAGGTAACGAGGAACGTGCCATGGTGACTGGACCTACAGGTAATGAGCAACGTGCCATGGTGATTGGACCTACAGGTAATGAGCAACGTGCCATGGTGATTGGACCTACAGGTAATGAGCAACGTGCCATGGTGATTGGACCTACAGGTAATGAGCAACGTGCCATGGTGATTGGACCTACAGGTAATGAGCAACGTGCCATGGTGATTGGACCTACAGGTAATGAGGAACGTGCCATGGTGATTGGACCTACAGGTAATGAGCAACGTGCCATGGTGATTGGACCTACAGGTAATGAGCAACGTGCCATGGTGATTGGACCTACAGGTAATGAGCAACGTGCCATGGTGATTGGACCTACAGGTAATGAGCAACGTGCCATGGTGATTGGACCTACAGGTAATGAGCAACGTGCCATGGTGATTGGACCTACAGGTAATGAGCAACGTGCCATGGTGATTGGACCTACAGGTAATGAGGAACGTGCCATGGTGACTGGACCTACAGGTAATGAGCAACGTGCCATGGTGATTGGACCTACAGGTAATGAGCAACGTGCCATGGTGATTGGACCTACAGGTAATGAGCAACGTGCCATGGTGATTGGACCTACAGGTAATGAGCAACGTGCCATGGTGATTGGACCTACAGGTAATGAGCAACGTGCCATGGTGATTGGACCTACAGGTAATGAGCAACGTGCCATGGTGATTGGACCTACAGGTAATGAGGAACGTGCCATGGTGATTGGACCTACAGGTAATGAGCAACGTGCCATGGTGATTGGACCTACAGGTAATGAGCAACGTGCCATGGTGATTGGACCTACAGGTAATGAGCAACGTGCCATGGTGATTGGACCTACAGGTAATGAGCAACGTGCCATGGTGATTGGACCTACAGGTAATGAGCAACGTGCCATGGTGATTGGACCTACAGGTAATGAGCAACGTGCCATGGTGATTGGACCTACAGGTAATGAGCAACGTGCCATGGTGATTGGACCTACAGGTAATGAGGAAGTAAATGATTAAAATTGAAAGGACATGTACCCAGTTTTAGATAACATTAGGACTCCAAATTGTCGTTTAAATTATTCTACAGGATGAAATTGACAACTTGCGCCAACTGAAATAGGAGGTTCAGTAACTGTTACATAATCATTATACATCGTCATTTCCCAAATATACATTCTTCAACAAATCGTGTAATTACCGTCTTAGATAGTACAAACTAAGTTATTGCCTTCAAGTAGACACGAATTATCGTCGTTTCAGTAAAAAAAAACAAATAAGAAAATTCAAGTATGAAATTTAGCGCGCGCCCAAAGAGCATTCCATTCATTGCAAAGTTCATAACAAGAAGCAAGTTGGTAGTGCGTTGAGTTAGCTGTCATTTACCAAATTTTGACCGTTTCTAAGCAAAAACAGAGCGCGCGACGACGTTGCCAAATCGCTTGCCTACGCGCACGTATGTGCAGCCCTTTCCTTTCTCTCGGCCGAATGACATGCTCTAAAGATTCGTTATAACTCGTTGATTTATATATTATAATTTGGCGCACCTATTCAATTTCATCGTGTATAATATAAATAAAGAGATGCGAGAACGTAAACACAACGTATGAGCACATACTCACAGCTACATAATGTAGTCGCATACATAAGTGTACGCATATCATTCATCATTACACGCGGGTGACGACCAGTGAATGAGTGAATGGGGCCATGAATGAGTGAACAGAACAAAATGAGCGAACATAATGCACGGTCGACACTCACGCACTCTCGAGGATGCACTCGTTATATAATGCAGGTGCTGCATTCACATTCACATCACATAATAATTATATGTATACGAGCTTTGTTTTAATTTTATGTGCCTCAAGAGTTGTATGTAATTTGACAAGCGAGTACTGCGAGTACGGTGCTCTATGCGAATTTCTTTGTAAAAAGTATTTGTTAATGTCGTCACATTAAATTACTAGCCCGCGGCTTCGCCCGCGCGGCTGTCAGAAACTATCCCACGGGAACGTGCTACCGGGATAGATAAATAGTATCGTATCATTTAGCCGACGAATTTAGAAGTGCTACAGAATTAGAATTTGATAGAAAGCTATACCTATGTTTTTATTCCATCTGTGAATATTATGAGTGTAAAATGTAAAACTTATGTATTATAATTACCATGACATCTACATATTGACATTACTTCAATAATATTGAAAAACTTAATTTTTTCTTGCAATTTTTTTATTGACGGTACTCGGTGCGGGCGGCTGGGAGGAGCCGCAGGCACCGCATTACTACAGGTATTGTACGCCGCTTTACATTATTGTGCTCACTACACGCCTGCACAGTGCGGAGATACTACCGCTATGTGCGCCAGCCACGTGACACGGTGACTCGTATGTACTTACCTCTAGTACCTATATGGTGCTATGTCACTGCACAAGCGTGTGAGTACATAAGTATTAGGTGGGCGATATCTTTTCATCCTCATCAGAATGTATAAGGTAGAAATTCAAAATTTGTTTCAAATACTATTTTTAACGCATTAACTTATGTGGATTTGGTGCATAACCTCCGCCAGTCGTTCGCGGATCACGTCAACAAAAAGTATCTATGGACAGATTCCTACGTGAGTGAGCTTTCGTGGCACATAATTAGATGAGTCCCGCGCCCTCTCTTCTCTTCATATAATCTGCCGTAATCTCGTCAAATGCAATCATCTTGGCTTTCATCTAACACCAACGCTACACCACTAACAAACGAAAATGAACCCTATAACAGCGACGTAGAGATAACGGAAAGTGATTCAATATTTTTGGCTTGTTTCGAACAGTTAGGGCTGTCAGTAGTGAAAATTGCTTCCGATCTTGTTAACTTTTGAGATAGGGATGACTCTTATGGAGTTAGTTGAGTTTTGCTTTATTTTTCATCGAAAATGGAATTCTAAAGTATCATGTAAAAAACAATTTTGAAATAGATCTTTACCACATTTCTCATGATATCATTTTCTGGGGTCCATATTGGCTCACCTAAAGTTCTTTACCCGAAATTGTTCTTCCTAATGATTTGTAATCCGAATGATCACTCTTCCTAAAATTTTTCATCCTAAAGTTTTCATTCATACTATTTGTAGTGCTACCGGCGATGTTCATAATACTCATGTTTCCGAAAATTGTAATTAATAATATCATTAATGTAAATACATTTAAACTCCTACTGTTTTTTATCATAACGCTTTTATCTCTAAACATAATTACCATAATATTTTCACTCATACTCAGAAAGAAACATTAACCAAGTGTAATTTAATAAAAATATATGTGGGTAGAAGATGATATTTATAGTTTTAATTTGAGGGTATGATTATTATTTGGGGCATGCTTTACATAACGTACTGAATTGTGTCTATTGCTAAGTTCATGTCGGTGTATTATCATTACGTACGAGTACATTTATTTATTTAAAACTCTTATACTATCATTACAGGTTTTGGAACCTAATGCGATAGATAGAACTACTTATAATATTAACTATTTTAAATAACATCTATTACTAACAATTACCCAATACATTAATACAAAATTACTTATAGCTAAAACGATACAACCTTATAATTACAATTACAACAATGTAATCTTCACACAAAATTAACTTAAGTACAGTCAAAAATTAAAAATAAAACAATGAAAGAAACGATAAACATAAAATAAACAATAAACATAAAATAAACAATAAACATAAAATTAACTAATCGATGCTTTCGTAACATACTCGTATTATTTATAAACTTACTTTTGCAAGTTGTCATAAACATGTTTGTGTTAATGCTTTATTAATATGGAGGAAAATTATTTAAAATCATTTAAAACCAGTCGCGGAGGATTAAAAAGGAATTTTTAATCCTTTAAAATTTCCTTTGCATGAAAAGGTTTGCTTTTAAACTATTTCTTGTGATTACAAAACAACTGTTCACGTTTTTACATTTAGCCATTTTACTTTTGGTTATTGTTGTTACATACTTATTACTATAACTATACCTGAGATAATTATGTCTAAAAAACCAACTGTTTAGAATTATTAAAGGTCGTTTCACTGATTTTTGTCTTAAATGAATGAAATTCAGGTCAGAGTGTCATCTTGGGGGCACTATGAAAAAAATACTTAGAAAAATTTCGCGACCAATTTCGAGGTAGCGCTCGCCGGCCGCTGCCGCGGCACCGCTCGCTTCGCTCGCTCGGCTCGCGCCTAGTTGGTCATAGTTCTAACCTAACCTAAGCTATGGAATATAATATATGAACCTAATAAAGTTATGCAAAATTAATGTATATAATACTGATTATTATGAATAAAAAGAAATCTAAACAAAAAAGATATGACTTTGAATAATAGTGTAAAAAATGGTTATGTTAAGAAAATATAGGAAAACAAATAAAAGTATAGTAGATGTTTATTGCTACTAACATTATTGAGTTGAATGTTTCGGAATTATGAACATTAGAGACAGAGTAGTTAGGAATTGTGATTGTTAGGATGAAAAATGTTAGGAAGAACATTTTCGGATTTCCAATTATCGGAGTTGAAAATTTAGGTGAAATTTGGAGCACCCCATTTTCTGTACTACACACACGATTACTCTGGCATTTGTTAGAATTTAAATTAAGACAAACTTGAGACGAAAAATAATTGAACCTTCTTTCTAATCAATAGTTTGATAAGAAGCGAGAGTAACTACTGCTACAAGAACCTTCAGGCCTATCGTTCAAAACGAATCCAAATTCATCTATTTACAGAGAACCAATTCGATTGCTAATTGAATAAAATATGGCCCCATGTTTGTATATTTATGGTCCCCAATGTGCGGCAGGGCGTGCGCGGTAACAGGGTTAGATGATGACGTCAGTGGCGTGGCAGCCCTAGTCCCACTTACAGTATTAGGGCTCCTTGTTCGTGTAATTCGATAATTCGCACCCGCCGCCATTTTGTGAGCTCGCCGATTATTACGTCGCAGGCCTGATCGGTATATTAGGTTATTATACATAACATTATGACTAACACGATCATATTAATATAATCCGTTTTCCATTTTGATAGACTATAAGATCTTTTGGTAAATTAGCAGGTAGGCAGGAACGTTACTAACGCTTTCATTACGATCAAATAAACACGATCAAAAGGTTCAAACACAAGTTTACATTAAGCGAGGGACCCGATGTGGAAAAAAAGGATCGTATGCGTAAGGTGCTATATAGACATTTTGCCGAATTTCAATAGATTATTACAAATATGCATAAATAATATATTTTAAAGTAGGAAAATAATATAATTCACCTCAATCCGTACAGTACCCAGACACATAAAAATGTTAATATTACAAAGTATGTACACTCAGCGTCGATATGTAAAGTTAACAAATTGTCGCGAAGGAGCGCTGTGCTATGAATAATTCACAATGTGCGGCTCTTCTCAGGCGCACGCCGCGCGCCGTTGCGCACCACCTTTATAATAAATAATATACTATTGTATACTTTTACTATCATTTGGACATTTGAAATTTCGTGAGTTATTACCATTAAAAATTACATTTCTTCAAGAAAGTAACTACGACACTGAAGTGAAACTAGACTAATAAACATACTAAAATATCGTTAAATTAAACGAGAAGATTATTGTGAAATTAACGAGCCACGAGTGCTACCAGATTTCGTAGTAAATGGTTACGCGATCCGCTTCACATTTTAATCTTCTTCGTTGTACTATTTTATTAATAACTTCTACAAATAATATTACTACCAATTTAAGAACGTATTACAGATATTATTTCATAAATGAGTTAAGCAAATTTTAATGTGCCTTTGTAATGTTTCAAACCAATCTTTGTATGATATCGATTGATATTACTGTGCGCTGTCAATTCTTACAATACCAAAATATTCAGTCAATATCTTTCCATGCATTGAATAAGAAGTGATTATGAAATGTTACAATCGTACCGTGTATTCAGTGAGTGCTACGAGGTGCTACGAGGTGCTACGAGGTGCCACGTGGTGCTACGAGGTGCTACGAGGTGCCACGTGGTGCTACGAGGTGCTACGTCGTAGCGGAGGGTGCTACGTCACGTACACTAATGCCAATTTGTCGTTGCACAAATAAACCCGAACACCTACGGAGAATTACAAGTGTTCATAATATTTACAATGTTGTTCGAAATATTTGCTTGATATTTATAGAAAGTGTAACAATGGCTTATAAACTGTCATTACTTATAGACAAAATCAAGATGTACCGACCTCAAATACATTGGGCCAGGGATAAGACGATGATAATGCTAGAGAAGAGGGTGAACTTTGGAACTATCTTTTAATTCTTGAAAGGCATTTCCAGTATTTATTTAAACGTTTTTATTCTAATCAACCTCTCAGTATCTCAGTCTCAATACGTAAACAATACATAATGAGTGTTTGACATTGATTGTCGCAGCGGTGGCCCAGTGGTAACGGCCCCGACTTACGAGTTGTAGGTTCTGGGTTTGAATCCAGACAGGAGCTTATTTTGTGTAATTAATTTCATCACCACTGCTCTCAAAACGGTGAAGGAAAACATCGTGAGGAAACCGGCGTGTCCTAGAACCAAACATTCGAAGACATGTGACATCTGCCAACCCGCACTGGGCCCGCGTGGTAGTTTACAGCCCACTCCCTCTCGAAGAGAGGAGGCCTGTGCCTCAGCAGTGGGCGCATATAGGCTGATTATGCTTGACATTCGCTGAGATGAGATTGCAACTAGATTGTGAATATCTTAATTACGAGAACTGGCCTTCAGATAAATAATTTGACATAAACGTTCCAAAGCAGCGCTTGGTAATCAATAGAAAGTCAATTTGATTGAGATTTCACGAATAGTAATCAATTGAAGTAGATGTGTTCCAATAAATAGAAAATAGTTCGCTAAAGCTTTCCAAGTAAATGTGGTGTGGTCTGATCTCCGTAGTGTGGCCGTATATCGCGCATTGTGCCGCAGACTCATTGATCTGCTTTGGGGAACTATTAGGAAAGGCTTTTACGGTAATTGGTAGTGGAGCTGCGGCCGCCGATACATACAATATGACACAGAGTAGACAGGGAAGAGTTGTAGACGGGACCAACGAAAATGGCGCCAGTGTCCTTTAAATAAGGCCATCGTTCAATGTTTCCTCAGCAACAATGTAGTAAATATTTAATTGCAGAAAGGTTTATCAGAGGGTCAATCTCCGTATTTTTTAAGAGCGTTCGCATTCTAATGTCAGTCTCAATCACGTAAACATATCTACCTGTAATGTTCCTAAGTTTTTGACGACTTTTTGACGTTGATTGTCGCTGAGATGAGGATGCGACTACATTTCGAACGTTTATAATTACTATTTGGCGGTACAGGCCAGCTGTTGAGCAGCCGCGCCTGTGCTACGAATATGTGAGCTATCTGACACACTAAGAGTACTATTTAATTATTTTTACGTGATTTAATAAGTCGCTAGGTTTACTACACTACGATTGAACTAATATTGCAAAAAATGAAACTGACTTTTGCCAATGTTCCTATCATAGACAGCTGTAGCGTGTGTAGCAAACATCGCTTGGCATACATAAAGGTATATATTTGTGTGTTATTTATCCATCGTCGGTCTTAGAAACAAAACTAAACAAGCTTGTCGCGTCTACAGTCAGCTGTGGAGCGTAACAGCGCAATAGGCTAAGCGCGTGCTCAGTTAGTGTAGGTGGCACTCACAGTAATAACTCGTATCAGCGAAACTGCCGCTCCCTCACTACACACACACGCACGTACGTAGATGTTCGGTATGTGCCGATGTTCGCCGATCTATATCTGCCAGAGAAAGTTTATGTGGTACTGATTGTACGAATGGGATAACTTCACTCTATTTATTTGTTTAAAATGGACAACACTCAGATAGAAACGCAATCTATTTGATCTGTTTGCATGACTGTAACTGCTTTTAATTGTAGTCTATTTGACCGTGATTGAAGTAGCGTCCAATATCCGATGCCCGGATTATACATCTGAAGTATTCCACCATACTCAGAGCAGATACTATAATTGTTCCTTTTACGTGAACTTTTACTTTCGTTTATACCATGTTCGTGTTCTACAACACCGACTAGATATCAACTCGCTCAACATTAAAAAAATATACATATTCATACCGCTGACATGCAGAATACCAGATTATAAAATCTATTTTCGCTACATACTCGTAAGTTGCGCACACTTCCAGTACATTTGTGGCTCTCATCGTTGTCTACTGTCGCCGCGTCGTCGCCTCGTCGCGTCGGTAACACATAATGATTACGACGTAGTGCCACGCTTCTCACCAGTAATCAGTACATAGGAGTATGTTCACATAACTAGTGTTGCACACGTGTGTGTGTGGTGGTGATTGCTGTGCTCGTTATCGTGATGACGCCTGGAGACGCCAAGCGGGGGAGCTATCGATAGCGAATACGTGTCGAAAATAAAAGAAAACTGAAATGAAAACTTTCAGAAAATATATAATTGATGAATTGCAATAAAAACTGTTGCAGTTATTATGAATACTTGTTCGTTGTTTGTTGTTATGTTATGTTGATGACTCATTCTTTAAATCTAAATTGTCTATTAGCCATCCAATACTTCTTCTGAATATTTGCTATTCCATTAAAATATATCCTGTCCTTATACATTATATTTGTTCGTCGACGAGTAACATAAAGCTTCGCCGGTCGCGATAGCGAACACGCCCTGCTAGACCCAGGGGAGGAGGCTCCACATTATTTGATAGTGCATTTGATATATTTTTACATTCGGTATATTTTACATTTGGTACAAAACGCTCATTAAGGAAGCATTCGCTAACGAACGAGCTGCCGAGCCGCGTCGCCTACCCGCGCCCGCGCACTGCCGCCAGCCGCGCCCGCGCACTACATAAGAAACTAGAGCGGGAGACTAGACACTATCATATGGAAATACGATTCCTTTGGGGGTGGTTCGATGATTTCGGTTTAGGAAAGTAAAGAAAAAGTTAACGGTTCAAATAAGTAATCTCGTACATACTACACGTCATACTTACTATTGTATTGTCGTCTTATTTACTTACTTACATGGTTCGGATGTTTTATGTGACTAGGATGAACGAGTGTGAATTTATGAAGGAGTTTTCGACGCTGCTTGTAATGTTTTGATAGTTTCTCCCTGTTCAATTTGTGAAGGAGTTTTCGACGCTGTTTGTAACGTTTTGATAGTTTCTCCCTGTTCAATTTATGAAGGAGTTTTCGAAGCTGTTTGTAACGTTTTGATAGTTTCTCCTATGTTCTGTTCAATTTAATTTGTTAAAATGGCAACGCAGGGTCCTAGGATAAAGCAGAGGTCTGACATAAGCGGTTGGGTCTCAACTTGCGTATAAAATAAAACACATCAACTCAAGCGATAAAATAAAAATAAATCTGTATTACTTGTTTTAATTAATTAATCGTGTAATTATCTGCGCATTACCTAGTGCATGCTGTGCTTTTCTGTAAGTGATGAGGCGCTTAGACTTAAGTTTGCAATGAACAAATTTATAATGTTACAGTGTACTCAATGTTGGAAAGCCTAATAATAAAAAATAAAAAAAGATAAACAGTTCAAATATAAGAAAGAAAACAGAGAAGAAAGTAAAAGATAAGTTCTACTAGTCGACCACGTGACCTGTACGGTCTTATATATGTCGTAGGATAATTTGATACTTCGAATCTTCGCGAAAATCCTAGGGGTTTTGCGAAAACGCGGATAATTAGACATAGGCGAAAAATTATCAAATCTTACTGGACAAAGTCAGGATCTAACATAACCTAACCTAAATGATACAATAACAATAGAAGGGTATCTGGCGCTTGGCGGCCGCTGCCGCGGCACGCTCGCTTCGCTCGCTCGCCTTCGCGCGCTAATGGTCACTGTTCTAACATAACCTAACCTAAATTCTAATTATCCGCGTTTTCGCAAAACCCCTAGGATTTCCGCGAAGATTCGAAGTATCAAATTATCCTACGACATATACAGTACTGTAGGAGGAGGTCAGAAGTAAAAGATAAGTTCTACCAGTCGACCACGTGACCTGTACGGTCTTATATACAGTACTGTAGGAGGAGGTCAGAAGTAAAAGATAAGTTCTACTAGTCGACCACGTGACCTGTACGGTCTTATATACAGTACTGTAGGAGGAGGTCAGAAGTAAAAGATAAGTTCTACTAGTCGACCACGTGACCTGTACGGTCTTATATACAGTACTGTAGGAGGAGGTCAGAAGTACTAAGAGCGAGAGGGATTTATGAAAGTGTTATTAACTTATTACCTCAACTTTATGATTTTATAAACTATGTCTTTGTTGGGACCTTTGATATCGTGGTCGGAGAAGGTCGTAAATAATATTTGACCGATAACCATGAATAATAAGCACAATGTCTCTTCTTACATAATCTATACAGAACAAAAGTTATGGGCACGGCGGCGCGGCGCGCGGCGCGGGGAAGTCGACCGGCCGCTGAACTGTATGCGCGGGAACATTGCGTTTAGCATTGTTAACGTTATTGTTACCTGTCATTCCCACAGTCTTAAATTAATGTAATTGGTGTTACACTGTTCTAATGAAAGTTAATAAATAAATAAAATATATATAATTGTATCGACCTAAGAAGTAGAGCCCAGCTCCCGCGCTGTTCGTCACAAAAATGGCCGGGTACATAGCACAGGCTTTGTCTATAGCTAACGACGCAGTTCCGGCCCGTAACGATGTCCTCCCGGTAATGACACCCCCTGCACCCCCTGCCATCACCCCCGCGACAATGACATTAGCGAGAATAGTTTTTATACACCCACTTTGATGACAACATGGCGACGCCGGCGAGGGGATTGGGAACTCGTAATGTTCCGTTATGTAAGCGGTAGGTATGTAATGCTAAGAGACTGTGCAGGTATTGTTGTGATTGCAGCATGTTTTATTTGTACTAGTACCCTTCAGGGGTTAGTGTTTATGCGGACATGATGTGCAATGAAAAGCTGTGGGTGAATAACAACGGATAGAGGTATTGTGTGCGAATGGAAGAAGGGTGGACTCCTGGATAACCGTGATTGTTAATGTTTTTGTAAGTCTTATAAAACTGGATAACAACTATCAAATAACATCTAGATCAAAACTTTACCCATAACTTCACGACGGGTTCGATAAGGAAATTATACTTACTCGACTTACTCTGGATGCGGAACAATCAAGCGCCACGTCGTTCACATATTCCTTTTGTAAAACCACATGTTCATAAACATCTCAGCTCAAGCAACCACATCACAGCTGAACAAATCAATACATAAACGAACATGAACATACTGAACGTGGCTCCATAATGTATGATAAGATAATTTATATTCATAAGTGTTGGTTGATTCGATGCGCGCTACATAACTTAGTACTGAGTTATCGTATTCGTAAACTTATTGAAGTGATTTGTACTGAAGGCACAACAAACCTGCCCCCTCCCTACATCCCCGCATGCCTCCCCCTCCTCATCCTCACGCCTGGACCGACACCACCGAGACTTATTTACATTTATATAAAGTGGATGATACATTGGACTCGGCTGTTATGTTTTTGCCGAAGGAAATCTTTTTATGTGTACTTAGTAAAATTAATGTTGAAATGAAATAAAACATGCCGATGAAACAAGAAACCAACGTTTGATAAAAGGGGAGAGAACCCTTTTAGGATAAATTGTTAAAAACAAAAAATGGTGTACTGCAAGTACATGCCTATTACATTTTTGATTCCTGCGAGGCACAAGTCACATAAGTACTTACATTTCAATTGATTATTAATTAGGGTCATTGATATAATTATATTGGCTTTGTTTCAAACGGAGAACAAAAGACATCAACGCACGCGGTAATGAAACAAACATGAAAACAGCGTGTCATGACGTTATCCTTATATTTATGTGATGATTGAGGAACTGAGTATTACAAAATAATATCAAATTTATTCAAACGTAATTTAAAAAAAAATATAGGTTAGTTTGGTGATATAACAGTTATTTTTGCATAAGCTAAGATATTTGAATGACCGGTTGGTGCGTTGGTGCAGTTGGTAGCAACCCTGCCTTCTGAGCCGCTGGTCGCGGGTTCAATCTCTGGACAAACCAAACATTTGTGTGCATGAACATGTCTGTTTGACCTGTGTCTGGGTGTGTATATGTATATAAGTATGTATATCAGTCATCAGGTTACCGTAGTACAGGCTCTACCTAGTTCGGGACCTGAAGACCTTGTGTGGATGTTGTCTTATATTTATTTATTTAAATAAGCTCTTAATCAACGACATTATCAAATCCATAACTGTAAATATTTAATGTTTGCCGAGGATCTTAAAATGTATTGGACTATCAATTCGAATGTAGATGTTACTTTAATTCAAGAGGATTTAGAAAGGATTGAGCGTTGGTGCCGCTTGAACCGCATGAAGCGTAACGTACAAAATTGTAGCCACATTCGATTTAGTAAGAAAGTACAATCCAGTGCCTTGTTGTGTCTCATAAAGTATAAAAGGAGCATCATTAGAGTCTGTAAGTGAGCTTCGAGACCTTGGTGTCATCATGGATGACAAAGTTAGCTTCAGAAGCCATATTGATGCCATCGTCACGAAGTCAGCACGGTTATTTGGAGTTCTTAAAAGAAGCACTAAAGGCTTCAAGCTAGCTTGAACTAAAATTGTGTTATATAACGCTATGGCATTATATTACACAATGTTAGTTCTAGCCACTTAACTAAGGTTCGGAGCCCCCTTGAATATGCGAGCGTGGTGTGGAACCCGCACTATGCTGTGCGCTTCGGTAAAATATCTCCCCGATATCTATATGAATAACGTGATCGATGCTGCAATATGGATTCTCAGCGCGACCGTCAACTGACACAGGATCTAACGTTCCGCTACAAATTGGTCAGTAATAATTTAGACAGTGACGTATTAGATGAGCGTATTGGACTAAAAGTCCCTTACAAAATACCCAAATATCCTGTAACTGATGAATTCCACACTCAAGCATCCAAAACAAATATTGGGTAAATTCACTACTAAACAGACTCAGTAGAGAGATGAATTCATTGATAACATTTGCACCAGATGTCGACTTATAAACACCATGATTCCATTAAAAGCCAAAATACTGAAGTCTCGAAAAACGCAATCTGATCATTAGTTGTGTTTGTATATTTTGGAAACTATTCACCTTTTTATACTTTATTTTAGAAGCTATACTTTCTCTTATGATCTCATTTTTATTTCAATTTATATTGTTTAAGTATCTCTTATTTTAAAGCAAGTGGGTGAAATTGCCACATTGTTCGTGTTTTAATTTAATTTTCATTTTTGTTATTAATCCTAAGTATAGGAAGTATTTTGCCATTATTTCTACATTCTAGAGCCCTTAGTTTTATTATCAGTGTGTGTTATTACCTATTTCTGAGAATGCTGCTCCACCAGTAGTCGGCGACTGTAAGTAGAGAGCTGTATACAGGTGTACCTTAATAAACAAATGAACAGTAAGCCTGTACCCACCTTTAGCTCTGGAAGTACATAAAAAGCACATAAATTATACAAGGACATAATAGAAACGTCCAATTTTCAAAGAAACCTCTCATTTCGATGAAAACGGCGGGAGTTGTCGTTTGAGGCGCCTTCGTTAGCCGCGGAGGGCGGCTCGCAGCCTCCAACAAAGTAATATGGAAATAAATGAGAAAACATCAGACGACGCCGACACTGATCCACTCCAATCAGATAACAATACTGCTTTGTGGACAGCGAGACACTGATGCTGTGTCTGAGGACACAATGAGGACCACTCGAGTTTGTTTCTCAATATTATTTTGTTTGTGGTACATAGGCGATGGCGAAGGAAAATTACCTACGGTAGGTGTTATATATTGTCTTTATCACCGAATAAGAAAATAACAATCGAATAATAATTAAATTTTCAAACAATAAATCAATCAATTAATTCTGTAATTTTTATGGTGTACATAACAAAGAGTATTCTATTCTATTCTATTAATGACTTAAATGTGAATCAATTAGAAACAATTCGATGCAATGTTGTAAACGAATTGAATGTTAATAATTACTTTAGTTAATACCACGCACACATGGATAAATAGTTAGAGGGAGACGCAAGATATAACGGGGTGAGGGATATCGACGCCCAAACTGTTATCATGAATTCAGCACGTGACTCTAGACCCTCTAGACGTTGACATTTTCCGTCGGTTATCAAACACTTCATGTACTGAGTCTGAGTCCATCGCAGCGGGTGGCGCGTTGATGTCCTACCACCGTGTATAGCATGTATGTCTGGATTATAATTGGTTTTTATAGTTCATTTTTTGTTACGGTTGACACGGGTTGTGAAGTTTTTTATTTTCTCATTTTACCCGCATTTTCGTGTCCCGCAGTGTACTCAGTAGCGAGTAGGTACTCGAGTACCTATTGTGTCACAAAGGCATTGTCTGGGCACTGGTGGGTACTGGTGGGTACTGGTGAGCGACCGGCGGCGCCACTCGAGCGCAAAGGAAGACGCCAGCATAACGAGGAGCTTGCTCATTAATCACCACCTTCTTACAATTACTTACAAATATGGTGAGTCTCTGTAGCCGCAAGTGTAATCAGCGGGTACAGGCTATGTATTTATTTATTGTTCAATTTGATAGCGTAATGAATAAGTCTTTTATTTCAGATTAAGTACATTTGTTTTATTTTTGGTTCGCGGTTTTCACGATTGGGATGTGGACTAGTTTACAAAGAATTAATCTCTATATGAACTAGATATATTTTTATAACTTACTTCATACACGACTGAATAAAATACCTTTCTGTAGTTACTAATGTAAGTAGAACCTTTTCCATTACTAAGGGACATTAGCCCCCGGCTCGTCCTTAGATAGAGGATCTGCTACATCGACACACACATGTCCATAGAGTAACATAACAAAAATAAATCATCAGCTTTCATCGTCGATGCTAAAATAAATGTCTACACAATATTATTATGCCATTCGCTGCCCCGCCGCGCCCCACTGGACACGCCCCACTGTCCACAGTTTTCACAAACAAAGGTGTCCTCTCAGAAAGCATCATCCAGTGCTCCATCCTATTCTGTCACCCACAATATACAATGTAACCACGCCGTCTGTAACAACTGTCACTATTGTTGACAGGGTGACATGTGTTTTGATATTGTGACAGTAACGTGAGCAGTAGTCGCGGATGTGTCTTGTTGTAACCGAAGTATGTACGAGTACGTCTCTGTCGGTGAAGCTGTTTCTAGATAGGATGAAGTTATGTGTCCACATCACACAGAATGTATGAAAGATGTCAGATTCATTGCCGGAGTCCTTCTTTTATAACATTATCTGAATTATGGATAGTTTCTCTGAGATGATTTCAAATTCAGTAAATGTTTAATATTTATTGCAGCATTCTGAGCTGAAAACCCAAGAAATATACAGAAATCTACCGAATTCAGATTAAATGAATGCATAAAGAGTGCTGTATAGACGTACGTACAAAACCATGTGAACGTGAAATGCAAACAGCGAGCAATTTAATGACGAAATTTATTTCAAATTATCTAAAAGTCAAGCCAAGCACAAGTTCGGTATAAGTTCCAAAATGTAGGTTTACTTCTTTACAAATAAAACATGTGAATAGCCTCTTACTAGCACTTACTGTAGCCGCATCGGTCGTTTTTCTAGTTTAGAAATAAAAGCCAATGATTTGTGGTACGGCTGAAGATGCCGCCTCCCCCACCACCTCACACCGCATACATACAAGTAGCGACACTTACAGAGTTGACAGTCGCCACCTAATGGCTGCGTCCCAACGCCAGCCGCAGACGAAAATAAAAACTTTTCAATTAGAACTCTTTGTGCAGCTGGGAGAAGAAAAGTCTTCACTTATGTAAGTGGTAGCTATGAGATGAACATGTTGTTCTTAACAGCTATAACATTCTGTTTTGCGAAACTAGTTTTTGAAACTACACTGAAGAGGCATTTACCTGAAAATGCTTGCAAAGAATAACTTAGACCTTCACAATAACCTGAAAATATAACTTCATAATATTTTGAATAGAAAATGTTAAACTTATATTAAAAGTAGACTTTGTAAACAAGCATATTATAAGTTAGAGGGTTAAATTCAAAACAAGAATTCTTGGGAACATGCTGGTCCTGCTCCATAGGACAATCTCGAGTCTAGACAAAATCAAACTACTAATTTAATTACATATAATGTGCTTTACACACGGTGTCGTCTTATAGAGGCGAAATAAAAACAAAATTGTGTTGCTCTGAAAAGAGAATGCGTTTTTATTAACAATGACTTAATTATATTATAATTAACACCTTTAATGCTCAAGTTAAACTTAACTAAATATTGTACTAACCTGAAAAGAGAAACAACATTAAAGCTTCCACCAGGTATTTATCTCTTATTCTATATTTCTAATCTTTTGTGACCGTTACGTTACGATGCACTTTTTATGAATCCCGTCTTACTTTCTGACGTTTAACCTGTCAGCTGTCAACCTGACATTAGACACCATAGATATCTCCAAACTGTGGAAAGATTAATGAAGCAATACATACTTCATTTACATACATATAATTTATTATTTGTATGCCATTAATTCTGCACTCTGCATCAGTTTGTGAGTACCTTAACTCACACACTGATGAATTATTTGTCTGCTACACGTATCTACACGTATATATTACCTTAGATTCAAGTTAAATCGAGTTTTCGAATACTAAAATCAATTTACCTTCCGACGACAGGGGCCATATACCTTAACCTAAACATACATATTTTTTTATCTTTTTCGTCGACTCTGTCTATGGCACCACTGACCTAGACTAGAGTCAAGAGCAAACCCAACTTGAATAATAATAAAAAAAAAACAAAACCTTGTGTTAATAACTATGGCTGAAGACTATGTTAGTAGCGCTACACTTTGCACTTGCTCGACTTTGTGCTGTCCTGTGGCACTTCTTCGCGGGAGCGGTGGAAGTCTTCTTCCATGAGGAGGCGCAGGTAACAATTCGGTACGCGCACCACGAACGACTTAAAGTTGACGTTGCGGCGCGACTCCAGTAACTGCACCCTCGGCATGTACCTCTCTTCTTCTTCGATGTCCTCCGCCTTAGTGGTGCAGTGCAGGTGGGAGATGTACACCGGAGTGTTCGGCTTTGCGGCACGTAGGCTTACTTCGGGCCTCAGAGGAGCTTTGCCGCAGCGGATCTTGTTAGTTTGCGATCGGCGCTTCCTCTTTTGCACCGTCACGAAATTGAATGACATAATCATGACAATCTAGTGCCTGGCCGATAGTGACTAAGGAACATCAATAAAGTCAAACTGACAAGCAAGTATAAAAACTACATTCTGTTTCACGATGATTTCAATGATGGCGGAACTTAGAAGTAATTAAGTTAGAGGGCCACCGGTAGCTAATTAGTTAAACCACATTATGCGAGAATGAGCAACCTTAAAACATGGGATTAAAAACGGGTGTGAACCTTCTGCAGCTTCAATGTTAATGTTTACGTAATAAAAGTCTTTTAGATTACCACTACGAACTTGGTAAGAAAATGGTTTTTTTGGTAATATATAAAAGTTAAGAACGCTTCAATACATGCATTGAAATATGACGTATGACATTGACGACCCTAACAGGAATTGAATTAATTAAGTGCATTATCAAAACATTATCTTTTTATAACGATGCTGTGATTCCGGTTAGAGCTTATTTAAAAAAATCGACCATATAAAATGAAAAATTGTTTTTTTAAGGTTTATAACGATAAAAAAACACAAACACACCATATCACACATACACACACCATCACAATCACACACAACATACATACATACTTGGTTACCTATCTCTGTTTTCTTTGTGTTTGTGTTCTTTTCTTTTGTGAATTCGTTTTTATTGTATATTCCTTTTCTAGTAGATTATGAGTAGAATGAAATTAAGAAATTTATTGTAACGTATATATACCTATTACATGTATAGTAATAAAGGTAAACGGAGCAAAGGAGCCTGAATCTCACGACACAAGGAATCCTAGTGTGAGTTCCAGGAATCAACGCATTCGAATGTAATTTCTTAAACAATAAATTATTCTTATTAGTATACGTTATACAGCATATCTTATTATATAACATACAGGAGACCCAAAAAAAACGATCTCCGTTAAATGAGAGAGTCCACTTTACCAATTTTGGTCAGAAAATAACAACAATCAGTTCTACAAAACAAGTTCACCAAGTCAAGCTACAAATTAAAATCTTTTTGCTACTTAAATGCAATTACAGTTCCGATCAAACGACTAGTCAAACCTTTTGAGAAAATCAATCAATTCATCTTCAAATTCTATTTAAGAAGTCATTTCTGAAACGTAGTAATTTCATTTCATGAATTATGAAGATTTTCTTGTTGTTTTCACGGGAATTCTGTTCTGTTCGTTCGCAAAGATAGATTTTACTGCGGTATAAAATTTACAGCTTGCAGCAGCAGTGTAAAAGTATCTAAAACGTGAGATTTGTAGTAAATCCTGACGTAGTACGAAAACCGTTTGTACTGCTTAAGAATGGCACCCTTTATTAGTCTACAAAGTTTCAGCCCATCATTGTTCGACAAAGTAAGTGCCGTCATCCTTAAAATACGAACCAGTTGTCATATTCAAAACCAATAACATGGCATATGGAGCGCCGGGAGCCGGCGGTGTTCGGGCGATTTGCGATTTTGTAAAGAGTGCTCACACGAAGCACCCTCCACGTAACCGTGCACCTCCCCCCACGTGCCCCCTCACCCCCCCCCCCCCTCGAAGACCCGCTGGAGAGGATAGAGGGCACTTCTTTAATCGCACCTTGTGACGTGCCTTCTTCGAACAACGGCTTTATTGAGCCAGTTACAAACTGTTACAAAGTGGGAATAGATTTAGATTTAAAGTCTAGCTTTTGTTTGAGGACTTCTAAGTTATCGGAGGAAATATTCGCGCTTATGGAAACTATTGGCTATCTCTTAAGTTTAAAGGAGAGAATAAGTCAGCAATAATCACCCAAAACATTCTGTCTATGAAGTGCGTAAACATGTTAGTTTTTTCGCTTTTCACAGTAAAATCAGCGATGCCGGTAAACTTTCAAATCGCTACTGATACGTACAGGAGCATTGTTCAACATTAGCAGTAATTGGTCCCGAAACAACACACACATTTTACAATAGACGCGTGAGTACAACGACATAAGAACCTAATAGGTTCACGAACTCTAAATTAAAAAGCATTCTTTCAACAGTCATTTCATCCAACCCTTACATAACAATCACATAATCTAATAGCTCAGTGAAGCAAGAAGTGCGCACCCTGCTACCTAGCCGGTGGAACCTCCAAGTGATCCCGCATCCTTCACGCGTGGTCGCATCTCGCACAAGCCGCAGTTTGGCTGCGCGCGGCGCGGCGCGCGATCTGCTGATACATAGCTTTGTGGTGAAGACATCGGGAGTATGTACTTATGTTAGTAGGGGTTATAACAGGATTGTGCTTTCATTTGTAGGGAAATGATAGTGGGTGCTGATACACAGGGTATGTGATGAAGGGGAAGTGGAGACGGTAATAGAATGGAGTCTGCATTTTTTTCCACGTTAAATTATGGCTTTGTTAGGGTGGAGGGTACGAAGGATTTACAAGAATATACTCTTCGTACACTTGGTCATAATAGGTGGCAGATAGTGAAATTATACAAAGTTCTAGCCTGAAGCAAACAAAACCATCGAAACTAGCTTCTTACTTAATGCCCATGTAACCATGTACCTAATACTTCTGCCATTCATTAGAATTCTATCAACTAACATGTACGAGTATCTCAATCTTATGAACCGTCATTACATTACAATTTGATGATATTAAATAATCCATCAAATAAGGGACGCGCTTAACTCTAATGTAATTGCATTGATTGGACGCGTTTACGTCACTCTGATCAAATAAATAACTAAGTTGAACAAATTGCGTGTAAGGGAGGAATGTTGTGATCGGCACTCCTTCGTGAGGGATCCGAGAGGGATCGTAGGAGGCTCGTGAGGGGCCGGTGCGACCTCGTAACGTAATCAAAGAGATTATTGGCAATCTGCGGCGACATTTTCACCCTTCACTGTTACTGTCATTGCCCCAACGTAACATAGATTGAAGAACTCTTTCTGGACCACACTACAATGTAACATGCTGAAGTAACAACAACAAAAATTCTACAGATAATTAATTATCTCCTTAAGATATACCTAAGTAGGTAAATCAAACAAATCTATAAACGGTTTGTATCTGGGCCTAGCTCAACAGTCACAAATGATTAAATGCGTTATTTACAACCTATAAAGACGTGTTCATTGTTAAAATTAATTTTGTTTATATAATATTAAAGTACCTAAGACTTCCACCAATCGGCGTGAGATTGTAATGGATTGAAATAGCACATATATAGCGACAGACGTTTGACTTATTATTCATTCAAATGATATGCAATTTCAATAAATAAAAAAGCCACTCCCGGACTCCTAAATCAAGCTACCGTGCATTTTTATGTGTATAGGCTTAAAGCATTAATGTAATGATAAGTCAGACAAGAAGTTTTATACAGATTTGAAGCGAACATACAAAATGATGCCTACATTTTGGTGTCGCCTTTGTTCCAAATCTGAATTCCCAAATTTGAAAAAGAGAAGAAAATTGGAGTTTGGTCGCTCTTAGAGAAGCAACAAGCTATAATTAGAATTACGATTATGTCAATAGTTATTGATTTTGTTTTGCTTTTAAAGAGTATTGCAATTGTTTTTCTTATTTTTTATCCATTCTGACGTTCATACTATGGATACTGTACCTAAAGTAGCCGCGCAAGCTGTGTACTTCTGCAGTTGGGCTTAGTAAGCGAAACATAAGTGCACAACTTCATGTAAGCCGTTCTGCCATTCAAAAAATTTACCATCGATACCTGGAGTCTGGCGGCTGCGCGCGCTTTCCAGGAGGACCACGAAACCGGGTAGCTACAGCACGACTAGTTTGGTTTATTTTTACCACCGTTATCCTGCGTAATCGTCACGTGAGCTCAGTACAGGTCCAAGAACAGCTTCAAGACTTTCATGGACCGACAGTTTGCGCTCGTACTGTTAGAAGGAGACTCGAATAACGTGGCCTGAAACCTCACAAGCCAGCCAATAGTCCCAATTCTGTGAGCTCGTGTCAGAGCTAAATGAAAAGAATGGCATTGGACTTAACGTCAATGGAGCCACGTTATTTTTACGGATAAAACCAAGATTATGTTGTATGCAATTCTATACAGCATAATGGTAGGAAAGTCTACCAAAGACAGGGAGAACGTTTTCAGCAATGTTGCATTGAAAAGAAAGTGAGTTATGGCGGTGGGTCATGGACAGTTTGGGGCGGAAATTACTCCGAAGGGAAAACTGGCCTTGAGGTTGTGACAGGACCACGGTTGCTATATAGCGACCGACACATCCGTCAATGCCTAGAGGCTTATGTGATGCTATAAGCTGAGTTTGTGGGCCAGATTTCTTTATTATGCATGATAATGCAAGGGCGCACACTGCAATTTTTTTTCGAGAATACCTGCTTGACGATAGTATCACAGTAATAGAATGGCCAACAAGTAGCTCTGATATAAATCCAATACAGTACTTATGAGATGAGCTGAAGAGGTGTGTTCGAGTTAACCACCCAGCTCCAGAAACTTTGCAAAAGCTGAAAACTGCAATCTCGGAAGCATGCACCGCACGCCATAGCACAGTGGCAATAATTATTTCCACGCCGAACCACGTGACGGTCGTCGTAAATGATCTTGGAGGTAACACCACTTACTAAATAAACGATTGCTCTATACTTACTATAAAAAAAAAAAAAAAAAAAACAAAAAACCATGTAAACCATTTTTATCTTCAAAATCACAAATTTTGTTTTCTTTGTACTACCATTATTTAAATAAAAAACTTTTTTACAAAAAAAAACAACCCACTTCCAAAAAAAAAACACTACTACATGAAAAATAACTTTAATTTCGGAAGTCGGTGTCTTTGGATCTGTATTTTAGTTTTTGCCACCGACTTCCGAAATTAAAGTTATTTTTCACTTTTTAGTTATAGTAGGTACCTTTTTTTTTATTGTTGCTGCGAAATCATTAAATAACTTCTCCCGCTCTGGGCAGAGCGGGAGGGCGTGTCAGACTATTACTGACTAAAACCCACCCGTGTTCCTTCAGTTGCCTGTGCCAGGGGCCACGGTATCCCTCTCGGACTTTCCCGCAACCCTGGCAGGCATCGGCCCTAGCGGACCCCGTCACTGATGCTGACATCTCTTTGAGGCTTTTTCTAGGCAAGAAAAATTTCGCTAAAGGACAGGTGTATGTATGTTGCTCTGACTCGTTTTAAAACCTTGGAAGGAGTAGCGTTGCTGAAAACCAGCGCTGAGGCTCTGTCTTGCATAGGGTCGCAGCATAATGCTGAGCGATAGCCGTTATGCATGGATGTGACGCATATTTCCCCCAACCTTTTCTTATTTTTTAACCGACGAAAAAAAACGGAGGAGGTTCTCAATTCGACGCGTATATATATATTTTTTTTATGTATGACCACGCGTAACTTTTTACAGGGTAGTTAGATTTTGATAATTCTTTTTTTTGTGTGTATGTTATTTTTTGCGTCACTTTTACAGCAAATAAACGCGTTTTCTTTCTTTTTCGTTGTTTGACTTAGATCTAAACAAATTATTTAGTAGGCCACACGACGAAAGAGCATTGCTAGAGATGACGCACTTACGCAACTTAAATTCAGTGCCAAATTGACGCATCAGCATGCTTAGTAGGTAGTGGTATTCTTATGTAAAACTTCAATCTTAATTAGGTATTATTTTTGTACGAACTTATAGAAGTATGAGGAACAGGTGTAAAGTTCAATCATACCCATAGTAAAGGGAGGCTCCTCCGACCAGACGGGTGTCGTGTCTGGTGGGCAACTTTTTTTTTTTCTACAACATCCACACAAGGACTTCAGGTCCCGAACTAGGCAGAGCCTGTAATGCGGTAACCTGATGACTGATATACATACTTATATACATACACACACCCAGACACAGGTCAAACAGTTGTTGTCGGAAGGTTGTATATGTGCTAGTTGCGCGGTAAACTCTGCTTGCGCGATGCAGGATTTTGCGTGACGTCAGTGTGACGTAGTTCTCATATGGCGATGTAGATACCGCTACAAACTAAACATTTGGGCATATTGAACCGAATGAAGGTAGGTAAAAAAAAATAACAAAAAAAAGAAAAGGTAAAAAAAACCCAGAAAAAGATAATAGCTGTAAATCGTTAAGGAATTCCCTCGAATGTCTATGGTCTCCATCATCAGACCTGTAATGGCACTTATAACCCATATGGGTGCAATATTCTCATCAATAGAAATAAGATTAAGTCCAAAGACAAGGTAGCTACTGTAAAACGTTGAGGAGTTCCCTTGACTGTCCTTCGTCTTCATCATCAGACCCCTAATGACAGTCACAAGCCATCAGGTGTAAAGTTCTCATCAATACAAATTAATCAAGCCCAAGCACCAGGTAATTGCTGTAAATCGTTTAGGAGTTCCTTCGACTGTCTTTCGGCTTCATCACCAGATCGACTCCAGACCTTCATTAAATAGTAGTGCTTTAAAATACTTAACGGAAAAAATAACAAACGCACTAGTCGCCACTACAATTTTCGAAGGTTCCCCTCGATTTCTCTGAGATGCTACCATCAGATCCTGGTTTCCTTATCATGTATCACCCTTGGGATATCTCCTTTCCAACAAAAAAAGAATTATCAAAATCGGTTCATAAACGACGAAGTTAACCGCGAACACACATAAATATATATATATATAATATATACGGTCGGATTGAGAAACCTCCTCCTTTTTTGAAGTCGGTAAAAAAATAGAGACCTCTATACAAAACATGCAGGAAGGCTCGATCCAGGTGTCCGGGACTGTATATCGTTGTTTTTTTACAGTGTTATTCAATAATTTAAGGTTGAAATTGTTTTTATTCAAATACCCCTGAGGCGATGGCCAGGCCAGAAAATGCCATCTTTCTCTGTGTTTCGCTACGTCCATCCAGCGTGATTCAGTTATAGGTAAGCACGATCTCGTCCTTCCAGCGAGTGTGTGGTCTCCCTCGTTTACGTTTGGCAACCGGCCCTATCCAAGAAGTCATATTATTGGCCCAGCGATTGTGATGCAGTCTTGCAACATGGCCTCCCCATTTCCACTAGTTTGAGTGCGTGTGTAAGGGCATCGTTTGATGTTGATGTAGATTGGACTTTTGAGTGACGAACTCTGTGCTGTTTGTTATGTTAAGCATACTGCGCTCCATTCCCTTTTGGCATGTAATCATTTTGTTGTTAAATTCCCAAGTTTTGTCTTGCGTATGTTAAGTAAGGGAGGAGGTTTGAGTCCATTACCTGTTTCTTCAATTGTACTGGGAGGTCGCTTTTGAATACTTGTACCAATATGATGAGATTCCAATATTTATTCCAAGTTTGTGTAACTCGTTGTTCAACTTACAATAAATTGCCATTTTTGCAAATTAAATTTGTTTCTATAAGTATACATACTCCTTCACATGTTCAAATGGTACGTTGTTAGCGTTTATGTCAAAGTGAAAGCATTTATTTCAAATAGGCACATAAAAGGCACGACATGAACGTCAACATTTACTTTAAAATAGAATTGGTTCTAGTCGCCCCTTCCAAAAGGTAGTTTCGTATGGAGAAGAATGGGCAAGAAACTCCACCGTTAATCTTTTAAAATGTGTTACAATATTTTGTATACATTAATTATACAATTATATGTGAAGACCTATGCACCTATTACAAAATTAACCTACCACAATAGGTAAAAAGAATTAAAAAAATGTAGCACTGACCAATAAGTTAATTTTGTGATAGAAACATGGTGCTCACATATTTACAAACATTGTAAAAGTATATGATTTTCCAAAACATTTAAACAAGTAATATGTCAGTGTGTGTGTGTGAGTTATGTGTTTCTGCATGTGTGTGGTCATCATTTTTGTTTTCGGCGATTGCGTTTTGAGGCCCACCTGTACCTTGCAGAGTGAACTGTAGTAATCATCTGTAGTAGTAGTCCTGAGCTCTCAGACGCTATGCCTGTGTCGTCTGCGCACCTTACGTGGTTGAAATAGGTGCTATTTAAATATTTAGTTTTAATTCAAACGAAATGTTGAAAGTGCTAAAAACATTTGATTCTCATGATTCCGTGACTTATTATTTACTAGCGGTTGCCTGTGACTTCGTCTACGATCCAGGATGAAAAATAACCCATGTCCTTATCCACGGTCTATATGTGTGCTATATTTCATCCAAATCCGCCCAGCCGTTTTTGCATGATGAATGATTTTATTTCTGTAAGTAGGTTTCTACAAACACTTTTACACGTCAATCATGTTTTAAAAACTAGATGAGGTAAGCGTTTCCTATTTGACTCCTCTCGAAACAAACTCAGAGGTCACTGTCTCTTTTAAAGTCCAGACATAATCTTGGTCAGATCATGTGAAGACCATGTAGATTGGTGTCTGAAACGGTATTTTGAGGAAAAACCATACAGATTGAGCGGACCTGTCCAGTCAGTGCACGCATTTGTCAGTAATCTTGCCGCTCAACTGAGAACTTAAGGAGCACAACGATTCGACGAACAATACCAAAGAAAGGACATTTGGGTAGGCCGCATAAATTACTCAAGCTGCCAGATCATGATTAAAACTGAAACAATGACCCACATAGTCCTCACATTCACAATAATTAAAATAATAAATTGTACTTCTCAAGGTAAGTATTCAAGTCGTTCTGTTATAATAATTATCAATTATCAGTGTATGTAACAGAAAAAAATCAACATTCAGTATGCAGAAAATTGGAGCAACTCAATCCCAAGCCTTTTTGTCTTCAATATAATCCTTAACGGTATAAAAGGCTTTCTGGCACAACTTACGTTTAATGAATGATTTGAATTTATTAAGGCTTAGATCTTGGACGTGGCTTGGAAGTATATTATAAAAGCGTATACATTGACATTTGAACGAGCCACCTATTTTCTTGAGCCTTGTTGTAGGTACAACGAAGTTGTGTTTGTTCCTAGTATTTATATTATGGATATCACTGTATTTTTTAAACAAGTTTGTATTTTTATGGGCATATAAAAGATTTTCAAAAATATACTGTGAAGGCACAGTCATTACATTAATCTCCTTAAATTTCTCTCTGAGAGTGTGTCTCGGGCTTAATTTATAAATTGATCGAACAGCTCTTTTCTGCAAAACAAAGATAGTCTGAATGTCGGCGGCATTTCCCCACGACAGAATATGATTGATTAACAAACAAACTCACTTTCGCATTTATAATATTATTAGGATTAGGATATTAAAGTCGAATGGTTTGACTATCTCGGCTCGAGATTGCATAACCTAGAACTACCCGCCCGATAAACATTTCAGAAAGTGTAAACCCAACCTATGGCTATGAGGTAGCGACTTCCCAGTGAGCATCAAAGTTAGCCAATGGTGCCGATTCCCTTGTTTAAAAACTAAACCAAATTTAAGTTCAGTGTTTTTTTTCTATTTCATTAAGAAAAGGACGGAAGATACATTTTAGTTTAGTCCTGTCAAATTAATCAGCGCCTGACACTACTACATACAAGTATAGACGTGATTAAAAAGTTTACTACTAAAATTACATCAAATTACGCCAGGTGCTGACTAATTTGACAGGACTAAACTAATATTTATCTTCTGTCCTTTTCATAATGAAATAGAAAGAAAAAGATGCACTCAATTTAAATTTAATTTAGTTGGTTAACAAGGGAATCGGCACCAATATTGTCTTTATTTACGAAATACTTCGTGAAGTCATTCTTTGACTTTTCACAACGGTTCCCTAGATCAGCGATGCGGGACTTGCACACAAGAAGTGTTGCGCAGGTACTTGTGTATACTCGAATGTAAGAGATTTCAATCACGCCGCCTGATTGGCAATCTATCGCCGCGAAGAATTCGATTACTTCACCCACTGCCGCCGGCTAGTGCGTGCACGAAAAAACATTCCAAAAAGCGATTTATATTTATGGGTTTTTGATTTAAGAGGTGTTCCAAAATACACCAATGCGTCACGTCGTCTTAATAGAACTGGGGATAACATTTCTACGTCACGTAATAGAATATAGTGTCGAGTTGATGTACTAAGAATATCATGTATTCAACAACCACATGATAAGCTTGTATTACGTCGGAAAAATTAAAAGTCTGTTCTAGTCTGATTAAATACCACAAATCAAACGCATATATTCTTCTTAGCGTGTCGATGGCAATCTAAATTGAGTCGCCTCAGAACTTAGCCACGAGGCGCCTCTCTGATAAGCGAAGAGATCATTAAATTTCTATGTAACCAATACAGAGTAGCTACTCTTGACTTTGCAACTTAATCTACGTTTCAAATCGAGAAAATGGTTCCGCAGCCAGGTGTGTTGTTATAGAGTAGTTAATACTGATCACACAAGTATTCGCTTCATGCAAACCAAGAATCAAGAAGATTTTTGTCTCGGTCTTGTACTACAGTATCCATTTAAGCACATCATGTGATGCGATGCGGGCTTGCTAAAAGTTTAACAAGTTAAGTTGAGTTTAAGTTTTAAACTCTTCAAAATAGATACTTATTTATAACTTCGTTGTCCAGAAGCTGTCAAGCCTACAATTCAACACCTTTAATGTAGAAAAAGTAATTGATTTCACACAATTTATGAACACCTGCCTACAAGTGATGACAGATAAGCCACAACGAACATTAAATAACCGAAAACATAATTATAATAGTGCACAAAATTGCTTTTTATTTATTTATAATGGACATTATCGCGGCATCTGACGCGTTGTTAGCGAGGAGTCGAGTTGCGGGGGTGTCGGCACATACATACATACATACACACGGTTTGTTGTTATGTCTCGTATGACACGTTTTGTGTTCCCAACAATAGAGAAACAAATTATTATATTTCGTTATTTACATAATGGCCGCCACAATAGTCGGGGAGCGTGATAAGCATTTTAATAATAATCTTAGTCACCCTGTCACGTACCGCCTTGTTGTAGCTTGAATATAATAAATAATGTGAGTAATAATATTAAAATGTCGAGCATAATAAACGGGTGAAGTTTAAACATAAGTACGGAACTCATTGTGTAATGTTTAAAATACTCTTGCCTAATTTTTGATGGGGTTGTTCAACATATTTGAATGTCAGTATTGAATTCTTAAAGTAAGTACATAAGCTTTGTTATTTTTATAGTTTGCTAATAGTTAACCGTTTGCAAAGCCCATCCATCATCCATCAAACAAGTCTGGTCGGTGGGTAAAAATATTTTATATTCCGCATTGTGTTGTAAATTATTGTTATAATTTAGGACATTCGCGGCAGCAGTCTGGAGCATAGATTTGGATACTCCTTTGTCTATCAGTCGAATAAAAACGCGCGATGTTATGCAATTTAAATAAAATTATTAAGTTGAGCTAAATTTTGTTAGTATTACAGTTCTAACTTGTAGATTTTACAATCGCTGAAAGGGTTACGCGTTTCGTAGCAAGTGGTCTACGAAAGTGCTACGCAGCTACGGGCCTACGCGCGTTTAAGAACGTAATACTTGTTTGTGCTAACAACCCGATCGCTTTTTAATCAATACTCATTCATATTTTTTTTTTGTTTTGGGAGCGAAGAGAAAGTAGATTGTTGGTTTTGATTTGTCTATTTGCACAAGAACCAACAGGGGCTTTCTCAAATATCACGACAACAAACAAAGATACGCCGGATATGTATCCGGTAAAAAGTGATTAAAGACATTGAATAAGAAATTAATCGCTCAATGAATCGATCGTCGATCAGTCAAAACAAAGCACTGATCCGGTGGTGTCGGGTTACGTACGGGATGTATCTTCGATGCTACTTGAGGGTTTTTTTTTGTTTGTTTCTTATTGAGGTTTTACCGTATTAAAACACTCCGTCTACGACATATATCAAAAGCAAACGTCGCGATTGATTTAATAAATATGCAAGAATTAAACAATCAAAAATATACCAATTTAACTCAACTAATGCGGTTTAATATTAACAGAGGGGCAATTCCCGTATTTTTAAGAACGTTCGCATTCTAATCTCAGTGTCAATCTGTCAAAAATTGTATAGCGTTTACCTACATTTTTGACATTAGACTGTCGCTGAGATGAGATTGCGACTTGAATTTGAACGTTTTTAATTACGGGAATTGGCCTTCAGTTCTGCGTCAGTTAACTACTAGTAGATTATCGTCACATCGTCTCTCGACACCTGTCAATTTTATTAGTGAGCTGTCACAACTATCACACGACGTACAATGACGGACACAATCCGTCGAGTGTTCCATATTAATACAATTAAATGTCGGTCAGCATCGGGCGCAGCTGCAGGTACCCTTTGTGCGTATTGTTGTATGTAGAGCGGCGTGTTGTAGGATATTGTCGGATAGTGCCGACTCACGCGGCGATGCTGTGAACATCATTATATTTGTTGTGAAATTGGATACAATGAGCCTTTTTCTGCGCGACACATTCTAAAGTGCGGACCTTAATGTGACAATATTATCAGAACTTGAGATGTTCATTGTAGTCGTTTGTAGTCCAGTGTGTACATAAAAAATTATACGAGATCTTCTTTCTTAACGCTGTTAGACAGATCAATTGACGAAATCTTGTGAATGAGACGATTCTGATGGGATCAAATTATGTTATTTCGGCGATATATCTAAGCACCATTTTATTGAGTTACAATAGTCCGACAAAAACTGTTGTCGACGAGTGGGCGTCCAAACATTGCTATAGAAATTAAACGATTTATTCAGTGTATCAAAATATCAGATAACACAAATGCGGAGAGCATTTGAGTTTTAATTTATAAATGATGGATGATTGTATTCTGTTGTGACCAAGAAGAGCAGTGAATCAATCAGCAAAACGACAAGTTTTCCTCTGGTTTTAGATCACACTTTTTATGTTTATTTTGAGGAATGAAAGGAAATGACTTTAATTTCGTATTCATTCTCTTCACCTACCTAGGATCAAATGATAGTGTCTATGGCAGAAGTAGTCGACGGTAAACGAAAATTGGGCCTTTTAGGTGTTGTATACGAACGTTCGAAGAATATTGTCTTAAACATTGTGCTACGTAGTTGTAGTGAATGAAACACCGACATGCCTTCGGATCTAATAAAAATTACTTCCGAGCAACTCTGTGATTTGATTACCCGTACGTGTTCCCTCGTCACCGCCGCCATTTGCAATCGCAATCACAATTACTACCACCCTTCCTCCGTGCTGCGTGCTTGCGACCTTTGCACGACCACTGTGGTAATATAACGGTCTGTATTTCAGGGGCATAAGGTGTATATTACAACGTATGGTAAGCATTTTCTCTTGTAAAAAGAAACCGCGACCCAAAGCCGGAGGCTGAAGTGATAACACGAGTGGTGAATTGAGCCGAGCATAATGTTGAGTTTCTTTGGCGCGTCGCGAGCGCTGATTGGTGGAGGGTGGTTGCGTCGCGCACCGTGATTGGTGGGCGTTGCGCGGGAAAAAACTGGGCTTTGTGCCGCGCGGCGATTTATTCACGACTATTAGTTATGGTTCGGCGAGCGGCTGCTCTAGGGAGTAGTGATGCACCGCGTTTGTCGATGTAGTTCATGAGTCGATACGAACTTAGTTGCTTATTATATTAAATATCAGACAAAGGATTAAGGTTCAAGTCTTCTTGCCTTTTTATAAGATTGTGCAAGTGTCCATGTGGAATAATAGTAAATTATTGTAATTCTTAATGTTATTGCAACAATATAACATCAGAGACCCGTTTATTTGTAATGTAATCATTCATTTCCTTTTTCGTATAAATTGACAGCTCTGAAAAAGAGCGTCATAGTTACTTTTTTTAAATAACCTTAAAGTAATTGACTGAAACCTGACATATTGATTCAAAAAACATTCTTCATTCATTTAAATCTAAGAAACTACGATCCATACTACAATCTTCATTAGCTTTTTCATAAAAATTTTGCAAAAGGTATCTAATGCTAAAAATGACTGAAAGTAAACGATACTAAAATGTTACTTCAATGTATTGTGTCCTACACGTTTCTCGAGCTGTCATCGACACCGCACTCGCTCTCTATCGACACGCGGTCATCACAGCGTGTTTACTATTCTCGAGGTATAATGGGACCAGTGCCAGTTGCCAGTTACCGTCTCAATCATCCCACCTTTTACTTACGGAGGGAAAGAGACCACTACATTCTCTCTACTGGGTAGAACGAGACAGGAAATACGCATTCAAATACTTTGTGCATTCAATTTGATGAGTACTACAGACGAGGGAAATAGATTTTTGACTTTGTGAAGGAGACCGTAAGGTTGAAGTTAGAATGTGCAATGTTAAGTATATTTTTCGCTCGCAATATTTAGCATGTATGTTTTCTTTAGATATGAATGCAAATAGTAATGGCGCATTTTTATTTTGATGTTTACATAGAGGGTCTGGAGTCGAAGCGCGAGGGGAGGTAAATACGGCGCCATCTTGTTGTACCGTCAGCAAAAGAAGCGGGATTACGTGGCAAGGGTACAAGAGGATGATGGGTAAGTAAAGCCATTGGGCCGAAGGGCGCTCTTTGAGGCACTCCATGTCAATCGCGAATTGATTTGCATTGCTTTTGATGTGCGCACCTTTGCCATGTGATGCGGCCATGCGGGTGCTACTGTACACACAGTTACAGGTTACGATCTGGTTCAGTTGTACGGGCATTAAGTGATAGGAAAATATACCCGTAAATATTTTGTTTAATTATGTAGGTCGACCAGTGAAGTGTGGGAAGTCAGAGAAATCATGGAGTACGCCCACTGCCCAGCAGTACGCTGAGGCAGGCTGACAGTAGCCAGTAACGTATTGCTTGCCTAACTCCTTCAAGATGTAAGAAAAAACCTAAAACTCTAGCTACTTAGGCAATTTTTGTAAAACTTTGTCATAGTTATAATATGACACAATTTTGACGTCAGTTGGATACCAATAAGCGTATGACGCTGGTCTATAGTAGTCTCAACTCAACTTTCAAACTCAAAGCATTTATTTCAATGAAACCATTTACAGGCACTTTTGAACTGTCAAAGAGTCGGTCAGTTAGTCAGAAAGTTGAAGCTAGTTGCACATTCCAAAACGTAGATCTCTATGGAGAAGAACGCGCAAGAAACTCCAAAGACACTCTTTTAAATCAGATATTACAAAATCATGGATAATTATTGTTGTTGCTTCTATGTATACCTACGTGAGAACAGAGTAAAAAAATAAAATGAAGAAACAACTAAAAATATAAAAATAAAAATAAGCCGGCAGTTGAGAGATGGCCAGTCTCAACCGACGGCGCGGCGGCGGCGGCGCCTGTTCACGAACATGACGCGTGGAACCGAATGATCACACAGACGAGCCACCACCAGTGAGACATTTAAGTGAGCATGACATACTCTCAACTTCCATGCTCTTTCAAGTCTACATACATCATGTGAGTAACATAAACGGATCCATGTTACTCACATTTACAAAATTGCAAACAAGCTTCAAAATGACACAAAACTATAGTTTCCAATATATTTGAGAGATAAATAAAATGTTACTACCAAAAAGAAAGAAAATCAATAATATCTACTGAAGTTAGAACAATTAAAACATGATCTAAAAAGAAAGAAAAATACATTAAGCTCGTAATGTCGGAAAAAAAGGGAAGCATCTCTTCAAATTCATATATTCAAATGTTCAATAGTCAGACCAAGTGGCTTTGGAGCGGGACCAGCATTAAGCCAAGTATTTTCTACGATCATTATAAGTTGGATGATTATTATGCTTGTCTGCAGACAAGCGTATTATGCACTGTGTACAGTGTGCGTTTGCATGTTGCATGCATGTTACAAATTTCTTCTCATTTAGTTGAAGAATATCGAGGGGCATTTTATTTGTTACATTTCAGTAGGTACCCCAAAAAAGAAATATATACTTTAGACAATCTGAAACGTGGTTGATCTAATTTGTTTTTTAACACTAGAAATATCAAGTGTTAAAATTATGCCTGTCACTTATTATCTTACTATAAACTTCTTATACTACATTAACTAACAAACTTTTAAAATAAAAATATAATATCCTAAAACTGTTATCAAACTATTTTTGTTTGATTCGAAAACATCGCGTCGATAAATTCCCCTCGTCGCTGTCGACTGGTAATGTAAGATAAGAGAAGATACTTTATTTGCCAAAATGTAGGAGTATAAAGAAGTATGATGTTATTATAAATGGCCCATTTACATTCTACCATTATATGTGGTGTGTAAATATTTAATTTCAAAATACATTAAATTATTAAAAATATCATAATATTCCTTCACTTAACACTATAAACGTTACGAAATGTCTGATTAAATACATTAATTGCAAATATTTAATTTCACAATACATTACACATTAAAAAAATGTCATAAAATTACATCAGTTACCAATGTGATTGTTATAAACTGTCAGATTTTATGTATTAATTGAAGTGTCCATGAATATTGTTATAGGTACCTAATGTCAAAATAAAAATAGTAAGTAAATGTCAAATTGAATAATAAATAAAATATAAACCAAATTTATTGACATTACTTTCTTTCTTCGACATGTGACACAAATTCACTAACTGTGTAAAATCATTTCTCTCTAAGCCACTGAATCAGCTTTTTTTAAACATAAACAAAGGTAGTTCTTTAAAGGCGTTTAGTAATTTATTGTATACCTTAATAGCCATTATAAACGAACATCTTTTAAATAAATCGAGCTTGCATTGTGGCAAGCAGAGCGTATGTTTATCTCTAGAGGCAACATTCCTTTTGGTTACATCTCTATGCTTAATAACATTTTCAGGACGTTGTCGTACTAATAGACACAATTCTTTAACATACTTGCATGCTAACGGTAAAATGTTGTACTTTTTAAACAGTGGTTTACAGCTATCCATGTACCCAGCTCCACAGATTGCACGCACACAATTTTGTTGGATCATAAACGCTTTATTGACATCCACCGAATTACCCCACAATAAAAGACCGTATGAGAGTACGGAAGAAACGTATCCGTGATATGCACAAAGAGCCGCTTCAGTTGAGACCTTACTTATTACCTTACTTTACTCTTAATCATCATAGTGCATAGATAAATCTGTCCAGTTTGTCACAATCATAGAGTACCGAAGAGACGTGGCATTGCCACGTTGTATGGCAATGCTTAGCCTCAGGCCAAGGTAAAAGCCAGCCCTTGGGTCACGAGAAGTGTCAATCAGCCGTATGAAGATTTCGTTGAACAAACCTTGAGCATTCGGACCCCACGGGCCAAATGTTTCAACCACAAATAGCTCGAAATAAATGTACCAAAAGTCATAGCATAGAATCTTGTTGTACCGTCATAGCATAGAATGCCAAGCAAAGAAACGAATGAAATGGTGTCGGCAGCACTACGAATGTAATGGTGTCACGAAAAGACCCATTTATTTTAGAGGAGAACAAAGAGTTGACTCAAGTATTTCGTGTAATTTACAAGATAATTAGGTAGGTAGGTACTCTACTCTACTATCGTAATAAAATAGTAACCTGCAGTAATTGTCGCTGTACAAGGCAAATGCAAACTCAAACACAGTAGGGACGAGCATAACATACCGGGCTTGCTTTGCATTTTTTTTTGGAACAAGCCCGCCTTGCTATGCTCCACCGCTGCAACTCCTGAAAGCCAGTATCAACAGTGGTAACTACCAGAAAAATACCGAGGCAATGGAGCCCAACGAACGGAAATGATTGAATAACGAAAACGAAAACGCAGGAGACGCCCTGGGCGTCGGGAATCGCAGGCCGATTCCCGGCCACCGTAGGCGCGGGCTTGCGAGCGGCGAGCAATGGGCAGCTCGCCGTTCGATAAGGACCAGGCCCGGGTCGACGGCGCGTTGTGTTCCACGCGCGCCTCAAAGAGATGTCAGCATCAATGAAGGGGCCTGCTAGGGCCGATGCCTGCGATGAGGGTTGCGGGAAAGTCCGAGAGAGATACCGTGGCCCCTGGCACAGGCAACTGAAGAAACACGGGTGGGTTTTAGTCAGTAAGAGTCTGACACGCCCTCCCGCTCTGCCCAGAGCGGGAGAAGTTATTTGATGATTTCCCACCCTCAAAAAAAAAAAGGGTTGTATGAAGTATTTTATACATAATTATAATAGGCAGGTAAGACTCACACTGGAGACGAAGAAAAGCGGAAGTATAGGAAAAAACAAGACTTCAATACAAAGTTAAAGATTAAGATGAAGACCATCCAAAGTATTGCAACATTTTATATAGCTAGCTTATAACTATTTTAACATGCATTCATGAAGTATTATTAATATAATTGAATAAAAATTACGCAAAATAAGAATAAGCACAGTAAACAGATAGGTAGACGTATTGTTAAGTAAGCGCTGAATGTATAAGTTAGGTATTGCAGGGGGCGGTAACGTCTTTATATTAAATATAATAAAACCAATTAGTAACAACTCTTAAGTAGGTGCCTACCCTACCTACCAGGCTTGTCTGCAGAGTAAACGAGAGTAAACCATTTTAGTCAATCTTCCTAGTAGGTATCCAAAATGCAAGTACAAGATTGTAAGTACAAAATTATATACAGGGTGTTTTTGACAGCCCTCCACAAAAACACAGGATTGATTCAGCTCCTTATTCTGAATCATATCCCACTGGAAATTTTCTCAGGAAAAAAAAATATGCCGTAACGTAACGTAATAAAAGATGCGGCCCAGGTGCGCCGGAGAGCGCGCGGGGGGCGGGGGCAGCCTCGCTCAAGCTCGCTGCGCTGCCGTCCGCTACGTGCGTTTTGCCACGGTAACGATACATTGCGTGTGAGGTAAGTGATCACGATGTCCCCCCATAAAACAAATCTGGTTTTTTGGATTCCCTTAATGTTCCTGAAAGAATTTCATGTACCGGTCATCTTAATATGATGTACTGAAGCCACCCTATCAGTTTGCGGAGGGCTGTCAAAAACAGCCTGTATTAGTTGAAGATGATAGAAGAAGATAAATTAAGATTTCTTTATTTGTTTAAACATTGTATACAAGAGCATGCAAAATTTCACATCGTTCGAGTCCAATCATACTCGTAAGTCCGGAAGTATCGGCGTACAAATATTTCAATAACATTGAAAAAAAAAGCGATAAAAACATCGAAAAGTTACCTAAAATAGGCACCTACAAAGTTTATAAATTTGAAATAATTTTTATGGTAGAAGTATAGTCAAAAATTCCATATTCAAATACATTTAATATTAGTGTCAGGAAAAATATAAAATCATACAATCAAAAACAACTTTTTCGGGTAGATATTCGGAGACAATATTATATAATATGCATTTTGCAGTTTTTAATTTGCATTTATAAACATACGCTCTGCTTGCCACAATGCAAGCTCGATTTATTAAACATTCGTTCGTTTATAATGGCTATTAAGAGGGCTTATCTATACCATAATCACACATCAAATCTGGAGTTTTGACGTGTGATTATGGTTTAGATATAAATAAATAAAATAAAATAAAAATATCGTCTGACATTGCACACAGCACCATCTAGTTCCAAGTTAAGCACTTAACACTTTAGGCTTGTGTTATGGATACCAGATGGTTGATACACTACTTAAATAATTTTTTTTTGACACAAAAAACAAAAACCACAAAACAAAATTAAAAAAAAAATATGCCTGAGAAAGTTTGCTCGCTCACGCTCAAGCGCTGTTTGAGTGCTCTAAATAAATATCAATTTTTTTCTTGTATTTGAGTGTGTGACTCTTCAAACACTCAAAAAAATGTGATAGCCAAGAGGGCTATCACATTTTTTTGTATACAAACATGTATACAATAAATTACTAAACGCCATTAAAGAACTACCTTTATTTATGTTTAAAAAAAAGCTGATTCAGTCGCTTAAAGAAAAATGTTTTTACACAGTTAATGAATTTGTGTCACATGTCGAAGTTAAAAAGTAATGTCAATAAATTTGGTTTATATATATATATATATTTTTTTAATTTGACGTTTACTTACTATTACTATTTTTATTTTGACATTATAACAATATTCATGGACATTTCAATTAATACATAAAATCTGACAGTTTATTAAATAACAATCACATTGGTAACTGATGTAATGTTATGACATTTTTTAATTGTGTAAAGTACCTACCTATTGTGAAATTAAATATTTGCAATTAATTTATTTAATCAGACATTCTGTAACGTTTATAGTGTTAAGTGAAGGAATATTATGATATTTTTAATAATTTAATGTATTTTGAAATTAAATATTTTCACACCACATGTAGGTACCTAATGGTAGAATGTAAATGGACCACATTTATAATAGCATCATACTTCTTTGTACACCTACATTTTGGCAAATAAAGTATCTTATCTTATTTATTTATTTAACCATTTATGTACACACTTACATAAACAGACAAGAAGAAAATAACAGAAAAATAAGTGAAAAGGTGATGCTTATGCTTTTTGCGAAAGAAACATTTTTAATTGACGCTTGAGTGCCTTATTATGTAGCTCCTTCCAACCAGAAAAGCAAAACTTCAAACCTTCAGATGATTAGCAGAAATGATCCACCAGTGAACAGATCAGAATGTTGAACCTTTAAGTACCTAGGTACCAGATTATCTATCATATTATTCATATCATATAATATTACATATTTATTTCGTATCTAGATTATTTTTATTATTATTAATCTGACATATGTGAAACTAGATTTTATTCCTAATTCCTTTTGCATTTAATTGACTAATTTCATTATACCTACATTTCTATGACGAGTTGACACTATGCTTAATATAAGTACATTTTAATTTTTATGTTCTAATTTTTATTGGTACCTAATTGCTTTGTATAATGGATAAATGTATAATTACTCGATGTTTACTTATTTATATTTATACGCCGTCACGTTGAGGCAGAACATGACTGTGATAGAATTTAATTTAACATGTTACATGCTATATGTGCGAATGGATTCATGCTTTGGACAAATACATGATGTTATCTTATCTTAGATTTATCAGTAACTAGTAAAGTTACAAGACCAGTTTTACTCGTCTTGTATGTGTTCAGAAGCAGGGCTTGGTTTTATAACGATTAACTAAGTATTTGTGTTCTATGTCTGTGGCGCAAGGCACAAACAAGTCAGTGTACCTACCTACGAACATTTTTAGGTTCCGAAAATAAACGGAACCTTTATACAATCACTTTTGTGCAATCAGTTTTGTTTTGTGTTGTTCGGTACTAAATATTATTCATAAACACATTTTTCAGTAAAAACCGGAAACCAGTTTAATTTTACTTCAATGTCCATAATCGATATATGAAGGTACCGCACTTAGGTACCTACAACACACCACATTACTGAAAACTTATAAAATGAATAAAGTACTTAACTAAGTTTTAAAAAATGTGATTACTTACCTCGGTAGGCTCCGTAGAGATATGTTGTACGGTATCGCTGTTCTCAGTTCAAGGACATGTGTTGCTGTTCTCAGTTCAAGGACATGTGTTGCTGACACAAAAGAAATGAATCAGTTATTAATTTTCAACTTCTTGTTAGCGTGTCGGTAGTCGTTTTCAACTTATACGCACACGTAAGCGACGATTGTTTGGAGTGCAGAAAGATAGTCATATCCACTGAGTGGTCCCAATAGTAGTCCAGTCAGTTTCCCTCACCGGCTGCTAGTTTCAAACTAACTCGGCGACTGCCTAGATTAGGTTACGTTAGATTTGCGTCGTTGCGGTGGCAGCGTGACTCACAGATCGGTGGACCTGTTTATATATTTACTGAGTAGAAGTTCCGTTTGTTGTACAGACCTACTTAGGATCTACCCAAATTGACAAAACATCGTTACACTTATACGATATTCTCTTTACCAAAATGTACTTTGACCCGCACACTAGTACACTATGTACTACGTGCGCCGAGCATTCAGCGGCAAATAATAGAGATACCTTATTTGTTAACCAACTCATAATGCAGCATGTTTCAGAAATGTGTGGTCAATTTGAAGGGTGTGGTACAGAGCATCAAACTGAACCACTTTCTCCATGGGACCAACATCATAATGGCAAAAAAAAATCAAGTGTCCCATACAAAACTTCTAACTACTAAATGTATGGAACGGCTGATTATTTTTCTCGATTACGATATAAAGCGATATTTCCAAAATTCAATTTTTCTCTGGCTTGTGTAATTTCCCAATACAACTAACTGTGCTACAAAAAAAACTGAGCGTTTTTGGTGTCCTACGTCTGGGCAAAGACTTTGGAAAAGACTTGGTATCATGGTACAACAATCGTAAAACAAAAATATTTCATAAAAATAAAATAGTATCATGGTACAACAATCGTAAAACAAAAATATTTCATAAAAATAAAATAGTATCATGATACAACAATTGTAAAACAAAAATATTTCATAAAAATAAAATAGTATCATGATACAACAATTGTAAAACAAAAATATTTCATAATCAAATAAAATAGTATCATGATACAACAGTTGTAAAACAAAAATATTTCATAAAAATAAAATAGTATCATGGTACAACAATCGTAAAACAAAAATACTTCATAAAAATAAAATAACATCATCATGATACAACAATCGTAAAACATACTCGTAGCTCAAAAACAAAAGTTTGGTCGGAGAATTCAAAAAAATTTGAGCGTAACCTATTATATTTTATGTAATGATAATAAAGGGAATTCAATCAACTTAAGAAATACCTAAACATTAATCCACAGAGCCGTACATTTACTTTTTAATTGAATAAAAACTGCAAGATTACTTTTACTTTAGTGGTCATTCGACTCAACTAACACCAATCGCTTCGCTATTTTGAACCTTATTTGTAGCCGCTATTGCGCTATTGTCTATTACCGACAAATTTGCTTCTTACCGCCCCTTAAAACTTAAAAAGTAATATACAAGCCAACATATAATTTGTAATGGATATTTAAGTAGAAAAAGATTTGAAACAAAATAAGTAACTCAACAAGTTTTATTAACAATAACCTAATGTTTGGTACAGCTCGCGCGATAAGAGTTTGGCTTTGACCGTTATTGCGCAGAAATCAGAAATTGGGTATCAACGGGCAATTAGCGGGGTGCGGGGCGGGTGTGTAGGCGCACGCGGTGCTCTGATTGGCGCTCCAGTCGTTCCCTGCCTCTCGCATCGGTACGACGTACCGCGGACTCCTGTTGTACAATCAAAAGTTCTAAAATCCGAAGGTCAAAGCCAAACTCTTATCGCGCGAGCTGTATACCTACGAGTACCAAAACCTTCTTGAAAGTAAGTAGCTTACGTTAGTGAAAGAATTATCTAAACAGGTTCATGATTTTTTGAGAAAGTCGTCACCTTACCTAGGTTTACTTGGTTAGGTTTCTTTTAACTAATTCATACTGTAATAGGTGTTACTTTGTCGACTTATGCAAGAAAGTTTAAGAATAAAGAGTAACTAAGATGCAATAGGAAGCGACGCGAGCTCGAAGATTTTTAGAGCCCCGCCTCGAAGAGATTAGATTTCTTTAGAAATAGAACTTGCTTTGTAGACCTATGCAGAAAAGCTGAAAAAACAAGTGAAACTACATATGATGCAGGAGTAAGCGAAGCGAGCTCGAAAATTTTTTGCATCACGCCTCGGACAGGTCAGATTTCATTTTCTTTCTTACGGGTGCTATAGGTATGATATGAGCACGGACCCCCCTCCCCCAAAGTTCGGGGCCTGTAGCATTTGCTGCCGTCAGGCAGCTAAGCTACATACCCCCAAGCTGGTGCCTTGTGTGCCTAGGCGTAAATCCGGTGCAACTTACTAGGTAGGTACTAGTAAGCCTACGATAGAAAACTTGGTCTAGGATCACCGAGATGTTGGACACATTAATGAGTCATATATATTAATAAAGGTCGGGGTATGTCTTAGAACAGTCGGCATTTTCTCTGCATGGGGAGGACATATAACTACCTTCTATTTAAAGACTTCGATACAATAAGTGTTCACCTTGATGTTAGAAAATATTTAATTAAAATAAAGAGATCATTACACTTTACTCTTCGTTATCGAAAAGTTGTGAACTCGTAGCTGTATGCTTCTGTTCATCCCACGCAATTTATAACAATAGACGGATAGAATGTCCGATCACCGAGGCACAAAATTAAAGGATCATAACTTTTCATTTATACCGTTAACGTTCCTTTTTCTTGCTCAAAATCGGTTGTAGTAACAATTAGTGGGGGCTTGCTAAATTGCGGGCAGGCCAGGAGGGGAGGGGGAGGGGGTATAGGGCTCTCATTAGCAACTTGTCCAAACTCGTTATAAGTTGACACCGGCACCGCCACGCGCCACGATTGACTCGCTCGCCGCTAACTGCTGTAAAAACTAATTCCTCGGCCCCGAACCAGGGCTGCCTTGGACAATGGAGAATCTATTTATTTATTGCTTCAATGTATAGGTCAACTGATGGTCTTCAAAGTTTGAAAACTTGGATGTAAGAGGCATTCACAATGATCAGGCTTTCTATCAAATACAAGATAATTTGGTAATGTATCAAGCTGACATTCTAATGAAAACCTAATTTGCCAGCTATGGCCTAAAAAGTTTATTTTATTTTATACCATCATGTTGCATTCACAGAGGGCACAGCAGTGCTACAAGTGCGCGAGAAAAAACCTATTCGATTTCCGACTACTGAATTATATTCAGTTTGTGAGGTTCTTCCAGTAAGACAGCTGTTCGTTCTACAAACAGTGCTTACGAAACACCACCTTTTGCTTTACGACCCTCCGTACCTTACAAAAAAGCTACGCTCTGGCAGAATCTGCAAGACTGAACTTTGCAAGTTTGCGTTAGTAAGTCGCCACTTCAACCACATTAGCTCCAAGCTTTATCTACACTATAATATTATAAAGAGGAAATATTTTTTTGTTTGTTTTTATGTTTCTAACGAATAGGCTTCCAAACTTCTAAACCGATTTAAAAAATTATTTCACTAGTAGATAGCTACATTATTACGGAACAACATAGGCTACAATTTACTCAAAAAAGAAATAGGGATCCGTAAGAAAATTGCAATATTGTAACCCAAGATAGAAAACCCAAAATTGTTTTTGGCGTCCGCTGTGTAAACTATTAATGATAGAACAAAATAATGTAATACAGGTTTATAATAGGATTTTATATAATATTGTAGAGATTGCTGTTTGGGATGTTATAAATGATAGACTGAAATGCTCACAGAAACTGTGTATTGTTCAAAATGTCACAAATGTTTGCTAATAGAGCGAGGGAGCACGCGCGACGGCACTAGTTGCTATCTGAACACGTACTAAGTTATATGTAATTTGGGTCGTTAGGCGTTAGCGCGTAAAACTGATGATTAAGCTTTTCGCAATAAAATACCGATGTGCGGTTCGCCGTACAAATATAAATAGGATAATAATCCCAAAGAATCGACTCTTACGTGGGTGAAACCGCGGGGTGCAGCTAGTTATAATATAAATGAGGAGAATCAAAATCTACCCTTCAACAAGGATTTTACTGATAAAAGAATTGACAGACTGGCTGTACATGTCGTATGATGCAACTGAGCAACTTGGTGGTATCATAAATAAATTCACTAGCGTTCTCTCATAATATACTAATGCACATCTTACACACACAAAAACACACAAATACTCACACACACACAAATCCTCTCACCCTCACTTCCACTCTGCATAGTTACATACAAACATTTAGTGGTTTTTTTGTAATTCTTAATTTATTATAAGATTTCCTTCAAGATGTGAAAGTCTGGGACAAATGACTTCCGGGTATTTTATGTTGCGCGTTGATAGCCGCGCCACAGTATTTTGTATTGGGCGTTGTTAGCCGCGCCACAGTATTTTGTATTGGGCGTTGTTAGCCGCGCCACAGTATTTTGTATTGGGCGTTGATAGCCGCGCCACAGTATTTTGTATTAGCCTTTGATAGCCGCGCCACAATATTTTACTTTTGCAGGTATTTGACCATCTTTTGTTAAGTTATACCTAAATTGTTCCTAATAAACGTCAATTGAACTGTTTTTTTTATAAACTGCAGAATTATTAAAAAAACTATTGTTCATGGTCACTAGGCTACTTTAACTTACCTACTGCCCAATTTGTACTACTCTGGTTAATTTCGTGAGGCTTTCTGTTCGTTGTTATCTGGAGAGCACTCTTTTGTTTACCAATAATAGCCTCCTGCCATCACTAGCTTTCATTGTAGAGACTGGTCCCAAATAAATTGCCTGAATTAAGATATTAACTGAGTCTCTAAAGTAACAACTTAACTAATAATTAGCGCGTTGTCTCACAGTGTGTCACTCCAACGCGTATATTTGGGCGCTCCGTGTCACATCGGAGCGCAGATATAAAGTGGGGTGATTACGGCGTCATTAGAGGCAGCCCTGCGGGCGGCGGGCGCAGCGCCGGGCGCGGGCGGTGCGTGACATCGTGACGTTCGACCGCGACGCCCGACGACAAATTATTTTATAATATAATGTATTGCCGATAATTTTCATGCCGAATGGAGATACAGGATGTGGAAAGATTTGATTGTGTATATCTGGTTTTTGGTTCTCCGTTGTCAGATAGTTATAAGTTTTTCTTGGTTATTATGGTGATGAAATCTAAGACCTAAGTCAAGATAAGTACTGGACTAGGGATTTGGTTGGTAACAACCGTGTTCGATGGCCATAGAGCCTTCGTTAGGTATCTACAACGTCTTGTTCTTAATGAGCATGGTGGTCTGCATTAAATGATAATGATAAATGATTTTATTTCTATAAGTAGGTTTGAACAAACACTTTTACACGTCAATCGTATTTAAAAAACGAGATGACGTCGGCATTTCCTATCTGACTACTCTGAGAAGAAAGACCGAAACAAACTCAGATTCGACGAACATTTCTACACGTACCTACTCATTGACACACTGAAATCGCGCGGTATTTGCGTAAAACACACATAAAAAGGCAAGCCATCGCAATGCTTTTGTAAAACCAGTTTGGTCAAAATCAGCACCCAATACTGTTTTTTTTTTAATGTTCTCTCTATATAAGCGAATAGGATGGTATTGGAAGCAGGCTTGAAGTTCAACGATATACCTATGTGATGGAGAATGCCACTCGGCCTTAAGATCGCCTTGTGTGCCTTTAAAGTTATACAAGAAATATGAATGGTTTCAGCATCAACCTGTGGTTGTGATTGAGGGTATCGGCGTGGCGCGGTTGCTCGTTAGTGACGCGGTAATGAGCATAACGTCGCGCGTCGCCACGCCGCACCGCATCGCACCGCACCGCACCACGCCGCAACGCACCGGCTCGTGCCGCAACGAATCGCGCGCGAACGTGCTTATTGAACTTATTGCGCGACATCTACATACCTAGCCATGATCTTGTTTCAGATAATTGCGATGTTGCCTCTTCATGAATTTTTTTGGGTTGTATCCGTCAAAGTGATAAAAAATTCGAAGAGATTTTATTTTTGGTTACAATAAATTCGATGCTAACAGTAAATGAAAAATGAGCGCTGATTTTGTTTTGAGAATGGATTTTATTCTGAGACGGAAATTTTTGTGTTACGAGTACTTCTTAGTAGGGAGGTAGATAACATTAGGTTATCTGGTCTCTATTTCTAGGTTTACGTGGGTAACACTGAAAGTTTTTAGAAAATAAAACACGAGATGCTGTAGAAGCCTGTTAATATTTTTATTGTTTTTAGAAGTAGTCTCCGTTCCTTTCTAAGCACCGTCGCATGCGATGGAACCATTGACTGAAGCAGTGGGCCCACTCTTCTTTAGGGATTTCATCCACGCCTTTTTCCAATGCAGCCACGGCATCTTCAGGGCTCATAAAACGAATTCCTCTAAGTTTATCTTTTATTTTTGGTAATACATAAAAGTCGTAAGGTGCCAGGTCAGGACAGTAAGGAGCATGAATTAGGTACTAACTCCACACTTACGATAGACAAATATTCGATAGTCCGCTGGTTCGATAGACTGGGCGCTGCTGTCTAACATTTTCCAAGACTACTGATAAACAATGATTGACATACCAATCTGCAGTAACAGTATTTTTATCTTCTAAGACAAATGTAGCGAAATGACCCGTCCATCCAAAGAATGAGGTAATAATCTTTTTCCCTTGACTTCTGCCCTTCTTTACCTTTCGCGGCAAATCTTCGAATGGAAACATTCATTGCGCAGGTTGTATTTTGGTTTCGGGTTCGTAACAATATATCCAGCTTTCATCACCTGTGACGATGTCATATACAGCATTGGAGTCACCTCCGTCATACTTTTCAAGCTTTAAGCGGCACCAATCCAACGACGACCTTTTTGATCTTCCGTCAAATTATGAGGTATCCATCTAGTACAAAGCTTCCTGACGCCTTCATGTTAACGTAAGACTTTTTGTACCTACTTGACTCATACCAATGCCTACACCTGCCCAAATCAGTTGATATGTCACCTTTCTATCTGTTTCTATCATTAGCCGCACAGTACTGACGTTATCTTCAGTAGTCACCGTAGAAGGACGTCCTTCTCGCGAATCATCAATGAGTTTGCGTCGACCACGTTTAAAGTCATTAAACCAGTTGTAAACAGTGGCATGGGATGGCACTTCGTCATGAAATGCTAATCGAAGTCTATCGTAACATTGTTGTTGAATATGCATCCCAGACCTGGTCCCTCTCCCAAAACGTGTTCCTCGTTTCATGCCATGAGGGAAGAACCTTTTTCCATTTTGACAGGACCATCATCCGATGTCCTTTGAAAATCCTCTTCCACAGACTGAATATAAGTCTCATCTAGTAGTCATTTTGAATTTAATAGACATTGTTTATCAATAGAATGTGAGAAATTATGTCTATATGTTTATTTATTTCAAGTAACTAACAAACATGTAATTAATTCGGATGACACAATTTCTCGCTTTCTAGCTCTCGCTGTGAGAGCTAATATGCTGGCCCGCAGGTTTGCTCGTTGTAGTAAAGAGGTAAAACTAACCTTGTTTAAAGCGTATTGCCAAACTTTCTACACGAGTAGCCTGTGGGTCAGTTACACGCGTGGAGTATTGGATAAGCTGCGAATCCAGTACAATAACAGCTTCAGAATGCTTTTGGGTTTGCCGCGTTTCTGTAGTGCATCGGGCATGTTCGCACAGGCTCACACCCATGACTTTTATACCATGATGAGACTTAAGACAGCCTCACTTTTGCAAAGGGCGCGGTCGAGCTCAAATGGCATTCTGAGGATGTTAACAAATAAACTTGACTCACCTTTTCTGCAACACTTTATGAGAATACTGGTGAGGCAAGAATAATGTTAAGTTTTTACTATTCCATTCTTTGTGTGTTTTACTAACATAGTTTATAAGTGTTTTGTGTAACTAACCCATGGACCTCTGATGTCAAATAAATGAATTTATATTATATTATATTAAAAATATTAATTTCACCAAAACCATCATGCCCCGAGCTTGAGCAGACCCACGGAAGGTGTTGCTACTAGTCATTATTGATTTTTCCAACGTCACAATCCTTTCACCGGATACTTTTGGAACAGAACATACATCTCTCAACTCGGCGTATCGCAACTGCCTATAAGTAGGACTGTCCACAGTTATCCACGTGTACAGGGAGCACGGGACATGCGCGCGCAGACTGTTACCATGAACTCAGTAAGTAAGTACCTACATGATTCTAGACCTAAGGGTTGGCATTTTTAGTTATTAAGAAAACCTGTTGTTTCATAGATAACATACATAATCAGCTTATAATGTTCCCACTGCTGGGACACAGGCCTCCTCTCTGTGAGAGGGAGCGGGCCATAATCCACCACGCGAGACCAGTGCGGGTTGGTAGATGTCACATGTCTTCGAATTTTTGGTTCTAGGACATGCCTCCTCACGATGTTTTCCTTCACCATTTTGAGAGCAGTGGTGATGAAATAAATTACACAAAGTAATGTGCTGTGTTGTTTCATTTGTATTGACCACTGTTTTTATTTTTAATTACCGACGGTTGTACTCTGGGGGTCTAGAATCATGTGTAGAATTTGTGATAAAAGTTTGCGAGTTAATGTCCCTTCTTCCATGTATAATGATTATACAAATTAAATATGAAAATTGACATCAATTTAACACATAATTTTAAACTTTTAACTTTACCAAGTCATTTTAGCTATTTTTAATTTATTTTTAAAAACGTCTGCATCTGGAGTCGCTGTTTATATCTCCAATGAAGTTTAACCTCACGAGTTGGGGAGTAGGTTCTGAAACAGATGGCACAGTCACTTATTCATACCTATGTATTGTGTAACATGAAAGTTACTTATATTATCTTATCTTATTTATTACCTGCCTACTTAGCTAGTTATAAGACGGGGCGGTGAGTGACCGGAGGCTACTGCCGAGGTCACACATCTCTGTGCAACTGCTAACCTTTTATTATATGACCGTGTGCAGTCCGGGAAAATATCACACAATTTCGCTTTTCGTAGCTGTTATAACAAGTACCTATGATTCCCTGAAGAACTTACATAGTTCTATTCATGTATTGGATCTCTGCAGAGGCGATACAATTACACGCATGTTTATAAAAACAGGGACAAGTACAAGTGTGCGCTTCCACCTATAGGAGAGCACATCATTCACTTATTTACTACTATCTGTGCCCCGCGATTTCGCTCGCATAAGTCTCGCCCCCTGGGGCATATCGAGATAAAACGTATCCTGATCCAGGTCATGGTCTATCCATGTGCAAAATGTCATCCAAATCCGTTCACCCGTTACAACAAACAAACAAAAAATCAAATCGTATCTCTTTATAATATTAGTTTCGATTTATTGGATCTCCAACAGAGGCTACACAATTACATGCAAGTAGGTATACCTACACAGAACAGGCACAAATACAAGTGTGCGCTTTCAATTATAGGAGACCACAACACTAACTTATAGTGTAGGTAGGTACAGTAAGCTTAACAAGGTAAAAATATTACAATAAATCAAAATACATAACACGAAAATCATACAAAGGAAACAGTGAAATACAAAACAAATGAATAATATGAAAAATAACAATTGTTATGATTGTCGTGTAATGTCACCTACACAAACATCATAAGGAAACAGTGAAATACAAAACAAATGAATAATATGAAAAATAACAATTGTTATGATTGTCGTGTAATGTCACCTACACAAACATCATAAGGAAACAGTGAAATACAAAACAAATGAATAATATGAAAAATAACAATTGTTATGATTGTCGTGTAATGTCACCTACACAAACATCATAAGGAAACAGTGAAATACAAAACAAATGAATAATATGAAAAATAACAATTGTTATGATTGTCGTGTAATGTCACCTACACAAACATCATAAGGAAACAGTGAAATACAAAACAAATGAATAATATGAAAAATAACAATTGTTATGATTGTCGTGTAATGTCACCTACACAAACATCATAAGGAAACAGTGAAATACAAAACAAATGAATAATATGAAAAATAACAATTGTTATGATTGTCGTGTAATGTCACCTACACAAACATCATAAGGAAACAGTGAAATACAAAACAAATGAATAATATGAAAAATAACAATTGTTATGATTGTCGTGTAATGTCACCTACACAAACATCATAAGGAAACAGTGAAATACAAAACAAATGAATAATATGAAAAATAACAATTGTTATGATTGTCGTGTAATGTCACCTACACAAACATCATAAGGAAACAGTGAAATACAAAACAAATGAATAATATGAAAAATAACAATTGTTATGATTGTCGTGTAATGTCACCTACACAAACATCATAAGGAAACAGTGAAATACAAAACAAATGAATAATATGAAAAATAACAATTGTTATGATTGTCGTGTAATGTCACCTACACAAACATCATAAGGAAACAGTGAAATACAAAACAAATGAATAATAAGAAAAATAACAATTGTTATGATTGTCGTGTAATGTCACCTACACAAACATCATAAGGAAACAGTGAAATACAAAACAAATGAATAATATGAAAAATAACAATTGTTATGATTGTCGTGTAATGTCACCTACACAAACATCATAAGGAAACAGTGAAATACAAAACAAATGAATAATAACAATTGTTATGATTGTCGTGTAATGTCACCTACACAAACATCATAAGGAAACAGTGAAATACAAAACAAATGAATAATAAGAAAAATAACAATTGTTATGATTGTCGTGTAATGTCACCTACACAAACATCATAAGGAAACAGTGAAATACAAAACAAATGAATAATAAGAAAAATAACAATTGTTATGATTGTCGTGTAATGTCACCTACACAAACATCATAAGGAAACAGTGAAATACAAAACAAATGAATAATAAGAAAAATAACAATTGTTATGATTGTCGTGTAATGTCACCTACACAAACATCATAAGGAAACAGTGAAATACAAAACAAATGAATAATAAGAAAAATAACAATTGTTATGATTGTCGTGTAATGTCACCTACACAAACATCATAAGGAAACAGTGAAATACAAAACAAATGAATAATAAGAAAAATAACAATTGTTATGATTGTCGTGTAATGTCACCTACACAAACATCATAAGGAAACAGTGAAATACAAAACAAATGAATAATAAGAAAAATAACAATTGTTATGATTGTCGTGTAATGTCACCTACACAAACATCATAAGGAAACAGTGAAATACAAAACAAATGAATAATAACAATTGTTATGATTGTCGTGTAATGTCACCTACACAAACATCATAAGGAAACAGTGAAATACAAAACAAATGAATAATAACAATTGTTATGATTGTCGTGTAATGTCACCTACACAAACATCATAAGGAAACAGTGAAATACAAAACAAATGAATAATAAGAAAAATAACAATTGTTATGATTGTCGTGTAATGTCACCTACACAAACATCATAAGGAAACAGTGAAATACAAAACAAATGAATAATAAGAAAAATAACAATTGTTATGATTGTCGTGTAATGTCACCTACACAAACATCATAAGGAAACAGTGAAATACAAAACAAATGAATAATAAGAAAAATAACAATTGTTATGATTGTCGTGTAATGTCACCTACACAAACATCATAAGGAAACAGTGAAATACAAAACAAATGAATAATAAGAAAAATAACAATTGTTATGATTGTCGTGTAATGTCACCTACACAAACATCATAAGGAAACAGTGAAATACAAAACAAATGAATAATAAGAAAAATAACAATTGTTATGATTGTCGTGTAATGTCACCTACACAAACATCATAAGGAAACAGTGAAATACAAAACAAATGAATAATAAGAAAAATAACAATTGTTATGATTGTCGTGTAATGTCACCTACACAAACATCATAAGGAAACAGTGAAATACAAAACAAATGAATAATAAGAAAAATAACAATTGTTATGATTGTCGTGTAATGTCACCTACACAAACATCATAAGGAAACAGTGAAATACAAAACAAATGAATAATAAGAAAAATAACAATTGTTATGATTGTCGTGTAATGTCACCTAGGTACACAAACATCATAAGGAAACAGTGAAATACAAAACAAATGAATAATAAGAAAAATAACAATTGTTATGATTGTCGTGTAATGTCACCTAGGTACACAAACATCATAAGGAAACAGTGAAATACAAAACAAATGAATAATAAGAAAAATAACAATTGTTATGATTGTCGTGTAATGTCACCTACACAAACATCACAAGGAAAACTAAATGCAAAGCAAAACAGCAAGGGCAAAAAATTATACAAAATAATTTTAAACAAATACAAAAAGAATAACCATAGAAGAAAACAAGTAAAAAAAGTAAAAATATTATATGTTGGACCTTTTAGTTTAATATACCAGTAAGTTGTAGGCAATATTTTGATCGAAACATCATCGCGTCGAAGGACGGCTAAAAAAAAATCGCCAAACATACGAGGCCCAGCAATAACATTCAAAAAACCCCCGACACAAAGTCTTTAAATATAACTTTTATTTCCTGCTTTTTAAACTTAATCCTACTAATAGTAGACACGCTACGATCACACGTGCCTCGCTTAAATCTGCGCTGCTGTACGTATGTTTGCCACAGTGAAGCTAGTTACTAATTATCCTCATTTCTCTTTGCTACTCCATCATCAGACCCTGATCACCATCTATCTGTAACCTTTTCATTGAGACAATTCCAATGAGCCCAAACACGATACTTCTGCTGGATTATTTGTGTATGTTGGTGAGGGAGTTGGGTATGTGTATGTTGCAGCATCAGTTCAAGGTTACTATGTTCTTCGAATATCATTGAATTAAGAGAATACCAAATTTCGACTCGATCAGACCCGTGGAAGATGCTCAGATCCCTTCATCAACTAGAGTAGAACTGATAATCTTCAAACGGCTGAACAGATTTCTTAAATCATACCTAAGAACACTCTCGATTAAGTCATCTTACAAACAAAACAAAAACAACAATAAATCGGTTTAGCCGTTTGGGAGCTACGAAGTCACCGACGGACACACAGATACACACGATAAGCTTATAACACCCCTCTTTTTCCGTCGGGAATTAAAAAAATACAAAGTATTATGACATTATATTTGTATACCGTTTCAGTGCTAGGGTTTTGTCGGAAGCGGTAGTTTAAATTCTACTAATACTAAAATCTACCAATTCTTCAGAATTTATATATAGAAGAATTTTCAGGATTCTCGTTTCTAAGTGTGCGACGAATGCACCAATCCAATGATGAAACCAAATTATATGAAGGTGACATCAGGGGCGCGGCCAGGATATTGTTCAAAAGCGATGTGATGGTGCCTTACTCTCCAAAAACGCTAACAGCTCTAGAGAGTAAACACCCAGCGCCTGCGCATGGTCTCACCTTTCCCTACCCCCCTGACATTCTAGACCTTAATCCAAACTTTCTAAATGTTTCGGCGCCCCAGTTGATTGCAGCCGTGAGCTCTTTCCGAAGTGGTTCCGCCAACGGCCTCGACGGCCTGACTCATCTAAAGGATCTACTGAGTACAGGCGCCGGGAAACCTGGTGAGTAGCTTTTGAAGGAGCTTGCGGCCCTGACTAACCTCATGCTCACCAGCGATGTGAACGAGGCCGTCATCAATGTCTTGTACAGGGCCAACCTATGTGTTCTGCGCAAGCAAGATGGTGGCATTCGTCCCATCGCGTTGGGTGCACCTTCAGGCGTACAGCAGCCAAAATATGATGTAAGCGGTATACCGCTGGAACTTAGCTGTATTCGCTATAGCGAATTGCTTACAGCTAAGTTTCAGCCCCTGCAGCTTGGTTTTGGCTCTAAAGGGAGCTGTGAGGCTGCCGTACATGCCCTTTCCACCGTTTTAAGCTCCAACAAAACCGAGGTCATACTCAAGGTTGACGTGAAGCACGTCTTTAACTCTGTCAACAGGGACACTTTATTGGCTGAAGTAAAAAGGAACTACCCGGAATTTATGGTTTTATGTGGCAATGTTACAGGTACCCTTCTAAATTATTATACAAGGACAATGTTTCGGAATCTGCAGTAGGGTGCCAACAAGGCGACCCTCTCGAGCCAGTCATTTTTAGCTTGGCTATTCATCCAATTATCCAGAAACGAAATTCAAAATTGAATGTGTAGTATTTAGAAGATGGAACGCTAGGAGATGATGAAAGACCTACAATTTCTCAAACAGCAATTTAAATCTATTGGCTTGGACCTTAACCCGTCAAAATGTGATATTTACCTTTCTGACATTACCGACAGACAATTGACCCTAGAGAAATTTAATGCATTATCAAACTAATCACAATTTTAGAAATAAGTTCACTGCACCTTCTAGGCTCCTCAATTTTAAACGACCGCTTTTCATCTTTCATCGTCAAAAAAGTAAAAAACTGCAACGAAATTTCGGACAGACTTTCCAGAACTAATTTACATGCGGCATTCACACTGAGTAGATACTGTTGTGTTGGCCCAAATTTTATATATTTTCTAAGTTCTTCCCCTTACTAGAAGCAGCCATATGTTGCACAAAATTGACTAAATTATTCGCAGCACACTAACATCCATTTTAAATGTGGCCTTAAGCCACACTAGCCATCCGTTTTGGTGGCCTCGGCGATTGGGCAAAATTAACAGTATTAGCTTAGTATTACCAGTATTAATAATGGCTTTCACGACAGCACCTAAAAGTTGGCATCGAAAATTTTAGCCCCCTCCCTGGTTGACTCTGAAGTGCCGTGCTTGGCTAATACGGTGAACGTCTGGACAGCGGCTTGCCCGGATACATATCGGTCCGTAAACCCATCTTCCCTGAGACAGTGGGATGAGCCACTCTGCAGGTTGGTACGGAATAATCTTATCAATACGTCCTCCAATACTGCTGAGCGTGCTTGCCTGCTGGCTGTAGGAGAATGGGAGTCAGGCTTCTGGCTTCCGCTGTGGGTGCGGAAAACCTCAAACGTCGTAAATATTCCAATCTTATTGGGATATATGTTTGAGCCGTTTGGGCTTGAAACACTAGGGCTTTGGTCCGAGCGCCCACTTGGTCTTTCGAGACAACGCCAAGCGGTTGGTCGACTTTTCACGCAACCAGAGGACTGGTCTATTTTTTGGCCAAAGAATCAGTATCACCATACAACGTGGCAATGCTGCCAGCCTATTGGCCACTTTTCCTGTTGATAGCGATGTGAACGAATTTCTTGATGCCCTATGATTATTTTTCTTTTTGTTATGTACTTGAAGCTTACGTGTCTGAAAATAAACTAGTGTTTAACCAACCTGCGTGTGTATCATTATAATTATGGTGGCATTTTAACACTTTTACGAGTTAAAACGGACTTGAAGCTATAACATATTGTATCTAAGTGCTCTGACCGACCGTGTTTGTTACACTGTAAAATTAAAATGGAGCACGCTGGTCCGCCAGCGGAATTATTGCTCGGCGGTGGTCCGATGCGTGGCAAAAATGGCGGAAGCTGTTTGAAGTATTTCTTAAAGCATCTGGAGTGAGGGAAGAGCCTTAAAATGTTCAGGCTAGTTTGTGGTTTAACCTCATTGCATCAGCTGGTTATGAGGCATGAATGTTCATGTTCGATAAAGAAGAAAGTGAATACGATATTTATTGTGCATTAGTTTCCAAACCGTGACGGAGCTACTCGACCAAGACCAGCCGTACCAGGCTGGCAGTACGGGATCGAGCGTCGTATCGATGGGGCCAGGGTAGGTACTCATCGATAAACTATACTGCTTCAGGGAGGGCAATACACGACCATGTGTGATGCGCTTAAGGCGGTCATTCTCGGGGACTGGAATACATGTCCCGTGTCACAGACGTGTACCACCCAGATGATGCCGCCACGAGTGCATTCTGGCGCAGTATCTGGTCGGTTTCCGTCTATCACGCTGAGTTTGGCTAGATGGAGGATATTGAGCAAGTTTGTGGAACTATACCAGAAATGCAAGCAGTCCTCATTACGACTAATTGGACCTGCTCCCGATACCAGCGGACCAAATTTTTATATGTAGGTATTTTAAATGTTTTTATATGTATTTAATAAGTATGAAGATAAATAAACGAAATAATAATATAATATAATATCGGAATCACTAAAGAATATTTAAAGAATGAAATGCATGAATGCTATCTTTTTTCAAACAACGCGATTAGTAGATTATTCGTGATTTATCGAACACTGGTTTCAACATACATGGATTCTGAAATGAATTCCGTCTCAATAAACTAACCTACTACGTTGGTATTACGAAAATAGCAGACAGATTATTTACTGCACTCTGCGAATTTTTTGCAAAGGTTTCGTTTGACAGCCCATCTGACAGTCTTCTGTCAGTAGTCGTTTTGACATACTCTGGATTCGATTGGAAACCCGTTGCACTATTGCGCACCAGTGGACTTTCATGTTCTATCGTTGCAGTCGTATTGCTCATCATGACTAAGTCATTTTAATGATTAAATGATCGAAGTATCGGAAGTATTGACGGCACGATTGGCGCAGTGGTTAAGCGATTGACTGCTGCGCTGTGTGTCGCGGGTTCGATTCCCGCACGGAACAAATATTTGTATGACCTGCAAGTAGTTGTTCCGGGTCTGGCTGTTTGTGTACGTGAGTTTAAATGTTTGTAAACGCACCCACGATACAGGAGAAATTCCTAGAGTGGGGCAACGTATTAAAAAAAAAAAAACTACTTTTAGTATGATTTCGGGATTGAAGGGTTTTATTCTGGATTATTTGTATATAGTTAGTTATGTATTATGTACGGGCAGCAACAGAAGACAATTTACACTTTAGTTTTTAATTCTACATTACATTATTTGAGCAATATATTCATAAACATTTTGAACTGATGTCATATTCAAGGATTATTACCTTACTCGTAGCTAGTACGAGTACATGAAATGCTGATAAGCAATGTATCGAATCATTTTGTATCTACATAAATGATAATATCACAAAGTAACTGCGTTAATCGACTTCTGCTACTAACTGCACCTTTACAGATTTGTCATAATTATGACTATTCCATAAAGAGGTCCCTATATTATAGGTAGTTGTGGTTGTTAAGATAATACAACAGCGGGGAACTATAAGTACCTATACCTATAGAGCTGTATTAGCAGTGGACAGTGTTTTTATGCTTCTAACTATGTACTATAATACTAGAGTTAATACTAAACGCAAGTCTCGATACTTTTTAACCGACTTCAAAAAAGAGGCTCTAGCTTCAGATGTATTTTTTTGTGTTTGTTACGCTTTATATTCGCCAATATGGTAAACCAACTTGGATAATGTTTTATTTGCTTGAAAGAATGCTCTCCCGAGATGGTTCTATTTATGAGAGATTGCCGGAATCCATGATTTTCTACATCTTACGCCTCAAACTTAAGTACGCATCCCAATTATGGCAAGTCTACTTCAGACTGCTATCTAAAGAGTACCCGAGTATCTAGGTGTAGTACCTACCTATACCTACCTATGTCAATAAACAGGTGAGAACTTCCTTTGCTGTTAATAAGGTCTATGGACCATTTTAACTTTTAGAAATGCTAATTTAACTGAGAGTTTATCTACACTGATTTTAATCACATTTATTTTAAAAAAACGCAGGAAACGATTCTTCCCCTTTATTTATAAACGTTGCTTAAACTTAGGAGATATTTAAACGTTAACGTTAAAACGTAACTTTAACCAACGTACTCGTATATAAATGAATCCCGTTATGTTTAGGTATATTGTAAATGTGTAATATAAGAAAAAATCGGTATTTACTTATCTAGTGGGTTTTAAAGTCCTTTTCAGTTAGTTTAAACGATGGTCGGGCACTTCGAGTACCTACTATAGCCTAATTTCCTTTCTATGGTATTGTTCACCGAGTCAATGAGCTCCTTATAACTTCTAAATTGAGCTATACCTACAATTACTGACAAATACGTGCACTGACTGGACAAGTACCTACTCTAAAGTCTGTGTGGTTCTTTCCTCTCATGACCGATAGAGCCAATAATCTACATGGTCGTCGCGTGATCTAGGTACATGATCCTCGCGTGCTCTACATGGTCCTCGCGTGATTTACATGGTCCTCGCGTGATTTACATGGTCCTCGCGTGATTTACATGGTCCTCGCGTGATCTACATGGTCCTCGCGTGATTTACATGGTCCTCGCGTGATTTACATGGTCCTCGCGTGATTTACATGGTCCTCGCGTGCTCTACATGGTCCTCGCGTGATCTACATGGTCCTCGCGTGATTTACATGGTCCTCGCGTGCTCTACATGGTCCTCGCGTGATCTACATGGTCCTCGCGTGATCTGACCAAGGCATGATGCCTGGGCTTTAAAGGAGACCTCTGAGTTTGTGTCGGATAGGAACTCTATACCTACTATAGTTTTAAAATATTATAAGTAGGTACACGTCTAATAATGTTTGCGCAAACGTATTTACAGAAAAAAAAAATGTTTTTCATCAAACAGAAAATCAAATCAACTTAAAAAAAAAGACCGACCTTAAAAAGAGTTGTTAATAAAGCAGCCGGTCCTTAAAGCAGTCGGTGCCATATTCTCTCAATTAGGTACTTATACCTTGTCTCATATTATATTATATCTATTATTATTATTATACCTACCAACATTATTATTGTACTTAGGTACTGATAATACCAGCCTATTACTGTCCCACTGCAGGCGAGAGGTTTCTTCTCACACAGAGAAAGCGCGAGCATTCATTAGCGATTTCAGACTTACCTATAATAATTACAAGTCCAGCTTTCCTCGCGATGCTTTTCTTTACTGATGTCAGTGACCTCCAAGATAAACTTAGACAGTGGGACTGAATGAGACACATTGGTAGATACCTACTTGGCCGGATTTGAAAAGAAACGTTGGCACAATGTCTTTGTGGATTTTGGTACCTAAACTTAATTACCGCCCGACGTTCCCGTCGGAAAGTGGCTTGCCTGAAGTGACAGCGTGTCCTTTGGAGCAGTCGAGGCTGTACGCAGACCTAGATTTAATAGTCTTGAGGCAGACTATTGTTTTTTAACAGCTAAGTATGGGGCACACAACAATATAACGGTTACTGGTACACAACATAACATCACGCACGTTTCCCCGAAGGAACAGGTTGAGGTGTTGTGTTCCTATAATGAACCCACATTTCGGTCGTTATGTTAAAGTCTCATGAAACACAAGTCTAATTGTAAAATATTCTGGGAAATCTGTTTGGGTACTGTTTCGTCTAGGTGTAGGTACGTACCTACCTACTCACGGTTTGCGTAAGTAGAGAGGTAAACCATACCAGGAAGTTATATCGCATTGTTACAAAACATAACGTTCAATTCGTGGCAAAAAATTATGACGTGTTTTGAGGATCAACGGAGTTTATGTTATATTTTAATGATTTAAAAAGTGTTGTGAAGAGGTTTCCTATCTGGATGTCAGTATGTTGCGGCTTCTCTTTAGATTTCATCAAATTGATACTCACATGACGAGCGACATCAAAATTATTGGTGTGTAGGTATTCGACACGGTATAGCCAGCAGACTTTTTTTTAAATAGGTTCTTGGCAAACACTTTCCTTTTGTGCCGTCCTTTCCTGGTCATTGCTTACATATAAATGCACAATACCTGCGTTATCGCTACATGTTATAGATAGGTTGGGTATAGGTATCGGTACCACCTAACTACTATGTGTTCATCGAATAACATGGTGCACTTATTGCGATGAATACATTGTCCTTAACACCTTTCAAAATTATTATGAAGATCAATGAACGGCTTTGTGTTCATTTACACAAACGATTCCAAATGATTTTGAATGCGTAATTTCAACATTATGTAACAATCTAATAACCTCCCCTGACGCTTAGCTAAAAAATATGAACCCCCTTCTGCGTGAAAGGCTTCTAATTACGAATTAGAGCGCATTGTATCGTAACGAAGTAACGGTCGCCGGCCGCCGCCGTCGGCGTCGCTCGGCGCGCGTCGGGTTCGCTCGGGCGATGTTCGGTGACGCTCGATGCCCAATCAATGTAATTAGCGTTCGCTCTCGACGGTTTAATGTTCAATTTGGCGTGTTGTCCGAGCCAATGGAGAGCGCGCGGTCGGCTCGCGCGGCGCTGATTGGCCGCGCGCTCGGCAGCTCCTAATTATTGGCCGTGGCGAAACAATAGCGCGGTTTGATGTTCGACCGCGCTAATATGGCCGCCGGGACGTGAGCATTGTTTTAAAATTTATTAGTGCGCAGTTGTAATGGCAGCGCGTGATTTATCGGTTGTATAATGGTGTAACATGTATTGTAACGTGGTGAAAAAAAATCTTGTTCCTTCTTCTACTTCTCTAAACACTTTCTGGCGTCAATAGGTAAGTGTAGCAGAAAATAGTTATTTAACTTTATTCAGTGCCAGATTTTATCTTTCAAACTAATTGTGAACCTAAATGTAATGTAAGCGTAGGTACGACATTGTTGTAGGTGTATACACTCACACTTTGTAGTGCAGATAGAGCTTACCTAGGTACCTACTTATGTTAAAGATAAGATAAGATACTTAAAGATTCATTCATCTATGAGAGCAATGTCCGAACGAACACTGCTTTACTGCTCTTTCTACATATTATAGGTACATTCCTACATTATGGTGGAGTAGCAGAAGGTGTAGGTACCAAAATACCAACACCGTAAACTTCTGTAAAGTTGATTACTACCATTCGTGTTGTTGTTAGCCCTAAACTACCTCCGAGTTTATTTTCTTCTACAAAAAATGTGTTTCACCAATTATCACTTTACTTTTCTAATAGGTAGGTACAGAATATTTCTTAGACAAAGAGTATAAAATTTAATATAAATGTCGCCAATATTCACAATATCGGTGCAACAGAAACAATTGTAGTTAAAAAAACATACCTACGACGAATATAATTCACAAAGGTTTGTATCTGTCTACGAGTATGTACTGTAAGTACCTATCTAGAGCAGAGAGTCCACATGAAACTTGGAATTAATGTATTTTTATAAACTAGGCACTAGCTGCCTTTATTTGTTTTTAATTTACTTAGGAAAGGATAATGTAAGCGAGAACCTTGATTAAGTAGTAGGTATATACCTACAGGTTCTCTGACGCAAAAAACTAATGAGAGATTCTAGTACCTAATTGTCAAGATATACCTAAGTAATGTGATTATATGAACCGTAACGTTGATATGGGAAACAGGCCTGAAACGTTAAGGTTTACCCACTTCTGTCGCCAAATCTACATTTTAACATCCCATCTAAATCTGAAGTGCTGGACACTATATCTCACACTGACTGCCTATCTGACACTGGTATCGGTGTAGCAGCCCCCCCCCCCCCCCCCCCACGCCGCTTTATCCGATGCACATTTTCAAGCTTTTTATAAGTATATGACATTTGATTTTAGTAAACGATTTGTAGAACATAATTATGGAACCAAATTACTAAACTAAGTAATTCCAATAAATACTAAATTATTTGTGACAGAGTAATGTAATGTTGCAATATGTGAAATTCGAAAGATATCGCTCAGCCCAGGTAGCAGGTAGCACGGGGGCGCTAGTAGGTAAGGCCTACCTACCTAGTTGATATCGCTTAAGTATGTTTTAGTAGTTCACGATTGTGGCTTTTAGTTTCAGTAACAGGGAGGCACTAGAAGTATGGCGAGTTCCACGAAGTATTTCGAGAACATCACCGACCGCGTGTAGAGCGACTATGACAATATTGTTTTTCAGCATTCATAGAAGCGGAAAGGCGTCTCGAGTTACAAGTAGGTTGGCGGCTGCATATATTTAAAACATCAATACTGAAGCCACATTGTAGCTTCCGATGCAGGCTCTATCTCTAATACGACGTGACCGATGTCCCTTGTTCCTTATAAGGAGGTAGTAGTAGGGTAAACTTGCCTAATTCGTACCCCTTAAGAAAAAACCATCATATTTTGAAAATTAGGAAAGATAAATTAGTTTTAATTAAAAGTAATTTTTGTTTGCTAAATGCTTTATTGTTTCTATAATCAAATTTAACATAAAACTTATAAACTTCTAAAAAATTAACAATTTAAAAAAAAACTAAAAAAGTACGATTTAAGACCAATCATCCCAAATCGTACTGCTATATCCTTAATTCGTACTTTGAGATCTATTCATTGGTATACAGTATTGAGAATCAGCATCATAATCAACAATGTGTTATTAAAACAAGTAGTAATTCTTAACAAATTCGACGGATGGTCTTCGCCAATTCTCGGCAATCATCGCAGTTATATTCTTTGGTTTTTTTATTGGTTCGTTGTACGTGTTCGTGGTACGTTTTAAGAATTTAACTCGAGTACGAAATAGGAGCAAGAGCCAAACAAATTTTAAATTTACCGCCAAATAAATTGACAACAGTTACGAGTCACGTTACACGTCAGATGAAATCGCGAAGATACACATGAATACGTGTCAAATCGTAAAATAGGTTATACACGACCTTATTTGAATAAAACTCTTACGAAATGTGTAAAAATATTACAACAATAGTTGAAAAAAACTTACTTTTGCAATATTTTTGTCGAGAGCAGCGTCACAGGTGTTATCTCTCAGATGGTGAAATGGCCGACTGTTATTTCTATTTTTTGACACTAGAGGCGCTGATAGTTGTTACCAAAGCCGAGTTTTAAGTGGAGTACGAATTTGGCGTAAGTACGAATTAGGCAAGTTTCCCCTAGTACCTACCTACCATTAGCAAGCTTAAAATCTTCAGGGGCTTGCCATAACTTTGGTACTTACGAGTAATATTCAGTGCTTCACATCAACTAAATCAGTGTTCTTGTATAAGTACCCACACATCACCCCATGCCCTTACTCCAATGTATTAGAGTCAGTGGAGCGGTGAAGCTTGTTGTCTTACCTATTTCATACATTTCCATTAACCCCCCCCCCATAACTATTATTCATCACAAAATCCATTCATCGTTTCTTCGGTTGTCCCCTATTTTATCCACATTCATACTCAACATTCTCCTCGCGACATGTTCCTCATTCGCCTGCATCACATTGCCGCATCATAATAACCAAATGCCACACAATTTCATCGGTTCGGTTCATCGGTTTCCAGACCGCCACTTGACTTCTTTAAAATAATAAAACATTTAATTCAGGCTACAATGGCCCATAGACCTTACAAACTAACATATATTTATATATGTTAGTTATGTATGTGTGTATGTTAGTTATTAGGTATGTTAGTAGCACTTCACTAGCTTGTCTTTGAGCTGTTCTGTGGTACTTGTCCGCGGAAGCGACGGAACACCACGTCCTGCGGCCAAAAGTCTTCTTCCACGACGACGGGCAGATAATATTTCGGGAACCGCACCACGAACGCCTTGAAGTTGACGTTGCGGAGCGACTCCAGTAATTGCACCCTCGGCATGTACCTCGTCTTCTGGCGCACGTACTCTACGATGTCTTCCGCTTTAGTGGAGTAGTGTAGGCGGGAGATGTACACCGGTGTGTTCGGCTTAGCGGCGCGCAAGCTGACTTCGGGCACCGTAGGAGCTTTGTCGCAGCGGTTCTTGTTCGCTCGCAATCGGCGCTTCCTGCTTTGCACCGTCACGAAACCTTCATCTTCAGGCCTATACAAAGCCTTTTCTGGCATAGGCTTCTGACGTGGAACGCCCAGTGCACTTGAGGTGACGCTAGCGAAATCCATTTGGAAGGGCTTTGCCTGGGCTGCAGACACTGGCAGCGCGATGAGGCGCGGGGCTCGAGCGGCGCTGTGTGGAGGAGCCGCGATGACGGGCACGGGGCTGCGGAGCACGCGGGCGGGGCGCTCTGCAAGCTCAGCAAACGGCGGATGCCCCGGTAAAGAAACTGCTGACGCGGAATTTGACGGCGATACATCGAGGCTTACGTTAGACGCATCGACAGATGACCTAGTTACCTGCGCACTGTTGTGCAACTCACAAAATTCCTTGCGCAAATCGGTGACAGTGTCTTGGGATGCATCTAACTTCGGTAGAACACAATGTCCTTCAGAAGGCTCGTTCCGTCAACGTGGTCGTGGTGACAGGTGGAGGCTTGTGCAGTTCCGTCGCCACAAACGTCGGCACATCATCTGGGTTGGTCTCTTTGAACAGCGTGATAATGTCTTGCAGGCTTCTCTTGTCCCGTCACGCCGGCGGGACACCATCTGGTCGCGCTTGTTTAGCACACTGAACAACAATAGCTTGTCAGCAGCTATGTCTTCCTCGCTGAAGTTCGTTGCGCAGATTTGGACAGCGGATACCTCGTCCATCGCGTCCAGCTTCTGCTGCAGGAACGCCAGCAACTCATTCGCCACAAGTCCATTACTCATGGCGAGAAAATTACGAGCGACAGCTTGTGCTGCGCAAGTCAATGCACAGAATATGCTAACACGTCCGCATCGGAACGCGGCACAAGCAAGACTGAATACTTATATTATGCTAACACCTCAAACACAGTTAAGTATATCTAGGAGATATTGACAATCATTTAGTACCTATGCATGCCATTGAATGCATTCGTTTGTGAAGATGACTTTTTCTTGAAACTTTGGTTCTCTCAGGACGCACACATTCCTGGAAAAAATAAATCATGCAATCACACCATATGCTGTACGTACTTCTAGCCTCATTAAAGGTGCTTGTTAATTTGACACAACGCATGGTTCCTCTGATAAAGCTGCAGAGTTTCAGTTGTTTAACTTTTACATTTTGGGTTTTATTAAAACCCCGAAAATACGTGGATTTCGTCACTAGCTGACTGACTCAGTCACTCATCAAAACCTCTAGGGCACTTCCCGAAGTCTTAGAAAGCTGAAATTTAGTTTGCAGGATTGAAATTCTAGATTTACACACAAACACTAAAAACTTAAGAAATGTGTAACTTTCACCCTTTAAGCTAAGGAAAAATTACGCGTAAAACTTTGTTGACATTCACATTACATTTGACAGGTGTATCTAAATCTTTTTTCATTAGTTTTCATTGACTATGGAAGTAGCCAAGCACTACAGTCAGCTGTACCTAGTATATAATCGGTTCATACCTAAGTACCGCCCTGATTGATAGCTTATTGTAAATAATAAGCCATCAAAGAAAAGAGGCACAAGTAGAGAACCGGCTATGAAAACAGGAATAGCTGACGCACAAGATATACCGCCGGAAAAAAAATTAAGCAATAGAGCTCCCTACTATAAATGAAATCCCACCTAAAACATTTCATGTAATGTAGGTTGCCAAGACTCACATAAGTCACATACAAGCTATACATTTGTACCAAGACGTACGGTTTGTAGAGTTAGGGGCTTGGATCTACATCCGATCTGACAGGAAAAGCGTTATGTGAGTCTTGGCAACCTACTTTAGGTACATGATATGTTTTTGGTGGAATAGATAGAACAAGATGAAACTCAAATGGTACGTATGATGGTGATTTATGTAATTAAAACATTAGGTACTTGCAATTATTTGACACAAATCCAAAAAGTGGGTAATGAAAATGGTTTCATTACCCACTTTTTGGTTGTGTGTGATATTCTATGGAGAATAGAATAGAATAGAATGCTCTTTATTATGTACACCAAAAAATTATAGATATAAATGTAGAAATTTTACATAGGGTGACATAATGGGCGGTCTTATCGCTTACAGCGATCATTTATCTACAGACAACCGTTGGAAAGATTAAAGGGAGAAGGAGAGACGATACTGCAGGTAGTCAGTGGTGTACCATTTACATATACAATAAATAGGTAATAACGTAGGTAGGGCTGGAATCCCGAAAACAAACAAATGTTTTAAAAGGTTGCTTTGAAATAAATATTTAACATTCGAACACACGATAGCTTCTAGACAAAAAGATGATTTTGAAAAATATCTCCATTCAGAAAACTAAAAACACAAATATATCCCTAATTATATTAACATCCGTGTTGTGATAGCCCTGGCGGTCGGTTGGGCGGCGGGTGGCAGCAGGGCTGCCACGCCCCGCAACTTAGGTTTTTTAATCAACCGCCCTCTGTCATTAGTATGCCGTATAATGGAGAGCACATAGCGGGCATAGCCGCCGCCGCACTCGAACTCGGTTACACAACATCTATATACTCATATATCGTTATATTATATAGTTGATGTCACTGCTTGAGGGAGCCTCGGAATAGTTGAGGATTAATACATTAAAACCTCTAACCGTCGCGCTGAAATGTTAATATATCAGATATAGTTTCGCCATAACTGTCAATGACTTATTGAATTCTATGACAAAAGTAAAGCAAAGAATGTAACGTGTATCGTCGACATAGCTACTATGTATATAGTTTGGACGGTTTGGGTGAAGCAAGCTTACGTTATTGGATTAAAATGTGTAGGTATGGTGTAAAATTAATTAACCCCTACTTCTATTTAGAGACCATGATTGAACATGATTTAACTTCCCATTGGATAACCAATGAACCACACAATATCATATGCTAAGCAAACATTTACATATTATTTAAAAAATAAAACCATAGAAAACCACTTATGTTCAAATAAAGTCTCTTAATAACTCCGAGGAGGCGTGAGGCGTGCAGCAAAAAGCCAACTCATTCACACAGTTTCAAATATCTGACAAAAATAAAACGTCGCTGTCGTCACAAAACGATACGCGGCGCAAAATGCCTATAACTGAGTTTGGTGGGGCTCATAGGTTGCATAGAGGTGCAATGGGTGCGCAATTATGCACCCTCCGGGCAGGGTGGTAGCCCCCTCCTCCTGCCAGCCCCCCCTGCCGGCGCCCGCGACACTCAATAAAAAGTAGTGTTGCGCGAATTTGTGGTGGCCCTACGACGTGCACGTCACTACAATAGGGCTGCTACCAGGGTAAAAGGATCTCTTTAAAATTAAACTTCACCTGCAGATTTCAGGGAGGTTTCAGGGAAACGGATTCGTTTTTTCGTTGATTTCTGACCAAGGGACACATTTGTGTCTTGTGTTCGACATCATTGTTTACGCGGCATTTAAAAGCGGCATTTTTTTGCGGCGGTTTTTAAGTAGTATATGCGGCCTACCCAAATGTCCTTTCTTTGGTATTGTTCGTCGAATCGTTGACCTCCTGAAGTTCTGAGTTGAGCTGCACGGTTACTGACAAATGCGTGCACTGACTGGACAGGTCCTCTTAATCTGCATGCAGGTTCTTTCCTCAGAAGACCATTTCAGACACCAATCTACATGGTCCTCAAAGATTATGTTCGAACTTTTATATACACATTGACATTGATGAATTTTATACATACAATGACATGAGTATTTACTTTGTAAAGTATTATATTATTTTAATTATTGTGAATGTGAAGATTAATGTGGTTTATTACTTTTTTTTTGATTTCTTAATTAGTTTCACGATCTGGCAGCTTGAATAATTTATGCGGCCTACCCAAATGTCCTTTCTTTGGTATTGTTCGTCAAATCGTTGTGCTCCTTAAGTTCTCAGTTGAGCGGCAAGATTACTGACAAATGCGTGCACTGACTGGACAGGTCCGCTCAATCTGTATGGTTTTTCCTCAAAAGACCGTTTCAGACACCAATCTACATGGTCTTCACATGATCTGACCAAGATTATGTCTGGACTTTAAAAGAGACTGTGACCTCTGAATTTGTTTCGGCCTTTCTTCTCAGAGTAGTCAGATAGGAAACGCCGATCTCATCTAGTTTATAAAATATGATTGACGTGTAAAAGTGTTTGTACAAACCTACTTACAGAAATAAAATCATTTATCATTTATTGAACATAAGGATTTTACAGGAAATGTTTGACCATCTGACTTGCACGACTGAACAAGGAAATCGAAACATGCTCGATTTATAATGTCTCAAAGCTTAACAGCACGTTTCTTACAGGAAGTAATTCAATTAGAATTAGCCACCACCACCAAGTTAGTAGTTGATAATGATATTCATTAATATCATTCGACTCTCTCATATTTGTTGATAGAGAATGCTTGGAAATAATCAGATTTTTGTGATTTTTGTTTGTGACATTTTAATGAAAGACAATGTGTTAAAAAAGCGTTTGGGTCAAAAATAACTCGTTCAATGAGTTTTGAAAATGCCGGATGAAACTAAGGCATTTACGAGCACCATACAGGAAACCCTGGATGACTGACTAGCACAGGTGTGTGGGGATTGGCACAAGCACAAGCAAACAGGGCCTGTGGCTTACCTACAGTGGGTGAAGTAAGGATAACACGTCAGTCTATTTAGTAGTTTACGTACCAAGTGTTTGTACCTACATAGTAGGTACCTATACATAGCAGCCGTCTTGTTCAATAGGTACAATGTCATCATAAGTGGATGTCCAAGTTTTATTCTAATTACTTAAAATCAGGCAAGTCGTTTTACTAGTGCAATTATTATTTCTATAACATGAATTTGCCTCTTAACGTGTCGTTTAAGGTAAATTATTAATTTTTAATGTGTTCCTGACACCTTTCAGTGCGATAATTCTAGTAACTATTAAATCTTAATTTATGAATATCTAAATATAATATAATATAAAATCTAAATTTTTAAAGATTAACTATCAAATTCGCCAAACACGTACCACGTACCTAACTATTTTTTGTAGGACACTGACAGATGTCAAGAACGCATTCTCTCGACGGCCGGACTGTAATAATAGGTACAGTCGCCGGCACGTAACTAGGCAAGGTTTTGACGCAGTGGGAGTAAGTACGCGCATGTACATTTAGTACTATGGAAAATGGTCACTTTTATTGCTTTTAGTGCTTCTATGGTTATTGCCAAAATTTATTTTTAAACATGTCTGTTTAGAAGAAAGTTAAAGAAAGGAAAAACGCATCTAACGACCCTTGCCAAGTTACGTGAAGTATAATCAGATGACAATTTTGAGTAGAATAGGAATACTCTAATGTTTGGTCAGATTGATTTTATGTTTCTGCCCGTCTTTAACATTTATTAAAATAGAATAGAATGCTGTTTAGCTGAACACCATAAAAATAGCAGATATTACTTATCATCTATTTTCTTCTTTTATATACATAAAACTCGCAGATATTAATTATCATTTATCTTCTTCTTCTATAGGTAGTATACATATAAATGACAGATATTAATTATCATCTATCTTCTTCTTCTGTAGACATAAAAATGAAATGCTGTTCGTCGGTAAGCGCCTCACTAGCGTTGAGAACGGCAGGACCAATGTGGCTATTTTTTGTTTTAAAATGTTTGTAATCGTACGGACTATTAGGTTCTTATAGAAACAAAAACTGGAAAAGTTTCCTGGTAAATTATCAAATTCGGGAAGTTTGTCCCACTATCGCACGCTAACCTACTTACCTAATCTTCTACTACTCTCATATATCTGTTCCCAGCCATCCATTTATTAACATAATTTAGTTTTATATCATGTTAATATCTAGGATTGTTTTTTTTTTGTTGTTTTTTTTTGAAAGTTGCGTTGGGAGTTTTTATATACCAACGCCATAAGTTACGAGTAAGTTTTAAACACATCAACTTAGCCCAAGTGATGAGCCTAGTAACCGTGCGTGCGAGCGAGCTCAAACTCAAAGCATTTAAGTAGTTTCATTGCACATCTACAGGCACTTCAGTCAGAAAGTTGAAACTAAGTATTTGCCTTTTTCAAAGCGTAGATTCGCAGGGATTAGAAAGTGACTAGCACTCCATTTACTTGATCACTGTTAATATGAAAATATAAAGGCAGCCGTGAACATTATATCGCCGGTACTTTGTCTTAAAGCAATCGTGGTCGTTTCCTATGGGTACAGAAGAACCGGCAAGAAACTTGGAACCGTGCACCTAGCTTCTCACATTTCATAAGTGCCCATGTAGGTTTATATGAAATAAAATAATTTGAAAATGAAATATTATGAAAATTGCAATATTTAGTATTATTATGACGAGCGAACCAACTGTCCACGTATAGGCTTAGCTCACTGCCCGTTAGGTATACTAATAACATCTTCTCATGTGCACGAACATACATGTAGGTACTCGCGCGCCGGAGGGCGGTGCTGCACAGGCACTGTATCCAAGAGTTCATATATCATGTATGTCATGGACTCCCGGAAAGTAACGCCTGATTCTAATCACACTGACACACACTAATCACACTAATTCTATTCACTGTTATCATCATTTGTGACAAATCAAACCACAATGTCGAAACACATGTACTTTAGCAGCTTATAAAATATTGCATTACGTAAGTATGGATGAGCTCCATAGTATCTATACCTCACCCTAGTCGTTTAGTTCAGTGTTATCACATTATTTGTATGTTTTATGACTCTTATGGTTATGTTTCGATTAACGGGCTTTTAGATTCGTAGGTACAAATTTTATTCCATTTTTAAATTAATCTGACTATCCAGACAATACGTAACAGATCTTAAACATGCTTGCATGCATGAGTGCGTACATAGGGATCAGCTTTCAGTACCTACGTGTTAGAAGTGGGTAGGTATCTAATTTAAAAATAACTATAGGTAGGTACCAGTGGTCTTACTTGTGAGTACTGTAGAAATCTACTGGTATAACTATAGGTAGGTACCAGTGGTCTTACTTGTGAGTATCTACTGTAGAAATCTACTGGTATAACGGCCGGCAAGCCGTAGCCGGTGAGGATACATTTTTGGAAATCGAAAGTATTTATGTAGAGGCGGAGCGGGTTTACAAGATACTGGATTTAACTATCTACTAGTAGGAATATTGTCATGTTAAAGCATAAAGTCCCTTTGCATGATACTTTGAATCCCTGGCATGAATGTAAATGCACTTTGTCCATGAAGGTTATGCATGAGGTTAGATCGTAAGTGATTGATACTTCATACGAATCTGTGATAACAATATTTTTGACGCGGTCTTCTGGTGATGTGACCGGCAGCTGGATTCTACTGCCATGTCTAGATAAATGGTTACTTTAAAAGCAGATCAGTACCTACCTGGCCATTTGCGCTTTGGTATTGCTACTTTTAACTATTTTTATTTTGATTAAATTCTTTGTTTAATTCAATTTATTTATTAAATGCACTCGCTTTTCACTTTTATGTCAATGTTCATTAGGACTCGAATTTAGTCAAATAAAGCGGTCTGTCTACAACCAATAATGTACAAGTTGTTAGTCGTTTTCCAGGATCTGTAAGAAAGAACACAGACAATACACATTTTGGCAAAAAATCTCTTCTGAAAAAAAAACCCATCGGTGCTCTCGTATCCTACTGGACCAGTTCGCGGTTGTCTAAAAGTATGTTAGTGTGCGCCTCGATCCAAAGTATTGTATTAAGTGTTTTTTTCCTTTGTTGTCTCTAAAACTATATTTAAACTGTATTTCAATTTAAAAAAAACTGCATTCACCATGATCGTCTCGTCATAGAGTTCGGTCCGAGAGGTGAACCAAGAGCTTCCTCACAGTGAGCAGCATATCTCCTTTAACGAGTCTTCCTCCTCGGAAAGAGTGCTACTACTAAGGATTGAATGCTTACTGTAGGTACCCTTTCTTTGGAAGAAGACTCCGGTCTGCTGGCTAGCAAATTGGACTACACTCAGGTTGCCTGCACGGCTCCTGGTAAGTAATTGAGATCACCTGGAAGCGAACACATTTGTTTGAATACATGATACTGTGATAAAGCTCTTGCTTCAACTTTCTGACTTACCGACTCTGGTAACATAAAAGTGCCTGTAAATTGTTTTATTTAAATGCCTAAATGTCAACACCAAAGTCATTTCTTTAAAATGAGATAAGATATAATTTATGTCTCAGTACTTACATGGTACAATATGATCTTAATATTAATAAAAAGCATTTTTGCTTTAGATGCAGTTATACAAAAAATCGTAAGAAATTATTTTGTTCGCGCTTTCCGCTTGTGGCTCAATCACACTTTACGACAAAAGTCTTAACTAGTTAAAACTGGACTTTCAGTATTTCCGATAGCCATTGGGCTGTGAAAGGCAAATGACTGACCATTCAAAGTCAAAGTCAAAGTATTTATTTCAAATAGGCACATAAAAAGCACTTTTGAACGTCAACATTTTTATATTTACATTTACATTCTTATTTACATCGTTCTCACATAATTATAATTATACCTATATACAAGATTAATGATGTAACTAATATTTATGTAACAATATAATTTAAAAGAGTGTCCATGGAGTTTCTTGCCCGTTCTTCTCCATAGGTAGGTACCTACTACGCTTTGGAATGGGCAACTAGCTTCATATTTCTGACTGACCGACCACTTGACAATTCAAAAGTGCCTGTAAATGGTTTAATTGAAATAAATGCTTTGAGTTTGAGTTTAAATAGAATTGATTCTAGTCGCCCCTTCCAAAAGGTAGTTTCGTATGGAGAAGAATGGGCAAGAAACTCCACCGTTACTCTTTTAAAATGTGTTACAATATTTTGTATACATTAATTATATAATTATATGTGAAGACGATGCACCTATAATAAAAGTTCATGTAGGTAAAAGGTATTTTTAATTATTTATTAGTTTTAATCGACAATCGTAAATAGATTACCTCACTTGAGGTTATTTCATTGTCGTTAAATCGAAGTTGACGTTATACTCGTACCAGCTCCCTACTGTATTGTAGGTACTAGTTAGGTATGTTTTGGTAATGACTAGCAATTCATAAATTAAAAGTAATTGACATGGCTTAAGTATTTTCTATAACAACGGCTTGTAATCGATATGGTGTGTTATCGAATAGTTGTGGACCCCGAGGACCGGGGGCCGGGGGCCTAGCCGTCAGTGTCTTGCAGTCTGGTGCTGGACAAGATGCGGCTTATTTTCATCTAAAACCATATCGATCGGAACTACGAGCAATCAGGTAGGGAAAGGTATTCCTGGATAGCCTTTCTACCTGTTCAGCAATTGGATTCGCTCCGTGTCTTAGAATAGAAGGAAAGCCAATGGACCCGATTGTTATAGATAAAGCCCATTCAATACTGTTGAAAATAGCCTAGGATCTGGAGACACCATGATAATTTTCTGACTGGTCAGACCCCTTCGTAGACTGATTGTTTATATCTTCCTGCCTCTTTCTTCTTTGCACTTTTAACAAAACATTCTAAGCTATCAGTTCATGAATGAAACAATTTAAAACTTTAATCGATCACTTTCAAAAAGTTAAGTTAATGTGTTTGGTGATGTTACACAATCTTATCAACAATCTGGTTCCTTGCGACACAACTTTAACGGCGATTGGATGTTATCTTAGGCACCTTTGTGATAGAAAAACCTACCCTCATTTGCTAGGACCGTTAGAGTTACTTAGGTAGCTGCTAGTGAGAAGGTACCTACTTTACTCGCGATGTAGGTATACACGAGGCGTACGTACTGTGTATGCCAACATCTGTGGTCTACAGCAGACATCCATCTTATCGGCAAAGTAATAGACACCGTCACCGTCAACAATATTTGCCAACAAAGCCATAGAGCACACAAAACGTCTTCAACTTAGAAATACTGCAAAAGGAACAAGACGTCGTGTGAACCGTCACGGCCGTGATCTGCTTGTCACAACACAAAGGCGGGGCCTGACGGCATTGTGCGCGTAAGCCGAGCCGCTCCACAGCGCCCGCGCCGCCCGCGCCTGCGCAGCCGGACACTGCGCGTGAGAACACATCTTAATGCTCTGTCTGACTATTGTGTACGACAGATAAAAAAAAATGCTGAAATATATTGTGGTCTTGAGTTTAACTAGGTTTGGTTGTGAATCGGTGACTGCTTTCAATAAAATAATACATATAAAATGATTGTTGACATGGGTTTAGATTGTTTCGTTATTTATCATACGCAGCCCCAGTAGGTATTCAGTGTTCGTTAAACAGGGTTGCGGGACTTCGGCGCACAACCTGTCACCATGGATGCAGTACCGACACGATTCTGAAATCACCTGCGTTCATATTTTTCGTCGGTTATTAAAACCAAAAGTTGCTGTTCCATACATTTTGTCCGGTAGATCTACCCGGACAAAATGTATGGAACCGCAATTTGCAAAAAAAATCTGCTGTGTCATAGAAAAGTGCAATGACTTTTCTATGACACAGCCTTAGATCACATGTGTTTATATTATCTGAGGACGCAGCAGATTTTTTTTTCTAGAATCATGTGCTAAATTCATGGTTAGGTACAGTTTGCGCGTTGATATATATATATATAGACTTACGAGTTGTAGGCCGTAGGTTCGAACCCCGACAGGCGCTTTACTTTGTGTAAACTATTTCATCACCACTGCTCCGTGCCTCGGAAAGCACGTTAAGCCGTTGGTCCCGGCTGTCATTCGTGGATCTTTGACAGTCGTTACGGGTCGTCAGAAGCCCGAAAGTCTGACAACCAGTCTTACCAAGGGGTATTGTATTACCCAGTAACTGGGTTGTGGAGGTCAGATAGGCAGTCGCTCCATGTAAAATACTGGTATTCAGCTGCATCCGGTTAGACTGGAAGCCGACCCCAACATACCTAGTTGGGAAAAGGCTAGGCAGATGATGATGATATGTCCCAGCCACCCTGTATACATTTAAGTATTGCACGTAATTAGCCATCCAGTTACCCTCTCGTTAATCCTTCTAATAAACTGAACTCATAGGTTGGTGGTTTGTAATAGTCACCTGAATGTACCTACTTATTGTCTATTTTGAGTTTTCACAACGTGTTCCCTGCCTGTAAGTACATAAGTACCTACACTATAACTAAACGGTTAACACACGTCGTGGCATGCTCTACGCAGATATCTACGCTGTAAATTTATCAAGTACTTAATTCTTAATTCAATACAATTAACATATTTTGAAACTAGATGAGAGGTTGGCGTTTCCTAACCGAAACAGAGATAATATTTTGACAGCTCTAACAGTGAACTTTATATAATTGAGTGTTTTCGTTAAATAGGCGTAATACCTAAACCACTTGGTTGATGAGAGAACCTTATGTACGGAACTGAGCCGACGGATTCGTGACTGTCGACGTTAACTAGTACGATGTCAGAGCATTAGGCTGTCTACGTCCAATTACAGACATTATTTAGGATAGAACAGACTGATAGTGAGCTCTTTGACTGTTAACTTTATTTGTCAGCTTTGAAGTGTTTGTGTACGATTAATATCTAATCATCTCCAAAACGATTTAGAACGTCAAGAATTTTATGATTTTTTACTTTTTAAAGAAGCCCTATAATTATTTGAAATAGGTGTAGGTATCTAACTTTTGCTTAGCTCTTTATTAATTACTAAACAGAATATTATGTAGGTACCATATTCATTGTAGAAATCATCTTAAGATAATAAATATCTTAAATAATCAGAAATGTGTGATTTATTTATTTGGCGACATGTAAATACTATCAGATTTATTTTGTATAAATAAGTAAATCCATTGTTTTCCCATAAATACTAAGCAGTCGGCACGAGTGCCTTAGAAACATTGGAATGCTACATATAAATGTTTGCAAATCCTAGTTAAAGCTAAAGTCATTACTTTACCTATAAGAAAAGAATTCTTAGTGAGTAATTTTATGTTTACAGACCAAAACCAATTCTTGAACAAGTGTAGGGTTCTAAGCCGTTACCTACAATGTGAGACATTTCAAATATTTTATAAGCCGATGATAAGATCGGTATTTTTTTTAAGTTTCTCGCTGACCCTCGTACTGTGTTCGTAGTCAATTAACCTGAAGACAAAATTAGGGAAAATAATATTGTCCTATGTGTGTGCTGTGGCTCTCCACAATGTATAGTACCTACCTACCTAACGCACATACCTATATACTATAATCTCCAACCTATCAATTAAACCACTACAGTAGGTACATTGCTAGAATTAGTCCCCGTTTACTATCTAAATATTTAGTACATTTTCATCACTTATTAATTACGATTTTCTGTTTTCCATGTAAATATTTTTGTTAGTTTATAAACGGTTTCATTTATCTATAAATTAACATTAATTTCATCATGATCACCGAATATGACCAGCATGAATAATTTGGTTTAACCTCTCTATTTAAGAAATTTGTAGGTTTTAACCCAGACGTAGGTACTTATTAGTATTTTTTTTGAGGTTTCTGTTAACCACGATTAGGAAACGTCTTTAAAATATATTTTTATTTAATTTCTTAAGCCCAATAAAATAAAGTAGGTTCAACTTACTAAATTAAAAAATATACCTAGTTACTAAATGAAGGTAAATAAATATAAATGATGATCTTAAACTGTACAAGGGAAAAGACAAGCATCTCATACCTACCTACTACTGTATATTCAGCATTCAGCGACTGCGGACCGCACGGGACCGCTCATTATTGATGATTTGTGAATACATATCTACCTACTAATTAACAAAACAGAATAGCTAAGGTAGAAAACGTTAAGAAGACTTTCCTCACATTATCTTACGCTTGCAGCGCCATCTACCGACATGAGATATCTTATTGAAAGGGATTTCATTTTAATTAAGACTTACCTATCCGAATGACCACAATACAAAACTACTAACAATTAAAAACGAATGAACAAACCTGTAGTCGAAAAATAAAACAAAATCTGAAATTCCTGAAAAACTGTGACTGTACCACCTAGTAATTGTTCTTTCAAATAGTTATTTACCTGTTCAATTAATTTCTTTGTCAGAAACATTAATGATATTGATTGTGTAATGACTGCCTTTGATTAAAAAGATCTGTATAAACAAGTGTAATGTAGAGCCAGGCAGGTAACTGAGTATAATGCGTCATTATGTAGAGTTGTATGCAGGCAGGTAGAGTTACAGCGAGAAAACGACCAATGATTGATAATGCAGTACTATGAGCAGACGCAGCCTTTCACGCGCCGCCATCGAGCGGACGCCCCCCCCCCTCCCACCCCGCAAGCCTATTCATTTCTTACAATTAATCAAAATTTAATCAACCACCACAATACAACACACTTTAGTATTTAAGAGTTAGCGGTAAAGTTCCATTTCAGGTGGCAAGCCGTTGAGTAGGCGTGTCCCCGCGAAGAAATCTGGCCAATACAGTGCGGTAACAAAATATCCGTATTGGCTATTAGTAGGCTCCGCCCGCGCGGGCTAGGGGTTGCGGCGCTAGGACTGGCAGAGCGTATGTGGGCGCAGAGCCGCGGCGCTTGCGACGTTGTGGCGCCGAGCGCGGCGGGCGCAGAGCCGCAGCGTAAGGTCTTACGAGGTGCGCTCCGGCTGGTGCATAGGACCTCTCGGCAGTGAGCCGTTGTCGGGCTTCTCGGGGGGTTTTCTCGTTTTGTCCAGCGGCCGTGCGGCACCGCGCACAGAAGCGCTGCAGACGCCGCGGCGAGCGCTCGTGTCGCGACTTACTTCAACAAAAACTATATTTTCGCGAATTTTCCACCGCCTTGGAAAACTCATAATTATATTTTTCTCGAATTTTCAAGTATTCAGCTTAATACTTAGGCCTAATTTTTATGTAATCAAATAGTTATTAGAGTTAGGAAGTGTGTATAAAAAACTTTAAGAAAGTGTGTTTCCGAAAAAAACATTAGCATTAAGAATTGTATTATTGAAGACACGACCGAAGTAAATTGTGATAAATAAAACATAACTGATAAGAAAAAATGTACGATAAAATAAATACAGTAATGTAAATGCTAAGCTGAGGGTATACAAGCGAGAGAGCGCTTAACGCAAGATGCAAGCGATGAGCGCGAACCAGAGCGCGCCGCGTGCGCCGCAGCGGTCGCCATTTGCCATACAGGAGCTGCTGGGCCTGTCAGACAACAGAGAGAGTCGGGAGCGGTACTTTGAGAATAGAGATGCAGACAGAGTATTGAACTTGTCTGAGAGCAGAGAGCCGCGGTCGGCGTACACGCCTCAGTTCCCCTTGCCGGCGTCGATGGCGAGCCGGGTGGCGTACGCCGCGGCGTTCAACGCGCAAGCGGCTGTGGCTGCTGCCTTTCTGCCTGGACCACCACTATTGCACCCTCCACCAGGTCAGTCTACAACCATAGCTACCTACAATACACCTCAGCTCTAGTTGTGTTGTTGATTTCGACATAATATTATAACGATCCTAGACATTATCAACTTAGCTGCAATTTTGAAGTAGCTAAAAACTTCAACACACTCGCTTGCCGCCAGAAAAAAAAATACTGAGAATAGTAAAATGGTTAGGCAATACCTACAGATAATAGTACCTACCCAAGTCTTTACTTCATAAACAGTGTGACTTTTAAATAACAAATAGCTTTAACTGCACTCTAGGCCATTGCTAAAAATTTTGCTCAGGCTAAAAGATCCAAAAAGTTTTGATGCTGTTTTGGCCAGCAATATACAATTTTAATGGATCATTATGCGTTCACCTGATAAAGTATAAAGGTGTTAAGTATGAAATCTTGAAACAAGCCGTCGGAGCACACAACTCGCTCACTCCGCCGGTGTATCCTCAGGCCTACCGCTGCATCGCTCACACGCATTTAATGTGGATGTATTGTGCCTCAGCGTTTAATTAGGTTTTTGTCTTATTTGTTAATTAGCATACAATGCCGCCAGCTTTGACGTGCCGCCGGCTCCGATTACCGCCGTGCATGTGCGCGAACCAGCCAATTGTTTGTAATATTAAACTGCTCGTTCGAATGCTATCTGCGAATTATTCGCGGTGATGGATAGCCTATGAGTAGTGCAGGCTAGGCTGCCCTTACGTTTTATTGAAATAGCAAATAACTGTTAGGTACCTACTTTATTGTCATCCAGTATTCTAATGATACACACTTGATTAATAATTAAGTTGTCGGAAAAGCGAGATGGTGATGAAAGTCGTTTGAGTAGGTATATTTCGGTGGAGCTCTTGTGTAAGATTATTTTAGTAATGTGAAACATCAAGTTAAAAGTAGTTTTCCATAAGTAGAAAATGTAGATATTATACAAAACAGATGAAAACAATGCATTGGTAATTTCCGAAGATAATTGAAACAAATCGGATTGGCGATGGCGTAGCAGTTGATAAATGAGCATTAATTCTACCTTGTATAAAATGCAGATATAATGCAATATATTTAAAAAGCAGTTTTCAATTTTATTTTACATTTTAACAGTTTATTAAAACATGGAGTGTGTTAAAATCAAAACGCTAAAGGCATAGGTACCTATGATTCACATTTGCCGTCGGCGCGTTGCGTCGGGTATACACCGCCGATGTGTGGTCGTGATGGTGTCATGTGATAGTGGGTAGCTTACCTATTATTATATTTGCATGAAGTTTAATTACTTCTAATGATTTTTATGTAGGTATTTAAATAAATATCAATGATTATTATGTTTCCTATGAGAGCGTCAATCCAATTTTATTAAGAGAAGAAAAATGTGTAAATAGAGGCACATTTCCTATCTGAAAATAATTGAAATAATATGTTTAAATAGGCATGAACAATACTAATAGGCATAGTTAATAGGCATGAATTAGAAGCCGCCCGGTGCCTTTGGCCAACAGTCGATAGCTATTTCGTTAGCTACCTCGATAGTTTCCTATTTCACTGGAAATGTTAGGTAGGTAGGTACCTACTTTATAGAATAATTTTACAATGAATGAATACCTATAATGAGATGAAAGATCATAAATTATGTTTAACTACCTAATTGTAAGTTAATACAAAACTACAATAGATTTTACTATGACCGGGTACAGGAAATTGGCTGCCAATTACACAATCTTTGTAACATTACCAGGTAACGTTGTACCTAAAATCATTGTTTTTTGTATGTTTGTGAATAACACCTATCATTTGCTTTTTGTAATAAGCTTGTTAACAACCAAATTAAAGTGAATTGGGCAACCCATAAAGAAAAACCTTGATACTTATTAGAGGAAGGAAGTTACATTTCTCGACCTGGCCAAAGCTTTCGACACCGTCCTGAATCCTTTCCTTGTGGACAAGTTAGATAAGATCGGTGTCCGCGGAAATGCTCTAAAAATTTTTAAGAATTTTCTCTGTGGCCGTACTCAAAGAGTTAAAATAAAAGAATACGTTAGGTCTGATGCTGGGATTACCTATGGCGTCCCACAAGGCAGTATTCCTGGCCCGAGTCTCTTCTTGATTTACATATATGACCTGTGTCAGCTGCCACTTGTAAACGGCAAGATCGTTACCTATGCTGACGATACGGCATTAATATTCCATGGGGGCACCTGGGACGAAGTTCGACGCTGCGCCGAACTGGGACTGCATAGGGTAAGCCATTGGCTGATATCTAACCGACTTTCCAAATCCAAATTCCTCCAATTATCTTTTCCTAAAATGAAACCGGCTAACTTGGATATTACATTACATGTCTGCAACTTGACTTCCTCAACGACATGTTCATGCACTGCTATCGCTAAGTCTACACATGTAAAATACCTTGGTGTGAATGTAGATGAAAAGCTTGGCTGGCGGCAGCACATACACCTCACCACAACACGTATCAGAAAACTTATCTGGGCATTTAAAAAACTTAGACACTTATCTGACTTCGAACTCCTTCGCACTGTGTGCTATGCACTCGTGCAGTCAGTCGTGGGATATTGTGTTACTGTATGGGGTGGTGGATGGAAGACTTTTATGATTCACCTGAAAAGAGCCCAAAGATCTCTACTTAAAGTCATGATTTTCAGACCCTTTAGATTTCCCACCAAACTCATAAACGAGAAGTGTGAAGTACTCACAGTAAGACAGAATTATATTCTGCAAGTTGTTTATAAGCAGCACAGTAATACACCTTATAATGCACAAAGTAATAAGAAACGCACTATAAAAACGTTTGCTTACCTATACGCTGTCTCACGGCGTCCGCTAGGCGACAGCGAGTATATCTTGCCACTTTTCTTTATAATAAGTTAAATAAAATCCTGAACATAAATCCCCTTGCGACTCGTGAAACAAAAAAGAAGGTAAAAATCTGGCTACTGACGCAGGACTATAACGCAACTGCAAATTTACTACAATCAACATAAATATATTACAACACAAATATATGGTATTCACATACATACACACGCATACACACACACACTAACTTACACCCACGCCCTCACACACAAACACCCATATGCACATACACATACCTGCACCCCCTATTTCTAAGTTTCTTTTATTTCATCCAGGCTAATGTAATTTCTTATAATTTTATTTTACAATAATCTTTATATTAAAATTAATATTGTTTTTAATTACATTTTTAATCTAGGTAAATTTGTTTAATCCTAATTTTATTAGAATTTTGATTTAATAGGATTATTAACTTGTTTTTGTTCTAATTTTATTTTTGGATCCTATTTTTAGTGCATAATTAAATGTTTAACTATTAAACTTAATTTTAAGTAAAATAATTTTGTCACCTTTGCTGCATGAAACTTGCTCAATTGTAACCTAAATGGAAGTAGTCAGTGGCTCCTGAAACACAGGTACTCTAACCTAGCTCTAGAGCCAGGGTCTCACACGATTCTGTAACCGGTTTTTATGGCAATAAAGAATTTATTTATTATTATTATTATTTCAACAAAAACTAAGACGTAACAGCGTCATTTCATTATCTTTTCTATGTAAATGTTTGTCCTCCTTACTGACGAAATGCAATAACGATAACTAACTGACTTTATGGATAGGAACATAAGAATTGCAGTACCTAATATTTATAAAATGCTCTAAAACTAAACAGTAAGTTGAATATGATGCTAGCTGCAATTAGGATCACAAAACAGAAATAACCCTGCGTTTATAAAAGCCAGGCATAGGCCATGACAGCCGACCGTCGCCGCGTCGTAAGAGATCACAGAACACCCGCCTGGCGGCTGGAGATCGAATGGGATCTCTATTCCTATTAGCACATCTCCAGGTTATTTCTTCTGATCTTCTTGCCATCATCCACTGTGGCCATTACTGTTGTCGTGTAATTTGGCCGGATGGTAGCACTGCGTTCAATTTATATTAATATTTTCATATTAGCATGTAAATACAGGCTGCGTAATCTGCTGAGGCATTGTGTGTAGTGGATGTAAGTAGTAGTGGTGGTGACATAGTCAGACAACGATTATTTGACTGGTCTATAACTGAAATAGTCAGCTTATTATTGCGTTACCTACGTATATTTTGTAAAGAACTCTCTATTAGATTAGTTAAAATAAAATAAGTCATTGATGAGTGATTGTACTGCGTCACACGTGTACCTACCTACTCAGTACAAGAGCTGGCTAAGACAAAGCGCCGCTGCCAACGCACAATGGCCGCTCGACGATGCGCGCGCGCCGATCTCTTTATTATTGGCTTACCGTTATATCAGACACGTTAAAAACGAAAGTGGTACTAAGCACAAGACTTTACAAGTTAAGTAGTTAGTCATCTTGGTTAACATGTGATGTACTATCGCTTGTGAAGGGAGATTTAAGTAGACGGAAGCGACTGAGTGCTGTGACCTGTCTGAAGAGCCAGGAGACTAGGCATTCATGCTAGCTATGTTGATCAAGGACCAAGAAGGAATCCCTATCAAATTCTTTTTTCGGGTGGGTTTTAGTCAGTAAGAGTCTGACACTCCCTTCCGCTCCACCCAGAGCGGGAGGGGTCATTTGATGATATCCAATCCTCAAAAAAAAAAATCCTTGTTTCCAACAATTATATTTTTCACTAATCAAATATAAACTTTAAACTAGTTTAAATTAAGTTGATTTCAGAATGACTAGTACCTAGGTACCTTCTTATAAAAATAATAAGCTGTAGCGCAAACATAACTTTATTTGTGGTCATTAAAGTAATCATTCATGTTCATGTTTGTTCATGTTTGGGACGAATCTAAATTGCAAACGCAGGACAAATGTTCTGACGCAGCAAAACTGTAAAGGTCGCAGGCCTATTTTCAGTGATTCAGCAGTAAATGTCAACAAGCTGAACTAAATGGATACTTAGATATTTAGAGAGCTCAACTGTCGCTAATGAAACACAATTACTTTTCTATTGTTACTGAACTTAAGTTCGATCGATAGAGGAGGGGATATAAAATGGATATAATGAATCGGTAAAATAATTAAGTGCTATAATTAATTATTATCTTAGTTAAACAACTGTGCTACAACTCTGCAAGGCCTACGAACAATAAAGCCAATAACTTTGTTATTCACTTAGCGTTCATTATTATGATAAGATAAGATAATTTATTCGTCCAAAACATGAGTAGGTATACAGACATGCCATGCGAGAAGTTAAATTAAATTAAATCACAATCAAGTTTTGCCTCAACGGCGTACCTACAAATACAAATAGGTAAAAATGAAATAATTATAAATTTATCCATTAATCAAAACAATTAACATTACAAATGAGAACCTGTCATCAACCTTCATATTTACATACATTATGCTTATTTATTAAATAAGTAAGGTATCTAATAATACTTTAATTCCCCACATCGTTGTAGTTAACTCAATTGATTTGTCATCCAGCTTTATAAAACCTTGGGTTTGTCCTACATGAGGCCTATTATAGCTTCTTAACTTTACGTTATAAAACCTAAGGTTTGTCCTACATGAGGCCTATTATAGCTTCTCAACTTTACGTTATAAAACCTTGGGTTTGGCCTACATGAGGCTTATTATAGCTTCTCAACTTTACAATAAATAATATGAAAATATTTTTTAAGTATTGTATTGTTTCACCTGTTGAGCTCCTTAAGTTCCTCCTGAGCTTGAGCTTGAGCTCCTGAGTTGAACTGCACGATTGCTGACAATTGCGTGCACTGACTGGACAGGTCTACTCAATCTGTGTGGTTCTTTCCTTAAAAGACCATTTCAGACACCGATCTACATAGCCTTCACATGATCTGACCAAGATTCTGTCTGGGCTTTGAAAGAGACAGTGACCTCTGAGTTTGTTTCGGCCTTTCTTCTCAAAGTAGTCAGATAGGAAACGCCGTCCACATCTAGTTTAAAAAAAAATATGATTGACGTGTAAAAGTGTTTGTACAAACCTACTTACAGAAATAAAATCATTTATCATTTACCTTGTTCTGTTGTGCACATTATATTCTAATCTACGAGTATATGCTACTTGTCTACATAACGAATATAGCATCATCTGTTGCAATCTATTGTAAGTCTACTGTGAACTATATAAAACACGTTCAAACGTTTGCTAGTTTTTGCGAGCCGACAATCAATTAAATATTAAATAAAGTATTTTGTAGCAAAATCCTCTTGAACACAACAGACTACTTACATTCTTAGGCCCGTCGCAGTTTGCGATTTCAACCATCGCATTTATCAGCAATAATGGCGGTTACCGTTGATTTGATGACGTAAACTTAATATTATAATAAGCCAGCCTATTAGTGGCCCCCTGTAGGGCAAAGGCCTCTTCTCATGTAAACAAAAGTGTGATTTTAATAAATAAGTAGATTGTCAACACATTGTATCTTTACAGATTTGATAAGTATAGTATCGAGCACAACCACAAAAATAATCAAAGCACTTAAGTGCTAACCCAAATATGAGCTCAACAGACTATACATCTCACTACATCCACTTACACCACAAAAGACATTCACACACCTACTTACGAGTGACAAAGAGCGTGTTAGCCTCCCGAGAGCTGGAGGAACAGCCACAATCCTACACCTCGGCAAAAAAACAACGCGTCTTACAAATAGTGGTTGAAAGAGGCTCACACCTCCAAGAATAGACCTTTGTGGGCCACAAAGAGGGCCAGATAAAGCCTCTTTGTGGACGAGACGTGTGATAAAGGGCCAGTGGATCAGAATGAGGGTATTCACTAAATTAGTGGTCATTCGCCACCTTTTCTGGTGATTGATTTAAGGTCTCGTGTGACGGCTGTTGTTTTGGTTGAAGTTGAATGGTACACACTAGTGTGCACATGTTTGAATAGTTCCAGTACCTACCTCTAACTAGAGAGGCAGGTACAGGAAGTCATTGTGTGCTACAAGTGCTTAAGTTGTCTAGCAATAGTCGATCTGTTAACTAACAAGCGAAAAGAAGTCATTAACATTCTTAAATATATGTAGTTAGGTACTAAAATTAGTTTAACTTCTACGGTTCAACTCATTTTATCTCTATTGTTAACTTAGTTGTCCCTTCCTGAAAGCTTCAAATTGTTTTAGATTCAACCCAAAAATATGCCATGTTCTTATTTTTCAAGTTCGATGAGTACTGAGTAGTTTGTACAAGTAATTATTCCAAACATTGGAACACCGATAGTTCGGTTTTGCTATTTTTAAGATACTTTGATTTTAAGTGAAACCTATTTGCTTAAGAAAGGTGTAACTTTGTTAAGAGAGATGGTGGTTCAGATAGACTAACTTGTAAAGTATTATATTATTTTAATTAATAATATTAGTCTAATCCCCACTTATTTTTCAATACAACTGTTTCAGTAGCTTTATACGAGTTCGGTGAAGCACGATGTGGGTCATTCGTTGCCGGGTTCCGTATCGATCGCCGGCTACAAATGATACAGGCACATTAGCGGGGTTATTAGCGAACCCACGGACCTCCACTCCGACGGGTGCACATTGACGGATGTGCTATCGTTAGTGGACGCTTTATTATAGCTTGAAATAGCTACGTACATTTTAGGTAGTTAGTGCTTCGTCGTATCGATAATAGTCGATGCCAATCAAACGTATACTCTTAAAACAACTTGAAATGACTAACGATCATAAAAACAACACAAACTAACATAACTGCGAAAAGGCGGGTTTACACCGCTGCCTAACCCTCGGGTAGTGCGGATGAGATGTTATATTTAAGTAAACTTGATCACTTTAATTACACAGGGCCGCAGAGACATTGTCGTTGATAACCGTCGAAACATTTCTACGCTGATGTTTCTGGAACCCCTGGTCTAGAATCATGTGCTCAATTCACGGTTACAGTTAGCGCGTCGATGTCGCTGCCACCCTGTATAGTTTGTCTACTGCTACGCCGTAGCTCGTAGCTCGTAGCTATACGGCGCGGCGGCGTAGCACAATAAATTAGAGATTAGAAACTATTGACCTATGTTTACTAAATCTCTCGCTACATTATTATAAGCAGACTATTATTAATAGTAACACAGGTATACATCCGTCGCTGGTGACGACTCCTAACCCGAAAGGGTTGTCGGTTATTGGTTCGCATAACCGCTGGTACACACACACAGTCGCGGATCACACAATGAGTTCCGTTACGGTGCACGTGTATGTGTGCGCTAACCCTTCCCTACAACCAGTTTGTTGGGATGTGGTGTCGGTGATGGCAAGTAGCGGGTAGCGGGTGAAGGGATAAAGACACCGACTTTTGATTACAACGATGATGATGATCTTAAAACTATAATGTCCCCTTACATTCTACCATTGCATATGGTGTGCAAATGTTTAATTTTATAAAATAAAATAAAAAGACCGTAATAACAAGCAATGTAGTGTTGACATGGCAAATAATGGGGACTAGCTTTTAAGAAGGTTTGAAGGAGGTGAATTAAAACAGTAATCGTCCTTTAAATCGCATGTGAAGAGTTTCTTTAATTAATAAGATACATTGCCTAAATTATTGCACGAAACGAAATAAAATGTTTATTTCTGTAAGGAGATCTTTTAAGACACTTTTACACGTCAATATTTTAAAACTAGATGGCGCCAGCATTTCCTAGCTGACTGATCTCTGAGAAGAAATGCCGAAACAAACTCAGAGGTCATGGTCTCTTTTAAAGTCGAAACATTGTATTATTAGGATTTATGGCAGTCAAACAATGATGCAGGGCCTTGTCTGGAAGGGCCTTTTGAAGAAAAAGCCAAACGTTTCCCTATCGGGAATAAAAGTAGTAGCAGTAGTGGGGAATAAATACTATTTGTCTCAGTGTTCCGGTACTATTTGTCTCAGTGTGCCGGTACTATTTGACTCAGTGTGCCGGTACTATTTGTCTCAGTGTGCCGGTACTAATTGTCTCAGTGTGCCGGTACTATTTGACTCAGTGTGCCGGTACTATTCGTCTCAGTGTGCCGGTACTAATTGTCTCAGTGTGCCGGTACTATTTGTCTCAGTGTGCCGGTACTATTTGACTCAGTGTGCCGGTACAATTTGTCTCAGTGTGCCGGTACGAATTGTCTCAGTGTGCCGGTACTATTTGACTCAGTGTGCCGGTACTATTCGTCTCAGTGTGCCGGTACTAATTGTCTCAGTGTGCCGGTACTATTTGACTCAGTGTGCCGGTACTATTCGTCTCAGTGTGCCGGTACTAATTGTCTCAGTGTGCCGGTACTATTTGACTCAGTGTGCCGGTACTATTTGTCTCAGTATGCCGGTACTATTTGTCTTTGTGTGCCGGTACTAATTGTCTCAGTGTGCCGGTACTATTTGACTCAGTGTGCCGGTACTATTCGTCTCAGTGTGCCGGTACTTTTCGTCTCAATGTGCCGGTACTATTCGTCTCAGTGTGCTAGTACAATTCATCTCAGTGTGCCGGTACTATTCGTCTCAGTGTGCCAATACTTTTCGTCTCATTGTGCCGGTACTATTCGTCTCAGTGTGCCGGTACTTTTCGTCTCAGTGTGCCGGTACTTTTTGTCTCAGTGTGCCGGTACTATTCGTCTCAGTGTGCCGGTACTTTTCGTCTCAGTGTGCTAGTACTAATCGTCTCAGTGTGCCGGTACTTTTCGTCTCAGCGTGCCGGTACTATTCGTCTCAGTGTGCCGGTACTATTCGTCTCAGTGTGCCGGTACTATTTGTCTCAGTGTGCCGGTACTATTCGTCTCAGTGTGCCGGTACTTTTTGTCTCAGTGTGCCGGTACTATTCGTCTCAGTGTGCCGGTACTTTTTGTCTCAGTGTTCCGGTACTATTCGTCTCAGTGTGCCGGTACTTTTCGTCTCAGTGTGCTAGTACTAATCGTCTCAGTGTGCCGGTACTTTTCGTCTCAGTGTGCCGGTACTTTTCGTCTCAGCGTGCCGGTACTATTCGTCTCAGTTTGCCGGTACTATTTGTCTCAGTGTGCCGGTACTATTTGTCTCAGTATGCCGGTACTATTTGTCTCAGTGTGCCGGTACTATTCGTCTTAGTGTGCCGGTACTATTCGTCTCAGTGTGCCGGTACTTTTTGTCTCAGTGTGCCGGTACTATTCGTCTGTGTGCCGGTAATATTTGTCTCGGTGTACCACGTCGCACAGAGCTGGTGACGTGCCGTACCGGACAGTTTGAGGTATTGGTCTTTGGTGACAACAATAACAATGCTTCGTCGGCTATAGCGATCGATTTTGTGGTTGGTTAATATATTCATAGTTGTCCGTTTAGGTAGACTCAGCTGTTGATTTTCAGTGGATATAGCTCATTCTGATAAATGTTAAAGTAATTGATATTTAAGTAAGTAAATAGTATTCATTATATATCATTTGCTCAGTTAGAAATTTTAACTAAATCGAAATCCTTCCTTTTTTATTATTGTTTTTTTTTTTTGTAAAAGCTCTCATACATTAATTGCACTGTCTTCAGACAAAGTGGTCAAACAAAAAGTCTGATGATGAAAACATTGAAGCAGTTAAAACAATGCCAAAAAAATAATGTCCCCCATCGCATCTATGTATCCCTCCAACCAAGTTACAGCATAATTGATAGGTTCTTTAATCAAATTTGAATTTTAGGTTATTGAAGCCACATGCACCCGGATCAGGAAGCTAATTTATATCTTTAAAGTGCTTATACGCTCTACTGATCCTGAAACAGCGCTAATGGTTTACCGGAGTCTTTGTGAGTCTATTATCACCTATTGCGTCCCTGCCTGTGGTGCAACCTATAGAACCTCCCTAATTTTTTCAGAACGAGCTCAAAGGGCAATCCTAAAAATAATGCATTACAAGCCCCGAGACTTCCCCACTGCCGAACTCTATTCCATGGCTCATGTGCTGACAGTCAAACAGTTGTTTATACTCCGCGCCGTTCTGCGAAGATCATCCATGTTACCTTTAGACCCAAAAATCCTGTTGAGACACAAAGGAATTTCTGTCTGTGATCCTATGAGGTGTCGTTCCGCATTTGCCGGTCGACAATTTCTTGGCCTAAGCTCTCGTCTTTATAGCAAAATAAATAAAGTATTGTCAATATATACCTGTACAAAATATGAGGTAAAAATATACTTACCAACTGGTTTCAAGAGTGATCATATGATGAAACTGAAAATTTACTCAAGGCAATGTCTTAAAAATACGCTATGTGTATATCCCAAAAATACTGTTTGTTCTATTTTTTTTTATCTCTTCTCATTGTTTTAGACTTTATTTTTTTGCTAATTTTCTTAAACAAAGATTTACTTGTACGACGATCAATGCTTATATTCTTATACTCAATGAAATCTGGGGGAAGTTCGGCTTCTGAGATACAGGCTTCTAGCCTGGTTCAGGAGTCAGATGTTTCGACCTTAAACTGTGTCACTGTTGTACAACTTAATCTTAAGACTTCTCTTTGTACTATTTGGTTTTGTTGTGTACACAATAAGCGATTTAAATTATATGATTTTCCTAAAGTTACAAAATGTACACAGCAGCATTTTACAATGAACACAAAGACAAAACGCTAATAATAAACGCACCATAGAATCCATAGATAGAATCTGTATTACCGAGCGGCTACATATTACCACAGTATCCTCTAATACATAAGTACCTGCCTTCCTACCCGTACCGAGCAGTCTCACCTGTTTTCTGTTCCTGTTGTGTATACAGTAGACTCATCACTACACCAACACGGAGATTACCTAGTTATAAAATATGCAACCATCAACAAATCAAAGATAAAACAACAATTAGTATTTTCTGAATAAAGCTGCGTCACACACGCACACACACACCGCACACCAACACGCAGGGTGTGTGTGGCTGAGTGTGAGGCGAGGGTGTGGAGAGTGTTCGGCCCGACACCTCGGCACAAAGAACGGCGCCGCGCGACTCTAATAGCTAGTTTCACACAACTAGGAAAAACGCCAAGCTGTGCCTGCTAATACCTACATTATTTATTTAAGCTTGGAATACTAGAAATAACTATGCGAATGAAAATCCAATGAAACAGTATTTTTTTTTAGAAATTACAAGTTTGAAATTAAAATATTAAATATCCGCTTTACGTAGCGTAGGCGTAGCCGTCGCAGTGGCGTGGCGTCGTCGCCGTCGTGGGAGGTTGGTTGTGATTTGATGTTTTGTTGAAAATATATAATTTTGTAAAAAAAGAAAACCTAGAATGCATTGAAATTATTTGCATTGATTAATTATTTTCAATATTTAGTTATAAACGACTAATATTGGATGTGGGCTGGGTGTTGTAGCTTTTCTTGAGAGGGGTCCAGGTTGGACTATCACTGCGATAGGCTGAGTTGATTGGTTGATGACAATATAACGAATAGATAATACATACCTACGTTTGTATTAGTAAAATACATACATATTTAATCATGACACCGATTTTGTACATAAACACCATAATTATATTAAATTACGAAAAATATTTCTAGGTCTACAAAAACGATTCCCACCACAAAATAACCAACAGTCGTATTTAACTTTCGCTAGCAGTTAGCAAACAAACAATAAGTCAGGCGTGAACACCAATTTATATTCTAGTGGCGGGCGTTAGGGTTCAAATTTATTTAGTCGCTACGGCTGCTTCCCTTGCCTCTAATTAGCCTGAAAACGAAACTATCAACGCGTCAACTTAATTTAAACCTTAGGCCATAAGTGATATGGTTGTGTTCAGTGTGTGGCATGTGTAACAATAATAGAGGACACTCGACCTCTCAGAGGTGCGAGATTTCCCGCGCGTATTACTTTTTAGAGCAAAGTGTCGCTGAACACTTTGTGCACTGAATTAAGAATATACTTTAACGCGAACTGTTCGAGCGTGCTGTCGTGACGTGGGATACAGTACGAGACTAGCGACACCTGGGAGGTGTTCTTGTGCAACTAATTCTTTTTTTCGGGAATGAACAACGCTGATCGTAGAAGTATGGTTCACTCGTAAATTAATCAAGTGTAAGAAATATTTGAATGTCATACTCTTTCTGCGTGTTCATGTCAAGCAGGCAGGTAGGTACATGTTCCTTAAGTAAACTAATAAAGAGCTGCTCCAGTAACTTATGCGTTGTTGTTAGCCTGTAAAACGCCTCCACTACTCCTATGGGCTTCCACGAATCGTTATAAAAAATGTATCAGAAACATAAAAATTCAAATAAACTCTCGACAAAATAAAGCCTCTTAGCTCTATTTATATTCAGTTTGTGAATTAAACTGAAACAGCTTCACTGAACAAAAGTTAATGTTAGTTAATGTTAGTTGGCACTACAATTAACATAAACCGTTTTATTCGCTGAGCAGGAAGGCTTCACTGCGCACAATTTAAAATTGTAATGTTGTAACTTGAAAAGACAACAGTATTTAATAAAGTATTTCTAATTACAGTTTTAAACTTTGTCAAGCGAATTTAAATAATTATTATGTGATGTTTAGCAATAGTTATATGTGCTAATCGTTTTATTTCTCCTTTTAATAACATTTTGTAAGACCACAGGAGAAGGCTATTCCCCTATTTAGAATGTCTAAGCCGATATACAAGCAAGCCTATAGGTACACCCCATACATTCGCATATATACTCGTAGGGTGTATGTCTATATACGGTACCAATTGTTCCACACATCGCACATCGCATCCCGGACAGTAACTCATGAACCGGCCGCACAACAGACATCAATAAGTGCCGAATATGCCCTTTATAAATACCCCCATTACACACTGAAAACTCCAATAAAAAACCTAACATCTCGCTCATATTTCAGCTGTAACCAAATAGCCGTACTCCGTCTCTCTCGGGCCTACGGATCTGTGTATCTTGCATCTCGTTTTGACTTGTGAGGTTGGCAAAGCAAGGGCCGATTATGATAATATTCCGACTGAATATAAATTGGGCTCTTATTTACAATGAGTTATTTAGCGCTAGAAGAGATGATGTGATTATGTAAATGTTATGAACGTATAGCGCGTAATGAATTTGCTATCGTCGTTATTTATTTATTAATGGCGGATATTAATTCCGTCGTGTTCGCGAATGTTTAGCGATGAGAAAAGATTCGTGTTAATTCAGTGCTTTTTTCGGTAGAGCTAATTCTGATGTCGATAAATGTAGGCTCTTATTTCATTTTAGTTTTGTTATTTTTTTGTTATGGCAAACTTTTCTTTTACTGATAATATCGTCTACTATTATAAGAGTTGCCTAATTAACTTAATCGTTCCTGCAACATTGTTCGCTTTTAACCTTACAGGTAGTTTGTAGGAACACTCGTCCTCTCGACACTAAATATAATTTGGCTGGTTATGATTTCCCTAAATGCTACTTATGTGCCATTCCCTAACATCGTACAAATGGACTTGACGTTCTAAAAGAGCTGATTCTCAGCCTAGTTTGAATAAATGACTTGATTCATGGAATTATTATGAAAATGTTTCAAACCCATTACAAGGAAAAACGTATCAAATGATGTCGAAGACGAATGATGTCTTTGGTTAACCTAATCTGGTTTTCAGAAAGAACATATTTAGGTAAGTCACCCAGTTACAAATCTCCTCAAACAAGTAGTATGTAAATGTTCCTCCGTCCGAAATAATATTTGAGTGTGTATGCGATATGTTTCATACTTACCGCGTCAGATCGCATTACTCAGTAATCGTAGCAACAGTATCGTCTAAACGCTTGTTTTCACGAGACGACAAAACGCACCCCGAAAAATCTATAGCTCGCCCCCCGTCCCCCCCTCCGGCCGCGCGGCCCGCCTCACCCCCGTCGGCGCCCTCCCGACACACTCCACTTTTGGACTTTTTAACCCAAGATGGCTTAATTTTCTTCTCGCAACGATTATTCTGCGTTTCTTAAAAAACTCCATTAGAATTGAGCCCAGCGGGGCGTTATGACGATAGCGGGGTGGCGGTTGAAGTGGGGGGTCGAGTCCGGGTCGAATGTTCCCGGATTAGCTTTTAGCAGGTTTTTGCGGACAATACGTGGAGCGGTGTTGAGCGAAGCGGAGCTGAGCGGAACCTGAGGAATGCGCTTTTGTTTACGAGAGCGGGCGAGGGTTAAATTGCTTCATTGAAATGTTCCGAATATCTCGCACCTCCGACGTGTTTTATTAACTGTTCAGTTATTTGGTTTATTAAGTCGTCCTCCTGTTTGCTCTAGTGGCCTGTTTCTGCTCAGTAGCTACCATACAGTTTATCTCCTTTTTTGGGGAGTTCTTAGCTAGTCTTTATCGAAACACTTATTTAAAATATTTGTGCTTTATGTACATTTATTTGGGTTATAGACATCCAACGTTTGACAAAGATCCGTTGATAGAATAGCTTTAGTTTCAGGGTGAAAATGGGATGCTTGTTGCCAAAACAGAGAGTGCCTGCATTCTAAACTTGCGGTAAATATTCGGGTCAACTTGAGTTGCTCCACTTTTTGTGGTAGTCTAATTTTCTTCTTGCTAATTATAACAGCGTATTTTGTATTTCATGTTGTCTCGTAAGTAAGAAGGTGAAGTTCGAAACCTGAAGCGGCGCGCGAGAGAAACGCCAGGCAAAGTACTCGCTTTTAGTCAAGTGTCTACAGAATAACATCTACAAAAGTATGGATGTGTGAAGATTTAATGGACCAGCAATATCAAGGAATATAGTTCTTACGATCGTGGGTGGTGCTGCACCGCAATGTCAGGGACGATAGCTCTTATGATCGTGGGTGGTGCTGCACCTCAATATCAGGGACGATAGCTCTTATGATCGTGGGTGGTGCTGCACCTCAATATCAGGGACGATAGCTCTTATGATCGTGGGTGGTGCTGCACCTCAATATCAGGGACGATAGCTCTTATGATCGTGGGTGGTGCTGCACCTCAATATCAGGGACGATAGCTCTTATGATCGTGGGTGGTGCTGCACCTCAATATCAGGGACGATAGCTCTTATGATCGTGGGTGGTGCTGCACCTCAATATCAGGGACGATAGCTCTTATGATCGTGGGTGGTGCTGCACCGCAATGTCAGGGACGATAGCTCTTATGATCGTGGGTGGTGCTGCACCTCAATATCAGGGACGATAGCTCTTATGATCGTGGGTGGTGCTGCACCTCAATATCAGGGACGATAGCTCTTATGATCGTGGGTGGTGCTGCACCTCAATATCAGGGACGATAGCTCTTATGATCGTGGGTGGTGCTGCACCGCAATGTCAGGGACGATAGCTCTTATGATCGTGGGTGGTGCTGCACCTCAATATCAGGGACGATAGCTCTTATGATCGTGGGTGGTGCTGCACCGCAATGTCAGGGACGATAGCTCTTATGATCGTGGGTGGTGCTGCACCTCAATTCTGCTCCAATCAACATGACATAAATGTGTATTTGGTTAAATCAGAGAACTGCGGCAAAGGGAAACGACGCGTGTTCAGCGGTGGACTCTCATAGGTTATGTGTTTGAGAGAGAGATGAACTGCTTGTATTCAGTATAGTAACAAGGTTCAATAAATAATGTGGTGCAGTTACTGTTTGTTTCGTTCCAGTGGTGAAACTGGTGTGAGTCATCACAGTTCACAACCTCGTGGATCCATTACTACCTTCAAGGCTTTTGTTAAATAGAGTTGTTACTGTTGCTGTGTTTTATATAATGTCGTCCAAATAAAAGTAAGATTCACGCTAAAGCGATGCCTGCCTCTATTAGCGTTAGCAGCGGTGTGCGGCAGCGGTGCGGTGGCGGCGCGGTGGAGCGTCCGGTTCGGAAGCGCCCGTGGCGGCGGCGCGGCGGGCGCTTATTGTTAATTAATTACAAACGATTCTGCCGAGCCCAGCCATCTACAGATATAGACCGGTCACAGGTACACTGAGGACGCGGACTACACACTTACCTGCAACCTCAATTTTTGTCAAAGATAGACCGAGAGAAAACATCACAACGTATCACATAACACACCCGTTTATAACGTCTAAAGTTCGCAACTTTGTTGCAAAACTTTGTTATAAGATGACACCTTAAGTTATTGGTAGGTCCAACCACTTATGGTGGACTAGACTTCTATATTGTTTTTAAACATCTAGAAAATTTGCTTCGTTTAAATATCTCTTTAACCCCTTGAAGGACACTGAACGAGACACAATAGAAGTTTTATTGTTATTACGTCTAGGGGCGTTTACTGTCCGCCAACGTGTTAATGACTTTCAATATTTTTTGATAAACTTGAGTAGATTATGTACTACTTAGTTTACAATAAGATTTAATCACAGTTGTAACAAGTCAAATATTAGAAAAAGTTTGGAATCTTTCGACTTTGCATAATTCAATATACAATCTTTTCAAACCATCGTCCAAGTTGTTTGACATGAACCACTTATTACCCCCGTCCCTGATGTGCCTCTGTCCTTACCGAGTGGGATCGCTTCTCTCCGTCTTTGTATGGGCTGGCATTTCTTCAGCAGAAGAGGCAATGAGGCGGTTTTAATGAGGCCTTCAGAGACAGCCGCTAATTGATTAACTGCCACACAAAGAACTAGGAAACGATGTCATTACGCCAGGACAAATTATAAGTGGGGTATTTTAGGTGATGTTATAGAAATAAGGGGAATAATTTGCATAGGGACTGGAAGTCTTTTTTCGCCATGCTGTAGTGTTGGCATCGTTGGTAGAACCACGGAGCAAGGTAGAACACATCGTGACATGTCTAAATTCACTTCATTCTTTCATTTTCATTTTTTTTTGCTTTCATTTTTTTTTTCCCGTGATTGGAAATCCGGTTTTGGTAATTGGACATTTTTGTCGGTTCGTCAAACTGGAAACTTTAGTTAGTATTTAGGAAACTCGTTTACAAACGTACGCTTTGGTCACACCCTTAGTCTTTCTTACGCCAATGGTTTGCATACAGAGACACACAACTTCTTATAATGCCAATGCGGAATTAGGTACATTCTTCAGCAGGTTATTAACACAGCCTGCTCAATAAAATGGGTCACTAACAAGTGGGTCGACATTGGCTGTCAATTGGTAGTTAATAGTGGAGCTTCGGTCAGGAATGCGGTCAGGGAGACCGATGCGGTACCTTCAGGCATCTGGCTAATATCGCCACGTTTGACTACTGAGCTATGCTCGCAGATAACCCTCATTATTGGGAGATAGATTTTTGGGCCTAATTTATTCATTATTCTGTTGCTTTGATATGAGACCTAATGGAACCTTTTGGATGAAACTGAATATAACCTGGATAATATGACTGTTCCTTTTGATGGGTTTTGTGCTTTCAAATTGCAACTTGAAATGAAGTAAGAAGCATCGTAGTGGGACAGTATTGTGGCATAGGTATAGGTATAGGTAGGACAAATAATTTGAAAGGTCTCCGTGAAGGGCACCGGTCTATTATGCCATATTTGTGACAGAATGAATGACACTTTTTTGTATTTGGAGATAAAGAAGTTTGACGTGAATTTATCTCACTAGTCGAGCACCTAAAGGGTCTCTGTGTGCGTTGTCTTCGTACAACGAATATATGTTGTATGGCTGTGTGTGTGTTTACGAGGACATCAAAGCTCGCCGGCGGCGTGAATGCCAATTGGTTTTTTATCGTTTTCTCTAGGCTCGTGATAACACCCCCCCCCCCCCCCCCCCCCACACCCGGCCCCCCTGCCCCCCTGCGACGTCTTGCTGCCAAGTCTGCATACTTGGCAAGTTTGCTCGTACATCTAGTTTGTCTAATGCTGAGTTAGAGGGTGGATCATAGCGCCTGAGGACGTCTAGACGTAGAATAGTGTCACGTAAATTATGTGGACTTGGTTCAGACTTTTTGTTCACCGCGTTCTATAGGTGTTAGGAATTTGGACTCCTGTGTAGGGACCTTGGACTAGAAGACAGTCTATTTATTTTACCTCATCATTATTTTGCAGATCGTGATTTATCAAACACCGCAGAAGTGCAATAAGGCCATAATAATATGATACAACAATTAAAGTAGATAACATTTGTACCCTTTACCCGATTATTTTATACTTACACAGTCTTAGCAACTGACCTTCCCGATGATATTTTGGAGTAATTAAAATCACTCACTCTCCAATCTACCCAAAAAACCAAACAATACAAAATCTCGTAACCAAACAAAATTAGTTGATCACGTAAAAAAAAAACAAGCGAACAAGCTTTTGCGATATTCGCCTGGGGCTTGCTTCGGGAACTATACGATCTGCGGCCATTACACGAAGACCCCCGAAGCCTGTCCTGTCAACTTATTCCGTCTTAAATTTACAACAGGAGCAGAGATCTGGGTAAGCTGGGCTTATGATAGAATTGACTTGTGGCCAGGGAAGATTGAGCTGCGTGGTTCCGTGGATTTGTTCCCTCGTGGTTGTGATTCGGGTGTGTTCGGGGGGCTCGGGAGGTCTCTGGTCCGTGGTGCTGGCTCCGTGGCGTGAACTAGTGCTCACTTCACACGTCGTACAAAGGTCGCTAACTGCCTGCTATTAACTGCTCGACCCCCTACAGTCTAGTGATGTATTTAGTGCTGGTGAGGTTATCGAATAATGGATGGTAGTAGTTTGAAGGTTTTTTTATCAAACGCTATGATTTGGTTTTAAATCAAATTCGAGATTTGAATACAAAGATTTGTTTTCAAATTGGCCATCCAAGGAGTGAGCAAGAAAAACAAGCTTTTTCAATTTATTGTTTAAGCTTGATTTCAGTTCATTTGCTGATAAGGTGTAGGTTCAAGATAGCATATCTACCTACTTAGGTACGTATTTTTCTGAGACAACTTAGCAAAGGTTTTGCTTGGTTTTTTTTCGAATTTTAAAACTTATGATGACCCTACAATGAATGATCTTTCTGTTAGTGAAATTCACCTTTTGTTTTGATAAGTGTGAATTTCGACAAAAGCGGCTTGTAGTGGACTGGTAGAAATCGTCACTTAATGAAAAAGTGTCATGCCCCTCCATGCGACTATCTGTCTCTCTCTCTCTCTGTCACTTTCTACTAATACGAGTGTGTCTATGCGTAGCATAGTCTGTATGAGAGTACGGAACTTCGTTCCTGACGCACTGCTCCCAAGACCGCACACGTTTTTGTTTCTTCTAAAATCAACGAAATAATGAAACCTTCCACTCCTGTAATCCATTATCCAATCGTGCAAACTCTTGTCATTTTCGGAGATTAATCAATCAAAACAAATAATTGACAATGACAAATGAAAATCTGCGATAAGTACTATTTGTGCCATCACTACCGCTCGCACCGCCCGCGGCTCCTTTCCCGGCGTCTAATCAAGCAAAACAAAACCATACCACCTTCATATTAAGATCACAATTCCATTGTGTACTTATCTTATTATTTTTTCTGCAAATCGCAGAACCAATTTGAGCTCTATATGTAGGTGATTGAGTTGATATTAGTGTGTGGGTTGTGTATTGTATTGAGTCAATGATTTCGATAGGAACAAGGGCTGTGCCCTCCAATGGTCCCGATAAATTATCCGCTTTTGCTGGTTTTATAATAACTGAACAGATACAATCAGCGGCACTAATTACAAATCTATAAATTGATTAATTTCGTTCACTTTCACAACATTACGTGAAGGATACATTGTTTTCATGAAATTATTTAATTAAAAAGCTCACATGAAAATGCTAACATTCATTATTTTTCAATGTGATCAAACATGTTATGATCAGCCCATTTGCTATGGCTTTGGCTTTACACCAAAAGATAGTTTCGGTGAATAGAAATTCTAGGTTACTTTTGCTATGACATCGAAACGAGCTTTTGTAGAGCAAGTCCATGCAAATTAAATCTATTTACTGAATTATTATTACTGAATCTGTATTGACGTGAAGAAAGTATATTCTTTTAAATAGCATTTACTTTCATTCAAATGTTTTGCAGAAATGCATTTTTGCAAAATGAAGACCAAAGTCATACATAACATAAATAATTTATAACATTCAGAAACAGCATGACGTCACACACCATCATTAAACGCCTTCCATATTCAAATTACCCGCACATATTCATAAACACACACACATGCAACATAATAACATAATCATAACGAGGATAATTACAAAATTACACGTTCGTGCACAAGAGGAGGGGTCACCCGGTACTTACAACGGGTTTAGTTAACCCTTACACGGAGCCCTATTGTAATCTTATGTCACTACACCCAGTTCTGTCGTCCCACAATATTGTGACAAGCGAGACCTCTGCCACAAAGGCAAGATTGTCACGGTGACAAAAACGCCACATTATTGAGCCGAGGCTATTGTGGCACTCTAAATGTGTTTTTGTTATTTAAATAGGATTTGTGGGCTTATATTCAGTTTTTTTTCAAGCTTGTATTGATAGCGCCATCTCGAGGTGGGAAGAGAAAGGAAGGTCTCTGTTCCTTTTCATATTCTTTGAAGAGATTTATTTTATAATCAACATATTGAAAAATGTCAATTGTATTTTTAGTGGAGCTACGAGTATGTCAGTTTGAAGATGGTAAAAATCCGTACCTTGGTATTCAATATAATATTAACGTCACTGAGAACACCATGGTATTCTCACCGTAGGGTTAAGTTTGTTATTGGTGGACAAGTGCTACCTCATAACAAGATCCTTGGTCGTCACCTATGATACTTACGTTGATATAGGTAGCCAGTAAGTACTAAGTGATTCATTTATATTCTAATTCTGAATGTATTATAGTTAATCAATAGTCACGCCCCTATAGTTAACTTACAATAGTAAGTTAACTCATAAGTCACTATTCCCAAAATCATCCTAACATTACTGATATTTTTCTACAATCCCCAAAATAACACCATTATTAATTTGAAGTAGAAACATAATGACAGTTCCACTTGACAGGTTTTGCGTGAGTTTCGCGGAAGTGTGTGTTTGTGTAGGCCTGCGTCCGCGCAGCTACTGTGCAACTGTTGTTGTTACTACAGGGTGTTGTTATAACGTTGCCGTCACTTTACTTATGTTGTAGTTTATATTTGTGGCACCTGTTTGAGGAAATAATCGGTTGGAAAGGAAATGTGCAGTGGCGGTTGGTTTGACGGTTTTGTTTGAAGCACAAAAGAAAAACGTGTTATTTATTTTATTTTAAAGAATACTTACAGACTATCAAACCAAAGATATAAACAAAGTAATATGAAAAAATGCTAATAACAAGCCTCCAAGTTTTGTCGACGAAACTCTTATTGGTTTCCAGAAAAGAAAGAAATCAATTTAGTTTTTTAACTAGTAGTTTTTGATGACTTTCAGAGCCTTTTACAACTAACGCCATACCCAGATATGACTAATACAGAAGTCAATTCCACCAGGTGGATTGTGACACCCAAGATGATGATGATGACATTAATCCATAAAGTCTAACTAGTGTCAGGAAAGTGACTCTACAGTTCCACACGAGTCTCGGACACTCAATAGTCACTCCACAGTTCCACGCAAGTCTCCGACACTCAATAGTCACTCCACAGTTCCAATCAAGTCTGCGACACTCAATAGTCACTCCACAGTTCCACTCAAGTCTCCGATACTCAATAGTCACTCTAAAGTTCCACTCAAGTCTCGGACACTCAATAGTCACTCCACAGTTCCACGCAAGTCTCCGACACTCAATAGTCACTCCACAGTTCCAATCAAGTCTGCGACACTCCACAGTTCCACTCAAGTCTCCGACACTCAATAGTCACTCTAAAGTTCCACTCAAGTCTCGGACACTCAATAGTCACTCCACAGTTCCACTCAAATCTCCGACACTCAATAGTCACTCTACAGTTCCACTCAAGTCTCCGACACTCTATAGTAACTCCACAGTTCCACTCAAGTCTCCGACACTCTATAGTTACTCCACAGTTCCACTCAAGTCTCTGACACTCAATAGTTACTCCACAGTTCCACTCAAGTCTCTGACACTCAATAGTTACTCCACAGTTCCACTCAAGTCTCTGACACTCAATAGTTACTCCACAGTTCCACTCAAGTCTCCGACACTCTATAGTTACTCCACAGTTCCACTAAAGTCTCTGACACTCTATAGTTACTCCACAGTTCCACTCAAGTCCCTGACACTCTATAGTTACTCCACAGTTCCACTAAAGTCTCTGACACTCTATAGTTACTCCACAGTTCCACTCCTCAAGTCCCTGACCCTCTATAGTTACTCCACAGTTCCACTCAAGTCTCTGACACTCAATAGTTACTCCACAGTTCCACTCAAGTCTCCGACACTCTATAGTTACTCCGCAGTTCCACTAAAGTCTCTGACACTCTATAGTTACTCCACAGTTCCACTCAAGTCCCTGACACTCTATAGTTACTCCACAGTTCCAATAAAGTCTCTGACACTCTATAGTTACTCCACAGTTCCACTCCTCAAGTCCCTGACACTCTATAGTTACTCCACAGTTCCACTCAAGTCTCTGACACTCAATAGTTACTCCACAGTTCCACTCAAGTCTCCGACACTCTATAGTTACTTCACAGTTCCACTCAAGTCTCCGACACTCTATAGTAACTCCACAGTTCCACTCAAGTCTCCGACACTCTATAGTTACTCCACAGTTCCACTAAAGTCTCCGACACTCTATAGTTACTCCACAGTTCCACTCAAGTCTCCGACACTCTATAGTTACTCCACAGTTCCACTCAAGTCTTCGACACTCTATAGTTACTCCACAGTTCCACTAAAGTCTCTGACACTCTATAGTTACTCCACAGTTCCACTCAAGTCTCCGACACTCTATAGTTACTCCACAGTTCCACTCAAGTCTCTGACACTCTATAGTTACTCCACAGTTCCACTAAAGTCTCTGACACTCTATAGTTACTCCACAGTTCCACTCAAGTCTCCGACACTCTATAGTTACTCCACAGTTCCACTCAAGTCTCCGACACTCTATAGTTACTCCACAGTTCCACTAAAGTCTCTGACACTCTATAGTTACTCCACAGTTCCACTCAAGTCTCCGACACTCTATAGTTACTCCACAGTTCCACTCAAGTCTCCGACACTCTATAGTTACTCCACAGTTCCACTCAAGTCTCTGACACTCTATAGTTACTCCACAGTTCCACTAAAGTCTCTGACACTCTATAGTTACTCCACAGTTCCACTCAAGTCTCCGACACTCTATAGTTACTCCACAGTTCCACTCAAGTCTCCGACACTCTATAGTTACTCCACAGTTCCACTCAAGTCTCTGACACTCTATAGTTACTCCACAGTTCCACTAAAGTCTCTGACACTCTATAGTTACTCCACAGTTCCACTCAAGTCTCCGACACTCTATAGTTACTCCACAGTTCCACTCAAGTCTCCGACACTCTATAGTTACTCCACAGTTCCACTCAAGTCTCCGATACTCTATAGTTACTCCACAGTTCCACTCAAGTCTCCGACACTCTATAGTTACTCCACAGTTCCACTAAAGTCTCTGACACTCTATAGTTACTCCACAGTTCCACTCAAGTCTCCGACACTCTATAGTTACTCCACAGTTCCACTCAAGTCTCCGACACTCTATAGTTACTCCACAGTTCCACTCAAGTCTCTGACACTCTATAGTTACTCCACAGTTCCACTAAAGTCTCTGACACTCTATAGTTACTCCACAGTTCCACTCAAGTCTCCGACACTCTATAGTTACTCCACAGTTCCACTCAAGTCTCCGACACTCTATAGTTACTCCACAGTTCCACTAAAGTCTCTGACACTCTATAGTTACTCCACAGTTCCACTCAAGTCTCCGACACTCTATATTTACTCCACAGTTCCACTCAAGTCTCCGACACTCTATAGTTACTCCACAGTTCCACTCAAGTCTCTGACACTCTATAGTTACTCCACAGTTCCACTAAAGTCTCTGACACTCTATAGTTACTCCACAGTTCCACTCAAGTCTCCGACACTCTATAGTTACTCCACAGTTCCACTAAAGTCTCTGACACTCTATAGTTACTCCACAGTTCCACTCAAGTCTCCGACACTCTATAGTTACTCCACAGTTCCACTAAAGTCTCTGACACTCTATAGTTACTCCACAGTTCCACTCAAGTCTCCGACACTCTATAGTTACTCCACAGTTCCACTCAAGTCTCCGACACTCTATAGTTACTCCACAGTTCCACTCAAGTCTCCGACACTCTATAGTTACTCCACAGTTCCACTCAAGTCTCCGACACTCTATAGTTACGCCACAGTTCCACTCAAGTCTCCGACACTCTATAGTTACTCCACAGTTCCACTCAAGTCTCTGACACTTTATAGTTACTTCACAGTTCCACAGAATTCTCGGACACTCAATAGATACATACTTTAATGACAACATTTGGTCTTCATTATCTCAATAAACAGCCGCTTCATCAGAACACTTGCAATAAAATTTCAATTACCTTAAACCACGGACTTAGCTTGCATCTCAAATTATAAGAGCTCTTTTGTTAGCGGATTAGCCGACAAAAGCGGAGGGCACGCAGTGGCGGCCGGCGCGGTAATTGAAATAGCTCCGCGCATTAGATGGTATTATAACCACCAGTATAGCGGGCTACGGCGCACCTCCCTCGCGCGGGTCAACTCCGACGACCGCGGGGTTATTGGATAGCTCGCTGAAGTTCTTGCGCTACTGGTAGTTTCTTGCACAGTGGTGTGCAGGACATTCTTGAAGGATTACAAGTTTAGTGTGACAGCCGAGCTCAATTAAGTAACCCTCGAGTCGATTGGATATTAATTTATTGGCGTCATATAGTTCAGTAATGCGGCCGGAATGCGAATCGTTTACAACTTCTATTCCCCTGCGAAGTTTATTGCTCGTTTCAAACCCATTGTTACAAGTTTCACGGGCTTATGGAGGAGTTAATTTTCCAATTAGATTGTAATGGTTATTTCACAGTAGGTATAGTCGGGACATAAGACAAAACGCTAACATTACATATTTATCGCTCATGAGAGATGATGAGAGATAAGACGACGAAGAGCAAGATAAGGAACATTTACAAGGCAAAAAGCGCCGAAAAAATCACGATCCTTGTATGGAACCCCCTTTTTATTTTATACTTTATCTTATAATTAATAATTAGTGGTTATAGCGGCAATAGAAATACACACTTTGTGAAAATTTCAACGGTCTACCTATTACGGTTCATGAGATACAGCCCACTGACAGACCGATGGACGGACAGACAGATGGACGGTCGGACAGACGGACGGTCGGACGGACGGACAGCGGAGGCGTAGCAATAGGATCCCGTTGGCTACCTTTGGGTGCGGAACCCTAAAAACAAGCGTTTCCCTGTCTCAAATGGTTTCTAACGCCATATAAGTGCCAGACGATGATAAGTTTAAAACTGTGCCAATGGCAGTACAACACAAAATAAGCATTGGCATCTCTATTCCATCGCATGCCGATCCTGCCACCAGAAATCATATAACCTATCAACCTGACAACTACTCACAGCAAACACACGAGCATCTTATAAATCAGCATGTTTACAATAAAGCCCAGCACACGCGGTACAACGATTGCACGCAGCAGCGAACGTGTCCGGAATCGTAATGTGACGTTTAATCCAAGATGGCGGCGCCCCAGCGCGCTAATGAACTGTGACACGGGCTAATAGCAAATTAATATACATTATAAGCAGTTTACACGAACAATTTGCAGGATGCTGCGGCTAATTTTATTATGTGTTGGGTTCTCCAGTGGAACTTTAGTTTACGATAACTTCAAGTGGCGTTGCTGGGGTCTTATTCACTTGGCTTTTCTTTATTTCATAGAACTGACACAACTACATCATGTATTGGGCGTAACTTGAAACACGAATAACGTCCCCTTTATAGAAGCCAGAATACGATCAGCTAATTGCAGCAAAATAGCATAAACAGTCTAGGTCGGTAACTAAAACATAAATAGTCTAGGTCGGTAACTAAAACATAAATAGTCTAGGTCGGTAACTAAAACATAAATAGTCTAGGTCGGTAACTAAAACATAAATAGTCTAGGTCGGTAACTAAAACATAAATAGTCTAGGTCGGTAACTAAAACATAAATAGTCTAGGTCGGTAACTAAAACATAAATAGTCTAGGTCGGTAACTAAAACATAAATAGTCTAGGTCGGTAACTAAAACATAAATAGTCTAGGTCGGTAACTAAAACATAAATAGTCTAGGTCGGTAACTAAAACATCTGCCGACCTGAATTTCCTTTTCAAAGCCACGCCAATAAAATACAACAATTAACTCAACCAATAAAACAGCTGACAGGCGAGTGTCGATAGAAATAAAATAAAATAATGATGATGAGTCATTACTAGCAAGTTCTTGTTGAGTCTTATTTTAGTTGACGCGCTGTCACGCCGCTGATTGACTCGAGTGGGGCGCAGACTCAATTAAATCCCTAACATTTGTATTAATTAAAGGAAAGGAATTTGATACCAATCGACAATGGCGCTCGATTGACGGTGAGGCGTACTTATTGAGCTATTAGTTGAGCGCTGAGCCTATTGTGAGTAAACATTTTTATGTTTAATTATAATTATGTCTGATGTTAAATTAGTGGTAAGATGTGGAAATGTTCCTATTAGTGTTTAACGTGATTAAACGCTGATTTGTTGAACGTAGAGCTAAGAGGCTCATTGAAGACGTAAAACTGGTGGATGCCAAGCTTCACAGCTTGGCTAATCCACACCAATCGAATGCAAACCACATGAGCGTGTATGAAAAGTAATTCGATCCCTCTTTTTTTTGTCATCTTTACATGAGACAAAAGGACTTGCACAAGAGCATTGTGTTCTAGTGACAACAGCGTGTCGCGAAGTGGGCCAATGAAGTGTTGTTCACGTTAAATACGCTGTTGACTTGGAGTCAAGGGCGTGTCATCCTCGGTACACAGTTTTTTGTCACTCATTGACTAGAGTTTAAGACAAGAGGGTCTATCTGCGCCAGAGCATCCGATTTCAACAATGTGAAGTGAGCTTATGAACCACTTTTAACAATCAATAAGCTTATAACTTTTGTAGTTAATTAAATTACAAGCAACGTCCGTTAAACCGAAAATTTACATGCGTTTGGTATGTTTGGGATTCTGAAAATGGTGCTGACTAAAAGAGAAATGAGATAACACCAAAGATTTTGTTTACAAATAATAGGTATGTAGTTTTAATATTACACACAAAAATAGTTAGTTATAGGTTCCTATAGACGAATTTGAATAAACTTCGAATTTGATTGCACAACTATAACCAGTATAAAGTAACCAATAACAATTATCGGATGTAGTGTAGATTCTAAACCAAGACACATAATTTATCATTTATGATTTATTTGAGTAACAAACCGTTTACATTTTCCTCTTCAAAATTGCCTGAGTATTAGATAGGCAATTGTGTTTCATTATGGAAAACATACATCTTCATGGCGCAAGATTTCCAGGTCATCTAACTTTCACAACCACCTCGCTGACCTAACCCAAGTACCCCAACAGCACATAGCTGAGAGCGTCAGCGCAAGGCACTATCACCATTGTTCGCACACAATGCGGTCACTCTGCACCCGCCTTTATTTATCTTACACCTAACATAATTGAGGAAGTATTTAACTCGCCTTTTGTTGCGTTTTTTCTCTTATTATTGTTAAAATTGTACGACAATCAGGTAACTGACAGCCGTTTGTAGGGACTAGGGCTGACAAGCGGGTATTTGAGATTAGGGGTATTAGTTTTAAAATTGTGTGTAACTGACTGTATCGTAAAATTATCTGAGTATTTATACGATTTGATTAATGTTGAATTCTAAGCGCTAAGAATAAGAATCATATTCATTGAGACCAACGAGAGATCTTCGAAAATCTGTCGCTCTCAAGAAGCCTTGACATTAAAACAAATAAAAATTACTTTTTAATGATTGAATGATCCATTAGAAGTATCTATTAAATGAACCAAAATCACAACCAACCGTAGTATTAAACCAAAACAGTTCTGAAACATTGTTGTAAGAAAACTAGTGTTTGGTGAATTTCACAAAAGGTTTTTGGTTATTTCATCTTAAATTTAATCTCTGCTATATTTTAATTTATTAATCTCGTCTTGCCATCCTTGCGTGCGCGTGCGCCACTTCTTGTTCAATAGAGCTGTCTTCAAGTTACGCGCACATTGTCTATGTCTGCGGATTTCGAACGATTGTCCCTTCAACGAAACTTTTTGCGGGTAGTCGGTAACCCAATAGTCTTCAAACTAGTTCGCATTGTTCAAGTGTAAATATTGAAACGTAACACGATTTCACAACGATTACTTCAACATCAATATGATTTGAGCATTTTGAGTTCAATGACGATATTTTTATTAAATTCTTCTAATCATAAAAACGGTTCAGTCTTAGTTATTTTTTTTGTCAATTATGTAGATCATACTGTGAAGTGTACTACATAATAATAATGATCAAATAACTAGTTAACTAAGGTTGCCACATGCAAATGTACTATGGAAGGTCAAGAATTAGAATGGTTTCAAAGCACTATGTCCCTCTATTTTCGTACACTACTTACCTCTTGAGGAAAGACTTGACTGACCGGTTGGCGCAGTTGGTAGCGATCCTGCCTTCTGAGCCGCTGGTCCCGGGTTCGATCCCCGGACAAGTCAAACATTTGTGTGCATGAACATATCTGTTTGACCTGTGTCTGGGTGTGTATATCTATATAAGTATGTATATCAGTCATCAGGTTACCGTAGTACAGGCTCTGCCTAGTTCGGGACCTGAAGACCTTGTGTGGATGTTGTCTCATATTATATTACATATATTATATAAAAAGTATAATGTAAGATCTTGGACATCATCATGATAACCACCACACTTTTTTAAGACACGGATCAATAGTTACAGTCAGTTATGTTTATGGTAGGTAGGTACTCGTATAATATAAGAGTGCGTTCTTGCACATCTTGTCATAATCTCTTTAATAACCCTTAGCATTACATACTTTCGGCTTAGCCAGACTCGAAATAAACATAGCCCAAGTTATAAGGTAGGTATGCCTATAAAACAAAACAGTGATTGCCAATCCCGATCCCGTCCCACAATGTAATAACTAGTAAAGTGACTAGCCAGCACAGTGGCAGGAGAATCCTCGGCGCAAGCATTTTTAAATTAGAATTCCTGGCGGCCGTTGTTTGTACTTGTTCTTAATTAATGATGTAATTGTAATTGTTGCAGGCTTCCCGCAAATCAAGTCGCCGTACAGCCCCGGGTCGCAGCCCCATCTCACCGGTGAGTTGCACTTTTATCTCCTACCTGTTCTAATAGAATTATTAAGATTTGTGGCGAAGGAGGGAGGAGATTAGGTTTGTTTCACGGTTGTTGATGGGAGAAAAAAGGGTCATCAGCATGGTTGTGTTCACCGTTCTTTAATGTTCTCAAATTCCTTAAAGCTTTTTAAAAATATAGGTAAACCTCACTTGTATTAAAATAAAATAAATTAATAGTCAAAGGGGTTGACATCTCGAAGAAGGGGCCAGTTGCTGAAGCTGTAAGTTGTGCACTAATCTAAAATACACGAGTTAAAGTGAAGGTACAGAGCTTTATTTACAAGTCAATCAGTCTGTCTTGAATGACAGTAACCATAGGGGATCAGAACATTGAAATAGACATGCATTGCAGTAGGTACCTATATATTATCTTTCAAACCAAAGTAACCAAATCGATTCTGCTAATAGACATCTCATCAGATTAACAAAACTAGGTAAGTGTACTGTTACCGTCATGTGACAGTATTTGAGGAGCTTATCGAAAGCTTGCCGCAAAATAATTAAATACTAATCTCAGGCAGGCTTGTTGAAGTGCCGAGACAAAAGGCGCCGTAATCAACAGCCCGTGAAAAATGATCGCCGAAGTATTTTGATTAAGAGAGTGGCTCGACGATTAACAAAGTGGCTCGACGATTAGTATAGGTACCTATAAATTAGAAGCGTCGCTGAAACTATGGAGAACAATACATTTGCCGGTGATTTAGGAAAGCGGCTGTGTGGCGGGTGTAAGGCACGTGCGGGGGGACAGGGAGGGCATCTCTCGTGTGACCCCCCCCCCCCCCCCCCCGCCCCCCCATAACACACCCCTGCACCTCACCCCCCGCCTTTGTCTCAGTAATGAATCCGGCAAACGCCAAACGTCACCGCGCAGCCGCTCGGCCCAGCCAATACCACAAATCATACTCCTATCTATTAGCAATCGGAAACTCAACTCTATTTATATCGTGCTAGAGACCAACCTTCATTAGCCCTTATTGGACATATTACCCTCTTGAAACAGAAGGGCAAATTCGCTTAGAACGTGAGGTTTTAGAAAATATTCTGTTAAATGCAAATTAGTTTTCGTGATAAAGATATAAGTCGGGGGTTCAAATGACTTAATGTAACGAAGGTCACGAAGACTACAGGAGATTAATAAATTGACGTTATGGGTTGTGACTAATGAAAATGGAGATCATCCGGTAGCTTCGCTTAATCCAAACATGTGTTTATGGAATAGATTAGACTACTGCATGTGCTGTGTACAAGTGTACTACGACAGATAACGACGTGTGACGTCTGAGTCTCGTTTCTTTTTTCAATCCGCAACCGCAGTTTTGTTGTGGTGGGTGCGTGTGTGGTGTGTACGTGCGCGGCGTGCGGTGTGTGCCGTGTGTTCAACCCCAGCACATGAAAAGCGTCACAGAAAACAAACCTGGCTCCCGCCGGCAGCCATTTGTAAAAATTGCCTCCGCCGCCATTTCTGTGCGGGAATTTCATATTTGGAACGCCACGGGGCGGAATCCGCGAGTGGATTTTGACATTTCCATCATGGCGGCAAGTTTTATTGTTTTCTAAAACAATTGCAGTGGCGGGCGCTGCCGCTGCGATGCCCGCTTTGGCGCTATTGTTTAGCGGCAGACATTTTTAATTTGAAAATTAGGGGCCTATTGTTTTGTGTGTGCCGAATAAAAGTCACGAGTGTAATGAGGTTGTGACCTCATTGGTCATGTGGACGAAAGACGACATCGTTTCACTCATTGATTGAAGTCCTTAGCGTGTTTCACATTTCCCTATTTCAGGATTTATCAATAGTGAACCATAAGCATCTGTAATTTAATTAAATCAGTCGATAACGTTTTTGTTCAGTTGAAGAGTCATTGTTTCAGATTACCTCAGTACTTCCTCCAGTTCACCCGGTTCACAGTGTCTTTGGAGACACGGAGGGAAATAGATAAATATTTTTTATTTTCCTTTTGGAAAGCTTATCTGATATCTTAATACTTACTTGTAGGTAGGTAATCATTTCCAACATGCTTATCAATAATTTAAGACACAAGCACTAAACTTTCTCTATAATTACCTACCATTGTTTCACTCACATGCTACACAAGAAGCGTCTGAAGTGCTTTGAAACAATCGACACTCACAAACTTCATTAATTAACTCAACGAAAATTTCTTCAAAAGTCACGTCAAATTAATTTCCATGTAAATCTGTGTTGACAGCTGTTGTCACATCACTTGAGTTTTAACACCTCACCAGTTGAGGCGTCTACATTACACAGAACATTTGTCCCAAATGTTGGCGCCCACCACCAACACTGAGGATATTATTTTTTTGTTTCTGTCAAACTGAGAAGAGTAGCGCCTGTGGATACAACACTTCATTACCAACTTAAAATCTGCACGTTGCTAAACCTCTATGTTATTGTAATAAAGGTCAATTTTGAATGGCAGGGTGTAGCAGTAACGTGGTGGTAAGTAGTGATGTATCAAGTGTCAGAGGAGCCGCAGTGTTTAGTCACATTAAGTGGCGACAAGTTGTAATAACAAGCAGTATATTAAAGTGCGGTGTCGGCCACTTGCCACTTTCTTTCTCGTAACGAAGCGTGTCGGGTTTCTGCGGTGCAGCGGTGTGTCGTCGAGAATGTTTGGATACAACGTGGTTTGATGTAGCAACTTGTTTGGAAATAACTTACTTGTAGTTTTTTGTCTCTATTTTTGTGCAGCGGATGAGTAACAGTAGGTAATTCTAAAATAATTTGGTACAGTTAGATGTGCAAACGTTATTTTCATATCTGGCTGGTTACCTACAGATAGACGAATCGCCTACAACTTGATTGTTCGTAGCTCGATAGAAGGATATTGAAGGAATCGAAATTCTTTAAAATATGTAGGCAATTATGCCATCTACAGTGAAGCTTGACCTTCACATCTGTTTCTTTATACCTACATAGACTTTACCACCATCTGTATACAACTTCATTTCTATTGATACGCTCAAACTGAGTCGTATTTTAAACCTGTAGGTGCCTATCTAATAAGTAGGTAGGTACTTAAGTAGGTAACTGAAAATCTTTATTTCTGTGTCCCGACCACCATGAAGGCACTCCTCGGCAAGGATTACACTAATGAGTCAATTCCCAGCAACAAATGTCGGCGGTGTCCGTAGTGTTCATAGAGCGGCACAAGCGACACAAGTGTAGCACAAACACACGAGAGTGGCGCTAATTGTGTCGGATCCGGTTGCATCGTGTCCGACTGTGGGACACCACATGTGGGATGCTACAAGAGAATATGTGTACCTACTTTCTTGTACAACTTCTATAACGTATTACTATCGGTACAGTGAATCTACCTACTTTCTGCTGACCACACGCCACCCAGATGCTCTTGCCATTGCCAGCACTCATTTAAGTACCTACTAACTAGGCTAGTTTCAGTGAGTAACGGCTTAGCGCCTCAAATCTCTAATGGACAGCGTATTACATTGAAAAGACTTTCAAACAGTCTTGTAAATAATACTATAACTACTACTACTACTGTACTAGTTTACACTGACAGAGTAAGTTACAGAAAGTAAAGATCTTAAGCCGTTACCATTGAGCCAATCTTCAGGCTGCCTGTCCACAGAAGCGGAGCGAGGCTACGGAGTGGAGAGACGGAGGAATATTAACCAATAGTACCTATTGCATAAAATCTCCGCTTAAACTTACAATCTTATTGGTTTATATTCCTCCGTCTCTCCGCTCCGCAGCCTCGCTCCGCTTCTGATGTGGACAGGCAGCCTAAGGCTTATGTATGACATTGAAAGTATTAATAAGTAACTACCTACAAGCAATAGTACCTACCGAACAGTTTCAGAACTGTACTTTCTGTAACTTACCCGGTCATTGTAAACTGAATTTTATGTATTTCACAGAATCTAAACATATATCGTCAGTAATCCACTAATCCAACAAGATTGCTCGTTACAATAAGTTTATTAAACCGCGCGTTCTGAGGACAAACCCGAACAAAACATATTTATAAACCTGAAGCTATTACCTCGGTTACGCCTTAATTACTAGCATTGTCTTCATCAAGCACTTTATTACGCACATATATGAATATATTAATAATTAAACAATATACAACCAATTGCCGCCACAATGCTCAATTACTGCAGGTCTGAACAAATATGGCGTCTTAACGAGTTGACGCAACCAAAATGACCGAAATTCAATTAAATTGTAAGTATTGTTTTATCAATTAGTGTGTGTTCATTTGTTTGGGAGAGATTTACCAACATGCTACGTGCACCTGTGTATGTTAGTGACGTCATAAGATTATGAAATACTGCTATACGAGTTGAGCAACATAACGTTAACACAATCGTCATTTATAATCCCCCAAAGCTTTAAGTCTGGGCGTTCCGATAGTAATGGTTATGACAATTATACAAAACTGTCTTAATGTGCCTCATCTAGTTTTTAAAATATGATTGACTTGTAGGTAAAAGTGTTTGTTCAAACCTACCAGAAATAATTAATTTATCATTTATCAATGCGAACATCACTGGTAAATTTTTGAGGCCCTTCAAAATCAATACACAGGGGCAATTCTCGTACTTAAAAAAACGTTCAAATTCAAGTCGCAATATCATCCCAGCGACAATTATTGTCAAAAACTTGTCAAAAATGTATGTAAATTGATTGTATTTTTGACAGATTGAGACTGAGATCAGACTGCGAACGTTCTTAAACTTACGGGAATGACCCCCCTGCTGTGTGTCACAAGTAGTCTTATAGTCTAGTGGCCATCACGAAATAGACAAGGCTATTACACTCGATCCAAATTTTTCATTCTTGGTTTGTTTTAATCGGTTTGAATTGTAATATTCTGCATAGGTACCTACCTATTCTTTAACAAGCGTGACAAAATCTTTTCCAAAAGAAAACCAAGACAACCTTTTTTCAATTACAATTCAATTTCCTCCTATCCCGTAAAAAATAATGACCCAATCTAAAAAGTAAAAAAAAACACGCAAGTTTTCGCCTCCTAACCTAATAATAATAACATAAATACATTAGGCGTTAATACAAATAATTTGTCGCTTAACAAATGAAATGTAACGCTCTAAGAGGGGCTGGCGGCTGGCGGCTGGCGGATGGCGGATGGCGGATGGCGGAGGCATGATTTGGGCAGCATCCCCCGAGGCTCGTTACGCGGCACTTTCCTCAATTTTTTGAAAACGATATTGTTGAGCCACCCCTGGTAATGATGTAAGGATATCTTCGTGCAGTCGGTACACGGTCCAATTTGTTAAGTAAATAGTTTTGTGTCGACGTTAGGGAACGTTGTTTATTTCTCATTGCTTTGATTTTATAGGACAGTGAAAATTTTCAACAAAATTCAATAGCTCTATCCAAGAAAGTACTTTCACAAACTTTGTAACAAAATATCCAGAATCTTAAATCTTTTGGACAGCAAAGGTAAAATGAAATACCTACTTTACATAAATATTACACAAGTTGGATTCCATAACACATAGGTACATATTCTGGCGAATCTATCAAATCTGTAAGTACAGGCTAGTCAGTTACCAGTGTTACCTCAGATTGACGGATTGGATTTGGAAATTCATAACTTTACAAAAGTCACAACAATGCAATGCCTTTAAGGACCATCTCAATTGAAAATCCTGAGACAGAATCTTAGTATTTTTTTATGTACCTTTGTAAATATATAAAAGTGTAGGTATAGGGGTGTCAACAAGCCGATACAATTACATAGCGGGCCCAGCGCACCCGAGAGGAATAATTTAAAAAGCCGCGGCCGCCCGATTCATCGCACACACCCGCTCAATTACACCATTTTAATGCCCACTCCGGCTTTCTCGTTCTCTTTCTCGTAAGAAGGTTTTTCGTTAAGTGTTACATGTTTATTGTTCGGAGGGTGAACACGGGTAAGGTGGTTCTTGTGGCAATTATTGCAAAAACGCAACTACCTACCCATTATTGATAAAAGGTGTGTAAGTATTAGAACTTGGCTGTCTCTCTACCGTATCTAGATACACAACAATACATAACATGTCAAAGTCAATGTCAAAGTCAAATCAGTTACTTCAAATAGGCACATCGAAGGCCCTTTTGAACATCAACGTTTTCAATTCAATTTATTCTAGTCACCCCTTCCAAAAGGAAGAATGGGCAAGAAACTCCACAGTTACTGTTTTAAAATGTTTTACAATATTTTGTGTACATTAGTCATTTAAGACGATGCACCTAGAATAAAATTATTATACCACAATATGTGAAAAGAATTAAAAATGAAACAATGACAGATATTAATTGATTATGAGTTAGATACATGATACTCACATATTTGCAAACATTGCAAAAGTATACGATTTTCTAGAAGAAGAAAAAACTCGGAATTTTTGAGTATGTGAGTTAAAGTAATCACAGAATGTAAAAATAATAATTTTCATATTTAGTTATAAAATTAATAAATTAAACAATTAAATTAGCAACCGGCTTGATTTTGTCTAAACTTAATTAATATTATCATACGGAGCAGGACCAGCATGTTTCCAAGCATTCTTATATAGATTAATAAACTCTAATTTGTAATAATTATGGTTGTTTACAAAGTGTCTACTTTTAATATGAGTTTTACATTCTCTTTCATTTAATTGCAATATATGACAAGGTACTTTGTTTTACCATTTATCTATCACGTATTTTATTAAAGAGATCTAGATTTGTTCTTACATACATAATATTTTCATTGATGAATTGGCAAGGTACTGTAAAAATATTAATCTTTTTAAATAGTTCCCTAAGAGATTTGCGGCGACGGACATTGTAAATGGCTCTGACAGCTCTCTTTTGCAAAATAAACAAAGGTTAATGTCAACAGCCCGACCCCGCAGTAAAATGCTATATTTATGACGTATGTCATATCGCACCTTCATTTCGAAACCGTTGCTGTGGAAGTAGCTAAAATAGACCAAACGCGTGGTTTCTACATCTGTTAGGTATCTAACTGTCTTGTCTTTCTAACAGCGAGCTTAGACGCCCTCGCAAGAGATGTTATATGAGGTCCCCATTGTAATTTCTCGCCTAGTGTGATTCCTAGGAAAACCGTCTGATTAATAAATTCTAGTTTTTCTCCATTCAATATGATGTCACATTCGCACCTTCTAACATTAGGTAATTATTTACCGTAAACCATTATTGGAACTGAAGAATAGAGTTAGGTATTTACGTGGTCAAGATTTTGTAACCTTCGGCCTATTCATCCATGAGACCATCTCCGGTTGATTTTGAAGTAATGGGGTAAATCATGAATGTAAACTAAACAGAGGAATGAACCAATATCAAACCAAGCAAACCTTGAGGAACGCTTATTGTCATTGTAGATCCAATTGAGTTTAAGTCATTTACTTGAACTTTAAACTTTCTATCTTTCAGGTATGATCTTAGCAAATAAAGAGTTGTATTACTAATCCCATAGTGTTCTAGTTTCTGCAGAATTGTCTCATGGTTTACGCAATCGAACGCTTTAGAGAGGTCGCAAAAGATTCCAGTGGCAGTCTTCCCAGCCGTTAAAAATGTTCTTTATTAGGGTGATACTGGCGTCAGTTGGTGAAACCGTACCGTTGTTCATGAAACATGGATTTTTGATCAAAGTGACGTAGCATTTGATTGAGCATCAACTTTTCAAACACCTTACTGAGAACTGGCCGAATTGACACAGGCCTATAATTGTTGGGTTGGTACTATCACCAGAATTGAACAATGGAACTACTTTACTGTATTTCTTAGGACCAGGTTAGACTCCTTGGTCTACACTAGTGTTAAATATGAAAGCCAAATAGGGCGCAATGGTTTCGATGAGAGATCTACAAACTTTTACAGACATTCCCTAGAGATCTTCTGTTGATTTAATGTCAAAATCTTTAAAAGCTTTTATAACAGCCTGGGGGTTTGCCAAAGGGCATGCCTTTACATTCGTTCTAAGCAAGGCAGCAGAAAGCGCGGGTGAGGAATTTAAAGCTTCAGTTGTTTTAAAAGGAACATTACCAAAAATGTTTTCAAATTCCTGAGCTCCGTGTTTCATTATTTATTATTTGCCCGGTAGTTTTTATTTTATCATTAGCCGCTTTTATTTTATTGCTAATATAAAGAGCTGTAGCAATTTTGCACACACATATTTTTTTTTTATATTTTGCGACATACTGTTCAAAGCTTGTATTATTCATATGTTGCTTTAGGCCATAAAGGTAAAAAAAAAATACCTGGACTCGCCCAAGCACTAAATACAAACTTTGTGTAAATAATTGTAGTCTTTAGTTAGTGGAAAAGTGTAATTAAATTGCTTGCGTAATAGTGAAAAGAACTCAATTTCTTGTGTACCTAATAGTGAAAAGAACTCGGCTTTGAACTCATTTGGGTCAGAAACTTAAACTCTGATCACATAATTTACAGGCCAAAGGGCCTAAACCTTATTTCAGTTTTTTGTATAAGCATGTAGGAGCAACATGTTATGATCCACTGTGATCAGAAGGCAACTTATTTACAATTTGTTTTGTAGGTAATCAAAATTACAAAAAAATACCATCTATACAAGTGGCAGAAAAATCTGTCACTCGAGTTGGTTCAATAAAAACAAAAAAAGCCTTATATAAAAAAAATAGAATAAAAGTGGATAAAAAATTAATTAAAAAAAAAAAACATGGAATTTACCTCAAATACTGCGATTCATTAATTGATATAATTTTCAAATAAGTAGGTATTCTATTAGATTGCATAATTAAAAATAAAACAACAAACATTTTACAATTAGAAATTATTCAAATTCTATTAAAATGGCATGCATGAACCTCTCACATGAGAGTGAAGGCCTCCTCCAGAGATAACCATTGGTCTCGGTCGGTGGCTCTTGACATCCAATTTTTTCCTGCGACTCGTGTGATGTCGTCTGCCCATCAGCTAGTTAACGGTCTTCCTTGTTTCCTTAGACCTGTAGGGCCAGGCCATGACGTCATGCGAATAGTCTAACGGTGGTCACTCATTCTCGCTACGTGTCCTGCCCATCTCCATTTAAGCTTTAGCGCGTAGGTGGGAGCATCAGTTACCTTTGTCTTTTGTCTGATGATGGAGTGCCGAACTTGTTCAATTTTCCTGATTTTTACGATACTTCTCTCCATACTTCGCTGGCAGGACGTCATTTTGTTTTTGACTCGGCGAGTGAACTTCCATGTTTGACGTGCGTAGGTTAGTGAAGGTAACACACACGAGTTCATGACTTTGCTCTTGATTATCATCGGCATTTGGCTTTTTAGAATTTCCTTTAGGCTCCAAAACTTTTTCCATGTCGTTGTTATTCTTCTTTCTACTTCTGCGTCGTTGTTATTTTTATTCAAAGACATTTGTGTCCCTAAGTAGATGTAACTATCGACGAATAAAAACATTTAACAAATCAAAATCAAATCTCTGTGCACTTGTAACTTCCACGTTGTAAAAGCTGCGCATACCTACTAATTGTACTGTACTTTACTTTTTTTGGAAATAAATACATTTATTATTATTATTAATTACCTAAATCAAATCAAATCAAATTCTTTATTTGCATAATACAGGTAAGTATGAACAGATGACATGTTATAAATCAATATAAAGTAGGGTAAACTTGCCTAATTCGTAATTACGCCAAATTCGTACTCCACTTAAAACTCGGCTTTGGTAACAACTATCAGCGCCTCTAGTGTCAATAAATAGAAATAACAGTCGGCCATTTACCATCTGAGAGATAACACCTGTGACGCTGCTCTCGACAAAAATATTGCAAAAGTAAGTTTTTTTCAACTATTGTTGTAATATTTTTACACATTTCGTAAGAGTTTTATTCAAATAAGGTCGTGTATAACCTATTTTACGATTTGACACGTATTCATGTGTATCTTCGCGATTTCATCTGACGTGTAACGTGACTCGTAACTGTTGTCAATTTATTTGGCGGTAAATTTAAAATTTGTTTGGCTCTTGCTCCTATTTCGTACTCGAGTTAAATGCTTAAAACGTACCAGGAACACGTACAACGAACCAATAAAAAAACCAAAGAATATAACTGCGATGATTGCCGAGAATTGGCGAAGACCATCCGTCGAATTTGTTAAGAATTACTACTTGTTTTAATAACACATTGTTGATTATGATGCTGATTCTCAATACTGTATACCAATGAATAGATCTCAAAGTACGAATTAAGGATATAGCAGTACGATTTGGGATGATTGGTCTTAAATCGTACTTTTTTAGTTTTTTTTTAAATTGTTAATTTTTTAGAAGTTTATAAGGTTTATGTTTAATTTGATTATAGAAACAATAAAGCATTTAGCAAACAAAAATTACTTTTAATTAAAACTAATTTATCTTTCCTAATTTTCAAAATATGATGGTTTTTTCTTAAGGGGTACGAATTAGGCAAGTTTACCCTACACTGTATCATTACCTATTAAGGTGTGCACATGTTTATATTATTGTTCATCTTATTAAATCATTATTAAATTATATTAATCATAATTAAAAAATATAAGTATAGGTCCAAATTAAAATGAAATTATACAGATGTCAAATAAAATTAATAAAGCATGTCACCCTATTTTTATTGTCATACTATTCGATGTCAAGACATAATAATCGGATAGTCGGTATTCGAGTTACTTTCTAATAGATTGATATTAAAATCTCCACTTATGAATATCGACTTACTACTGTCACTAAGTTTCTTTAGCACATCTTCCATTACAGAATCAAACACAGATAGATTCTGGTAACTTGGAGGTCTGTATACCTACGCATAGTCTGACATGCTTATCGAGCTCAACACAGGACAATTCAACGGGTGTTCAACAGACAGACCGATGATGTATTTTGGTTCTTTCGATAATTTTTTTTTTTTTTACTTATTTTAATGACCCGCCATGTACCGTACGTTTTCGGCTGAAATGGGTAGTTAATTACCTACACAATAATTTTACATACTGAATTCATATCACTTGAAGATAATTTAACCAATGTTCTGTTAAACAAATGACATCAAACTTAGTATTTTCCAAAAACAATTCTATTTCCAGTAATTTGGAAGCGCAATCTTGAATATTTTGATTAAATAATTTTTAAAGTTTGTTGCACTCCCTTTGGTGTCTTATTATTATATAATATGTTGTTCTATTGCCAGAAGATAGCTTTTTATTATTCTCTAATAATAATTGGTTATTTGTAGGGCTAACTCCTGTTGTCTTATTGACTAGTTTAAATAATTATCCAGAGTGACCTCCACAACTACAACTGAAGAGTCTAGAAAGCCCATACGAGTTCCAGCTGGAAGAGAATACCCTATCTGACTGGTAGTGGCCTCCAAGGATGTTGGTATTATAGGTGGATCCTCCTTCGTACAACATGGTGATTCATAATTGAAGACATGAGTGGATGAAGGTGATATGTCGCAAAATTATAATTTCGAGAAAATTGAGTTCAAAGTTTCGCATAAACATTTTAGGATATTTCAAAACGCCTTTAATGTATTTATCTAAAAAGGGTGTCTGGCGGCGCCAACCGTTTAGTATTTTTAAAATAGGGGAGAAATTAAAGAATAAAGTGTATTTTTATTACTTTATTTTAAGAAAAACTGAACATAACTCCTTCTTCCGCAAAACAATATTTTAATCAATTTAAGAAAATTAAGTCTGAAGGAGACAAGTTACTAAGAAATTAGAAAAAAAATTAAAAAATAAACGTTATTCTTCTCCAAGAATGGATTGTTAATAATATCGATATTCCGGTTTAACAAATTTTAGTTGGTCCTTAATATTAGCTTTTTTTTCAACTGAAACTACCATATTTGCCATTCACACGTGGCACCTCAAAATTTGGATTAATTTGACCCCTTTTTTTTAAATATCAACTTTTGGAAAGGTGTAATTTCGTATCGACTCTTTGTATAAATATGAACCGTATTCACGCCATCCCTAAAACTAATTTTGCCATTATTAGTATTTTTTTTCCTGTTAATCAAATTTAAATTCACTTGCAAATCGTTTATTTTCCTGAAATGGTCAGTCATATCAATAACTATGTTGTTTCGTGAAGCTTTGCTTATAATGGTTCGGTATTGTTCAGGTGCATAGATTGTATCATTTTTTCGAAGCACTTTTTCGATCCTCCCGAAATCTCGATCCGAATCCAAATATGAATGTCCCACTTCGGGAAATTTGTGGTCTATGATTTTAAAATATCCTCTTAGATCAAGTATTGGTAAAGACATATTAAATTGAAATTTTTGTTCTGTCCGGCACATGAATCCGACCAAATTATCAAATGATCTTTACCTTGGCAACTTGGATCTACCTCCACAAACCTCAAGAGTGCACTTGCGACTTCTGAACTTCCACGATCCGCTATATCTTCAGTCCATGTACAACAAACAGCTTTTTCTTTGGATGTGCCGTCTATAACATGAATACCAAAGTTATAAAACCAGATTTGTCGTAGATAGAATGCCTTGGATGTAGTTAATTTTGGCAAAGACATTGTTTGCTGTAGATCTACTGTAATGTAAAGCACACCATCAGCCGGTTTAGGTTTCTGTCGGTCGGCTTGCATCGCTTCCACAGCTGCATAGTAATTTGCTTTATGTTCTTCATTTGAGTCCCCAGCATCACATGTTGCACAGGTATTACTCTTTGGGTATCCAAAAGATAAATTAAATTCTGTGACAAAGATTTTGTTGTATGTTGTCTTCTTGATTTTATATTTTGCTGTTAAATTTTCTTTTTCACACATTTCCAGATATAGACTACGCATCTTGGTCATATTCAAAAGGGGAGAAAGATATAACTTGTGCATATTTTTATTACGAGAATAGTGGGACTGTTCGGCGGGCAAACTAGATATATTTGCTTTAATACGGTTCACAACGTCTTATCCATTTTGTGAGGACGATTCTGGCGCTTGCCCCTGCAGTCTGGATTTGGAGCAGAAATTTGTTTGTTTTTGTGAGTTATCAATATCGATTTATTAACACCGTTAAAGTATTTTTGACAACAACAAGCGACTCCTGCGTGCTCGTGCGTCCGATTGACAAAAGAGCGGGAATGAACGGAACGGAATGTTGACGCCGTATTATGAATGAAAGTGATATGTGCAGCACATAGCTCCTTCATCCACTGCAGAAAAGTTAACTTTTTACTTTTTAGGCATCCATAAAAATGTTAAGTGCCCATACCACATTCTTCCAATATTGATTAAAAATAATAGTGTACATGACACCTTCATCGAGTAGTGAATTTCTAAAATAGCCACAAACGTGGTTGTTTTAAGGTTTAAAATTGTTTGTATGTACATAACACCATCATCCATGCATAGAACAGCGAAAATCTAAAAATGTGACATATCACCTTCATCCACTCATGTCTTCAATTAATCACTATGTTGTTAGTATATCTAGACAACACAGACTCGTCACTAATACTAAGTACAAGTTGTTATATTAGCTTTAACCTCATTAATATTCTACGCTACATAGCATTCAGATGTCTACATTCCCAAGACAGTGGTACAGTTCTCTGAGTTAACTTAAAACTACTTATTAGCAAACTTGTTAGTGTGAAAATACAATAATTAGTCACTATGACAACATGTCAGCTTGTGGATAGTTATGTGTAGATAGTGTGATGTTATTCAACTTATAAATATAATTATTTTCATCATCTGATAAAGTATCAGAGTAAGGAAAGCACACAACAATTAGCTTCTCTATATTTAACTTTAAACTATGTCCTTTCTGGTAATACCAGTAGATACTATTACCTAATAGCACAACCGTTGTCGAATAATTATCTAGGTTTGTGTTTGCAATTCTTTTAGTCATTTCATTAAAACTTATGTTATGATAACTATGATTGGTAAAACTATGACTAAGGTAATTGAGTAATTTTTTTCCGAAGCCTGAACGTAAACAGTCACAAAAAAATATTGATTTGCTTTTCTGTGTATTAACACAGGTCTCTGCTGGAAGAGCCAACACAGGAGGGGGCAAGTGAAGGGCTGAGGCTGAAGAGGTGGTGGTTGGTTAGCACAGGTGCACGAGACATTATTTGTCCTGTCGGCGTTGCAAACTTGCAATTCCTCAAATCCAGTAGTTCCTCAGCCTCAAACCAACTCACGCGTTCTGCCCATGAGGGTAGACAGAAACTACAGAACGCCACCTGCTACGATCCTAACATACCCTTGTTTCTGGATTGTGTCATTAGATTATACATAGTTAAGGTACATGTTTATGAATAGAAATGTGGAATCCAAATGGTTTCTGTATTATATGGGCAATCAAGATTTTGATAAAATACGACATTACTGTTCCAACGCCTTTTCTGCCTGACTGCTGGATTAAAAGGCATGAGTTGTTCTACTCAAAACAAGTACCTCAGAGCAAAATAGCCCACCTGCTCACCATAATATCAGCCCAATAATATGACCGGTTCTTATAACTCCCCCCCCCCCCCCCCCCGTATGTGGAGAGGGGTAGGCGTGGCCTGACCGGACACTGTAACTGCTACTTGGTTATTGGCCACTTTTCATAGCCGGCTGTGTGGCCAGTAGGCTATGCGTACTCTGCGGTCGCCGACGCAGCTGATGTCATCAATTTCATATGAGTTGCGGTCACGACTGCCACTGTTTACTGCCTGCTGCTACTGAGGTTTAACTTAGTCAATCGACATTTCTTATCAACTTTCAAAGTCAATGCAAAACAGCTTTCCAACAAAGCATTTTCCCCTAAAATGAGGATAATTTGAATATGACCCATTACCTAACAAAAAGAGAGAAAAAATAATTAAATTAAATTTTTAAAATAAAACATATTGTAAGTATGAAAACTTTTATTCAGATTGACTGACACTAACCAACTTATTCCAAAACTGTGTTCCAAAAAGTCTCCAATGACAAAAAAAAATTACCTACATAAAACCTAACGCGGATACATGTCCGCAACAACACGTTCGCTCCGGATACATTTCCTATAAAGGCAACAATAATATTTTACGATTAGATCCTCCCCCCATCCCCCTTAAAGGCCACTGATCGCATAATGACTTACTTTGCCAAAAACATCCGTGCCACGGGACTATCAACCTTACTACCTTGTGATATGGATGGTTAAGGTTGGCAATACATTTTGTGGAAGTCCTTCGAAATATCAAAGTGAAGAGAGGCCCATTAGCAATTATAATGGCTACTGTCCTGGGCTGAGTGCCTGCTCATTACCGCCCGGTTGCCGCCCGCTTGCCGCCACCTGCCACCACCTGCTGCCGCTGGGTCGGCTGCAGGTCCAACCTTACCAACTTTGTTAGTTAATTACTCGGTACTTCTACGAGCATGCTTCAATGTTATCGCAAAATTGTATCGTTCCAGTTTGGAAGTCTCTGCGTTGCATGAACAAACATAGCTAAAGTTTAGGTAGGTAAGGTACGAGTACTTGTTACAAACAACCAGATTAGAGAATGGGCTGACAAGAGCTATACCTAGCTTTTGTAATAGTTTGATCAACAAACTGTTTGTTTTCATTTCCCAATTTCGATTTGTTTCTCAGGAAGCCGTAAGTGTAATTAAATACTTAACTGTCGGTTTCAGTTTCGGTTTTGTTATCTCTTGTCTCTTATTATCTATGTGTTTAATTTACGAGCTGGGAATCTTTTACTTATGTTCTAACCATGTAGTCTCCAATATTACATACGTTTCCTGAAACGTCCAATGCTTAACTTAAATTCTATTGAAATCCTTGTATAGTATTTATTACCTATTTTGACATCAAATACGTTTGCAGTGCTACCCATTCGTCCCGAGCGGCTAAAGGACAAATTATAACGTTGCTGTTTCCAGACAGCTCTAGAAATAAAAAAAATATACTCAATTGAAGCTACCAACCACCACTACATACGTCCTTACAAACGAGCCTTAAAACAAGCAAACAGAACTGGGTGACCAAAACGGTAGAAATAAGAAAAAGAAAAGCGTCAAGATCATAATATCTGTGGTTCATTGCGCATTGTGCGGACCAGCGCGCAGCGCTTCGTGAACTTGCTCTATTTTTGTTAACACCTGCGCTGGGAACAAGGCCGCTGTAATGCGATAGCTGCGCACGCACTTTTATTTAACATTCGCGATATTTGGTGGTCGCGCATTGTGTGTTAGATAAGGTTTATTGCCGTGACGGAATATCGTCGTCCACGAGGATTTTGATGAGATCTGTTTTTGATCCGAAGTTTACCATTAATACCCAAGCTTTTACGAGCACATTATAAACCAGTAATTCATTTGAATCTTTAGTCTAACTCTATAGTTATTCTGGGTTGTGTATCTACCGTGAGTGACGTGACCTCTGACGTGTATGTTATAAGGAATACTTTCTATGTCAACTTATCTTGCTATGTTTCTTATTTCCCCTATTGTTCTGTTTTTAATTATTATTTTTAATTTGTTTCATGTAATTCGTAGCGGTCCGACAGTTTTATTCAGGTAATTTATGAATTATTTGCTTGAATGCAAATTGCTGAAACTAACAAACTGTATATTGCATTAAAAGTTTCAATGTGTGTACTCCCGGTATCTTCCCATGACAGATGCAGCTGGAGAATTATATAATTTCTGCTAAATATTCCGTGTAAAATTGTGTACAATTTCAGGCAAAATTATTCAAATACACTTCTAGATATACCTACCAAATACGGTAATCAGCTAGAAACACACTAGAACACACGCGGCGGTATCTTGCCCGCGTTACCGCGTAACACTCGTGGAATCAAATAAGCGGCGGAACGCGCGTCAATTGGCTTGTCGCGACAAATTGGCAATTCGTACGCGCCCTAATTGCATCACGTCTTATCGCGTTACGCTAAGCGTTGTACCTGCAAGCATTCTTGTTAAGCTTTTTATTTGAACGAGATAGCGACTCGAGGATCCGTGTCTGGCTTAAATTAGATCCTCAGGGATTTTATTTTATGTTTGGTTCTTCCTGTTTTTTGTTGAGAATGGCGAGTACCTAAATACTTTATTCGTGTTAACAAAGACACCATTTTGTGGATAGTTACGCGTGGCAGGCGTGTAGCTCGTAAAAGTACCTGTTTTAGGCCAGTTTTTTTCTAGACACCGTCTTGCGGTCTACTGTTTGATATGAGCATCTTTTGTGATGCTCGATTTAGAATATCATAGCAAGCTGAGAGAGTAGTTATAGGTAGGTATTTGTAGTAGAGTGATAGTGTCCAGAGTATCGTTGTCTAGAGGCAGGTAGAAACTTGAGGGAATTGTAGAATGCAATTCATATAATTATGTTCCACACAATGCCGTCTGCAGTAGGTACCTATAACACAGGCGCAATCCAAGAATCTGTTTACACACAAAAAAAACACACGAGATGGCTGTTCTTGCAAAATAAAATGTAGATATGAAAGTTCGTACATAACACAACGAGGGGCATGACTAACATTGCTCTCCTTTACAAAACAACGTAGGCAAATACAGGCAATAAACGAGCCGTTTTCGTTTGCAAATCTCCACGTATGCTGACGTCACAAGCGCGTCGTCGCGTCACGTCGCACGTACACGCGGCGCGTTTACGCACGCATAGAACAATAAGAATAGAAGTACAGAAGGTCCGCTACTGACCTCAACACACATATCACTGTGCCTCGAATATATTAAAAGGCTGATTGTAACAGAAATACATAAAAGCCATATACCATGTCAAATAAATAAACAAATGACAGTGAAAAAAAAATTAAAATGAAATGGGAGTTTCAGCGGAATTTGAAAGGCTTGCGATGTTAAGTCGCGTTGTAGTGGACGTTAACTTAGAGATTTGCAGTTCAGATCCACTTGTCTAAATTAGCTTTCCAATGTAGACTTCGACAGGCTAGTAATGATGATGTTGGCTTCGTTATTTACTACCGAATCATAACTTTCGTTCAACTGAAACAAATCGAAATTGATTTTCCTCGTCTTCGTCCCATGAAGTTGCTTTGTTGTCTTATTTTAGGGACCGTTTGTAGTTTACTTTCTTTTTATATCTCTTTATTGATAACCCGCGAGTCTGAACGACGAATAAATCTAATCGTCAGCTGATCTCGACAAATTGGCCGCGCGACGATTGCCAATTTGTGCGCGAGTCGCGACTCTCGCGATTGGCCCAATGTGAAGAATAAGTGTTCGCACTGTTGACGCTATGCCGACATACATATTACATTTGAAATAATAACAGCTATGCTTTATGTCATGATTTTACAGTTTTGACATTCTAAACTCCCTGTAGATGTTTACAGTTTCGACATTCTAAACTCCCTGTAGATGTTAACAGTTTCGACATTCTGAACTCCCTGTAGATGTTTACAGTTTCGACATTCTAAACTCCCTGTAGATGTTAACAGTTTCGACATTCTAAACTCCCTGTAGTTGTTAACAGTTTCGACATTCTAACCTCCCTGTAGTTGTTAACAGTTTCGACATTCTAACCTCCCTTTAGATGTTTACAGTTTCGACATTCTAAACTCACTGTAGATGTTTACAGTTTTGACATTCTAAACTCCCTGTAGATGTTTACAGTTTCGACATTCTAAACTCCCTGTAGATGTTTACAGTTTCGACATTCTAAACTCCCTGTAGGTGTTTAAAGTTTTGACATTCTAAACTCCCTGTAGGTGTTTAAAGTTTCGACATACTAAACTCCCTGTAGATGTTTACAGTTTCGACATTCTAAACTCCCTGTAGGTGTTTAAAGTTTCGACATACTAAACTCCCTGTAGATGTTTACAGTTTCGACATTCTAAACTCCCTGTAGTTGTTAACAGTTTCGACATTCTAACCTCCCTGTAGTTGTTAACAGTTTCGACATTCTAACCTCCCTTTAGATGTTTACAGTTTCGACATACTAAACTCCCTGTAGATGTTTACAGTTTCGACATTCTAAACTCCCTGTAGGTGTTTAAAGTTTCGACATACTAAACTCCCTGTAGATGTTTACAGTTTCGACATTCTAAACTGCCTGTAGATGTTTACAGTTTTGACATTCTAAACTCCCTGTAGATGTTTACAGTTTCGACATTCTAAACTCCCTGTAGGTGTTTAATGTTTCGACATACTAAACTCCCTGTAGATGTTTACAGTTTCGACATTCTAAACTGCCTGTAGATGTTTACAGTTTTGACATTCTAAACTCCCTGTAGATGTTTACAGTTTCGACATTCTAAACTCCCTGTAGTTGTTAACAGTTTCGACATTCTAACCTCCCTGTAGTTGTTAACAGTTTCGACATTCTAACCTCCCTTTAGATGTTTACAGTTTCGACATACTAAACTCCCTGTAGATGTTTACAGTTTCGACATTCTAAACTCCCTGTAGGTGTTTAAAGTTTCGACATACTAAACTCCCTGTAGATGTTTACAGTTTCGACATTCTAAACTGCCTGTAGATGTTTACAGTTTCGACTCTACCATGTATCAGTTGTAACTCCAAAAGGTCTATAAACAAAGCCCCTGTAACGTTACAACAACTGTACCAATCAGGCTGTGAATACTTAGTTAAAAGGCTTCGTCTATTTACTAAACTAGCTTCGTCTATTTACTAAACTAGCTTCGTCTATTTACTAAACTAGCTTCGGCTTTTTAGTAAACTAGCTTCGTCTATTTAGTTAACTAACTTCGTCTATTAAGTTAACTAACTTCGTCTATTAAGTTAACTAGCTTCGTTTATTTAGTTAACTAACTTCGTTTATTTAGTTAACTAGCTCATAAAACATATCCTACGAAACTCGAAAATACTTTCGGTATCGGTTCAGCAGTTCCAAAGATTAGCTCCAACATACGAACTTACAAAGTCATCTTTATAATAATCAATTCTAGCTGCGCCTGCGCCCCACGGCTAGGACAAGCCCGCCCGCGCTATCAGGTACTTAATTGTCGCTTAGCGTTCTTTCTGACTTTGGCCTTTCTTTTTGCTCGGCTCCCAAGGGCCGTAGCGTGGTATTTAATAGCCTATAACCATGCTCGACAATTGGACGATCAGACGCAAAAAGATTTTTTGAAATCCGACAAGTAGTTCCAGAGATTAGCGCGTTCAGACGGACAGAAGACGCAGCGGGAGGACTTTGTTTTATAATACTCGTGTGTATGGTGATTTACGTAGCAGGCTCGTTTCGTTTAAGGCGTTGTTAACATTTGAGAATTTAATGAAGTGTTTATTTTATTTTATATGTAGGTATATAAGTATGTATATCAGTCATCAGGTTACCGTAGTACAGGCTCTACCTAGTTCGGGACCTGAAGACCTTGTGTGGATGTTGTCTGATATTTATTTAGTTTATTTTGATCCCTACGAGGTTTTCATAAACTGCTTTTTACCTGACTTTAATATTATTGCTGTTTTCAAAAGTGTCTGTGATTATGAATTTGGCGATATATTTCATCTAAACAAACAAACATAACAGTACACAGAGGTTTCTATTAATTTGAGCGCGTTTAATCAATTGACATCCAAAACTCTTTAAATAATTATATAACAAGAGTGTAAATTGGCAAAATAAACCTGTCGGTAGCTTTGTATTAAGTTAACAGAAGCATGTTCAGTACTTCAGTCATTTTGTAATTAATATATAATGCACCGTAGTACGTTACTTACCATTTATGAAAATAGTTATATACAAAAACGAATTGCAGGGTCATTTAGGGTCATATTGCAATTAAAAAACAAAACATTAGTATTCAAGATTATAGTATTTAATAAAATAAGTGATAGACATAATTTTAATACAAGAAATAAAGATAAAATTGATCAACCATTTTTCAGATTAGCTAAAGTACATACATCTTTTATGGGGTACTGTGTTAAATGCTACAACAAAATACCTTGTAATATATTGCAATTAAATGAAAGAAAATTTAAAACTCATATAAAAAGTTCACTGTGTAAACAAGCATATTACAAATTAGAGGATTATATCCAAGATAAGAATGCTTGGAAACATGCTGGTCCAGCTCCACAGGACAATCTAGGATCTTGACAAAATTAAAACTTGTTGCTACTTTAATTGTATGGTTTGTTATTTTTATGACATTGGTTTACATTCTGTGACTACTTTAACTCACACACTGACATATTAATTGGTTACATAATTTGGGAAATCGTATACTTTTTATGTTTGTAAATATGTGAACACCATGTATCTATCATTTAATTAACTTATTTATCATTGCTACGTTTATTAAATTCTTTTTACCTATTTTGGTAGGGTAATTTTTATTATAGGTGCATCGTCTTCACATATAATTATATAATTAATGTATACAAAGTAACACATTTTAAAAGAGTAACGATGGAGTTTCTTGCCCATTCTTCTCCATACGAAACTACCTTTTGGAAGGGGCGACTAGAATCAATTCTATTTAAATGTAAATGTTGACGTTCAAAAGTGCCTTTTATGTGCCTATTTGAAATAAATGCTTTGACTTTGACTTTGACAAGGTTTCAATCACTTCGCCCCGTAAATTATATTGTTCATAGCATGAAGGTAGAACCTATACTTACTTCATTAACGTTATTCAATTCTGTCCTAACAAGTATGTAGAGCCTACAATACAAACAAACAAATAGGCAAAATGACACTTTCAATGTATATGCTACGCCGTAAACGTAGGCTGTGAGGGTCTACGAAAACCGTAGCCATCCATAAGGGATGGCTACGGTTTCCTACCATAGAAATTAAGTTCTGAGTTTCCTTAGTATCCTAAAACGTATGACTAAAGGCAAACCCTAGCAAAAATAAACACCCAACCTCCGCGTAGTCACACCACCACTGTAGAGACATAAACATAACCCAGCTAAGTATTTACATACAACATAATTTTTTCCATAACACATTTTCATTTGGAGCACAATGCCGCCGGCAAAAGTGGCAGTGTTCTTCACAACAAGTAGCTTTCCTTCAGCAACACTCGTGCCTCCCCTCGCCCCTCGCTGAAGGGAGGGTTCCGCGCTATAAATTATACTCCTTCACAACTCAAAATGAGCTTTATGCTTTAAAACTGTAGGTTTATAATGAGTTGTGCGGACAATTCGTGTTAACGCATACATTATTGGTTCGTTGGCGTCGTGTCGTAATGATCGTATTTTTATAATGATACAGTTTTGTTCTGGTTTGTGTTGGTAGGTGTACACGTGCTCCGGTCGGTGGTAGGTGTACACGTGCTCCGGTCGGTGGTAGGTGTACACGTGCTCCGGTCGGTGGTAGGTGTACACGTGCTCCGGTCGGTGGTAGGTGTACACGTGCTCCGGTCGGTGGTCGTAATTAGTGGTGGATGGTATCGGGGCGGCGGCAGCGGCGGCGGTCAGATGATAGTATCGTTTTACTTCCAGGCACGTGACTGAGAATTGTAGATCGGTTATTTTATTAATCTGTTGTAGGTAATTTGTTTAACTTAAATATGGCAGGCATTTAAACAAATTCTGTAATTTTTTTTGATTTTTACAGTTAAGTAAATCTTCCTAAAAATAATCCATTTTGTAAATGTAAGCAATGCTACATAATGTAAAAATATTAAAATCAAATCAAACATTTGAACGTGTGAATCTACTTATTGTAGTCAAAATCGAATACCGCGACATTTTCAAAGACTTTTCAGTCATTACCCAATTAAGCTACCTACATACCTACAGGTAGTTCGGTTGACTGCGGAGCTTACTCTCCGAACAATTTGTTATTGCTTGACCTCCACCCGCTAAGCAATATGGCTCCTTCATCCAAGGTAAGATAAGTGCAGTATCATAAAACGCACATTTCAGAGGTTCGTCCCTATGCCGTAACTGCCGAAGACCCCCGGTCTCTCCCGAACCCTCCCGAGGGATAGCCAAGTGTATTGCGCCACAGTTTAAGTGATTACCTCCTCACGATACTGCGTTCACTTTTGACACCACTGAGGAGCTTAACGTTGGGTTTCTATGATTGTGACACCGTCTGAGAGCTATGTTTATATCAAATGCCCGTTTTCACTAACACTAGGCGACATCTAAATGTAATGCGTGGATACTAAGCAGTTAATTACAGAAAAAAACATTTCACCAGCTAACTACGATCACTAAAGTTACAACACTGTTTCACCGATGCGTAATGCTTAGACAACTCTTGCGGGTTGCCGAGCAACAGATTTCTAACAAAGTTTACGGTCACCGAACTTGACTTGTACAACCACGGACAAGTGTCAGAAATGTCGATTTCGAAGCTCACGAGTTGCCACCAACTACCAACTAAGAAACGATTTGTGACACAGTTATTGGGCATTAGGATCTGATTCAAATATCTCGCCGCTAATGCCGTAGCGCGTAGGCTGTTGATAAAACGTAGCGAATAGCAAGGAACCCAGCCAAATGTACAGTCCAGAAGACGCCGGTTTTTAAATTCTTGCAAAAGATTTCAAGGACATAAGAATCGAAATGTGTTATGCGAATTAATTGAAAGAAATGGGTTCATGGGACGGCTCTGACCTGCGATATGTCTCCGGCGTCTCGCCACAGTCTCTACAGACAATTTAAAGGCTCACGTCCCATCTAGCACCGCGGGGCCTGTCACCTGCACACGTGGAGGCCTGATGAAGTATTGCGAAAAAAAAAGGTTTATATTATTATATCGTGTTTGATATCTAATGAAAGGTCTTAAGGAGAAAGAACTTTCTGAAAATTAATTGGTTATATTTAATTAGATATACATAAACCCCAAATTTTACCGTTGAATTTGCGCAAACCTAAGATGTGGGTAGGTTTGTGGTCGTGGCTCACCTTGACGTACCCCGTACGTATTCGTTTCGTATTCGTATTCGTGAAAAACACGAATACGAATGATTCCACAAAACGCCCTATAGTAAGCACAATGGCTACTTCGACCCGTAAAAACTGACTCGATGTGAGAAATTCACGAACATAAAAACGAAAACGAAGCTGTGCACAAGCTACCACTAAACACTATACATTTATAATGAAGGCTATTTTGAATTGTATTTTAACGAATCACGAATACGAAACGAATACGAGGTAATGCACAAACGCCCTAAGTGAGATGCATTGTAATATTTCAAATATAATAACACGCTTGGTACTGAACGGTATCGATTTTGTTTAAAATACTTATATCGATACGGATCTAATGTATGGGCATCCCTAATCCTTGTCATGTCAAGTCAATCAACTCAACTGTCAAGTTATTGCACTCGCTCGCATTTCTTCGTGATTACATTGTGTAGTGATTTCAATTTGCTTTATTTAACACCAAACAAGATAGGAAAGTACATAAGTACTTAAATGTTTTACTGAAACTCTTAGCTTTACTAACCACATACAGGAAATAGAAATAACACGAGTGACAGGCATTCACTAGCGTATTTCAAAGTATTGAAAGGATTGTTTCTTACTAAATATAACCTCAAAATATTTGTTTTCTTTTTATGTACCTAAATGCTTTCTGTAACTTGTCCGTCATTAAACTTTGTCTTGATGGGCACATGGGATATACTTGTAATTTAGAACGCGCAAAGTAATTTTTCTTCGCTGTTGGTTCTGGGGCAGAACAATCTCCTTTACGCGTCGAATAAAAACAAAGATAACATCATTTGAAAAGAGTATGCAATGACAGGAAAGGAGTTTCATGAAAATACGAAAAATTCAAAAAATACCCCATCTTCTTCTAAGGCTCAAAACAAAAGTCATAGATGCCCTCAATAATTATTTGCAAAAGCTAAAATGGCGATGGTCTGGACATATTGCAAGGTTCAAAGACGACCGCTGGACTTCGAGAGTAACGTCCTGGCCGGGCTCATCAGACCAAAGAAAGCGAGAACTTGAGAACGCTGGGTCGATGACTTCGAGAAAGTCGCTGGCTCAGTCCCAAGTTGCTGGATGCGCATAGCAGAAGATAGTGACCGCTGCGCTGGTCATCTCTGGAGGAGGCCTTCACCTTCTAATAAGAGTGGTTCTTGCTGTAAAAGTAAATAATCGTTAAAATTATTTTATCAGGAAAATGTAACAACGTAAATAACTAATCTTAATCTTTCATAATAAAAAAATCATATATTTGAAATGTTTAAATGAGAATTATTAGGTACTTACCTATAGAAAAGTTTATTGAGTTTTCGTAAAAAAAGAATATATTTTATAAATTAGAATGTTAAATTATGATTGCAAGCCGTAGGTATTTTTGTAATTCAAACAGCAAGAAATAAAAGAGTATTTCATTTTGATTGTATATAGGTACCTACCTACATAACTAGACCGACCTTTGAGTGCCAACAGTTAATAACGTCGTAGAGTGTGTACCTATCTATCTATTATTTTCAACTCAGAAGGTTCCTACTTTATATGTTTTCCTCCTTATCCAACAAATATTGTTTGAATAACATTAATAAATTATAATTGAAAAACATCGACAAAAGGGAGGTTATAAAATTAACATGAGTTGTCCTACCTAAATGAAAATCATCTTTAAGAAGATTTTAAATTACAATTCCGGGTTTAAGTATTCAAATAGGTAATCGAATCAAGACACTCAGTTTGTAAGTGGCACTACAAATTGGCATCCAGAGGCACCTTTTCTGATCCATTTGTTTCCATTTTCATTAGATATTTTTGGAACAGTTGTTTTAATTATCATCATCATCAGGTTATACAGGACCACTGCGGGCCCAGCGTTGTGTCTGGATGTGATACCTAGGCTAGGCATAGTACCTACCTAGGTATTACCTATTTTGCTTAAGCATCTAAGACAAAATTCTCAGAAGAGGCGCAAGTATTTCTGCGCTGTGGTTGATAGAAAAACCTCGCGTTCATAGGTCCTAAATATAACTTGCGAAATGTTGTGTGTACCTACTATACACGTCTGCCTTGCTCCTCGGGGAAGCCAGGCGTCCTGTGATGTTTATATTAATGTTAGCAAAGCGCAGCGGGTCTTGTGCAAGCTTTTATATCGTGCAAGCGGTAGTAGTGGCGGGTGGCACGAAGCCGGGAGCAGGACGCTCGTGTGACCAATCGATTGCGCGGACACATCGGACACGCCCGGACACCGGAGAGGGTAATTGGACACATGCTATACCGTTGTCCATTTTATAAGAATAGTGTTTGTGGAAAGGACTGCTAAAAGAAAAGGTTTTTTTATGTATAATTTGTTGTTTTTCGTCGTATCTTAGCCTCATTGCATTGGGACTTAGGTATCTCTATTGAGTATTTGTCTCGGTGACAACAGCTTAACATATAACTTTGTACCGAAGAAAAACGTAATTCATGGGTACTGTTTTTGTCAAAAAAATAGCACTCATTTGACTTGAGCTTTAAATTAAAAACGTACAAGTTCAGATAACACAAAATGATTGCGAACAGCTTCTTAGTGACATATCGATTATGTCGCTGTCCAGCTGCAAAAACAAATGAGCACTTACAAAACATTAATAACATTAACACATCTATTGACCTCATAACGTGCCTGACAAACTCGCACCCTTTACAAAACATACCATTCGCGATCCGTCACGCACCATCGCAAACAAATAACATACGCAGACAGCTAGCTCCCATTACTGTACATTGCTGGTTCTTGATGAAATATGCACAACGCTGTAGGTGTCAAGGAGTAATGCATACTGTGCAACAGGGCTGCAACGTAAAGCAGTTTCTCGGCAGGTCCGTGAGGGAAGCGCTCTAAATTTAATAATTCATTGTCGTATTCATTGGCGCCAAATTCAATTACCCGTGGTCCCGAGGGCCGCACTCTCCCCCTCCCCCCCTGCCGGGCCGCCCCCGCGCGCCCCCGTCCGGAGCCGTCCGTCCCGAGGGATGCGCTCGATCTATTCTATTAACCCGCCACCGAGCGCCTGTTTACTAATTCATTTGGCAATCACATTCGGTAATTATGTGACAAATCCCCGAGCGAGTGTTGTGTCGTGTTGTCACACTACATGTTAAGTGGATTTAGGAGCGGGCGACGGTTAGCGCGGACAGCGCGGATACTGCGCGGATACTGCGCGGATACTGCGCCGATCATCCGCAAATTTGTGGGCGAGTGAAATGGACTGGTGGTGTTAACGATAGTTTTTCTTTCGGCAGGAGTGTCGTCGTTGGAGGCAGCGAAAGACTTCACAGTCGATGGGCTCACCGGCTACAACGGCAAGAAAAAGAAGAAAAAACGTAGACATAGGTAAACTACACTTTACGTACTTTGTATAGTTTGCATTGCAGCGGTCATTTTATTTCTTTTATAACTCTTTATGATATGTGACGTTATGTCTGTTCCAAATTATGTGATGAAGGTGTAAACAAACCCTGATCACGGCTTAAATTCTTAGGAAATCACTCACTAACATGAATTAGTAACACATTTATCTATAATTAGATTTACATTTTATCTCTTTTTCCAACAATTATTGATTAAATAAAATTGGTAAATTGTGGTTGAAAAATCATGCACGAAACTTGAGGTTATAAAATTAACCTCAATTGTCTAATGAAAAACATCTTTAAGGTGATTCAAAAGCAAACAGTCGAGTTTTACTCGTAAGTATTCCAATAATCAAAACAATGCACTCAATAGTCATCGGCACTTCACATGATGGCGGTAGGTTGTACGTTCCATTTCTTTACATTTTCCATCGGACACTTTACAAACTGTAGGCCAATTCTCGTACATAAAAAACGTTCAAATTCAAGTCGCAATCTCATTTCAGCGACAATCAGTGTCAAAAACCTGTCAAAAATGTATGTAAATTGATTGTAATTTTGACAGATTGAGACTGAGATTAGAATGCGAACGGTCTTAAAAATACGGGAATTGCCCCTCAGATCATACCTATGTAGGTCAAATATCGGATTGGTAGGTACCTACTACCTACCTATGTGTTGTTATAGCTTTCTGATTGCTTCTAAATATTCTGCGTTAATTTCCCGAGATTGCGAGAATGAAAAACGGTGAAAGCTATCTAAAATAGTGGGTACCTAGTTCTACTAACTAATGAATATGCTATTGATCAGTCATTTCATTCGTTTGTCCCTACTTAACCTAAAGTAAAGATTTGATTATAACTAAGTAGGTAAGTACTTAATTATAAAATTCTGACTAGCGGGTAGGTAGGTACAGGTACTAACGGTAAGCGTTACGCACCTCACACACACACATCATGCGGAACTCTCTGTAGGTTAGGACATTTTCAAATCAATCAATCTAATTATTTATTTTTGCAGAAAACACTGTTACAATGGTGTTATTGAGTATAGGAACATGTCTCAAGTGATTCGACCGTAAGGCATGCAAAATTTATCAATCATTGTTTATCAAAATCAAGATTGAAATTGAAACATATAAAATTAGATTAAAGTATTTGAAAATATTAAATTAATGGAGTGTCCTTCTTAGTCATAGATATTATTACAGATGAGTTATTCATTTAATAATAATAGTAATTAAATTATTTCAATGTCATTCCTAGAATACATACAATATGTACATTAACAGATTAATTATTTAGAAATACATCCATAAAAATTGTTCTATTACTTGATGTCACTGAACTTTCTTTGAACAATCTAGTACCTAAGTAGGTATATGTAGGTATGTGGGCGGATTCTAAACAGACCAGCTTTTTAGTTATGAAAGCCGCTGTAAATAAATAAGATGTCGCTGAGAACCCATGTGTTAGGATATCTGAAACCGAAGAGTGTTGCAAACTAACCTTTCACAGTGCGTTCTTTGATAATGATTGTGAAATGTTAGTTTTCCATTATCCTAGATAATCAAAAAAAAAGCGCCAGCTTCTACACGATTGTACCCTCACCCTCTTTCGTTACCCTGGTAGACTCATGGTGTGTTCTCTCCCACAGCCGGACGATCTTCACCTCGTACCAGCTGGACGAGCTGGAGAAGGCGTTCAAGGACGCGCACTATCCTGACGTGTACGCGCGCGAGATGCTCTCGCTCAAGACTGACCTGCCCGAGGACAGGATCCAGGTGAGCTGAATAATGTTAAATGATTTTATTTCTGTAAATAGGTTTGTACAAACACTTTTACACGTCAATCGTATTTTAAATACTAGATGAGGTCGGTGTTTCCTATCCGACTATTCTGAGACAAAAGACCGAAACAAACTCAGAGCTCACAGTCTCTTTTAAAGGTCAGACATATAATCTTGGTCAGGCCATACGAGGACCATGCAGATTAATGTCAAAGCATCACACAGGTTTCAGTGGAACTGTCCAGTCAGTGCTCGCATTTGTCAGTAGATAGGTAATCGTGTAGCTCAAATCAGGACTTAAGGAGCTCAGCGACACATGTGTGCTGACCAATCTAGGTATGTCCCTCCTGTTGGAGTAGGTATCTAGAATGTCTATATTCCTGCACCTTTGAGACCTTTACAACCGCCACTGATAGCGTGATTAGCGTGGCCACCTCCTGGGCTCGACTCGATAAGAACAAGGAGCTCTGTGATGATGCGTTTTGATGAGGTTGGTTGGGAATTAAGGATGTTTTCTTGTATGTTAAGAACTTTTTTAAACAGGGGTTGGGATTCATCTTTAAGGGAAGGTTCTGTGATTTGTTGTGCGAGTGCGCAGTGGTTGAAAGAATTTAGGAATTTGGTAGATGAAGGTAAGTAGGTACCTACCCCAATGTTTAGCGAATGTTAATCTGTAGGTACATAGTAATATCTAATGTTTGTATGTGCTACCATGTTTATGCTGATCAGCCTAACCATACCACAACAACCAACCTACTTTCGATATATTAACCGTAACATGTGCTAGGTAAATAGGTACATATACCTACAGCTTGAATATTGTATTTTTCAACGAGTGATTAGGTACATTAACCGGCATGCTGCATAAGCACTTTCTGATTAATTTCAACACTTCCTCACATTTGAGAACACTCAACACCGATTAAATTATTATCGCTTCAGAAACTCCAACTTATTTCGTTTTAACATTTCAACAATTAGAGTGGGATCAAAACAGTCGTCCCACCAACAACAATGGTGTACCAAAATAATAATTTTGCCACATAGACTCGCGGGCTCACGGGGCGGCTGGAAGGCGCAAAAAACGCTCCTTTATTGAGTGATTACGTCAATTGCCATCGATTGATGTCGAAGTGTAACGTGACACCGCACTGCCGCTAAATATCCAAACTGAACGACGAAGCAACAGCGTGCAGCGGCTAAATACTGGGACAACTTTGGGTTGCGGATAATTTGTTATATTTCTCATACGTAATTTATTTTAGTCTAGTCTACGTAGGTAGGTACATGTTTTTTATTAATTCGTTATTATCAATTCCATGCCATGCCATTATTAAACGAAGGCATTGCTGTAGGAACTACACTAACGCGGATATATATATATATATATAGGACATTCTTGTTGCTTCTTGTTGCTTTTAAATTTTATTCGGTTCAATTTTGACCGATACCACTCCGCATTGGCTACTTTCTGCAATATTTTGTTCAATAAGTACTAAGTACAAAAAGTTATCCATACAAATAAAATACCAACGACTAATAATAATTGGGTATGTTTTTAAGCAATATTAGCAACTGCAACTGTAGGCTTACATGCAGGCGACACGTGGAACATATAAATTGGCCAGTTCATGATGCAAAAGCAACATCAACCTACCTACTAAATTTGGACATCAATTCTATTTGTTAAAACAAAATTCTTCGCTGAATCTGTTAATCCTCCATTTTTTGCGTCCCCGGTGCGCATTTATTGCCCAAAAGTGGAGTACCCGTCAGCTCGCATCAATCGCTGTTGACGTGAGTTCGACACCCGATCCTAGCAATACGATATTTTGTGCAAACAATTGCTTAAAGATTTCGCGGAAGGAAGTTTTTTTTTGTACAACAATTAAGTAAAGACTGCACGGGCGATTGAATTGCACAGTTTGTGTACCTACACGATAAATCGAATGATTTAATGCTTACTGTTCGATCTTTTGAATCGTAAAAAAATGGTGTACCTAAGATTCAGTATTGTTTTTAAAACCTTATAAGGAATAAAATTTAATGATTATCCAGGACGGTAACGACACACGCGTTTAAAAAGTAGAGTCTTAGGTTCTACTAGCTTGTCATACCTATTTACCTGCTACTGAAATAGAATGACTCCAGTTGATAGGGACGTACGAGTACCTACTTATGCACCAAAAACAGGTCTCTGTACTTTATTTGGACCTGGAATGGCTGAATTATCTGGAGTCTTTATAGAAACTAATACAAATTGAGGAACAATTTCTAGTGAAACTACAAACACTAAGTACATTACACGGTAGTGTTAGGTAGTCGTTTCAGTAATTGCTTGTCATAATTATTATTAATAGTTTTTCCGTTCGTCGGTAACACACAACAGGAGCTTGAGTGTCGCGCCTTCCCTACTCGGAAGCTGCCGGGAAACACAAATATGGCCACCCCCACGGTACTACCAGCACCCCCCCGCGCGCCCCCCTCACTCCCCGGGGTACCCCACCGCGCACCCCGCGACCACCGAATATTTATGAAAATTTCATTTCCAAACTCACAGTCCTCATAGCAAACTAAAATAAACCCTAATCTGACCGCGTAGAGTTTATTGCCACTTAATTTTCTCAAGCAGGAAAATTTCACGACTTACACCAAAATGAAATCTATTTCATACGTTTCAAAGTATGTTTTCCAGTTGGAATGTAAAGTTATGAGTGATGGTAGTTGAATTTTCGGTATAATGGCTTACTGGGGATTAGGTTTCCCCAATTTTGGGGCACGTAGTTTGTGAGACGTTGCAATAAATGGATTATTATGCAATCAAACGTCTCGTAGGTATGGATATTATCCTTTTTTAACACAATTTAGACTAAGTATACAAATTCTTTGTATTTGTTGTTGTTAGGCAAATTACGATTTGGAGTTCTTATTATGTTTATTCGTGTTGTAGAATTATTACCTATCTGAATATCACGTCATGGGAGTCTACAGATTCACTATTTTAGGCATTAAACACTGTCTAAAAAAGGATCAAGTTAGTTGTGTAATCATTTCTTGAAACTAATTACCGCATACCTACTAATTAGGCAAATTGTTTATGATACTCTAATAAGTTGAAGTGCACTCAGACTGATTACCAATTAATTTTAGAAAATTCTCATTTACACAGTGGAGTGTGTTCTCAAAACTAAAATTTCCAATCCATTAATAATTATAACGTAAGAGCGAACCCAGCGCCATCTATCAGCCATTCGTGACAACTACGCGTAGCTATGGCAACCGCGCGCTGATTGGCCACTTCTGTGCAAGTAAAACGAGCCAGAACGGTATAACCACCACCTGAGGCTACTCAAATCTCAATCTTAAATTTTAGAAGCTAAGGTTTATTTTAATTAGTAAGTTATACGGCGTTGTTGTGTTCGGGTTTCGGTGCATTTGTATTATTAGCTCCGCCCTTCTTAGTGGCATGGCGGACTGGGTTTTGTCTTGGCGCGGTTTGTCTTTTTGCGTTCGTTTTGTTTGTGTAATGTACTTCTATACCTGCATACAGGCAAGTAAGCATAGATGATAGTCTGCGATGAAAATGAAACTATACATTTACGTAGCTACGACAGATGAACAACCTAATTGAATTAGACTCCATTTATGTGTGTGTGTGCTGGTGTATACCTACCCGCCTTATAAAGTTCTCGTTTTATTTTTAGTAATTGAATTGTTTTTAGTTTTGTATCTACGTACATTCACGCTTCAGCTGTAGGTAATTTTTCATTCATTTTCTTTCCTTAGAAGTCTCGTCTACCTACCTAGTTAGGTACGTAATTTAAATCCAAATAATCTGAAAAATTATGCCTTCTTACATTTGTCGTTACACAAATAATTGATCCGTCAATGGTCCGTGCACAATGACTGGGATGAGCACGCGTCACGCGCCGGGCGTGCTCACCGCAATATTATCCGCGAGCGAGAGATCCGCGCGCCGACGGGCGTCCGTCCGTCCCTAACGAGTACCTAGTAGGTAGGTAATGAGATATCTGTCGGATATTACTTAATTTTATGTAAGCGGGTCTAAGTACCTATTATATTAACATTGTTAAATAATTATTACCAAACTATTTCGGAGAAAAAAGAAATGTTTGAAATGATCAATAGGTAGGTACTTATCATTAATATAGGTAGGTAGGTACACATTTATTTAAATAGGTAGGTACAATACCTAATAGTGACTTATGCAATCAAATCTAGCAATGATTGTTTTCCGTAGTGACTTGTATAGTTTATGAATGTCTAATAAGCAAGTGACTTGAAGAAGCGCATTTGTTATTATGTTCGTAGGTAAATAGGTACCTACCTATATAATAAAACAGGTACCTACTCGTAACGTTTAGCTGGAGGTAATATAACACCGCGACGACTTACACATTATGGCATTATTCCTACCTCCGCATACTGATTGCATTGCAGTAGAACAGAGCTAAGTAGGTACCTAGGTACCTAACCAGAAAAAGTAAGGCCAGCGAAAAAAGTCGATAAACACTGCTTCTTTTACACATCCATCTTTGCCACAGCATTATTCAATATTATTGTATTTCAGCATAGCTAAGAGTTGATATTCTTTTAATTCTCTTCGATTTCAGAAAATTAAATACTTATTTAGCTCAATCATTCAGATTTAGAAACTTCGACTTTTGTCCCTGACTTTACACCAATCTCTGTTAATTCGTATAAGCCGATAACCGCCCGTATCACAACCCTATGATCAACTACTTATATTACATTTCACAAGCTACAGCACGTAGCGGTAGGCAGCACAGGCACACTGTGCCGGTTACCAGGTGACAGCGGCCGGCCCGGCGCGGCACGGCACCGGCACCGGCGGCGGCGGCGCGGCAATCATATTTCTCGCCAATTACGCGCCGATAGCGGATATATCCGCATCTCGGCCGTACACTGCAGTCCTCTAATTTGTCCCGTGTCCGATCTATTGCGTCGCATGCGTAAGCATCGTTCGCTTAGTTATGGAAAATGGTTGAATAATATCGGTTTTTTTATAGGTAATAGGGTTTTTTTGGGTTTCATTCTCTACGTGAAAACAATAGACATTGTGGCAAAATTTCCGGTTTGATAGTTTTACTTGAAGAAACATGATTGAACATGTATTGTATGCGAACGAACTAACTAGTCAGTTCAATCATACCTCTTATCCGAATAATCCAAACTCATTTAGGTCTACCTTGAATTGTGGTTTTCGTCATTTTTGCTACTCGCTTTAATCTTATTAACAAGCAGCAACGAATTGTTATATCCCCATTCCTAGTTATCCTTATTCAGCGTTTTTGAGCAAAATACTGTGAATATTGATATCAGAATAGTCCGCCAAGTGAACGGATCATACTTAGCAATACAGCTCCCTGTATTTGTAACGCACCTGTAATCTGATTGTGTAGCTTCAAATGATTCGATTACTACGTAGACCAACGTTATGTTGTAGGTAGGTACCTACATAAGTATGTCAAAATAGACGATTGGAATAGAAAAAGTTCCAGTCAGAGTTTTGGTTATATTACAATGGCCGTTCCAAAAGATAGGATGACGAAAGGGAACAATATGGGATCGTAGGATACGGGGTAGGTACCTACAGGTCCTCAATCAGTCTGCCTGCCCTCTAGACTTGCGGAGCCGAAGCGTAGACACTGACCCCACGACTGGTTCACAAATTCAAAATATATTATTTTATATAATATTATTTTTTACATATTACAATTACATAGAAAGGACTAAAAGACTATTGTGATGTTGTCTCTCTGAGAAATCAATCTGAAATAAGGTGACACGACAGAGAACCAGAGTATACACATAGCCCTGATAGGTAATGAGCGAGCTGAAGAGGCGATGGACCAACCACTTGTATAGCCGAAGAACGTAGGGTAGGAAGCTCTCAGACAAGGTGGAGTGACGGTCTTCACAGGGTGACTGGCAGTAGATGGGTGAAAGTAGGCAAGGATCGAGTCAAATGAGGTGCGATTGTACAGGCGTCTGTACAGCAGCGGACTGATACTTGTACCCTGATGTTGATCTTGATGATCTTGAGTATATTGTGGTATTTCTACCTAATTATTTAAATAGTTAAAAGTCAGCACAATAGATTTAAAAATGTTTTTTTTTTATATTGTTTTTAGGTTTCCGTACGTCCAAATGAAAAAACTGAATCCTTATAGGATCACTGTGGGTCTGTCTGTCTGTCACAGCCAATTTGCGCCGAATCTACTGGATTGATTATGTTGAAATTTGGTTCACATATAAATTTCTGTGACCCAAACCCAGGTGTGCAACCTATATAAACGAATTTTGAAAATGGGGGTCACTTTTGGGGGACAAACTAGAAAATTAAAACCAAATGTTTATCAAATTACTTATACCGTGTGACATATCAAATGAAAGAGCTTGTTGTGAGAGTCTCAAATATATTTTTTGTATAATTTTTAAATTAACAGTTTTGAAGTTCGATCGATTAGGTTAAGCTACGCTTGCCGCGGTTGGTCCGTGGATGGGTGACCATCTTTACATGCCAAGACCCTCCGTGCCTCGGAAAACCCGTTAAACCGTTGGTGTCGGCTGTCATTCATCGGTCTTAGACAATCGTTACGGGTCGTCAGAAGCCCAAAAGTCTTATTGACTGAGGGATATCATCAAATAACTTCTCCCGCTCTGGGCGGAGCGCGAGGGCGTGTCAGACTCTTACTGACTAAACCCACTCGTGTTCCTTCAGTTGCCTGTGCCAGGGGCCACGGTAACTCTTTCGGACTTTCCCGCAACCGTGGCAGATAGACAAACTTCACAGTTTGTTCTTGGTATCTGGGGGCATGGTAGTACCCCCGCCAAGACGAGCCGAAAAAAAGCAGGGAAATACTTTTCCTTTACTTTACTTTTTCTCGAAACTTTTCGTCGTATATTCATACCGTTGTAGCTTCAGTCTGCATAATGCTAGAGAGCTCAAATTCTCTGGATAAAATGTAGTTAGCAGACTTATAAAACACACAAAGTTTCACGTGTCCAGCTTTTATACTTTGAATTTTATTTATACCTAAAATACATGAACTTTGTCACTGACTAACTCACTCGCTCATGAAAACCTCTAGGGTACTTCCCGAAATCCTAGAAAGCTGAAATTTGGTAGGTATATATAGCTATACCTACAGGCTAGGATGTTCACACAAGCAACAACAAAAAAGAATATTAGGAGTGCCAGTGCGAGTACCGCGAAACGAGCAAGCCGTTTATTTTGACCAAGGTGTAAGGTTTGTAGAGTTAAGCCCTGTAGAGTTACGGGCTTGACTCTACATTTAAATTTAATAACTTTTTAACAGTGAAAGCGCTACGTGAGTCTTGGCAACGTACTTTTCAAGAGTAATGTTTGCCTGCCAAGTTATCAGAATTCTTGATGCTATGTCTACATCTTATTGTAAATACCTACCTTTCTTTGCAAATAAATAAATATTCTATTATATTCTCTATTTAGTAGCTACAGTGTAAGAGATACGGGCTTTGGGAATAAACCGACCTGATATACCGACCTGAATATACCGACCTGAATAAAATAAATACCACTTTTGTTTTTGTGTAGCCTATTTATGAACGGTATACAACAAATAAAGGGAACCACATAACTACACGGAAATATGGCTATACATTATTTATAGAAATTACGTTACTAGGTCAATATTTTGTTGCATTTCCTGTAAAGTCAAATCTAATAGTTAACAATAGACGCTCAAATCAAATCCATTTGCTTAATTCTATTCGTAAACGTAAAATTCCTAAATACAATAAGTAGGACCATGACTTGTGAATACAAAAAAAAAACAATAAAGTACTTTAGTCTACCTTCTCAGCGTCGCACAGCGCATGCGTCGTCACAGCGCATACGTCGTCACAGCCCATACGTCGTCACATCACATACGTCATCACAGCGCATACGTCATCACAGCGCATACGTCGTCACAGCGCATACGTCGTCCCAAGGAATAAAAAATACAACTGTTATTGCTAACACTTGCAATGAACTTATCACATGGAGAACATAACAGATTGGTGTGTCACTCGCTGTAAAGTATGCTGTAAGAATAGCCTCTATATCCGATATGCAAACTAATATGAATGAGATAACGCATTTGTTTACGATATTTGCGAAACGTCTATTAGGATTGCTTCTGGTTTTAATTGTGCAGAAGATCACACAGTATAACAAAACGTTACATGTCAAAACGAGGAATGTTATAGCTGAGAATGCTGTATTGTAAACCATCATATGGCTCCGACGAAACCGGCAGCCGACATACAACAATCCCACTGTTATTGGTAGGAACCAAATTAGTAGAGACACCAACCCGTTGTTCAAGTTACGTAACTCTACATTTGACACCAATTGGTCGCGTAAATTCTTCGCGTAGGTATACAAACATCCAGCACACCGCCACGGTGCCCACGTAGTAGTACAGGCCCCTCAGAGCACCGTGCACCGCCGCGTAGTTGTTATTGTCAAACGTATAGTCGTTTGTAGTTGCATGCACGAATTCGAGGAGTGTGTGTGCCAACCTTGCCACTGTCAGCTGTATGAGGATCTTCTGGTCCGGTTTCCTTAGGTGGGCTCTGATCGCGGAGAGCAGTCCTTGCAGCACCAAGCATAGCGATGACAAGATGATCCTGACGACCCAAGTGATGTACAGCACGGAGTTGATTCCGATAGACATGGTGTAGTCACTGTACTATGAACTGCTGCGTCGAATAAATCACTTTATTTTCCTTATAAACTTTGACCGATAGCGAAAAATTTTAGAACTACAATATAAATGTAACTATGTGTCGTAAATACAAGGAAGTGGCTTACAAAATTAATAGTATGGCGAATTGTCGACGAAATACTAACATAATCCTTAAAATCGTTATTTTTCTTTGAATTTAAAGCAAATTAAGTTGTACGGCTGTGTACGGAGCTAAGTACTCATCATGTAAATAACATCCAGTTAGTAACAAAAAATTGTTTAGTGGTTCTTTGTTAGATGTGAGAGTTTCCACGAAACAACAAACCATATTTATTTAATTAATATAACTTATTATTGTTTTAACGTTTTCAGCTAACCATTCCTTATCCATGTAAGGAAAGGTTAGCTGAAAACGTTCAAAAATAAAATAATGGTACACATTGACTGTTTTTACTCCCGCTTTCTAAACAACTCAAATACCTACGCTCCCAATTAGGTAACATTTTAGCTAAAATGTCTGCCTAGAAATAGCTCCAGCCTACATTTAAGAGAAATAGAATCAGTATCGATAATCCGTGAAGCGAAGCCGGAGGAGTCCCGGTTACGGCTCGCCTCCGTATCGCATCCGCTCTCGAGACGGCGCCTGATCGCGTTTCGCGGCAATTACGCCCCTTCAGCCGGTAACGAAAAGCCGATACGGCGATATTATGTACCTCCGTGAGTGATAGTGCTTTAGAATTTATATCGAATTTACGGCAATTAGGTACGCGATGAATGTGCTCTATCTCATAGTAGGTACGTAAACTTATACAGTGTGGAACCACTTTCCTATGAAGCACAGAAATTGATGCGAGCATGAGAATATGCCTGTTACTGATGCGAGCATGAGAACATGCCTGTTACTGATGCGAGCATGAGAACATGCCTGTTACTGATGCGAGCATGAGAACATGCCTGTTACTGATGCGAGCATGAGAACATGCCTGTTACTGATGCGAGCATGAGAAGATGCCTGTTACTGATGCGAGCATGAGAACATGCCTGTTACTGATGCGAGCATGAGAAGATGCCTGTTACTGATGCGAGCATGAGAACATGCCTGTTACTGATGCGAGCATGAGAACATGCCTGTTACTGATGCGAGCATGAGAAGATGCCTGTTACTGATGCGAGCATGAGAACATGCCTGTTACTGATGCGAGCATGAGAAGATGCCTGTTACTGATGCGAGCATGAGAACATGCCTGTTACTGATGCGAGCATGAGAACATGCCTGTTAATGATTCGAGCATGAGAACATGCCTGTTACTGATGCGAGCATGAGAACATGCCTGTTACTGATGCGAGCTTGAGAACATGCCTGTTACTGATGCGAGCATGAGAACATGCCTGTTACTGATGAGAGCATGCCTGATAATAACTACGTGGGATTCTAGTTTTTTAACTTTTTGCTATAATCATATCTACCGTGATAACGTATGACTCACGCCAAATAAACGCGATGTTCTTCTCGTTTACCGCTAGATCAGTAAAGGACAAGATTGTTTCAGTATGTAATTAATACGTTAAGTATAGGTAATACAGACCAGGGTTTAAAACAAATCGAAACGTGTCCTGCGATTATAAATAAAACAGACTAATATCAAAGTTAGGGCTGGAATTATATTTTTAATGTAAATACAAAACAGACATCTAAAAACCGTCCTTGCAATATCCGCACATACATCGTCACCCTACACACAACACCTCATTACCAAAAAAACCGTAACTTTAATAACTGAAACAGTCAAGTATTAGAGAGAACCGAATAACCGATAAAACGTCTGTAAGCAGCCTCTGCAGGTCGCAATAAGCCGGTCAGCCGGGGGTGGGCTCCCGCCCCCTTCCGGGGCAAATTTAGCAATTAGCGTGCCGGACACAGGGGCCGGCCGGCGTCCGGTAATAGCCACCTAGCCGGCCGGCCGCGTTCCGCCGACTGATTATTCAGATCACCAAACAGGCAGGGGCAGAAGGCTCATGAACAATGAACATGTCGACCAATAAACGTTTATGAACAGTTTAAAATAAACTAAGTCTACCTTTTAATAATCTGTTGCGTATTATCTATATTAATGTTATTGTAAATGCGAAAGTACCTTTGTCTGTCCATCTGTTACTTTTTTATGCCTAAGCCCCTGAACAATTTCAATTTGACATAGGTATATCTGTCAAATTCCATAACAATTGGTTCCTGGATGGGACCTGGAGAGGGACATAGGATACTTTTCATCCTGGATATTTGTTTTTTTTTTTAAATTAAATACAAGCAGACGAAGCCACGGGCCACCGCTGTTGTCTTTATAAAACGTTGGCTGTTTAGGTATACCTCTAGATGGGCTGATTATGCATGATTGGCCTAGAAAGATGGAAATGAATAGGGATTCAGTTATGATTTCCTATTAATTTACCTCGTAACTGTGGACGTTTTGCCGAATCTAACAGCCGCTCCGTACATACAGCACCACCAGATTACCCAACTAGTAGCTCAAATTCCCTATTAGGTACCTACAGCCCTTAGAGTAGACAGGTTTTTCCTTTTACTAACGTTTCAAATATGTTGGTTAAGTGTAGGTAATAGAACAAACGCTATAAGTACCTATATCCAGTGCCGTGCGGCTTCCTAGTTGGCAGCTGTTTATCTGTTCTCCTCCCTAGTTGGCAGCTGTTTATCTGTTCTCCTCCCTAGTTGGCAGCTATGTATCTGTTCTCCTCCCTAGTTGGCAGCTGTTTATCTGTTCTCCTCCCTAGTTGGCAGCTGTTTATCTGTTCTCCTCCCTAGTTGGCAGCTGTTTATCTGTTCTCCTCCCTAGTTGGCAGCTATGTATCTGTTCTCCTCCCTAGTTGGCAGCTGTTTATCTGTTCTCCTCCCTAGTTGGCAGCTGTTTATCTGTTCTCCTCCCTAGTTGGCAGCTGTTTATCTGTTCTCCTCCCTAGTTGGCAGCTATGTATCTGTTCTCCTCCCTAGTTGGCAGCTGTTTATCTGTTCTCCTCCCTAGTTGGCAGCTGTTTATCTGTTCTCCTCCCTAGTTGGCAGCTGTTTATCTGTTCTCCTCCCTAGTTGGCAGCTATGTATCTGTTCTCCTCCCTAGTTGGCAGCTGTTTATCTGTTCTCCTCCCTAGTTGGCAGCTGTTTATCTGTTCTCCTCCCTAGTCGGCAGCTGTTTATCTGCTCTCCTCCCTAGTCGGCAGCTGTTTATCTGTTCTCCTCCCTAGTCGGCAACTGTTTATCTGTTCTCCTTATTTGTTTTCCTACTGCGTGTTTTGTGCGCCTTATTTGTACCTTTACTTGCGTGTATCGTGTGTGCGGTTATTACATCCAAATGTAATTGATTGCAACGTTCCGTTTGTTGTCTGCGCCTGAAACATTGAAGTGAGTTCTTGTACTGAAGGTATGGGTTTCAGTTGGAGAGATGTGCTCAAATAGTGGTCTAAATATAATCTGTTATTATTGTTAAGACGATATGAGATACCTATAATTATATCCAGAAAATGGAAAATGAACAATAATGTTACTTTGGTTTGATTTCAATTTTATTATCCTAACCGTTTGGTTTTGCGATGGGAAAACGCAGGATAAAACCGTTAATTTGCTAATACCGAAATGTAAACTAACATTTATGGGCTTAACTAACCGCTTTGGCAAACATGGACTTGGGACATTTGAATCGAAAAATAGCTACTAATCACGTTACTTACAAATATTTTCAAACAAACCTCTCATTTTTATTTGAAATGCTTTAAGAAAACCGGCTTATATCTCCACTAATTCATATCGTTTGTGTGTAATTCTGTACCAAGTGTATAATCCGCTATAATGTCCCCTCGCAGCACATCTCCGGCCTTACTCGAGTGGCTCCTGATTGAAATGCCGCATGTTACAATTCGTACAACTTGTCTAAACATGGGCACACTCGTCATTGTAAACCATCCAAAGGACTGCGGGGTTGGGTTCCCTTGGCTTACGTGGGTACTGGGTACGGGTGGTACATACACTACTGAACAACGTCTAGGGAGCAAGGGTATTAATATTAATTATTTTAATTTTAACACTTGTATGTATGTATTTATTTGGTACACTAACGGCAGTACATACAAAATGATAACAGAACAATAACATAATAAAAGTGCTGGTATGCACGAGTATGTGTGTGCCTATCATATGAATACACATCATTAACCAAAAAATAGCATGTAACATATTTTATATATTATATATAATTTTTATTTTTTGAATATATAAAAGGGTTGTAAGTACAGACATTTTTTTTTATGGAAGCTATGGATAAAGACGAAAAAGCGAAATCAAAAGCGTGAATCATCAGAAAAAAGAACACAAGCCCACAGAGTGTCGTTTCAGTGCAAATGTGCGTCAGCTCACAACTATAGACGCCCTCGATTTGCGCGTCGTAGAGCTGTAACATTAAGCGGTCTGCGAATGTGAATACTAACTTCATGCAATCTTCTCCAGGCAGTTTGGTCACTGATGACCACTTGGGGCTGAGACTGACTTCATGCAATCTTCTCCAGGCAGTTTGGTCACTGATGACCACTTGGGGCTGAGACTGACTTCATGCAATCTTCTCCAGGCAGTTTGGTCACTGATGACCACTTGGGGCTGAGACTGACTTCATGCAATCTTCTCCAGGCAGTTTGGTCACTGATGACCACTTGGGGCTGAGACTGACTTCATGCAATCTTCTCCAGGCAGCTTGGTCACTGATGACCACTTGGGGCTGAGACTGACTTCATGCAATCTTCTCCAGACAGTTTGGTCACTGATGACCACTTGGGGCTGAGACTGACTTCATGCAATCTTCTCCAGGCAGTTTGGTCACTGATGACCACTTGGGGCTGAGACTGACTTCATGCAATCTTCTCCAGGCAGTTTGGTCACTGATGACCACTTGGGGCTGAGACTGACTTCATGCAATCTTCTCCAGACAGTTTGGTCACTGATGACCACTTGGGGCTGAGACTGACTTCATGCAATCTTCTCCTGGCAGTTTGGTCACTGATGACCACTTGGTGCTGAGAGTGGCGTCTTTCTACCAGCTGGCGAGCCGTAATTTGACGCCCAGTATCGTCCTCGGTGACGCTCAGCAACATCATTTGTAGCCCTGTTGGTACCTGTAGCGCTCTCATAATTTGCAAATCACGCTTGGCTGCGTGTAGTCAGTGGACAGTAATCTCTAAAGTTATTACGTTTCAAATTGCCGTATACTGCGAACAAGTGAAGTTTTCTCTTCTTATTCGAAAATGCTTTTGCTTTCAGGTATTTTTTTAAATTTCGAACAATTATTTAATGCCGACTCAACCAGCACTTTTTTGTGGCCAGTACTTCTTCTAATGAGTTTTCGTAAATAAGTTGATATAGTTGGCTTGTTCTGGACTGTGTTGAGTAGTGTATTTTGTTTCGGTTACTCTAGGTTGTATGTTTTATTTTTTTGGTTACGTATCACATAGTCGTAACACATGCTTTTCCAAATATGTTTTCTTTAACCTCCAACGAGCATTTTCACTTGAAATTTAAAATACAAGTCTTCGATTGACTCATGTTGATGTTATACTTATGAAGATTAGGGTTTTAATAGGGCTGGGGAGTTGGTTGCGCCACTTCTTCTTCCCAGCTAAAGCACTAGGAAGTGGTGAACGGCGGGCGTTTTGAGGGGATTGTCTTATGTAATTTTGACGTTAAAATGCTGATTCTCAGTCTAGTTTGAATAAATGACTTTTGATTTTGAATTACCTAAGTACTAATGATAGCCGATTCAAACAGCACGACTACTCCTTCATACGTCTATGTTTGGGCCGCTCTCCAGCTTAACCGGCCCCTCGCACAGCAGTACTTCGTTATAATTATATTACTCCAGCGTAATTCATTAAACCATTGCTGCTATAAATATCAATTATACTCTTGTCCTCCACTAAATGCTAAACGTTAATTTGGTTATCTCAAATAAATGGCATCCCAAGCCCCGACATGTGAACATATAAAAACAATTCAACAACCACAAAACATCACCAAACAACGACTCGATACAATCGCATTAGGGATGACTTATATCACCACTTGGAGTGTAATAATCTATTTATGAGATAAACTATAAATTATCTTAGCACAAACTTAACAACACACTTGGTCGCAGCCTTATAGCTTCCTCCTAAAGCTCAAATTCGATGTACCAGCTTTGTGTTTAACGTGGTACAAGCGCCCCCAAGCATGTTGGCTAGGGCGACTATGCCGGGCGCCCGAAGCTGCCTGTCCCCTAATTCCTAATAATGAACTGGTGCGACTTAAAAGTCGTAATGTGTATTAATGGATGTTTTCAATGACTACAGTTTCATTTTATAACTAATATTTATTGAGATGTTGTAAAAGTGGAATCATTTTGTTAAATTTCTAACTGCGCTATGATGTGATTTAGTTTCAGTTAGTACCAGTTTACCTATGTAAAGTTATTTTAATTTGATCAGCTTAATTATTCACAGTTTCTAATGGAGGGTAAAGATACGTTGCTTCCCTTGTGAAATATAGGTCTCTAAGAGGTTCACAATAATGTAAATACGGAAACTAGCTAAACTTGAGTTATTAAGTCGCAACAAAAGTTAATTTCACCATTTTGTTAACCTTAGTTTAAAACCTGATCGCAAACGGCTCAAGATCGACTCACAAATGGTTTTCATTCAAAATCACTACAGACACTTAACTTTAACTTCAAACCATTCAACTTTAAAAGCTACAAATAGCCTCACTTTATTAAACCAAAAAGCGCTTAGAACTTAATCTGACAAGATAAATTACATCTTTCGCCCCTACGCACTGCGATATTGTACGCAAATAATAATAAATTGTTAGTGTAAACAAATAATAATTAAATAGTTAGTGTAAACAAATAATAATAAATAGTTAGTGTAAACATCGTGCAGATTATACTTTCAGTTTACAACTATTCGGCGGTTTGGGATTTTTTATGCTCCCACTGGTGGTGTTGTTGTGTGTCAGGTCGTCGAGTTCCCTAAGATAAGCGACGGCTGATGCATGTGTGCCGTCTGTAAGGACAGGTACTTAACATTCAAACTGTTTCTGGTACTTTCCTCAATAAGCCAGACCGGTTGCTACCCTGTATTTTCTTCACGAGGCTTGAGCCCTGAGTTTGTTTCGTCATTTCTCCTCAGGGGTAGTCACAAAGGAATGTCGACTCTAGCTTTTTTATTAAATATGTCGTTTAAACGTATTTACAGAATAAACAATTAATTGTATTTCATTTCAATGATGGCCAATGGGGTTCATCGGCCATCCCTTACGACAGTACCACTCTCCCTCGAGCGCATGGGATCATCGTGCTCATGGGATGTTTATGGTGTTACATCCCCTTATCACATTGTTGAGAGTTGTGAGAACTTGCGATTTGTTTTAACTAGCTGTTTTTTTATTAGTTCGTTATTGAGTATGTGAATCGGTGGTTTTGGTTAATAAACACAACAGACCCCATTCATTTGCATCAACGATCATTAAGTAAAAAGATAAGCGAAGGTACAGTGGGAGGTCGAAAACACATCAAGAGTTGGTTTTCTATGCTTCGAAGAAATATATTAATTTCTTTAAAATCGCGAACTATCATCTTCTCTCTCGCACATCATTATTAATTAAAAATCCATGTGGAACAAAACTTAAAAGAATGAAAACTATTAAAAATGAGGGAACACACTTGTAATGCCAAATTTATTAGTCAAAGGAAACTTCAATTACCCGCCTACGTAGGTGAGTTCAGTAATAAGTAGATAATAATATACATATAAAATTATATACCGAATGAAACACACCTAATAATTTATAATAATATTGATTTGATTAAATTGCTATGCAGCCCTCTTCCTCTCTCCTAAATTTTTGCGTGCCCGACAGGGTCCATATTGTATCTTTAATTTGTTATTACCATCTCTGTAACATATGGAATGCAATAAAAAATTGAGTATTGAGTATAAGATAGTTGTACCTATCTGTAAAACACACAATCACGACATGCATTCAATACCATCCGATCTCATTCTATAAACTGTTAATAAAGCATTAACCCAACCACGTATGACAATTACCACAAATAGCCGCACATCCCCTAATCCGCCATTAATACAAAAACATGACAATAACATGTCATGCCCACGCGCACGCCACACAACGTTGTGTCGTCGTCGCCCGCCGGGTCGTGTTGGACAATAGACGCGTGCGCATATACACTGATAATGATCTACTACAATAGCCTGAGGGAGCTTTGTAGACTATTTTATAGTCATTACAATGTATTTAGTTAATGTGGCGGTTTGTTTAAAAGTTGTTAATAAACATAACATATCTTGAATCTAACAGACCTAAAATAATATTAATAATATGTAAGCATATGTATATAAAAAAGAAGGATAAGAATCACAGGGTATCAAAAAAATTGTCCGCATCGCTGTCAACAGGATACGTGCCCAAAAGACTGGCAGCATTGCCACGTTGTATGGCGATGCTGATTCCTTCGCCAAAAAATAGGCCAGCCCCCTGGTTGCGTGAAGAGTCGACTAACCGCTTGGCGATGTCTCGAAAAACCAAGTGGGCACACGGACCCCATGGCCCTAGTGTTTCTAGTGTTCAAACGGCTCGAACATATAACTCCCAATAAGATTGGAATATTTTCGCCGTTTGAGGTTATCCGCACCTGCAGCAGCCGCCCCAGCACTGCCCGCCGTACTAGGAAGATGGGATGGCGCAAGGATGTCGACACATATTGCATCCCATACCAAAGACCAGCCTAACTTCCAGGGCATTGTGGTAATTCCCTCTGGTCTCTTCCCATCGTTGCGTGCCAAGCCGTTGGGTTCTAAAACAGCTGGCACTTGAAGTGTATGAATATAATGTGCATTCTCCTTTATTATATTAAGTAAGTACACTCCTTTATAACAGAGCGTGTATGCTGAGTTTGCACTATACCTCATACGCGCTTATTCTGTAATTGCTCATTGAGTCAATAAATAGTACTTAACCAATGTGGTTGTTTCCTTGAGACCACCCTTTAGGAACCCCAACATTACACACTGACAAGAGCACGGCGGATGATGTCATGAATGCTGGCGTGCCGTGCTATCCAGCCTGCGCTCTTACTGCACGATAGGCCATGGTGTCCGAGGCAGTAGACAGCTACACCGCACTGGCAGCGATGCGGAACCCCGCAAGGAGAGCCCAGACGCAGACAAGTAGCGAGCCGGAAAGCGCCTGAAGCCAGAGGCCCGATTCCCATTCTCCCACAGCCAGCGGGCACGCTCAGCAGTATTGGAGGACGTATTGATAAGATTATTCCGTACCAACCTGCAGAGCGGCTCATCCCACTGTCTCAGGGAAGATAGGTTTACGGGCCGATCTGTATCCGTGCAAGCTGCTGTCCAGGCGTTCCCCGCATCGGTCAAGCACGGCACTTCAGAGTCAACCAGGGAGGGGGCTAAAATTTTCCCGTTTAACTTTTTGGTGCCGTGGACAGAGGACAGGAACTAATACTGGTAATTTTGCGAACGCCGAGGCCACCAAAGCGGATGGGTAGTGTGGCTTGAAGCCACGTTCGGTCGTCCGAGGCCACATGTAAAATGGATGATAGTGTGCTGTGAATAATTAGGTAAATTTTGTCCAACAGATGTGGCCGCTTCCTTAAATGGGAAGAACATAGAATATATATATAATTTGGGCTAAAACAACAGTATCTAATCAGGGTGAATGCCGAATGTAAATTAATTTTGGAAAGTCTGTCTGAAATTTCGTTGATGTTTTTGATTTGTTTGTCGATGAAAAGAGAAAAGCTGTCGTCTAAAATTGGGGAACCTAGGAGGTGAGGTGAACTTTTCTATTTCTTTGTTCTTGAATCTTGCTCAGGATTTTACGAAAAACATTCTAAAATATTAGATAAATTGAAAATAATAATAAATGTTAAGTTACTTTGTGTTGATACTTTAAGTAGTTTAGAGTCTAGATTGTACAATGCTATTATTAAATTAATTGTAATCCTCTTTTCCCGCACAGTTCAAATAGGTTTCTTTGATTATTTGCATGCGGTCTGAGGTAGACAAAAAAAAACAAAGCTGTAGATCAGTAGGAAACTAGAAATGACTGAGTTCTTTACTTCATTTATCACAGAAAAATCCCATAACTAACACTCAGTAGGTACCAATCGATGTAACTCTGGGGCGCTAACACGATTACAGGAGACACTATCATTAAAAAATGCTCATTTGTAATAATTGGCGCGGCACGTGCCGGCCCGGCGCCGGCCGCGCGCCGTGTGCGGCCCGGACGGCCGGACTAACGACTGAGATTCCCGGACACCCGCTGAGCTCTTGTTAAACGTTTTGTTGCTTGTCTAGATATTGTTGCGGATTTGTTTTTGTAACCGATCACTAAGAAATATGTTTTTACTTCATTATGTAGATTTATTTTTCCATGCGAAAATTGTAAAAAAAGTAGTGAAGATTTATTTTGGGCGATCTAATCCGATTTCTTATTTTCTAAATAATACACCCAGCTACCAATCCGTGCTACGAAAATGTAAGACTAGCTGCGCCACGCGGTTCTTCCGCATAAGTATCGACCCCGTGGGAATATTGAGGTAGAACATATTCTATGTCCTAATCCAGGTCATGGTCTACCCATGTCCCAAATTTCATCCAAATCCGTTCAGCCGTTTTAGCGAAAGTGTAAACAAACAAACACAACGATTCAAATCTTATCTCTTTATAGTGGTAGTTTAGACTAGTTAACTGAGGGGCAATTGTCGTACTAAAAAACGTTCAAATTCAAGTCGTAATCTCATCTCAGCGACAATCAATGTCAAAAAATTGTCAAAAATTTATGTAAATTGATTGTATTTTTGACAGATTGAGACTGAGATTAGAATGTGAACGTTCTTAAAATTACGGGAATTACCCCTCTGATAGGGTCGCACTTGTTCTAACTTATACATAAACTCATACCTTCTCCCCATGGCGATGGCGGCAGGCAGAAACAACAGAACGCCACCTGCTACGATCCTTACTTAGGTACTCCTTTTGCCTCCTATTATAATGAATTTTAATAGGAGTTATATTTTTATTACAAAAGATTGATTCCTACTGAACCCGTACTGAACCCCCGTACAACCCCCGTGCAACCGTATTGAATATAACGTTATTTTATATCTATAAAATAACGTTATATTCAGTACGGTTGCACAAAAGGAAAATATCTCATTAAATGTAATCATCAATAACAATTGACTTAAGTAATAGAATTGATCAAATCTGTACATTTCACTGTAAACCGATATACAGTAGTAGTACGGGGTATTACTTAACCTCTAACGACATTAGACCGCCCTCCGTCCTCCATTGAATCACGTAATGGAGACCCACATTGTCAGCGCCAGTGTGACTCAATACAAGGACGGGCCGAGGATACACGAGCGTGGAACTTTATGCGGTTAGCTGTTACTTTATGGCTATAACTTTTACTTTATGACTGATCTTAGAAGTGTGCACTTGGATGTGGAGCAGTGGTTGCTTACGGTTTCGTAGTATGAATCAAACTTATCACCAGTAGGACAAACATTGACTCCAGTAGGTAATAAATTCAATCAGGCGTACAAGTATAAGGGAATAGTTTTGAACGCAACATTTAGCACAAAATCGTGATAAACAAAGTCAACATTGGTGATTGATTATGACTCCATGTCTTGTAGGCAAGGCAGTGCAAAATGCATCACACTATGTGATTTTAAAACTATTCCTGTCTTTCTACATACATAATACGTAAGCCTGTCTTTCTTTCAATGCAATAAACACAAGTTGACCAATCAAACGCCGTCTACCACACCGGGTGTCATCGACCGCTTCGCCTGATGGCTGACCACCGACCCGCAGCTCACTTAGCTATATTACCGATGAGTTGCCAAAACGCAATGTATTGTGCGACGCGCTCAATTGTCGTCACTTGATTGCGTCCGATATCTTAAGTGGAATTTCTGATTTAATGATATTAGACGGGTAGTGGTTTTATTTGTAGCGAGTAAATGGAATCAGGGATACGCCCACGTAGGGATTGGAATTGATTACGCCTCATATGAAAAGTTTATTTCAATTGAAATAGATTTCATTATTACGTATAAGAGTAGGTCAAAATTTACTGACATATCATTTTTAAATGATTGTTCTCTTAATAGTTAATGACTAAGGGCTGATTTTTCAATAGTCGGATAACTTTTATCCGAGGAATAAATATCTTGGTTTGACAGCTTTTGTATAGAAATTATGTCAAACTGTCAGATTTATTCCTCAGATAAAAGTTATCTGACTGTTGAGAAATCAGCCCTTAGTAGATTTTGTATTTGATGATTTACACAAACTCTAACCTAAACTGTAATCTTCAAATCTAAACAGGCAGGAATTCATTCAACTATGCTTAGTAGGTCCTGTTTTCCCTGCCTAAAACTAAATCGTAATCTATAAATAAATAGGTCAAGCGAGTCCAGGTACGCTCGCTGAAGGTTGGCAGTAAATACTCAGCTCACAAAGGACACAAGTTGAGCTCAGCTCCGGCTCAATTATAAAGTTGAGCGGCGATGGGGCACGGCGCTAGTCGTGTAGTGCCGTCTAGGGTTCACAGATACACCTTGTTTATTGAGGAGTTAATTTATGTTCGGTAGATACGAGGAGTGGTTTAAAATGATTCGGTAGATATTTTTTATGGTCTTATTAAATTCGTCGCGTAATGCTGTGTTATCTAATGACACTCCAGATGTTCAGTACAGGCTGATTACAGTAGGGTAGACCGGGGACAATAGTACCATTTTCGAAACATCGGTTGATTACACAAAAATAACTGTCGCTTTTTATTTTAAATATTATGTTTTTACAGCCTTGGTTTATTATCTACCGAAGAAAATATCTAAAGTTGGCCTAGATTGAACAAAACTTGGTCAAAATTGACTTTGAATGAAATGATGGCTAGTGCTACGAATGACCCCCTTTAAGGGTTAATTGTACCAAAACTGCATAGGGTAATAAAACGCGAATAAAGGTATTAATCACATTTTCTAAGTCATTTATTTGAAGTGTTATGGGTTTATAATAATTTTAAAAAATTATGAACAGAATAATCATGATATCGGTGTTTTAAATCAACACAAATGTAAAGTAATAACATTATCATAACAATTCTTCACTTTGAACAAAAATAAAATAAGTTTTTATTATCATATAATCAACTTTGGTTTACACGTTGCACATTTGGTGTTATCTAGCTTTATAACAATTATAAAATAGAAATAATCAACAAAAATATATTAGTATGGAGGTACAATTGACCCCTGGTACAATTGACCCTCATAAAATATTAGTTACTTATAAAAAATATTAGTCAGATTCGAAATTGTGACAAACATAAATTGACTCCTGACATGTATTCATAGAGCGCATTGAATCCACATTTAATTAGGGCAGCTGGCACTATAAGGTTCCATACATACAACACAAAACCATTCTTCTTTTTCACTGCTTTCAGAGTAATTTTTTGCTGCAGTTTTCTTTTTCTGGCTGGAATCACATTTATTCCTTTAGATTTTCCTGGGTGCTGTAGATTCTTTTTAATTTGTTCAGCTTTCTTTCTTTTTTCAGCTTCCTCCGCTTCTTTTTGTATAGCATCTTTTTCCGGGGTATCGGTGTATATAGCCGTTTGTATATGTATATTTATATATATTTATGCGTATGCTACGCCCTTTTAAAATCTCATCATATGAATACTTTGTTGTATGAACAGGTTCATACAACAAAGTATTTCTTGACCCACGGTCCGTCTTTTTTATTCTATTTCGTGGGATCTAAAACAAACAATGTCTAATAAGTAATTGCATATTTTAAGTATTTATTTTTACTATGTTATTATTTCTACGGGGTTATTTCTACCATGGGGTCAATTGTACCGGTACCATTGATCCCGGCGATGTTGGTACAATTGCACCAAAGTAACAAATTTAGAAAAACCATCTAATATTCACGTAATTCTAAACTTATAGTTTCCATATTTATCATAAATCAAATTTTGAATATCCGTTTAAACTGGCAACAACAATTACTTGTCGAAAAGGCTCTGGTATTACGAGTTACAGGCAATAATATTTTACGTAAAAACTTACCTCGGCTTGCCGAAGATCAAAAATTCTCCACTAACACGTTCGTTTCACAGCACGCGCGCCGGTGACTGAGGGGTGCCTCGGGACTCAAGTAGCGCGTGTGCTGGCGCACTCACACATGCAAAATTTAGCTCATTTTTAGCTCAGAAGTAGAAATATCGATGATGGTACTATTGACCCATGTTACTATTGTCCCCGGTCTACCCTACCTAGTTCAGTATGTTACATGTAAGCGGTCAAGATGATACCTAACACTATTTTATTTTTTTCGGGATACTTACAGCTATATTATACAGTGTACTTAAACAATATGCAACTGAAGGCCATTTACAAGTTTCCACAGATAAACACCAAAATTAAAATTAAAAACGAGAAAAAAATACAAATGTCGGTACAAAATACCTTTTACATAAATTAGGAAAAATAGTATACGAACGATATATACATAATAAAAATAATTTAGACGTAAACAATTACTTTTCCGTAAAAAAGCTTTCCACCAACAAATGCTTAAGCCGAGAAACACTGGTATTAAATATATCCAAATCATGTTCACCAGACAGTTTATTAAAACTTCTGCTCGCACGGATCAGAAACGAATTCTGCCTGTACGCGAACTTGGAATGAGGGGCATGTAACAGGCTAGGTTTGCGAAAGAATTTGCAGTGTGTTACTAATCCTAAGCAGCTTAACAGCTCAGGGCAATCTATAGTACCATTTGCGATTTTAAATAAGTACGTCACATCTGCAATGCGTCTGCGCTCATGCAGTGGTAATGCTATCTCAGTTATAATAAGTAGGTACCTCTCTAATCCTTCGATATTTTATACGACTTCCATTTTATAGGTATACAGATGTTCATGTCTCTTGATTGCGACATTCTGCTTTGAAGTGTTTTTATTTAATGAGGTCAGCTGCTGCTTTACCAATTAATGCATTCCAGCATTTTTTTCTAAACTTCAAAGTTCAACAAACATCCTATTACCTTCTCTAGTAGGTACGGTTGCTCGAGTCGCTCCGCGCGCCTCGCCTCAGACGGGACAAGTTTTAACAGGCGCGCTAAGTTCGCAGACTGTTTACTGCCTTCTTATTCAGACTCGTCCAGAGCCGTTCACCGGCTCCAACAGTCCCACTACACGAATACTACCTTCTTATACAGAGAGCGTTTGATTAGCGGATTTTCACTATTGAATAAGGATATAAATTACGAGTAGATAAAGTGGAACCAGTTTATGTTTTGTGGTTTGTGGCTAGCTTATTCATACGTCATTATCATTGTCCTATTTTTATTACCAATTGCTTCCAAACCAATGACTGGCCAAACGGAAAATTGACATAAGAAGACTAAATGTCAGGAGCTTACAGCCTAGAGTTTGTTACTTGGGTGTTTTTCTCATCATTGCCCCACTTTTGTCTCTACATAATACATAGCTGTGTCTTTCTTCGATACTAGTACCTAGCTTAGTAGCTTGTGATGTAACGAAGTAGTTAATAACTACTCATGTGACGAAGCTAAGGATGATAATGTTGCAATAAAGCAAAATTGCTTAAACCAACGTCCTACTTTCCTTGTCAAATGTCGTCCCCAATAAAAAGTCACATTATCATCGCAGATTTAAAGACCCAAACACCAACATAAATAGAAGTGAACATCGAGTGTATCTCTTTATTGAATCATTTATGTAAAGCAGCCGGTAAATGATGCGACACTAACTTGATAATAGCCCCTCCGGCCCCCCGCACCCCGCACCCCGCACCCCCGTGCCGCACCCCCGGGGGTGTGTAGACAAATGATGGGGCTAAGCAGATCTGATGGTGCGGCTAAGATGTAGCGGACACGACATTGTGATGTGGTACGGAAATATAATGGGTTTACTGTTGTTACTTAGTTTTGGGGGCAGGGAAACTTGTGAAGTATGAATATGTACGATGCTAAATAAACGTTGATCGTAGGCAAGGAAAGAAACCAAGATGAGTCCTGTATCGTACCTAAGTGACGCTAACAAATAGACTTCAGACAAATGTCTGTAGGCAACACAATGTCGCAAATTAGAACCTATCCGTTTATAAAAAAAAACTATGACTCATGGGAAGGAATTTGATGGAAATCCATTCGCCTATATCAGTTAAGTCGACGAATAAGTCTGTTTACAGCAGGATCTTAAGGCCATTAATTAGGAATCTCCGCCCTCCGCCATTTAAATCAGGAAATAAAGCCAAACCTCCCACAAATGGATTACATTTAATTAAGTTATAAGTCATAAAACTGCTATCGTAATTCGATTAATCGAGTGAACAATGAGTCGATTGCTGCATCGATTATGATCGATTAGCGTCGGTAGGACGGCACAATGGCGGCGAATGTCACGCACAGGGCATTAAATAATGTACCGCTAACGTGTCAGAGACAACTGTGCGCCTGTCACGGTACCGCGGGCTAGTAATTGTATGGATCGTGCGCTGATGTTTGATTCGCTTAATTTACTTAGTATGTTTCTATCAGTGTTTTGTTAACTTCCTTGGTTTATGAGACCGGGTAGCCCAGTGGTAATGGCCCTAAATTATGTTGCAGGTCGTGGGTTCAAACCCAGGCTGATAGCATTTTTATTGTAGCGGGTCAAAATCTACCAATTATGGCCCGCTCCCGCACACAGATGCCTGTTCATCAAACTTCGAGACGAAAGTTGCGTAACTTATGTACTTAAATTGTACTTAACTAATTGTTTAGCGATAGTTTTGTCAGTTGGGTAATAGTCCGCCAATAACAGTAGTAAACGTGACCGAAGGAAAATCTACGTTTTCCTGCTTGTCTAGCTGCTATGAGTGAAGAATAAACGTCAGATATAAACGAAACGGGTAGTGTTAACATAAAACTCCCCTCACCCAATAATAATAACCTAATTTCCTTTCTTATACAATAATCAGTAAATTATCAAATGTATAACATTTTACCCAAATATCAAGATCGCAGGGTCAATCTCTTTGCTGTGGACTTCATAGAAATAGAATCACATGTCTATTAAGTCCACAGCATAAAGTTCGACCCTGCGACCGTCATCCAAGCTTTTCAACCCGCACATGCACCTAAAGCATGCACAGTGCACATCACAGTGCACGCGATCCTCAACACAACTACACTATGTACATATACTTACCTGCATATTATAGCCTAACAGAACACAACTGCACAGTGCACACTACTTACTGTGTAACTAATAATAATTGATTACGGCGCCCGCGCATCTGCACAAATAAGCTTTGTCGCTGCGCAAATCGATTATTGTAGATACTTAACATTATGTTTTAGTTACATGGTTTGCCTGTAGTAAGTAACTAGGTCATATTGCTCTCGTATTGTAATTTAACAAGAAAGATACGGAGAGAATTCTAAATTTTGTGAATTAACCCCGTTTATGTAAGTACCCACTGAAAGTATTTTAGTGAACGGGCTCTCAAATCTAATGCTACCTGTTGTGATAAGTAAATCAAACAAACGACTCTACCAATCATATTTAAATGACACGAGATAATTATAACTTCAAATCAAATTAGTTTACAAGAAATCTCGAAATACATCGTAGAGCATGTTCTAAAGACTGGTCACCCATCCACTCACACTGGCAGACCTCGCAACACGATCGATCCCTAGCCCCGGCACAAACAGACACCAAAGTAGATATCTAATTACCTAATAATAAGACTGTATCACCTGCACTGTCTGCTAATGGGTGTTGTTAATTATAAATTATGAACAGTAAAAACACAATAACTGCGGCTCCGCGACGAATTCACGCTAATTACACCTGTGCAACCAACGCCGAGTGTATTGATACATTATATTATAATGCATTGAAACAAGGTATTTGTTTCAATGCATTAAATTTTTGTATTTATATTCATTCGATGTAGGTAAACGTGAAGTTGAGTTAGAATAAATAATGTTTTTTTTTTAAAAAACAAGCTTTTATTAGTTGTTAATAAAAAATATCTAACAAGTTAAAAATAATTTTATTCTGATTGGAATGGGAATTTCGTTTTCAAATAGAAGCCTCTCTTTTTTTCTCTCTAGCTGTATAAAATGTAACGCGGTAGGTAGGTACCTACTTACTCGAAACTTTGTAAATCTCAATATATTTAACAAATCAAATATTTTGTGATTTACAAAGTTTCGAGTCGGCGGTTTCATAAACACATCTAACACTCAATTTAATAAACATTCATGCCATGAAGATCTTGGCCAACCACTATTTGCTAACTACGAACATCATAATATAGGTCCTCAGCCACATACCTATATGAAACAATTGAATAAATAATAAACACATTAAAGCCGACAATCCAATAAGAAGCTAACTGACCGTAAGGGGCAGTAAATAACGTTCCATACAACCCGATATACTCGTATCTCGTACTGCCACTTCTCGGAAACTTGTGTTCTCGTAAGTTCTCGTGTTCTCGCTGCACTCCGGTAATCAGGTTATGATAGGGATGCGCCCCGCCGCGAGATTTGTGACCTAGCTGACATTGTTTATGACCCCGCCATCTAACGCTCCATACTATGTCGTGAGTAAGTTTTATTATGTAATAATAGTCTGAAGATGGTCGCAGCAGGGCGTTGTATATGAGCGTGTTTTAATATAGGAGAAAAGTATTCGTAACGATATCAAATGGTCAGTATTGCTCGCTGGCCGTTGGGGGTTGTGGAATAAGGAAAATGGTTCCTTTATGTCATTCGAAAAACATGTTCTTTGTAATTCCTAAACTATATATTTTTTTTGTGTGGAAGTCGTGTTCGTGGATAAATGGAGTATTTTGTTACATACCTGCCGAAGAAAAATGTCAACGTAAGGAGTCTAAAATCATGTACTAAATCCATTGTAACATGTTGCAGGAGGAAGTCCCTGTCACCCGGTACAAACACATTTCATCGAATTTTTATATTGAATTCGGTAATTTGTTTCGCGACGCCTATGTAAAGTTTTTGACTCTGAACAGACTACGTCCTGTCTGCTAGGCTTAGAGTGTCCCGAATCTCTGTTCACCTGCACCATAGACGATCGGAACATCGCTTCTAACGCCGCACTAACTGTGACTACTGAGGACCAAATAGTACCTATAACAAACGTAGATGTATCGTTGAAACGAAAAGAAGAAAAGTTCTCGAGAGCGCTTTCTAGCATGATATAATTCTATATCAATCAATAACGTTCCTTAGAAACATAGTACCTACCTGTATCAATATCACGATATTATCTGTACTGGGTACCACTAATGATTCCAAGTGCACTGTAGACTCAGGTGCTAGATATTAATAATTGCAACAATTGTGAGCATTAATTAATTATGAGCAATTGATACGCAAGCACACCGCACAGTACAAACTTAATAGCAGCGTTAATAGCACGCCTTATTATTAAATTGTTCTTTAGTAAATAGTCGATTATTAAAATGAATGATAATTGTTTTCTACGTAGGTAATAGTGAAACTACTTTGTTTATAAGAAAACTATAATGGCTTTAAGTTCATATAATTTCTAAGGGCAATCGTTTAATGGATATTTAGAGGTTTCATGTTGAATCATAGCATGAATGACCTACTTTAAAATGTCACCGAACCGAGTGTTCAGTGTAATATATAGCGACCATGCGCTCCTTGTTTGATCTGCTGAGTTAAAAACAACATTACCATGTTTAAAGTTTAATTAGGTTCCAGCGAGAGACCCTTGTGGGTGTAGTGGTCACAAGTGCGTCTGCTGAGCATAAAGTCCTGGGTTCCATTACCAGGTCGGGCAAAGTGTTATTCGGTGTTTCCATCAGGAATATCTCAGTAGCAACTCGGAGTCTGGATGTGTTCCCGGTTGATGGCAACAGGCTCGCACCCTGTTACATGGGGTGTAAACGTAACTGGCGGAATGTAGGTACACCTCTGCCTGTTCCCTCGGGGGTTACAAGCGCGATGTTATGTTATTATGCTTCTACAAACATCGCCACATTGCCATCGGCAAGAAATAATTAAAGACGAAGAAAGTTTGAAAAGGACTAATTTGCTGGGCTGCATTTATGAAGACAGTAAATATTAACGATGTACAATTGCTAAGTGACATACTTATCTAATATTGCGAACCCTCCCCTATATTTGCATATAATTCACGCAGACATGTATTACATTAGCCACCTCAAGCTGACCTCAGTTCGTATGACCAATAACAACATCGCGTTGCATATTCCTATTCAGAAAGTTACATAAAACATTACAATTTATTCTATTTACTTCTAAACGTCTTCGGAAGTTCCACTAGTATTTCCTGTGTATCGTCACTACGATTGAAAACGAAGTAGTTCCGAGGTGTCCTGTCCGGGGCCCGGGGCTCCGGCGCTCGAGGGCCCTCGCTCGACATATTTGTACGGCCACCAGCGCCTTTTACACTCAAACAGATGTTAGGTTCAGGCAAACTTGTTTGTATAGGTTAGGGTTCAATATTTGAGCGTTTAGATTTGATACTGTTTGTGGTTTGGAAAGGTTGTGGGATGTAAATAGATTAAAGAAATGAAAGCTCTAGTAGTAGCCTCTGGCTTCTCCGATGAAATAAATGAAGTTGAACGCCACGCCCCAGTCAGAAATAGAGTTGTAGCTATTTGCTTTTCATGAACTTCATTTTTCTAAATAGGAATTTAAGGCCAGTATTATTTTTATGTCGCCTCTTTGAACTTTTCTGAGTTAACTAGCATAATTAAAACTGTGATTGTGTTCACCCGAATATGGGCTCACTTATTGGTTTGTGTAAACGGCATAACCAATAAGTATTTGATGTTCAAGATTGACGACAAAGTCGATATCAGCCGCCTCGTCATTTGCAACTTTCCCCAACTGAACACTTTACCTTACTTCCACTGACATACACAGCTTTCATTGTAACCCAAACAAAACACACGATGCTTGTACATTTGGCATTCACGTGTGACTGTACAACTTTACAAAAAAGGTCGTGTCCAATTTGTGGCAGGTCTTCAAATTGGACGGCTGCTGAAGGGTTGTTTGCTTCAAAACTATTCAGCAATTGGACCCCTTTCGGGCCCCGGGGAGGGACCCGGTCATTATTCTATTTTCTCATCTCTTGACGGCAGTACGGCACGCACTCGGTCCTCGAGATGGGTTGTGTGGAGTCTTCAAAGTGATATCTACACTTTTCTGGAGGATAAACAACGTAATAGGGGTAGGTGTGCCTTGTCGTGTGAGCATTGAGCTGAGAGCTGAGCAGGCAGTTCTGAGAAACTTTAGGTAGATGTAAAATATAAAAGTATGTTGTAAAGTACAACACCTAAGTTAACAAACTGTCACTTTGTGTGATTGGTGGCAGAATATCATATATATTATATATATTATCCTCAAAAACTTTCTTGATCTTGAAACGTGATCATAATCATAAGTGCATTTTCGATGTTGCATTTTAAGTATGCTTTGACAATTTGTTATTAGTGGCTCAGTCGGTTGTGGTGTATTCGGTCAATTACTAAATATTGAGCGATTCCCAGTATGTTTGTTCAGTTGCTTGTATGTTTGTTCAGTTGCTTGTATGTTTGTTCAGTTGCTTGTATGTTTGTTCAGTTGCTTGTATGTTTGTTCAGTTGCTTGTATGTTTGTTCAGTTGCTTGTATGTTTGTTCAGTTGCTTGTATGTTTGTTCAGTTGCTTGTATGTTTGTTCAGTTGCTTGTATGTTTGTTCAGTTGCTTGTATGTTTGTTCAGTTGCTTGTATGTTTGTTCAGTTGCTTGTATGTTTGTTCAGTTGCTTGTATGTTTGTTCAGTTGCTTGTATGTTTGTTCAGTTGCTTGTATGTTTGTTCAGTTGCTTGTATGTTTGTTCAGTTGCTTGTATGTTTGTTCAGTTGCTTGTATGTTTGTTCAGTTGCTTGTATGTTTGTTCAGTTGCTTGTATGTTTGTTCAGTTGCTTGTATGTTTGTTCAGTTGCTTGTATGTTTGTTCAGTTGCTTGTATGTTTGTTCAGTTGCTTGTATGTTTGTTCAGTTGCTTGTATGTTTGTTCAGTTGCTTGTATGTTTGTTCAGTTGCTTGTATGTTTGTTCAGTTGCTTGTCCGCTGGAGACCTGCTGTCGTGTTACTGGCTATTATTGATGTTACTTATATTATTATAAACTTGGCGAAACTCGATATTTATCAATTATTTGTTGAGGATACTACACGTAAGCTACTGCATGCTCAATGACACGACGTATGTGCCTTTGATGCTGAAAATGCTTGACCAGGTTACATTAGAAGTTATTAGAATACAGAAACCATAATGCAAATAAGAAAATACTAGAGCTAAGTAAGATTTAAAAAAATACATTTATTGGGAACAAAAAACAAAGACAAACAATGTTACACAATGATAGCTGATAGCAGTTCGCAGCCACCAACGCCCGACTCCTAGTGAGAGGGAAGGTTGTCCCAAGACTAATATACTAACACATATTTAAAGGAAAGAAAATTATATAATAATAATATACATTTAAATATAAGTGCCGTGTGTGTGAGTACCGAATGTTGAATAAGAGAGGGTGAGGGTGTGTGTTTGCCAAGATGTTAAATTTCCACAAGTATTTCTGTTGCAACATTAGTGATTTTAGTAAAATGTCGAGTTTTTCTTACAAAGATGTCTATATTTACTGCTAGATCGTAAATGATAAATGATTTTATTTCTGTAAGTAGGTTTGAACAAACACTTTTACACGTCAATCGTATTGTAAAAATTAGACGAGGTCGGCATTTCCTATCTGACTACTCTGAGAAGAAAGGCCGAAACAAACTCAGAGGTCACAGTCACCTTTAAAGTCCAGACAAAATCTTGGTCAGATCATGTGAAGGCTATATAGATCGGTGTCTGAAATGGCCTTTTGAGGAAAGAACCACACGGATTCAGTGGACCTGTCCAGTCAGTGCACGCAATTATCAGCAATCGTGCAGCTCAACTTAGACTTAAGGAGCTCAACGATTCGACGAACAATACCAAAGAAAGGACATTTGAGTAGGCTGCATAAATTACTCAAACTGCCAGATCATGATTAAACTAACTGAGAAAAATACAAAAAAAAGCAATGACCGACATAGTTCTCACATTCACAATAATTAGAATAAAATTATAATAATCTTTGAGGACCATGTAGATTTGTGTCAGTAATGGTCTTTTGAGGAAAGAACCACACAGATTGAGTGGACCTGTCCAGTCAGTGCACGCACGATCTAACTGGTTCATAATTCAGCTGGGTATGCTTACGGAGTACTGCTTGAGAAATGAACACCTGTCTGACCGTTAGGACCTGGCAGGGAGATTAAAGTGATATCGTAGGAAAGCGGATTGTTTCCTCGCAAAGACTTTCAAAACAGCTCTCTGAGCTGTTTCAATCCGCAACATTGCTGTTCTGTGCGCCCCATCCCAGACCGTCAAGCAATAACCTAACACTCACTGAGCGAGTGCATAATATGTAATTAAGGTCTTAAATCCGCTGAGCCTCAAAGCTTCTTAAAAATATACAAAAATTTCTCGGGCGTTCCACGACAGAGTCAATTTGCTGATGCCATTTAAGGTAACAGTACCTATAACCTACGATGCGTTGTTGCCGCTGTGACGCAAGTCACAAGTACAACCAAATATTTTCGCTATAAGGTTGGCAATCAATATACACACACTTTCAATACAAAGTGTGGTTGCGTTTTTCTCTGATTTGTAAGCTATTTAGTTTGTTTAAAAAAAATAATTTATCATCTATGGTGCTTTTTATTTTTATACCGTATTGAATTAATACTAAACACGTATAGTATACGTAGTGTAATTTAATGCCCCTCTGTCATATCAACTCTGTATACTGAATGTTGATTTTTTTGCTATCATTTTTTTCTAAATACCAGTAGTAGGTTGAGGTCGTTATTAGAAGACAGAAAGACACGTCAGGATATTAGATATACCATTTTATTTACACCTTGACATTTGATGATTATTACATACACAATGACATGAATATTTCTCATAATCAGCCTAATAGAAACCGTCTGGGAGCCTTCTAGTTGAGGGCAGCCACAGTTTGAGTCAGAACAAGGGTTTATACAAAAGTGAGCGTGAAGGGCAATAGGTGTTAGGGGTTGACCTGACTTATTCATGGAAAAGCGGATGAACTTAGTTTTATTGACATTTGAAGTAAGAAGTTTTGTGCTATTAAGTATATAAGTTTCACTCTGATTGCGGCCATGAATTATTTGAAACATATTGTCTGCGTAAGTTACTATTTTTCAGTTAGGGAGAGATAAGCGACACATTTCATTCACATACATTATGAAGAGGCTTGGCCCAAGCACGCGGCCCTGTGGTACCTCAATGGTAACCGTACGTGAAAATTTATAATCACCATCTCCTTTCAGCTTACCGAAAAGATCTGGTGATAATAATTTTTTACGTACTGCCCACGCCACGTCCTGTCAGATAACTTCTGAAGATATCCTGATATCCGCGTATACCAACATCTTCCAGCTTCAAAAACTCAAAGCATTTATTTCAAATAAACCAAATAAAAGCACTTTTGAATTGTCAAAGGGTCAGTCAGTCAGAAAGATGAGGCTTCGAGAATAGTATAGGGACAGAGACAGTGCCGAAAGCTTTAGATACATTTAAGAAGATAGCCAGTGTTTTTCTTTTATTATCAATAATATTAATAATAGTATCTGTTACTTCCAATACAGCGTCATTTGTGGTTTTACCACTTCTGAAGCCAAAGTGGTTACTAGCTAAAATGTAATTTTTTTTAAGAAATTTTGTTAATCTAATCTTATTAAATTTTTTAAAGATTTTTGAGAGAGTCGTAAGTACCTTTATGGGTCTATAATTAGTGACACTGTCGCTTTCACCAGATTTATAAATTGGGTGGACGGTTTTAAAGAGGCCAGGAAAGATACACGACGAAAGGCACAAATTAAAAACGTGGAAGAGCACCGCGATGATAGTAAGTCTAGTTGCTTTTACGACAGAGATGGGGATACCGTCAGTACCAACGTCGCAATTGTACTTTAGATCAAGAATTATATTGTTAAACTCGGAGCTATCAACGCCGTAAAAAGCCATTGAATGTAGCGGAGTTGATTCAGAGGAATCGTAATCTAATTTACTGGAAATAGAACTATTTTGGGGTTGAGATGGCTGAAGTTTGGATGCCAATAGTCTGCTGATGGAGAGGGACTGTTTTTTTTTGTTTTTTTTTTTAATAATAATAATAATTTTTATTCATAAGTTCACATAATAAATTACATAAAAGTTACATGATTACAAGTTTACAAATTAATATTATGAAGAAAAAATTAAACTATGCCTAAAATTAATCTGGTGTATAACTTATACCTATAAATTGGTTAAAGGCCTAATGAATACGATATTGTCACATCAATTTAGGAGATTTTAGGACAATGTTCTGTTTTGGTTTAAGTTTGCTAGGTATCTGTTTAATAAGAGCCCATACTCGTATAACTTTGAGTTGATTCTGTCTTCTAGCGTTCGTACTCGGTTTTGAATGTTTAGGAAGTTATTTAAAAAAAAAACAATGTCGATAGAGGACTAGGCTAGGCTTGTGTGTTTGTTGTCTGGGTATTTATTAAATGTTCTGTATAATTTATATCTATGCCGTATGCACATTATGAGGCCTGGGGTTATTCAAGGTATAATAATGCGTCGTCTACTTGGGGTAACCGATGTAGGACTATGCGCCTTAATAGCTGAAAACATTGTGGAGACAAGAGACTCAGCAGTATCATTCGGATCATTAGAGCTAAGAATTGATGAAAAGTCAGTGTTTCAGATGCATTCGACAAACTGTTGGGACATCAATCTTAGGATTACCTACAGTAACTTCGTTTTACTCTGATTTTCGTACGCATGTTACAGAAAAGCATGACAGGAGAGTGTTCCGTTATGAGAGAATCGAGTACTAAAGTTGTTGCAGGGGATCGGCAATGGATTATCACATGATCGAGACAGCTTGATAGTCTAGTAGGAAGAGTGTGAGCGGAAAGCATTGCATGAGACGCTGTGAGAATTAGTTACTCGTCAGGTGTCATTTGGGTCAAAACTATCAGGTACAGTATTCATATTAAGATCTCCAATTATTGCAGCGGTTTTATATTGAGCAAGAGTCCCAAGTATGTTGTTAGGACTGCACAGAAACTGTGTCAGATCTCTCAAGAATTCAAGCAGTGACTACCTGCCTACTGATTTCACCCACATAATAACATCTCCGTTTAACTAACTATTTTGTTCACCTCGTTACATAAGAAACCCGAACACAATACCTTCTTCACACAATTTAATATCAAACTACCCGCCACATTGTCTGCTGAAACTACAGCAATACTAATAGTACCATTAGGTGCGCAGGAGTCGTTACCGCATGCAGGGCGCATGACTGCCGGTCATTATCGCCATGTTGTTGCAGCCTGCAGCGCTGCATGGCTGCACACCGACAAACAACAAGCGTTTCCCACAATGGTGGATGCAATTAAGTATATGTAGAATTTTATTATTGTGCATGAGGTTTTCCCTTATTGTGTAGGGCTTACATCAGTTCAGTGGAATATGTTTAATTTCTCAAAATAGGTCGATATTGTCAATACTCGCTTCTACCAGCAGACCCTCAGTTAAGTATCATTCAAGCTAAAAACAAGGTGCAATTGGACTTGTATTGTCCTCTCCCAGTAACCAAATCCTTTCACAATTAATAGTCAAAGGGTAAAATTTCCAAATGATTATTTTAGTTTTCTTGTTTTGAGCGAGTAAGGCGAAGTTACGTTCTTGTTTTATAGAGTTTATGAATGAGTAGCACAAATATTATACCGGCGCGCGGCGTAGGAACAGACGACAAAATGAGTTTCTCTATTAATATAGTGTATTAACCACGGAGTCACGGAGTTTAGAAAGCTAAACTCCGTGGTATTAACTCACCGAATCAGGGTATACTTAGGTATACAGTATTGCCTAAGGCAGTTGCTTAATTTCCGATCAGTTTTACTTAGCACACACTTGGCCAAAAATAGCTCCTCTCGAGCAATAGATAACATGACGTCTCCTCAAGTGTTACATAATCTCTGCTGGCCTAATAACACAACACTCGACGTTTCTCGCCGGCCGGCCGGCCGGGCGGCCACACACGCCATTCTCCGAACCACTCGACAATATTCCACTAATAATAATTACACATTTATTTTCATTCAAAACTTCGCCTGACAGTTCGAGATGCACCCCGTGTCACTCCTTTGTCCGATAAACCCAACATAATAACACAACTCGAAAAATATTAACACAGCCTTATCATTACTGCATAAGGATGAAAATCGATTGGCTAAGATTTTATGGGTCGTAAAACAAAGTTGGGCGAGTAAGGTGCCTACACGCTCATTAGTGTGTAGGATAAATAATGCGCGTCAGTTATTGTAGTATTGCAACAATATTAAAATAATACGAAGATAATAAGGCGCTTTGTACGGACAGTGACGGGGCCCTGTGCGGGGCCCACAATGCAGGAGTGGGGCCAGTCTGCTGTCCACATAAATATACTGCTTGTTGAGTGTTACAAAAAATAGACAATGGAGATAAGTAATTTGAATTTGAGATCGTAGACTAATCATTATCGTTTAATTTATATAATACGACGTGTTAACACCGAGTGGCGTGCAATTTTTTTTTTGTAGTGAGTTCCGTGTACAGATTTTTTGAAAAATGCTTAGTAGACTATGTCGGTACCTTAAATGTCATGGATTTTAAACGAGTTTATTTTTACAAAGTCTGCAGTACACGTTTTATCAACACTAAGCTTAATAGAACAAGACTAACTAAAACAAAAAAAAATTGAAGATCGTAATTTGTAACCTTCGTAGCACTTCGTAGCGGCCGGCGGCCTACGTGCTACGCCACACAGAGTTTACATGGCGATGATAAAATTGATTTATTTTCTTATACTTAAATATTTACTAGGTATTTTATTACCGGTCCTATTTTACATTATTACAATAATGATATTTATATTGGAACTGAGCATCATAATAGTGTAACCACTGTTGGTACCTATAAAAACAAATTGCATCTGCCTTGAAATAAAACTTTTAAAATTTGTGTTATAATGTGGCAACCAAAATCAAAAGACTAGGTCTACTCAACAATTGAACCCACACCTCCCACACTTAAGCCAATATGCCAATGTAACTTGTCACATAAAAGCTTAACTAAAATTTTTTGTTGGTTCACAAACAGACGCAGTTAGGCTAATATTGTAACAATATTGGTGATTATGTTGGCTCAAGTGTTGGGCGTGACAATCGTAAGCGACCAGCATTCCGGCCATGTTTGCCCACGTGTTTGCCCAATCATATCGCGTACTGTTTGATTATCGTTACCGCGGCCGTCACGCTTTCACTGAATCACTTGTTCTTGTCTTACAAGGACAGTGTTACACGTGTTCTGAGGTTGTAAGGAAGGCATTCTTGTGTTTTGTATCTAGACATTTCTCAACTTAAGTTTGAAACCTCCAAAGCTTACTTCAAGATATGTAAGAGAAACGTTAGCAATACATAATTGCTCACGTCTCGTTTTGAAGGATGGTAACCCAATTATTATAGACTTCTGCAGGTCAGGTACCTGCAGAAGTCTATAATAATTGGGTTACCTAATGTGTACATACCTATGTGTTTAATCGATAATAAACAAAACCATTTTGAACGATTGAAAACAAGTAATTAATTTTAAATATACAGAGCATCTAATATTATTATGAAAACTGATACAAATTCACTTGACAACAAGCCAATATTTCCACACGCTGCAATAATAATCCAATTGATACATTTGCAACGATTTCCAATCCAAACGAGCTATCATAGTAATCTACATTAATTCGTTCCTGTATTAATTCCCGTAATCGCATCGGAACTATTGAATCGTCCCGTATTCAAGCAAATCCCACTGAATATGATAATCGCGTATGATATTCATTGCGCCGGCTCACGGACGCCAGTAATTAAAAAACATATTAGACATCGGGGTCTGTGGGGCCCCAGGGGGTTGTGGGGCCCACAAGAACTCAATCTGCTTGGACTTAAGTAATCCGATTGCATCGCTTTCAAGTAGGTACCTTTTTAAAATAAGATTATGGAAAATGCTGAGTAGTCGACCGATTGATAAAAACTTTATATGTGAATGTACGTGCGCTGGATCTGTTTTTTTCTGCGCTTCTAATGAAAGAGCGTTAAGTCTTTCGATTTGATTAAATTAAAGAAGTAAGTTTAATTACGTAAAATATTTTTGTCATTGACCTGTCGAATTGTCGATAGTTAATTCAGTAAGTCTGTCAATTAAACTCGTATCTCAAAGTATATCCTATTACGTACAAATTATCGTGTCAGTCTGTAACGTCCAAAAAAACTGCTAACGACTACAAGTAACTGCCCAATCACAGGCGCGCACCCAATTACGCGATCTGGTTTTGATTCGTCGAGCAAACACTTCGATATTAGACGTTCAAGTCGATCAGATCACTATACACACGAACACAGAAGACCTAGTCCATTCAATTTGATTACGAATTTTAGCAGCCGAAAAGAAAAACTTTCATAGAACAAGAATATTCTTGAATGTGCTGTGTCTCTCTGTGGGTGTGTGTGTGTTGTGTGGGTGTGTGTTGTGTGTGTTGTGTGGGTGTTTGTCTTTTCTAAAAACAGCAACTACACTCTAGGCAGTGCTGTTATAAATTATTCTAAACAGTTGATAATAACTCTTCTTGGCTAGTGATACTTAGAGTAAACAAGTACTATCGTTCTTAATTAAAGCAAACAATCATGGACGTTGTGGTTACCGGTGCCAACCGGTGTTAGCTATTCTTGAGCATCCAAATACAAGCTTAAAACAGTTTGTAAAATCCAAAGTTTACGCCTCATAACGCTCAGTTGTTGTAGTAAAATAATAAATCGTAAAAACAAAACATGTACGTATGCAAGAATAGTTCTTATATTTTGGTACACGTGTATCATAGTGAATAAAAAAAACTACGTAATCTAGGCTACTGATATGAAATACGGCACCAGTTCACCGAATTCTGCGACTATTAAAAGCCCGGTGTCGATACTTATATAATTTTTTTCGGGAATTATCGGTGGTAGGTACATACAAAATCAGCGTACCTACAGACATCAGGACGTCCACGTAAAAATGTTTTTCATAACATTTTTTTTTCAATTTAGTTACATGTATAATGATTTTTAGAAAGTATAAGATGGTGTAATTTTAGTGTTTTCTCGATGTACAGGTACTCACATTATTGTATAAGCGCAATATAGTTGTGATAGAGGCATTTGAATATCACAAAATTGCTTGACCTTGATGAGTCGGGAGTAAACCACTACCTCAACCGCTTCGCGTTACGAGGCGTGCAAATAACAGCAGATGTTTGTTGTTGGAAATCATGATAGAAATAGGCCTTCTGATTTTTACCCATGATCTGACAGTCAAATTGTGTGCGTAATTATGCCGTTGAGCAAATTGCCGGTCCGCCCGGAGCCGTCCGGTCGCCGCACCGGACGCAAGCCGGCCGGCCGGTCCGTGCGCCAATTGCCCGAAATCGCTTATTCACGGCCGCTAGTTGCCTAGTTAGCGCAGCTGTCGGGCTGCGGGGTAGGCAGAGGCGGTGGTGACTGGTGGTGTGAATACTCGTTTAAAAACTTACAATTCCGTTCAGTACCTACGCAGCAGGTTAGGTTTTTAGATCCAATATAATAATTTAAGCAACTATACCTAATCTTTTATTGGATAGTGAATTATTTCAAGAGTATTATCTTGAAATAATTGCCGAATAGTGGAATAACTTAGTATCAGTTGCTCTGACCTAGAAAATAAACCTTGTCCTTAATTATAATTGATTACCAATAACGGAATAACATAAATATTTACCAATAACGGGATAACATACATAATCACCAATGACGGGATAACATACATAATCACCAATGACGGGATAACATACATAATCACCAATGACGGGATAACATACATAATCACCAATGACGGGATAACATACATAATCACCAATGACGGGATAACATACATAATCACCAATGACGGGATAACATACATAATCACCAATGACGGGATAACATACATAATTACCAATGACGATACTCAGATAGTTGACAATGATGATGGGCTACTAGACACGCTGATCGCCCCCGCGGCCGCTCATGACTCATCCCACACGCACACCCGAGCGTGTAACTCACCGGCGACATGCGTCTTGTTTATTTAACCGCGGCCGCGTCATTTTCTCCTTAGCGTTATATTTTCATATAGTTATTACGTTATTATCACCCGCCATTGTTGGACGTGACTGGACGCATTTACGCACATATTAGTGCCTTTTTATAATGTTTCAGTGGCTTCCGTTTCCTCTCAACCATGCTTAATTAACGACGTTTCGTGTTTTAACGTTTATTTTTTGTTGTGGGCTTTCCCGTTATAAGCCCACAACAAAAAATAAACGTTGGGGTACTTGGAATAACAAGTATTGAACGTATGTGCGCAGTCGCCGTCTGTGATATAAGGGTGTTGAATGTACCGTCTGCTGTAGACCAGTTGGTGATAGTTGTTGGTGGTAGGAAGTAAAGCGCGTCATATTAGCTTCATAGAAAATAATAACGTAAACAGGTTGAAAATACCTCTCAACAAGCTAACGACTAATATCGCATTATTTAATACATGTTCCCGTGTAGTGGTATGTGTTACTATCGATTTCTGGCTGACCGAGGTTAACCGTATCAGATATTTAATTTCAAATTAAAATGTCTACTTATTCAAATGAAAAGAACATTCTGAAAGGCCAGTTCCCTGAATCAGTCGTATTAAGGCCTAATGTAATGTAATACGTCAATATATTTAAAGCTTGGTCGTTTAGAGCGGAGTAGAGACCGAGGGGCCGCTGAAACACAACTCACCTATGAAAGTATAAACCGGACAGTATTGATTTTATATCGGAGCACGGAAGATGTTGCGATATTTGTGAAAAAGTTTTGAATTGGCTGCTTTTGGGGCTTTATGAGATTAAAGTGTAGGCCGTCGGTCTTTTAGACAACCATAACATACGACGACAAATCTGTAAACCAATTAGGTACGATTGAAAACACTACTCAATCTGTTTCTTTGGACTATGTTTATGATCCTGGACTATTAAGTATACGGTATAGTATTTAAGTTACGGGCAGTTTTCCAACCAAAACTAGGGAAAACCAAAATTTGTGCAAAAATAAAATGTCTCATTTCTCCAACAGCTGTCGGCAGTTCCTTAATCAATGTAACAAATGAACGGTTACCACAACCGGCTGGCACCCGGTGAGCAGTAGGCGTAACTCCAGATACAACCCAATTACTAGTGAAAGCAGCGAGTGAACCTGCCGCAGCTAACCGCGTATTAACTTATTGCCTAATCAAAATGTGTCGGACGCACCCCAAATTGAATAATAACCTGTTAAGGCGAGTCGGCGACAACAGAACGACGGCATTGTGGCGCAAATTGCCGCCAAATTGGGAACAGACTCGGTTCTCGCAACTCCATTTAGCCCATGCCTGCACGTGATTGGTCGGAACGCCTCCCCGCGCCCGCGCCCCTCTCCTCGTCCCGAGCTCCATTGAAACACGACCAAAGAAATGAAATTATGCACTACGTAAATAAGAAGCCCTTTGTGGAGCTCACTTGCTTTATTTAAACTGTCAGTGGTTCGCGAGCGGGTATTTGAGCTTAATGACATCGTCCGCACCGTCATCGCTCGTCATCGCTCGTCATCGCTCGTCATGACTCGACCACTGCTCGACTACACGCCTCCGATTCCGATACGTTGTTTAGATGATTGCTGTTCTTTCTTTTGGCGGGATAACAACCTCGTTCGTATGTCAAGTGCGAGGAATGTTGGCAACACTTTGTGAGTGAAATCACTTCATTTATGTTAATGATTTTGATGTTTAGGTATTTACATAGCAATCAATTGATTAATCATTTATGTTATTCGTTAACGAGATGACTTAATTCCTTTTTGAGTTTATCCCTACTATGTAACATTGCAACACATAAACATTGATTACATTTTATTATGCATGACATGCATTAATATTATCTATAGGAACCTGACTAATAACATTATTTTAAATATAATCAATCATAATCTTACCTTATTACAGCTCTCACTCTCTGACTGGAACCTCCTCGGTTGTTGTCCACCCTATAAAAAAACTAAAAACCGGTTAATCAAGTGAGACTGTTGACAATAAAACGCGTTAATAGTCCCAAATGTTCGGCACCCCTGTCCCTAAGGGCTAGCGCTCACTTGCGCCGCGCGTCATTCCTTTTATTCACTTGTTAGTATGGATTAGCGCTCACTGCGGCCTATTGTGGGGATTTGATAAGGTTGTAACAGCTTGCTGATAATTATCTCAAGTGTTACCAGTCCGGTGGGGTTTGTAAGGTCGGTATTGTTTTTAGGGTGTATAATCGTTTTTGATTGAAGCGGTAATGCTAGTTTTTGTAGACAACAGATTGAGCAAAATTATCTAATAATATCTCTTATCTTAAGTGTCTCAACATTTTGCTAAAGTCATAACTCTGGGAAACCGTCAGTGCCTAGCAGGATGTTAAATAAATAATAAAAATAAAAATGTTTATTTCATCAACTTATACGTTTTACATAATATGTGTGTGGAAGCACCTTTTAAGCAACAATATGCTTGTGTTAGGTGGTTCCGCTCTTCCAGTTTGCAATAACTAAGTGTAAATGCTGTGAGATAAACAAAGGTAATCTAAAATAATCCAAAATAAGCATGCAGTGGAAGATGGGCGAAATAACAACGCACGCGGTGTAATAAGTGTGAGGTGTGTCTGCGTGTGTATGTGTGATTGTGTATATGTGCGTGAGTGTGTGTGAGGATGTCAGGGATGTGTGTGAGTCATTTGTGCTTTGTCTGTTTTGGGGTCAGCCCTACGACTATGTCTTGTTAAACATTGAGGAATACAGTTAGGTACCTATATAGACTGAAGAATAGTGCCTATGTTAGTAAGGACCCTTGTTTCTACTGCTTGAAGTAATCCAAGCCTAATTTTAATTCCAAATCTTTAATAAATTAAGAGCTTTATGAAAGTACACTTTTAAATAATTAAATTAGATTTGCTAAAACGAAGCTTACAGCAAAATCATAGGGAACTGTAATGACTTTTTTTCTTTAAACGCTAACCCCACACTAGGAATTTCTCCTGTATCGTGGGTGCGTTTACAAACATTTAAACTCACATACACAAACGGCCAGACCCGCAACAACTACTTGCAGGTCATACAAATATTTGTTCTGTGCGGGGATCGAACCCGCGACATGTAACGCAGCAGTCAATCGCTTAACCACTGCGCCAACCGTGTCGTCAAAATACTCATTAATCATTTACGTTTCTTATGGAGTAACTGTGATTGATTAGTGTAATATTCAAGAACCCAACACTGTACCTACACTTTGGCATAGTTTCGTCCGCAACTTTGAGCGTTAATTTCGCAAAAACATGCCTCAAACGAAATTACCAGCTCATGTTGGAAACGAAACTGTAATTTTAAAATTAGTTTCCAAACGAAAGTAGCACTCAAAACATATGAGCCTACGCAATCACACAGACGCCCGACAAATTGTTTTACAAGCAACATTACAAATACTACCCTAAATGCGACCAGCAGGCGTGGACCCCGCCTGGGCCCGACCCACCGTCACTTTCGTCCGTCTTGGGAACATTCGCGGGGAGGTGTGCAGGTCAGGGCTGGCTGGTAGCTGCCACATACGAGTAATAAATTGTTGGAGCGCGCAATTCCCCGCACCAACGTTACGCATCATTAAAGGGCGCGAATGTGCTGCCAAATTAACAATTACGCCGAACCTTTGTGAGCGTATGTTAATTAGGAAATTCGGAGATCCGTCGGAATGCGGGCGTCGTTGTGCCGAATTAATTAAATAGTGCTGAGTGTTGCGTGTCTACCTGCGTGTGTGAGATTTTAATCTACTGCCGATCGATATGGCGCGAGTTGTAAGAGATTATGAGTTAGGGTAGGTTCATTGGCCTAAGAGTAGGAGAATGATCATGAGTTAAATATTTCACACAATTGCAGAACACAATATTGATTGTAATTCTAAATAAAACAGGAGCTGTAACAGAGAGCACAGGTCTTACAATAATTCCACCAGTAAGCCGGTACATGCTTTCGTTAAAACTTAGCAGTCACCCTTCTACATGGTCACCGCTGGTAATCCCGATAAGTTTTTCTAATTCCGTGCCAATAAAACAATCCCAATCTAAGACAGACCACGCCGCGGGCAATGCTAGTAATTGTTCACAAGCAATCACTACTAATGCTGGTAATCGCCGGATAATCTTGTACACTTGTGTAAGATTACTGATAGGGTTTACCTAATCTGCAGGCTGGCGCAAAAGTAATGACACAGTTTCATTTACTTAGCTATAACTTTTTTTAAATAAAGTACACGCAAGAAACTTTTTGGGATACATATAAATAGACCTGTGAAATTATCCCTGTAAGGTTTTCAATATGATGTCCTTCAAATAATGGCCTCCAGTGTCAATGCAAATTTGAGCTCTTTTTAAAGCATTTTTCACCACGCTTCTCAAAATTTCCGGTGATATGTTCTGAATTTCTTGACGAATTTTGGTTTTTACGGCTGATTTGCGTTTGCTTTTAAAAACATGGAAACATGTATAATAATTATATTTGATGCCAAGATACTAGGAATAAGTTGCCTGGGCATTATCTACTTACTTGTTGTGTTGTTTGCGCGTTAACTATAAGGGAATGCGTTTTGGAAGTTGATCAAATACTTATAGTGACGAAATTGTTTGCAACTCTAACCATTCTTCCTTCGATTTATGTGATACGGCTAATAAAGCTTATCCTTTCTGCCAAACTCGGGCCTAACCTCCTTCATGGTACGTATCTCTGTTAATAGCCGCACCCCTTCCAGTGGCCTCGCATATTCACATCGTTAATCTGCGGAGAACAATTAGTGAGTTGGCGCAATCAATACACGGAACAGTGGGAACTCGCCGCAGTAGATATTATTGTTTAAGATTCCAACTAATGCAGAATAGACGGATTGCGAAATATCAAACATGCTGCATCACCATTGCAGTTGGCAAATATGGTGATTAAATATAAACCGACATTGGTCTAGTAATGGAACTCATATTTAACGATTTTCTCGGTACCTATGGATAAGCTGTACCAAGCCGCGGTTAGTACTCTAATGACTGACCGTTTATACATTCTTTACCAATAAACTTTCAGTCCAAGATATCAGAAGACCATCACGTCTTTTAACCATGCCTCCATCTATCACCGGTTATTGTAACAGTCATGGGTTTCTAGAGGTAAGCTAATGAGGATTTCCGAGCAATTCTCATAAATCACTGATCACTTCACGAAATCACTTCTGTGAGTACTGCCACGTATTCTGACTAGGAAAACGTTTCCATGAAAACAATCCCAGTAGTAAGTAGATTACTAGACGTTGCAGTGACCCTTCCGGCCTCTTATAGTCGGCGCGGCGCTGATCTCTCACAATTAGTCTGTCACGCCGCCGCGCCGGCCAATCAATAACGTCCCGCCGCCGCCGGCGGCCACTGCCTCATGCTGCACGGGGTATGTGATGGAGCACACCAACCAGTAACAATGTACTGCACACTTTTAACGTAATGTTCACAATGCGTGATGTTAAGTTTTGAGCATGAATGTGGATGACTATAAAGGACTTTCAGCTCAAGGCTAAGAGCTAATTGAATGGACTGTTGATGGGCTTCCAGCCGTGAGCTGTCGTGTTCAAGAGGGACTCAGACCTTGGAATAACTCAATTAGAAAAAAGACGAGTTATTTATTTATAAGACGTTTTGAGAAAAGACCTTCTTTACTTTTTTCATGCCGTGTTAAGTATTTCTGTTATACTTGGAAATCCGAGGATGAAGCGTAGTTGTCATACATGAAGAGGAAACTAAAGTTTAGTTGTATTGAATATCTTTAAAAGGGAACATTTCCAGCAATTTTCCGGTAGATGTGTATGTATTCCATGTGGACATAAATCGCATGCACGCATTAAAGCATATTTCGAATCAACACTAGTCTGAATATAAAAAATCTAAACAGGCATTTTATCAAACAGGGACACAACCTAACTGTCAGTCTGACAAAGTTATCCATATTCAGGGCTCTTCAGACGTTCTCGCTGCACACACGCGTCTGTGGCCTCCACCACACAAATTCGGGTGCATTACATTACCATAGTCAACATGCTAAGTTGGCGGGCCCGACCACTTACTGAAGGCTTGGGTGATGGTGAGTGATGCAGTAGGAGGCAGCGGTACTTGGGGGGCAATAGAGATTGGTAATCAATTAGCGTTTGCATAGTATTCTGTTATGCTGATAATATTGAGCCCCCTTAGTAACAAGCTAAGTCTTTTTGCATTGAGAAGAATAATCAAAAATGATTATTTTTGATTATTCTTCTAAATTCTGAATAAATGATAATTGATTTTATTTCTGTAAGTAGGTTTGTACGTGGTTTGTACAAACACTTTTACACGTCAATCATATTTTAAAAACTAGATGAGGTCGGCGTTTCCTATCTGACTACTCTGAGAAGAAAGGCCGAAACAAACTCAGAGGTCACAGTCTCTTTTAAAGTCCAGACATAATCTTGGTCAGATCATGTGAAGACCATGTAGATTGGTGTCTGAAACGGTCTTTTGAGGAAAAACCATACAGATTGAGCGGACCTGTCCAGTCAGTGCACGCAATTGTCAGTAATCTTGCCGATCAACTCAGAACTTAAGGAGGAATAGCGAACTGAAGCTGATTCTTAACAGGTTCCTACCTAAATAGTAAGTACTTCGTTTTACTAAATTTACTTTAATAACTAAAATCTTGCCTCGTGTAACGTCGTAACACACAATGCCATACAAAGTATGCATTCCATTCATACTTTGGGGAGAAAAAAAAATGAACTTTTCTGCTTGAATCAATTCATTTGATTAATTACATAAGAATACATATATTATATTATATTATATGGAAGTTGGGTTTCTTCTAACGATATTTGTTATACGACAGTAATATGAATATTGTTTTAGCATTTGTTTATTCGATGATTGAAGTTGTGTATTATTATGAGTTATCTATAAACGCAGGAAACACGTGTTTATCGTTTTCCTGTTAACACATCACTGCGGACTGACTATTAAAGATGTGCGAATCCAATAATATGCTATAATCACCGACGTTCATGCTCTGACGAGCTGTACATACTCGTACTCGTGTAATAAGGATTTATTATATCTATAGTGTAACCATGGTAAACTATGGGGTCCTGTTGCCCGTAACAATGTTGAAACGTTTGATAGAGTTTACTTTTCATGCAGCTTAGCCTCAAACAGTTTCAATTTCTTGAGTCTGTATTACATAGAACTTACACATGGCAAAACGTGAGAGTACCTACTATTAAACTCTGCTTACCCCTTTATTGTGCTAAATGATAACACACAAACAGTACAACCGTAATTAAATCCGCTGAAGGCTCGCACCCACATAACGTAGTAGGCCTACATATCGACTGTACCTACATAAGACGCATACATAGGAAGACAGTGCTCATAGTAATATAATACGGGCGGTATTAATTTGTACGGAGTGCGCTGCTATCGGGCTTAATTAACAAATTTAATTAGAAATTAACCGTTTTGCGCGGCGACGTGCGGTGCGCGGGCCCACACTCACAGGGCTGCCACTGTCATAAACATTTATAATTATTAGTTCAAGGTATTTTCTACCATATTTATAATTTGTCTTTTGTTTCTGTTTATCTTGGAAATTACTGACATACGAGTAGGTGAAGGGAAAACATCGTGACTTATCTACATAACAAAAATGCAATGCTGGCGCTTTGCTTACAAAGTGGTGGATGTTTTGTTTTAAAATGTTCGTAATAGTCCGAATCAGGTTTTTATTGAAATAATATTTAGAAAAGTTTCCGCAAAGTATTCAAATTCGAGAAAAATGGATCGTCCACAAATTTAGACAGGACAACGTCATTCAGGTCAGCTAGTAGTTAATAAGTCTGTAATCGCCGAACAGTCTCGAACAAGCGCGGTAATCACTGCTCGTGGCGTCTCTGTATGAGGAGGAGCGATCGGCCTGCAGTGAGCCAGTGATAAGTTGGTGTAATTATTATTGTCTGAAATAATGAAGCTACAGAGTGATTACCTTATCATAAGTTCAATACTATTTTACAAAGAGTTTGTGGTTAGCATAGGTACTTAGTATTAGAACCTCGTCAATAGACAGGCATTTTAAATGCCGAATGTAAGCCATACACGCTAATGCAATAATACAGGCTTTGGTCTCCCTGCGCAGACACATCTGTAGACCTCTCCGGTGAACAGTAGCGTGTATGGTCACCGTTACAATTACTTACTTTGGAAGGTAATTCAAGTTTTCTTATCAACCATAAATTAACCCCGTAAGTTTATTTCCACCTAACAGTGCCCACATTACACAAGCCTTCTAAGGCCCGCTTGCACCCGGCACCGCATATCACTAAATACATTTTACGCTATGAAGTCGACAGAGATAGAATGATGTTATAAATACGTAAAGTGCTAAACGTCTTTAGTGATCTTTGGTGCCAGTGGGCCTAAATGTTTTTTTGGGAGACAGAATATTTCAATCAATTCTACAATTAAATAAATTGCCCTATAAAATTCTCCTCAGTGCCAACCCTACCCTGCTGTGTACAAACAGCGGCCGCTCAGCAGTGAATTTGAAAATTTAATTTAGTTGCGTTTTGTTCCCGATAATTGGTTTGTTTTCCATGCTTAGTTATCTCGCCGCCCGCCAGAGGGAGTACTGCGCTCTAATGGTTATATCCGATCGCTCATTCTAATTAGAATCAAGGCTTTGTGCTGTACAAAGGTTTTCTTGTAATTCAGATGAAATATGGATACCTACTAACAATTTGAGTTATTTTAACGAAGTTATATTGGAAAAGTTTATAGTATTTTTGAAGCAAACCAAGTTCTGCTTTCTCAAATTTCCCCTTTCCTCACTACTTACCTCGTCGTTCTGCTGGTGATCGATTGCTAGTAGTCAATACTGCAATTTACGTATTTTCTGGTATATCCTATTCAGGATAATCCTATTTCACGTAGAGCCAATCTACTTAAATGAAAACATCTCATGCCGTAGTCATCCAAGGCACTTGGGAACTAAAGCATTCTGTTCGTTAAACCTTTTCTTTCAATGACACTCCTAACAGCACATTCCTTCCACAGGTCTGGTTCCAGAACCGTCGAGCGAAATGGCGTAAAACGGAAAAGTGCTGGGGTCGGTCAACAATAATGGCGGAGTATGGCCTGTACGGGGCCATGGTGCGCCACTCGCTGCCACTGCCCGAGACCATCCTCAACAGCGCCAAAGAGAACGACGCCGTCGCGCCCTGGCTACTCGGTGAGTTCGGTGAGACTGCTTGATGTCACTTACACCCTTATACACACAGCTTTGAACCCGTAGTAAGAAATCATTCGTGAAGTAACTTATAAAATGGCTCGACAATAGTGTTGCTCCACGATTTAGAACTGCTCGACAAAACCGAATCGGTTAAGCATCGCACACTAAAACTATACTCATATCATGACATTTCTACGGCATGATGGCAATTTCAAGCCAATCAAATTACTGTAAATTAAAATGTAGCAACATTTACAGTGTTTGAGTGATTGGGACTTCAAAACTACTTAGCTATCTGCGGTTCTGAATTGGGAGGCTGGTTAATAAATCTTTGGAATAACTACATTATCAAGTGTACCTATATTAAGAATGGTTTATTAATACGGGTTTAAAAGTAACTTAGAAACTTATCAGAGTTCACTGTTCGACCCAGACCTATCAAAAAAGAGAGGAATTCAATCCAGACAAGGTGATTTGGAGCAATGGAGGCCCAGTGGTAACGGCCGCGGCTTACGAGTTGTAGGTCGTGGGTTCAAACCTAGGCAGGTGCTTTAGTTTGTGTAATTTATTTCATCACCATAGCTCTCAAAACGGTGAAAGAAAACATCGTGAGGAAACCGACATATCCTAGAATCAAAAATTTGAAGACATGTGACATCTTTCAACCCGCACTGGGCCCGCGTGGTGGATTAAAGCGCTGTGCGCTGTGTCCCAGCAGTGGGAACGTTATAGGCTGAATATGCTATGCTTATGCTAAGGCGATCGCAGGTGTCATCGCAGGGTGATCACCATGAGTGGTTATCATGGATCAGATATTTTTAAAACAACCTGCTCCAAATGGTATTTGAATATCCTTGAAAAAGATGGTTCAGATCCATGCATTCCCAGTATGACATTACACAAGAATATTTGTCCAATCTGGTCATAAAACGGTCAGAATAGGGTGAATTGGCGCTAGTCCCTATAATACGGTCAGAATAGAGTGAAGTGGGGTTAGTCTCTATAATACGGTCAGAATAGAGTGAAGTGGGGTTGGTCTTTATAGTGGCTCAGGGTAATAATTATCATGATGATAAATTAATATGAAAATAGTTTTTTTTCCGTTCTGGGGATTTCATCACTGCAAGTAAGATTACTGACATTCCAAATGTGGGGCACAATTCATTCAAAAATCAAAATCGTTTAAGGTATGTAGCACACAACACAAATGATACATTCAATAAGAATGCACAATATTAATGACAACACAAATGATATCTACATTCAATAAGAATGCACAATATTAATGACAACACAAATGATACATTCAATAAGAATGCACAATATTAATGACAACACAATTCTTGATATTGACACATTCCAACATTCTAAGATATTGTGCATTTTATTGAGTAACGTAGTCGTAGATCGCCTTATCATGTAGAATGTATGTGAAGTGAACGTGATGCGACTGGAGGTAAGTTTATGGTACGTGTCGGTAGTTTTCCGTAGGAACCATTCTTAACAGTAGCCTTATAAGTCGTAGGCGCGACATACTGAAGTTTAGAACCCCCACTATTATAACCTCATAATGATTTTATATAAAAATCTGCTCACTTAGAACCCAAAGCCATTGTGCTGTAGGCCATAAAAGCCTCACCAAAGCTGGTCGATCATGAACCATGGACGATATCTTACCGTGATGATTTTGTTCAAGAGTCGAGAGCAGTAGCCGATGGGGGGCGGCCGTAGCGGCGAGCCTCCCCCCCTCCCCCCCGACCACCGCGCTCTGGTGAGTCATATACAAACATACAAGCATTCTAACATAATCATACGCGTACGGTGTTGTCGCACTGAGCCAGTAATTAGCCTCGCATCTTGAACAAAGTTGTCACGGAATTTCAATTAGGTCGTACTCCCGTTCCTTTCGTCCGAAGCTAATTTAGGCGTTTCTTTATTTATTTTGGGGTGTTTTGTTTTGTATTTATTAGGCTTAATTTAAGATGAATATTCATTAGCTAATATTCATAAAATATTATATGACTTTAAAGTTACGCAATAGTTAGAAACAGCTCTGTGAGCTCAAAGACTAGAATAGGACTAAATATTTTTTATTAATAACTTCATAATGTTAAAACCTATTCGTGTTCTCACGTTTTTCATGCCTGTAGTGTTTTTATTGGAAGTAGTATTTATCATTTACATCATTTGATATTTTATGTCATGAAAACTAGAGATTGGTCATGCCTGTAGTGTTTTTATTGGAAGTAGTATTTATCATTTACATCATTTGATATTTTATGTCATGAATACTAGAGATTGGTCATGGACGGGAGTGAAACATATTCCTTAGCCATTAAGCACAGCAGACCATAAAATAAATAATCTACTGTAAAATAACAACGAAACGGAAAAACTTTGCAGGAACTTCGTTTTATTTCACCTCAACTCCATGCATTAACAAACTACGATACAATTTAGGTCAAAATGTTGCAGTTTTATTCCCAAACTAATCTAGACTGTCACAGGTAGAACAAGAACAAAATGTCTTTACTAGCCGAGCGACAGCGACGTCAGGCGACGAGTGACGAGCGACGAGCGACGCTGCGCCCGAAACAAAGCGACGTATAATTTTTAATCCCAACAACAAGAGATGTTCATTTTTCACTGCGGAAAGGCTTCCCGGGAAAACAAAAATAACTTTACAACACAAACATCCCATTTTCAACCTTGTGTCGAATGAACGGAACGGTGTGGTTAACCGTGTAGATAAAATTGTGTTCAGCATGAAAACAAGAATCCGTTGACAGCTTATGAGGAGGTTTTATTTGTTTCAGTGGAGACGGTAAAGGACGTTTGTCTGTGTGAAGCTCTTTGTTTGTTATTTGGAAAGTATCGCTACACAAGTTTTATGTGTATAAATTATATTTTTTTATGTGATTATTATAGGGTTCTCTCGGGTTTTTTCAGTACCTATACTTTTTGAAGTAATCGTTTTTCACATAGTTTTTTTTATTATGTAAATAACATAAAATATTATAGATTAACTAGTTTTAAGTCAACTTTCCCGAAAAAACTCAATTTGCGTTAATTCCTATAATGTTTACTACAAATAACAGCTACGTAGCTTCGTCGTAGACACTTCGTAGCCGTCGTAGCAGATAGCTACGAAACGTCTACGGCTTATTATAAAGAAACAAACAACCCGTCAATTGTCACTCGCACACCATTCGTCACGAAACAACCAGCAGCTCGTTCACAAGACGCGTGATTGTACAACATAAACACCATAATTTGAATAATAAAGACGCCACACAAAAACTGAAACGAGATCTACAGATATAAATTAATAAAGCCTAAGTTCTCCCCTAAAGCCTGCGTCGCGAGTGGGGGGGCCCCCGCCGGGGAGGGAGAGTGGCGACCGCGGGTGGTGAGGCAGGGGGTGGGCGGACCGCGGGAGGGGGGCCGCAAGATGGCGGCCGTATTGTCTAAGCCTTGATTAACGTTGATTTAAGGGTTGCCATAGCGGGCTTACATATTAATTATGTACTTAACTGTAGTCGGGCGGTGTTTTTCTACCTGAATGTATTTACGTGGTCTGGCTAGGTACCTATTTGTAATGAGGGCGTTTTGTGGCCACTGCTTGTTCAAGTATTGTTGTGATTAACGATCTACGTGTATTACGCTGTAAGGCGCTTATTATAAAAAATAAATAAGAAGATAATTTAAAAGTACGTAAAATTTTATTCAGTAAGCATTTTACAAACATTCCAGAAGCATTAGTAACTTCAGGCGTGTCTCTTGTGTCAGACTGTCTCGTATCAGTCACAACACTGCTTAGTTAATAAGAGTCAATTATTAATGAACAAAATATTTTTAATTACTCTTTTCAAAGTGCATTAAATCCAGCTGGAAGTACGTCCATTTGGAAAATTACGTCATTGCCATATTGAATCTACTACTTCAACCTAATTTCTCACAATACCTTATTAGAAAACCAAACAAAACTAAATTAGAATACGAATCAAATTAAAAATAATCTTAAAAGAGAATGAAATATTAACAAGTTACGAGTAGCAGAGATCATTGCTCCTCGAGTTCGCCACATCGTCACCATTGACAAATGGATAGTAATGCACAGAGAGTACGTTACTGAATTATCTGCCTATTACCCACTCGCTTTGTGCAGCTCGCTTTCATCTCGTGACGACACTAAACCATTATCTAAAGTGAACAGTACGGCTGCCACCGACACAAGGACACGACGGCTTCTGCCATTGAATTTTATACTTTATACCTCGCAAACTCTAGACTAAATCATATCAGAGTGTAGGAAATGTGTCTGACTTGAACTGAGAGATGAAGTGCTGATTCTGAGTGGCTTGCCTTTGATTTGGCCGCTCTTGAGGTTTCAATGATAAGTCATTTTCAAGATTAAGTAATATCATCTAGTTTGTACTCTGAAGTAGCGGCAATGGGTATCTTTGGGCGCTTACAAAGAACTAAGCCATTATTTCCCAAAGGTAATTTGTTCCTGTATTTCAAAGGTATGAAAAAGTCTATAATTGTAGGCAAATGGACAGATAATGATACTCACAACAGTTAGAATATTCACAATATCCGTCATAAAAAATTGGCCCCACAAAACTGCAAGCCATGCCGGATACATTGTTAATGCCACACCAATTATGATTGGGATTTAATATTACCTAAAATTAAACTGGGGAATAAATATTTTAATGTTAGAATAGCTTTGTACTTGAAAAAGTATAAGAATAATTTTAATGAAAGACAAAATCCTTCAGTCGGTAGTATTTTCAGGCGGAGCCACGAGAACAGTCAGTATAGTATAAAGCATCGTTACACTTTTTTATCTTCTGGATAGTAGAAGAATCTTATAAAAGCTGAAGTAGCTTCTGCTTAACATTTATGAATGAGATCGGTAGGGTTTACCTCTAGGATTATTTAAAGGTAAAAGGTAAAAGAAGAAACAAAAGAACCAATTTACATAAATGCCTGAGTTCCATCGCACTAGTCTTGGTTTCGTTCCAACTAGCTCGTTGGACGAGGTTAATAACTTGCCTTGAGCTGGTAGATAGATTTGATTCACGAGATGCCTGATGTTTCGTTATGACCCATAACACCGGAAGAATTAATTGAGTTCCCATTTCTTTTTTATTTATTTGATAGACTAATAGAGCGAATTCCACCAAACTTTTATACATAGACTAAGCGTTATTCTAAGAATATTTTTTTAATTTTTGACAGTTTTTTCCATACTAGAACTGTCCGACGTCAAGTTTATTCCGCGGATAAAAGATATCTGATTTTGGTAAAACCAGCCCTTAACAAGATAGCACCCTAACTTTCTGAAACTCCAGCGCAGCGTTCGTAACCTTTATGAAGTTTCAATTTGATGCTTTGTCATTTAATAGAATAATAAGTACTAACCTTTCACAATAACAATTAACCAACACACCGCTAGACATGGTAAGCAGGCGTCAGCTGCGTTTGTATAGAAAAAGAAAAATTACAATGATCGTTAGACAGAAATAGAGGCACTAACAAGTACCCAGCCCTTAAAAAGACACAATTAAATCCGGTTTCTGACAGAGGTACAGCAAATCACGTCATCTACATGTTATGTAGCCACAACCCTTCTGCACATTACAGCAAGTCATGTCCTGGTCACGCTCCACGATGCGGCGCTTTTCAGAAAGCTTGTTCCCATTTACTTCATTCATTTCCTACTTCCCAGTTTGTTCCAAACTTTTCGTCCCACAAAGCTTGTGATATCTCCACGTATTCCTAATTAATCTTCCTTCTATATACTCCTGCACGTATATACATGTACTATAACTAACTCAGTTCTAAATCAAGAGGATTTACAGCGCGGTGGGCGCTAATGGACAAAGTTGTGTTAATGGCGCACAAATCACACAGTATTGGAGCCGGGCTACACTGCGCACCGTATCGGAACGCTAATGCCCAGTTAACTTTATTACCTACTTGATTGATTAGGGTAGAATACGCTTTGTGTGTTGGGGAGGCTAGATTTTTATTTGTGTGTACTAGCGGTAACAACGATGCCTAACTGTCAATTGGTGGCCATCGGCGGTAGCGATTAACACTGAGTTGAATCTTGAAATATCATCTGTTTACTTATCTCAATTATAATAATCTAGATAGTTATCATTTACTAAGGAGTTATGACAGTATGTTTAAGGATTACTAAATGAAAACGTTAAGCGCTGACTGTCGGTACGCAATGTTAAAGAAACAGTTTCTTTATCTAGCTGGCCTAGCTTTACAATAATGAATAGAGGAGAAGAAATAGTACCTAATACATAACCAAAATTGGTATCAATAAAAAACATTAAAGCAGATATATATTAAATAGATATGTATGTTGGTATCTACTGATCTATTGGTTCGAGAAGTGAGGCTCCTAAACTGATCAACAAATACAACCTGACTGACAAATATTTCACGAATGCAGTTAGGTACTTATGTAATCTTATTTTGAATGAAAAGCATTATTTAAAGAAGACAGTTAAAACAGGTTAATTTAAAATATCTTATAATCCAACTGCATGAAAACGAACTAAAAATATATAAACGAGAAGCTAGACGAAGTAGAAGTAGAGACGAGCTTCTAATCATAAAAATCATATTCTTAAATCATGTCACGCATTCGGAGGCTTCGTCTGGTTTTGGCAGTCAGTTTGCAAATACGAGTAGGTAGCCTCCGTCTGCGTGGCATGATTTAAGAGGATCTCTTATCTTTGATATAGCTGAGGCTTATTTCCTTGGAGGCAAGATGAACCGAATCAAGGGAAATTGAGTTTCCTTCGTAGCCTTCTTACTTCGATTTCTGCAAATAGGTATAGACGGAAGATGAAAATAAACGTCTTCACATTGGTCTCTTACACAGAAAGAAAACGGTCACCTACGTGTAGTGTCCTACGTGCAGTTATCTACGTGTAGTTACCTACGCGTATTCGGTAAATTCAGATGTTGCACTTTCAAATTATGCTTTGATCCCTGTTTGTTATTTGTTGTTGGATTAGGTACAGACGTGGGTTCTGCGTCGCAGTTTAGACATTCATAATAATAATATAAAACGTTTATGTTTTCTACACAAGTTATGTACATACAGTTAATATTCGACAATAGTGCACAAACACGGAGTTATCTTTGTGAGAGACTGGTGCCTGAGGTAGATTTATATAAAAACCTGTATTACAGGTCACCAGGCCCCTCCCTCGGCTAGATCTCTGGGATTTGACCCATCGCAGCTGTGCAGTATACTTAACTAAGTTTGAATTAAGAAACAAACAACAAAAAAAAGTATAAAAAAGTTAGTGTAAATACCAGACTGTGAGTAAGTAACTAGAGAAAGTGTAAAAAAGATATGTGAGAGTGAATGTGAGAGGTTGCTTGAGTGAGTGTGGTGCGAGTATGGTTGATGGTATGTAGAAGCAGCAAAGGGGATGAGTAGCAGGTAGAGATAGTATATCTGAGAGGGATGAACAAATTCTCAGTTCCTTGATAGTCAAGGGTTTTCAAATATTTAGTGACTGTAATTTTACATTTGTGTGTTTGAGGATAATATATTACGGATGCTATTTAGCTTAAATCGCCGGTCTGCTGCGTGTCTAAGGGTTTTAAAGATGAGAGATTAGTTTACGGAGCCGGGTTACAAGGACTTTTATATGCGGTTTGAAGGTCAGGAGTTCATCAGTAACGATACCAAGGTATTTTATATGATCTATTATTTGGAGGACAGGACAAGAGTACAAGGAGGTGTTGACAGTGGGCACGCCACAATTGCGGCGAAAGTCCCCTCTTTGAGAAGTGGCTAGAGAGGCGCCACGTCGTCCTCATCTTCCGCCTGACGCAGGTCCTGACCGGACTCGGTTGTTTCGGGAGGTTCCTGTTCCGGATAAGGCGGGAGGAAACGCCCGGGTGTCATCATCGTGTGGATCGCCCAGAGGACACGGTGGAGCATACGGTGGAGGTTTGCCCGGCTTGGGCGGAGCACCGCCGTGTCTTCGTGGAGGCGATTGGTGGTGGCGATCTCTCGCTTCCGGCCCTGGTCTAGGCCATGGTACGGAGCGAGAGGGCTTGGGAAGCCGTCACCTCCTTCTGTGAAGCATTAATGCTCGCGAAGAAGGAGGCGGAACGTGAGAGGGAGAGGCAAAATTCGCGCCCTCACGCCCCTAGCCGCTACAGGAGACGCCCTGGGCGTCGGGATTCACAAGCTGATTCCTGGCCTCCGTAGGTGCTGGCTTGTGGATGTCGAGCAATGGGCAGTTCGCCGTTCGATAAGGACCAGGCCCGGGTCGACGACGCGTTGTGTTCCACGCGCGCCTCAAAGAGATGTCAGCAACAATGACGGGGTCCGCTAGGGCCAATGCCTGCCAGGGTTGCGGGAAAGTCCGAAAGGGTTACCGTGACCCCTGGCACAGGCAACTGAAGGTACACGGGTGGGTTTTAGTCAGTAAAAGTCTGACACGCCCTCCCGCTCCGCCCAGAGCGGGAGAAATAAAAAAAAAACCAAAGGGGGTGATGACAGGAACACAATTATGACAGTACATATTAGGATCCGATTGAGGAAGTTGATTTGACCTATGGGCAAAAGTGACATATTTAGATTTGTTAACATCAGCGTCAGAACATTCGAACGGAGCCATTCGCAGACTTGGTTAAAACCCTATACCCTACATAAGGTGTCTATCGACTCGTCTAGCAATTTTTGTTCAGGTTTATTGGCAAGGTTTTGTTTTTTTTGTAAAAGGCGGATTTTAGACGTCAAAAAGAAGAAGTAGATCGATTTCGATAAAATTTGAATGGGACTACCTGGGAAGAATATACCCTTTGAAACAAAAGAGATGTTTCCAAATCGGTTCAGGCGTCTTCGAGTAATCGGTTCCGATAAGGCTACGATTGGAAATAGAATTCAAGTTGAAAATGGCTGGGTACCGATTACTCCTACTGTTGCAACATTTCAGGCAACAAAAGGATACGGAGATGTTGAGCGCCGAATATTACCTTTGATTTTAAGTTGGGCAGTTACGGTTCACAAGTTACAGATTTTAAGTTGGGCAGTTACGGTTCACAAGTTACAGGGAACTACGCTAGAAAAAGCTGTTATAGATCTAGGCAAGAAAAATTTCGCTTAAGGACTGGTGTATGTTGCTCTGAATCGTGATAAAACCTTGGAAGGAATAGCGTTGTCTGACTTCGATTCAAACAAATTATTGAGTAGTCCACACGACCAAAGAGCATTGCTAGAGAGATGACGCGATTACGTAACTTAAATGCAGTGTCAAATTGACTCATCAGCATGCCTAGTACCTACTATGTAAAACTTTAATCTTAATTAGGTAATATTTTGTAGGAACTGAACATTTTGGCCTAATGAACCGTATGAAGTAAGCTCAACAAAAGATAACTGCTGTAAATCGTTGAAGACTTCCCTCGACTGTCTATGGTCTCCATCATCAGACCTGTAATGGCACTTATAACCCATATGGGTGCAAAGTTCTCATCAATAGAAATTAATTAAGTTCAAACACAAGGTAGCTGTAAAACGTTGACGAGTTCCCTTGACTGTCGTTCGTCTTCATCATCAGACCCTTAATGACAGTCACAACCCATCTAGGTGTAAATTTCTCATCAATATAAATTAATCAAGCCCAAACACCAGGTAATTGATTTAAATCACCGAGGAGTTCTCTCGACTGTCTTTCGGTTCCATCATCAGATCGACTCCAGACCTTAATTAAATAGTAGTGCACTAAAATACTTAATGAAAAAAAAATAACAAACGCACTAGACGCCACTACGATTTTCGAAGGTTCCCCTCGATTTCCTCTGGGATGCCATCATCAGATCCTGGTTTCCTAATCGTGGTACTACCCTTGGTTTCCAACAAAAAAGATGCTCACTTTTCAAGTCGAATGCAGTTGATGGCATCATATCTGAGATTGAACCGAAGTAACTACGACTAACTGCATCAGACTGCTTGAAAATAGAGCTTGTTTTGATCTGTTTGGTTGCAGTAGTATTTTTTAAAGTTAATAATACCTAATTTAATCTGGATATAAAGTTCACTACCTGCATAGATACAGCAATATTATCTGTTGCTGTCACGCGTCCTTTTATTTGACCATAAAACCGTGAGAATCCCTGGTTCTTGCGAGAAAGCCAAGGTTTAGACTTTCTTCCTAAAATTTGTAGAAAACATACTTAACGGTTTTCAGTTTTCCTTAATTATTAGTTTATTTATGTATGCACAAAACATTTAATAGAGAAAAATATATAAGTATAGAAGAGCACAAATAAAAAATAAATAAAATGAAATAATAATAAGTTTATTGTACAAAGAGAAACACATACATAAAGGTAGTCATACACTAAACATGATTCATGTACAATTGGTGGTCGAAAGCAGCTTGAACAGCTGGTTCCTGAACGAAGTTAAAACATACTTGTATCTCAGGAGCCAAAACTACAAAGGTAGTACCAACTGCTACGTAATTTTTGTTTGAAAACATTTCCATAAAATTGTATCCACAAATATAAAATGACGAGCAATAAATAGTACATCACCCTCATAATTCACATTTTAATATTCGCCTCGGTGCAGTATTTCAAACAACAAGACGGTACGTGTCAGCGTCAGAATGTGGTACATCAGGCGGTACGTGTCAGTCTCAGAATGTGGTACATCAGTCGAGGAGTGGGAGCTGTTGGAGACGAGCTGACGATAAATAACGTTGACGTGATTAGATATGCGGCGCGGACGTCGCAGAGATCTCGTAAAAATACTACCCGCACTGATATTAAACCAGGGCTGTGCTGAACATCGTGAGACTATGTCAGGCGTAGGTACTTGTATTTGATAGTTAGATGTTCTAAAAGTTTTCTCCCGGGGCATTATAAAAGTAAGAACAGATACCATTTGGTTTCTCAAGATAAGCGATTAAATGCTGTTGTGGCTTAATCCCAAAGCCATTTAAGTAGGTAGGTATCTTAAATCTCTTTGCTTAATTCAGACAAAAACGATATACCTAGGTACCCAGCTAAAGTTATCCATAGTTGACTTAGGTATGTCATTCAGGGCAGCCACTGACTACCTTCTTACTCTTATGGCTCAGCGATTTCAAATGTGACTTGGCCCCCAATATGATTGCCATAGATTAGAAAAATATGTTTATAAATATTGATTAACACAATCACATCGTACTTTCTGTACTGAATTCTCTAAATAAATCCGTCTGAAGTCAGTCGTCAAACCCTCACGCGCCTCACATTCATAACCCCGAGCTGGGCGCCATATTAGCAAGTCGTCATGTCCCGCGCGGCCGCCATCCATCTCCTCTCGCCGCATATCATTCATTAACATTTTACGTCCCTCAGACGTACGCGTTATGGACGTAGCACGCTGCTGCGGCGTGTCGAGGGTTGGCTTACTACACTGTTGTGCTCAGCGAGTAAGGGTTGCAGTCGTAAAAAATGGGTTACGATAAAGAGATGCGAGTTACAAGTCTGGATTTTATAAGTGGACTTGGATAAAGCAAGATTTGTGTTCGTAACATGGACGCAAAGTGATACATATTTTATTTACCGCGAAACGAATTGGTTTTTTTTACATTTTGAATGCATTACTTACTTCTTTTACAATTCATTATTTTACGTTGCGTTTTATTTTGTGGAACGAAACGAAAACTCGAAGCGCGTCTTTGACAGTGCAGGAATTGACGTAAAATCCACGTGAATAAGCCTATTCTTAGAAAACTGCTTAAAATCTCATTAAGGTAATCCAAGTAGGTAGGTCCTAAGTGCGATTTCTGCTGGATAATAACGATTAAAATAATAATAGCACAGAAAATAATTAAAATGATATAATTTGTAGCTAGAAAAGAAACAGTATCGGTTCGGAAGCGCCCCGATTGGAACCGAACACACGATCCTCCGCTCGGTAGTGGGCCAAGTGGACCCCAAGATGACGACGAAGGTTGTCCTAAATTGGGTTAAGTAAATATTTACTATACTACCTCATGATTATAGTAGGACGTTAATTAAAAGAGTTAAACCTCATACCAATGCCATCGCCATCATCGATTTCATATGTGTATCCTTTATTTCAGGCAACTAAGGCCCATAAAACACAATACATATATAAGCATATAACAATAACTATAAACTAATACATATCTAAAAGTAAAGACTACTGTACACGAAGTGACGGCGCGCGGCGTCGAGTTACAGTGCGAGGTGTCGCGCAGCTGGCCGCGGAAACGCCGATACAGCACACCTTTCGGCCAAAACTCTTCCTTGAGGAAGGTCATCAATATTGTTAGTAGGAACGCGCACCACGAACGACTTGAAATTAGTGTCATGGCGCCCCTCCAACTTCTCCACCCTCAAGGTCCAGTTGGTCTTCACCCGTATGTACTCTACGATGTCCTGAGCCTTCGTAGAGTGGTGCAAACGGGACACGTATAGCAGCGTCGCCGGTACTGCAGGACGCAGCAGTATGTTTGCTCCTGCCAGCGCCGTCCCACACTGGTTGCGATAAGTAGGCTTCCTCTTCTTTCTCACCACCTTGAAGAAACCGTCCTCATCATCACCTATCATAAATGCAATAGTTGCCATAACGATGAAAGTGGTGGTCGAAGTAAAAAAAAAATGTTGAATTTTTCGGACATCAAACCCCTGTCTAGGACAAGTGAATAATAGAATAGCACATCATTTAATTATTTTACGAATTCATCCATTGTGCGCTTTTATAAATTCTAACGTGACGATTTATCGTGGACTTTTACCCACGTCCACGTCACGGCATTGGCATCACGATAACACAGGGAAAACAGGGAAGTAAAATGTATGAAAATATAAGAAAACGATTTTAAATTTCCGTCCACGATGACGGTGTATTATAACGTGCACGTATTTCCATACATTTTATGGACGGTGCGTTACGGACGATGGTACATTATAAAATAAAAAAAAGACAATCTTTATCATTTACTTAGGTAGTTACTTAAGTTTCAAGGCTATTATTAACTCAAGGGATATGATTTTTCATTGAAACAAAATCCCCTATTTACACCCCTTCAAAGGTTGAATTTCCAAAAAACCCTTCTCATTCATACTTACGTCATAATAACTATCTGTGTGCCAAATTTCAGCCCAATCCGTTCAGTGGTTTGAGCGATGTGTTGATAGATAAGTCAATCAGTCTCGGTTTCCTTTTATGTATACAAGATAGTTTCTGTCCGCGGCTTCGCCCGCGTGCTTATCGGAAATTATCCCACGGGAACGTTCTACCGGCACAAAAAGAAGAGGTGTCGGGATTATATTTTGCCTTATGTTACGCTATGAGACCCATCCACAAGTTCCTCAACCATTTCCAGACAGCAGAGATATTTTCTCGTGGTAGGCAGACAGACAGACGGATAGACGGGGGGCAGTAGAGGCTTAGTAATAACACAGTACTCGTGTACTTACATAATTTTTACTTGAATTCAAAATTTTGTGAACGAAAAACTTAAATTTTAAAAATCATTCCAAGTACCAAACGTAGAGTCACAAACACGAACCTTTTTTTTTTTTTTTGTGGCTGGGAGATCATCAAATAACTTCTCCCGTTCTGGGCGGAGCGGGAGGGCGTGTCAGACTCTTACTGACTATAACCCACCCGTGTTCCTTCAGTTGCCTGTGCCAGGGGCCAAGGTAACCCTCTTGGACTTTTCCGCAACCCCAGCAGGCATCGGTCCGGTGTCAATAGTACTTCAGTAAAACTTGATGCTTTTCACTGCAAATTTAAACTTTGTACGTACGAAAAAACGAATTTAAAAAAAAAAGTGTGTTTATTATTATCTAAAATCTATACAATTAATGTTCACTCCCAAGACTTACACGCTACAAGTGCGCCCAAAATAAGTTTGCGCGCGGCCGAAAATAATCGTTTGCCGCCATCTTGACGTGTAATATAAGGTGTCAAGAGAGTGTGCTGTGTTCAGTGTTTTCCAAAGTAAATAATCGCCATCATTATGCCGAAAGTGATTAATAATGCTGGCAGGGCAGGTCATGAAGGTCAAACACGCGTGCAGACTTATCTTGCGTGAACTTTAGTCTTCAATGCAACTAACTTCATTTACTTGAAGATTAACCCGATTGGTCGAGTAACAGTGCGGAAATTTTAAAACCACAAGATTTTATTTTGATTATTTCATTGTGCCCTCAGATCATATAAACACATTGTGCCCCATGTTTCATAGATCCCCACCTGAATACCTACATGGTTTTGCGTAGGCGTAGAAATAATTAGTTTGGGAATGGAAAAATAATGAATTCTTTACATTGGGTAGGTACTGATATATAAAAGTACTGATATGCAAGCGTTTATAGAAATAAACGCTTGCATATCAGTACTTTTTTAGATATAGGAGTTATTGCTTCCATTCATTACTTAAGTACCTATTAGAATATCTTTTCTTGAGGTACGTTAACAACCAAATATTAAAGAAAAAACTACCAAATGCCAGTCAGACCACGCAAAATGGTCACGATGTCGTAAGTTGAACTAATTAATATTCTATAGTTAGCAACATTCATACATAAACCCTCCTACCTCACACACCATCCTCCATTTAAGATTGTGCATTTTACTAACCGATGCCTGTAATATGGTGTTGAAAATAAATGTCTAAAACCGTATATTACTATATTTTATAGATTAAGTGAAGAAATGACATGCATATTCTCTATTGCTGTGCCTCATATGTTGTAAAGTACCACCATACTATGAGAGTGTTCTTAGTCTGTAAAAGACAAGTTTATTAATATAAGCAGGTATAACAGTTACTGTTATATTTTATGGAAAAAATATGTTCCATATCTACTAAGAACTTCAACTCAACACAGTCTCCATTAGATAACACTCATGCCCTCTACGAATGCACAACCGCCCTGGGTCCTCACCCAACTCTTCCCTAGCCCATTTTAGGTTATAATGTATGTTCCTGTATTACCCGCCATAATAAAAAACATAAACGGAGCCACTATCTACAATACTCACGAACTGATCTTGGGGTCACGTCGAACAGTCAAAGTCGAACAGTTTAGCATGCCCTGGACTTTAATGCTAGGTAAATATACACACACAATGACTTTTGTCGCCGGCGAATCGCTAGCGATTTCAAAACTTCACGTCTACACACAGATTTAGACAGCAGATTTGTGGACGTCAGATTTTAAAATCGCTAGCGATCCGCGAGCGAGCGAGCCACTACAGTCTTTGCGTGCGTGTGTACCTAGCATTACACCAAATTTTAGACACATTTATTGCCACTTGTAGTCACATTTCCACCTTGTCCTTAATCTGGTTTTTTCATGACCCAGGCATGCACCGCAAGTCGATCGAGGCGGCGCGCCACCTGAAGGAGTCGGGGTCGGAGCGCGAGGGCTCCGAGGCAGAGCCGGAGCGCCCTACCTCCGCGTCCTCGCAGCACCACGACAACCATGACACGCAGGTGAGGACACTAGTGCTTTATGAAGAGACCAGACTGAGGCCCGCTTGCAAATCACTTCGAAAAACACTAAGAAGAGTAGGCAGACTAGAACGTCTGTGATGAGTTTTATAAGATGCTGTGCTGCACATTTAAGTACCTAATCAAAAGTTTTAGGAAAATTCGCTTTAGAATCTCGGATGTTGTGTGCGTTGCCAGTGTAGAATTTCAGATGTCCTAATTGAAACTTTTGGCTACTATTTTGTTGCGAAGAAGTTCGGGACTGATGATCTTCGGCTTTGCATAAACGTTCTTCTGTTAAAGTTAACGGAAAATGTATTGCCACCAATCCGCTCTAGTTACTGGAATATGACCCAAGAACCAATCTTTACCAAATCCTCTAACATTTCCAGGCGCAGAGCTCCCCCGCAAGCTCAACAACAGCCTCGTCCTCAGCGAAGGGCCGCGCGTCCCCGGAGCCGGGCCGCGAGCTCTACGAGGACGCGGAGGCCTTCCGCAACAACAGTATCGCGTGCCTGCGCGCTAAGGCGCAGGAGCATCAGGCGCGCATCCTCAACCACAACATGTTGCTTCAGGTAACATGCTCTCCACATTTGTATTGGTCGCCATTTTTTGAGGTAATTGAAGTTTGAGTATAGCAATGAGTTTTTCATATTTTAAGACTTTTTTATATTACTTAACAGGCCGATAGTCTACCTAATTAAAAGTGGTAGTGGCATAACTATAAATACGCCTGCTGCACTTCAAAGGGACTGGCGATAATAGAAATTGTTCTATGTGCTGATAGCTGTACAGGGATATATTGGCACGTGGCCAAAACTGATACTTACGTCGACATCTTGTAATTCCAATACGTTTCACAAAATGATCGCACAAATGTTCACCAGCAGCGCCACCCTGTCACGTCATTTCAACGCCAAAAGATTCCTTCTCCCTTTCAAACTTTTCAAACAAAACAAAAGAATACTACTCGGGCGGTGGTAGATATACGAATGACAACCGCTATGCTGTCTACTTTTAACAAGCCCTTGCACTTGAAGCTGATAAATAATTATGTAGAATAATTGTATATATATAGGAGTATTTTTCGATGAGATCCAGATCTTCTAACATTAACACTGCCTGTCTACCTTGCCAACATGTATTTACGAGATGCCTGTCCCTGAGACCTAGACTTAAGCCCGTCTGCCTACCTTACCCCCACACTGACGAGTACCTCCCGCAGGCGCGCGGCCTGCCCCGCGCCGGCGCGGAGGAGGAGGCGCCGGCCGACATCGACGTGGGCACGGAGGCGCCGCCGCCCGCGCACCACCAGCTCGCGCACCTCTACTGAGCGCCGACTGCTCACACACGCAGCACAGCTGCAGGACACTCGTAACACAGGGTGACGGGCAACCGCAGGATAGCTGGCTAATCCACACTTCAGCAGGACGTAGGCTTTTGGATTTCGCAATGGATTCCGCCAGTTAGAACTATTCTAAATTGACTAGCTGAGGCTCAGCATATTGCGAAATAAATGCTTGCTTGTAAGGAAAAAAAAATGTTTTACCGATTGTCACACTTCGTCAATATAATCTAGCTATTTCATACAAACGTCCAAGAGTGACAATCTTGAATGGAAATTATGGACAATTTAAATTGATATTCAACTTGTTAGGCAATTAAGCTTCCTAAGGCTTACAACTTCTGTTTTTAACCAGAAAAGTCGTCTGATAAGTAGTAACAGACGACTTTTGATGACTTTTCATGTATATTCGTAGTTGGTTTCGTCATCAAGTGTTATGGAGTGTACCTTGCGCACGTATCTGTGTGTGCGACACTCGTGTCTCGTGTAATTATGTACATTACTAGCCCCGTCTCGTGCAATACCTTAGTTAAGTATTTATCTGTGTAGCCCGACTTGCAATGTATAAAGTTCCCCCAAGCTTAGACATAATGTGTGCGGCGAGTCAGTGGACTGAACGATGATTGGGAATTGAACTTGTGATCGGCCTATTACTATTAATTATTTATTTGTTAAGACTACTCAAATTGGCAACTGAGGAAGGCCTGGATTTGAAACGATTTAGGCGCAGAATGCCCAATTCTCAAAATGGCTAATTCTACAAATGGCTGATTCTCAAAATGCCTAAGTCTCTATACGACTAATTCGCAAAACGATCAATTCTATACCTTTCTGCTCCTAAATCTTGGACACGAGATTTCAAATGAGTCTTATAACATAATAAAAACTGCTTTAGCATTTAAACCGACACAGACAGCCATCGCGTTGCTGTCCTAAAAATAACCTTTCATATTTATTGTTCTTATCTTTAACTTTAACTTATATAATATTGCATTCATACAAAATCTCTATATTCTTGATGTTTTCAATATCTAGGCATTCAGAACAAACATTGTACTTAATCTTTGTTATATAAAATTGTTATATTTTCGTACTTATCATATATGTACTTAACTACCTACTTATTTACCTTCCCTCAGTTCACCGACTCGCCTCACCTCAATAATATTGTATAATGACTCGGTAATATAACTTAGATATAATTTGTGCCCAGTGTAGTGTAAGTTAATCGGAGGCAAGGAAAAGACTATGTAAATCGAACTAGCACTATGTATAAAGGTACTAATAACGTGTCGTAAGTTCAAACTGTCGTTACTTTCATCGGCTATGATATCTGTTAGTACAATTGGAAACATAGAAATTGTTTATTTATTTATTTGTAAATACGGAGCTGTTTGTAACGTGCGCGTGCCTAAAACGTTAATTTCTTACTTTCTACTTCAAAATGTTCTTGTAAATAATTATGACATACTTAATCAAATTGAGTGTCTTCGAGATTTTCATTCAGAAGCTCTTCTAAATGTGGTTTTTCGTTACCTGTATGGCAGCATCGGCAGATGATTGTTCTTCACATGTTATTTCTTAATTTTCCTGGTATTATACACGCAGCTCCGTAACGTGTAATGGCTACAACGAATGCGAAACCCTGTGTCATCACTTGTTCTTACTCCGTGTTGATGGCACGTATTATAAATGTATTCATGAAACTTGTTACGAAACAAAAATCAGCACATCTTTAAATACACCTTACACTGATCTGAATTTTAACAAAAAGAACACCTATCTACTAATATTGCCAGATATGAAAGAAATTAAAATGAATGGTGCAGGTTTTGTGGACTCGATAACGAATAAACATCGACTACATTCCAGTAAAGACTATTTCTTATTATTAAAATATAATATCTGTATCGTGATCTGTGCCTAAATATACTTTGTTAAAGTGTGTTCTTCAAACGTGTGAACAAGATACGAAACTGATTTCTATCCAAGCACATCACACCGCCTGTTTGCAACAACGGACGCAGTGGAGCGATTATTTTTCTCGAACTTCTAAGTGCGTTGTATGTAAGCATAAATAAAAACATAGCTATTAGTTTGAAGAACTCGCTACCTACTCTTCCGAACCAAATCTGTTAATCATTAACAAAGATTTGATCTTGCTGCCTTCATAATGTCTACCAATAGACAAGTGAGCTCAGTTGGATCTAAATTATGCCATAGCTTCAAATGTAACATGTAAAAGACATGGACGTGCCAATTTTACTACCAATCACTAATGGAACCACTTGAAGTCTGGACACTCTTGGAGTAGCCAGTCACTTTGTATAAAAATAATACTATAATATTCAGTCACTTGCTGAAATCAAATCAAAATATTTTACTTCACATAAACCTACTTGGGCACTTATGAAACGTCAGAAGCTAGGTGCACTGAAAGACGACTCCGACACAGCATTCGTTCTATAGATTGGGTGTGAAATTGGTCGTCTATATTTATTCATCGTAAGCGTCATATTAACGCAAAGTCACAACTTCTAAAGTTTTCACTTGAAACTTTCAAGTATGTAGAAGGCATCATCACGTTTTGTCAAACTTATGATATAGATAAACTTAGAAGCAACTATTGTTGGTAACGTACCGTACTTATGCATAGAGTTGTAATATATTTATTGAAATTAACAAATCTAAAGCAACTTAAGTAATGTGAATCTTCATCGTAATTAAAGCTATTCCGATGAATAAACAACATGTATAAATAACTGTTTGAAGTTTTATTTGTGCCCTAAATCCCTAAATTAAGACATTTAGAGTCGTCTAGATACCCAGGAACGTATCTCAACTTATCTCAACACCTATGATGAGCGTTAACGAATCAGTACTTACTCCTACTGACTGATTTCTTCATTTCGTGGTTGTATGAATATTTGCGAGAACTGACAATATAATGAAACATAAGTTGTGACTCTATTTACCTATGTTTGTAAATGGTGTATGTCACTCATACGAACACCTTTCAAAGGTACACTGTTATAAGGTGTTCGTATTGTCCCGGCCTGTATGAAACCTGTTTCTGAACACAATTTAATCACATCAAAAGTTTTTTAAGGTTTTTATAATTTAATTTAAAATAAACTATTGGTAGTCTGTATTTCCGCCGTTAATGCGTCTATCACAATCTCAGCCATTCAGTATACTCAATATGAGTTCATCCAAATCACTTTGCGGAATGGCCGCCCATATCCGTTGTAACAGGCGATAAAGATTTTCTGGTGTGTGTTACGGCACCCATATTTGGCAGAGCTCTTCTTCGAAGCATATCCCATGCGTGCTCAATGGGATTCAAGTCTGGCGATTGAGCAGGTAGGACGTTGATATTAGTTGCGGCTAGTGTGTTTGTAACGACTACGACTCTGGCAGTGTGTGGACGTGCATTATCATGCATAGGCAGAAATAAAACACCAAATTGGGATCGCAAAGGAATGACAAAATTTTGCCAATAACATAAAACTAATGTCACCAATGGTATTGAAACGTCTCCGTCACCCACCGTACTCCCCGGACCTTACTCCAACAGATTACCACTTTTTCCGGAATTTGGACAACTTAAAGAGGCACGAAGAACAGAGGGTATAGTTCACTCATACCTTCATAGAAAAGAGAGGATCCTTCGACCAGACGGGTGTCGTGTCTGGTGGGCAACTGCCCAACGATTGACGTCGGGAAGTTCTATATATGCTAGTCGCACGGTAAACTCTGCTTGCGCGATGCAGGATCTGCGTGACGTCAGTATGACGCGCAGCTCGCATGTGGCGATGTAGATACCGCTACAAACTTCTCGCAAGGAAATAAATCAATTCCGATGAGGCTATCAAAACCGCCTTCAAACATTTTATTGATTCTCGTGCCCACAATTTTTTTAGCAAAGGAATCAATGAACTACCGATAAAATGGTGAAAGTGCATAGATAACAGTGGTACATACTTTGAAAGATTAATTAAAATAATTTCATTTTTAAAAAATCGATTTGATTTTTCCATACAAAACGCCAATTTCATAAGTAAGGACCTAATATTTCAGCTCATAATTTAGATTCAAAATTACCGACACAGAGATATACCTCTTCAAGGGGTATATGAGTTATATCCCATCTGGTAGACTCTAAGTTAGGGGAAGGTGACATTGGTGCCGACTGGTGCCGACTAACTTGTCACAAAATTCTCTAAACTAGACAAAAAATCACCAAAATTTAGTTTATTCCTGCCAAACGACGATTTCCCATTCTGAAATTGACTAACGTGACACAATTTAACAAAATTTTAGTTTGACAGCACTAAGATGGCACTGAGATTATAATTTAGTGAAAATGCCAATTTTGCTACGATTCAGAATTTTACGTTTTTCACCAAAAATTTAGATTGTCTAATTAAATCTGCCTATTTTTAATCGCGATTAAAAACGTGTGGATTAAAATAAGTTGTAATGAACTAAAATTCACACCAACACTTCGATTTCAGATGCAAAAACAGTAGGTAGGTACCTACTATCCTATACTATATTGTAGTCTGTGGCACCTACTGTATCTTTTTTCTTTTCTTTTACTTGTATCTCGAAAACGGTGTGTCCTATCGCAAAAATAATGAAAATTTCAACCCCTCTGTAAAAGCCATAAACCTCTAAAATCCTACGTGTTGGTAATAACTTTTCATACTTTCCATACAAAGAGTGAAAAATTCCATACAAAACATGTCGAGGCTGCACATAATGCGTGCTTGCGGCTCTAAAAAAAACACGTGGTATGGCAAACTAGTACCACGTGGAGTCACAATTGCTAAATTTGATTTTAGGGTGTATCAATAGTACATTGTTACTCTAGGGGTGAAAGTAACTTACTTAGTCCCGAGACGGGGTTTGGCGCCCGAGCGTAGCGAGGCCGCTAATAGTTCGAGGGACTAAATATTTCTTTAACCCGAGATAAACACTGTGCTTTTGATTACGAATACAAGGAAAGTAAAAATAAAAACATTTGTATTAGCTAAAGAAAAAATGATGCTCTTCTCTTATGAAATCAGTCGTTAAATCCATAACAGAATCAGATGAACTCATTGTGTTAATACAAATCTCTGCTATACGGAAGTATAAACAAAACTCTATAACTCGAAAAAACAAATGAAGATCGGATTGCCGCTTCCCGCCTATTTTTTTTTTCTGTGGCCGGTACTAGCTATTCAGCTATTATTTTTCATTTCCATCATTGAAAAAATGGTAAATATTTTGCCCAAATCTATGTTATTTAAAAGAAACAGTTGAAAGTAAATTATAATAAAGTCATTTAATAAAATATATTCTTTACTTTATGTTTGTTGAGTGGTTGTATAGGAAGTTGGAACATGGTTCAATATAAATGGGAAAATAGAACTATTTTTTTTAAATAATTTGATTGGTGTCAATTGAAAGTGATTCTCCCTAGGGCTGAAAAGTATTACTTTCAACTCGCTCCTCAGGCAACTTCAGACCTACTTTCCGAGTATGAGTAATGAAAAATTATTTTTAAATTTAGAGATTTTATTTTGCAGAATAGCGTTAAGATTCTCATAGCCAAAAGTATGGAATTTTAGTGATAGTTTAGTTAGTTTAGTTCCGTGTACAACAGAATCGGCACCATTAGCGGAGCAGCCAGGATTATTTTTAGTTGTGATGTTGTGGCACCATGTTCTTCAGAAACACTTGCAGCTCTGTAGAGCAAACACCCTACCCCAGACGATGGGCTTTCTTTCCCCGACCTCCCTAATCCGGATAAACACTCCCTCCAGGTCTAGAGTTGGTCACAGCCGTTTTCTCCTTCCGGACCGGCTCCGCTGGCGACCTCGACGGCCTGAGTCCGCAGCACCTTAAGGACGTCATCTGTTCAGGCGCCAGGGCCGCTGGTGAGTTGCTCTTGAAGGAGCTTATGGCTCTGATTAACCTTATACTCTCCGATGAGGTGAACAAGGCCAATCTATGCGCCCTGCGTAATAGGGATGCCGTAGGAACTACTTATCGTCGTATGGCAGCCGAGATTTGCTGTAAATTTTGTTAGGTCGTGTCGGAAAAAATTCAGTTCATGCAGCTAGGTTACGGCTCCAAATGGGGGCTGTGAGGCTACCATACACGCCTTGTCGAGCTACCCAAATTCTGGCAAAAGCGATAATCCTGAAGGTTGACATAAAGAATGACTTCAATTCTGTTTATAGGGACACCTTGCTGGCAGAAACTAAAAAATTAATACCACAAATCTATAATTTCCTTTAGCAATGTTAAAGACACCCTTCTAAATTACTTTAACGAGACCACCTTCTGGAATCTGCGGTTGCCTGTCAACAAGGTGACCCCCTCGGGCCAGTGATTTTTAGTTTAGCCATGCACCCAATTATTCGACAGCAAAATTCAAAATTTAACGTTTGGTACTTTGATGATGGAACCAAAGGAGGCGATGTAGAAATTGTTTTTAAAAATAACCTACAATTCTTAAAAAAATAACTTAATTCCATTGGCATTTCGAAATGTTAACAGTAGGTACTTAGCGGACAGTAGGTACTGACAGATATCTGACACCAAATTTAACGCAATAGCTCCGAAAATCAAAATTTTAAAAAAAGCTATCTTCGCCTCCTTGACTATCCAGTCTTCGAGAATTCCTTTCCCGTTTCTATTGAGGAAAAAATACAAAAAATCAATGACGTTTTCGGAAAGATTGTTCCAAATTAACATACATTCGGCCTTAGCCTTAATCCGTTACTGCTGTTCTGGCCCTAACTTAACATATTTCGTTTGCGCTTCCTAAAAAGAGAGTGTTTCCATAAATAACGGTAACACACTCTTTTTTTAGACAAAATTATCCGGCATACATTAACTTCGATTTTAAATGTGGCCATGGACGACCGAGCTTGGACACAAGCTACTGTTCCCATTCGTATGGGAAGCCTCGGCGTCCGCAAAATTTCTAGTATTAGTTTACCGCCTTTCATCATATCCTCGGTCAACGCTCAGCGGCACTGAGAAATGAATTAGGAAAATCTTACCCTCCACGCTGATTAATCTAGATGTGCCGTGCCTCACAGAGGCTATGGATGCCTGGAGACTCGTTTGCCCGAATTCAGATCAACCCGACAATCAATCTTCCCACAGGCGGCGGGATGAGGCGCTCTGCAGTAGTATAGAACAGTTTACTTGTCACGTTTACTGCTAGTGCGGAGCGAGCGCGCCTGCTGGCTGTGGGTCAGTGGGAGTCGGCTCTTGGGCTTCATGCACTACCGTCGTCAAACATAGACACTGTTCGACGACACTACTTTCCGCCTCGCGCGCTGCCTCCCTACGACTAGGAGCTCCTAGTTGTTCTCCTCATCGCTGTCACTGTGGCGAAGTTGTCGACAGCCTCAGACCACGGCCCGTATTGTTAGTTTAGTATAAGAAGTATGTAACTATGTAACTTCTCGACAATAGTCAACAATTGTGAAATAATTATTATTTTACTAAACAATTGTAATATGAATGCTCAATCTTGACACGTATTTTATTTTCTCATCATTCTTAATTTATTTTCTCTATTTTTATTTTTATCATGTTTGCACCTAGTTCACTGACCTCTATTAAATTAATAGAGGTCAGTGACCTAGTTATATGGGCATGCTGTGGTTCCAGCCTGTAATTGAAGGATCACACGTAAAATAAACTTTTTAATATTGTGATTTATAATGTAAGTACCTGTGTATCCTTTGTTGGAGATCTCAAATACATAGAAATAGATAGTTTTTGTAACTACTAAAAAATGTGTGTTGTATGTATTGTGGTTACAAGTAGAACTATAAAATATAAATTAGCACCTCTCTTAATAAAAATGAAACAATTTATCTGGCAAAACAAAGCCATATAATAGCAAATTTAATCAATAAAGTCGGCGAAAAATGATACAAAATATACCTAGCTGTACCTCATAAGTACACGTTAGTCACTTTACCGAGGAGTTACAACTGCTATCAGAGTACAATCATTATACACGGTGATATTTATATAAATCATTGACCTATGTAAAATTAAAGGTACTTTAGTTATTTTTCAAAACGAATTATCTCATGCTTTAGTACATACAGGGCTACATAGGCTTGTGCAGTACATAACCTATTGGCTAAAGATGTAACTACTCTAGCTAATAGTTTCGAAAAGCCATGTCCAAACTTTAAGAAGCCTCTACTCAAGGTCACCAAAACCAAATGATCACCGTGTACAATTTAAAATTCTATGGAAAATCTGCTTTTACGTTGATAGATATTCTGTTTTTTTGTTATTCTTTGAGCGACATCTATTGGCACATCGAAGAAACTTTTTGTTACAATACAAAATATAAATGCATCAACTCTTCTAGTTTATTAAGCTATTGACTCTGTGAGACACTTTTCAGACGATTGTAATTGGAATTCGTCTCTTTGAACATAATTATTTTAATTCGAACACAAATCCTGTTCACAATATTGCTCTATTTCTAATATTCATATACATTTTACAGTATTAATATTCAATTACTTCATTACATTATGTAAAAGCATCAAAAATCATTGAGGCAAATTTTAAGGATCACTTAGTCTCAAACGACCTCAGTTCGAGGTATTGGCGTATTTATGGGGACAGACCCCTAACACTATAAAATATATAAACCACCGTCGCCTGGATAGTGCAAATATTCACAAAACTACATTATCGTTTCACGCAGTTAGCGTTAGCCTGGCACTCCTGGCAGGGACCGTTGATTGCTATTGAGGATCATGAGTTACACGTTGAAACATAACAAATTGTGCAGACAATACAATAGTCACGAGTCTATGTATCCGTATAGTACAGATTGTTATGTTCATTAAACAAAAAGCAGTATGGTTGGCCTAAGCCCGTATTTTTTGTGTCCTCAGACAACTTGTCAGTTCGATCCTCATGGCCAAACTTTTTATTTCATTTGCACAACCCAAGGCGTTCAGTCAGACATATATTTTTATATCAACATCTACGACTATTAAAATTGATTGTAAGTACAGTTTCCAGCATTAAAACGAATAAACAAACGCAATCAAAGAAGCATGGCCAACCGAGCCAGCAAACATTCAAGGTTGTGCTATCATTGTTGTCTAACTATAAAATGTATGTGTTGTTCCTTCGAAGATTTGACTAGAAATGCCTACGGTTTCGTCCGCGTCATTTGGAAATTTTAGACACGTGACAACTTTATTTATAGATTTTTAAGTATTCATGTACTTTAATTAATTATCAGTATTTTTTCTCAAGATTTAATTCCACCTTCAATTGGCCGAATCGGGTGCCACACGCATTATAAAATTTATATATTTTTAATAATAATATCGATAAAATTGTGTAGGCCTTTAGTTTGACTTGGTCATTTACCAATAGATTACCAGGCGCTACAGTAAAACATTAAGCATTAAAACCACATTTATAAAAAATGTTATAAGTACTTATTACTAAGCCCTGTTGCACACTGTAAATGCAGTTCTCTTAACTTAAAACAAAGATTAAAGTAGTAAGTATTCGGAGTCGTCCATCTTAAAAATAACCGAAAAAAAAAATAAAAAAAATGATTGAACGATGTCATTATTTTACATATTAATATCTGCGACCGAAAACAATTGAAACGATTGATATTCTAGCCGCGTAACCTTGTCTGACATTTGAAACGATTTTCATTAACGATGACATCATTCAATGTATGGGTTTCATTGTGATTTTATTGGTTGTTTGTATTAACATAGTATTTCGCATGCAACAGAGTGTTCGAACAGAACATTATAATATCAACACTCACAAATACAACTACACATTAAACAAACAATGTCACCAGCTACAGTATAATTATGTAACATTAACAGAACAATTTAGCACAGCAGCTGTTATGCAGTTTGGTAGACTTTATGTTTGTTATTGTTTACAGATTTTGAATTAATAAATAAAAAAAATAAAAATCAGAATGACAGTTCGTGTCATTAAAATATTTTAAAATATGTAGAAAACTGTCTTTGCAGCAATTTTGAAAACTTTAATAACATTCACGACAAAATGTGCCGTGGTTGTATTATGAAAAACAAGAAGGTCTTATTTATAAGTAATTCATCAGGGATATTACCGTCATGCCCTGGCCATAAACATCAAGTACGTTAACATTTAAAACACCAATAAAATATGCATTCGCATTTTCGTGTTTTGTACTAAGTTTTCAAATAATATATTTTGTTAAATCATTTAGCTATAGTAAAACTTTTGAATGAGACCTCGCTTCAGAGCACACCAGAAGGAAAGACAAAGTGCGACCGTACCCACGCAGTACCCGATGCGATTTGTAAAATTGTGCGGCTTTATCGAAACTAACTTACAGAATAAGAAACAGTGTCGCACTTTAGAAGGGAAGGGCAGCCGCGACGCCAGGGGAGGTTTCCATTCGCTCTTATAGCAGGTCAATATTAGACAAAAACTGAAGTGTCAAGCAATTTGGACCATATGTGGTAGAAGTATTAGCTGTCATGTTGACTTGCCTCGCACATACATTTCCCAGCAAATGGTTGCAGTACTGTAAGGCTGCGCTCTTGCAGTACCGGAGCGCATGTGGCGCATGCGCGAAATGAGAAGCAATACTGAATGTTAGCTATTTATTTCAAAACGAAGTGCTCACTTTTACGCGCCTATCACATAACTGTTGTACTTTAAAAACAGGCCGTTTACAATTTTAAACAAATTTTAAATTCGCAGAGTGATCGATAGCAAACAGAATCATATTCCTGCCAGCCTGCATGATGTGAGGTTCCCTTTTGCAGACAACCCTTACAGAGTCCAGGTCGACGTGACGCGAGCTACAGGCGCAGCGCGCGGCCTGGGACAACGGTAGCGGTTGACAATATGAACAGTACGTATTTCATATAAACCAGCAATGTTCACACAGCACTTTATCTTTCCTTTTCTGACATAGTCTGAACTTGCTACAAAATCTTCGTTAAAAACAAAATAATATCGTTTCCGACGATTCCTCCAGTTATCCTGAACTATCAAATCTGTCAGGTGGAGTACCTTAGTAGGCGGACTTGTGCGGGCCCTCCATGTCCTCGGCGCTCCTCAGCATCAGGTAGTAGCTGTTCACGCACAGGACGCAGTACGCCATGACCGCTGGAAATTATACAATATTTTATTAGTTAAGGTTTTAATAAAAGCCTTTTTTGTTCTGATATTCTATTCTGTACTCGCAATGACGACTAATAGACAAATATGGAGGAAAAGACATGTTGCGCCGAGCAGTAGTGGACTGCGGTGAGGCAGGAGAGTGTCGGTGATGACGCTGCTCTCTCACGAATATTATTTATATGTGAGTTCAAATGTTGAACGTACTACCAAAATACATTGTAATTCCCGCAATGTCAACAACCACCACACTTGGCTAACATATTGTTAGAAATGTAATTATGTATTTCATAGGTGCGTTTTTCAACAGTTTACGTCGAAAATGAGGAACGCATGATTTGCGGCCACATTGTTTGTTATAAATAATGCATAACACTTTCGGCGGACTTTACAAGGTAAACAGAGATTTACAAATTAAAATACACGAATTAAGCAGTTGTCTTGAACTGTTCGCGCGAAGCGTTCCTGTAGGTACAGGTGGAGGTTGTAAAGGTGACTTTCGAAGCAATATTTGATAGTCGGGTAACTTGCACTGTTATCGTAATATCGTTGATACATGCACACTGTATAAACAAGTATACCTAGTCATTACTACCGAGATCGAATTTTGTATTTTGCACAACAGAACGCTCGTATTCGAGAGTAACGCACAGGTATACCTACAGGATGAAATTGACAACTTGCGCCAACTGACATTGGAGGTTCAGTAACTGTCACATAATCATTATACATCGTCATTTCCCAAATATACATTCTTGAACAAATCGTGTAATTACCGTCTTAGATAGTGCAAACTATGTTATTGTCTTCAAATAGACTCGAATTATCGTCGTTTCAGTAGAAAAAAAAAAGAAATAAGAAAATTTAAGTATCAATTTTAGCGCGCGCCCATCGAGCATTAAATTCATCGCAAAGTTCATAACATAAAGCGAGTTGGCAACGCGTTAAGCTAGCGGTCATTTACCTAATATTGACCGTTCCTACAAGGCAAGGATTTGGCAAGGGCGCGCGACGACGTTGCCAAATCGCTTGCCTACGCGCACGTGTATGCATTCCTATCCTTTCTCTCGGCCGAATGACATGCTCAAAATTTTATTTATAACACGTCGAATTATATATTTTTTTGTTTGTCGCACCTATTCAATGTCGTCCTGTACAGTACACCCATAATTCTCCAGTTTCGTTTCAAGTCCCTTGTAATAGGGAGCGAGCCCTCAACCGGACACAACTAGGTCTGTGCCCAGTCGGAGGCTATGGCTCGCTCCGGGTTGCTACAAAAGCCTAATAACACTTCGACGGACATAGGAATCGAACCAAGGACCAATAGTCACAGTCTCGCGACCACAAGACCAACTACAAGTTAAAGCAGCGTCGTCAATGATCTCATAAGTAACAAGTATAAGTTAAAACAGCGTCGTCACTGATCTCATAAGTAACAAGTACAAGTTAGCAAGAGGTCCAGGGTTCGATTTCCGGCTCGGCCAAAATGTTATTGAGTTTTTCCATCTGGAATATTCGTGGCTGGTTATTGGCAATAGGCTCGCCCCCATTACTTGCTAACACAACTGGCCAAATGTGCATTATAGGTACACCTCTGCCTATCGCTTCGGGAAATAAAGGCATAATAATATTATTATCATTTATTGGTTCAGACTACAAATGAAGTCCACTGTTGAGACCGCTCCTCTCAACATTGCCGCGCGATGGCGGCAGTGAACGAGGAGTGCGGAGACAGCGGGGTATCAGCCGGCCGACTGCCGAGCGCGGGCCCCGCACCACACAAGTCAGCTGTTGCACGCCTCCACGCACGCACGCGCTTGCGCATTTTATTAACGTCCTTAGTTCATTTCTTGTTTACATTTTAAATCGACCTTTTACCTTTGTTATTCATCATTTCTTATTCTATCTACTTGTTATACAGTCCACTATCACTTTCATTTTACTATCCCACGACCTATCGTCGCGATCATCCACTGTGTTAGTAACAATCTTACTTGGCCTATGTTAGTACTTAATAACTAAAACAGATCTTGTTCGATCGGCTAACGCCCACACAAGCGGACTATCTGCCCGGGCGGCTACCGAGTGCAGAATAATGTTGGGACTGTCACGCAACCTGCGAAGTAACGGAAATTGGATACGCGGAGCATTGCAAGCCCCTTGGGTATACCTGAACCACAGGCTCCCGAGTACAGTGTTGTGCAATATGCCTTAAAAAGGGCTATTTTAACTGGGACCGTACATCGAGAGAACCTGCGGGCCAGCATGTCCGCCCGGACTGACAACGCTCTGCGCTCCCTCTCCTAATCTGAATCGTCATTCAGGTTATGTTGTATCTCATGTCACAAAGTCAAAGTCAAAGCATTTATTTCAAATAGGCACATAAAGGGCACTTTTGAACGTCAACATTTACATTTAAATAGAATTGATTCTAGTCGCCCCTTCCAAAAGGTAGTTTCGTATGGAGAAGAATGGACAAGAAACTCCATCGTTACTCTTTTAAAATGTGTTACAATACTTTGTATACATTAATTATATAATTATATGTGAAGACGATGCACCTATAATAAAAATTACCCTACCAAAATAGGTAAAAAGAATTTAATAAACGTAGCAATGATAAATAAGTTAATTAAATGATAGACACATGGTGTTCACATATTTACAAACATTGTAAACGTATACGATTTCCCAAATTATGTAACCAATTAATATGTCAGTGTGTGAGTTAAAGTAGTCACAGAATGTAAACCAATGTCATAAAAATAACAAACCATACAATTAAAGTAGCAACAAGTTTTAATTTTGTCAAGACCCTAGATTGTCCTGTGGAGCTGGACCAGCATGTTTCCAAGCATTCTTATCTTGGATATAATCCTCTAATTTGTAATATGCTTGTTTACACAGTGAACTTTTTATATGAGTTTTAAATTTTCTTTCATTTAATTGCAATATACTACAAGGTATTTTGTTGTAGCATTTAACACAGTACCCCATAAAAGATGTATGTACTTCAGCTAATCTGAAAAATGGTTGATCTATTTTATCTTTATTTCTTGTATTAAAATTATGTCTATCACTTATTTTATTAAAAAGATGTAGATTTTTTCTTACATACATAATATTTTCATAGATGAATTGGCAAGGTACCGTCATAATATTAATCCTTTTAAATAGTTCCCTGAGAGATTCGCGTTGACGTAGATTATAAATGGCTCTGACAGCTCTCTTTTGCAAAATAAAGATGGATTCAATGTCAGCAGCCCGACCCCACAGTAAAATGCCATACGACATAACGCTGTGGAAGTAGCTAAAATAGACCAAACGCGCGGTTTCTACATCTGTTAACTGTCTTATCTTTCTAACAGCATAAGCGGCCGAGCTTAGCCGCCCCGCAAGAGATGTTATATGAGGTCCCCATTGTAATTTCTCGTCTAGCGTGATTCCCAGGAAAACTGTGTGATTAATTAATTCCAGTTTTTCTCCATTCAACATGATGTCACACTCGCTACTTCTTACATTCGGTAATTTAAATTTAATGCATTTGGTTTTTTTACCATTTAGTACCAAATTATTTACCGTAAACCAATCATGGACCTGAAGAATAGAGCTATTCACGTCGTCAAGATTTTGTGACCGTCGGTCTATCTTAAATATCAATGATGTGTCATCTGCAAATAACACCATCTTCGGTTGATTTTGAAGTAATTGGGGTAAATCATTTATATAAACTAAAAAGAGGAATGGACCCAATATCGAACCTTGAGGAACGCCCATTGCCATTTCAGACCCTAATAATGAGTTTACGCCGTTTACTTGAACTGTAACTTTTCTATCTTTCAGGTATGATCTGAGTAAATCAAGAGCTGTATTTCTAATCCCATAGTGCTCTAGTTTCAGCAGAAGTGTCTGATGGTTTACGCAATCGAACGCCTTAGAGAGGTCGCAAAAGATTCCAATGGCATCTTGTGCTTCTTCCCAGGCGTTAAAAATGTTCTTTATTAGGGTGACACCAGCGTCAGTGGTACAACGCCCTTTGGTGAAACCGTACTGTTGTTCATGAAAGATGGAATTTTTATTAAAGTGACGTAACATTTGATTGAGCATCAACTTTTCAAACACCTTACTGAGAACGGGCAGAATTGACACAGGCCTATAATTGTTGGGTTCTTTACTATCACCGGATTTGAACAAAGGAACTATTTTACTATGTTTCATGAGATCCGGAAAGACTCCTTGGTCTACACTGGTGTTAAATATAAATGCTAAATAGGGCGCTATGGTTTCAATGATAGGTCTACAGACTTTTACAGACATTCCCCAGAGATCTTCAGTGGATTTAATTTTTAGATCTTTAAATGCTTTTATATAATAAGTATGTATAAGTATGTGGTATCTCGTGTCATAAATTATGTTATGTGTTGTGTGTGGGTGTAATTATTTATTTATTTATTTATTAAAACTTTATGCACAAGTAAAAAATAATACTGTACAAAGGCGGACTTAATGCCTGAGGCATTTTCTACCAGTCAACCTTAGGGTGATGCAGAGATATACCATGGCAGGTGCAACATACGGGAAAGATAGCTCGGAAATGACTATAAAATACAAGAATAAATACTACTATATAGATACATACATATAAACAAAATAAACCTTGGTCAGGAGAAATCACGATCGGTAGAGGAGAAAACAAATCCAGCAACTCAGCGCTGGGATGTTTCAGCCAACTTCTGACGGATATGTTCACGTGCCTTCACTTTAAAAGATAACCGACTGGTTGCTGTCCTGATTTTCAGAGGGAGCGCATTCCAAAGAAAAACCGCCTGGACAAAGAAAGAAGAATGAATGAAACCAGAACGGTGAGAAGGACATCGTAGAAGACGATTGTTGGTGGAACGAAGATTTTTACTATGGGCAGTGCATAAATATTGTATTTGGGAAGTCAGGTAAGAAGGGGAAGTGGGTTTGTCCAGAATAGAGAACAACGTAGACAGAGCCCTCAACTCTCTGCGCTGACGAATGGGTAACCATTTTAAAAGCAGTCGGTGTGCAGATACATGGTCATACTTACGAAGATTGAACACGAATCGAATGCAGTTATTGAGAAGGCGGTCAAGTTTATTGAGGAGATCTGCATTCAGGTCATAGTAACACACATCACCATAGTCAATTATAGGAAATATAAGGGCCTGTACAAGCATTGCTTTTATGTGTGATGGGAGAAGGTTTTTCAACCGATAGAGCGACCGCAACGTTCCGGTAACTTTTTGACTTACAGTCGTGACCTGCTTTCGCCAGTCTAGACAAGTATCGACATGCAGACCAAGATTCTTAACATCAGAGCTAAACGGGATGACTGAGTTGTCGAAGATTACAGGTGGCACAGTTAAGCCGTTCAGCTTCCTCATGCTGTAGGGGCTCCCCACAATGATAGCCTGACACTTTGCGGGATTAACCGCCACCCCAAATCGATCAGACCAGTTTTTTACGACATCTAAATCCCGGTTTAGCTCCTCAATCGCATCGGATATGTTGCCAACACTTGCCCGGCAGTAAAGCTGCAAATCGTCAGCATAAAGATGATACGCAGTCTGAAGTTCGGTGGTGATGAGGTTAATAAAAATGGAGAATAAAAGAGGAGATAATATACCGCCTTGAGGAACGCCAGCTGCAAGATCACACCAATTTGACGAAAAGTCTCCAGCATAAACAGACTGCTGACGTCCCCGAAGATAAGAGGAAAACCACTTCAGTACCTCCGGAGAGACCATAAGATAGGAAAGGATGGATAAAAGGACTTCGTGACTGACGGTATTAAAAGCATTGGAAAAGTCAATTAACACTAAGACTGTAACTTTAGTGTCTTCCATTCCCCGCCTTATATCGTCGGTCACTTTAAGGAGAGCTGTAACGGTACTGTGCCCGGGCCTGAAACCGGATTGAAATGGACTGATGAGAGAGTTGCGGTGAATAAAGTGGGAGAATTGTTTGTGAACGCTGGCCTCGAGCACCTTAGATAGAAAAGGAAGGATGGAAATTGGGCGAAAGTGACTAGGAAGAGAGGGATTGGATATTTTCCTTGGATTGGATTTTTTTTTTAATTATGTGTTGTGTCGTATCATAAGTTGTGTTGTATCTCGTGTCATGTTACCTCGTTTCCAAATATGTATTTCCCTTTTTTATTTTTGTAAAATAATGGATAATTGTCTCACCAAAGAACAGCACGCCTTCCAGGAAGGACACGAAGATGTCGGAGCCCGAGCCCGACAGGCCGTGCATGGCCACCAGCCCCACGATGCACAGCAGCGCCGCCAGCAGCAGGACGGACATCACGCACACCCATACGCGGATGCCGCACGTGTTGCGCTGGAAACGTAAGGCATTGGTAGTAGAAAAAATAAAACACACCAAACAAACGCAAAAGATGTCTCAGCAAAGTGTTGCAACAGGTTCCGACTTCACCCATTGTTTGAGTTGAAATACAGAAATAAGTAACCTATGTGACATTTCTTTTTTACTTTTAGGATCAGAAACTGAAAAACTATATAAGTACTGTGAATGTTGTTAGCAGAAATTTATTTTTTAAAAAGGTTTTCAAAATCATTTTGACAAGCAAACCAATATCATAATAAACATTTCAACACTTGACTAGTGTGTTGTAGACATTGGCCTATTTCTGCAAATACTACCAGTCGGTGGTGACAGAGACAAGAGTCGACGGTCGAGTGAGCTTACCCAGAAGAAGCTTGTACACTCTCACTTTGAAGAGAAGGGTTGTAAGCGGTCGGAAACACAGACGCAGGTAGAGAGTTCCACTCTTTTGCTGTGCGCATAACAAAAGACATTTGGAAATCTAGACACTGTCTGTAGTCTGAAGTAGTGAGGTCAGCAAGATTTATAGGCTCATAACGTGGTGGATTCAAGCTATAAATCTTTTGAGCTAAGCGGTTTAGTACTCTTTGACGAATGATAGATGGCTCATCCGAACATTCGAGAGTTCGCTGCCACTAGTGCGTCACTGGCAGTTAAAAGCGGATACGGACAAAGGTACATCCGATAGTACTCAATACTCAATTTCTTTATTGCGTTCCAAAATGTACATATTTAAGTTTACATTAGCTGGTGGGTTGTAATAACGACACAATTTTGGACCCTGTCGGGCACAGCATAGAATAATTATGGGAGAGAGGAGGAAGAGCACTGAGTGTTTACTTCTAATACTAAAAAAAAATTATTGCACATTACGTTATTATTACTCATAAAGGTAAATCTTCTAGGTATTTATATATTATAATATAAGTTGGTATAGACCTTATTATAGACTATTGCGGGGTTTAATTGCAAGTATTTTATTATAATATCAATATTTTACTAATTTGGTTATTATTATATTATATTATAATTATTTTATGTACATATTTATAATTTGTCATTTAAGTATTCATTTACACTATAATAGGTTTTATTTATTAGGAATGTTTTTAATTTATTTAAGAAAATGTTATATTTATCTATATTTTTAATGGATTCTGGCAGGTTATTGTATAATTTTATCAATGACTAAAGAATAAGAGAGGACATGAACTAAAAGATCGTATCGCGTGCCGGCGTGGAAAGTAAAATGGCGTAGGCTCCGCCCATTACCTAGTGTTGTCCTCTGCTCATTCTTTGCAATGATTTTGTTCATCGTGTTGATTACAAATCGATTAATCGAAATCACATACATTAAAATAAGGTTTTTGATTTTAAGTAGATAGTAGGTAAGTAGGGTGTTATTCGATTCTCATTCTAGGACGTCGCATTATGGATTAAGTACAAAAAAGCCTGTTGTTGCGTAATCTGACTGAAAAATTGCAAAAATCATCAATTTGGCGGTTCATTTAAAATTAATTGTACTTGATATTATTTACTCTATGATTAATAGTTGCTCGTGATAATCAAGCTAGAAGAAGAGTAAATTAAACTGCAACAAGGAATTCAAAACTACACCGATTACAAAATAAAACAACAGAAATCGATATTATGCATTTAATGGGAGAACCGTTTTATTTCAAATAGATACAATAATTTCAGTTTGTAATTAGTATTAAGTACACCAATAATGTGAAATACAATAAAGTCTGCCTGTCTACAATAAATGTACAGGGAAATAATAATGTATATTATAACTCAAACTCAAAGCATTTATTTCAAATAAACCAATTACAGGCACTTTTGAATTGTCAAGGGGTCGGTCAGTCAGAAAGATGAAGCTAGTTGCCCATTCCAAAGCGTAGTAGGTACCTATGGAGAAGAACGGGCAAGAAACTCCATGGACACTCTTTTAAATCAAAATATTGTTACAAAAAAGTGGTTACATCATTCATGTTGTAATTATACATGTGAGAACGATGTAGAAACACGTGCACGTTAAAAGCGTCCGTAATAAAAAGATAAAAACAATTATGGAATTAAAATAAGCCGTGGCAGCTAAGAAATGACCAGTGCCTACTGACGGCGCCCGTTCACGAACATGACGTATGGATCAGCACCATTCAGCTCAACCATTTTGAAGGGAACTCAATGATCCAATACACACGCCACCACCAGCGACACATTTGAGTGAGCATGACATACTCTCAGCCGCCAGGGCACATTCAAGTCAATGAAAGACGAACCCAGTAACCTTTATAGTGGGTACATAGTGCTCACACATGTGCTATGCAATTATACAATACTAAGAGATTGAATTTATACAATGCAAAGATAGGTTGTACAATCTTCATCAGCTCCAACATTATTTTCGAATATATGGGTAAATGTAGGCTTACAATGAAAATGTGATAATTTACCTTAGGGAGCCTTGTCGGTATTGCATTGTCGTGAAGTCTCACTATATCAAGACTTCTATTAATACAAGACTCTTCAAAATGTAGTGAACAAACAAATACTTTTTCCTGGCTGGAGTCGATATTTTCTTGACCCAATGATTCAAGCCACTTACTTTTAAGTTTATCATTTTTTGGTAACCTAAAAACACAAACAAAACACGCAAACTAACATAAATGTGTATATTCTTTCATGCTAAATATTCAAACGAAATTTGGTTTTTATCGATGCAAAATCGATTCGTTGTGCAAATTACACAATCACAACACTATATTTGTCAATAAAAATACGTAGTAAACAAAACCAAAATAAGGAAATATATCGTTCGAAAGACTATGAATAGGCAATAATCTATGACCGAACAGTAATAAACATGAATTGAGACTAGAAATTGGTATAAATTTATATAGGAAACTTAATAATCTATGAATTCTTTTGACTTACTTGTGCAGGGATATCAGAGGCGCTTTTTTACTGTAATTCGAGCCACAGCCCCTCACACAACACTTAGGCATGGTTTCCTCTATCACAGACAGCCTCAGTCAAATTTACAGCACTCAAATGTTCTCAAAATGGAAAAAAACTTAATATTTAGTCGCACGATAACGCCAAATGACACTTCATGTACACTCTGAGAAGTACTCAAAACCAGAAACTAAAATGGCGAACCGGCCGATGGGCAGGGCTTCCGTGACGTCATACTTCAATATTGCAATTTTAGAAAACTGACAAAATACGGTTTTCTCTTTTTGACACTTGCAGAATTGCATAAGTTAGAAAGAAACATGTATATTTTTTTATTTCTGTATAGAATCGTATGATATTTCCATAATGTATAATTTATATAGATCTTTTAGTTCATGTCCTCTCTTATTCTTTAGTCATTGAATTTTATAGACATAACGTAGGCACTGTCAGAGTGCATTTTTAGTAGTAGTGATACTTGCACATTACCCACTTGCTTGATATTGTAAAATAATCCATCGAATTAAGCCGAATACCTAACTGCACAGTAGTTTCAGTACCATTATGGTAAATTAATGCTATATTATTAGAAGACGAACAAAGAGAGGAAAATAAAAGAATTAGTGTTTTAGGTACTTCCCAGTCCAGATAAAAAACCAAATGTACCACGAACACACCGTTATCGTGTTTTGTGAGTCACTCATTACAAAATTATTATTATTTTGTTAGCACGTATATGTATACTACAAATAGACCATAGGCCGACCACGACCGATAGTCTATTTGCAGTCGATGATACCTAAACACTTAGAATAATAAAATAACGCATAGAAGCCGCGTCTAGTACAAAACACGAGCGATATCGCGTGTCAAATTCATTTTATTTGTGTGCGTGAGCCGAATGTGTCTACGTTCCTCAAACGCACACAGATACAACTTTCAGTGATACCATTACCGCATGGTAATGGTATCACTGAAAGTGTTACCCACAAAAAATGGGAAAACGCACTAATATGTTACTGGATCAAATCCAGACAAGTACCTATTTTATGTTATTAGAATCTGGATAAGATGTAGATGATTTTTCATGTAATATGACATATTTTTACGGAAGGTAAAATTCAATTTATTTAAAAATAAAAGGAAATAAATGATCCATTAGTCGTATGAAGAATAGGATTTCATTCAATGTGTTTAGAATGTTTGATGTGTGAAGTGTAATAAATTATAAGCATGCATTAATTGCTGACGCGTCAAAAAATCGGGTTGGATATCAATTGACAGTAAGTGTTGTATATTAATTATAGGAAAGTATGATTGAGAAAATTACAAAAATGAAAAACATGTTAATCAATAATAATTGTGATCTTTATTTTGACTCTTCGAACCAATAACATTTAAAAACCTTACAGTTGCAACTGCTTCCTAAAGAGTTTCCGCTTTGAACATATAACGTATATAACAGTATAAGAACATATATAACAATAAGAACAAAATTTTATTGTAAGCAATATGGGTATTTTTTTCCTCACAAGTAGCAACACTATTGTGACAAGTTAGGTTAGGTTTAATTTTTGTTTAATGTTTGCCAATTATGGCAAAGTTTTTGTTGCCTCACTTCTTGCACGCGTACTAGGTTTCTATGCGTTATTATTCTAAGCATAAACACTTTGTAAGAGCTTATCATTTGTCGTGAAACTTACACTGAATTAGCAATTCCAGAGATTTATGTTTGTGCTAAGTGAGGAAACTAAGTTTGGAAGACAGTAAGAATACAACCGTTATGATTATCTGTCACCGATAGAATGGAATCCCAACCAGCAAACGAAGAAAAACTGTTTTAGGTGAGTCATTCTGAAGACAAAGTAGTCTTGTAATGGTAGTAAACTTGCTAATAACAGACTATGCCATCAATGCCATGCCACATCTAGTACAAGTGAAATCCATACATCCATGTTGTGCTTGGTTAACTTACGATCGAGTTTATGTTATGTTAGCCACATTTCTTTGCTATTTTGTTAGTATACGTGCATCTGTGCGCTCTAATTATTAATCTTAGTTTTAGATATTGTTTCTCAGTAAGTGAATTGTGTATGTAATTCTTTATGAGAAATAAAGTTGTTCTTCTTAAGAGTGCGCCTAAAGCCAGTAACATTTTAGTAGTATGTATAGTATAGTGCGTAGTATGCGCCAAAACTGTTATATCGTAATAAATCCAAAACTAAAAGGAATTACATAAAATGCTTAAGCACAGCCTTTACTCTTGTATAAATATAATTAATTACTTATCAGATTTTTGTCGCAATAGGCATTACCGTATTGAGTACAAAACGGAAAAATATGAGAATTAGAGGTTACTTCGTGATTTTTTTATATCGAGGAAATGTTATTATTTCATGTTTTTGATCAAAGTGAACCCTCGGAAATATCAGGTAGTTATTCATACATTTTTATTTTAAGATTTTGTCCGGAATTTTTCATGTAAAATCAAATATAAGATTGGTAATTTTGCTTTATACGCGCTCTTAAACATTCGCCTTTTTACAAGGGTAAGGCTGGTTATAAGAAACCAATTTTACCCTTATGTGAAACGGAAGGGTAAAGTTGGTTTCTTAATAGTCAGGTTTACCCTCGGTTTCATTTAATTAAAGTCATATAAAAGCAAGCTAATTTGAATAATTCAATGACTATTGCTTTTATATTTTGTTATGTTATAAAATAGTCGTTCAGCTCACCTTGATCACGGAGATGAGCAGCGTCAACGCCAGTACAACATGCACGACTGTCACCACCGCGATGGTGACAGTGATCTTGTACCACGAGCTGTACACGCCGTCGCCCACGTCCTCGGCCGTGCCCGCCAGCGAGCGGAACCCTTCCGCGTAGACAGAGCACAGGATCATCAGGGCGAACGACACCAGCTGTGGAACAACGGTGGGGAGATTAGTCATGTGTGAACTGAGGGTATGTTCAGCGTACACGTCCCATAGACGTGACGTAGACACCACGTAGACGTTGAATAAATGCATAATCATCCAGCTTTAGTGTAGGTAGTGTAGCATGTTTGTATTGCAACTGCCTACTTACGTTGTGTTGATGCAGCGTTTGCGCAGCATCTGAGCCCATACGCGAAGGCATATGACATGACAGAGCTACATAATAATATAATTACAAACTACATATTCTGCCAAACTCGTATAATTTGTATTAGAATGAAGGCTCACGGCACTGTTGAAAAAGTATTGACCATAATCTAATGGCTATTTTTATGTTATCCAAAGATATCCATAATTAGAATTACACAAGGACTTGTCCATTCTGGTTTTTCATGGTTATCGATTTTGAAACTCTGTAGTAAGTAGTGTCGAATACTTAATTGGAATGGTGAGTGACACCATTTACATCTAAAGATAGTTCTCCAAATTGAGAACAATTGTCTAACGTAGTGAGATACAGTTCTTAATTTACATATTTATGAGCTGGCGAAAAGCTAGGTAGCTTAAAATGCGACACTTAACCAAAGTAGATGTCACGAATGTGGTCCAGAATATAAATCATTGACACGAAATCCTCGAAAACAACTGCAACTATGTAAACGTATATCTATGCTTATTCTATTGTAGGTATATTTCGCAGGAAGATAATACTCTCAATAAACTTTGTCATGAAAACATGTTTCAATTCAATAACCTTTGGCAGCGCTCTTTTATTGTTAATACTCGTGTAAACAAAACATTATATTTCTACATCAGCCATAAATTAAGCGTGGCGGAATATTAATTCAGCCAAAAACACAAATATGTGAATTAAAATAAACTTTGTTTTAAAAACTTACCAGGTGTACAAACCCAACGCATTTTGCGCCGACTTCGAGCCCCATGCACCAACAGAAGGAAGTTATATGTGGCACACCCATCTTAGAACTAACCTCGTCGACACGCTGGCTGCAACTGGAATGTACATGCGCCACTGTGAGTGATACGGTCCCATGTCACAGACGCGCAGTGACGTAGGCGCAGTAATTGTTTGACGATAAATGACATTTCCTTGAGCCTGCCTGTGCGTATGATACAGGTCTGACTCAAGGGAAAGACCGTACGTCAACAAGTAGTAATAGTAGCACGTGTGTGTGTGGATAGTTTTGTATTGAGCTTTAACTGGCCGACCTCTAACTACTACCTAATGGTTCGCCAACGTTACCAACAACAAGAAAATAATAGGGGGTTAAATTAAAGTATGAAATTGCCGTTTTATTGTATTGGGTACTTCGAATTGACATAGAACCTTCATGGTTTAAGATTTTTGAGTGAAACTTTTTTCACATGGTACCTATGAATTTCTTCTTTAAAAAAATGTGCAGCATTCGATTATCGACTCTCAGTTGTTTTTTTTATTCAGCTTAGACAAAAAAGATGGATACTTCGAAAATTCGAGTTATTTTTGAATACGAGTTCCGACGCGGAACTAACGCGGCAGAAACAGCTCGCAATATCAATGTTGCGTTTGGAGAGGCGAATGCTAATGAACGCACCGTGCGATTTTGGTTTTTAAACCAAACGAAAGCACGAAAGCGTTTACGCTTTCGTGATGGAAACTTTGATTTGAAGAACGAACCACGTGGAAGACCGCCCACACAGGTGAATAACAATTAATTGAAAGTGAAGGTGGAAGCCGATCCGAGCCAAACTACCCAGGAATTAGCGGCATGGTTTAACGTTACCTTACCAACAATATTGACTCTTTTGCGTCAAACCACAAAATAAAAAATATGAGAAATGGGTGCCTCATGATTTGAATGATCTGCAGAAAGAAACGCGTGTTGAAACTTGTGTTGCCTTGTTGAATCGATACAGAAATGAAGGAATATTGGATCGAATTGTGACATGTGATGAAAAGTGGATTCTTTACGATAACCGCAAGCGAAAAATGCAATGGCTAACCCCAGGTTAAACGCCGCAACAGTGTCCTAAAGCAAAGCTTACCAATAAAAAGGTAATGGTAACTGTTTGGTGGTCTCAGCATGGTGTTATTCACTATAGTTTTCTCCGATCTGGTAAAGCAATAACGGCAGATGTCTACTGTGCCGAACTCCGAACAATGATAGCAAAACTAGCAGTGAAACAGCCCCGACTCATGAATCGATCTTCACCATTATTGCTCGCGATTTAACGCGAGACCTCATTCAGCACGAGAAACCGTTTTAACTCTACAGGAACTGCAATTAGAAACCATTCGTCACCCTCCGTATTCGCCAGACCTTGCTCCAACGGACTACCATTTTTTTCGTGATTTGGACAATTTTCTACGTGATAAAAAGTTTTCTTCTCAGGAGGCAGTACAAAATGCTTTCACACAGTATGTCGAATCTAGATCACGAGTTCTATCGCAAAGGCATTAATGACCTTCCTATTAGATGGCAGCAATGTATAGATAATAATGGTACCTAATTATTTTGATTAAATAAAACATGTTAAATTAAAAAAAAAAACGAATTTCGATTTTTCAGTACAAATCGGCAATTTCATTAGCATAACATAATACACTGGCTTTTACCCGCGGCTTCGCCCGCGTCGTTATCGGGAAATATCCCACGGGAACGTACTACTGGGATTAAAAGTAGGGACCCTATGTGTTAATTCAAGTTAAAAGCTATCTGTGTGCCAAATTTTATCCAAATCTGTTCAGCCGTTTCTGCGCCAATCCGGAACATACATCAATACAAATGGACAAAAATTCTTTGTAACTATTTTACTATACATCGATAACTATAAACAGCTAGCTGTCTACGCAAATCTGCTCAGCTCGTCACGCCGAAATCCCCAAATTATCAGAATCGTGAGCGACTAATGACATAATAAATAAGTAATCAACTCTGACGTCACGGATCGATACAAGAGCTATGCATAAAATACATGGGATTGTGAACTTAACGTGCACTGCCTATTATTATGATACGGCTATATTGTGGCGATCAATTGAACTATACTTCGCGAGCTCTGTTTTGTCGAGCAGTGTGCGAGAGAGAGCGCGCGAAGTGCAGTTCGCCTTATCGCGACAATGTACCCGTACAGTTATCACTATAATGTAATAGAGGTACGCATTAATATTATATAAAATTGTCAGCTTTAAGTCGTACATAGAGGAAGCCTGAAAGTGGAGGCCATTAATCGTAAAGTTGTGTGGAGATCACTTGTTAATGTTGTCATTGAATGATTCCGAGGAATGAGGGACGAAGTTTGTAGAAAGATATAAGAAAGCTTTGAGCATGAATTTGGATAAAAGTAGAAGAAACCAATTAAACGATGAAAATTAAATTAAATTGTTGACAATTGAAAGAAAATTTTGATGAAATTAAATTGTTTATTCTGTAAATACGAGTAGGATATCGGAATTAATTTTAGCTAGATGAGTCGACATGGCGAGGGGAGTAATGGCTGATCTTAGCGTTATGCTCGTGAACGGGAGCTGCTTGTGGTGACAGGTCATCTTGCTGACTATGGTTTTGTTATCGTTATTAGTAATTAACTGTTTCTTTATTTTACTTCGAAGGTCCTAGTTTATCATTTGTAACTACAAGTTACAGCTACATTATAAACATAATGCAGCAGTGCGTAAGCGGGCACGCCCTTTATGCCTGGAGGCATTTTGTTATGTATTAAGTTCTGTTTACGCTTGCATTATTTATTTCTGCTTGAGTATAGTTTTCAATATTGGCGTGTGCTAGCTGACATAATTATGGCAAATAATATTAATGTTTTTGTGTTTCGTAATGTTAATTACTTATTACTGTATAGAATCCAGTTCTTCTAGCTGAACAGACATCAGTGCTGCTGGGGAGTTTGTTCCGCCATTACTTCTTCCCAGCTAAAGCACTGGGAAGTGGTGAAGGGTGGGCGTTTTGAGGGACTGTCTTAAGTATGTGATTTTGGAGTTCAAATAGTGCTGATTCTCAGCCTAGTTTGAATAAATGACTTTTGATTTTGATTTCCTATCTGACGGACTACCCCTGAGAAGAAATGACGAAACAAACACAGGGGTCAAAGTCACTTTTAAAGTCCCGACTATCGGTCAGAACATGTGAGGATCATGTAGATTAGTGTCTGAAATGGTCTTTTTAGGAAAGAACCACACAGATTTGAGTGAACCTGTCCAGTCAGTGTCAGTCATTTGTCAGTAATCGTGTAGCTCAACTCAGAACTTACGGAGCTCGACGACTCGATGAACAATACCAAAGAAAGGACTTAAAACTAAAAAAGAAAATAAATAAACTGGCCAAGTGAGAGTCGGACTCGACACGAAGGGTTCCGTCCGTACCACAGGGCAAAAACGCCGAAAAAACACGTTTCTTGTATGTATTGTAGATCTAGATCCCCTATAATTTTTATATTTTTTATTATTGCGGCAATAGAAATAGTTACACACTCTGTGAAAATTTCAACTGTCTGTACTACGGTTTATCAGATACAGCCCGCTGACAGACAGACGGATGCACGGACAGCATAGAATTAGTAATAGGGTTCCGTTGACACCCTTTAGGTACAGAATCCTAAACATGACCCACATAGTCCTCACATTCACAATTATTAAAGCTATGTCGTCGGTCCCTACGTAGGTACATCATATGGCTCGCAAGATGAAGAATACAGAAATGATGCCACATAGAGATGTTTATAGGAATAATGCAATGATTCTAAATCGGGATCACCTCTCCTGAGGAGGACGATGAGTTGGTTTACAAGCCATCGATAAAATACATTAAACATATACTTTGTTTTCTAATATTGGATTCAGGAACATACCAAACACAGATCAAAAAGTAACCAAGTCCCTAAACCATAAAACATCGGACCCTGGAGAATATTATAGCTAACCTTTTCCTGACCTACACACGAGTCGGTCGGTCAAGTGAAGATCATGTCCGAATTTCGCTCATGTTATGTACGCTGTTGCAGTTTTTTGCCCGATGACTCTTTCTGACTTATGGATCTGTATCTGTGGAGATGTCACCCCTAGGTCTTGGGATGTTGCAGTCTATGCGATGCAGAAGTCTATGGAAGGCCTATGATGGGCGCTTGGCAATTATGTTTTAAGAACTATGGACGGAATATTATCAGTTGGAATTAGAAACTTAAAGTTTCGAAATACCCAAAAGTACGGTAAGTTACTCCTCAGACATTAAAAGATAACACAAAAATGCAAGAAGATGGCGCTTTTCCAAGAAATGCTAGGTTCTAGAATCAAAGTAAGATACAGGTGACTTACTGGGTATCGTCCGGCGCCATTGTCACTATAAAACTGAGCGAAAGATGCAGTACAGCAGCTATGAAACAAGTCTGCTGGTATTTTTTACACGTTAATACGTGTGTTCTGAAGATGTAATTATGAAGGTAGGCCAAGTCATGAGCGTATTGCGATTTGCAATAATTACAATCGAGTTACTTCTTAGGCTCTTTTCACATGCATACGGTCACGGCTCGGTCACCGTGGCGTGTAAAGTAGAAATGTATGAGCTAAATCACGGCACGGCCACAGTACCGTGACCGTATGCATGTGAAATGAGCCTTAGGCAAAACGATACAGAAACATTTTAACCCAAAGATGAGTGCTTTTTTCAGCCCAAATAGGTTACTTGAAATCTTTTCAAATAGTAAGTATCTTGGGATGGGAACAACAGCAGCACAATTGATCGGACTGATCCAGCGATTCTTTTGCCAGACAGTGAAGACAGGAAGGGTGGAACAGGGTGTTTGGAAATTGGAATACAGAAACCCAGGAAACATTGCAACGGCAAGGGATTGAGATGGAACGCAGACCATAAAACCGCCTTATCTCCTTTTATGTGTAGGTACGCCTACTCCTGGCTAAATTATGGTATTATTCTGTGGGGAGAAAATACTGACTTTTTGGACCTTTTCATTCAGCAAAAGAAATTAAACAGAATATTAATGAACATATATCAACGAGAGAGTTGTAGGCCACACTTTATTAAACAACAAATTCTTACACTACCAGGTTGTATATTCGATAGAAAAAATTGGCACCTCTTCAAACCTGATATCAAGCTAAATGAAAACTACAACCGACGGAACAAGAATAGATTAATACTACCAGTCACAACCTTAAAAGTTATCGGGAAAAGCTCATACTCAAGACTAGCTTACATATTCAATATGCTACCGGAAAAGTTTAAAATGCCTACCAAATGACTCAATTTTCTCGAAATCACTTTCAAAGTCAAAGCATTTATTTCTAATAGGGACTTTTAAATGTCATCATAATACACAGTAAAATACATTTGAACATGAACATGACATCGATATTATATTATGCAATTTAATAATTTGTCATAGACTGTTTCATGAAATTTTAATGCATGCCTACCGTAGACAGAGAAAACTATTCTCTGTCTACGATGCTTACTAATCAGTGACAACATGTGACATGTGAGTAAATAAATAAATAAACTCTTAAACGCCTATGCCTTGTACCACACACCGATATCCCGCTAGTGATGATACTGACCTTATCAAGGACAAGCATTCATCTTGCATTATCATTGGTCGGCCACACATTCAGGCGAAGCTTTTACTATTTGTACAAACGGCTACACATCAAGCTATAAATTTCCAGTTTACACTAACCTCTCATTGTAAGGAAATCCTATACAATGCGACATCAGCTTATACTGGAAATGTATAGCTTGATGTGTAGCCGTGTGTACCTACCTCATTTTTCTAGTCCAAACAATTTTGTTTTCGGCTTCTAAGCGTTCAGCTAATTTCGTCCGTGACCTAAGACACCGCGCGTCCCAGCCCAGTAGGTATCACAAAATAAGTAGGTATATACTGTGCCAGTATGCTGTTATCATAAACATGCAAAAACAACAGATACGTACCTAATGTAGATACGTGCTGACCTGCCTGCTCCTATTCTACCTAGCTAACACGCGTCTAGTTAAAAATAAAAACCATGCTAAAAACTATAATCACAAACCAAAATTAACAACAAAAAGCGAATCAAACAATAAATAAAAAAACTAACACACGTCGTACTGGGGTTGGGAAAAAGTATCCTATCGGTAGCAGAAACCACATGGCTGAGCCATGTATGCTCGCAATTGTGAATAATAGGTATATTTATTATAACCATTCCGTTAGATGGAAACGCCATTGTTTTTAATTTATGTGTAGGTACTTACTTATATTTCGTGGCAGAATTAGTGCAATAATAACAAGAGCCAACTACAAAGTCACTGTGCTCATAAATCAAGCTTTAATGGTGCTTTACTATCGTCTATGCTTACCTTTCCTAGCCTCAATTGAAGGTCTTTTGGGTCACACAGTGCAAGCTTGCCGGGCTTTTATGTCAACCCAAATTGACTCTAAAACCAGACTGACTAAATGAAAACAGAAAATATTGCGAGTCCGTACAAGGTCGAAGTGTCGTCACGTCTATTAATCCTGGCGCTATGAACACAATACGATACGCACAGTCTGGCGGTCACAATCACAAGGTCAGTTTAGTCAGGGACTGAGTCTAGTTGCATTTGTTTATTTAACGGGCTAACAACAATTTCTGACATTAAGTTTCTATGAGTATGGAGCTTGATTTTCAGCCCACTGTGCGGCGCGGCGATAGATTAAATAGCAAGTTACAGTTAATATTGGCGCACACTTAGAGTAAGTAGTTAGGTAATTCGTTTTTTGAAGCAAGTTTAATTATTTCTCTCTTGGTTAAATTATTCATGTTTAGAATTGATAAACAAATAAGTAATAAAATATATGTGTTGGTAGTAAAGTTACTTAATTTCCGAGAGTAAAAATTTACTTGACCATATCAGTCTGTTATCATCTGGTTCTTTGCATAAACAATTTTTTTTTAAGTTTGCATGCTTATATACTCCTAGGCAAACTGTGTTAAAATACCTAATAAAGTGTTTCAGGGCAACTTAACAAAGAACAGTACTATCTCTTTTTTATCTAACTCATGATCCAAGATGGCAGTATATTGCTTAGTCTTGCTGGTTTCACTTTGTATTACTGGGTATTAGAAATATTCTAAACTTGCCACACTCAGGACAAAACAATACCTACATTGCAAGGCAAGACCTTGATCCCGGGTAAGTATCTCTAATCATACTAAACTCAATATTCTGATCTCATGTCAATTTGTAACTTTAATAATAAAAAGAAGAAAAGATAATGGTAACATTGGATGTTGTTATTTTGATAAACATGAGATTTGACAGCAATTTACTGATCATAGACTTTCGTAACACTTACAGAAGTCTAGGGTAAGTTTAGTAACATTTCTGTGGATGACCCAATATTGTGAATGTTAAATCATTTTCAAATCCAGTCATGTTTTTGTTTTCTATTCTATAAATATCTGATCTTTTCGTTATGAGAGGTCACTGCACAGATCAGCTATGAGTGCAAAAACATTCAATATCCATTTGGTAGCTTGCCATCCCATCAATATTAATTACTTCATCTTCACATACATTTAGACATATCTTTCAATGTTGACTCAAGAGGGACTGATTGGTCCTTAGAGAAGTGGTTTATGTTCTTTGCCATTCAATGGCAATGATTGTACTGATAGCTGTCATTATAAATATGTAGCAGCTGTAAAAGTCTAAAGTCCTTATTAGGATCAATGATTTATTTCTGGTGTTTTTTGTTCAGGATTCCTCATAGTCACTCGTATGTTTGCTACATAAGAGTGACTTGTGAGAAATTATTATTATAAAGAAAGGATAATTATCAATCCACTTGGCACATTAATTCTTGTTTACCGAGTCACATATTATATACCTACATATATATATAAATCAATTGTCATAGGCTAGTCTCGCAAAAACTCGAAAATGGCTCAACCAATTATTGTAGTTGTGATTTAACTTTGGTAAGTTGTTGTGTGTGTGCCAAAGAATGTCTCTAACAAAAAAAAAGGCTTTGCATGCCGAGCATTAGCTAGTTTATTTATAAAGTTACTAGCTGGGCAGGTCAGAATTTACAGTTAAAGATAACAATGTATAGATACAAAGTAATAAAATCAAAATTTTCTTGTATGTAAGCAATGACGTTTTATTAGAACAATATTATTACATTACATTACATTATTATTATTTATTACCTACATTTTATTGCAGTGCTATTCTGTAACCATCTCACCGTGAAAATGTAGGTGAAGTGAGCGTGGAGTGAGCTGTCAACAGTGTCAATCACTAGTATCAGATGGAATGAAAGCTCACTACAAACTCACTTCACCTAAGTTTTCACTGTGATGTTTTTACAGAATAGATCGGCTGAGCTTATTATTTATAAATAGTTCTTGAAGATATGTCCCACGCCAATTTTAACTTCAAAAATAGAAACAACTTTGTAAAGCAAATACTGTCCCATGACAGCTTTCATATTTTTATTGATTCATTGTCTGAACTCTGTGACCTAGACTTTCTATCATGTGTGTCTGTCGCTAGGCAACGGACAAAATAAGATGGGTGTGCTTAATTGACATACTTAGTTTAATTTAGCTGCTATTATTATTTCTACTACTTATGAATTATTGAAATAATAGAACTTGAGTAGTTAGAATTTGTAGGTTGATCTATTTGTTATGATATCTGTAAAAATGCTAGATCAATACCAGAAGACATACAAGTTCCACTTTCAAACAAAACATAACTATAAAAATAAGCAGAATCTACATGAGAATAGATAACAGGAATGTAAACATCTGGCTGAAAATTATCAGCAAAGCAGGCTGACGTCCCGTAACCTTGTAAAAAATATCTACATGTACTTACATCAAGACGAAACCTCCTTTTCCTCCTCTTCTCCTTTACCTCCTTTCTAAATATAACAGTACTCTAGTGTTTTTGTTCTAATAATCACGAATATGTATTATGCACCGCTGAAGCACTAACTGCGAATCAAAATACAACATAAAACGAACTCAGTAGCTACGAAAAAGTAATAAGTATTTTTAATCGTGACCAGTAAATAGATACACACTTCTTTCTACACGACAAAACAAATCGCACTGACTGAAATGAACTAAAACTTACTGAATTAAAATGTGTTTCTGTCGGTTTCTATTCTGTCTTCTATCCTTGTTTACTCTTAAAATTGGGCGGTTCAGTGAGATAAGTATACTATTTTTTATAAGTGCGACAAGGACAAACGTTTGCTTCGACAATAATTTGAATGGCGCCATGACGTCTGAGTGACGTAAGCAGCACGTTGCCACGTTCCGTTCTACTTTTGCGATACATTATTTGCCATTACACCAATTAAAAAAATTGTTTAATGGGCATTGTTCATACTTTTTTAAATGTTGTATTTGAAAATTATCGAGGAATAGGGTTTCTGACCACTACGGATCAACAAATAATCAAAAAACTAAGATTACAATGATATTTTCGTTATAGACGTCATCATTGGCAGTGCGTTCTAAAAAAGCTTGGTTTAAACCATACATCTATGGTTTAAACCATAGTTTAAACAACTACTACTACTACCCCGTCAGGGTAGGTATATACCTAATGTTCTGTGACTACTACTAGGTACTTCCCCTGGCTGGAGGCTTTGAGTTTCACTTAAGGCAACCACAGGATAGTCCGGTTAAGTAGTGAGGACCTCTCTTCTAGGTCACCTACGAGATGCCATAATAGGAAAAAAAAAATACTAGGTACTTACTTACCGCTCGCCGCCGCGCCGCCGCCACCGCGCCGCGCCGCCACGCCCGCGCCGCCGCCGCCGCCACTTCGTTTTACTTTTCGTTTAATGATGCGACTATGTTGGCTTTCACAAAGAGTACAGGGCTTTCATATAAAAAATTACCTACTATAGTCTTTGGCGTCTGAAATAATGATGATAGAAATAATACCAGCCAATAGCGAGTCGGGCTCAATTAGGGCCTGCGCCTACTGGAGGCAGGGCTAGAGCATTCTTCGACATCACTACCTACATGACATGCAATTGCGCATAGTGACGGCATCGGCAACCCAACGATACCGCATGCTTATGGATACAGATCCTTATGCCGCTGCCGCGACGTCTTTAGGCGTTGTTTTCTTTTCACAACAGTCGCCTGCGCCTTGCCGGCCTTGCGTTCCGCCGTAACTTGCCTCGGCATAGATCTCGAAGGCTGCCGAAGCATCCCGAGGGATCACGGCATGCGTAAATAAATAAATAAAATAAAATCATTTTATTTCGGACAGCTAAAAGATCCCTAGATTGTTAGTAACAGGTTTGCACTGGTGCATCGGTTATCGGTTAACTGTCACCTCGACCTGCGCGGTAACTGCGTAACACACTAACAGTAGGAATCTCAGTATAGGTATTAGAATGTAGGTACTCTGTGAGTAGGAATGCTTTTCATTTTGACATTTTAACAACATTCATCGCGTTATTCACTTTGTTGAGCAGACACATTTTTAAAATACTATTGTTAGTACCTACCTACCTACTTAACTTAAAGTAAAGACGAATTCATAAGAAGACCACCCAACAACTAGACACCACGAGAAATGGAAACTAGGGTACCTATAGTAGGTAGGTATACCTAAGACTTCGCACAAATTGCCTTATTATGACGGAGGAAGTACCTATCTAAATATAGGTAGATGCTACTGAGCTTGCTTCTGAGCAGAATAAGAGGCAGTCACAATAGTGACTGCCTCTTATTCTACTCAGAAGTGAGACCGTTTCTTGAGGATGATGGCATGAAATCCATCGGTATGAGTTAGGTACTGCGAACATTTCCCAGGCACTGCAAAGACAAGGCAGTCGTAACAGCATCCATAAAACATTATTGTAGGGGAGGTCAGCTCAAAACGGCCATAGGAGGCAAAGCGGCCACGCTTAATTTTTCGGTTATTTGAAATGATAGCGCGGCGGCGGCGTGGCCATTCTGTCCGCATAAACAATCTCCCGCCCCGTGCCGTTCAGGCATTCGGTAGCAGTAGGACCGAGCGCGCAGCTGCAGTGACGAAATATAGGTATTTATTTGCGTGTTTTGTTAAAAAAAATGCAAGTTAAGTTCAATCTGCTTTGGTCAAACCTCTTTTATATTTCAAAGTTTTTATTGAACGTGTGTTGTTACTTATCTATTTGGCTTTGTTTGTGTTCTAATCTCTCTGAAATATAATAAATAATGTGAGAGCAATTCATTATTTGAACAAAATGGCCGAAAAAGGCAAAGCGGCTCGGGCAAAGCGGCCAACTGACCGCTTTGCCCTTTGTAAAATTATTATGATTCGATAGATAATGCTTCATTAGTTTGTTTAGATCCCGCGCAAAACCGTTAACGGTACAGAGCCCGCAAGCAAGCAAGTATCAGCTGATCGCCGCTCGCCGAACGCAGTGATGAATCACACGATCTCCACCGCTCCCGCCAGTTGTGTGTCGCTAGCCGGCAACCAGACCAACCAAAATCTGCAGAGCGATGTAAATAATAAAACATTTTCGGTTGTAGTGCAGGAAGGGGACTTGAATCCTCAGTTCAAATCGCAATCGCCCAGTGATGAATGGACTGTAGTTCAGAAAAAGAAGATGAGGAATCGATTTATAGGTCATACAGGGAATGCTACAGCTGATTTAGATAATAAGTTTAAGGCGGCGAATGTTCAAGTTCCCATCTATATTTATAATGTGTCGAAAGAGACGACATTAACAGACATTAGTTCTTATGTATTAAAGAAAACTAATTTGACTATAAAACTGGACAAAATGAACATGAAAATTAACAAGGATTATGATGGATACATTGCTTACATTCCCAGACAAAAAATATCTATGTTTTTGAAGAATGACTTTTGGCCTGAGGGGGTAAAATACCGTCGTTTTGTTAACTTTGCTCGAAACACGGAGAAAACTACTCACAAGGGATTAAATGGAATTAATTCATCGGCTAATGGATAGTGAAAACCAACTTGTAAAACTAGTTACTTTTAACTGTAAAAATGTTAAAAGGTCAGTCGAGTGTGTTAGAAGACTGTGTCGGTCAGCTGACATTGTGGCGCTGCAAGAAACCTGGCTTATGCCGCATGATATACAGTACTTGAATGATATTGATGACTCATTTTCGTTCACTGGAAAGTCAGCTGTGGATACATCTACTGGTTTGATTATAGGAAGGCCATACGGGGGTGTCGCGATACTGTGGAGGAAGGCTGTGTTTACAACGGTGTCCGTCATAGCGTGTACAAGTGATCGTATTGCCGCGATAAAAATAGTTCATAACGACCGGTCTATGTTAGTGCTATCAGTGTACATGCCCACTAATGATATAAACAACTTAAGTGAGTTTACAGACTGTCTCGGTGAACTAAACGCCATAATAGAGAGCAGTGATGTGGAATCGGTATATATTCTCGGAGACTTCAACGCGCACCCAGGTGAGCTGTTTTGTAATGAGTTATTAGCTTATTGTTCGGAACAGTTGTGGTCGTGCGTAGACATTGAGTGGTTGCCACGTGAGACTTTTACATTTGTGAGCGATGCACACGGGTGCTTGCGCTGGCTCGATCACTGTGTAGTGACAGGTGCTGCGCGCCGATCGGTTGTGAATGTGTCAGTACTATACGACACATATTGGTCAGACCACTATCCATTATGTATTGAATGTAATATAAATATTATTTTACCCAAAATCACAGTTAATTGTAATTCATTTAGTAAATGTAAATGGGGGATTAGAGACCGTAAGGAAACTCATAAATATAATATTAATTGTAATTCTAGATTAAAACAGATTGACTTTCCATTTGAATTTAGACTTTGCGCAGACAGTATTTGTAACGATGAGTATCATAAAACACTATTGAATAATATGTATAATAATATTGTTAATATTTTGACAGAATCTGCAAAAATTAGCTGCAACAGAACTAAACCTAAGAATCGTAAAAATGTAACAGGGTGGAAAAGGTATGTCGCTGATGCTCACCGGTGGGCAAGACTTTGCTTTCAGACTTGGGTTTCACATGGAAAACCTAGAACGGGTCCTGTGTATAACGATATGTACGAATCGAGAAAAATCTTTAAAGCGAAACTAAGGAACTGCCAGAATAAAGAGTCCCAGATTAAAATGGATATAATTGCGGAAAATCATGCAAATAAAAATTTTAGTAGTTTTTGGAAAAATACAAATAAACTGAACCCGAAGTTAAGCTCACCTTTGAGTGTTGGTGGTGCGCAGAACCCTCGAGATATAGCTTGCGCTTTTCAGCGACATTTCAATGTTGTGTCTCCGCTCGGGCCCGCGTCTCGGATGCTTGATGCTGAGAGTCGTCCGAGGGATATTAGTGTCAGATTTACTGCCAAGGATGTAGCTCAAGTTATAAAGAAGATGGTGAGAGGCAAGTCTCCAGGTCATGATAATCTCAGTATCGAGCATTTGAAGTACGCGGGTGTACACCTACCAAGAGTACTAGCACTATTTTTTAACCTGTGTATTAGTCATACGTATCTACCCGACGATCTATTGTATACGGTCGTAGTACCAATAATAAAGGATAAGAATGGGGACTCAGCTGACCTGTCTAACTACAGGCCAATCTCACTGGCGACTGTCATAGCGAAGGTGCTGGATAGTTTGCTTGACCGACAGTTGGAGCAGCGCACGCAGCTGCACGACGCTCAGTTTGGGTTTAGGAAAGGGTTGTCGACTGAGAGTGCTGTTCTCTGTCTCAAGCAGACTGTCCAGTACTATACAGACAGAAACACACCTGTGTACGCATGTTACTTAGATCTCTCGAGAGCTTTTGATCTAGTCAGTTACGATAAGCTATGGCAGAAGCTACAGTGCGAGACAGATGTGCCTCATGAGATTGTGTCCTTATTCAAGTATTGGTACGGTCAGCAAAATAATAGTGTAAGGTGGGCTGATGCGCGGTCGGACGTGTACGGGTTGGAATGCGGGGTGAGGCAGGGGGGATTGTCCTCGCCTCGTCTTTTCAACCTGTATATGAACGGGTTGATAGGTGAGCTCAGCAGCACTAATATAGGTTGTTCCATAGATGGGGCATGTATGAATAACATAAGCTACGCGGATGATATGGTGCTGCTGAGCCCTTCGATCAATGCGCTACGCAAACTGTTGGGCATTTGTGAGTCGTATGCGGAGGCCCATGGGCTCAAATATAATGCCAAGAAAAGTGAGCTAATGGTTTTTAAAGCTGGTACCAAAGTTTACTCGTCTGTACCTCCGGTTATTCTGTGTGGCACACCGCTCAAAAGGGTGACGCATTTCAAATACTTGGGCCACTGGGTCTCCGACGATTTGTGCGATAACATGGACATTGACAGGGAGCGCAGGGCGCTGTCCGTCCGGTGTAATATGTTGGCTCGCAGGTTTGCACGTTGTACTCTGCCAGTAAAAGTGACTTTGTTCAAGGCCTACTGCCAATCGTTTTACACGTGCAGCCTGTGGGCCAACTACACACAGCGGGCGTACAGCGCACTGCGTGTACAGTACAACAATGCCTTCAGGGTGCTGTTGGGGTTACCGAGGTTCTGTAGTGCTTCAGCTATGTTTGCTGAAGCACGAACTGATGATTTTTTTGCCATAATTAGAAAGCGGAGCGTTTCACTTCTTGGTCGCCTGCGTGGTAGCACTAATGGCATGCTGAAGGTATTGTCCGAGCGATGGGATCTGCCCCTTTTAAAGACATGGATGAAGTTGCATGCTAGTGGATCTTCACGTTTTATTTAATATTTTGTTATTGTAAATTTTTATATCTCAATTTTATTTCAATTTCGTTTTAATTTTAAATCAATCTTTATTTTTAATTTATTAATTTTTGTTTTAATTTTATTTCAATTTTATTTTAGTTTTATTTCAATTTTATATCAATTTTATATTATAATTGTAATTGACAATCTTTATATGTTTTACTAACACTAGTTGTATAAGAAAATTGTTACTAACCATTTATGAGCTCTAAGCTTGAATTAAAGATTTCTATTCTATTCTTAGATGCTTGAGTTAATGCTGACCAAGAGAAAACAGTGATGAAGAACTTAAAAAATAGCTAAAACTCGTGCGAATACTATGTGAAAAAAGACTGTAACTAGGGATGATACTGAAAAGCACAAGGACAATGTCACCACCCAACATTATTTTTTGGTTGATTTGCAGGGAGCCATACAAAGATCCACCCGTACAGGACTGGATTCGCTGTGACGACTGCCAGATAAGGGCTCATGAAGCGTGTACGACATACTCCAGAATTGGATCTTACTACTGTGATAAGTAGTGATAACTGTCAAGAAATCTGAACTGATATATTTTTTTACATTTTTTTTAAGACAGTCTTTAAATTTTACAGCCTTCATTTTCATAGAAGATGACCTCTGATGTTGATTGCTGTTGAAATAATGAAGTAAGACTTACTGTTGATTAATAAAAATGTAAAATATTGTCAAAACTAAAGTTTTGGACTAAATATAACAATTTATTTAAGTTAAATTACCTACCCTCAAGACTAATTGTGATTAAAATAAAGTATAAAATGCTGATTATTTTATAATAATGATTTACAACATTTTAAAATATTTTTGTTATTTTTATTTTGTCAAGCACGATATTTTTCAACATAAAACAAGTACGTTTCTTGTGTACTTTTGGGGTGGCCATGTTGCCCCTACCCCATGGCCGCTTTGGGCGACCACTCGGGCAAAGCGGTTTTTTGACAAGTTTTCGTAATTTACAAATCACATGGTTGTTTTTAAATTTGCGCGAATTTTAATTTCACATTATAAAAATTTTATAAATTCTCTGGCTATTAGTATAAAATTCACTTCAAAAGTTTATCGTTTAATAAGTTTTTTTTAACTCAAAGTTAAGATGGCCGCTTTGAGCTGACCTCCCATATTGGACGCGTAGAAAATTCAGCAATTATAATTACACTTGAGCAACAATTATAATTGACCTATAGGTTACCGGTGTAAAAACTCTGACAATAGGCTTTACAAAGCGTAATCTTTATTTGATCAGTACACCGAGCAAATTATTATTAGGTACCCCTGACCGCCAGAGCCCTGCGTTCCTTCCCCTGTCCCCATGGTCGCTTAGGTCGTCGGCAAGAAAATGCCCAAGATAATAGGTCTTTACCTAAATGTAATATACGTATGACTGGCAATACATTCCAAATTCAAATGAATTTTATAAAAAAATATGAAATTTTATTTTGTAAGTGATGTACGAAATAAAAGAGAACTGTTCAATTCAACGATTCGTGTAATACTTAATACCAATTTATTAGTGTGTGCAGTTACAAATACCTATACCTAAGGTTAGGCGAGCTGCACCCTACACCTCCCCTTTTTTTAAATGTTATTATTAATCCAGTACCTAAATTTTTTTTTACTTAATGCTAACAACAAGACGTCTTAAAATATAGTTTTAACCATTTGATACGATAAAAAAAACATCTTATCTAACCTAAATACTTTAAGTTACGAACAGTTTTGTATTATTTTTGTGAATTACATTTTCTTTGTCATCTTTTAAATTTTTTACATTTGGTGATACATCTTCAATGACTCTGTATGGTCCTAAATAAAGTTTATCTAACTTATTTCCTACTTGGTTTTTAATTAGTAATAAATCTCCACTGAATCTTAGTGATTGGCTATGTGAGAATCTAAGTACTTACGCTAAATATCCAAAAAACCAACTAGGTACGTCTGCTTCACTAAATACGCAAACTCTCAGCCATTAGAATACATTCTTGTCATACCCCAACCCAATCTACCTGCAGTTGCCCTGTAATTCATAAGGTAAATTCCGTCAAGTACCTACCTAGGTATTGTAGATACAGTGTGCCACAGATCTTTTAAAAATGAAAAATTGAATAAAGTTTATCGGATTTCGATTAATTAAAAGGTTACGCGAGTGGACGCTAGCGTGCGGCGCCACTTTCTATGCGGCGACTTTGGTCACCTCATCCACTCCAGCGGTACACGTCGTACTAAGATATCACAAAACTCTACCCTTTAGTCATGCCAAACTTAAAAAAAGACGATGTGATATAGTAGCCCCTACATACTCAGCACGTTAAATTTTTGCTGGTCGCCAGAATGTAACTCGAGCCCCACGCGTTTATAATAAAGTAAATCACATACTTTTTTTTTTTTTTTTTGAGGATGGGAAATCATCAAATGACTCCTCCCGCTCTGGGTGGAGCGGAAGGGAGTGTCAGACTCTTACTGACTAAAACCCACCCGTGTTCCTTCCTTGGCCCTTTATGTTCCGGGTCAGCGGTACCCCTTGTTATGTTATGGGTTTGGTTTCCGCACTTAGTCCTTCAGTGGACCATTGTGCGTGAGCCATGTCGGCCGTCGGTGGTTATTCCAACCAGCCCACCTCCCTCCAGAAGCTGATTAGGTCTCCTGGTCTATTAAGAACATCTGTGTAAGATCTGGGTGTCCCGAGGGTTTTTGACCTAATTTGGGCGACGCCTGTGCACTCGAAGAGCACATGCGCGGCAGTTTCGTCAGCCTCCATGCAAGCCCTGCATAGAGGACTGTCCGTTATGCCTATTGTGTGAAAGTGTTTGTTTAGCGAGCAGTGTCCCGTGATGGTCCCCGTCACCAGGCGCATGCCCTTCCTGTCCAGGCGTAGCAACCGCCTGGTTGGCTTGCCGTCTAGTGATGGCATGGCTTCCTTGGATTGCCTGCAGCCCGGTGACGACGTCCACCAGCTCTCTGCTTGTGTGTGGGTGTACTCCTGTAGCCACCTGCGTAGTTGGTTGAAGGGGATGGGCACGATAGGTTCCGGTCCACAGACCGACGTGCTGGATGCCCTCCTGGCCAGCTCATCGGCTGCGTCGTTACCTAGCGATCCACTGTGTCCTTTTATCCATTGTAGCGTCACTGTATTGCGGTTTGATACGGTTACCCGTTCAAGCGCATTGTGACATTCTAGTATTAGATTCGAAGTAATGCATTTTTTCCCTAGGAATTGGAGGACTGAGGCGCTGTCAGAGAGTATGCGGATTCGGGTGTCCGCAACTCTTCTGGCTGCTATGGCATAAGCCGCCTGTATTATGCCCACACACTCTGCCTGATAGACCGTGTTGAGCATTCCCAGGGGTCTGGATATGTTTATGTTGAGGTCGTGTGAGAACACTTCGACTCCAGTTCCGCAGTCGGTTTTTGATCCATCGGTGTAAATTCTCAGTTCCTTTAGGCCTGAATGGTCGTACTGCTCCTCTTCAAGCACTATGCTGTAGTGCTTTTGAAAGCAGTATTGTTTCAGGACCTTGTCGCAGGGTGATGCCATCATCGGCTGACGCCTGATCGCCTCTTCCCTTAAACGTTTGTGCTTGACCCTGGAGTCGTTGCTCAGGGTTCCTGCTATATGTAGCCTAAAGGTAGCCAGGGTCGCCTCCTCCCTCACAGTGAGGTGTAGGGGCGGTAGCCCAAGCATAGCCTGTAGGGCAGCGGTGGGTGCAGTTCTCATGCAGCTGGTGATCGCCGCACACGCGAGCCGCTGCAGCTTTTCGAGGTCTCTTTGGGCTGTGCTCAGTTCTGTTCTGGGCCACCAGACTACTGAGCCATATGTAATGATTGGTCGGATGACTGTGGTGTATAGCCAGTGGGTAACCCGTGGGCTAATCCCCCAATTCTTGCCAAGCAATCGCTTGCACTGCCACAAGGATATACTGGCCTTCGTGGTGATGTAGTTGGTGTGTTTTGCCCAATTCAGCTGTTTATCCAAAAAGATGCCCAGGTATTTGGTTTCAGTTGATAGGCTTAGGGTGGTACCAAAGAAACGTGGTAGTTGTAGTGTCGTTAATTTCCTCTTTTTTGTGAAGAGAATCAACTCGGTTTTTGTGGGGTTCACTGAGAGTTGGTGTTTACCGCACCAATTCTCCACTATCTTCAGGGCCTGGCGCATTAGATTGCACAAGGTGTTTTCATGGGCGCCATTTATTATTATGGTTAGGTCGTCGGCGTAGCCTACGGTGAAGTAACCTTTGTCAGCGGTACCCCTTTTGGATGATCCCGCTTTCCCGGCAGGCTTGGGCCCTAGTGGACCCCCTCTATGATGCTGACATCTCTTTGAGGCGCGCGTGGAACACGTACGCGCCGTCCAGCACGGGCCTGGTCCTGATCGGACGGTGAGCTACCCATTACTCACCGCCCGCAGGCCCGCGCCTACGGTGGCCGGGAGTCGTCCCGCGGCTCCCGACGCCCGGAGCGTCCACCGCGGATTATGATGCCCTGGAAGACATTTTGGCGACTCTGGGTTGAACGTCATGCATACAGACACACACACACATATACACACACTAACACACCAACACACACACACACACACGCACTCCAACACAACCCCATTCATACATAGGAAGAGCGAGGTTCATCCCATCACAAGTAGCTTCGGATTACTTCCTGGGAAGCCCGGCAACTTAATTGTATAGATTTAAGATAATAATAAACACATTTTTTTTCTATTTTAATCCATTTACATTTTATCTAAATTATTTTTTCTTAATTCCTTACTGAATAATACATTATTTCTAGATTCAGCTTGTGCTCTTTGAATTCTGTATTTTAGCTCCAAAGGGTAAGAATCAGGATTATATGTATAAAGGATCAACATATGAATGTTGTGGTATATTAGATGGTAGTTTTTTTTTCTCTCAAATAGTTACTCAAATGGAGTGTATTTTGTCTCTCAGAGCGTATTGTAGTGTTAAAAGAAAAGCACCAGAATGGTAGCCAACTGCTCCAATCTGTTTTGTTATTGTCGCACTGAATTCTAAGTTATGCTCCTAGAACCTTATGAGTATTTTCCAATCCTCCCAGAGTTTCGTGATGATAAGCTGTTGAATTCAGTTTATTTGTTTTTGTTTTTTTGTTTATTTGTAGGCAATAAGTTGCAAATCTCAGTAAATACTGATGACATAAACTCTGTTTTATCTCTCTAGGGATGCCATATCTCAGAATAAAATTGTTTACAAATAACCTAGCTACAGAAACGGTATCTTTCTTCTCTAAGGGACACGCTTCGACGTATTTTGTTAAATCACACTGTAATGTCAGAATATACTTATGGTTTAAATGATCTACATCTAAAGGACCCATTAAATCTAAACTAACTCTTTCAAAAGCAGTGGACGCCGTGGATGTGATGACCATCGGTTCCTTCGTATGCCTATTGGAATGCTTTTGAATCTGACAACATCTACACTTCTTTACGAATTCTGTTACGTCATTAGTCATTCCTGTCCAATAATAGTACTTCCTAATATTATTTAACATTCTGTTTAACCCCGCGTTGCCACTCGTGGGTAACAGGTGGAAGTCATTCAAGATCACAGTTTTCGTGTCTTTGTCAGAAACTATTATCACATCTTTAATAACAAGTAGCTCAGGTATATCATTTAGATGACTCATTTCCTTTATAAAATTGTTTACAAAACTTTCGTAGCGCTTGCTTTAAATTAATATGAGCTCGTTTATTTTGATTTGCATTTAATTATATTTGCATAGATTTTCATATTTATTATTGACATAATCTACTCATTTCAATGTTTTTTAATGAGTTGTATTGCAATATATGGTTAGCTAGCGATCTCGACAATTGATCATATTATTCTTTTGAGCAACCGGCAGCAAGTTCGTCATGCTCCCTTAGATGCCAATGCTTGTGGTAGCGTCGGGGGTCGGAGTGCCTCCTTTCCTCAAATATGGCGAGAGGGTTAATGGCTGATCTTTGCGTTATGCTCGTGAACGGGTGCTGCTTGTGGTGACAGGTCATCTTGCTGGCTATGGTTTTGTTATTGTGATTAGTAATTAACTGTTTCTTTATTTTACTTCGATGATACTGGTTTATCATTTGTGACTACAAGATACAGCTACATATATAAACATAATGCAGCATTGCATATATGTAAACGGGCACGCCCTTTATGCCTGGGGGCTTTTTATTATGTTTTAAGTTCTGTTTACGTTGCGTTGTGCTAGCTGACATATTATGGGAAATATGAAATATTAATGTTTTTGTGTTTCGTAATGTTAATTACTTATAGAATCCAGTTCGTCTAACTGAACAGACAGCAGTGCTGCTGGGGAGTTTGTTCCCCCACTTCTTTTTCCCAGCTAAAGCACTAGGAAGTGGTGAAGGGCGGGCGTTTTGGAGGGACTGTCTTATGTGATTTTGACGTAAAAAAGTGCTGATTGAATAAATGACTTTGATGATTTTGATAAGATCGAAAGCCTTGGAGAGATCAAGGAAGTAGGCGTACACGTATTTCGGTCAGTGTAGTATTTGACTATTATTAAGTATACACGAATAATTTTACATCATTCTGGAGCCGAAACACAGTAACTCCAGACGATTAATAGTTACTATTGGCATTGTTATAATTTTTTTAAGACATCTAATAAAGAAGTTAGAAATTTATCACTTTTATTCTGTCATTCGAGTTAAATCTTAGTAGCCCTTCCACTATTTCATTCATAAACGAACAGCTGTGCGATGGCGCGCTCGTGGTGGGTCAATGGACGTTGCTGCAAGTAGGTATTTTATTTCAGGTAGGTACGATTTAGGTTGGTGTAAGTTCATTTACCTCCGTTATCTCTCGTTTGTATTTGAACCTAATTGGACGCACGGCACGGTGTTTATTACTATCACATCTCCTCGTAAACGAGAGAAATTAATTGAAATTTCATTCACTACTCTCGCATCACGAAATCACTAGTAATCGTACGGTCTATTACCTCAACTAGACATGACGAGTACGCTTGTGAGTTTTATTTAAGGCCTTGAATCGAGTGTCCACCAATCGAGCTAATAGGTACTTAATAAGCATACAGCTACCTACCATAATAAAATTATGATGAATAAAAATAATACTGCCGAAACCAATTCTTACAATGTAACGGCGACGGCGGCGGCGGTGTAACTGGCGGCGGCAACACAAAGGCAGGCAATTCAAACAGAAAAATAAATAGTTTTATCTGTCAAATAGAGTTCATTATAAGTTGGTGGTGCCCTTTTCTATGAAAATATTGTACCGAATTAAGACCTTATTTTTATAAAGTTAACCGGTGAATTCGGTTGTGCATCAATTCTGTGGCTTCTCAGAATAATTTTAGTAAACTGCGTACCTACGTTACTTGTACCTAGTTTGGTGAAATTTCGATTTGTTCGATTTGTTTGCCATTTAATTTATAAATATCGTATCATAATACCAAAACCACTACAAACTAAAATTCTAGAAGAAATTCATCAAGGTCATTTAGGAATAAGAAAAATGAAAAGCTTATCACGCAATTATGTTTACTGGCCTACCTTAGATATTGACCTCGAAGTAATGTGTCGTTCATGTGAGCCGTGTCGTATGGTGCGGGATGCAGCGCCGCGTGCTGACCTGCATCACTGGGAATTTCCTTTATTTCCATGGCAACGCTTACATGCAAATTTTGCAGAGTATTCAGGAAGAAAATACCTCATTATAGTCGACGCGCATTCAAAGTGGATTGAGGCACTTCCTATGGGTCGTACGGATGCACAGTCAACAATCACAGCTTTTATTACAGTTTTTAGTAGGTTTGGATTACCTTCGCAACTCGTTACGGATAACGGACCACCATACCAATCGACAGAATTTAAAAATTATTGCCTACAAAATTGTATTGCACATGTGACAACTGCGCCTTACAGGCCACAGGGCAATGGCGCCGCTGAAAATGCGGTGAAGACTGTAAAAAAAGCCATTAAGAGAGCAGTTCTTAGTGGCGCCAATGTGTTACAAGCATTAAACACATTCTTATTCAGTTACCGCAATTGTGAGCATACAACTACGGGCGTGCCACCTGCAGTATTGCTAACCGGGCGTCGGATGCGGACAAGACTGGATGCGATACGGCCAGACGTCGCGCAAGTGTCGCGGCAATGTCAGGTTGCTCATGCAGGAGGCACGCCCCAGCCCCCTATCCGTGTAGGAGAACCGGTACTCGCACGCGATTACACCTCGAATTCAAATAAATGGTCCACAGGAACAGTGTCTAAAGGCACGGGACCGATGTCGTTATCGCATTGATATGGGAAACGGTGTCGAGTGGCGCAGACATCGCGACCAAATAATTCCAGTTGGGAACAAGTCGTGGTTATCACTGTCGCGAGCGAGCATCGGTACTCACAAGGGGGAGAGTAATGATCATGACGATGATGCTTTCGAGGATGCATCAGAGGCATCCAGTGAGCTGGAGACGGAGGCGGGTAGCGCGGTCCCGGCAAGCCCGGCCGCACCGGCACTGGCGGTGCCTCGCTCCCCGCCGCCGGGGGCTTCGGCCCGAGCAATACCTACGGGCGCACGTGCGCGCCGTCAATAAAGACAATGTGTCAAAATAGTTATTAGTTCAGATTAGTTAACATTTAATCTTAAGGGGGAAAAGTGTAAGGTATTGTGTCTACTTTTGTTATGTAATATGTGGGTATGCGCTAATATGAATAAACCAGTCAGCTATCCACCTCCGTGTTGATGTCCCACCTACCTATTTATTTCAATGCTTTTAGGTTGTCAATTCCAATCATTTTTTGAATGTCAGTATTATTATGTACATACCTAAATTTTGTTTTCAACAAATGGATATTACTTGAGAGGTGAGATTGAATAACTTCGAAGAAAGTATTCAGTGATTGGTGTATTGTTCGTTTACATAATATTACATATACACGTAAATAGCACATGTATCCCTTCATCTAGATAAACCACAGTGCAAGATACTAACCAAATATAAACATAAATATTCAGGCATATCATCTAGGTAAGGGGTGCTACACAAATTGCTTCTCTCTTGCTAACAAGAAATTAAAATTATTATAATTATTCATGTATTTGTTTCTATATTCTATGTATATTATCATTGTATGCATGTTTATTTTAAGTCGATAATATAATGCAAGTACCTATGTGTAGGTTACTATAGTCTAATTTAAGTCTTCCTTGCTGTTTTACACACCGTGCCTACGTTTCTCATCCTCCAACTCTCTCCATGAAACTAATGATTTGTGCAGTTCCTTTGTGCTCTTCTATCTATATGTATTTTACTTTATTAAGTGTTTAGTGTAAATAAATAATAAAGAAATAAATAAAATTTATTAATTTGTATCACATAAAAAAAATGCTAATGCATTTTCTTCTACTGAGCCTGCTGCTTCCCGAGGTTCAACTTCTTGATGCACGGATGTAGGATCGCCGCATATGTGTGTGGGCTGCATGCTCCCACTAGCTGAATACAGACAATAGTACATAATTATTACTAAGTATTTATTACAAATTTGATCTTATTCATCATTTTTCATCTTATTTTTTGTTTATCACCAAGTAGGTATTTGATTTATGTCATTCCTACACTCATCGAACTGATATTGCTTTAAATCATTGACGTCTTACTATTATTTAAACTACCACCATTCATTGGATCGAACAGTTAGTAAAAAAATTATACCGTTTCAGTCAGTGTTTTGTCGTCGAGGGTGGAGCTAGCTCCTCTCCCATCAGCATGTAGAGCTGGAACAAAATAACACTCGTATTAAACTTGGTGTAGGTCCTATGCTATGTTAATTGCAAAGAAAATGATTTGGGTTTGTTAAACAGTTAGGTTTGAGTTACAGAAAACATATCTGTATAGATGAATGACAACACATATTGCTTGATTTATTATAATAATTATGACTGGTCCAAATGCTAGTAAACATCAATTTTATCATTTCTATTTTAAGTGAACAATGTATTACGTAGAAAAAATATATTAATATAGGTACTACTACTATCACACTAATACACAGAAAACTGAGATAAATAAGTCAAGACAAGAGTGGCTGCAACCCTTTTTATTTGACACACCAAGCACAATTTTCTCACGAAAAAAACGAAACGCATAAGATTTGCTTTACCGAATGTTAAAAGTAGTGATTGTAACATAGTATTGAATAACGAGAAACTAGAATTTGACGATGAAACTATTTTCCTGGGGATAACGCTCGACTCAAGGCTGCAATGGGGCCTCATTCGACATCTCTTGCTGGACGGCTAAGTTCAGCAGCATAATTATGCTGTAAGGAAAATCCGTCAATTTACTAATGTAGATACCGCGAGGCTAGTCTATTTCAGCTATTTTTATAGTATCAAGTCTTACGGTATTTTATTATGGGGACGGGTTGCCGATATTGAGTCTATTTTTGTTCTGCAGAAAAGAGCTATCAGAGCCACAGTCACAGCCTTCGCAGGCGCGATTCTCTAAAGGAACTTTTAAAGACATTAACATCATGACGGTACCTTGTCAATACGAGTATATTTATGAAAACATCATGTACCTACGTAAGGAAACATTTAAATCTTTTCAGTAAAAGAGGTGAAAGACACAATTATAGGACTAGAAACAGGGACCAATTAGTTCAACCAGGTTTCAGACTGGCTAAAGTAGACTCATCCTTCATGGGGTACCTACTGTTTAAAATGTTACAATAAAATACCTCCCCACATTCTCCAACGGAAAGAAACGAAATTTAAATATTGTTTAGAACGCACACTATACAGCCAAGCATACCTATTATAAGTTGGGGGATTATATCGCTGACAAAAATGCTTGGCTCAGGGCTGGTCCTGCTCCACAAGGGCGCGTAAACGAATTAATTAGCATTCGAAAATAATGTTGGAGCTGATGAAGATTGTACAACCTATCTTTGCATTGTATAAATTCAATCTCTTAGTAATGTTTAATTGCATAGTACATGTGTGAGCACTATGTACCCACTATAAAGCTTACTGGGTTCGTCTTTCATTGACTTGAATGTGCCCTGGTGGCTGAGAGTATGTCATGCTCACTCAAATGTGTCGCTGGTGGTGGCGTGTGTATTGGATCAAACTCAAACTCAAAGCATTTATTTCAATTAAACCATTTACAGGCACTTTTGAATTGTTACGTGGTCGGTCAGTCAGAAATATGAAGCTAGTTGCCCATTCTAAAGGGTAGTAGGTACCTATGGAGAAGATCATTGAGTTCCCTTCAAAATGGTTAAGCTGAATGGTGCTGATCCATACGTCATGTTCGTGAACGGGCGCCGTCAGTATGCACTGGTCATTTCTTAGCTGCCACGGCTTATTTTAATTCCATAACTGTTTTTATCTTTTTATTACGGACGCTTTTAAGGTGCACGTCTTTCTACATCGTTCTCACATGTATAATTTCAATATGAATGATGTAACCACTTTTTTTAACAATATTTTGATTTAAAAGAGTTTCCATGGAGTTTCTTGACCGTTCTTCTCCATAGGTACCTACTAGGCTTGGGAATGGGCAACTAGCTTCATCTTTCTGACTGACCGACCCCTTGACAATTCAAAAGTGCCTGTAATTGGTTTATTTGAAATAAATGCTTTGAGTTTGAGTTATACGTATATATATAAGGCTAAGCATACCACAGCTTCGTTAGGATTTCCGAAGCCAGAGGGTGCCAACGAAACCCTATTCCTAAGGCTCCGCTGTCCGTCCATCTGTCTGTCAGAGAGCTGTATGTATCTCATGAACCGTATTAGGTAGACAGTAAAAATTTAACAGAGTGTGTATTTCCGCTATCAAGAAATAATAAAAATATTATAAAGTTAAATTGAAAATCTTTATTTCAGACCAAGCACACAGTAATTGGTACAAGTCCATATTTTGTTAGTAGGTAGATACTTATAACTATGTTAATAAAATATTAAATAATTATTATTTTGGCTGTCCACTCTGTCCGCCACCACGCTCAGAAGCGTGTTGGTGCTACCCTTTACCCGAGACCACAGGGAGGCCGTTCTTTTGCGAAGCACCGCCTGGAAGCCGTCCGTCCTGTGGTCTGCGAATATGCCAGAGGCACTGCAGTGTCATGGCAGCCCCAACAAACCCCTGAACGCGTTGCTATAGTGGATGCGCAGAGCATTGCCGGCATTTTTTGTGTAATTGCTCCATAGGTTGCACGTGTATAATGTTTGGCAATAGCTTTTGAATAACGTATTAACGTCACGTGAGCATCGCGCAAACCTGCGAGAAAGCACATTACCCCTTACCGACAATGCCCTGCGCTCCCTGTCCATGTCCATATCATCACTTAATTTCTCGTTGACCCAGTGACCCAAGTACTTGAATTTCGAGCCCTGCTGTAGGACGGTTCCATTCAGTGTGATCGGAGGAACAGGGAGGCTTTAGTACCCGCCTTAAAAACTAGCAGCTCGCTCTTCTGCACATTGTATTTGAGCCCATGGGTCATGGCATTGCATACCGTTCACATATATTCAATAGGGACCTCACGGAACTGACTGAGGGACCCAGCAGCACCATGTCATCAGCATTAGGTACTAATGTTATTCGTAAAAACACCATCCACTGAACAACCGACACCAGGACTGCTGAGCTCCCCAATCAGTCCATCTACATATAAATTAAATAAAGTAGGTGTGGTTAACCCCCCCTGCCTTACTCCACACTCCATCTTATATTCATCCGAGCATTCGCCCATCCACCTGACAAAATTGATTTGATTATCATACCAATATCTAAATAAATTGATGATCTCTACAGGCAGGCTGGTGTTAAGCCTCATCTTCCTCCACAGAGTATTGTATGACACCGTGTCAAATGCTTTTGATAGGTCCAGGAAGCAGGCGTATACGGGTGTTCTTCTGTCAGTATAGTACCGGACAGTATGCTTAAGACACAATACTGCAGATTCTGCGGACAGCCCAGGTCGAAATCCAAACTGAGCGTCATGCAGAGAGACATGTTGGCTTAAATGTCTGTTAAGCACACCATCAAGCACCTTACCCAGGGTCGTGGCCAGAGATATAGGTCTATAATTTCCCTTTTCTGATGCGTCACTAGTCTTACTTTTAATTGTAGGTACTACTATGGTCTTCATGAGATCGTCTGGTACTTTATTATATCTATGGTCTGGTAGGTAGTTATGACGAAGACAGACAGTAAACAACATGGATAGGACCCTAGGCAAGTGAACACCCGCATGCTGCAGATGCTCGATGCTGAGACCATCCTGGCCCGGTGACTTCCCTCTGGTCATTTGCTTAACAACCTTATCAACCTCAGCATAAGTTATTTTAACTGGAAGGTCACCGGTACCGCGCCTCCCAGCATCGAGCAACATTTTGCCATCTTCCGGTTTCAAAAGAGGTTCCACTCTAAAGTGGTTCCTAATTAGGTTAGCCACATCACGGGGAGCACTAAAAACTTAAACACTTAAAACTTAAAGGGAGCCCTAGACAAGAAACGTGTTAAAATATAAGATGAATATTGTACGGTGGTACGGATTACGGAACCCTTCGTGTGCGAGTGTGACTCGCACATGGCTGGTTTTCATCGTGACAACGACGATTATCTTAAAAAATCCCTTCCCGTGCCGCGCCACCAGGTCCAGCAGTAGGCGCAGGCCCTTTAGGTTTCGGGTTGGTAGGTACGGATACGTACCAAACAGCACTGAGGAGTCTGCCGTTGCAGCCTTTACATTATTTACAATAGTCTTCACAATTTATTCAATGGTCTATCAAAACGAAATGGGAATTAAAAAGTAACAATAAAATAATGTATTTACTTATGTTAGGTACAAATGTAATTTGGATTAATTAAAGTTACTTAAGTATACTAGTTTTTTTACCCTTCTTCTTACAATCTCATAATTTTCCTTATAATTATTATCTGTAGTAGAAATCGGTAATAGGAATTATTGATTTATTTTGAACGCACTTTTATAGAGTTGTTTGTTATACACTAATTAGTGGTTTCTAATAGGTAGATCAAGGAGGTAATATAAGTTTAGAGATGATAGTATTATAAGTTGACCCCCGAATGAGCAATCACAGGTGTCAATAAATAGATCTATAAAACATGGTCTTCCATCTTCACAGGATGATAAAGTCTGGCAGAATGTTGAAATCTGCTTTCGTCGTCTGCGTGCATAATTTCTTTGTGCCGGCTGTGAACCACTATGATGCAGTACACTGAGATAACTGAAACAGAATTCATTGAAAAGTTATGCCCACTTGTGTTTATTATTTGCAAAACTAAAGTACCTACTCCAAACGTAAATAAAGTCGAAATGTCACGGGTGGGAGGTACTGAGAGTCGGCCCTGGTCCCAGTCAGTAAATCCTTTACAATCATACCAGAATTAAGGTTGACGTTTGCTTTTGTGGAGCTTAACGGTGTCAGCTCCTCTCAAATATTACACACGACATCGCGAGTAACCAATCTTTCCCACGAACAGAGCATGGTGGAATAATCATATCTTTCAGCCCTACCGTCCCGAGCTGACAAGCCTGTAACAGCAGTACCACATAAGGAAACGATTAGCTCTATGGTCTGCAATTGCCGCGATCACCACTTTGATCAATCTATTTACTTTAGCGAACAACCCCGATTAGCTCTATGGTCTGCAATTGCCGCGATCACCACTTTGATCAATCTATTTACTTTAGCGAACAACCCCGATTAGCTCTATGGTCTGCAATTGCCGCGATCACCACTTTGATCAATCTATTTACTTTAGCGAACAACCCCGATTAGCTCTATGGTCTGCAATTGCCGCGATCACCACTTTGATCAATCTATTTACTTTAGCGAACAACCCCGATTAGCTCTATGGTCTGCCATTGCCGCGATCACCACTTTGATCAATCTATTTACTTTAGCGAACAACCCCGATTGGCCGATTCCAACCGTGTTACCTACTGTCATAAGCAGAAAAGCAAGGATATACTTACATGCTCTAGCAAGATGTATGAATATGATGATGGCTTCCACCTCCAACATCTCGCCCTCATCTTGCAGCACCAGGCTGACCCCAGTAAAGGACAGCAGGAAGTATATCGCCGTGATGATGCCTGTCACTATCGTCCAGGGTAGCGTCAGGGACGCCAGTTTCTGGAATATTGCGGGAGTTAGATGTAGTTTCTGATATAACAGGATCAGTGGGTAAGTATGCTTTGTTAGTGAGAAATGAGAGTACCACTAAGCCATGGAGGGTGCAAGATTAGCTGTTGATGTAAGATACCCATAGCGTCCGATCAAAGTTGCCTAAACATTCTGCTTCATAAAATGGAATTAATCACCAGAATCGCAAGTAGGTATAAAGATAACGGTTTAATGAATTAGGTCGTTGAAGTTGTAAATTCTCCGCTTTCATTGAGCGACCATCAGCTAAGAATGGCTGGAATTTCTAGAAGCACATAACTTAAAGCCTTAGTATTTCTGTCGTACTTCAGAAGGTTCATTTCTTATGTTTACCTTATAAGCAGCGACTACCAGGAGCGCAGAGCATATAAGATGAGTCCCACTGACGACTGCAGCAGTGATGTACAGCACATACTTGTGCACTGACACGTTGCCATCCTTGCCGAGCGGCGCTAATGTCACCAGTAGGCAGTATATTGCTAGTTCGATCAGCGCCCATATCTGGAAAGGAGCAAGATTTTTATGGAAGAATAAGTTTAAGAGAGATGCATGGCTATATAGGACATCGGCAATGGGAAGGGAGGGCACGCCGAGAGAAAACAACTTATAATGGAAAAAAATGAAGCAAAGTAATCTTGCTCAGGTGGAGATTCACAGATGATTCCACCCGGGAGTGGAAATGTGGTGCTGTCCCACAAACAAAGTAATCTTGCTCAGGTGGAGATTCACAGATGATTCCACCCGGGAGTGGAAATGTGGTGCTGTCCCACAAACAAAGTAATCTTGCTCAGGTGGAGATTCACAGATGACTCCACCCGGGAGTGGAAATGTGGTGCTGTCCCACAAACAAAGTAATCTTGCTCAGGTGGAGATTCACAGATGACTCCACCCGGGAGTGGAAATGTGGTGCTGTCCCACAAACAAAGTAATCTTGCTCAGGTGGAGATTCACAGATGACTCCACCCGGGAGTGGAAATGTGGTGCTGTCCCACAAACAATGGGGCGCTTAACATCATGTACAGCGTGTAATGTTGTCTGCACGTTACAGGAGTTGATGGACGCTACTGAAAGTGCCAAGCTCATAGCCAAATTCTGGGCTGACTCTATTGTATAGACTGCCATCGACACTCTTAGAAAAAGCCGAATGAAAAAGATTCTCTAACATTTTATTTATTGTAGACATAGTTAAGTAAGTGTCGTAGCATTATTGTGCGTTTCGATATGAGAAATAATAATTGTTTCGTTCCACTCTTGAGGAAAAATGATAAAAAACCTTAGATCAGTCCTGCTGGTTTTTATTAGTTTGAATCCCGGATTACTGTGGAGTGTCTCACGCTTCACTTGGCAGTACTAAACTAAGTATGATAAGATTAAACGCAAAGCTTCATTAATGTTATTTTGGATTGTTATCTTCCAATAACGATGAATATCCAACTTGTAGGTGCATCTCATTAGACTATTTGATTTTATCACTCAGAAATACTGCTTATACGTTTGTATAATGATAGATAGTTAAGGATATTACACTAACAGTGACCATATTGTTGAATAAACAATGTCATAACGTTTAATGTAAAGCAATAAATGTATTACGTGCGAGAGAAAACATTGCAACTAGAGAAAAACGTCAGGCGCTACGGATGTTACCTTCAAATTCTTCAGTTTACGACTTTACGTCACACATTAGGAATAGTAAATACTACAAGATGAGCAACACTTGTACTATTTAAAGAAATATTTATAGAATCACAACAAATTACGTTCTATTTACAAAATGAAATGCCAAAATTGAGATTTCTGTAAATCTGTTTTTTTCTGGTTGAAAAGAAAATCCTGTAACACAGAGTCATCAAAATCGACAGAAAACTAAAAAACAAACTTACTGAATAAACGTATCCTATGATCAAGGTTCCCGTGTGTAAACTGGCACAGAAACAACATTTATTGATCATTGGCACACCCATCTCGCACTTTTAGCTAATAAGAGTAACCTAGAAATTCGGTGATTTATTTATAAAACATCGGAGTTCTTAGCGGAGCTATTATTAATCGTTGAGATCACGTTCGCTCGGCTTCAAGGGTACCTTATCACTGTAATATTGTTGTAGTATCGTGGCGGCCATGATTTCGCGACTGATAACGATGCACTACTGTCGCGCGCTCTTTATCTCGCATTGTTTAATTTGTTCTAATAAACTGATAAGTTGGCCGATTCAAATTAAGGTGTTCTCAATAATTTCTATGTGTTTCCCTGACTTTTTCGCTCGCTGCTATAACTTACCTACTTACCTATAGAATTGTTGACGTAAATACGTAATACGTCAACTGGTTACCTTTGTCCCTGATCACACATACTACTAAGTATGATGTGTGATCACGTGATCAGGAACCAACTGAAATGCCTCAGCCAACTACCAAGGTAGCGATCTCGAAAAGAATTCAAATTCAAATTTATTTATTAGTACACATAGGTATAATGTAGTGGTACACGATGTTATAAAAATATTGAGTCACTATGTGCTGCCTTGCAATGCGTACAAATATAACTACACAGTTGGTAATAGGTATACAGGTAATAATGCCTATATAATTTTATATAATGCCAAGTAACCGTCTTAAATCTTTAGTAATAAAATAAACATAAACAAAATAGTAACAAACAAATTAAGGTAACAAAAATTATTAATTAAACTTAATATCTAAAGTAAGTATGTAATAAATAAATCTGAGAAACTTATTACGGATTTTATTTTTCATCTAAATATTCATTTAAGTATAGTGTAATATGCTTTCTGTATCAGAAACCTATGGAGTGAATTTTTGAAAGTATTTAAGTCTTTTGAAGCTTTTATCGATTTGGGTAGTTTGTTAAATATTTTTGGAGCCATTCCTAGGAAACTTTTTGAGAATAGGGCGGTTTGATGGGTTTTTGACTTAAGCGCACCTGGATGGCGTTTAGTGGATAGGGTTTCAAATTGGTAATGGTTATTTTTGATAAACGTGGCAATTTCATAAATATATAGGGACGGAAGTGTTAATAATTTTAAATTAATAAAAAAAGGTTTGCAACTGTCAGTGTTTTGGATCATGCATACTGCACGAAGACACTTTTTTGGACTTTAAATGCCAATTCCCTATCCGTAGAATTACCCCAGAATATTACACCGTACCGTAGTGTGGTGGAGACGTATGCGTGGTATGCGGTAAGAACGGTGCTGCGATTGGCGACCTTGCTTAAATTGTGTAAAACATAGCAATATTAATTTAATTTTTTTATTATATGATCAATGTGTGTTTTCCATGTCATGTGCTGATCTAACCAAAGCCCTATTTTAGTTATTTGTTTTCTTCAAAGTGCATTATACAGGGTGGCAGAGACATCTACGCACAACCTTACCACGGATTCAGTACATCATTCTGAACCCCACTGCGTTGAAATATTTCGTCGGTAATTAAAAAAAAATATTAGCACGGCCATACATTTCGACCGCGTATGTATTGCACTTTTCTATGAAAAAGCAGATTTTCTTTTTTATAACTGTTGGAGCAAACATTGTGTAACCTCATGTCTGTCACATTTAGGTATTTGTAGACAGGCTGGTTGTCAATTTTAAAATGAGATTATTTTAAAAAGACAACTGTAAGTTGTTTGGAACAATAAAAAAAAAACAAGAGTCTTATGTAGTATGTCCATCAAACATTCGCTATTTAATAATTCTATTTTTTTTTCTCATAATTATATATTTGTTTAACACCAAATAAAGGTTATTAATGCTGCGCTGTGTTTATCTAACTCAAAGATACAACAATAACCTACGAAAAATTTCTACTCTAAGGGGTCTAGAATCTTGTGCTGAATTCATGGTTTATGCGTCGCTGTCCCGGCCACCCTGTGTTGTTTCTAGATTTTCTAAGGGATTTTCCTCGTAACCTACCGGTAACTGTGCGGAAGTGTGTGAGTGTTTGTGAACGAGGAAGACTGACCTGCCGTAATACAGTTTTCACTAGTACGGAGGTCAGTGCGAATTAACCTCAAACAACCGCATAACATACACAGGTATTTATAACCACATACCTTTTTTTGTTTTTTTTTTTGAGGGTGTGATATCATCAAATAACTTCTCCCGCCCTGGGCAGAGCAGGAGGGCGTGTCAGACTCTTACTGACTAAAACCCACCCGTGTTCCTTCAGTTGCCTGTGCACGGGGTCACGGTATCCCTCTCGGACTTCCCGCGACCCTAGCAGGCATCGGCCGGTATAACTACATACCTACGTAATTATATTTGTAATAGTAGACACAAATCTAAGAATTGTTGGGATTTGTATGTAAGGTTGGTCTTTTATATTATCAATAAACTTTTTATACTTTATTCTTTTATTTGTTTGATGTCGCATGGACTATGCAATTAGAGGTTAATAATAATTTTATGTCATCGATTACTAAAGCTATTCTGTTTTATCATCACCGACATTCCGTAATGATTTAAGTCGGGGCATGCACAGGTAGCTTAGTAAATTAAAATACCAAGGTACTACTCTAGGGCCTTAACTAAGCACGAACAGTAGTACATTTCAAATAAAGGAACTGGAAATGAATGAATTGAATAGAGAAAGATGGCCACATACGATCACAATGTGATCTGTTTTATAAATAAATAAAACCAGTGCATCATGACAACCAGATCTAAAAAATGGAATCACCTAGAACCTAAATGGATTCTTAATTCTGGAGAAACTGATGTTCCTCCACTAACATAGTAGGTACTTAACTATGTAACCTTATAGGTAATAATATCATTATTTTGCCAACTTTGCAAAATATCATCTAATGAACTGAATTGCCTTTCGGACTTGTTTACGTTCACAAAGAACATATTTCGCGATGATAAAATTAATCTACTACGAAATCTACGTACCTACCTACCTAGAGCTTGTATACAGTATGGTAGTAGTTTGTACATAGTAGATATAGACTATATACCTACGACTGGGTACGATGTAGGTACGCGACACCTACGTCACACAATACGTAGGTATCTAGTCGTTGAAGCATTTGCATTTACATGCAACGAGTGTGTAGTTAGTCGGCAGTTCCGGTTTACCCAGAGACCTACTTACAAACTGACAATTTTGTGTGCGGCTTCCTTATTAAGAAGCAGCACTAGCACTGTCGTAATTTGTAGTTCCCGCCGCCGCCGGCGCCGCGCCGCGCGCTCTCGCCGACCCGCTACTGTATTAGTTCTTTTCAGACGTCAGCAAGTGACTAAAGAAATGGCTACAAGAACATCTCTAGTCTTTTAACAATAGATGGTCTTGAGGAATGCATCTACATGGGCCTTCCTGTAAGCATTCAATACAACTGATTTTAATCTTCTCGAATGTATCACCATTACCATTCCGATGATTTGACATATCTACCTATTCAGGCAAATAATCCTTGAAATACATTAGGAAACCCTATTTTCAACAGTGGGTCAGCATTTTAATCATAAGGAAAGCATTCTATAGTAATCGCTAATATTTGTGCAAGTGCTTGCACACGCGGCGTTTAATCAGCAAATAGCGGTAACCTTAGCGTGTGTACCTGTGCTTATCTCACTAACTAAATGTTGTAGGGAGAGCGATCTTATTCGGGCGGATATTTAATGGCATACCTATGTATTGGTTACATCTAAGATGTACCTACCTATTGCTTCGTCGGCTGTTGGATGTCATGGGATAGGTGAGAGACAAGAGAAAATAAGACAGCTTTTGGGATTTAATTGAAAAGAATTGGCAGAATATTTTAAACATCGTCACTTACTAAAGTAATCTAATGCACTAAGTATATATGTAGAAAATTATTACTTCGTTATCATATTTTAAAGTCGCCATATCGACTATCAATACGGTAATTAACCTTTTAGCGTCGTAATCGATTGTTTCACTACTTTACAAAACAATAACCAAATGACTCAGTAAAACACAAGCAAACGGCAAAAATACGTTAATGAAAACTACAGTTTTGAGACATAGTACAGTGTCACGGTGCGCGGTGTATCTATGCAAACAGTTCATTTATAGTGTCTCAAAGATTAACACACTTCTGATAATTGGTGATCACACCCTACGTAGCAGATAGTGTCAGTTTAAGGGAATCTAATCAGTTTACGACCGGCCGCGCGATACACGACACGACCGAGCGACTTCGGCTCACTTGTGATTTAATTATTTATATTTATTCGATTAAATAATCTGTTAAAATGTGCCTCAGTGTTGACAACTGCTGCTGCTGCTTCAGCCTCGAGCTGGGCACCAAGATGATCGGTGTCGTGTATACTGTTAGTATTTAAAGTGCTTTTGTACATTTGTATTTTTCAGCGGTTTTTCCGAACCGGTGTCTGACTTACCCTCATTGTTTTTATGTGTCTAATGTAAGTAATCACTTGGGAATGGTTTTACTTCTGTCGATAATGTTGCTTCTTAAATAAAAGTTTATCTAATTTAACATCTAACATTTCTCTTTTTATATAATATATTTTTTTATTTTATTTTATTATGTACAGAAATGAGTAAAAATAAAGAATACTGGCACTTTAATCAGGTTACTAATTATTTATGTTATTATTACAGTAGTTAGGGTCACTTATTATGTAGATTATCATTATCTCGGTAGGGCGAGTGATTCAGTGGATTAATGTGATTATAATTGGTTTTAAGAACTTATAATTAAAAATATAAAGAACACACAGCATAACTTGACGCCTGCCGTCCCCGAGGGGCTAGGCATAATTAACACGGTTTGTAAGTCCCGGCGCCATCAAGATTACTTTTATGAAAAATTGTATCTACCTCTAAAACTTTGTTTCATAATCAGTAGTTACAGGAAAATTACTCAAGTTAGAGTAAGTCTCGGTATGAAAAAACTGTCGTTATTTAGAACTGTTGTTCTGTTTTCATTTGACTCATGTTCCACATGAGTCAAATGAAAAAAAAATGCAGATTGGAGGGAGGCTAACATGAACATTTACAGATAAGCAGCCTGTACTTACTGATGTGTTCGCGCTACACAGAACCGGGAAATTATAAACAATATCTGTCATCTATATTTATAGAACTATAATGATAGCCACATAAGCTGTAAAGCTATGTACTTACCTACGTAAATTATGAAGTACCTATATGGCTCTTTTTGTATTGTTTGGGCTGACAAAAAAGGCCAGGATCACTTTTGAAAACCAAGAATCATTCTCTTGGTTTTCAAAAGTGATCCTGGCCTTTTTCAAGAAAATGAACCTTCTCTTTTTAACGCCAGCCAAAAACAAAATGTCTTGTTTTCTGAAACGCACGTAAAAATCTGCTTTATTATTTTATATGATTCTGCTGATATCACTCTCTCTGTACAATCTACTGCATAACTCGGAAATTAGATCATTATGATAACACAAACTGTCCCAAGTCCAAGTAAGAACAAAGGCTAACCAAATTAGACCAGGGGAAGTACAATGTTGGTGCCAAGCGCCATTTAGGGTACTAACGCTACTAGTGCTAAAATGTAGGGTACTAACGCTACTAGTGCTAAAATTGAGGGTACTAACGCTACTAGCGCTAACATTTAGGGTACTAACGCTACTAGTGCTAACATTTAAAAGCAAAAAAAGCGTTAGTGCTTACTAATGCTTTTAGTGCTAATATTTAGGGTACCTACTAACGCTACTAGTGCTAAAATTTAAAAGCTAATAAAGCGCAAAAACAGCGTTAGAGCCCACTAACGCTTTTAGTGCTAACATTTAGGGTACTAACGCTACTAGTGCTAATATTTAAAAGCAAAAAAAGCGTTAGTGCTTACTAACGCTTTTAGTGCTAATATGTAGGGTACCTATTAACGCTACTAGTGCTAACCTTCAGGGTACTAACGCTACTAGTGCTAACATTCAGGGTACTCTAGTGCTAACATTTAGGGTACTTACGCTACCAGTGCTGACATTCACGGTACTAACGCTACTAGTGCTAACATTCAGGGTACTAACGCTACTAGTGCTAACATTCAGGATACTAACGCCACTGTTGCTAACATTCAGGGTACTAACGCTACTAGTGCTAACATTCAGGGTACTAACGCTACTAGTGCTAACATTCAGGGTACTAACGCCACCAGTGCTAACATTCAGGGTACTAACGCTACTAGTGCTAACATTCAGGGTACTAACGCCACCAGTGCTAACATTCAGGGTACTAACGCTACTAGTGCTAACATTCAGGGTACTTACGCTACCAGTGCTAACATTCAGGGTACTAACGCCACCAGTGCTAACATTTAGGGTACTAACGCTACTAGTGCTAACATTCAGGGTACTAACGCTACTAGAGCTAACATTCAGGGTACTAACGCTACTAGTGCTAACATTCAGGATACTAACGCCACCAGTGCTAACATTCAGGGTACTAACGCTACTAGTGCTAACATTCAGGGTACTAACGCTACTAGTGCTAACATTCAGGGTACTAACGCTACTAGTGCTAACATTTAGGGTACTTACGCTACCAGTGCTAACATTCAGGGTACTAACGCTACTAGTGCTAACATTCAGGGTACCAATGCTACTAGTGCTAACATTCAGGGTACTAACGCTACTAGTGCTAACATTCTGGGTAATAACGCTACTAGTGCTAACATTCAGGGTACTAACGCTACTAGTGCTAACATTTAGGGTACTTACGCTACCAGTGCTAACATTCAGGGTACTAACGCTACTAGTGCTAACATTCAGGGTACCAATGCTACTAGTGCTAACATTCAGGGTACTAACGCTACTAGTGCTAACATTCAGGGTACCAATGCTACTAGTGCTAACATTCAGGGTACTAACGCTACTAGTGCTAACATTCTGGGTATTAACGCTACTAGTGCTAACATTCAGGGTACTAACGCTACTAGTGCTAACATTTAGGGTACTTACGCTACCAGTGCTAACATTCAGGGTACTAACGCTACTAGTGCTAACATTCAGGGTACCAATGCTACTAGTGCTAACATTCAGGGTACTAACGCTACTAGTGCTAACATTCAGGGTACCAATGCTACTAGTGCTAACATTCAGGGTACTAACGCTACTAGTGCTAACATTCAGGGTACTAACGCTACTAGTGCTAACATTTAGGGTACTTACGCTACTAGTGCTAACTTCAGTGCACTATTTAATAATGGGTAGTATTTACGCAAATAAAAAAAAAAAAATTCTATCCAAAAATAATCCGAATTCCAATCAAAAGTATTGAATATTCGAGGCGCACCGCTATTTATCCTAAAGTAAAGCTTTTTTGTTAATGCATACAGACATGAAACCTATTAGGTACCTCTTTTTTTTAATCTACTCTAACCTAACCAAACCTCAATTTTTTTTTCCCTTTTGGAAAATCCTCATGGATGTCCTCCACCTTGGGGGGGGGGGGGGGGGGGGGGGGGGGTTTGAATCGGTCCCTCGACCTTTTTTTTTTTTTTTTTTTTTTTTGTGGGTGGGAAATCATCAAATAACTTCTCCCGCTCTGGGCAGAGCAGGAGGGCGTGTCAGACTCTTACTGACTAAAACCCACCCGTGTTCCTTCAGGGGCCACGGTAACCCTCTTGGACTTTTCCGCAACCCTAGCAGGCATCGGTCCTAGCAAACCCCGTCATTGGTGCTGACATCTCTTTGAGGCGCGCGTGGAACACAACGCGCCGTCGACCCGGGCCTGGTCCTTATCGAACGGCGAGCTGCCCATTGCTCGCCGTTCGCAAGCCCGCGCCTACGGTGGCCGGGAATCGGCCTGCGATTCCCGACGCCCAGGGCGTCTCCTGCGGCGGCTAGGGGCGTGAGGGCGCAAATTTTGCCTCTCCCTCACGCGTTCCGCCTCCTCCTTCGCGAACATTACTGCTTCGCAGAAGGAGGTAACGGCTTCCCAAGCCCTCTTGCTCCGTACCATGGCCTGGACCAAGGCCGGACGCGAGAGATCGCCACCGCCAATCGCCTCCACGAGGACACGGCGGTGCTCCGCCCAAGCCGGGCAGACCTCCACCGTATGCTCCACCGTGTCCTCCGGGCGATCCACACAATGGTGACACCCGGGCGTTTCCTCCCGCCTTATCCGGAACAGGAACCTCCCGAAACAACCGTGTCCGGTGAGGACCTGCGTCAGGCGGAAGGTGAGGACGCCGTGGCGCCTCTCAAGCCACTCCTCAAAGAGGGGACTTATCGCCGCAATTGTGGCGTGCCCAGCGCTGGGTTGCGACAATCGCACTCTCCATGCCGCCCTGAGATCCCGCCGGAGCTCTGTCCGCTGTACCGTGATTTCTCGCGGCAGCGGAGCTACGCCCCGGCGTTTCGCCTCCTCGCGCCACTCCCAAACGTGCGCGAGGACTTTTGCCTCCAGATCCCATGGCGGTAATCCGGCAAGGAGGCTTGCCGCCTCACCGGAGACCGTACGGTATCCCCGGACCAGCCGGGTGGCCATGACCCTTTGGGGCGCGTTCAACCAGCGGGCTGGCCGCCGCCCACCACCCACCGCCCACCTGGCACCACCTGGCAGCGGAAGCACCTCAGAGGTCTGGGTTCCAGCAGTTTCACCTGCGCGGAAACCCAGCCCACCAGTAGCCTTCGGCCCTCGGCTATTTATTTGGCCGCCGACACGGGGCAGCTTACCGTAACGGCTCGCATCCCCTTGAAGTCAGGACGGATGGTGCCTGCCCTCACCTGCTCGGCAGAGCACCCCCCAGTCCTAACGACGGCGGCCATCACATCTCCCTCCGTCACAGAGTCGTCCAGGCCCAGGATGCGCAAGTCAGCGCATTTGTTGGGCCTGGACACTCGGGCCTCGTCCGCATTTAAGGACGCCCTAAGCCTTTCGGCCAGAGCGTCGGCGGCCGGGCCGCTGGCCGCACCGGGGATCTCCAGCATCCGGGCCCCAGTCGCCGTGAGCCTTACCCGGATACCTTCGGTGGCGCCGATCTCCTCTAGGCTCACCGCCTTTCCCACCTTGGCTAGCACGTCACGGTAGGACACGCCCTTCTTCACCGCTTCCGGCTGTAGTGTAATCACTACAGCTGCGGACTTCGGGGCACGGAGCCTAGCCGCGACGCTTCGCTCTTTGCGCTGCTGCTGCCTCTCCTTCCTTTTGGCCGCCCTTGCCGCCTGCCTGGCCTTCCTCTTCTCCCCGGCTACTTGCCATCCAGCACCAGCCGGAGGAGATATAGGAGGAGGAGGTGGGGGCGTCCGTCTTGCAGCCAGGGCCGGTGCCCTCGCCGTCTGTGTAGCCATCCCGCCCGCCCTGGGCATGGGCGGCCCCGCGGGTTTCGGCACGGGGGGGGGCTTCCTCTGACCCGACGAGCCAGGTTTGGCCGCGGCAGCTGCGACGGTGGCAAATGACACCGCCTTCTGCCGGCCCGCGGCCGGCTGGCTCGCCGCTAGTGGGGGGCGCAGGACAATGGCCTCCAGGGCGGAAAACCGGCTCTGGAAGGCAGCCAGCTCCTGCCGCACCAGGGTCAGAACCTGGTCTTGCGCAGGCACGGGCCGTCCCTGCCCATGCTGCTGCGCCCCCCGCCTGCGGCACCTCCCTGGGGCCGGCTGCTCGAAGCCCGGCCAGGTCTGCTCGGAGCTCCTCATTCTCCTTCCGGAGAAGCTCCATGGCGGCTGTCAAGCGGGCTACCTCCGCCCGCATTTCAGACATTGCGTCTGACGGAGACCCAGGTTGAATGGCCTCCGCTGCCGCCATAATGGAGGCCGTGGCCGCGGCTATGGCCTTGTCTTTAGAGGATTTATTCCTCTTCAAGGCCACATCCTTTATTGCGGCGACCACGATCTCCGCAAACCTAGCCGCTCGATCCGAGTTGAAGCCGCCAGCGGCGTCCGGCTCGCCACTCGAGGACTCTGAGAGACCCGCCTTGCAGCTGGTCCTTCCAGGCTGGTTCCCTTCCAAAGCGAGTCTCCCAGTTTGCTGAGCCGGCTCGGCTGGGCTGACAGAGCGCAGCTCATTAGTCTCCTGGGTGGCGAGCCCTCTGCCCAAACCCTTCTCCCGGGCTCCACCCCGCCGGCTGGAGTGGATTTTTTTGGGCCCCGAGGTCCACTCTTCGGAGGATGACCCCTGGCCCTCCCCCGATCTGGGGCGCTTCTGGTAGAACCTTCGGTTCCTATCAGCAGCCCCCGCCACTTCGCGCCCCGAGCCCTGGCATGAGCCCTCCGCGCCAGATGCGGCGTCGGACTCCGACCCCGCATCACTCCTCTCCTCTTCGTCATTTTTATTTAAATTATGATAATTTATTTGTTCCATTTGTAATCCCACGAGTAGATATAGGTTTTGATGTCCACCGGGCAGAGCCTAGATGCCCGGTAAGCCTACATACTGCAGAGTGCGGCAGGTGCTCTGCAGGGGAAGCGCTAACGACTGGACTCCCTCCAGCCATTCATCCTCTCACCGCGCTTCGAAGCTTAGGATTGGGTGGTTTTTTATCTTAGAGGTAGCCTTCCTCTGGGCCAGGCAATTAAGCCAAGCCCCCGGCGGCGGCATTAGGCATGCCTCCGTTCGCTGTCCGGCCGACCCGACTCAGCGAACCCGCCGAAAATTCTCTCCTCAAGGACTGCTCCTCAAGGAGAGAAACACGTGCCGCTTTGGTGCGCCTGCACCGCAGCGGCGGCCCTTCTCAGTCTACGCCCACTCAACTTCCTCTGTAAGCAGAGGAGGAGTGGACGTATTGACCCTCTATAGCCCGGTTCCCTTCACCGACCATCAAGCATGATCGGTGATTGGAACCATGACCTTTCCCCGTTTGTTAAAGATTAGCCGCCAGCCCCAATTGTCCACCAAAACTTGGTGGGCAATTGGAGCCGACGTTGCCCAGGGTGCGCCACGAGGAGGCTCTTCAACATGCACCCCATCGGTCCCTCGCCCTGCGCCCTCGCTACCGCAACCTAGCCTATTTTTTTTTTTGTTCATTTACATCGCTTATAGAGGCATAAGGGAACGTAGCCATAGGTTATAATGGTAGCAAACATATAAGGAAACACTATCAAATTGAAAACATTGCTTCATCTAAATCACCCAGAAATCATGACTCCAAGGCTCCACCCGGGCTGAAACATATCCCGCGCTATCAGAGAGATAGCTCTGATCCAATGTGCTCACTGGCAACCAGAACACATCGCGTCCTATCGGGGAGACGATACCAATATAAAACAAAATACAATTACTCGTATCTTCGTCAATTACACTGGTCTACAGTGGTTTTGTTGCCCTAGATATGAAAATGATTTTGGGTCTATCTAGGCACACATTTCATGAAACTATCAATGATTTTGTAAGATTTGCTCTGACTTTTTTTTTAATCTTTATTTTCATTTTACATTACATAAAACGAGAAACAAAATAACACATAATGTCACGCAATATATTTATAATGTCAGTTGTGTTTTGAGAAATTAGGATACATCGAAGTAAATAAAGAGGAAAATGTCGAAAATATATTTAATATTTCCATAAAACGCCTTTTATGAGATTTCTTTTATAATTTTTCAGGGGACAATCTCTTTTCAAACACCAGCAGTAATAATTGTTCAAAATATAAGAAATCATGAAAATACGAGCACATTGAGAACTTTCATGAATATATTAGGTAGTCTCGACACTCAAATTTATCGGTTGTTACCTACTGGTACCTTACCTAAAATACCGGTAACAACCGATAAATTTGAGTGTCGAGACCACCAAATATATCTGGCCCTGCAGTCTCGACATAGTTAGCAATCGTTTTCGGTTGCTAAGTCCTAACAATCCAGATGTAACGATATATGGTGGTCTCCACACTCAAATTTATCGGTTGTTACTGGTATTTTAGGTAGGTACCGGTAGGTAACAACCGATAAATTTGAGTGTCGAGACTACCAAACATTTACATCAACATTTACATCTGGATTGTTAGGACTTAGCAACCGAAAACGATTGCTAACCATGTCGAGACTGCAGGCCCTGGATTGTTAGGACTTAGCAACAGAAAACGATTGCTAACTATGTCGAGACTGCAGGGCCTGGGCACTTGAAAACGTAAGAATTTGCGATGATATCCAGGGCAACAAAAAAAGGGTTTTTTTGTAGAGCTGTGTATTTAACCTAGTTGTTGTCATAAGCCACTGGGTAAGATTTTCAAATGCAAGCGTTTAACAATTTTGTTTAAATAAAATTAATTACAGGCAATTCATTTTCAAAAGATAATCTACGTACCGTTTCGGTTTATCCTACTTCTGAAATTAAATGAACACACCTTTTCTAGTATAAACATTTCTGTATTTCAATTCTTGCACACATACAAACCTGATATATATATAATATTTGACCAACTATTTAATTAGGTACTCAACATTATATCAATACAGACTTCTTGAAGACAACCGTTAGATTTCGAAGCTCGAAGAGAACTTAGAAACTATGCGATGCTCCAAACATCATATTTCTATTTCGTTTAGTTAAAAACCGGTACATTTTCATGTCAAGTAAGAAGCCAGTAGATCATAACGTCAGTAAATATGTGTAGGCTATACATACTTATTACACACAACATAATCACATGTAACATGTACATACAACAGTAATATGTATAATAACTACTCTTAATTAAATACTCACAACCGTGTGTACACGGTCTACAACATTCACGAGTCTGTATACCGCCTTACTGCCTACCTACCGCTAAACCGCGCGCCACGGCTAGCGGAGCCCTGCGCCCGCGCTGTGCCGCACGCCGTCGATACCTACGAGCTACGCGTGGAACAAACAAGCCACGATCGGATCGCCGCGCCGCCGCCCGCGCCTCCCGCGCACGGCCGCGTCCCTCGGACGCCCTCGGCAGTCCGCTACAAACCTCTACGGCGAATGCATGCCATTTTTATAATTCGCGCCGCGCATTATTGTTTTAGTTTATGTTATTATATTTTGCGTTAATAAACGTTTAAATCTAATACTCAAGTAGTGTTTAATTAATAGGTTTTCCTTAACCTACCTAACACACTACAGTGGTGACCCCGAACAGTAAACACGTGCTAGTGCTACCTGGAACTTTAGTGCGGTGCGGAGTGTGTGGACTCAAAAGTGAGCAAAAACTTAACTTTTTACAACAAAATGAGTGACATGGAAACTTTGTCGAAACAAATGATGGAACTTACAAAACAAATGCAATTACTAACTCAAAAAGTGGACCATATTTCCCGCGCAGGCCGATCAACAAGGTGTGACGACCGATCAAAATCCCGCCAGAGTCGATCTCATTCACGAAATAAATATCCAACATGTTGGTACCACTTTAAATTTGGTTCAAAGGCCACCAAATGTATTCAGCCTTGCGATTTTAAGTCGGAAAACTGCAAAAGCAGTCAGTAATGGCGGCTGACGACTGCTCTACCTGTAAAGGCCGCCTATTTATCTCAGATAAACGTACCGGCATACAGTTTCTTGTAGACACAGGTTCAGACGTGTGCGCCTACCCTAAATCGTTATTACGTAATCAGCTGCGCTATCATACTAAATGCAACTACGAACTTGTCGCTGCAAATGGTACTCCGATACCTACATACGGTACATACCAACTTAATCTCAACCTTGGATTACGTCGTGAGTTTACTTGGAAGTTCATTATAGCAGAAGTTTCAAAACCTATAATAGGCGTCGATTTTTTAAGTTTTTATAATTTATTAGTCGACTGCAGACGACAACAGTTAATCGACTCGATTACGAATCTGACCGTCGGCGCACCTTCGTCTCACGAAATAACACACGAACTCCTGTCCTTGAAAACATTTACTGGTAATACAACATATCTCAACCTATTACGATGTTATCCAGAGATAACCAGACCAGCTGGTTCAAATAGTGTACCAATACATAACACAAAGCATCATATTAGGACAACATCCGGTCCTCCAGTAACATCACGACCGCGTCGTTTGGCACCAGATCGCCTACAGATCGCGAAGAAAGAATTTGAGGAAATGTTACAAAATGGCACAGCTCGTCGTTCAGAAAGTCCATGGTCATCTCCACTACACCTGGTACCTAAAAAAGACGACGGCTGGAGGCCATGCGGCGATTATAGATCTTTAAATGCGCGAACAATACCTGACCGGTACCCAGTCAGGCACATCCACGACTTCGCATACCAGCTGTCAGGATCCACCATCTTTTCAAAAATTGACCTCGTAAAAGCATTTAACCAAATACCAGTATTCGAAGACGATATTAAAAAGACAGCAATCACAACACCATTCGGACTTTTTGAATTCACCGCAATGACATTCGGTTTAAGAAATGCTGCGCAGACCTTCCAAAGGTTCCTCGACGAAATTCTGCAAGGATTCGAATTTACGTTTGGGTTCTTAGATGATATCCTCGTGTTCTCAAAAGGGGAGACAGAGCACATTGGACACCTACAAAAACTTTTTGAACAATTAAAAAAGTATGGCGTGGTAATCAACACCAATAAGTGCGTATTAGGTGTTAACGAAATTACATTCTTGGGTTACCATGTATCTGCAGCTGGAATACGACCCCTGCCTGAAAAAGTAAAGGCGATTCAAGAATACCCCATCCCTAAAAATGCTAAGGAGTTACGACGATTTTTAGGGATGATAAATTTCTACAGAAAATTTCTTCCTGGCGCCGCTCAAATACAAGGCCCGCTCAATCAAGCTTTAAGTGGTCCAAAAATTAAAGGAAACACGCCCATCACTATAACACCTGAGATTCAAGAAGCTTTCGACGCATGCAAAAATAACTTGTTAGAAGCCACTCTCATCTCGCATCCTGATACACAAGCTGAGTTAGCAATCTTTACCGACGCTTCAGACGTGGCCATCGGAGCTGTCTTACAACAAAGAAGAACCAATGACAGCTGGCAACCGCTAGGATTCTTTTCCCGCAAGTTATCTCCTGCTCAGTCAAAATATAGCACGTATGACCGTGAATTGCTCACCATTTACGAAGGAATAAAATACTTTAGGTATATGGTCGAAGCGAGAACATTTCAAGTGTTCACCGATCATAAACCCATCACATTCGCCTTCACTACAAAAAGAGACAATTGCTCACCTCGTCAACACCGCTATCTCGACTACATCTCTCAATTTACAACCAATATCAAACATATCTCAGGAAATCACAACGTAGTCGCCGATGCATTTTCACGACTGGAAAGTATCGACACTACCATCGACTACAAAGCACTTCAAAATGAACAGGAAAATGACCGTGAGTTACAGAGTTTGCTAAATAGCAACACAGCGTTAAAGTTAGAGAGAATAAAAGCTATGGACGGATACATATACTGTGACCAGTCTACTTCTCGTCCTAGGCCATTCATAACATCAACTTCTCGAAAAGCAATCTTCAACAACCTACACAATCTCAGTCATCCAAGCCCCAATGCAACAGCTAAACTTGTATCAGAACGATTTGTGTGGCCTAAGATTCGTCGAGACTGCAGAAAATGGGCTCAACAATGCACTGATTGCCAACGCAACAAAGTTACCCGCCATACCCAATCTCCTCTTTCATCTTTCCCTGTTCCTTCCAATCGTTTTTCCCACGTCCACCTTGACATAATAGGCCCTATGCCACCTTCTTCTAATTTCAGGTACTGCCTTACAGCTATAGATAGGTATACTCGATGGCCAGAAGCCTACCCTCTAGCAGACATCACAGCAGAGACCTGCGCTAGCACTTTCATTTCTGGCTGGGTCGCGCGCTTCGGGTGTCCGGAGAAGATTACAACTGACAGAGGGAAACAATTCGACTCTCAACTGTTCCAGTGCATCTCGTCAATTATAGGCGCCTACCATTGTCCTACGACAGCTTACCACCCACAATGCAACGGTCTGGTGGAAAGAATGCACAGACAGCTCAAGGCCGCCATAATGTGCCATAACAACACGCAATGGTCGGAGGTACTTCCTCTTGTACTCCTAGGAATGAGGAGCGCCTGGAAGGATGATCTCCAAACTTCTACAGCTGAGTTGGTGTACGGCGAGCCTCTTCGATTACCTGGTGAGTTCTTGAAACCATCAAATACCCATGACATCATAGATGAAGCAGATTTCGCAGCACGATTACGAAGACATATATCGAAACTGTCACCTGCATCAACATCCACCCATGGTGAGAAAATGTTTTACGTACCTAAAGAACTTAGTACAGCCAGCTATGTCTTCCTGCGAAAAGGACCGTTAAAAAAGTCATTGGAATCACCTTACTCCGGTCCGCACAAAGTTGTAGAAAGAGGAGCAAAGACATTTACAATAGACGTCCAAGGAAAACACATAACCGTTACCATTGATAGGCTTAAACCAGCGTACATGGCTAACAACAACGATTGCTCGTCTCCGAAAACACCACCACCTCCACCACGACCACCATCTTCGCAAGCACCATCATCACCGGAAATAAAAACAAGAAGCGGAAGAACAGTAAGATTTCCGCGTCACTATCGCCCGTGAACCGGTCTCAGCGGGGGAGTGATGTAGGCTATACATACTTATTACACACAACATAATCACATGTAACATGTACATACAACAGTAATATGTATAATAACTACTCTTAATTAAATACTCACAACCGTGTGTACACGGCCTACAACATTCACGAGTCTGTATACCGCCTTACTGCCTACCTACCGCTAAACCGCGCGCCACGGCTAGCGGAGCCCTGCGCCCGCGCTGTGCCGCACGCCGTCGATACCTACGAGCTACGCGTGGAACAAACAAGCCACGATCGGATCGCCGCGCCGCCGCCCGCGCCTCCCGCGCACGGCCGCGTCCCTCGGACGCCCTCGGCAGTCCGCTACAAACCTCTACGGCGAATGCATGCCATTTTTATAATTCGCGCCGCGCATTATTGTTTTAGTTTATGTTATTATATTTTGCGTTAATAAACGTTTAAATCTAATACTCAAGTAGTGTTTAATTAATAGGTTTTCCTTAACCTACCTAACACACTACATATGCATGGAATTAATTAATTGTAAACACAAGCCGTGTGCTGATAATAGCTGTTAACTACAAACATAATTAGCTGTATGAATCACATGCGGTTAAAATAGTGACGCTCCTACATCCCTTGACCTCTTTATCAGTACTTTTCTTTATCGTCATTAGTATGAAGGAAATCTAGAAGGATCTAGCATATCGTGCCTATTTCCTCTTTGTGCATCTTGATAGGCATAGTTATGATCATCATTTAGTTTCTATTTGTAACAAAACAGGAGGATAACTATGGGATTAACCTTAGACACCTTTTGGTCACATAAAATTACTGTATAGTGTAGGTATTATAGTCCATTGGGTGCACGTTTTACGTTTGTATCATACACATGACCCATAGGTTGACTGGTAGAAAATGACTTAAGCATTAAGGTGCTTCCCTGAGCAAATAACCATAGGCATTCGTTACAATACTTCGTAAAACACTACTAGCGCCATCTGGCGAACAACATACGAATACAAGTAAAAATCATAGAATAAGAATAAGAATAATTTATTTGCAGAAAATATAGGTGTTACCAGTTGTAAAAGTTGGTGGTTAATGTACAGTCCATATTTTGCCTGTTTAGGGCATGCAAATTATTTATAAATGAATAGGTACATAGGTAGGGTACTTATTTTAATAAGATATACAAAATATACACCTATGTTCTAATATAATTTTTAAATCAAGATAAATTTAAGTTACAATAATATATAAAAACACAACAAAACATAAAACCTATTAAAAATAACATGTTTTCATTAGATAACATAAATTCTTTATTAGTTGAACTGAATAAACACATGCCACAAAACTATAGGAAACTTAGAATATTTTTTTTTCTTTAAGTTGCAGAAATTCTTGTAAACTATAAAAACAATTTTCTATCAACCATCTACGCAGTTTAATTTTAAAATATTTAAATAGCAGTTCCCTTATGGTCTTTGGTAATTTGTTATATATTGTAATGCACATATGATGAACATTTTTTTTACTTAAAGTTGTATTACAAAAAGGAACTAAAATCATTGTTGCATCTCTTGGTCTCTGTTTGGTGTAATTGTCACCTTCGAATCTAAAGAATTCATTATGTTTCCTCACAAACACCGATACCTCAAACAAATACATTCAATAGGTCAAGGAGTTTCAGTTTTTTTGAATAAAGGCCTACAAGATTCAAGTGGACCGACACCGCATATAGCTCTTACACATTTCTTTTGTACAATAAAAGTCTTATCATTGTCTATTGAATTGCCCCATATTATTAGTCCGTATCTTAATAGTGATTCAACATACCCACTGTATGCTATACGGGCGGTTTTTTTCGTCTGATACAATACGAAGTTTCCTTAATGCATACACAAATCTATTTAGTTTACTGCATACGTTGTTAATGTAGAGTTTCCAATTAAAAAAATTTTACTAGACTTATACCTAAGAATTTAATACTTTCTGTTTCTTCTATGTTTTTGTCTTTTATTTTAATGTTAATACTGTCGGAGAGTTTGCTTTTGTATGTATGATATTTACAAAGACACTGCATTCAAGAAAAATAAAAAACTTTAAAAGAAAGAAACGTTTCTTTCTTTATTTTATAGTTTTTTTATTTTAAAAACAATTGGGTAATGAATTTTAGTCTTCATGGTACTCTATAATAAACGGGTGTGTAATGTTTGGCATAATAACAAATGCTCTAATTTCACTTGAACTAACGTTCATATGACATAATTTTCATATGACATAATATCAAATGACATAAATTCATATGTCCTAATGATTCATATCATATAATATTCATTTAACATAATAACATTTAGTATAATGTTCATTTTATATAATTTTCAATATGTATAATATTCTTTTAATATAACGTTCATTTGACCTAATATTCTTTTGACCTAAAATTCATGTTTAATGGGCACAGTTCTAGCCTAACTCAAATGGCACTTAATCAAACCTTAAAATATTCTATGCATGGTCGAGGGTGGGCTTGGTCGACGGAGCCCCGCTTGGCGGGGCTCCTACTTCTGGGTGGTTTATAAAAAAATAACCACGAAGGGGATGGCGGGGTCTATTCGCTCGCTTCGCTCGCTCACACGACCCCGCCATCCCCTTCTAACCTAACCTATCCGAGTCGGGGTGCCCTAAAGTCCAGATTGCATCCAGTTTCTCCTGGTAACAATTATTGTTACCAGGAGAAACTGGATGCAATAGTTGAGGGTGGCAGGTGTATAGGGTATAAAGTAAAGAAAAAAAAATTAATACAATATTTATTTAATCATAACATAAATATTACATCTTATTTCAGTTTTAAATTAGAGGCCAAAGCCCGAAGGAATTCAATTTCAGTGTATTCCTTTTTTTTGAGAGATTATGAATATTATGGTAAACGAATAATATGCTAAATGAATATTATGTGAAATGTGCATTATAGGAAATGTTCATTATGTCATAAGAAATTAGGTAAAATGAAATTATATCAACAATTCATTATGTCAACTGATCGTTATGTTAAACAAAATTATGTTAACTGAAATTATGTCAAATGAACGTTAGATATTTTGTTGATGAAATAATTTGCTAATCATTCGTAAATAATTAAATTTTATTTATTTATTTATAAAACGGTACAACACCGATTACATTAAGTAACATAGAGAAAAATTACAATTACGTTGACACTAATATAAATAACCTTAAAACGAACATGGAACAGTAGACTCCCTTGCATACTTTCTCTTACAGAACACCAGACATATATGCATGATTTTAATCCATTCATCCGCAAATAAAGAGAGATTGTTGTATTCGATTCCTCTTTGATTTATTGTGTGTACATAAATAGTAAAATAAACAAATCATTGCTAAATAATCGTTAGCAATAAGTTTGTTTAATATACTGGTATATCTACTGGTAATGTGATGTGAACGAGCAAGTGCACTAGCCATCCTCTGTAGCAAACGGCACGGATTTCACCTTCGAGACCTTGCGGCTCACTGAATCCCGGTCCCGCGCATGAGTTACAGTAGTGAATACGCCCAGATTTTAAAATAATAATAATAACTTTATTTCGGGTGGCATAGACCCATAGACCCCTTAACCTAAAAATATATCAATAGAAATAAAAATTATTATTATTTGCCGTAACTCGCCACACCTACACAAGACATGACCCACTGATTTTTAAAGAGACAGTCAAAACGTACAGCTATTGCGTTCAGAATGCCGTTGTTGCTACCCCGTATACGGGCCAGCAGGGAAGCTGCTTTTTTGCGCATGATGACCTGGAAACCATCAGTGCGCGCTTCAGCAAACATCCCAGACGCGCTGCACCGCCACGGTAGACCAAACAACATTCTGAACGCATTATTGTGCTGAGTGCGCAGGGATCTGTAGGCTCGCTGCGTATATCTTACCCACATGCCGCTTGAGTAGAACGACTTGTAATAAGCTTTGAATAGCGTAACCTTCGCTTCTCTCGTGCATCGTGCGAACCTGCACGTGAGCATATTAGCTCTCACCACCTGAGCCCTGCGCTCCCGCTCAATATCCTCATCGTCCCTGAGGTCACCTGTCACAATGTGACCCAGATATTTAAAAGCTTGAGGGCTTTTCCATTGAAACATACAGGAGGCACATGGGTTGGTTGTAACTTGCATGATTTAAATACTAAAATTTCACTCTTTTTAGAGTTATATTGTAACCCATGCGCCTCCGCGTACTTCTCACAAATAGACAAAAGTTTCCTTAGCCCGCTTATGGGAGGGCTCAGCAGCACCATAATTATCGTCTGCATAGCTAATATTGTTAAAACACGTGTCATTAATGTGGCAGCCGACATGTGTGCTACTGAGCCGCTCGACAAGCTGGTTAACATAAATGTTAAACAATAGAGGTGAGCTTAAACCACCTTGCCTAACGCCACATTCCAATTTATACTCATCCGACAGCGACCTGCCCACTTCACATGGTTTTTCTGGTTTGCATACCAATACCTCAGGAGAGAGATACACTCCCCAGGCATACCCACATTGCCTAGCTTGTCCCACAGAATGTCGTATGTGACACGATCGAAAGCCTTTGACAAGTCTAGGAAGCACGCGAATACCGGCGTTATTATGGTAGCATAGTACCCGACAGCTTGTTTTAGACTTAAAATGGCACTCTCAGTAGACAACCCGGCTCTGAACCCAAACTGGGCATCATGCAAGTTGACTATTTCCACGAGGTTCGCATTAAGCATGCTGTCAAGTACCTTGGTTGCAGTGGTAGCCGGTGAAATGGGCCGGTAGTTAGCCATGTCAGATGGGTCCCTCGTCCTATTTTTTTTAAATAGGTACCACCATAGTACGCATGAGCGGCTCCGGTAGGTATGAATGGGACATACAAAAATTTAAAAACACAGACAACACACGCGGCAAATCAACACCAGCATATTTAAAATGTTCTATGCTGAGGCCGTCATGACCGGGTGATTTTCCACATTGCATATGGTTTATTATGTTACTGATACCCTTAGCAGAAAAGAACGTCATACTCATGACGGCATTTGCATCGTGAACATAACTCGCTGGCGAAGGACCCAGAGACGACGGGCGCGGGATTGTAAACTGTTACTTAAACATGTCAGCAATAGTAGCGTCGACGGCGCGCCGTCGACGTTCATCGGGAGACTTGTTTTTTAATTTTTTTTACCGATTGGTTAGAGGCAAGAATATTCATTCTTAATTGTTCTTGTCGGTCTTGGCATGATTTTAGCTTTGACTTACATTTTTTTCGTGTGTCTGTCATTTCGTCATACAATATACCACAAGTGGGCTTACCGGCTAGAACCCACATGTCATTTTAAATTTTGTGCGACATCGGTGAAATCATCATTCCACCCAGTTATATGAAAAGACTTGGTTCTAATCTTTTTACAACGATATGTTTTCATTGCAGCCTCCGTCAATACAGAAAAAAAATCATTATACATCTCATTAATAATTACGTAATGATCTGAATTACTGCATACGGAATCAAAGTATTGTCCTAATGCTAATGGGAAGTGTATTGCTCGATGTTTAGAATGACATAATTCGTGATATTTATGAATTTGATTAGGCTGTCTTTCTCCCCAGAATACTTGCCGCCTGAGATCGTTTTTAATTAAATTATATTCATATTTAATATTAAATTTATACAAATATCATTCTAATATAAGTGGGAAGTGGTCAGACCAGTACACATCTTCTTGAACCCATACTTTATTAATGGGAGTGCAGATTGTGTTGTAATGCAATGATCCAACCACCTCGCGCACCCATGAGCTTCACTACGAAACGTATAGGTACCAGACTGTAACCCCAACATATGTAAATCCGCACAACACCATGCGTTATCGTTACAGAAAGCAACTAATTCATTAAAGCATAATTCGTTCGGATGTGCATTAAAGTTAAATACATAAAAAGCCTCAGTTCCACATCTTTGTTCCATTTCAATCACAGATTTTATCGTACTAAGACAGTCAGTAAATACCGGTAAATTATCAATACCTACTGTTTGTAGGCATATAAACACTAAGAATGACTATGTTTCTATTACTCACGATTATGTTTATCCCTGCCACACGAACGTTATCACAGTTAATCACAGACACTGAATGGAACACACTTTTTCGCCATAATATCGCGACACCACCGTACGGACGACCCGTGAGTAAGCCCGCTGACGTGTCCATGGCAGAGGTTCCCGTCGCACTGAACTCCTCGTGGATAGTACTCAGCACAGGTAACTCGTGTGGCAGGAGCCACGTCTCCTGTAGTGCCACTGTGCCACCACATCAGCAGTCTGGCTTAGGGCTCTAACAGCTTCCCAGGATCTCTTGACAGATTTACAATTATAACTAATAAGTTAACTGGAACATCTAGTTTCTTCTTTATCCATTTAAATCTTTAGTTATATTAGCCACACTTCCTGAATCTGTTTTCATATTCCACCTTTCCCCAAAGTTGACAAAGCGCCGAAAGGAAATGCCTGTAGGCCAATTCTCGTACTTAAAAAACGTTCAAATTCAAGTCGCAATCTCATTTCAGCGACAATCAATGTCAAAAACCTGTCAAAAATGTATGTAAATTGATTGTAATTTTGACAGATTGAGACTGAGATTAGAATGCGAACGGTCTTAAAAATACGGGAATTGCCCCTCTGATGGCCACAGCTTTTCGTCTAGAAATATATCCAATCTATGCTTCACAATATAGGCTTTGTAAGCATTATAGCTTTTTTGTTTTTTAATTATTAGCTTCACTAACAAAATCTTTTATCCCGTTTTATTGCGAACATAGTCAATAATGTCTTGTTCACATACATCAGTATGGACGTTAGAAATAAACAACGGTACTTTAGTATTTGCCGCTTTAAACACGTTGTCCTGTGACTCTACAACTGCATTTCCTTTCTTAGTAGTTAGCCTATTCCTTAATCGTGTCTTCTGAACCAAAATCCATTGATCATCCTCATCAGGTACCTTCCATTCAGTGCCATTTCTAGCCATTTCAGCATATGATAATGAACGCCCCGTAGCCTCAGTTTGTTTGCATTTGTCTAGCGCAGTCAGGATATTGCTTGGTTGTGTTGATTGATGTCGCTGCGCTACACTACAAGATATATCACTCGCAATCGTTGTCTTACATATTGGTTCGCTACTCAGTAAGAGCGCGGGTGGCGCTCGCGCCAATGTAAATGCCATATCACACTGTTGACGCAAACATACACTACCACCATCAATGTCCCGCCCAAAAATTGAGCAGTTATCCTCATAGTCGCGCACTAGGAGTGCCTCCGTTCCACTATCCATAACAGATATATTTTTCGTTTGCAAGTACCCACCACGTATCAGGTTAACATTACGTTTTTCTTTGGAGGATGGCGATCTACGATAATCTACCATAAGTTCGTTGATATCCTTCTTTGGTACATAATTTTCACGAATTTCATCAATAGTCCCCTGCACCATGACGATCTTTTTAAGTAACGACGTCACATCGACATGGTCGAATGTAACCGGAGGTAGTTTCTCAAGATTTCTCGCCACAAAAGTTGGTATATGTTCTGGGTCAGTCCCTTTTAAAAGCGATATAATGTCGTCAAGGTTTTGTTGAGTCTTGCCTTGTCGTTTTTGAATAGTAGCCGTATTTTGCAAAGATTCAAAAAGTAACGACTTTGAAAGTTCTATGTCCTCGACACTAACAGCGCTTTACGGACGAGACTTTCTTCGTCCATCACAACAATCTTGTTCTGTATGAACGCTAACACTTCCCAAATTATAACGTTACAATTTGCACACTTTAATCTCATAGATTTCGACATATTCGTAGCGCACGGCAATTTACGTACACTCGCAATTGTGGTCAAACTCGAACTCCTGATGCACTGCACATTTTCATCGGGAGCGGGGACAATATCACAGGCCGTTGGGCCTCGGACTCTTAAGCTGGCCGGTGGTCGGCCTCTTCCTCGCCGACGTACTGGTGGCGGTGACGTCGGCGGCGAAATGTATCCGTCGCTCAAGCTTGACGCAACTGCAGCGGCCGATATCACTGGACTCACGTCTGGAGCAGGTTCCGGCAAGTGTGAGGCGGAGCTGAGCGACGAACCCGAAGATGTTAGGTGTGTGGTTTGGAGCAATCGTGGTGCCCGGCTTCGCGTCAGCATTGCAATTCAATCAAATTCAAATTTGCATTCAATCAAACGTATTGTTGTTAAATCATAAATAAATATACAAAATATAATCATAATTAAACAGTTCTTGCATTATTTTTACTATTTTGACATCGACATGTTTTCAATACAGTACACGTAATTGTGATTTGGTTATTGTACAGATATCAAAGAAAATTACTGGCTAGTTACTATCCGTGGTCAACTAATCATGGACTGCGAAGAAATCTTACTGTTATGGATCTCCTCTCAATGGCAAAGGGCATACATACCTATTGTGACTGAATAAAATAAAATAACTGACAAAAATAAAATCTAAATTTAATTTTAGTCTTTTGAAAAAAAACATTTCTTGCAATATGTCAATTATTTAATTGTCTATCCATTAGTATCAGTAGAAAAAATTAAGTAATGCTTACTTCACGAGGAGATGCATGTTATATATTTTTTCTCATATCTGTAATTTCATTGTAAGGAGATTAATTAAAGAAATACTCCTTTAAAAATAAATATACCATTGTGGAATCAATATTATGTAGAAATTTAATGTAATTTTTATTAGTTGATATTTCTTTTAAATATAAAGTAGGTAGCTCCAAAAAATTGCACTAAACACGGCTAGCGCGGCGTTTTGCTCGGGATCGCGCCTTAAGTCCGCCTCAGTATTTATTAGAATTATAAAATAATTTTAAATGAAAGTGACTTTTCGTGTCGGTCTGTGTGAGCGCGTAGTTCTTCTACACTACGCAACGGATTTGGTGCGGTTCGCCATAATTTAGATAATTAATTTCGGAAGGTTAATGTGGTGGTTATGTGGAAGGGTTATTTTTACATATAATTAAGAAATCTTGTTGTGTTGTCAAGTCGTAAAAACCGTGCGAAGCAGGGGCAGGTTGCTAGTATTAAATAAATAAATCCCGGGGCTACTAATTACTCATAACTAAAACAAAGACTGTATTGATTTAATGACCGTCTCTTTTAATTAATAGCATGACGACGTAATGTTAGAAACACTGCCTTGGATCTTCTTATTTCTTATTTAGATAATAGGATCCAAAGAGTTGACGTTAACGGCAAGCGATCCCCGGGTTCTATTGTCACTATGGGAGTTCCGCAGGGCTCAATTCTTGGCCCTTTTTTATTTCTCGTATATATTAATGTCCTACCTAGCCTTATAAAGAACAGTAATGAAATAGTTTTATTTGCAGATGATACGTCACTTTAATTTAAGCTTAAGCGACAAAATACAGTTACTGACGATGTAAATAATAATGGTTGAGCTGAATGGTGCTGATCCATACGTCATGTTCGTGAACGGGCGCCGTCAGTAGGCACTGGTCATTTCTTAGCTGCCACGGCTTATTTTAATTCCATAATTGTTTTTATCTTGTTATTACGGACGCTTTTAACGTGCACGTCTTTCTACATCGTTCTCACATGTATAATTACAACATGAATGATGTAACCACTTTATTGTAACAATATTTTGATTTAAAAGAGTGTCCATGGAGTTTCTTGCCCGTTCTTCTCCATAGGTACCTACTACGCTTTGGAATGGGCAACTAGCTTCATCTTTCTGACTGACCGACCCCTTGACAATTCAAAAGTGCCCGTAATTGGTTTATTTGAAATAAATGCTTTGAGTTTGAGTTTGAATAATGATATCGCTAAAATAGTGCATTGGTTTAGTGTTAATAATTTACTTTTAAACGAGAAAAAGACTAAATGTATTAGATTTTTGACACCTAACATTAAGCAGGTGAAAACCAATGTATTAGTAAACGGGGTGGAATTGGATCATGTGGACACCACTGTGTTCTTAGGTATTACTTTGGACTCGAAGCTACAGTGGGGCCCACATATAACCAAATTGTCGAAGCGGCTTAGCTCTGCAGCCTACGCGGTCTATAAAATCCGTCACTTAACTGATGTAGAAACAGCTCGATTAGTTTGTTATAGTTATTTACATAGTGTAATGTCGTACGGCATTTTGCTGTGGGGAAATGCAGCTTACATTCGGGCTATATTTTTGCTGCAGAAACGAGCCATTCGAGCAATTTACAACCTTAGTTGTAGGAATTCGTTGTGGGATAAATTTAAGGAAATAAACATCATGACAGTCACATCTCAATATGTATATGAGAACCTGATATTAATCTATATTCTAAACACAGCGAAATTCATAACATAAATACTAGAAACAAAGATTTACTAATTGTGCCCACGATTAGGCTCCAAAAAGTTAGTTAATCATTTAAGTGCCAAAGTATACGTTTTTACAACAAACTCCCAAGCCATGTTAAGGAACTGAGCCTCAATAAATTTAAATCATTTATTCAACAGAAACTCTGTCGAAAAGGCTTCTATAACGTTAAAGATTACTTGGATGACAAAAAGGCTTGGGATTAATTATGCTACTCCAATGTACCCCCAAGCAACAAACCATTTTGTACATGCGTGCACTGACTGGACAGGTCCACTCAATCACTCAATCAATCAATCTGTGTGGTTCTTTCCTCAAAAGACAATTACAGACACTGATATACATGGTCCTCAAAGATTATGTCCGGATTTTATATACACATTGACATTGATGTATTTAAAGTATTATAATATTATTTTAATTATTGTGAATGTGAGAACTATGGCGGTAATTGCTTTTTTGTATTTTTCTCAGTTAGTTTAATCATGATCTGGCAGTTTGAGTAATTTATGCGGCCTACTCAAATGCCCTTTCTTTGGTATCGTTCGTCGAATCGTTGAGCTCCTTAGGTTCTGAGTTGAACTGCACGACTGCTGACAATTGCGTGCACTGACTGGACAGGTCCACTCAAACTGTGTGGTTCTTTCTTCAAAAGACCATTTTAGATACCGATCTACATAGCCTTCACATGATCTGACCAAGATTTTGTCTGGACTTTAAAAGAGACTGTGACCTCTGAGTTTGTTTAGGTCTTTCTTCTCAGAGTAGTCAGATAGGAAACGCCGGCCCCATCTAGTTTAAAAAATATATGTTTGACGTGTGAAAGTGTTTGTACAAACCTAATTACAGAAATAAAAATAATTTTATTTCATTTCGTCATTTCATTTCATTTCAATGTTTGTGTTCTCGGTGACCTAACGTTCAGTCGCTTTACCAGCTGATTAACTTAATGAAAACGAGCAATCAATACAACGACACGACACGACACGACACACACGGACGACGACACGACACGACACGGTGGCGGTTGGCGCAGTGGTTAAGTGATAGTGGTTCCGCACGGAACAAATATTTGTATGACCTGCAAGTAGTTGTTCTGGGTCTGGCCGTTTGTGTATGTGAGTTTAAATGTTTGTAAACGCACCCACGATACAGGAGAAATTCCTAGTGTGGGGCAAACTTAAAAAAAAAAGAGAAAGAGATTTCCTCATGACCTAATTATATTGGCGGTAATTCTGTTAGTACTGACCTAGCAACAAAACTATATTGCTATATTTTCCTGAAAGGTGAAACAGTAAAAATTTGCTTTGATAAATTAATAAGTAAGGCGAATATTATTGTGAATCCTTGTAGCTCCAGTTACTTGGCAGACTAGTTAAATTTAATTTGTCGGCTTTCATTTCCTTCTTTTTTAGTTTTAGTTAAGTATCAAGTTCGCAGATATCAACTTCTTACACAATACACATGTATGTTTTCATTTACTCGCTCACCTGTTTACCCACAGCGATTAATAACAACATGGCGTCGTTCAATTGTCAATAGGGCATGCCGATAGTCTATTATGCCCATTTCCTAATCAGGACAAGGAGATCACATAAACGCCATTCACATACCTATCCTCTTACAGCCCAGTCACCTCACCTTATCTCCTCAACCACGACCACCTATAATCTGTTTGAAAGTATCTGATGAAAGTGTAAACCAACCCTGTTCATGTTAAAATTCTTTCGCACACACTCACAAAGCGGAAAACACTTATCCAACAAGTTTTGTTTGAATAACCGAAGAGCTGGAAGCTACCTGGGAACCGAAGAGCTGGCACCTACCTCGGAACCGAAGAGCTGGCAGCTACCTCGGAACCGAAGAGCTGGCAGTTACCTCGGAACCGAAGAGCTGGCAGCTACCTCGGAACCGAAGAGCTGGCAGTTACCTCGGAACCGAAGAGCTGGCAGCTACCTCGGAACCGAAGAGCTGGCAGCTACCTCGGACAAAGAATTAGTCTAACTAGTCAAAGGGGGAACGCTGCCAGTATCTTCGGAACCTTGCCTAAAGGGACTCCTTTTATTAATATATTTTACATTAATTGTAATTGAAATGTCATCGACGAAAATAGAGGCAGCAAAGCATTGATTTTGTAAGTGGCACTATACATTGGCAACCACAGGTATGTTTTCTGATCAATTTGTTTACATTTTCATCAGATACTGTTGGAACTGAGCATACAATCAATACCATCAGGATAATAAATAACTAAATAACGTTAATATTGCAGATCCTGTCAGTAGCTGCAGTGCTGGTGTTCCTGCCGCTGGCCATCATGAATGACTCTCTACCGCAGGCCAGGCTTATCTTCTACGCGACCCTGGCAGTTCTGGCGGTCATTGAGATCCTCATAGGGAGCTTACTTATACATGGGGCGTTTAAGGTGAGAACAATTTGTTTATAGCAGCTGCTTCTTTCTGTGGCGGTAGGAGGTGATTAAGGACACCTTTTTTCGTGTGGAACTCCTCAGGGTTTTCTCCGCCCCGTGGCAGACCTAGGGTCTGTATCTGTCAGGCGCACATCTTACTGTACAAGATCACACGGTATTCCTCCAACTAACCTTGCCTGGAGGGCGAGAATCGCACATCAGCTTTGTGTCTGAGATGGGCACTGCAACAAGATCGGTACACTAACTAAGTAAGTGTAAGTTCTTGGTGTGGCCGATGTTCCTACTTAAGTACAAATGCGGCTAAATAATATTTAACAGGGATCCAATCCGACTGACCGGTTGGTGCAGTTGGTAGCGACCCTGCCATCTGAGCCGCTGGTCCCGGGTTCGATCCCCGGACAAGTCAAACATTTGTGTGCATTAACATGTCTGTTTGACCTGTGTCTGGGTGTGTATATGTATATAAGTATGTATATCAGTCATCAGGTTACCGTAGTACAGTTTCTACCTAGTTCGGGACCTGAAGACCTTGTGTGGATGTTGTCTAAAAAGAAAAAAAAAGAAAAATAAATAGACAATATTCAAACTCAAACTCAAACTCAAAGCATTTATTTCAAATAAACCAATTACAGGCACTTTTGAATTGTCAAGGGGTCGGCCAGTCAGAAAGATGAAGCTAGTTGCCCATTCCAAAGCGTAGTAGGTACCTATGGAGAAGAACGGGCAAGAAACTCCATGGACACTTTTTTAAATCAAAATATTGTTACAATAGAGTGGTTACATCATTCATGTTGTAATTATACATGTGAGAACGATGTAGAAAGACGTGCACGTTAAAAGCGTCCGTAATAAAAAGATAAAAACAATTATGGAATTAAAATAAGCCGTGGCAGCTAAGAAATGACCAGTGCCTACTGACGGCGCTCGTTCACGAACATGACGTATGGATCAGCACCATTCAGCTCAACCATTTTGAAGGGAACTCAATGATCCAATACACACGCCACCACCAGCGACACATTTGAGTGAGCATGAGATACTCTCAGCCGCCAGGGCACATTTAAGTCAATGAAAGACGAACCCAGTAAGCTTTATAGTGGGTACATATTGCTCACACATTCCAGAATTGTTTATTGCCTTATTGAATTAAACACAATAAATGCATGTCTGTGCTGTGACATCAAAACAGAATATTACGAGAAAGATAAAATCTGAATAGTTTAATATAATTGACTGCATATTATCATTGTAATACGATATGACATTATTAATATGAAACAGTAGGTGTGTTGATAACAAATAGGTGTGGTACCTACCTGCCGTCTTGCGTCACGAACGTATTTCTATTTATTTAAAACTGTAATCTATCATACACATTTAATCCTTTGAGGTTTATTATTTTATAAATGTTTATCGACGGTTGAACCAAATATTTTTGACGTTTAAACATCTGTTAACTTTACGCAACGTTTTTATATAAAGTAGTTAATGTTTATTAAGAGATATAATCACAGTAAATGTGTTATTTGTCTAGGTAAAACTTTAGGGCTACAATTTTGAATTTTCAATAGTTTAGTTATAGGTCGGTACTTAACTAAAATATTGAACATTCAAAGTTACAGTGCTTGGCCGATTCAGCCTTGCAAAAGGAGACAAATTATCACAAAAACCTGTTAACCTGTATCCAACGAATCATCTCCTACTTTAGACATTTAAGTTGTTTTTTTTTACTGCGATTGTCAATACTAAAATCATTTGACCCGTTACTAAAACCTTACCTCTTTTATTCCAGCGGAAGCCTCAGTTCACGTGGCCATGGCTGGTGCTGGCGTGGTGGAAGGGACTGGTGCTGATCGTACTCACAGTGGTGGGCATGGTGGTGCTGACCTTCAAGAGGGACGTGGACGCCATCACTGAGGCCACCGCTGTCATATCTGTGTACTTCGTTTACTCAGGTAGGGGGACATTTTTGATACGCAACGGAAAGAAGTAGCCACTATTTGGCACATTATAACGAATATGACTAATATAAATGTATTTCTTTGACACGCCCACTGAGGGTTGAAACCAGCTCGAACCGGTAATCGTTAACTATGTCGTGGTGTGATGAATAGGATCTCATAAACATAGAACACACGGTGTGTTGTGCGTACAAATAGAAGATGAATGTTTATGTCGCTGTCGATTAGTTGTTCTGAATTTAGGTTTAGGGTTTAGGAGAAAGGGATACTGGAACTAAAATAACTAACCATCGTCCAAAGTGGGTATGTTTTATAAAGATACTGCATGTGCAATCACTTTGATTCTACCTACTCGTTAATCAACGATAAAATCGACTACAGTGTCATTGCACTGTAATGGCGTGCGGGGATCCCCGCTTGTTGAATCCTGGATTACATTGAACAGGCCACTTTGTGAGATTTATTCTTCGTTTGTCCCACTGAGTTTTGTCCTACATAAAAAAATCCTAGGTCGTCCCAAACAATATGCTTCCTTCGTCCCAAAATATAATTTTAATTATTTTATTCTCGCTTCGATTATTCCTTCTAGGGCCCGTATTTTTTTTTGTTTAAGCCAAAATTACTTTTTTGTACAAACGGCAAAAAAGGGTTAAGCATTATTAAATATTTAACTTCAATCAACTATTTGTGTTAGACGTTTTCTATATCTCTTGGTTTACTGTTGATCCAATTTTTATTTATGAATGTTGATTTTTTTAAATGCTTGTTCTAGCCATGATTGTGTAATAATAAAAAAACAACTTTTCGGTAGTAGTGATTGTTGATTTAATTTTAAATGGTGCATGGTGTTTTTGGAATTTAAAAATATTGTTTTTTTAAGCCTTTGTTTTGATACTCTCATTTATTTGTTGATCGGTAAATTTTTCAGTAATTAAAATTATAGTAAGTAAGTAAGTAAGTAAGTCTTTATTTGCCTTAAACATGGTATAAAAGGTGTTACAGTTTGGTAATATAATATAGTCCACATGTTTAGCTATACAACATCGTGTATCAATTGCATGCAAAATACTTAGAATTAATTAGTAAGTAGAAATAAAATGTCAAAGCTATAAAACATTCTCCACAATACAATCATCATAACATAATATTATTTAATGTCAGAAATTAATCTCCACGAACAAAATCAAGAAGTGACATTAAAAGAAAACATTATAATAGTAAACATTATTCGCAACAGTTCCATAACATTACATAACATAACTTAAAGTAAAAAAAAGGAAATCAATAATTATAAAATTAAAAATGTCAATATTATAAACATTAACGACGATCCAGTATGTCATTATTTGTGAATTATAATTTAATGTCAAAAAAATCCTTAATGTCATAAAAATTATGTTCATTCAGCCATTTAAAGAGTCTGTTTTTAAAAGAATTAATATTAAATAATAATTTCATTTCTTTTGGAATTTTATTATAAATGCGTACACACATCACCAGAAAACTTTTAGAGTACTTGGCTGATTTAGGAGTATCCTGCAATACAAGTCTACATGGATCCCTATTACGAGAGTATATTTGATCGACTTTCTTGAATAATTCCTTATTATTATATACAAAATTACATATCTCGTAGATGTACAGTGAAGGAAGTGGTAATAAACCAAGCCTTTTGAAATGCGGTTTACAGGACTCGTCAGTACGGATCCCACAAATGGCTCTGATGCATTTCTTTTGCGCGATAAACACTCTGTTTTTATCTGTACTGTTACCCCAAAAAATAAGTCCATATCGCAAAATCGATTCTACGTAAGCATGGTAGGTTATAATGGCGGTTTTTCTATTCGTCACATTCTTGACTTGCCTGAGAGCATAAACGAACTTATTAGACTTGTTGCACAAGTTATCTACATGTATTTTCCAATTTAAATCTTGGTCTATGAGTATACCCAGAAATTTTGTATGTGAAACTTCTTTTAATCGATCAATATTAAGTTTGAAATTGTATTTGGCATGTTTAGATTTATTAAATTGTACGTACGTAGATTTATCTAGATTGATTTTTAATTTATTTACCTGTAGCCATTCTAAAATGTTGTCAATAGTATTATTTATGTCAATTTCGTGATCAAATTTTGATTTATACTTTTTATCAGATGTCACTATGATTGAAATGTCATCTGCAAATAATATACATTTATGATTGACCCGCTGTGGTAAATCATTTACGTATAATAGAAATAATAAAGGGCCTAATACACTCCCTTGTGGTACACCGCAATTTTTTACTTTGAGCTCAGAGGAGTATGAGGTTAGTAAATCTTCATTTACTTTACTAATAGCAACGTATTGATTGCGGTTACTTAAATAAGATGCAATCCACTGCAGTGCTACACCTCTTATTCCATATCTTTCTAATTTTCCCAATAATATATTATGTGCCACAAAGTCAAATGCTTGAGATAGGTCAAAAAAAAGTCCTGTCGTGAAGTGATTGTTATTTAAAGACTTCAGGGTACGGCTCAAAAGATTATATATGGCTAATGTTATGTATAATGTATAATGTCTTTAAATATTGTTTATTACAGATCTGACTGTTCTGTATATTTAAACTGTAGTAATGATAAGATGATTATTTTACCATATCTGTGATCTTGGTTGTGATACCGGATAATAAAGATGGTTTATTAATGTTTTATTATTAAATTATTGTTTCAAAAATTTCAAATATGTACATTTTTTTTTGTTAACCGTACCTTTAAATTACTCGTAATTTGGGACGAAGCACAACTTCAATAGTGTTATGGGACAAATTAAGATTTTTTTGGAATGTGGGAATAAACTTCAGGACTAACGAATAATAAATCCTTTGTGAAGGTGTTTTTAAGCCGGTACATAGAGATACGAAATACGAAGTTGCCAAGTGAACTTGGGTTACGAATATCTTATTATACGAAATATAGTAATGTTACTATGCTACCCAGGTATGAGCATTGCCTCTCTTTCGTCATTTTAATCTCAAAAGAGCTTTCTACTAAGCCGCAGGGGTCCAGGGGGCGTGACAACATAATTATTATAAATAAACATTTATTGCAAGTCGTCATATTGTCTTTACCACCTCATGAATAGGAAAGGCCCTCACCGCGCTATTACAATAGACTATAGACCACAAAGCGCCTCTTTCACGCTTTTTCCGAGCGCATAGAGCAGAACCATAAACAATGCTAAGGTGCTTACGCATTGTTATTGTCGCCACACTCTTGTATAATAATTATTGTGTTGTGCCGAGAGGTCAAAGATCTCACTTGTGACGCGCGGTTGTACATAAATGAAGCTGTGATTAATTACTGACCCACAAGCTGTATGTAAATGACATGACAATCATGTATGTTTTACCGCAAGCTCATTTGTTGATGTTTTGCAAATCAGAATATCTACTATAAATGCTCACAGATTTGATAAAATTAGGTAATCCTGCCTCCAATTGCAGTCAATTATCTAGTTACACGACTGACCTAAAACTAGCCATGAGGATTCTGTAAGACTGGATCAGACGGACGGAACTATGATACACTTTGACTCGTTTGAAATAATTGATATAACCGCCTTTATAGTGTCCAAGCCAAAGTAATTCTTACCGTGAACATTTAAGTGAAGTGAGCTGTCAATCCTTACCATCAAATGAATTATCATATTAGTTCAAGCTCACTTCACCTAAGTGTTCACGGAGAGATTGTTACAGAATAGACGGCTGGACAGTTGTACAGGTCATCATTCTCCTGCACTTATCCCGATTTGCTTGTGGTCGGCGCAACATGTCTTTTTTATACTTAGGTATAGAGATACTTTTTGAATGATGACCAACTTCTTAACCGTCGTACGTTTGTTTCCAGCTCTCCTACTATACTTCGCCGTGGTGGTGAACAGTAGAAGACAGGAGTTGGTGCACGAGAACTACTGGGCGAACAAGCACATGCTGCGGCACGCGAAGACGCAATACTACTACGTTTAGGAGCGAGCGAGACAGCAACAATCGAACCATAAACGATAGACTGCATAGCCAGCTCACTGCATATTTCACCAATAGAACTGAACGCGACCAGCACATCTAAGCCGCGTTCAGCTGTCGACGTCAATACTCCACAGTAATGTCGGCACGGACAGCTCTTGGCCGCCGTTCAGACGTGCTGAATGCGTTCAGTTTCGTTGGTGAATATTGCCCTTAGGCGATGCATAGACGCCTATGTTGCCTATGCTGGACCAATGTCAGATGTGGAGGCACCCTTGGCATAAATTATTTTTAGCAATAAATAAGCAAACTAATTAAAATTATATTTTTAAATGCTGCGTAAGAATTTTTGTTTGAATGTGGTCACCACTTACAAAATGAAAGGACTCTTAAATTGTAAAGCGTTCACTTACTAGTTTAAGATATGACTGACCGGTTGGCGCAGTTGGTAGCGATCCTGCCTTCTGAGCCGCTGGTCCCGGGTTCGATCCCCGGACAAGTTCAACATTTGTGTGCATGAACATGTCTGTTTGACCTGTGTCTGGGTGTGTATATGTATATAAGTATGTATATCAGTCATCAGGTTACCGTAGTACAGGCTCTGCCTAGTTCGGGACCTGAAGACCTTGTGTGGATGTTGTCTCATATTATTATTATTGTGCTTGACATTTCTCGGGACCCTGGGGTCCCGGACCTTTGGAAGGCGTACGAGGGGCCGAAGCCAACTTCCAGAGGCCCCTTAGACAATTTTAAGTGTTGAGGCACTAACCGACGATTATCCCTGTATGCACTATGCAAGTGTACCCAAGAACAACCCCCGGTTGGTGCAGGACTATTGCAAAATATAGGAACAAAACATATTGGGCTGTGGGTTTGGGTGGCTATAGTGGATTGATTACCTAGGACTATGGAAGGACTATGTCCCCTGCCTGATCAACGTGGTGTAATACACGGATAAAATGGCAGGGGGTGACTTGCACACTCAATAATGGGCCCCCGAAAACGGTCGCTAGCACATAGTGACGTAGTAACAAGGAGTCAACACTTCCTGAGGTGCTTGAGGAGTGGAGAGGTATTCCACGGCTATCAGGACAATCCCGGAAGTACGGTCAAGATCCCTACCAGCACCATACTGGAATACTACCTTCCTCCGAGCACGTTTGCTCTTGCGAACCTCCACGCAAGCCAGACTATAAAGGCAAGAAAGAGGTGGGAGCTCTGTTCCTCGTCATTGTTCACTCCAGCCGGCCAATAAAGTCAAGCCAGAGATGATAAACAAGACTTCTCCCGGGAGGTAGGGTCCGTGGGGTCGCTACTGCCCAACAGCTCGCCACATGCTGCCCTGTGGTTTTAATATTATTATTATTATATTATATTTTTATCTGTACGGAAATAATCCTTGTAATAGTTAGCACCAGCTGCCACAACAGCTAAAAAACAGCTCATAATATGGGGCAATATGAACATTAATTAGCATAGGTAGGTACATATCACTTGCACCAAAAATAAAAGAAAAACAGTACTTACTCCAGTCATACATACCATTTAAATGGGCTTTACGTCACAAGTTGCGCAGACGTGGAAATAATTAAAGTGCGCGTCGGGGCCTGCGCGGGCACATTATGTGCATGCCCGGAAAATTGCGCGCTTTTCACCTGACGCCACAATGGCGCCCGCGCCGTGTCGCCGAGATATTATAAATATAAGACAACGATAGAAATAAACAGAAAGTTGTGACATGTAGGCCGTGCAGTATGGTAAGTGCTGTTTTATTTATATTTTCGTAGCATGAGTAACTCTAAGGAAGTAATAATGAAGAGAAAAGTGCGCCAAAAAGTCGCTACTGACAATACAAATAAACTTTCTTATTAGGAGACATCACTGGTTTACTGGCTACCCTAAACTGGAACAAGTTCATAATCACTAACTTAAAATCATAAATAAATAATAGTGGGGTTTTTTGGGTTGGCAAATAATGACAACAACTAGATTTAAGTCATCGTTTTTTAAACAAACCAAATATTTTACTATAATCTAGAAGGTTACTCTTCACAAATGATTCCCAGTAACAAAACAAATAGACAAACAAATAAAAAGGTTTCTTAAGGAAATAGAACACAATAACTCTATATTTAGGTACAAGTTAAACCATGGGTGAGTTATGGGAATTATAACCTCACTAGAATAATGTGAAGTGTAGATGTAAATTATAGATAGCGATAAAAGATTGGTAATCGATCGATAGTTACTTTCTGTGCCTACAGTTACGAGAGAAATTTAGTTGAGTATCGGTAGGTACAAATGAACTTAGACTATACTATAATTAGTATTTCATTAGTATTGTAGTAGTATTTGTATTCGTATTGCTAGTGTAGGTAGTTGTAGGAGATCGTTATTATACATATATTTAGATAGATAAGATAATTTCTTCTGGCTTGACTTTAGTTTGGTAGAGCAGGATATGGGGATAAAAAAGGGCCAAATCTGATAGGGCTTGGGTCCCCGATTATAACGCTACCACTCTTTTTACGAGGTAATGCATATTTTTCGAGAAATTTATAAAATAAGTTTCTAACCTCAAATCCGATAAAAGGTAGATTGGAACGTTAAAATGGGTCATTGACAACCAAAGCTGTCACAATATATTGCCTTGTGGTGTAAAATATCGTGCTACATCGGTAAAACGAAACGTAAAAAAAGACGCCATTTGTGTCTGTGTCACTGTCATTCGTTTCGGTCATTCATTCCGTTTCTTCTCGAGTTTATTATTAAATACTAATAATACTTTGAGTTATTACTGTTACGAGGATAACTTAAGATGCGAGAGCGAGCGAAGCGAGCTCAAGACATGGGGGCACCCCGACTCGGATAGATTTAGGTTAGAAGGAGGTGGCGGGGTCGTAGTGAGCGAGCGAAGCGAGCGAACACAGACCCCGCCACCTCCTTCGAGGTTATTTTTTTTAAACCACCCAGAAGTAGGAGCCCCGCGTAGCGGGGCTCCGTCGACTAAGCCTTTTAAGCAATTTTGGAGTGTTTTGAGGTTAGGTTACAAAAGATCGTTTTTCTCGGAAATGGTGAGTGACCTCTTCATGGGAGTGGTGCCAGGGGGAGGGGGTCACCCCCTCCCCCCCTCCCCCCAACTACCAGCCCCCCCCTCCTGCTCTACTATTCTAAAGTTATACCCAAATATTGTTAACGATCTTATTCTTACACTTGGTTACTAACTAATCATCATCTGCCTACCCTTTTTCAACAATATTGGGGTTTTTAATACCTAATAACTAATGCATAGAATATTACTGATATCGAGAAAGTCGAAACCTTATTAATAACAAGATTATTGAATGTTCAGTAGATGTTATTATAACTTGTGGAATGCGACGAAAGGTTAGGCATGGTACGGCTGACTTAGTATTAATTTTTAATCATTACGTTCAAGTGTTTAGTATTCTCACACTTCTGAATATCGACAAATGTTCATAAACGTGTCAGCTTCACGGGCACCTTTGAATATTTGTTTAAATACTAATACCTATCTCGTTAGATAGCCCATGAAATGAGGATGTTTTTCAAATATATTTTTAGTAAAATTTTGTTATAATCAACCATATTTAGGGTGTACCCTTTTTTTTTGAGGTTGGGAAATCATCAAATAACTTCTCCCGCTCTGGGCAGAGCAGGAGGGCGTGTCCGACTCTTACTGACTAAAACCCACCCGTGTTCCTTCAGTTGCCTGTGCCAAGGGCCACGGTATCCCTCTCGGACTTTCCCGCAACCCTAGCAGGCATCGGCCCTAGCGGACCCCGTCATTGGTGCTGACATCTCTTTGAGGCGCGCGTGGAACACAACGCGCCGTCGACCCGGGCCTGGTCCTTATCGAACGGCGAGCTGCCCATTGCTCGCCGTTCGCAAGCCCACGCCTACGATATTTAAGGTGTACCCTGACGATAGTCTCATTTTCCTACTTAACTTTTAATCATTACGTTCATGCGTTTGTTATTAACAAACTTCTGAATATCGACAAATCTTCATAAACGTGTCAGCTTCAAATTCAAACAGTAATCTAAGCTATTCGGTTCCTTGATTTCGGGATAATGCCATCCATACCTATTCTTCTCCATACGAAACTACCTTTTGGAAGGGGCGACTAGAATAAATTCTATTTAAATGTAAATGTTGACGTTCAAAAGTGCCTTTTATGTGCCTATTTGAAATAAATGCTTTGACTTTGAAAATGCAAAATTATGACCAATTTTGGGTAATTTTCTGAATTGATGAAATTTCGTCATATTTACCAAAAGACACCATCAATCCGTCAGATATTTATATATTCACTGTCAGGACATGTAACACTATTTCACGGAATAACTTTCATTCGCGCCGAACATCCTTTAAAAAAAGGTTCAAGTCTAAGTTTTCAAAGTCGTCAGATTAAGGGAAAGCCCACAACTTCTCCGTCTGGTTTGCCTATTTCAATCATTAAGGGTTGGCCGCACACGATCATACGGAAATCAACGGCTCTGAAGATCACTTTATTTTTGGTCCTCTTTCGAAATCTGAGGATGGAATCCTGACCACGAAGCTCCTATCTGAAATTTTCAAATACATTTTCGGTGTTCCCTCCTCATGCCGCACCAACACAGCTATCAACTTTTCACCCTGCATATGCTTGCTCAAAAACCCTTTCTCCAATGAAGAAATCTTCGCATAAAATGTTTTTGTAACATTTTTGGCCTTACAATAACCATTGCGGCCTGGGGCTCTCTGTCTACCCCGTTACGGATAAGTGTCATGCCGATTTTGGAAATCAATTATTATACTCGGTTTAAAATGGTGATAACAGTGAATGGACAAATAAATTACTTACAACATTCTTTTGAACGAAACCGAGAACCATTGATCTGCAGACCTTAAATGGAAGATCGTTAAAAATGTTATGAAACCCGCATACCTACCTGTTTTATTTGTTATCTACGTTGTTCGTAGACTTCTATGGAATATAAAGATTCTACTTTATAGCGATAAAATAACTACACTTTTTAAGTTCTGGATAACTTCCGGTTTGAAAATAGTTCCCATCTGGACACGGTGCACTGGACACAAGTTATAATAACATCGACTGAATCATTCAATAATCTTGTTATTAATAACTATCGACTTTCTCGCTACCAGAAATATTCTATGCATTGGTTACGCAATACTAATCACTTACGTCACACTACAAAGTAAACGTTTATCTACTCATATATTAATGCGGAATATTCCAAAATATAGATAGATATAAAGTGTCACTTTTATAGAAGAACAGTTTTATTAAATGTTTAGGTATACCTACACAACGGTTACTCTTGTTCCGGTGTTATCTTTTATCTTTCAGGTGTAAATAGAATAAATATTTCAAAAAAAAACATTTGTAATCTACATTTATGTAGTACCTACTCCAAAATAATAATGTATGTAGGTACCTAGTTGTTGGTGCCTAATGCTACATGGCAAGCAAAGCAGCGACCAAAGTGGGAAGTAATTAGTTTTAATACCTAGGGCATGAGATAAATTGGACGCATCACTTATTACTGAATGATCCCATGCAGAGTTTATCTATCCGATACCGTGTCACGGGTCGACTCTCATTATATTTCTTTGCCGAATCAATTGATAATAAGAGTTCCTTTATAGTGAGGACCTCAGAAACTAAATATTACTTAACTAATTAAAATCCCAATCCAAGATCCCAATTAAACATAAATAAAACCGAGTGTATGGAATGAGCGGTACGTGAGGCTGACCGTGACAGACTAGTGGCGTGGCGCGGGCTCACCCGCGTTATGTGGCCGTTGCATAACGCGCTCACTTTCACCCAAAACGGTAAGTCACTGACCGATGCCTGAGCTGCCCCCCTCCCCCTCCCCTCCAGCGCAGGTTGCAGGTACGGCCGTCAGGCGCTCATTCAATGCCAGTTGCTGTCATAAGTGGCAATCATAGCCGACATGCTTGATGGCTACACTAAAGTTTAAGGATTTCAGCGGTTTGGCGGACACGTTGAAGGGGGATAAATTATTTATTTCTATAAAAAAACCCTTTTCTCGTCAAAAATAAATTACGTATTTAATAAACTAGATGAGGTCGGTGTTTCCTATCCGACAACTTTGAGAAGAAACAGTGAAAGAAACTCAGAGGTCATAGTCTCTTCTAAAGTCCAGACATAATCTTGGTCAGATCATGGCAGGACCATGCAGATTAGTGTCTGAGATGGTCTTTTCAGGAAAGAACCACACATATTAGACTGGACCTGACCAGTCAGTGCACGCATTTTGGCAGCTCGGTAGTTGAAGGGATATATTCACAAAATGTCAAAGTTTATTACAAAAATATATCAAATAGTTATTTAAAAAAAACATTATCTGTGTAATAATGGAGCAGTTTAATCCTAAGCGTTTTTGTCCTTAACAATATTTTGTCTTTAACAGTTTATAAGGCATTCTGGCATACTTAGTAAGTAGATTTGTAAGAGGAACCAATTCAGAGGATTAATTATAACAGGGATGCGATTGACCTAATTAGTTAGTTTAGCAGTAAAATGACAAAAGATTTCTGTTTATCTGAGTCATAAACCGAGAATGTGTAACATTTCCTTGTTATTTTCAGAGATATCATGTTACCGTTTACAGTTTGATAATCTCCAGATATCAGTAACGTGCCAGTATGTTATTTATCTTTGTGTACGGTCACGGTATAGTAAATGAAATACTACCAATTGCACAACTAAGTAATCATTGTGTACGATCTCGATTAATTTCTCAATATAATTTAATAACAAATATTAATGATCCATAAGATTCCATGCTGTTAAATGTTCGTAAATACATACGTTCTCACTAAGTCTTTACCCCTTAAATAGTAAAGAGATTTCGAAGGACCGTAGCAGAGGTAAATGGCTATCTGAAAAGAAAACACGATCATGCGTTACGCGCGCATTTGGCTTTCCGTATTCTGTCCATTCCCGGACAGTTGTGTGCAGGTAGGTACGGCATAAAATGTTAAATAGTAATTGTTTTTGCGTATGCAAAAGTGCACGCATCATGTAACATTATGCTAAACACATGGACAACCATCACATTATTGTAATAACGTTACAAAAGCCTGCAGCCGTCCAACTGTTGCAGCGACAGGGAAAGTCGCGTTAGCACACTACATCAGACAACTCGTGGTTTTCCCGTCCGCTACGTGTCTAGACGGATACGAAAACTTATTAGTTATTATCTATAATAATTTTTGGTAAATCGATTCTTCTCGCACCGGACGTGACGGGACGCTTTCCAATATCTGTTTACTTCTGTTCTTTATGGCCCAACTGCAGACTCGTATCTATACTTATTAGCTACATACTAAAGACTGAGCACTATCCCACAAACGCTTCTACTAGTTTGTAATCCCTCAACATCAAGTTACGACACCACGGACGGAATGTATTTGAATGAGGTGACTCGGTAGCCAGTGGTACCTCAGTAGGTAAGAACTGACACATTATCATGTTAAGTAAGCTGTCAGTCCTACTGACTGCGGTGGGCAACTAATGATACATAATGTAATGACAGTGTACAGTGTACGCATCACACTACGACCTCTGTGCGAGGTCGGTGTCAGTCATTTGTCATAAATTGGCAGTCTTTATTAAGTTCCTTTGTAGGTAGGTAATTACAAAAACAGCTGAGAATAAGTACTGTTTTACATAATACCTGTTCAGCAAAAATGTGTACAGGACCTACTAGGCTACAATGGTTGGGCTCCACAAACCATGATAACACTAATACAAACATATCTTAATGGCTCCCAAAAAACAGCACATGAAAATGACAAATGACATTGGCAAAAGCAACAGTAGTTTTAACCGATTTTACTGTATGCAACCTAATAACATATACCTCATTCAGCATAGCTGAAAGCAATACAGAGAGAAATTAATACTATACTCGTACGATAGCGAAAACGCAATCCAACGATTATGAGAGAAACATCGTTACATCACGACACCACTAAGCTTTAGCTAGTTATCACCATGATCAAGTCATATCCCTATTTCAGAACGTCTCGCCGCCTTATTTGTCTCGTTTTGTGACGATAAAGACCACAACCAGTCGATACCGGGTTTCTCTTACATTTCCAGCTTCATACAACGTTATAACTTTTATTAGGTACCGATAGACTATGGCAGTGTCGCCGAGTTCAAGCTGTGACCTGCGGTTCAGTGTTATTTATAGACGTAGAGTATATTAGAATTGGAGATACGCTAAAAGAACTATTGTGCTCGTATGGTGCAAGTGTAGGTAGTAGGGGGTGGCAGGGGGCATCGACGCCACCTGTTATCATGGATTAAGCACTTGAATCTGAACGCCCAGAGGCGCAGAATTTGAAGGTCTCTTATTAAAAAAAAAATTGGATGTTTGGACCCAACAGATTCTTTCTTGATAACCTACAAAAAAATTCTACGCTAGGAGTCTTGAATCATGTGCTGAATTCATTGCTACAGTTTGCACGTCAATGTCCCTGACACCCCCCTGTCCCCCCCTGTCCCCCCTGTCCCTGGATAACGTCTTTTTGTTCGTGAAATCCATCCAAACAAAGGCGACGACGTAGATAGTGAGTAGTGACAACAGTTCAGTGATTGAAAGTCTAGTCGAGTCTATCTTTAAGATCTGTCCGCTACTTCAGTTGTCCAAAGTGGCACTGGTACAACAACATCTAGTCATTCGTATAAGATCCCTTATGTAAGTGGCACAGTAGACCAACAGATATTGATTATTAGAAACTGGATGAGACTCTTTCATATATCTCAAACAAAATACTATCATTGGGAAACTGCAACGTATCTCCTTGAGTAGCATAGCTCTAGAATTTTTATTCTTAGCCCAGTTAATCTATTGACTCATCTTCTTTCTTTCTTCACTCCACGTCTCGAACACTTTCCCGGCAACCGGTCGCCGGTCGTCCGTCATTGTATTGCAAACCGCCACCACGCCCGTGTCGTGTGCACTCGTATTTGTAACCAAAGTACTAAGCCGACACTACATATAATGTAAACGCTTTTGTCTCTTGTTTATGCTATGGGCGCGAAAGAAAAAGTGGAGGTGCTGATAGGTGTGCTCTGTTACGTGTTGTGTGTGTGTGTATTTACGTATTTTTGTGGCATAATCGATGATGATTTAATATTAGGTAGATTAAATATCTTTATCAGAACAGAAACTTAAGAAAAAAATATTTTAGCAATAATAGAGAAGCTGTGAAATTGAAACCGTAAATATGTTTGAAAGAGCCGCAAATCGAATCCTGTATAATATCTCCTCTAGAGACCCGAGCTAGAATAATAACCTTAATGTCTGTATGCTATACTTAAACCAACCTTTCCTACCTTGCAGTTTACTCTATGGATCCTACTCTTCATCTTGACAGTCTCAAACCTCGCCGCAGAGATCACCACATCACCAGATACCAACACCACCACTCTATACCCAGTCTATAATAAAACCATTATCAGGAATGAAATACACACTAAATTCAGGGATACAGAAACCAGACCTAGTGATACAAAAACAAGACGCAATGATACAGAAACCAAACTTGATGATACACAGACAAAACTTAATGATACAGAACCTACACTTAATGATACAAAAGCGAAACTTAACAATACAAATACTATACTCAACAAAACAGAGACGAAGTCCAAATCAGCCAAACAATCTTGGAAGATAGAATCTGGTTTCGCACCCTCGACTCTAACAGAAGATGAGAATAATGATACAGGTGCTAAGGTAAGACAAGAGAACAAGGAATTGTTAAAGGATTTTAAGCCGAGTCAACATCTGGGAAGCTTCTTTGATGATGATAGTGCTAAACTTATCAAGACACCAGTTTTTGGGCCTGTTGAGAAGAAACCGGCGAGTGGGTTTACAAGGTAAAGCCAAGTAATTAATTAGAAAAGGTTCAAGACCCTTCAGTGTGAAAAACTCTGAAACTAGTAAAGTAGAGTATCTAACAGGTCCAGATTTGTTCATACTGAGTTATCTCAATGAACAATTCTGTATCAGTTCTATATGAAATGAACACTGTTGCGCAATACATTGGGATCAGGGCAGGAAGGTGATGACTACCAAAATTAACACTGTTTATATTCGAATATAGACTAACAACTGTTTATAGCAGAATATACATTTATTCTTTCTTATTCCACAGCTCAAGCAAAGACAACTACCCCCACCCCTCAACATACAACCAGATACCGAAAGAGATCTACTACACGCACCAGGAGTTTCCCTACAAGTTTGAGGACACCATCTACAAAAGAACAAAGCCAGGATGGACAGACTCCATGGAGTCCAAGCCGACGGTTGAGGTCCCCGTGACGGTACCTGCAGGAGGACTTTATCAGTCACCAGATGCTTTCAAAGAGAAACCGCATAGTGAGGAGTTTGGTCTGGAGTATCATGAGGATGGGAAGGAGCATGCGCTTAAGAAACGGTTAGTTGATGATTTATTAACATTTGATAAATGCAGAAGTAAAAGGATAAATATTTATGAAATAGGTACCTGTTAACCATAAGTTAACCAGTGTTCAACGATATTTTTTATTTATTTAGCAATTTTAAGAAAACTAACCGTCATTCGATCATTAAAGTGAACGGCTATAGAAGCTAGTAATATAAGCTATAGGTTACACATACACACACACATTGTGTGGGGTACATTATCACGTTTTTATAATTAAAGTCTCTTAAAATCCAATTCTGACCGTACAGTTCAATAAATTTCAATCAGTACCTACTTAGCATGTTTCTGAGCGTTTCTGACACACGAGTTGTACTTGTTTACAACTTTTACCTCACCATATCTCCTCTTAAAGGGTGTAAACACTTGAGTAAGTAATTCGTTAAAACAATGTAGGAAAGTGGAAAGCTGTTGGGGGCAATCACAGTGCGGGGTTCAAAACAGATGTGGTCAGAAGGTTTAACTCATACAAACATTGAATTAATTATTAAGAAAAAAAATTGGAATAGTATTAGAAGTTATGGAACCATTGTACTAAAACAACCGATGCTTTATTATACTAGAAAGTTTTTTTTTGTGTATATTCGTCCCGTTTTAGTGTAATTTTGAAAACCGCAAAGTGCGCACAACCATAGGTACCGAGAAAAAACCCCAAAACCCTAAAACGCCATCCTATCTGCGGGAGCGTTTTTCCTACGCCCGACCTTCAGATGCGCCGTGCAGGTCGCATCTTAGAAACCTCCTTAAGTCCCCTCCCCACTCCACCGACTTTTACTCCTACTCCTTCACTGTGCACGCGGTGCGGTTGTGGAATTCACTTCCGCCTGACATTAGGGACTGCCAAACTGTTGCAGTTTTTAAAAGAAGAGTGAAAAAACACTATCTTTCCACTTCGTCATAGTTGCGTATATATTAATATTCTAGTGTTATTTATTTTAGAAGTATGTATGTATGTTTGTATGTATGTATGTATATTCTCATATTATTTGTTTTATTTTATTAAGTGAATTGTTTTTGATTTTATGTATTTTATTTTCTCTTTTACTCTTACACACGCTGTCTACATCTCTCAATCGACTATCCTATCGCAGGTATGCTGGAAGAGATTTCATTAGAAATAAGCATCACCTTTGTACCTATTTTTCTGTTATTTTCTTCTTGTCTGTTTATATAAGTGTGTACATAAATGGTTAAATAAATAAATAAATAAATAAAAAAATCACCAAAGTTTCTGTCGGGATTGGGGGGATAGTGGGAGTATTAAAGGTGGGGAAGATTACGTCGCGGGTCTAAATGTGCTTCCAAGCAATAACAATAAGGTGAATGGTTTCATAAAAATAACTACGAAGAGGATGGCGAATAACTTCGAACCTAACCTGGCCGAGTCGCGGTGCCCCTAGACCCGAGCTCACTTCGCTCGCTCTGGCATCCTAAGTTCTTCTAGTAATAATGCCGTTTTACGAGGTTGAGGTGTGCTATTGTTGTATATTATGTTGGTTTGGTGTGTAATGTAATAGGTGCGGGGACGACATGGTGTCAATCAATCGTTGTTGCAAACACGAGTAGGATAGACACTCTCGACTGTGAGTTCAAACAATGAATTACGATGACTAACAATGACAAATGTTAGCGTCACTTACATTCGATTACGTTTCGTTACCCACGATCTTTAAAGAGTATAAATAAAACTTTTTTTTTTTTTCAATTATTTGCTTCATAATTGAGGACATTGCGGTAAAAATGCTACTAAACCATTATAATTCGCTGTCATTTTGTCTGAACGTAAAACGGAACAACGTAGGAGTGAAATTCGTTTTTGATATGCAAATAAGTTGTTTTTTTTAAGCTTTCGGACTTTTTCCCAAAAACTAGCCGATGCGCAGTGTGAAATTTTGCTAACGCGTTCTACAAGATACCCAAAAAAAGTTTGATGTTTCGCGGGGGTGTTAAAGTAATGTGGAGCCCAAGTTATGGAATCTTCATGCACCCGCCCAAATGTTCCACATAATTATATTTAAGCCATAAAAGAGTAGGACTTTTGTATCGTCATTAACAACAGCCTTTTGCAACCCACTGTAGTGCATTAAAATCCTCACTTTTTCACCATTCTTCTTAATTTTCGCCAGCATTGTCCAGGAGGTAACTAACTGTTTGCAGTGGAACTTCTGAATATGTCTTTACTTTGTAGCCAGTACGAGTATAAGCATGCCCTCTTTGTAACGCAAATATCCTTTCACTGACTGCATATTGGTTAACTCACATTAATGGTTATTACTCATTTATATTAATATCACTCAAAATATATTCATGAATGAGTATACATGGATGAATGTCCGTATGCTCGTCAGAATATGATATGGGCGCACATATTGAAACTGGAGGTGGTGTAGTCCGAGGGTGCGCAACACACTTTGGTTTCGTTAAGGTAATAAGCAAGGCTGCTCGATTCTAGATGTATTCTGTAAGAACCAGTCTATACAAAAATTTATAGATGACAATAACAATGGCATGCAAGAAACTCCTAAGTACTGCCTATGTGCATTTTACTTCAATCTCTTACGTAAAGCATATAACACATTACATTATAGCACTCACATCAACTGGTACCCGTGAGAGAAATGTAAATGAACATAAAGACTGAACATAACCATTGCCAGTCATTAGCAACCTCGTACAAATTGTGTCACAAACCGCACAAAAAGTGAATACTTGCCCCGAGTCACCGCGTGACGTGTGTCTCAACACTGTCGACGGAGATATTGTGAGAAAATATATCACCAGGGAAGTACTTACACATTGTACAAGACTGCTTGAATTGACTGCTTGTATTTTCATTTAACAGTTGGACTGTTAAATGAAAGGATTTAACAAATACATTATACTGCTAAGAAGACAAAAGACACTGAAACGGGTAAATAATACCCGCAAATGTGTGTACAAATCAAATTAAATTAGAAATAACTAATCACAGGTCTAAAACCAAGGGGTGCATGTTGAAGAGCCTCCTCGTGGCGCACCCTGGGCAACGTCGGCTCCAATTGCCCACCAAGTTTTGGTGGACAATTGGGGCTGGCGGCAAATCTTTAACAAACGGGGAAAGGTCATGGTTCCAATCACCGATCATGCTTGATGGTCGGTGAAGGGAACCGGGCTATAGAGGGTCAATACGTCCACTCCTCCTCTGCTTACAGAGGAAGTTGAGTGGGCGTAGACTGAGAAGGGCCGCCGCTGCGGTGCAGGCGCACCAAAGCGGCACGTGTTTCTCTCCTCGAGGAGCAGTCCTTGAGGAGAGAATTTTCGGCGGGTTCGCTGAGTCGGGTCGGCCGGACAGCGAACGGAGGCATGCCTAATGCCGCCGGCGCCGGGGGCTTGGCTTAATTGCCTGGCCCAGAGGAAGGCTACCTCTAAGATAAAAAACCACCCAATCCTAAGCTTCGAAGCGCGGTGAGAGGATGAATGGCTGGAGGGAGTCCAGTCGTTAGCGCTTCCCCTGCAGAGCACCTGCCGCACTCTGCAGTATGTAGGCTTACCGGGCATCTAGGCTCTGCCCGGTGGACATCAAAACCTATATCTACTCGTGGGATTAAAAATGGAACAAATAAAAACACACACAAATAATATAAATAAAAATGACGAAGAGGAGAGGAGTGATGCGGGGTCGGAGTCCGACGCCGCATCTGGCGCGGAGGGCTCATGCCAGGGCTCGGGGCGCGAAGTGGCGGGGGCTGCTGATAGGAACCGAAGGTTCTACCAGAAGCGCCCCAGATCGGGGGAGGGCCAGGGGTCATCCTCCGAAGAGTGGACCTCGGGGCCCAAAAAAATCCACTCCAGCCGGCGGGGTGGAGCCCGGGAGAAGGGTTTGGGCAGAGGGCTCGCCACCCAGGAGACTAATGAGCTGCGCTCTGTCAGCCCAGCCGAGCCGGCTCAGCAAACTGGGAGACTCGCTTTGGAAGGGAACCAGCCTGGAAGGACCAGCTGCAAGGCGGGTCTCTCAGAGTCCTCGAGTGGCGAGCCGGACGCCGCTGGCGGCTTCAACTCGGATCGAGCGGCCAGGTTTGTGGAGATCGTGGTCGCCGCAATAAAGGATGTGGCCTTGAAGAGGAATAAATCCTCTAAAGACAAGGCCATAGCCGCGGCCACGGCCTCCATTATGGCGGCAGCGGAGGTCATTCAACCTGGGTCTCCGTCAGACGCAATGTCTGAAATGCGGGCGGAGGTAGCCCGCTTGACAGCCGCCATGGAGCTTCTCCGGAAGGAGAATGAGGAGCTCCGAGCAGACCTGGCCGGGCTTCGAGCAGCCGGCCCCAGGGAGGTGCCGCAGGCGGGGGCGCAGCAGCATGGGCAGGGACGGCCCGTGCCTGCGCAAGACCAGGTTCTGACCCTGGTGCGGCAGGAGCTGGCTGCCTTCCAGAGCCGTTTTTCCGCCCTGGAGGCCATTGTCCTGCGCCCCCCACTAGCGGCGAGCCAGCCAGCCGCGGGCCGGCAGAAGGCGGTGTCATTTGCCACCGTCGCAGCTGCCGCGGCCAAACCTGGCTCGTCGGGTCAGAGGAAGCCCCCCCCCGTGCCGAAACCCGCGGGGCCGCCCATGCCCAGGGCGGGCGGGATGGCTACACGGACGGCGAGGGCACCGGCCCTGGCTGCAAGACGGACGCCCCCACCTCCTCCTCCTATATCTCCTCCGGCTGGTGCTGGATGGCAAGTAGCCGGGGAGAAGAGGAAGGCCAAGCAGGCGGCAAGGGCGGCCAAAAGGAAGGAGAGGCAGCAGCAGCGCAAAGAGCGAAGCGTCGCGGCTAGGCTCCGTGCCCCGAAGTCCGCAGCTGTAGTGATTACACTACAGCCGGAAGCGGTGAAGAAGGGCGTGTCCTACCGTGACGTGCTAGCCAAGGTGGGAAAGGCGGTGAGCCTAGAGGAGATCGGCGCCACCGAAGGCATCCGGGTAAGGCTCACGGCGACTGGGGCCCGGATGCTGGAGATCCCCGGTGCGGCCAGCGGCCCGGCCGCCGACGCTCTGGCCGAAAGGCTTAGGGCGTCCTTAAATGCGGACGAGGCCCGAGTGTCCAGGCCCAACAAATGCGCTGACTTGCGCATCCTGGGCCTGGACGACTCTGTGACGGAGGGAGATGTGATGGCCGCCGTCGTTAGGACTGGGGGGTGCTCTGCCGAGCAGGTGAGGGCAGGCACCATCCGTCCTGACTTCAAGGGGATGCGAGCCGTTACGGTAAGCTGCCCCGTGTCGGCGGCCAAAAAAATAGCCGAGGGCCGAAGGCTACTGGTGGGCTGGGTTTCCGCGCAGGTGAAACTGCTGGAACCCAGACCTCTGAGGTGCTTCCGCTGCCAGGTGGGCAACCACGTGAGTAGGATATTATTGGGCATTCTACTCCACCGAGAGTGACGGAGGCGAACGGAGTGAGCCGAAGGAACGGAAGGATGTATCGTCTGTAATGTGTTAAATTAAAATTTAGATGTCCTCGAGCCAATCTGGTCACAGAAAAAATGTGTGTGGGCCTAAAGGTGTGCGCTACTTTACTTTTGTGGAGAGACATGAGACAATCTGTCCTAAATTTTAGTTTAATGTACGCGGTATCCTAAAGTTCAGATGTCCTCGAGCCAATCTGGTCACGAAAACGGGTATGTGTGTTATCCTAAGCGGCAATGCACCATCCTAATAAGTATGTGGAGAGACATGAGACAATCTGTCCTGAATTTTAGGTTACTGGTTCGTTCAGATACAGATCTAATTATGTTAACGGAAAGTATGTGTGTTGTATGTTTAAATCAATGTATAGTAAGTTTTATAGTTGTTTTAAGCTGGTGAGTATAATTAAATGAATCCGAGACGTAAAGGATGTATCGTCTGTAATGTGTTAAATTAAAATTTAGATGTCCTCGAGCCAATCTGGTCACAGAAAAAAATGTGTGTGGGCCTAAAGGTGTGCGCTACTTTACTTTTGTGGAGAGACATGAGACAATCTGTCCTAAATTTTAGTTTAATGTATGCGGTATCCTAAAGTTCAGATGTCCTCGAGCCAATCTGGTCACGAAAACGGGTATGTGTGTAATCCTAAGCGGCAATGCACCATTCTTAAGTATGTGGAGAGACATGAGACAATCTGTCCTGAATTTTAGGTTACTGGTTCGTTCAGATACAGACCTAATTATGTTAACGGAAAGTACCTATGTTATATGTTTGAATCAAGGTATAGTAAGTTTTATAGAACAGTTGTTTTAAGCTGGTGAGTATAATTAAATGAAGTTGAGGTCAACCATCAATATTGACATTTATAACTCATTGTCGTTAACTCAAACAAATGTTGCAACCTAGTGGAATAGGCGCCGAACTACTATTTTACTGCACTATGTAGGAATTCATACTCCACCTTCCGTTTCATCGGGTGGAATAGGCGCCGAACCAGTATTAGACATTTTACTGCACCGAGAGTGACGGAGATGATCATTCCATCGGGTGGAATAGGCGCCGAACCAGTGGATTTCATTTATATTATTGGGCATTCTACTCCACCGAGAGTGACGGAGGCGAACGGAGTGAGCCGAAGGAACGGAAGGTGGAGTAGAATGCCCAATAATATCCTACTCACGTGGGAGCTCAATGCACCTCGGAGGTGGACCGCAGCCACCATTGCTTCCGCTGTGGTCAGCCCGGTCACAAGGCCGGCTCTTGCAATGCCGCGCCGCACTGCACCGTATGTGCGGCAGCTGGCAAGCCGGCCGATCACCGGATGGGGAGCAAGGCCTGCGCTCCACCCGCCACAGCCAGGGGCAGGGGCAAGCCCTCCGCCACCGCCGTCACTGCCGCAGCCGCCGACACTGCCGCCGCCGCTGCCGCCTTGACCGCCGTCGTCGCCGCCGTCACCACCGGCGGGGCCCTCACAGAGGGCTCGGGAGGAGGCTGACATGGAGTGCCAATAACGGCCCCATTACGCCTCCTCCAGGCGAACATCAACCACTGCGCCTCCGCTCAGGATCTGTTGCTCCAGAGCATGGCGCAGTGGTCGATTAACATCGCCGTGGTCGCTGAGCCGTACTTTGTCCCGCCCAGGGATGACTGGGTGGAGGACCTGAGCGGCTCAGTGACCCTAATTTCGTCGGCCGCCGCCGGTACTCCGTCCCTCGAGTCTGTCACGAGGGGACGGGGTTGCGTGGCAGCACGGTTCGGGGAGATCGTAGTGGTTGGGGTATACTTCTCCCCGAACCGAACTCTTGCCGAGTTCCACAACTCCCTTGCGGAGTTGATAGTCGTCGTCGTCGGGTTCCGTTCCCTCCCCGTGCTCGTCCTCGGGGATTTCAATGCCAAGAATGTGGCTTGGGGTTCCCGGTATACGGACACACGGGGCAGGATGGTGGAGGACTGGGCTCTGGAGACAGGCCTGGTCGTCCTAAATCGGGGTTCTGTCCCCACGTGTGTGCGGATGCGGGGTGAATCGGTGGTGGACATCTCGTTCGCCAGCCCCGCTCTGTCACCACGTGTCCTTGACTGGCGCGTCATAGAGGGGGTGGAGACCTATTCCGACCACCGGTACATCCGGTTTGACGTCTCCGCCCAGACCTCGAGCGCGCTGGTCCGACAGGCCCCGAGTGGTCCGCGGTGGGCGCTGAAACAGCTGGACCGGGAGCTCCTCCTGGAAGCCTCGATCGTGCAGGCCTGGGTGTCATCACCGGACAGGCCTGCTGACATCAACGTCGAGGCGGAGTGGTTCCGGGAGGCCATGTCCGAAATATGTGACGTGGCAATGCCCCGGGCCCAGCCCGGACGCGCTCAGCGCCAGGTGTGCTGGTGGTCGCCAGAGTTGACGACTTTACGCAGTGCGTGTGTCGCTGCGCGACGCCGGTACACCAGGCACCGCAGGCTCCGTATTCGCCCTCCGGATACGGAAGCCATTCAGGCGGAGCTGTACGAGGGATACAGAGCGGCGAAGACCGCCCTCCAAGCGGAGATCCTGCGGGCCAAGGGACTGGCCCGCGAGGAGTCGCTGGAGACTCTGAACAGGGACCCGTGGGGACGCCCCTACAAATTGGTGCGTGAGAAGCTCCGCCCATGGGCTCCCCCGCTGACGCAGAGTCTCCGGCCCCAGCTCGTGGAGGACGTGGTGAGCACTCTGTTCCCTTCTAGAGGGGACCATATCTCCCCGCCCATGGCTCCGCCTACTGCGGTGCTGAATGCGGACCACACCGCCGACGACGACGACGATGCTCCGGAGGTGACCGAGGTAGAGCTGCGAGTGGCGGTACGTAGGCTGAGTGCTAAAAATACCGCCCCAGGACCCGACGGCTTACCTGGGAAAGCCTGGGTCCTGGCCTCGGAGGCTCTCGGGCCTCGACTAAGGGGGCTCCTAAGCGCATGCATGGAGAGGGGCCAGTTCCCACTTCGTTGGAAGACGGGGAAACTGGTCCTCATCAAGAAGCCGGGGCGCCCAGCGGACTCTCCGTCCGCTTACCGGCCCATCGTGCTGCTCGACGAGGTGGGCAAGCTCTTTGAGAGAGTCATTGCAGACCGCCTCGTCGGGCGGCTGGTGCGGGTGGGGCCGGATTTGGCGGAGAGCCAGTTTGGCTTCCGCAGGGGGCGCTCTACGGTGGACGCCATCATGCGCGTGCGGGCCCTCACGACGGGGGATGCTGTGGCCCGGGGTGGGGTCGTCTTGGCGGTGTCTCTGGACATCGCCGATGCCTTCAATACCCTGCCCTGGAGTTGCATCAGGGAGGCACTCCGGTATCACCGGATGCCGACCTACCTCTGTCGTGTGGTCGAGGCCTATTTGACGGACAGGGCCGTCATCTACCCCGGTCACCAGGGAGTATGGAACCGGCAAGAGATGTCGTGCGGTGTCCCACAGGGATCGGTCCTGGGGCCGCATCTGTGGGATATCGGCTACGAGTGGGTGCTGCGCGCCGACCTCCCCAGTGGCGTCAGCGTGGTTTGTTACGCTGACGACATGCTGGTCCTGGCGCAGGGGAGGTCGCAGCAAGCGGCGGCCGCACTAGCGACACGCGGGGTTGCGACAATCGTCGAGAGGATCCGGCAATTGGGACTCGAGGTGGCCCTGCACAAGTCCGAGGCCATGTGTTTTCATGGTCCTCGGAACACGCCACCGTCGGGTTCCCAAATAACGGTAGGAGGGGTTCACATCGGCGTCGAGTCGACGATGAAGTACCTGGGACTCGTCCTCGACAGCCGGTGGAACTTCGTGGAGCATTTCCGACGTTTGGCTCCCAGACTGGAAAGGGCCGGGGCTGCCTTAAAGCGGCTCCTGCCCAATCTAGGGGGGCCAAACGCCTCCTGCCGGAGGCTCTACGCGGGGGTCGTGCGGTCCATGGCCCTTTACGGGGCACCGGTGTGGGCGCGTTCCTTGAGGCGGCGGCCAGCCCGCTGGTTGAACGCGCCCCAAAGGGTCATGGCCACCCGGCTGGTCCGGGGATACCGTACGGTCTCCGGTGAGGCGGCGAGCCTCCTTGCCGGATTACCGCCATGGGATCTGGAGGCAAAAGACCTCGCGCACGTTTGGGAGTGGCGCGAGGAGGCGAAACGCCGGGGCGTAGCTCCGCTGCCGCGAGAAATCACGGTACAGCGGACAGAGCTCCGGCGGGATCTCAGGGCGGCATGGAGAGTGCGATTGTCGCAACCCAGCGCTGGGCACGCCACAATTGCGGCGATAAGTCCCCTCTTTGAGGAGTGGCTTGAGAGGCGCCACGGCGTCCTCACCTTCCGCCTGACGCAGGTCCTCACCGGACACGGTTGTTTCGGGAGGTTCCTGTTCCGGATAAGGCGGGAGGAAACGCCCGGGTGTCACCATTGTGTGGATCGCCCGGAGGACACGGTGGAGCATACGGTGGAGGTCTGCCCGGCTTGGGCGGAGCACCGCCGTGTCCTCGTGGAGGCGATTGGCGGTGGCGATCTCTCGCGTCCGGCCTTGGTCCAGGCCATGGTGGGGTGCATGTTGAAGAGCCTCCTCGTGGCGCACCCTGGGCAACGTCGGCTCCAATTTCTCCCAGTGCGGTTTTGGGGGACAATTGGGGCTGGCGGCTAATCTTCAACAAGCGGGGAAAGGTCACGGTTCCAATCGCCGATCATGCTTGATGGTCGGTGAAGGGAACCGGGCTACTGAGGGCAGGTACGCCCACTCCTCCTCTGCTTACAGAGGGAGGTGAGTGGGCGTAGACTGGGCAGGGCCGCCGATGCGGAACAGGCGGTCATGTTCCGGAGGGACGCAGCGGCGCGCGCGCGGGGGGATGATTCTCTCGCGTGGCGCCGCTCCGGAGAGGGGAGGGGTCGAGGAAGACGCCGGTCTGGTAGTCACCTCCGGCTCCTCCCGGGTGGAGGCCAGCAGGCGGTGGGTGCGGGGGCGCCCTTTGCCTGTATTGCACGGGCCTCCACCAGTGTCGGACGGGAGTGGCCGGGTGTTCCCGGCCATTCCCGTAGCCCCCCCAGTTAAATGGGGGGCATGCGGGGCCCGCCAACTAGGCGGGCATGCGCCGGGAGGGCTGTGGAAGCAGAGGCTGAGCCAATTTCCCATAGCCCTCCCATCACGGCGTTGTGGGAACACCGCTGAGTTTTAGTGGGTATACTGTCGAGTGCGGTTTTCGACAGGAGTCCCACATACCCCGTCTCGTCCCCCACGAGCGGGGATGCATAAAGCATTTCTCAGCGACAAAAAAAAAAAAAAAAAAAAAAAAAAAAAAAAAAAAAAAAAAAAAAAAAAAAGGCCATGGTACGGAGCGAGAGGGCTTGGGAAGCCGTCACCTCCTTCTGCGAAGCAGTAATGTTCGCGAAGGAGGAGGCGGAACGCGTGAGGGAGAGGCAAAATTTGCGCCCTCACGCCCCTAGCCGCCGCAGCGTTGTGTTCCACGCGCGCCTCAAAGAGATGTCAGCACCAATGACGGGGTTTGCTAGGACCGATGCCTGCTAGGGTTGCGGAAAAGTCCAAGAGGGTTACCGTGGCCCCTGGCACAGGCAACTGAAGGAACACGGGTGGGTTTTAGTCAGTAAGAGTCTGACACGCCCTCCTGCTCTGCCCAGAGCGGGAGAAGTTATTTGATGATTTCCCACCCACAAAAAAAAAAAAAAAAAAAAAAAAAAAAAAAAAAAAAAAAAAAAGGTCTAAAACCAATGTATTTTTTTTTAAACCACAAAATTGCTTTAATACAGCAATCACCGTGAGTGAACCCACAAACCCAAACTAGCTTACCTATCTGCAACAAACACATAAATCAAAAAGAAGATAGAATCGCAATGATTGATAGATATCATAACCGCTAATAGAGACAGATGCGCGTACTCAAAGAGATAGTGAATCTGAGACCACCGCGCTGCGCACTGACCGCCGATTAATTTGAATATAATGCTAAATGACTATGATATGATGCAGTACCTGTATGTGGTTCTACCCACTAGATCTACTTTCCAATTTTTTTGTCGGCTAGCTCTGGGAGGGCTCTTGTGTGTAAGAGGAGATAGTGTCACGATAACAACATTTATCACTAATTCATTATCATTAGTCAAATAACAATGTGTGCCTCTGGTATACGCAATGAAATGACAGGGGCACATAATATTACTATCTGAATGAAATGGTAGTACAAAGCATATGCTTCTTCTTTGCTTACATCGGGTGTTGACCTAGGTAGTAAGGAAACATGGTAGCAGGGCTAACACATGGCTTATACGAAGGTGCCTCTGTCTAACGTCTCCTGGAGGGTCTTGCACCCAGAGACTCCAAACTTTAAGATTACCGATACTATTTAAGATTACCGTTATCTGCTAACCATTACGCTAGTAATCAAGAACAATACCTTCAATGTTAGTTATCATCTGTACAGTGTACATTGTTCCAGCGTGAATCCCTGGCAGAACTTGCTGCGCTTGGTGACGGCGTTCATCCCCGTGGGGCTCATCATCTCGGCGCTCACCCCCAGCATCGTCACCATCCACAACCTGGATGATAACACGTAAGTTTATAAACATTACACTAACACCCGGTTCCTGAATTAAGAATTTGAAGTTGAGAGATGATTTGAAATTTCGTTAGATTCAAATTACACTATTCGCCCGAAACACCATACATAAAAATGTCCCTATATTTAAAAATAGATTGCAAAAAAAAAAGATTTTCGCGTAGTGCGTTGAAAGAATACCGCTAAAGTTCAGTTTCACGAATTCTAGATTGCACATGCATGATTATGTTGTTTAGAGGGTGTAGGACTCGGGTAGGGTGTGAATTTTACAAATACTGAATGGACAGCGACTAAAGTATTCATTGCCGGAAAAAAAACAAAACCTATAATCTGAAATTACAAACTCCGATTCGCTACCTAAATATTTTGTATCAAAAACGAATAATCAATGATTATTCATATTCCATAATCTTATCACGAGCATTTTACAATAATTACAATAACAATATTATTCCATTGAAGATAAATAAATTGGATACAGAAACTGATAATGATAACTACGTTTTGATAACACCAAATTCCAGTATTTTTAGGTCAATGACCTGACGTTTAGAATGTCACAACGTTGTACTGTATGTAGCCTGCATCACATTACACGCCACGTCACGGTCTACGCTATCCCCAGTAGTTATTCCACAAAAAAGACAACCCATATATTAACTAGGAGTAAGGACTCAAAGGTAGAATTATCTAGTTATAGTCGAAAGACTGCTACTTGCAGTGGAAAGTCTGAAATACAGTAAAATGAAGTCTTAGGCGGGAACCGGACCGGAATCAGACGCTGCGCTGCATTTTCTATTGACGAGACTGTGCGAGCGACGAACAAGGATCTTATGATATGGAACAGAATTGATAAATATTTCTAAGGCAATAAGGTATTTGAAGGTAAGGTTTTACCGAACATCGATCTATAGATATATATCCGCCAGAATTACTATGATGATCTAGCTATTGCCTGAGGTTTCATCTGCGTGGATGTCAGAAATTATGCCACGGGAATATACCTGCTACCGGGATAAAAACCCTATGTTCTAAACCAGGTCATGGTTTATTTATGTTCCAAATCCGTTCAGCCGTTAAGAATAGAATAGAAAACTTTTATTTCAGACCGGAGTCCATAGGGTTAGTAACAATTTTACTTAACTTCTAGTGTTAGTAGGTTACAGATATACACTTAAAATTCAGCGTGGAGCTGCATCCACCTCCTCAACATCGGGCAACCCCACCGATCTGCGAACACACTGAGAATACTGTTGGTGCCAACCATTAATATTATTATCCGCTAACATCCCTCATGCACTACAACGCCACGGCAGCCACAGCAGTACTCTCAGTGCATTCTTGTATTGAACGCGTAGGTCGCTGTATGCCCGCTGAGTGAAGTTGACCCACTCGCTGCACGTGCAGAAGGAATGACAGTAAGCCTTGAAGAGCGTTACTTTAACTGCCCTCGTACATCGCGCAAACCTGCAGGCCAGCATGTTACAACGGATAGCCAGCGACCTATGCTCTCTTTCAATATCACAATTGTCTTTAAGATCTTCAGTGACCCAGTGGCCCAGATGTTTGAACTTGTCCACCCTTCGCAAGGGTTCTCCACACAGTGCGACATGTGGAATACACGATTTTGTCGCACTGCCTGCTTTGAAAACCATTAGTTCACTATTTAGGACGTTATATCTGAGCCCATGAGTCACCGCATAATATTAGCATATAGCGATCAGTCACCTCAGAGCACCGATCGATGGGCTCAGCAACACCATATCGTCAGCATAACTAATATTGTTAATGCACACCCCGTCAACATGACATCCGACCCTGGTGCAGCTCAGCTCAAGGATGACCTGGTTCGTGTATAGGTAAAAGAGCCTGGGTGAGCTGAGCCCCCCCTGCCTCACATCGCACTCCAGCCGATACCCGTCCGAGTGCGAGCCACCCCACTTCACGCTATTGCTTTGACTACTAAACCAGTACTTGAATATTGACACTATTTCACGTGGTAACGTAGTCTCACATTCCAGTTTACGCCACAAAACGTCGACAAGATCGAATGCCCTTGACAGTTCCAGAAAACCAGCAAAAATGGGAGTCTTTCTGTCTGTGTAGCATTGAACAGTCTGCTTGAGGCACATGAATGCTGTCGACCGAGAGTGCACTCTCGGTCGACAGCCCCGGCCTAAAACCGAACTGGGCATCATGTAGTTCGAGGTGCTTGGCCAATTGCTTGTCAAGCAAACTGTCCAAATTTTTTGCTATGACAGTAGCTAGAGAAATGGGCCTGTAATTGGAAATGTCAGAGACATCCCGGTTTTATTTTTCGCAATAGGCACTACCATTGTATGCATTACGTCATCCGGTAAGTATCTGTGAGTAACGCACATGTTAAAAAATAAAGCGTGTACACGCTGTAAGTCCCCCCCCCCCCCAAATATCTCAGGTGCTCGATGCTGAGGCCATCATGACCCGGGGATTTACCCCTCTCCATTTTCCTTATAATGGCTGAAATTTCTGGTGCCGTAAAAACAATAGAAACGTCCCCAGAGTTGGCCCCAGCATCAACCACCTGTACAGGTCTACTCACCCTGGAAATCACGCTGGAATGCATTGGCTATATCCGCCGACTCGCTTACATCCGCCACGCTCACAGGGTGACTCAACTTTGGATTCAAACTATTTGTTGATTTCCAAAATGATCCAAATTTCTTTTTAGTGTAATGTTTAGCTAAAGTGTCCCTTTTAATGTGCTGTTGGTTATCTTGATAGTATTTCAAATTGGTCTTTTTTTTTCTAGATTGGCACATTTTATTGTAAACATAACCACTGGCAGGTTTCCCATACAACAACCACTTTTGCTAACACAGTCGAGCCTCTCCGTGAGCGTCACGAACATACTTGGTCCAACCAGGAAGGCATCTTTTGTTATTGTGACGCGTTTGTTTACATAAATAAGTACGGTCGGCACCTTCCTTTAAAATTCCAACCAAACTGCGATATATTGTATCTAGCAATTGCACGTGATTAGGCACACATTTTATGCGCGCAATACCGAAAATCATCAGGAAGAATCTATTAATTTTAATTTAGAATTACAAAAATCGGAATATTCATTAATTTGATAGATATTTCTTTCACCCCATATTATCTTATTACAATTATAGATTGGTTTTAGTAATTTAGGTATTATTAAATCAATATTACACTCAATTATTAAAGGAATATGATCCGACAAATTTACTCCATACAAAACTGACACGTCTAAAACTAAACACTGATTCGACTTTACTGTTCTCAATTATAGCAATAATTTCACTTAGACACTCTGTTAATTCAATTAGATTATCAGCCGAGTTAGTCGGCATATACACTGAGAATATCAATGGGGAACGTCCCGCGTGCTCAATCCTAATAGCTAACAGACGATCACTATTACACTGCACCACTGATACCGTCGCAAACGCTGATTTCCTCCATAGAAGCGCAACTCCACCATACGGTCTTCCTATGAGGACTCCGGCAGACCTGTCGACGGTGGACTTGCCCGCATACGCAAAGTCAAAGCATTTATTTCAAATAGGCACATAAAAGGCACTTTTGAACGTCAACATTTACATTTAAATAGAATTGATTCTAGTCGCCCCTCCAAAAGGTAGTTTCGTATGAAGAAGAATGGGCAAGAAACTCCATCGTTACTCTTTTTAAATGTGTTACAATATTTTGTATACATTAATTATATGTGAAGACGATGCACCTATAGTAAAAATTACCCTACCACAATAGGTAAAAAGAATTTAATAAACGTAGCAATGATAAATAAGTTCATTAAGTGATAGATACATGGTGTTCACATATTTACAAACATTGTAAAAGTATACGATTTCCCAAATTATGTAAACAAGTAATATGTCAGTGTGTGAGTTAAAGTAATCACAGAATGTAAATCAATGTCATAAAAAATAATTAACTATACAGTTAAAGTAGCAACCAGTTTAATTTTGTCTAGACCCTAGATTGTCCTATGGAGCTGGACTAGCATGTTTCCAAGCATTCTTATCTTGGGTATAATCATCTAATTTGTAATATGCTTGTTTACACAGTGAACTTTTTATATGGGTTTTAAATTTTCTTTCATTTAATTGCAATATATGACAAGGTATTTTGTTGTAGCATTTAACACAGTACCCCATAAAAGATGTATGTACTTTAGCTAATCTGAAAAATGGTTGATCTATTTTATCTTTATTTCTTGTATTAAAATTATGTCTATCACTTATTTTATTAAAAAGATGTAGATAGCAAAACCATCATCAACTCTACCGAGATAAGGCACATCATGGGGTAAAAGCCAAGTCTCCTGCAATGCAATAACATCAGCGACACGGCACAATCTGCGAACATAATCAGCTGATCTCAAACTCAAACCCAAAGCATTTATTTCAATTAAACCATTTACAGGCACTTTTGAATTGTCAAGTGGTCGGTCAGTCAGAAATATGAAGCTAGTTGCCCATTCCAAAGCGTAATAGGTACCTATGGAGAAGAACTGGCAAGAAACTCCACGGACACTCTTTTAAATTATTTTGTTACTTAGATATTAGTTACATCATTAATGTTGAATATAGGTATAATTATAATATGTGAGAACGATCTAAATAAGACGTACACGTTGAGTGTCCAAAGTACAGCAAATAGATATTTGTATTTATATTTTATGTACAAAAAAAAACATAAATAAAATAATTAAAATAAGCCGTGGCGGCTAAGAGATGACCAGAAGGGCAATTCCCGTATTTTTAAGAACGTTATTGGCATTCTAATCTCAGTCTCAATCTGTCAAAAATTGTATAGCGTTTACCTACATTTTTGACGTATGACTGTCGCTGAGATGAGATTGCGACTTGAATTTGAACGTTTTTAACTGCGGGAATTGGCCTTCAGGTCCCAACTGACAGCGCCTTTTAACGAACATGACGCATGGATCAGCACCAATCCGCTCAACCATTATGAAGAGAGCTAAATGATCCAACACACGCGCCACCGTCAGCGAGACATTTGAGTGAGCATGACATATATCAGCCGCCAGGGCACATTCAAGTCAATGAAAGACATTACCCGGTAAATGGTAGCTCGATAGTACATAGTACTCACACTTGTCCTATGCAATTATATAATACAAAGAAGATTGCAAAGGACAATGACAATGCAAAGGTAGTCTTATACAATCTTCAGCAGCTCCAACAGTATTTTCAAATGTTAATCAATTAGTTGTGGTTGTGAAGTAGGACCAGCATTGATCCAGGCATTTTCATCAGCGATATCAAAATCAAAATCAAAAGTCATTTATTCAAATTAGGCTGAGAATCAGCACTTTTTGAACGTCAAAATCACATAAGACAGTCCCCCCAAAACGCCCACCCTTCACCCTTCATATAATCCCCCAACTTATAATATGCCTGGCTGCATAGTGTGCGTTTTATACAAAATTTGAATTTCGTCTCATTCGGTGAAGTATGTGGGAAGTGTGTGTGTGTCATGAAAGATGAGTTTACTTTAGCCAGTCTGAAACCTGGTTGAACTAATAGGTCCCTATTTCTGGTACTATAATTATGCCTGTCACCTCTTTTATTAAAAAGAAGTTTTTTTTTCGTTAATCGAATAATTTTCTTGCAATTGGATGTTGAAAAAGTTATATTCGTCTCGACGGTATTATCCATTAGTTACAACGCACGGGACGTACGGCACGGGTTTCCTTTCTTCAAATTAATAAATCGTCTGAACTATATTCCCTTCGGCCAGAATTTGTCATCCAAAAAAGTACATAATTTGAGTTTAGGTAACAACTTAAATGCGTTTAAATATTGCCTCTCCGACTTCATAATGAGTTTATCTAACAGACAGACAGAGAGACAGAGCTACATAGTTGCGCATTTACAATATTATTATAATTAAGTATAAGTATGGATTAGTCAACTTCTTTCAACATGTCCGTCTCTCTTTAAAAAATAATAAAAACCTAAACGAAATCTACCAATCAAAATAACACAAATATATGAGTATGTTTAGAACAGTGACGTAGCAAACCACCAGACGAAGTAGCTCCGAAACTCCAGATCAGCCATAGAGCCATCATCCGTGTTGGATCGGTTACATGGCAACGGACCGGGCGCGTAACCACCACGGATATAGCGTGGGGCACACGATTAGCATGCACGCAGCACGCGACACACGTCACTCACACGCGTGCATTTAAAGAACCAACGTGATTGATGACACGAGAAGTGTGCGGTACTTAGAGTGTAGGCAGACGAACTGCATTAGGACTCATGTTGGTAAGACAAGAGATAAATGCTAACCATGCGGTTACCTGGCCGCGGTAAGTTTGTCTAAGCATGTGATCGGGCAAACCATTTTTTTTTGGGATGCGTATTAAACACATGAAATAGGATGTCCTTACGTTGGAAATTACCATCAGTGATTTAGATACAACTTCAACATTAGTAGCGCTGTGTCGATCAACATGGGTGGGACCCGCATGGGTTCCTAGGTGGATCGGTGTTTTTAAGCACGTCCACAAAATAAGAGTTTCTAGTGTGGGACAATGCTTTAAATAATATCCAGCGAGCTCATCGCTCATCAAATATTACCGCAAGAATGATTTACTCGTTCACTTCAAAGTCAAACAAAATATCGTTGTATCTTTCGCAATGGACGTGGTCTTTCGGGAATCCAATTACCTAACAGTTTTTACGAACGCGTGCATACACGTATTTACTCAGCACTTGACTAACCCGATTTTTTTGCCCACAACATAGGAATAAAAGAAACAGAATGTAGTTTACTGCTTATCATAGAAAGTAACAAGTTTTATGTGTGAGGAACTCGCTGCGCCTGCGCTGCGATGCTAATCGCGACTAGTTGGCGCGCTGTATTGGGATTTCACGCGGATTTCTTGTATTATTGACAAATGATTAGTGGTAGTTAGATTTGTAGCTTTATGAAAATATTGGTTCACGATAAACTAAAGGTGAAATTAAACTAAATTGTTTTGAAATCCTTTAATGTTTGGAATGAACAGAGAGCAAGCTAAAGGAGGGTAAAATTCAGAAGCCAGTCGACCCTTTGATCATAGATTATTTAAATAGCAATTTTTTATTAAGTTCTATCTATTTTACCCAAAGATTAAACAGACGGTTTACAAGAAGGTACTATTTTCCTTCATTCGTCCATTCCATAATCAGAGTAAGTATACAGTAAGTCACTAACAGAATAATACCCGTCAAGTCCAATGGCGCGTGTCAGTCGGTCAGCTCGTCAGTTCCACGCAGTGGCGGCGCGCATGCGCGGAAGACGCGCACCTCCGCGTGTTACGCAACAGTCAGTGGGTAAATGTACATCTAGTATACTAGGGAAACTTTTAATTCATGCATGTGCAATGTGCGGTCTATCCTTTTTGGTTTAGGTATATTGTTCAAGCTCGAGGTTTTAACATAATAACTATCATAACTGTTTTCACCGAAGAAGTAGGCAAGAGTGTGTATCATCACATTCATCACACTTGGCCAGTTAACTTAAGTAAAAGGATGAGCTTTTTGCCAAGTGTCCTGTCGCGGCCGCTCTACTGGGTTTAGTTATACGGGTTTCAATTAGAGACATGATTGACATAACGACTTTGGTCTGACTCCTCACATATTTCGACCATTAAGATAGAATAACGTCCATCAAAGACTATCGATTTTTTTTACGTCATGGTTGACAGCTAAACATTCTGATATTTTATGTACCTACATTGCTTTTGTTTCAGACCACTTTCATCCCTACCATATCGCCGGTCCGACCCCAGCATGTCAGACGTAGCTCCGATCAGCGAGCGATGCAGGAGACGACTGCTCTGCGAACTGCACTCCGAGAGAAACTATGTTCCGTAAGTATCGTGTTAGTGGTCAATCATATGTCCAGCGTTATATTGGAAGTAGGACAACGCCCAATGCTGGATATAGGCTCTGCATACCAGAGAAAAGTCTTAGATCCCCGTTTTAAAACTGGGCCTGTGCAAGTAAAATTATTTGGCAATAATAGAGCCTGCTTCATTCTTTTATCACAAAATAAGTTCCGGTTAAATTATCTGACAGATACTTTTATAGAAAAATGTATGTTCTATTATTTTATTCATCCGGTAGACAGTTCCTATATGAACACTGTGAAACAAGCCCTATAGTTAAAGTTACCTTAACTTTGCTATACCTGCATAGTTCGAGTCTTATCACCGCTACATACTCGGCAAATACACAGAATGAATCAAGATTATCCCTAAAATAGGTGAAACGACCCAGAAGGTGAGACGTTAGGTCTACAAAGACTTTCTCCACGACACGCGAGTCTCGCAAACATTATCACTATGTTACAAAACTAACAAACCTGTTCCAGAACTAAGTTCTTGATGCTGTTACATCATAATGATGATGTGTTGTGTTGGAACGCAGTACAAGAGAGAGAGTACTGCCTGCACATGCTGAGTATGTAGTAGTACAAGAGTGATGACACTTGAGTACTGCCTGCACATGCCGAGTATGTAGTAGTACAAGAGTGACGACGCTTGAGTACTGCCTGCACATGCCGAGTATGTAGTAGTACAAGAGTGACGACACTTGAGTACTGCCTGCACATGCCGAGTAATGACACACAGGACAACTATACGATACGCAAACGATTACGATAATGAAAGAAACGCTTATTTTTCGGTAATAAGACAGTAGCATTATATTTTGTCAGACCCCCTCAATCCCCCAATCAACAATGCAGGTGAACAAAAGCATCACGTTTTCTTTTATAAAAAAAAACTATGAGTATTTAAAACGATCGTTTCAGCCCATCAACGGTTCCCCGACGCATGATGAAGCACTGCTACAAGATCCACTGCGAGGACACGGAAGCATTGTGGAGGATGCTGCGCTGGCTGTTCACCTACAACCAGGAGAATCACGGAGATGGGGACCAAAGGGGACGGTTTCTAACTTAGTTTTATTGTGTTGAAAGAAATAAAGTTGTTGAAATGTGCTGTCGCGCGTTTATGTCTTTTGTATGAACGGTTTTTGAGGAGAACAGTATTCCCGAACTTTCTACTGTTAATATTCTCCTGGGTCTTACTGGGTTACCTTTTGTAAAATTATAGTTTTAATTCTAAGTACATAATCTTAGTTTTTAATAGAGATTTATGACCGCGGTGTGTTGTATGGTTCTAAAATACAGGCAAAGAAACAGAAAAATATTGAGGTCTGTTTTAACAGAAAGTGGAAAAGGATTGACGATCAGTATTGATGAGTTATTTTGTAGATTTTCAACTAATGAGTTCCATCGACGTTTTATTATGATTTATAACTGGACTGGAATTTTAATCGAATTTAGAAATATTTCACTCAAACCCTGTTGTGTGCAAATGCTTAAAAGGATAATTTAGTTTTAAAAGGCATTTAATTATAAGAGTTAAAGTAAAAATTGAAAACCGATGATATACTGAAAGCGTATACATGTGAGCATGTTTCAATTAAAAATGTTAACTAAGTATCGAATGTTAACTAAGTATCGAATGTTAACTAAGTATCGAATGTTAACTAAGTATTGAATGTTAACTAAGTATTGAATGATTTCTACCTTTTTATTTATTTTTGAACGCGTTACTAATTTAATGTATTTTCATTTAATGGCTGCTAATAGCGGTGTCGTTTTCAATTACCCTGACCGGATGTCGGCTCGCCTGGCACTTTGCACATCCGGTCAACTAAACGACGTCTGAGTATTTACTGTATTTGCAGTTAATTGTAATTGATTCAGGGATCTATAAATGTCTTGCTTATTAGAGGATTAACGGAACCAGGTCTTATTCTTATCAGATCTTTCTACCAGCTTTCCTCAGAACCTTCATTCACACGTAGTCTCCTTTTTAACCCTTAATTGGGCCGAACAAAAAAATCTACTTTTCATGGTTTAATTGTAAGTTCATTGGTCATGTTAGATATCAGTATACATAAAATAAAAAATAAATGACTGAAACTAAAAAAAAGGTTTTTTCGGGCGGGAAATATTTCCCTTTACCCGTTTAGGTTAAACTAGATCACAGTCGATAGAAGAAGGCTGTGGAAAGGGAGAGGGAGATCTCGTTCACTTATCCGGCCCGCAGAAGGCGCACCGGGCGTCGGCGGAAGGCGGACAACGCCCTCTTCCAGCCCACCTAAATGGGTCCAGGGGCGACGGACTCTGGGACGTCCGTCGCCCCCCACACATCAGGACCCGAGGTGGCGGCGCGTAGTGTTCCACGCACGCCCTTTTTAGACGTCGTGGGGGGAGTCATACACCTCACTCCCCCCCAGACCCGAAGAGGCCCGCAGTGGCGGGCCGGCACCAGTCTGGGGTTGTGTAGGATCGTACCCCCGGCGTACGTGTGAGATGGAACATCGGGGTGGTTTTTAGTCAGTAAGAGTCTGACAGACCCCGCCGCCCGCCCCAGGGCGGCGGACATCCATGAGGACATTCCACAAAAAAAAAGATGACAGTCGTTGGACGTCGACTTGTCGATATTGATCGCCTGTAAACATATTTGATACAATACTAAACAACATATTCGATGGTCAACATCGACTGATAAACGACCGACCCTCGATTGGAACACATTTTAAGATCAAGCCACGAAATTTGTTTGCACGATTTTATCAATTTCTTTCGATTTCGATCGGCCCAAACCTGGTCGCCATGTATTCACCACACTGCACTGGATTAATATGAATGGTCGATGTCAACGATCGAGCATAACTTACCTACTTGCACCTTGACTTAGTTCAACTCACGGTGGAGTAATCCAGAAACATACTCCACGTAAAACCCGTAAACACTCATAAACTGTTCTTACGAAACTTACAACATCAACGATGAATCATTATTTGTTATTTTATTGCAAGTTCCGTATAACAATAGTATACGTACCGCGGTAGGTAGGTAGGTAGGTAGGCAGCTAGGTAGGTAGGTACGGTGCGTTCACTTTCATTCATAATAATTACAGTGAGTCAGGCTGTTTACATAAAGTGTTACAACAAAATAATAACAACCGCCACGTCCTCTCAGCTGACCCACGGTACCACACGGTCAATGTTAATAATCATGCTCTTTATAATGGACCCGGACTTTGATAGCGACATCGACGTTACTAAAAACATATTGTTCAGAAAGGACATGGTTTTCCGAATTGACACGACCTTTATTCTATTAATATTATTAAAAAATCGATCTTTCTGCAGAAAGCGTTTCTAGATATTTGTTCCTCTTTCGCTAAAATGGCAACTTGACATCACCCGTCTTGCTTGTACACCCCACAAAGCATAACGCGGCTTTCATATGGTTGCTTAACTTGTGAAAGTATCATGTCCAGCATTTGACTGCAGGAAGATTGGTTGGTTGAGAAGTAAATACGTCATAATAATATGAGAGGCATTTTTAAAATTCCACTGAGTCCGGTTTTCATGTTTCTGCATTCAGTAATTCAGGTCTGATTTAGGCTGCGCATCCACCTCCGCATTATATCACCGTACACACATTCCTCAAGTGAAACCACTGCATTATATGATATTTACATAGCCACAGATAGCCACAGCGTTATGTGCTAAATATTTCGCATTATGTGGCGGGAGTTTGAAAGCGAAAGACTTAAACTTTAGTGTTCAAGATAAGACTACAGGTTGGTGTATTTTGTGGTTTATGTGAATATTAGAGTGATTAGCGTCACTTTAAGATAATATTGTGGGTGCTTTAATCTAGATTTATCCTATAATAATTTTATCATAGTCTTGTATTGGAAATAAGGATATACGTAAAGTTGCGCCACAACATCCGGTGCTGGGGTAGACACGGAAATGGCGTTTCATAAATATTTAAATGTATTTAAGGAGCAGTATTGTAAGTGGTTTAGATAAATAGATTGACTTCTGAATATACATTATGCTAATTGATCGGTTCATATTTCCATATCATCAATTCAATTCAAAATAATAACGACCGACCAGCTCAAAGAACCTATTGTGATCAGATCTTCATACATATCTGAACTTCTTTCGTTTTTTTCCTGTATTTATTGTGACATGGTTTATAGCAAAAGAAACCGGGATAACATTTTTTCACTTAAAAGTAGTAATAGAGGAATTAACCTGATTTCCCTATGAATTGAATGAAATGATTTATTATTAATGATTATTTATAGGACAAAGAATAAAGACGAATCAAATAGTGATAATAATTCACCGACAAACAGCACATTCCTAGCCTTTCATTCACCTGCGTCACTCGAATAGAAACTATCGGTAGGCGATGAATGATTTAATTGAAGACAATTAACAAGATGACGGCGAGTGAAATATTACTAAAGTATCTATATATTATTATTTATTATGTATGAAGTAAAAGTGACTGTACGAAACACTCTCTCATTATAGCAATAATGGAATACAATTGAGCCAATAACCGTATAACTACACGTTGGACCAACATTTGTTGGCCAACCTTGTTGGAACATGTTAAGTTTCCATTGAAAGTTTGCTGAAATAGCCTTTTTTTTCGAGTGTTTACGAGTGGGTGTTGACATCCAGATTTTGACCGATCTCTGAGAGTCCTGCTGTGCTTTTGGGCCATCTCTATAAGAGCAGCAGCAATTAGTAGATGATAGTAAAATTATGACATTCGGAAAGACATTGGTTTCATTCGATTTATCGGTTTAGCCCAATATGGCGCGCAACGCAGAGACCGCGTGTTGTAGCGCAATGTAGAAGAACCTAATGTCCAGCAGTGGACTGTGATTGGTGGAGTTCGTTGAAGTCAGCAATGAAAACAATTGTTACACCAACAGCCACTCTGTGGCACAATACAACTCCTTGGTTTTAGTGCTTTCCTAGTGTTATTGTTATCGGAGTGATGGATAACATAATGATGTATCGTGACAGTACAACTACTAGTTATAAAATAAGCACACACTTTCCTTTGTCAAGTCTGCTATGTTTTCTCTGAGGAATGGACTCTTGGCGGTAATACTGCTAAATGATCAGCAGCTTTCGAAGATATTAGTGGTCGTAAGATAATTGGTCTATGATTTATAATTAGGTTGAGTTTTCTATTGGAAAACCGATTTAACACTCCCCGACACCTACACCTACACACGGAACCTAGGAACCCAACTGTCAGTGGCGCTACGCGTACGAGCACTTAACTAACGAGGGATCATTTCTAAGGACAGAATGATATGCCGTAAGAAAATACTTCGCGACAGAGCAGCGTCTTACTCTAAAAGTAGGTTAAAGTTCGTATGCAAACAAAATAGCCTATTAATTTAATAAAACATAGATACATTAAGGTAACAAAACCAAAACACCCGCAAAATAATACAAAACGATCACAATAACATATATTATATTAAAACGGACACATTAATATTCAGCTCACAATCGTAACACAATCTAACAAAAAGCTGATTTCTCGTTACATAACGTTTGGTATTTGCGGAAGTTAATCTGAGGAAAGTGACGCGAATTCATTTTGCAAACACCCAGAAAGTGTTATGTTCCGATTATAATGAAAGATTGTTGTTAATGTTAATGCATTGTGGATCAAGTAATTGGATACAAAACACGGTTAGTTTGTAACTCAAATTGCCCAGTAACTGAGGTAGGATATGCGCAATGGGTAGGCTCAAAAAAACTAAACCCAAATTGTATGGGAACTAAGCAGTTGTATAGTTCGTCGAGTGAATGTATCGATTAGTCTGTCAAAACATGGTTGAAATTCCAGCTCAGTGTAATACGATCTCCCAACAAGAACACAGATCTATGAAATTGTTAAAGTCATACTATGTACATTCTACATTCTTACAAATAAATTCATTCCGATTCAAGCAACCTATCTTTACTTGTCAAACGCCTACTAACTCAAGTGTTGGACACTTTCGACACTAGTGTCAGACATTGACGACACAAGTACCAGACACAGGCTTGCTACTCTCAAGTGTAGGACACTCTCTGACACAGACCTTAAGAGTCAGTGAGACTGTGTGCACAGTCTGGCAGATACTGCCAGACATAGGCGGGGAGGCCTGTCTCATATGTGTCAAGCGTCGCCAAAATAATTCTTACAACCACTTTGTACGCACAGTTCCAGACGATAACAGGGCACGTACGAAACGTAAAACAAGTAAAGTAAACGAGAAGCGGAAACTTCCTCTCGTCCGGTGGTTGCACGACACTTTAGCACACCACACGATCTGCACGCACGTGATGACGTGACTGACTCCACTCGAGCAAAGCTGACAGTGTTCTTGTTTCTGCTCCGTGGTTCAAACAGCAACGAAACGATTACTAAAGTTTTTGAAGGAGTTAATAAAGGACTTCCAGACACGATGTGCTGTACATACACTATATCCGTTTACCCACTCATATCTAAGTAAGAATGCTTGGAATCCTGCTGGTCCAGCTCCATAGGACAATCTAGAGTCTGGACAAAATCAAACTTGTTGCTAATTTAATTGTATGATTTACTCTTTTTCCTTGATATTCTCTCTCTTAATTTATTCCTTGTTAAAATTTATGGAAAATCATCAACTTTTACAATATTTGTAAGTATGTCAGCACCATCTGTCACATAATTAATTTACCAGCCATTGCTTTATTTAGAATTATTTTTACTTACTTTAATTATACTATATTAATTATAAGTAATTATTGTTATATAATTAGTCTTCACATATAATTAATGTGTAATTGAAAATTATTTTAAAATATTTTAAAAGAGTAACGGTCGAGTTTCTTGCCCATTGTTCTCTATACGAAACTACCTTTTGGAAGGGGCGACTAGAATCAATTCAATTTTTTTGTAAATTTTGACATTCTAAAATGCCTTTAATGTGCCTATTTGAAATAAATGAATTGACTTTGACCATTTATTGAAACCTAGGATATAACACAGTATACCTACCTTTTGCACAAACTATTTAAGAAATGTTTTTTTTTTAATACAGAGCAGGTTCATATCCTTTCGTCGTTTCCAGGAATCCTTTTGTCATTTTCTAGATGACAGTCTCATAATGCAAAAACAAATGATACAAAGCTTTAGGTCTCTTAATTAACAACTGGTTATCAAAATATAAGCATCGTTAAAAAATGACAGTTTTGTTTGAGCAGTCCACGGTAACCGCCAGAAACGTATGACATAGAAATGGCCTTATAAACAACCACAAATGTAGTAGCTTAATATTATAACAGCACATAGCAGACTGTGGCTAAACACTGCACAAATCGTCCTTTGACAATTACTGTTGATTGAAGCCCATCCACAAGTACGTAACGACCACAGCGCACATAAAACATTAACACCAGGGAATATGACGCAACTGACACAAATGATACACCCTTCTAACAAACGTTGACACTATCTTTACACAGAGATACTGCGGTTACGCAGAGGTAGGTAAAATAACAATAAAGGCGCGTAACGAGTTGCTATCTTCACTCATTTATCAACATGACAACGTTTACTAGGTACTCTGTGACCTGGTCAATACTGGACGTAGGTCTGTAATGCACCTTGGAATCGGAAGAGTGGTCACCATCTATCTATGGTCCAATCGACGCAAACCCAGAAACGAAGGAATTACTTATCTCTTTTACTGGCGTAATTATCTGGACTGATTAAAAACGTATTTTACACCTGGGTCTTAAAGATATCTTGCATTCACATGCATGTCTGTACATCACACATTTAATAGTGTGACTAGATCTGATAACACGAGGTCCACAGCGTAAACACTCACACAGTCATGCTAACCTAACCTCAAGAGAAAGTGCTAGGAGTTAGATCCTACGCGCCGGTCAGAGTCTCCTAACCGACCTGAGAGTTACACAATGCGATGATTATGTGCACGGCAACATGCGCCCAGTCTCATGCACGCGTCAGTTACCATGCATGGAACGTAGATGATCGGAGTGTAGTTGGTGAGATTGCTCGAGTTTTTTTTGTTTGTAGTTGTTGTAGAACTAATTTATAATGTATTTTTAATTTATGTTCAGTTTTTGTTGAATTAATAATTATGGTGAAAGTCAGTAAGTATATTTATGTATGTAAGGTGATGTATCTCCTTTTAGTGGGTATGAAGGGTAAGTAATTAGTGAAACCGAAATTATCTAGGAACAAATATAAAAGAGACAAAATTAAATTATAGTCATAAAATAGTCCAGATTATGTATGTGTCGGAAAAGGTTGGCATGGTGGAGATTAGACTACCTAAAATGTCAACATAAAGCATTTATTTGTTTATTTATTGATTTATCTACTTACATCTACAGGATAACCCAATGTGATAAACTTATTAAAATAAACAATGCATTCCTTGTGAATTCACTCAGAGAACAACCGAATAAGTCCGTCTCACTCGCTATGAGGTAGAGCGTGCGGAGTACGTGGAGGAGCCGCTGACGCGTGTTCACGCATCAGTGGCGCCTCCCTTAAAAGGTTGGTCAGAGCGTGTGGTTCCACTAGCAGTGGCGACCAGGTAGGTTTATGGTCACACAATTGCCTTTTCTCAACTATATTGGGGTCGGCTTTCTGGCAAACCGGATGCAGCATACCAGTATTTTACATGACGCGACAGCCTATCTGACCTGAGTAGCGCAGTACTCTCCTGGCTCAGCTTGGTGTGATGATGACCTCAGCAAGTGTGCCAGGCTGCAGACGCCAGAGAAGGTGACGGTCAGCGGATGGATTCGCCAGACCTGTAGCAAGCTCGACGCGGCCACGCGGGTTCAATATGAAGCCGGCGTGGAGCTCAAAGATGCCCGTATTTGCCGGAAGGTGGCCCAGCACTCAGCGCGTCAAGTTCGGTGATCAGTGGCCGGAACTTGAAGGTGGTTAAGCCGGTACTTTGAAGATGGATGGCTAGCCGGAACTTTGGACCCTGGAAATATAAGGACCAGCGTGTCACAAGATGGCCAATAAAAGTAATCTCCGCTAATTATGACATCAAAGCATAAGCAAAGCGAGATGTGCTAGTACGCTGATGAAGGTGGTGTGTGGCTGTCACAATCTGTAGGCACGGAGTTTAAAATATGGAGTAAAAGGCACGACATGGTTTCCATTCTTAAAGTAAGGAAAAGGAAAAAAAGTATAAATCAGCACACGCCCTTAGTTGACCTAGATAGGTAGGTACACAAAATATAAAAGCGACATTGTTCAACACTTACCCAATATAGAGTTTAGGTAATAAAGACCCGTGACTATAACTAGCTATAACTGACTATAATTAGTCATGGGTCATAAGAATAAAGTCAACCGTTGCAAACGGAGACCACCGTGGCTGTCTGGGAGGTCTCACGCGGATGTTGCGCCGCTGAGAATGAGCAACGCGAGCGTGAGCATCCCTAGCCAGCATGTGACGGTGTGGGTGTGGCGAGCCGGCACGGATTGACGGAGCCGGCATGGACACGGAGAAGGAAAAGGGGATCACTTATCCAAACGAGAACTCCTGTGGCGACCCCAAGGTCACGCGCAATATAGATGTTGGCAATTTGAAACAAATATAATGCTTCAAAGAAGCCAAATTTAATGTTTTAGTCGCTATTCTATGTAATTTATTATATATTTAAAAAACGGAACGTTACATGTATTTAATTATCCCTCTGACAAACACTACCAATCTTGTTGCTAACCACGAACAGTCTGTTACTTTAGCCTATCATTAGCTTCTTCGCAAAGTTTGGGTTATTCATCATTCATATTTATATTTGAATACTATAAATAGTAATATTTTCTTCGAGTACAGAGCTGTCAATTCGTAGTAACTAACACTTACACGTAATACATAAACGCTTATATTGTTACATAATAATGATGTATGTAAATAAGTAAGTACACCTAGTGCTAGTACCATCTCATAGATGACACCAATTCGGCCTATGTGAACCGGATACAGGCCGCCGCGCGCCGAGGCGAAAAACTTGTTGATCTTGTGGTCGCAAGTGCGGCTGCTGTCGTCGTGAAGTCTCGGGTTCGATAGCCAGGATGGATAAAGTGTTATTGGGTTTTCCGGTCTCAGTGGCATCCTGGAGTTTGAACAGTGCCTTATAAATGGCAGAAAGCTAACAAACCAACCGTTCAACTCCGTAGGGGAAAATACTAGGTAAAAACGTAGTACTCATACATACAGTCAATTCGAGCAGCGTGCAGCCGAGAGACCGACTTTCGCATATAAAATATTAGCGGCTTTTTTAGTCTTCCAAGAACTAACTATCTCTTAGTAAAGTAGTCAAATAAAATATACACTCGTATCATCATAAGTTATTAATTATTTCAATCACGTTGCATAGAAAAATGAAAGGTTTTATTAAAAATGTCTGTAGAATTAATTTGATAAATAATTGCTTGTCATTCTTCAAAATTGCAGATCTTTCAAGCCATATAGTTTTGATTTGTTATTTTTTTTTTCTAAAAAATGCTAACAAAATAATATCTTCGCGAGCCAAAAATTATGAGCATAATACTTAATATTTTGTTTTAATGATTTACTTGCAAAGAAAGTAGGTACAAAAAAAAACTGATATCATTATGTCTATAGCTTATGGGAAGTGGTATCACCATTCCACATAATTTCTGTGGGAGCTGTTACTTATTTTCCGGTTGATTAACAGACTCAGACGTGAGTGGGAGAGCCGAGTGCCGCGTGCCGGGGGAACGCCCGGCGCCCGAGGAGGACATAATTATAGTGACTTTATTGTTAATGTTCTTCAGAAAAGTCGGGTGTGTAGTACTCGTATACCTACTCGAAACGGCGCGGCGCGGCGTCCGTGTATGACTAGATTTATGAAACGTAAACGACGCAAAAGGAGTATCAAAGTATTGTAGCAGGCGGCGTTCTGTAGTTTCTACCTACCCCCACATGCGAAGAAGGCGTGAGTTTATGTATGTATGAATATGAATATTTATGACTCACAACGACAACCAAAAGCACAGTCTGACTTCAATAACAGGGGATCCCTGTGAGGGTGTAGAGCCTTATTCTAAACTATTCCTCAAGCGGATCCAACGAGAGGTAGAAAGTTTGCAAAGTACGTGACAACAGCTGGTTTTATTTATATTTTAGTAGCCATGTCTCGCTAGTGATCTATTGACGATTTGACGAGCTATTACAAAGTGCTAGAGAGATTGAATGCTAACATTAACGCTGCAATAAGAATAAAATCGTTTGTCAGCGCTTGACGAAGCGACGAGTGCAACATAAACTTGTTTACTATCTAATATTGCAGGTCCCTACTTTCTTTGTCGCTCTGACTGAATGTCAAGTCAATAATTAACACTCAATAATCAACAGCTTACAATAAAATAACGGCCGATGGTTGTTGGGGTTTTCCATCAGAATGTCTTGATGAGGGGTCGCCCTCTATAACACGGGACTTACAACATAGCTGGCGTATTGTGGGTGTACTAATTGTACTATAAATACACCTCTGCCTACCTCGTCAGGGAAAACCATCGACATATTCTGTAAAAAAATCACTCCGAAAACTTGGTAAAGTGAGCTTGAAATGACCTGTAATTCCACCTGTTGCTAGAGATTGTGGGATTGACACAATTGACAGCACACTTGAATGAATGAATGATATATTTATTTGCAAGAATATAGGTAGGTAACACAGGTAACATAAGTTCACTTAGTGTTCACGGCGTAGACAGAGAATGCTATAGACAAATTGATGTGTTTTGTCGCATTCACACAAGAAAAAGAGCAAGTTACGCCGATACGACATCGGCGTAAAGAAATGAGACAGAACGATGAGATTTTTTGTTTCACGGGGCGTGCCACTGTTTTGACGGTTTTAGCATAGTACTTTGCTAAACAAAGTTTGACAGATAGTTATCGTCTTCATAAAAAAATCAGTTTTATGTGCTTTAAGTTTAGTAATTTATGTTATTTTATGTTGTGAACAATTTAGCCTTAATATTTCAACCATTAAATAAAAAAACATGGTGCGGTGTAGCGATCTAAGGTGTAAAAGTGATAGGTGGAACGAAAATGCCAGACTTGTCCTTTCATTCGTAAGTATAGCACTTTTTGTCAGTAACTAGGCTATCAATAACATTTTACTGTGTTCATACATTGTGAATAATGTACCCTAGACGTAAATTCATCGATAAAAAAGCACAAAATTAACATTATTAAATTCTAACCTAAGGATTTTGGTGTTGCCAATTTTCCATAAATTATTACCCACTTTTATGGGAAATATGTATTCTGTAGTGTGTATCCTAATCATAACTAATATTATATGTAAATACGAAATTGAGTTTATTTGTTGGTTTGTTTATTACGCTTTCCCGCTAAAACGGTTGAACGGATTTGGATGAAATTTGGCACATCGGTAAATTACTTGGGTTAGGACATAGGATACTGTTTGTCGCAATATTCTCACGGAACCGAGACACATGCGGGTAAAAGCGCGGGGCGCAGCTAGTTAATTGTATATCTGAAAGATTAATGGCTTGTTGCAGTTTTCCTGAAGATGATAATTTACGTCGGAATTGAATCGTAGCTACAAGACGAACAGATTGGACACCAAAACCGTCATCAAAAATTTGCAGCAGACATTTTGATAAAAAATATGTTAAATAAAAAGAAGAAACTAACACTGCTATTACCGAATACAGTACCTGTTCTGCTAAATATTCAGTTAATAACATATTATGTTTCGATACAGGTTTTATATGTTTTATATATATATATGTTCAGTGTTTTTAAAACTGTTATATACAATTATCTGTTGCGAACTATTATTTTGTACATTTTATGTGCAATAAATGACTGAGACAGGCTTACCTTAAACTCTGAACGCGATTCAAAATATCGATCAAGAATTTAAAATATCTTTTTCCGTAAACAACATCTTACATCTATTTTGTATTAACGTCTTAAAGATAATATTTTTTTTTTTTAGGAATCAAAGGCCTGTATTCCGTCATCTTCCTCCATCAGTTTACATGAAGAAACGAATATTGAAATTGAAAATAATTTAAGCATTCTTGTAAGTACAGTATATTATAATACTTTCTAAGTACAAGTATTTGTATTTACAAATTACTATAATATACTTATTGAAATAAGCTATTGACGGACAATTAAGCACAATAACGTGTAAAATCCATAAAAGCTAATTAAAAATAAACTTGTTGTATTATTTACTCACAAAGCCAGATACTACTATCATCTAAGAAAATGTAGGTATTTATAATCACATCATCATCATCCATCGTCACTCTCTTCTGCTCTTAAGGGGTTGAGGGAGCATGCGTAGTTCATGCAAACGTAATAAGTACCGAAATAATTTGTAAATCAAATATATTCCTGTATCTAGGAATCTGTAGCTAGGGTGTATTTATTCCGATTGTATTACAGAATATCTAGGTTCCCAAATATGTATTTTGAACGGACACTGATTTAAAGACGATTTATGAGAAAAATAAATTTTTTATACACATTTTAAATTGTGGGGTAAATTTTTCCTCACACGGTAACCCTAAATGTGTGACGTATTTTTGTTTTGTCTCTTTCTGCGACACGCTTTGCAGGTGTCTATAGCATTCTCTGTCTACGGTTCACGGTGACATTGGCACTTTTTGATTTGGCACATGATTGTCACAGAACAGATTGGCAGGTGTGATGCTATTTTGTCGGTGTATGAAGAATTAAATACGCAGTTGGTAAACTGATGATCCAAAGACATATATATCATTAGATTACACACAAAACACACGATGTCTGAGTCTGCTTCGCCCAGCTCAGCATACGGCCTTATGGAACCTATTCGACTCCGAGACAAGACGGCGCGCGCCTCATTCACCTCTATCAATCGATATCTCCGACCGACACCTAACACCAACGTGAGTTGCCCCAAAAATGCAACCTACCTTAAAAGCACAGGTGTACTACCTCGCCACCTGTTACATATCGGTGTCACGTGTCCGGGCCGTGTCCGGGGCATGCGACTCTGTCCGGTCCGGACGAGTTTTCTCCGGTAATTGCCGCGTCCGGCCGGTCGTTGCGTCATGCGTGCGCGCATAAACGAAGCTTTGTTCAGGAAATGTTTGGTTTATAGCGGCTGTGTTTTGGTGTTTTTGAGTTTGTAGTAGTTGTGTACTTTCGAATATGATGTAGAGTAATAATTTATTAATTGTGTAAAAGGAATAAGTTTGATTGGTTTAGTTATTCAAATCAATAACATTTCAGATCATTATTGATGAAATTAATGACGTCAATCCACATAGTAATAAGATGGTCAATAATACACAATCACCGTAAATCGCTGACTAAATAAAAGAATATATATATATGAAGAGAAAATACTCAAAACCGATATGATGTAACGAGACCCAGATTCACATCGAATGGAATGTTCAAAAAAATTGTCAAAATCATCACACCATCCCACCTTGGAAGAGTTACACAACGCGAGGTGCGCCGGCGCAGCTCGCGGCTCTCACCACCAGACAGTCGCACCTGACGCGCCGGCACGGACTGCCGACAACACCCGACCACGCACGAACACGCACACTACCGCGCAAATAACGCGAGCGAAAATTTCTGAATTCGGAATAAATAACAGCGAATCCAAAGTGTTATAAAACTATACATTTGGATTTTTTGTATTATTTTTATAAATCCAGTAAGTGTGCAAGCTTGGGATCTGAGTGAGAGTGGTGTGAGAAAAGTGAGTGCAGGCGGGCATGCGCTTGCGCCGCTGATAATTTTCACTTTCTACGCGACGGGACACTGCGCACTGTGAGTATACTTCACTATAGTACCCTCGGCTTATGTAATGTTTGTACTTACTGACACGCTAGCTGTGGATAATCGATCAAAATGAGATTATTATTTTTAGATGTCGCATGAAGCGAAACAACTGCAATTTTCATGAGACGGAAAATCTACGGAAAAACTTTTGGTGAAAGTGACTAAACATAAAAAACTTTATAAAGTTAATTACTTAAGTAAAAATGAATGGTTAATCTGGATTATAGAAAAGAGTTCATGAACTCTACCTTCACAGCGAATCCCGTGACGAAGCTCCATCAATCATGAAGTAAAAGTTACAACTGACGAATGATCCAATCTCAATGATGATTACCAACGAAATTATTTTGTCTCTCTCTAGTGGGTAGTTTTCCAATTACCCTCATGGCCTTGCCACCACCTCTGGACCAGCTCGCGTTAATTTTATCTGGTAGACAATTTATGCAAATTCTGTTACATTTTATCCGATGGATACGGTCTATCTGAACCTCTTAATAGACCCTTAATCTAACTAATTCAAAGTTAAAACTTTTAATTAATATTATTAACACAAGCTCGCAAGACATTGGCCTCAGTCATATAACTCGACGCTTCTAAAATAAATTGTATAGTATTTATGAAAGTTAAGAAAAACTGAACATAGCTGTAGGAAATGGGTCAGACTGATGGCCTCAGCGATTAACTTGCAGCGCTGAGAACTGATGCACATCGCGCATCTAGCAATTAACATTGTTACAAGGCTCGGTTGAAAACAATGTTTTCAGCGGATACTTCTTCCTCTACTTCTGAACCACTGGCAAGAGGATCATTCAATACTATTTGTGGTGTGTTGTCATTGAACTACTTAATTTTTGGTATGCTTAGTAGTTTAAGTCCAAGTAGGTTTCTGGATCACACAATCTGATCGTACGTTGCACTCTTTGGTCCTTAACTCAACCCATTCTTCATTTGGGTTTTCAAAAGTAAACGTGGCACACCTAACTGCAAAAAAATACAAGCCGCAGTGAGACGACCATTATTGCCTTTTGGTATATAACGTAATCTACTATTGTATCTACTCTATCAACTGTAGATGTAAGGTCTGTGAGGCTGACCACAAATATACTACAAGTTAGAATATCGACATCAGGACGTCCAGCCCCAGTCACATAGTTCCGAAGGAAAGTAGACCCCAATACAGTTGCGAAAGACAGCTTGATGACACAAAATGATTTATAGAACATGGAGTAGCACCAAGTAATGAATCTAAATACTCAATTATATACTTATTTAAATCATTTATGAAGCAAATACTCGACTTAAGGAAAATACTCAATAAAACCGTAGGTACATGCAGGCGGCGTGTCGTCAACAGCATTGACCCAGGGATCGTCCTACATACTGAACGTAATGAGCGATTGAACATTCAACCTCATGTCCATTAGGAAATAATGGCTATAGAAGACATTTATTGCGATGGATGAGTAGATGCGTGTTTTGAACAGCGAGTCATGTACCATGGTGAAATGTTAAGGATTTCTATATCCATACTATACACAATACTATACACAATAGGGCCGACCGGGGAACACAACATTGAAGTTAGGTCATGTAACCTGATTTCTCTATCAATACTATACACAATAGGGCCTACCGGGGAACACAACATTGAAGTTAGGTCATGTAACCTGATTTCTCTATCAATACTATACACAATAGGGCCTACCGGGGAACACAACATTGAAGTTAGGTCATGTAACCTGATTTCTCTATCAATACTATACACAATAGGGCCTACCGGGGAACACAACATTGAAGTTAGGTCATGTAACCTGATTTTTGGTTTAGAAGGCTATCACGCGGGCCCAGTGTGGGATAGTTGTTGTCTTCAAATTATTGGCTCTAGGATAATAGTTTCCTCATCTTTAAAGTTTTGGAGAAACATTGAAGAAATATAGCATTATTATTCCTGCTTGCATTACCTACTTACTTCCGGAGAATGTTTATATACTATATTTATCACACGTTCTACTTGAAAAGCATAAATGAAACGGTCTTGAAACTCATAGAGGTCATGCAGTTTTATGTCATAATAATTAAGAGGTTATATTTTTGTCTTTGGTGTGATTTAACGATTTATTTATTACTTAATTAACGTTTAAATCTGGCAGATATCTCAAATAGTGAAACGTTTACAGCTTTCTACGCCGAAACTAACAAGTTCTTAATCCAAAACCCCGAACTCCAATATTAGGCGCACTAAACATAAATTATTCTTCACCATGCAGTGTTACAAGCTTATTCGTAGATATTGAGCAACAGACAGCAACAGAGTAACTTATGAACAAAACAATTCAGATAAAAAGCCGATCGTCAGTTGTTGTGTAACGATGAACTCGGCTCTCGTGTGAAACGCGCCTTACGTCACCGAAACTGTGCCACAGACGTCAGCGCAGCGAATCGGTTTTTGAAGTTTTTTTTATTGATTTATGCGTTGTTGACTATTTTGTTTTCTTATAATGATTGACTGATCTGGTAGATTTAAAAAGAGGAGAAGGAAACAGGAGTTATCTATTTAAAAAAATTGTTCTTTAAAATGTAGTCATAAACATTTCTAGGTTAATGCATTACATATTAATCTATGTTTAATGAATATCAAAAAAAAAGTTTGCTATAAATGCGTGACCACGTCACGAATAAAATTTTCCTAAAAAGTTTGGTTCGTACTACGCCACTACGCTAAGCGCAACGGCGCGCGGCGTAGCGGTTCGTAGCAAAACGTGGCACACCACTTGAAATTAAAATGGGTTAATCTATGTATCTAAAATCTCAGCGTCTCTGGCTTGTTTCTGTGACTATTTTTCAGAGCTACGTGTCTATGTAAATGTTTCCATGATGTCTTTCATCATACATTCACCATTATTATACTATTTCTTACAAAAACCAAAATATTATATTAAATTATTCAAAAAACGTCGTAAAAAAGTGCCCAATTATGTAGGACCAACGAAAGTAAGACGAAAATTGTCACGCACTAGTTGACAAACGCCGGCGCCGGCGCCGCCGCCGCGCGCCGACGTGACGACCCGCGACGCTTCATTACAATTTACTGCAGGTGGATTTTATAAAAATATTTTCCTTTTCTCAATTTTCCTTTTCTGTCTCTTCGAGTCATGCTCTATCTTCAAAAGCAATCTGCAATATCTTCAAAAGCCGATGAAATTATAGCTAAGATTTAATGCCAGATTTATGTTTTTTATTTTGCCCGTTACAGTCATGATGCCAGTAAATACTCAGAATAAAAACATTTCTAGTCGAGCTTTGTTTACTATATTGGAATGTCATTCAGTGCGTGCATGGCCTAGATAAGTCAAGTTATAAAATATTCATTGCATATTTTAACATCCTTTTCACCTAGAATTAAGTTATACGCGGTCAATTTTAATACAAATATACCAAAAATCGGAAATAATAAAAAAAAATAACTGCGCTAACGTAACGAATTTTCATGGAAAAGTCATTAACGGTTAAAACAATAAATAATCTTTAGTATGGCTATATTGAGCGAGGCATACCTAAAAACATAAACAACGGTACGTTACCTGCTATAAAAGCGAAGTCCATTGTATTTGGGTCAACAGACAACCATTAAAATGTTATTGTCGAAACTGAAAGTTAATAATGTGTTTCAACTGGTTTGCGTTAAAATAGGTGGTTCAGTAACCCGGTCATTTACATCGTGTGTTTTGATATTGCAGCCGTTGGCTATAATTTAAAATAAATGTTTAACATACGACCTTGAAGTTTACAATTTACTTATTAAATCATTTCATAAAGCGAGTAGCCCATTGGATAACGGAAGTAAGTAATAGTTAAGTTGGGAAGTAGGTCAGCAATGTGCGTAATTTTCCGAGTAGCTGGATTTTGGTTGGACTCCATTTGTCTATAGTCCTGTGGTAGTATTTTGGTTGGACTCCATTTGTCTATAGTCCTGTGGTAGTATTTTGGTTGGACTCCATTTGTCTATAGTCCTGTGGTAGTATTTTGGTTGGACTCCATTTGTCTATAGTCCTGTGATAGTATTTTGGTTGGACTCCATTTGTCTATAGTCCTGTGGTAGTATTTTGGTTGGACTCCATTTGTCTATAGTCGTGTGATAGTATTTTGGTTGGACTCCATTTGTCTATAGTCGTGTGATAGTATTTTGGTTGGACTCCATTTGTCTATAGTCGTGTGATAGTATTTTGGTTGGACTCCATTTGTCTATAGTCGTGTGATAGTATTTTGGTTGGACTCCATTTGTCTATAGTCGTGTGATAGTATTTTGGTTGGACTCCATTTGTCTATAGTCGTGTGATAGTATTTTGGTTGGACTCCATTTGTCTATAGTCGTGTGATAGTATTTTGGTTGGACTCCATTTGTCTATAGTCCTGTGGTAGTATTTTGGTTGGACTCCATTTGTCTATAGTCCTGTGGTAGTATTTTGGTTGGACTCCATTTGTCTATAGTCCTGTGGTAGTATTTTGGTTGGACTCCATTTGTCTATAGTCCTGTGGTAGTATTTTGGTTGGACTCCATTTGTCTATAGTCGTGTGATAGTATTTTGGTTGGACTCCATTTGTCTATAGTCGTGTGATAGTATTTTGGTTGGACTCCATTTGTCTATAGTCCTGTGGTAGTATTTTGGTTGGACTCCATTTGTCTATAGTCCTGTGGTAGTATTTTGGTTGGACTCCATTTGTCTATAGTCCTGTGGTAGTATTTTGGTTGGACTCCATTTGTCTATAGTCCTGTGGTAGTATTTTGGTTGGACTCCATTTGTCTATAGTCCTGTGGTAGTATTTTGGTTGGACTCCATTTGTCTATAGTCGTGTGATAGTATTTTGGTTGGACTCCATTTGTCTATAGTCGTGTGATAGTATTTTGGTTGGACTCCATTTGTCTATAGTCGTGTGATAGTATTTTGGTTGGACTCCATTTGTCTATAGTCGTGTGATAGTATTTTGGTTGGACTCCATTTGTCTATAGTCGTGTGATAGTATTTTGGTTGGACTCCATTTGTCTATAGTCCTGTGGTAGTATTTTGGTTGGACTCCATTTGTCTATAGTCCTGTGGTAGTATTTTGGTTGGACTCCATTTGTCTATAGTCCTGTGGTAGTATTTTGGTTGGACTCCATTTGTCTATAGTCCTGTGGTAGTATTTTGGTTGGACTCCATTTGTCTATAGTCCTGTGGTAGTATTTTGGTTGGACTCCATTTGTCTATAGTCGTGTGATAGTATTTTGGTTGGACTCCATTTGTCTATAGTCGTGTGATAGTATTTTGGTTGGACTCCATTTGTCTATAGTCGTGTGATAGTATTTTGGTTGGACTCCATTTGTCTATAGTCGTGTGATAGTATTTTGGTTGGACTCCATTTGTCTATAGTCGTGTGATAGTATTTTGGTTGGACTCCATTTGTCTATAGTCGTGTGATAGTATTTTGGTTGGACTCCATTTGTCTATAGTCGTGTGATAGTATTTTGGTTGGACTCCATTTGTCTATAGTCGTGTGATAGTATTTTGGTTGGACTCCATTTGTCTATAGTCCTGTGGTAGTATTTTGGTTGGACTCCATTTGTCTATAGTCCTGTGGTAGTATTTTGGTTGGACTCCATTTGTCTATAGTCCTGTGGTAGTATTTTGGTTGGACTCCATTTGTCTATAGTCCTGTGGTAGTATTTTGGTTGGACTCCATTTGTCTATAGTCCTGTGGTAGTATTTTGGTTGGACTCCATTTGTCTATAGTCGTGTGATAGTATTTTGGTTGGACTCCATTTGTCTATAGTCGTGTGATAGTATTTTGGTTGGACTCCATTTGTCTATAGTCCTGTGGTAGTATTTTGGTTGGACTCCATTTGTCTATAGTCCTGTGGTAGTATTTTGGTTGGACTCCATTTGTCTATAGTCCTGTGGTAGTATTTTGGTTGGACTCCATTTGTCTATAGTCCTGTGGTAGTATTTTGGTTGGACTCCATTTGTCTATAGTCCTGTGGTAGTATTTTGGTTGGACTCCATTTGTCTATAGTCCTGTGGTAGTATTTTGGTTGGACTCCATTTGTCTATAGTCGTGTGATAGTATTTTGGTTGGACTCCATTTGTCTATAGTCGTGTGATAGTATTTTGGTTGGACTCCATTTGTCTATAGTCGTGTGATAGTATTTTGGTTGGACTCCATTTGTCTATAGTCGTGTGATAGTATTTTGGTTGGACTCCATTTGTCTATAGTCGTGTGATAGTATTTTGGTTGGACTCCATTTGTCTATAGTCCTGTGGTAGTATTTTGGTTGGACTCCATTTGTCTATAGTCCTGTGGTAGTATTTTGGTTGGACTCCATTTGTCTATAGTCCTGTGGTAGTATTTTGGTTGGACTCCATTTGTCTATAGTCCTGTGGTAGTATTTTGGTTGGACTCCATTTGTCTATAGTCCTGTGGTAGTATTTTGGTTGGACTCCATTTGTCTATAGTCGTGTGATAGTATTTTGGTTGGACTCCATTTGTCTATAGTCGTGTGATAGTATTTTGGTTGGACTCCATTTGTCTATAGTCGTGTGATAGTATTTTGGTTGGACTCCATTTGTCTATAGTCGTGTGATAGTATTTTGGTTGGACTCCATTTGTCTATAGTCGTGTGATAGTATTTTGGTTGGACTCCATTTGTCTATAGTCGTGTGATAGTATTTTGGTTGGACTCCATTTGTCTATAGTCGTGTGATAGTATTTTGGTTGGACTCCATTTGTCTATAGTCGTGTGATAGTATTTTGGTTGGACTCCATTTGTCTATAGTCCTGTGGTAGTATTTTGGTTGGACTCCATTTGTCTATAGTCCTGTGGTAGTATTTTGGTTGGACTCCATTTGTCTATAGTCCTGTGGTAGTATTTTGGTTGGACTCCATTTGTCTATAGTCCTGTGGTAGTATTTTGGTTGGACTCCATTTGTCTATAGTCCTGTGGTAGTATTTTGGTTGGACTCCATTTGTCTATAGTCGTGTGATAGTATTTTGGTTGGACTCCATTTGTCTATAGTCGTGTGATAGTATTTTGGTTGGACTCCATTTGTCTATAGTCCTGTGGTAGTATTTTGGTTGGACTCCATTTGTCTATAGTCCTGTGGTAGTATTTTGGTTGGACTCCATTTGTCTATAGTCCTGTGGTAGTATTTTGGTTGGACTCCATTTGTCTATAGTCCTGTGGTAGTATTTTGGTTGGACTCCATTTGTCTATAGTCCTGTGGTAGTATTTTGGTTGGACTCCATTTGTCTATAGTCGTGTGGTAGTATTTTGGTTGGACTCCATTTGTCTATAGTCGTGTGATAGTATTTTGGTTGGACTCCATTTGTCTATAGTCGTGTGATAGTATTTTGGTTGGACTCCATTTGTCTATAGTCGTGTGATAGTATTTTGGTTGGACTCCATTTGTCTATAGTCGTGTGATAGTATTTTGGTTGGACTCCATTTGTCTATAGTCCTGTGGTAGTATTTTGGTTGGACTCCATTTGTCTATAGTCGTGTGATAGTATTTTGGTTGGACTCCATTTGTCTATAGTCGTGTGATAGTATTTTGGTTGGACTCCATTTGTCTATAGTCGTGTGATAGTATTTTGGTTGGACTCCATTTGTCTATAGTCCTGTGGTAGTATTTTGGTTGGACTCCATTTGTCTATAGTCCTGTGGTAGTATTTTGGTTGGACTCCATTTGTCTATAGTCCTGTGGTAGTATTTTGGTTGGACTCCATTTGTCTATAGTCCTGTGGTAGTATTTTGGTTGGACTCCATTTGTCTATAGTCCTGTGGTAGTATTTTGGTTGGACTCCATTTGTCTATAGTCCTGTGGTAGTATTTTGGTTGGACTCCATTTGTCTATAGTCCTGTGGTAGTATTTTGGTTGGACTCCATTTGTCTATAGTCCTGTGGTAGTATTTTGGTTGGACTCCATTTGTCTATAGTCCTGTGGTAGTATTTTGGTTGGACTCCATTTGTCTATAGTCGTGTGATAGTATTTTGGTTGGACTCCATTTGTCTATAGTCGTGTGATAGTATTTTGGTTGGACTCCATTTGTCTATAGTCGTGTGATAGTATTTTGGTTGGACTCCATTTGTCTATAGTCGTGTGATAGTATTTTGGTTGGACTCCATTTGTCTATAGTCCTGTGGTAGTATTTTGGTTGGACTCCATTTGTCTATAGTCGTGTGATAGTATTTTGGTTGGACTCCATTTGTCTATAGTCCTGTGGTAGTATTTTGGTTGGACTCCATTTGTCTATAGTCGTGTGATAGTATTTTGGTTGGACTCCATTTGTCTATAGTCGTGTGATAGTATTTTGGTTGGACTCCATTTGTCTATAGTCGTGTGATAGTATTTTGGTTGGACTCCATTTGTCTATAGTCGTGTGATAGTATTTTGGTTGGACTCCATTTGTCTATAGTCGTGTGATAGTATTTTGGTTGGACTCCATTTGTCTATAGTCGTGTGATAGTATTTTGGTTGGACTCCATTTGTCTATAGTCCTGTGGTAGTATTTTGGTTGGACTCCATTTGTCTATAGTCGTGTGATAGTATTTTGGTTGGACTCCATTTGTCTATAGTCCTGTGGTAGTATTTTGGTTGGACTCCATTTGTCTATAGTCGTGTGATAGTATTTTGGTTGGACTCCATTTGTCTATAGTCGTGTGATAGTATTTTGGTTGGACTCCATTTGTCTATAGTCGTGTGATAGTATTTTGGTTGGACTCCATTTGTCTATAGTCCTGTGGTAGTATTTTGGTTGGACTCCATTTGTCTATAGTCGTGTGATAGTATTTTGGTTGGACTCCATTTGTCTATAGTCGTGTGATAGTATTTTCCGGGACTGAACGCTTAAAGTGAAGCTCACCCAATGTAGTGAACAACTTAAACTCTGACCGTCTTATTACAAATTATTACAAATACGATCTAGCCCGAGCCTAAACCTTCGAGCCAGTTTTTCTATTTCGAACTTTACGCCGACTTTTGTAAAGTTCTTAACAAAAAATTGACAACCTAAGACCGGTTGTAAGTTTGGTAAATAGAACTGTACTTCGATTTCTGTTAGATTCTTATTTCAGAAACAGGCTCGATGGTTTAAAGCACAGCACAGCAGCAGTTAATACGATCGAATACACTAGTAACATACCTAAGTTCATTGAATGAATTCGCAAGAATATCTGCATACGCTTTGTGTGCTACAATTTGTTACAACTTTATCGCTTTGGGATATCTTGTAATGATAGAAGTGTTGTGAAAATGTATATATGTTTTTTTAAACTTTGTCCCACACTATGAATTTCTCCTGTATTGTGGGTGCGTTTACAAACATTTAAACTCACATACACAAACAGCCAGATCCGGAACAACTACTTGCAGGTCATACAAATATTTGTTCCGTGCGGGGATCGAACCCGTGACACGACACGTAACTCAGCAGTCAATCGCTTAACCACTGCGCCAACCGTGCCGTCAAAATATAATAGCCGTATAGAAAAGCGATGATTGTTTAAAGAATACATTTCAATGCGTCTTTTATCTATATACATATTATAAATTAAAGTCGCATTTCGTGTCTGTCTGTCTGTCTGGCCGCGTTGTTCTGTTTGACTACGCAATGGATTTTAATGCTGTTTTCAACATTATTTTGGGAATGTATTCCTTAATTTTATATGTATATTACATCATTTATATTAAAATTCATATTATAAAAAACCTCTTAAATTTTGTCAAGTCGTATGAATCGTTCGAAGCAGGAGCGAGTCCATCTTTAATTCTTTATAAAAAAGAATGAAATGCTGTTCAATGGTACGCGATCACCTGACAACGGCACGACTGATTTGGTTATTTTTGTTTTAAAATGTTCGTGAATAGTTATTATGGAAAGAAAAAAATCCCGGAAAATGTTGTAACTCGGGAAAAACTGAACGTTCTTTTTCCAATGGGTTTTTTGTATGAGTTATTTGGTTTTTTTTTTTATTTATTTTTTATTGAAATTTGGACATCCCGTCTGTTGGTCAAATGGTCCTACTGTCCTACTGATATATATATACGGGTGGCCGGAACTTCGGCGCACAACCTGACACCATGGATCATATATCAGTCTATGATTCTAAACCCTAGCGTTGTAAAATTCGCCGGTTTAAAAAAAAAATTGCTCTTTAGTACATTGTGACCGCGTAGGACGTGTGGCGCGTCTTTTCTATGAAACAGCAGATTTTCTTAGATTACCGACGAAAGCTTTCTACGTTAGGGGTCTAGAACCATGTGCTAAATTATTCTGGTTACATTTTGTGCGTCGATGTCTCTGCCACCTGTATATATACCTAATATTATAAATATGAAAGTGTGTATGTTTGACTCAGTCACGCAAAAACGGCTGAACGCATTTGGATGAAATTTGGTACACATAGTTTATAACCTGAATCAACACATTTAATACTTTTTATATCGGTAATACGTTCCCGTGGGATGATTTTCGACCTCCACGCGGAAGAAGCCGCGGGAAAAAGCTAGTAAATAAAAATAGTAAACAAAAAAAACCATACATAAAATTGATGTCACACAACAATCTAACATACATTTTCAAAAACATCGATTCATTTTCTTTATTTTGAACTTAATATAAATTATAATTGATTATAATAAAGAAAACAGTTAACTGAAAACTGAACCGATATGATGCCAACCGTGACAGAGTCACGCGGCGCATCAGATAATGTTATATTTGCATAATTTCCGAGCAGAGCGTGAACGAAGCATGGGAATCGTTTAATAATAGACTTCGCAAACTGCTTTCGCTTATCTATTCTAACATAAATATAGATCGATATACTTATTTATATCAGAATAGATAAAAGGCAATAACCTGACATAGTTCGAGAGCTCGTGAACATCTAGCACCTAATACATCGGACCATTAAATTTTAAAATGCGAATAATCATTTCTAAAACTTTTGGAAACGACCTTATCCATGTAAGCCGATAAATAATTTAATCATTTAACGGCTGATTTTTCAATAGTCAGATAACTTATAGCTGAAGAATAAATCTGACAGTTTGACATATTTTCTATACAATAGCTGTCAAACCGCAATATTTATTCCTCTCATCCAAAAAATCAGCCCTAAATCATGTAAAAATAATTATCATTTATCTGTGACGTGATGCACATAAACTCACGCACTCTTCCCATGGGGGTAGGCAGATACTGCAGAACTCCACCTGCTCCTTACATAACTATCTCTTTTGCTCCGCCTACGTTCATACATCTGGTCATACAACGCGGGTTGCGAGGAAAACGTACCTGACCTTTCCTGAAGAACATCACAAATAAGGTCACTATATGTCCTCCTAGGGCGTCCCTACCCGGTTTCCACTTACATCTGCCTGTAAATAAATACCTTTTGTAAGTCACCTTTAATTCATCCTACCATACCAAGCCTCAACATGACCAAGCCTACTGAGCATACTCTTTTAAATGTTTGTCAGTACGTACACCTTCATTAAACCACAGATTATTTAATAGTTACTACGTAAATTAAACCGCACGCACCATTGCCTTATCACAGTTATCACGTCATTCAAACGTAAAGAGATTTCCAAAAAGTAACCATAAGAAATTGCTGTCTACGTTATCTACACACATCAAAAGTGTCTAGGGATCAAGCATTTTTATGCGGATTTCTTGAGATTAAGATGTGGCTTTGTAATAAATTTATGATTTTATAAATTTATATGGATCCTTTTTGGTGCATTTCATAATTTGAATCAGGAACTGTGAATCAAATTCGAGTGAAAGATGAAAATCAGCTGTCAATATTTTCCCTATAAAAACATACAACGCATTGAAGACATTATTAGTGCTACTGTTTCCCTACTACTGATTAAAACCAACGTTATTATGGAGCGGCGACGTCATTTAAGCAGGGAAGAAATGCTCAGAGCCGTGGGAATGATAGAAGCTGGTTCCCGGCAACGTACTGTGGCTTTAGCTCTGAATACAAGTCAGAGTGTTATCAGTCGACTTTGGACACGTTACCGAAGCACTGGTACCGTGGCTGAGCGCCATGGAGGACGGTATCGCTGCACCACACGGAGACAAGACCGATACATTCAAATCTTAACTCGAAGAGCTCCAACAATAACCGCCATGATGTTAGCCGTGAGGCTTCATCACTCTTCAGGGAACTTAATTAGCGACCAAACAGTCAGAAACCGCTTGCATGAAGTGAACCTTCATTCCCGAAGACCGCTACGGGTACCACCTATAGCAATGCACAATCGTAGGATTCGATATCAATGGGCTCTTGAACACAGAAATTGGGCAGAAGAACAATGGCGTTTCGTGTGCTTTTCTGATGAGTCTCGTTTTGGTATGAGACCGGATACAAGACGTATACGACACTGGAGAACCCCTGGACGCCAACAGCGATTAAAATCCTGCCAGGAAGTCCATCCTTATAGTGGTGGAACCATCATGGTATGGGCGGGTATTTGGATCGGCGGAAGAACTGAGTTGATTTGGATCAGAGGCAACCTCAACGCTCAAATTTATGCTGAGACGATTGTATCAGACGTCATCGTTCCTCTACAAGTGCAAATCGGTCCCTTATTTCAGTTAATGCATGATAATGCACGACCGCACACCGCAAGAGTTGTAAGACAGACTCTCGCCGCAGCTAACATCAATGTCCTGCCCTGGCCTGCTCAGTCGCCAGACTTGAACCCGATTGAGCATGCATGGGATATGCTACAGAGAAGAGCTCTGCCGAATATGGAGGGTATCCAGTCGCAAGAAGACCTTTTTTTGTTGTTGCAACGAACATGGGCGGCCATTCCACAGCGTGATTTGGATGAACTCATTTTGAGTATGCCAAACCGATGTTCTTGTGTTGTTAGTGTTCGCGGTAGAAACACAGATTATTAATTGTTTAAGTTACCCAATAAAATTTTAAAGAAAACTGTTATTTCAGTCTTTTTTTCGAACTTTTGTGTTAGTGGTTCAAATGTCAAAAATCCCTTTATTAGGAAAATGGCAAATTTCTTTATTAATGCAAAGGTGACTTGGTTTATCGTTACTGTGACAAACGAAAACACTTTATTTTATGAATCCTTAAAGAAAATTTTAATTAATATCAATCAGGAGAAAAGTTATTGCAAAAATATATGTTGATCCCTAGACACTTTTGATGTGTGTAACATTAATTATGAAATCAAGCAAACATTACTAAAATCTTAGAAGTCATAAATAATCATCGAAGTGTACCACGTTAAGCTTTCATTATACAACCACCTGAACACCCGCGTGGAGTGAAGACGAACAAGTTTATCGCTTCATCAACCACAACCGTCTATTTACATGAATGTAATCGCACCTAATTACAAAACCCATCAAATTGTTCTCATTTAGTACATTAAACGTGCTAAAATGATGGACGGCACCATTAAAAAGCCTAAATTCTCACCATTCATTAATAATTACGCGCCAAAACAGAGACTTTTATGTCCAACTCCAAAAACTATTCACTCTCTAATTAGTAATTACATCTCACGTACTAAAAACGTGGGAACCGATGCTCGGGTATGTTCGTGAACAGTCGTGTATATTCGGGGGACTTCGTGCACGATCGGGCGCTGTCGTGCGCGGCGGCGGCGGCGACCAATCAGCGTAACATGACGCAACTGCTTTCACTAGCGCCCAAAATAAACACGTCGATCGATTTTGTAATTATATTGGAATGCGATGCTTTCTTACTTGGGTTTTGATTCGATTTCCTCAACTGTTTCGTAATAAGGCTTGCGCGGGAGTATGTAGTCATAACACTTCCGTTTTTGGAGGCTGGTCAATTTTTAAGTTGGTCAAATGTAAATGGGATAACATGTCACGTGCGTAATCGCTTCATTAATTAAAGCCGTGCTAAGCTACTTGTAGTTTGTAGGCGGTGTAGGCGTTTTGTAGTACCGATATAGACAATGTAGTTTTATAGTAATTAAGTTTGCGGAAATTGTGTGGGTGCTTCCGTTACGGTTTGTGAAACAACTTGCGAATGCGTTCAAGTAAGAACTATATTAAACCTTTACTTTTGATTGACAACGAAACATTATTATTTTTCAAGATGAAAATGAAAGAAAAGAAATCAGCCTATTGGAAGATGCTCTCATTTTTGCAAATGGCCGCCAATGTTAAATCTGTTTTGACATATGTGGACTAGACAGAAGGAGAATACAAGTGAACAAGCCATGGAGCGATACACTCCCCAAGAACGCGGAATAATCGTGTCTATTTTTTTGCGTAACAATTCGTCTGTGGTGTTGGCGCAGCGCGAATTCCGTCGCCGGTTTGGCTACCAACCTTGAAGAGTATGGGACCACACGAGACGTTGCCAAGAGTGGCCGGCCCCGGATCGCCTATTCTGCCGAGAATATCGCCGCTGTTGCCGAGGATGTCGAGCTGTCGCCGGAAACATCGACCAGACGCCGTGCCACGCAATTAACCATCAGCCGGACGTCCCTAAGGCGAATTTTGGTCAAAGACCTGCGCATTTTCCCGTACAAAGTCCAGTCCGTGCATCAGCTGCTGCCTGCCGACCGCCAAACGCGCGTAACCTACGCCCAAGCCATCCTCAATCTCGAGGAAGAAGTGGATGATTTTTCGACCAAAATCATAATGAGCGAAGAGGCTCATTTCCACCTGAACAAGCAAAACTATCACTTCTGGGGCACCAAAAATCCACGAGTGATTCATGAGGAGCCATTACACTCGCTCAAAGTGACTGCATGGTGCGCTGTTCACGCTGGAGGAGTCATCGGGCCATTTTTTTTTCGAGAATGCCGCTGGCCAAACGACAACAGTGGACGGTGCGCGCTGTAGGACCATGTTGACCAAGTTTTTTCTGCCGCAATTGGACGAATTAGGACGGAGGGACATGTGGACAGACAAAAGGATGGAGCAACGGCACACACTGCGCGAGCCACAACCGATATTCTGAAGGCAGCGTTCCCGGGTCGCCTCATCTCTCGTTTTGGCGATTTGCACTGGCCCGCAAATTCGCCCGATATAACCGCTCCCGACTTTTTTTGTGGGGTTTTTTGAAGTCCCGTGTTTACGTGAATAAGCCCGAGACTGGAAGCCCTCAAAGACAACATTCGACACGAGTGCGAGAATCTTTCGCCCGAAGTTCTCGCCGAAGTCATGAAAAATGCCATAAAACGAGCCCGTATGGCAATCAATTGTGACGGCGCCCATTTGGCCGATATAATCTTCTCGACTTGACCAATAAAATTCTAAAGGTTCAAATAAACATAATCAAAAAACCGAATCAAAGTTTTTCATTTAGAAAAAATGAGAGCCAAACAACATCGGATGCCTTCTTTTGGCCCAACTTGTAGTATTTAAGTAAGTTACCTATTAATAAATCCCGATCCGCAAAAGGCATTAACCGATTTTCATCTAACAATTTGGGGTATTTTTGAGGCTTAGAATAGATAGAATAAAAAAATGCCAAATACATTAAGTAGATATTTTGTATACTCTACTACTTATAATAATAATAATATCATCCAACGTAATCATAGGTTGGACGATGCTGCACTTGATAGGCTGCGCTCAGAGCTGTGCCATATCGTCTCGGCTCCGGCACAGACCGCGGTACAAGCTTCAACCATTGATGCAGTCTCGCCGCGGCCCAATCATGGTGTTGAAGAAGACGATGATAGGGTTACCACAGGAAGTAGCCAGTACAACGCCCGATTGAGGAGCGCACTGGAGGATGCGTTTCGCGAGTATAGATCCACTTCGATCGAACTTAGACCCCGATTACCACGCCTACCTATGTACAAAAAAAAATAGGGCGCTGGTATGTGCCCTCGACTCGCAGCTGAAGAATCTGTTCGAGAACAGCAAGGATCTCGTTGATACACACTCGATCCTGTATTGTGCGGCTGTTGCGGCATGTCGTTTAGCTAATGTCAAGTTTCCAAACTATGACGGAGCTACTCGACCAAAACCAGCTGTACCAGCCTGGCAGTGCAGGATCGAGCGTCGTATCGATGGGACCAGGGTACTTATCGGCAAACTATACTGCTTCAGGGAGGGCAATACACGACCACGAGTGATGCGCTTTGTAAAACGGGCATTCGCGGGGACTGGAATCAGCCCTCGAGAATACATGTCCCGTGTCACAGAGCGCATCGACTTCCTGAAGCAGAAAGTTTGTGCACGGGCGAGCCGTATTCGGCGGTATAAGCGACGGGTAGATCGATACACGCAAAATCGCATATTCCAGAGCGATGAGAGGTGGGTGTACAGAGCTTGGGAGCGACCTGAATAAAATGTGACAGACGCGTGCCGCCCGGATGACGCCGCCACGAGAACATTCTGGTGCAACATCTGGTCGGTACCCGTCTGTCACGCTGAGGCTGGCTGGATACGAGTGGTCGAGCGAGTGTGTGAAACTATACCAGAAATGGGAGCAGTCCTAATTACGCCATTAGACGTTGCCAGAGCGGTCCGTCCGTTACCGAACTGGAAATCTCCGGGACCGGACGGATTGCACAACTTTTGGTTGAAATGGCTAATTAGTTCACACATGGCATCATGGCCTGGCATCTCAGTTCCAGTCATCCTTAGAGTCTGGGTCGCTACCACAGTTTCTAACAACAGGCGTTACCCACCTGCTCCATAAATCAGGTAGTCCCACGGAACCCAAGAATTATAGACCAATCACGTGTTTATCGACGGTCTATAAACTTCTTACATCCATTCTGAGAGCGAAAATTAATACGCACATTGGCAGTAATATGATTATGTCTGCCTCTCAAAATGGATGTATAAACGGGTCCCGCGGTACTAAGGAGCTACTCCTCATCGACATGGCCATCAGCCAACAAGTTTGTCGATCCCGCAAGGATCTGTCGACATGCTGGATAGATTATAAGAAGGCCTACGACTCGGTGCCACATACATGGCTCATGAGGGTGCTGGAGTTGTACAAGATTGATGCAACTCTACGCACCTTCCTAGAGTCGTGTATGGGGCAATGGAAGACGGTTCTTCGCTATCCAGGATGTCGACAGATCCAGCGGAATGATGAGCCTGTATGGATTAAACGGGGAATATTCCAGGGCGACAGTTTGAGTCCACTTTGGTTCTGCTTAGCCCTGAATCCTCTAAGTAGTCTCTAGTCTCTCCTCTTTCGGCATACTCAAATGGAGTCAGACTGAACTCGACGCCCTGGATAGGAGGGTCCGTACACTACTGACCGCAAATCGGATGCATCACCGACGTTCTTCGGTGATGAGACTGTACATCCCGCGGAAGTGCGGGGGTCGAGGCTTTTTAAACGCGAAGACCCTCCACAACCGTGAGGTCTGCAGTCTCAGGGAATATATTTTTAAAGCTGAAATGGGTATGCACCGTGATGTGGTAGCAGTGGACAAGGGACTCACCCCGCTCTCCATGGCTAAAGAGAACTGGCGCAAACCTATAGTACTTACTACCGATGACCGCAGGGAGGTATGGCAAAGCAAGGAGCTTCACGGGCGCTTCTACCGGGCTCTTCATCAACCCGGTGTAGACTTCTTAGCGTCCGTATCCTGGCTACGTTTTGGTGACCTTTTTGGGGAAACTGAAGGTTTCGTCTGTGCAATTATGGACGAAGTTATCTTGACGAATAACTACCGGAGACATATTATGAAAGACGGGACGGTTGACGTGTGTCGGGCATGCCACCGTCCAGGTGAATCCATCAGACATATTATCTCTGGTTGTTCTCGTCTGGCTAACGGCGAGAACTTGCACAGGCATAACCATGTAGCCAGAATTATTCACCTGCAACTTGCTTTAAAATATAAACTTGTGGATACCGAGGTAGGTACCGTATTACGAGTACAAGTATGCGCCCGACCCAGTTCTCGAAAATGACCAAGTCACGTTGTACTGGGATCGGTCTATCATTACTGACAGGACTATTGTCGCCAATAAGCCTGATATAGTGGTGATAGATCGATTAGCGCGCCGCACAATGATTATCGATGTTACCATTCCACATGACGAGAACCTCGTGAAAGCTGAGAAAGAGGAACAAATTAAATATCTCGACTTAGCACACGAGGTTGTTGACATGTGGAATGTGAGCTCGGCTGACATTGTGCCGATTGCCGTATCGGCCAATGGCCTGATGGCCGAAAGCCTCGATCAACATCTTTCGAGGCTCTCGTTAGGCGGTTGGATCAAGGGCCTGATTCAGAAGGCAGTACTCCTCGATACGGCTCGTATCGTGAGAAGGTTCCTGTCTCTGGAGCCCTAACCACCGGTAGGTTGGACCCTGCTCCTGATACCGGCGGACCACTATTTTTATATTTTTAAATGTTTTTTATAACAATATTTAAAAATGTATTTATATGTATTAAAATAAATAAACGGAATAATAATTTATTTAATAATAAAAATAAAAACGTTTACAAGAGTGTACATTCAGCCAAACAGTAGTAAATATCCTATACAATTCTAATGGCCTATTAATAAACTAAATCTAAACTATTTCTAATACTGGTGCAATTAATAATGGTTCGGAATTAGTTTAAATTAGCGACCCACCCGATCTAGGTTTATTCAAACCTGTGTTTCAGGCCATCACTTTACATTACAATTAAAATGAGACATGAAAATTAGAAGTAAAACTAATATAAAAATAATCGAATTAAGAACTATGAGAAAAAGCATATTGATAGTGGTACATTATTACCTAAAAGTATCAGCAAGACAAAATTTCTAGAAGTTTTCTGTGTCTGTGTAATTGAGCGTCGCTTGATATTCTGATAACATTAAACAAATTTTTTTATAGCTTACGCTATAGAGGCTTGGTACCTTGTTGAGCCTATTATACAGGAAAGGTCGTAAAAATACATAAAAACGATTAGCAAACGCATGTTTTGTTTGAGGCTTTGTGCAAACCAAGTCCTTCCTTGTCTTGTGTGAAGGTACTGGGTCAAAAGGAACTGCAGTGTGCTGGTGTAGTACTATGCTTAAACTGAATAATTGCCGTACTGTTAGTACATTACATGCTATGTAAAGCAGGTGCGTAGGAAATCTAAAAGGGCGAAAAGTAGCAACCTTTAGAATTGCTCTTTGAGCACGCTCTTGGGGTGGAGCTGCAAAAACTATTTTACGCCCTGTAAAATAGTTTTTGCAGCTCCACCCCAAGAAGTTATGCAATAGGTAAGAATGGATTGACACAAAGCTAAATAAACCTGTTTAATTGTTATAATCTGCTATGTTCCGTAAATTCTTAAAAACGTATATTAATTTGCGCACCTTAGTACATAGCAAGCCGATATGGTTACGGAAATTTAGATTGGAATCAATAGTGACACCTAGATACTTCAAATGGTCAGCTTTAGCTAAATTGGGGCACGAACATACAGTGTCAGCGTACGAGCTACAATTATGTGCGTAAATGTTTAGATTATGGGTTTTTATGGTTTTTGTAATTTATTTATTTATTTATTAAAACATTATGCACAAGTAAAAAAAAAATACTGTACAAAGGTGGACTTAATGCCTGAGGCATTTTCTACCAGTCAACCTTAGGGTGATGCAAAGATATACCATGGCAGGTGCAACATACGGGATAGATAGCTCGGAAATGACTATAAAATACAAGAATAAATACTAATACATACATATTATCAAAATAAACCTTGGTCAGCAGGAGAAATAACGATCGGAAGAGGAGAAAACGAACTCATCTCTCTTATTGCCTTTAAAGCACATCTTTTAAGATAAACTTCAAATTCAATATTTCCCAACACCCACCATTAAAATAGTACCGAGTCACGCTTTTCACTTCAATCTGATCACCAGGAACAATGGCACCCGCACCGCGCATGCGCCCGACCACGACGCGCGCTCCGCCCACCGGCGCGGGCGGCGCCTTGACACTGATTTATTAGTCACTTGCTTGCGTACACTCGTACTGTGTGCAATTTTTGTCTATTTGCATTTCATTGCTTCACTTTCCGATTTCTTATGGTAATTTCATTTGAAAGGATTATTTGAGTTTGATGTTTGTGTCAACTGATGAATGGAGGTCATTGGACTTTTTGGCCATTGCTGAAAGCATTCTGGTTGTAAATTTTTGGATCTCTTAGTTATTACTGTTTCCAGGAGTTTTACAGCGGACAACCGTTTCTAGCTCCTGTATGCCTTCGAAATTCTAAGAGTGATGGATGGCCTTTTCAAAACAACGCAATTCGCTCCGATACATAATTATCTTACTAAACTTACACGAGAAAATACGAACAGCAATCATTAAATCCTCGACTAACGACCACTACAAAGCAAGACCAACAAAAGCATCGTGTTATCTGTTCCACGAGACGTAAAGCTTAATTAAAAGGTACTCACTACAAGTCTTACAATAACAAAACAAAACACCACGCTTATCTGTTCATCAGTTAATTTAAATTGGCTAATGATAGCTTGCGCGGGCGCGGCGCATGCTAATGAGAAACAGCAGAAGAACCACTCTTAGAGGCACGAGATAAGTTTACCACAAGTCACGTTGGATACTAGTAGGTATTAAGTGCCCCAACAAATATTTCTTTCCATACATAGTCCGTACGAGGTGTGGCTTTCGAACCAGTTTATATAGTTAGTTAGTTTATAGTTACGTAAGTGTAGGAACCGATGTTAAGCGGGACTTCGTATACCTAGTCATGGTTTCATAAATCGACATACCGCTACAAATGCTCAAAGTCGATTCGCATTTTGAAAACAACACCGACGAATAATGCCATAAGCATTCTCTACACCAGTACGTCTCCATCTCAACGGTGAGTGATAACGTAGCGGTATCAGGCGGTTCTATCGATGTAGGGTGAAAGGTGAAAAGTAGGAAGGTAAATCTGGTGAAAAGACACACAGTTCATACAGAGTGGACCTTCTGCACCCATATATAGTTTATGGTTGATGAGCCGGGTGCGGTCACCGACCCCGCTGGCCGCCATCGCCGTGGAAAGTGAAACCTGTGCAACCCTAGAAAATGAGAGTTTACTCGAGCCGTGGACAGTTGAGTGTTCTCTAACTTGTATAATGTTTAGTAATCGAGCGTATATACTCGTAGTATTGGTACTGGCCAGTAGGTACAGACACTGTGAATTTCGAGTTCATTCGCAATTTGTTTGTTTTAATCGTAAAGACGGAGTACTAGTATGCTGATAAATAATACAAATCAACAAACAGAGTTGTGATCAAGAGATCCACGACGAAATATTTTGTATAAAAAATTATATGATTTTACAGAGTTATCAAAACAAAACCATCTACTTATACAAAACAAATTTCACTACAGTGAAAACCCGTGGGTAGCAAATCAAATTCTAGGCACGATTTTATTGCAGGATTACACTAACTTGTGCCAAGGTAAAAAGTACAATACTAAAAGAAAATAAGTATTGCCTGTGTAGTGTTAGTCAATACCAATATGCAATCGTGAGTTGGTAATTGGTATACCTGTTGCTATTGCAATATGAGCATTGTGTTCTACAACTACGTAAGAGCACATTTTCCCAGCAACATACCTTTCCCTTATACCAATGACTTACTCAATAATGCTCAATCGTTGAACAAAAACACAAAATAGACAAAAGAAACCATCCGTTCTAATAAATGAGGTCAAAGACATCGCGCTACACAAAGGAGGAAAATTTAATAACACAGTACAATATAGGTCGGAGTTTCTAGACATCACCCGTGTGAAGCAAAGCTCTTCCGTTATCAGTATATACAATCGGAAAACATCGCTCGGTGTGAGACAGAAGACCGACCGACCGAAGTCTGTGACCTACCTACTCGTAGATACAATATTAGTTTAGATGAAACACTCGTGTGGTGTATTATTTCAGGCATTTTGTTTTAAGTTAAACCAAGCAAAGTAAATACCGTTCACGCATAGCTAAATATTTGGAAATGAAAATGAAGTTGAAAACAAGAAGTTAAGTTACATATAGCTTAATTTATTTATACAACAAGTTCTAGATTCAACAAGAATTTAGTCTGGAATAACAAACGTGTAGTTTAGATGATAATCTAAGCTAGTTTAACTAGCTCTATAAACCATAAGCAAACTTGAAAATATCTCGTATGTAAAAACATCTGTATTTATTGCAAATTACAAAACAGTTTTATGAAAGTTTATTTTATTTTTTATTGCCTTTTGACCTCCGACCTTTAAAAGATACTATCGTCTACGAAAGTGTCATCCTCATTCTAATGCAGCTCAGATTGTTCCTCATATTATAAGAAAATGTTTATCTTTACGACAAAAGTAACACTTGTAAAACGTGACTGAGGTTACAACTAGGTGATAAGGATAATCTTATGGTCACATATAGTGTTTGCGTAGACGTTAAAACACTCGTTTAGTATCTACTCGTACTAAATATTAAGAAATGCACTAAAAAAAACTAAAGGAAACTGGGACTAGAAAACATGGAAATGTTTTTATTTAATTAACGCAACTAAATGATCTAATTAAACCCAAACAATTTAGGTGTACTATAGGTACACCTCTGCCTACCACTCTGAAGATTACAGGCGTGGTGTTATGTTAAGCTGTGATCAATGTAAATGTAATCTGATTATGATCAAGATCTAATATCTATCTGATCAACAAAATAAATAATGTCGCGCACGCGCATTACATATGAGCCTGCAGTATGTGTGCCGGCGACTGTCAGACGTTTTCACTGAACGCTCCAGTTCCTGAAGCGGTCTGCATCATCGTACGCGGAGAAATTAAAACTGTATCGTGTCGCCGTAGTGAAAATATTACGACTTGAAACTCAATACTACTATCGAAGAAGAGTTTGAAAGGTTAGTCGGTTTTCACTTGCTACGTAGAGTAGGTATCTGACTGATAGTATTTACACGAACACCCTAATTTCTGCCTCATTTAGGGAAAACTTTAATAATGCCAAGACTAGTTAAACCAGGTCGCTATTTAATTAAACCTGATTGAAATTCAAATGGTATGCAGACACAAATCTCACGTGCACAAACAGTGAATCTGTGCAGCGCTGAAAACTTAACCTGAATCAACAACCTTGAACCTGTAGGTGGCTCTCGGAACTTTAATTTTAATAATAACTATGTAAATCCAATAGTCCATCCACGTCTTACTCAATTCAAGATATAATAACCACGTAATAACGTCCGTGTAAATCAAACATTACGTAAAGGTCGCCGCAGGTCAGAGCCTCACAGACTGGACCAGCTGTTCATTTATCTTACAGCATGTAATAGGAATTCTCGAAGTTTTACTGCTGTATAGTGTACGTGCCTACAAATAATTTTACAATATGTATTAGATACAGTTCGTATAGTCTTTGTATGAATAAGTCATTTTGTTTATACTTGGAAGGTTTTGTGTTTACTTTATTTGAATATTTCATAAGCTCAAGATAGTCAGTCTTGTAGTCATAGACATCTATACAAGTAACCTGTATCTAAATTAATATATAAAAAAATATTAATATAAATCATTCATATAAATAATTAATATTAATATATATATTAATTTTTGTAATGCTCTTCATAACTCGTTAGCGCTAATGGTGGGAATCTAAAGGATTATGGAAGGACATTCATAAATTATGTTTAAAGTGAGCGGTGATTAATTGGAACGATCGTGTCCCTGTGAACCCTGACATCAAGGGAGAAATAATGATCAAAGCGTAGAAATATAAAAAACAGTATATCTATGGATTAAAGGTTGTCACGGAGCTTAACTTTTTTCGCTCAAAATTAATAATAAAAAAACTGCAATTTTGTATGAAGCCGATTGCAACATTAAACTGAACTGTGTAAATATCTCTGGGATACTCTTCGCTGGCGCTACTCCGACTCGCATGGCAACCACCAACCAACCACCACCAAACCGGAAACTCCCATTTCGCTCCCATTTACCTTATCACACTCACGTACCAAACCGATCAAATTACAATAAATAAAAAGCTGCATGGCTAGCTAATTAGCGGAAAAGGCGATCCGCATAAACATATAATTACACAGATGTACAAACAGATAGTGAAGCGGTTAACAGAGCGTGGGTAATTGTTCCGTGGTGTAGCCTCGCGCTCACCTCGCGCTCACCTTCGTCTGTTTGCTCAGATGCGAGGGTTAGAAAAGCGGAGGTACACTATGTAAAATGATGTACAAGTAATCATTATTTAGGCAACACTTAGCAGATAAGTTTCGTAAAAAAAAATAAACGCCTCCGTCAGATTTGCTTGAACGTGGCTTTTCGATAAATATGTATGACGTCCGTGATTCTTGCGTTTAAATAACGCTGTTATAATCATAGAAGCATACTTGTCATTCTAGTAACGTAACCTTCAATATTCACTCATTATATAGAAATCTCCATAATTACAACATGACCATCGGAAGGTAAATCTCTTAATTATAGGAGAATCACTTGACCATGTAAGATGTCCGTCCGTATCCTGTAGTTTTCACCTAATCATGTGCCGGCGACGTCTTGCACGGCGCACGCGCAACGGACACGACATACGAAGACGTCTGTTGTAGAACCTTTGATTGTGCCGATGACTCCGTTCCAGTGGTAAAGCGAACATTTGCGGCGCGATGCCGATGTAGGCAGAATATGAGAAGAGTAAGAAACAGGTTCATCAAGCACAGTACTCATTACATGGAACACATTTTAACAAAATTAAAAACTAACATCAAATAAAAATATAGGATCATTTGTGCCTCACGACCGCGCCAATAGGAACTAACTAGAACTAGAACACCACTAGAACTACTCAGTAGAACTCTTCGGTGAATCCAGATCATTACCGTCTCGTGGTAACCTGAAAGGTTCGATTTTTAAAAAAAAAAATCTATAACATATTATTGAAAACGTCTAGTCTACTGGAAATAAACTTAAAAAGAAATAAACTATTTAACATTAAATCACTACGCACTACTAATAATGTCTACCTTACTACATAATATTATGTATGTTCTTCAACTCACTATTACAAACACGAATTGCATCACATTCTATTAACACAAAACCTAATGGCCACACAATTTGAAGCTTAGCTAGCGCCTAGCTAAATCTACGCCGTCATGCTCGGTCAACTTCCGGTGGTGACTAAACATAATGACTGCTCGCATATGTACGAGTTTCACCTCTAATGACACAGTGCTAATTGCTCACTAATCAGACTTTTTACCGAATCGATGCGATTGCGAATAATCGATGCTTTACTGATCAATCGGTAGAAAGCTTGCAGAACGTGTCACCTCACTACATATGGGTATAACAGGTTTGGTTTAAAAAATACAACCCTGAATGCCACTGGTGGATTATATTCTACGAACGAGAATATGAAGTAGGTACCTAGTTATAGATCAGATTTATTTTAAGTTTGGAACTATGACCTTGACCACAGACGGCCATTGACTTATTATGCGGTACCTAAGTACCTCGCAACTGATTACTAAATTTCTGATTAAATCGGTAACTTACTTAAATACACAAAATGGTATTATTTAATTGCATGCCTACACCAAATGGCGTAAATTGCAATTTTTGTGGCCTAGCAGCAGTGGCCTGCGATAGAGTTGACTGATTGACACCAATTATAAAGACTAAACAAACCTCTGACAACACGTTTTTTTCCATAAATCCACAAAAAAATGACTAATGACAATAATTGACCAATTAAAAAGAAAAACAATTGATGCAAGTATCACAGCCAAAACCAATACAGCACATACCGAGTCTATTCACCCTGTAATGAATACTTTCCTCAACAACACGCCGGAATACATAAACTAATTCAATGCTCGCTCACGTCCACGTTAACTATAATAGTTACGAGTAAATAATCAAGATAACACGCAGTTCTCTTTGCACTGACACGAACGCACATTTACGTTGTGTGTCATAAATATTGGTTGCGGCAGAAGTAGAGAGGTGTACTAGGACAGGGTTAGTTACTGCTTGCCCAACCTTTTCAATTCTTAAAAACTATTCGACTGTTTTATTTAGTAGGTATCTGTTCCGAACGCATAATTTCAACTTTATTTCGTTTCGCTGCTAATCACCTGCTGCTAACTAGCGTTTATAAAAAAAAAAGTTTTTCATTGATTAAGAGCTAACTAATTGATACGTTAAACATTGACTAATTAGTGATTAGCGTGATTTTTAAAAGTGTAAGGACTTTGCATAGTAACATACCATTACGTACTCGTAACATCACGCGTTGTTCCCCCGAAGACACAAGGACAGAGGTGCACCTATAGTACACCCACACACAACAATACATACACAACACAATACTTACATAATATTAGGCCTCAGAGTTCGGAGTGAGTGATTATACCGAGATCTTCGAAATCCAATGGATAGGGATTCTTTTTTAAATTAGATCAGCTTTTATCCTTTGCATCACTTAAGTAGGTATTCGGGTGCTAAAGTCCTTCGTTTAATCTTAAAAGTTCAAAAAACGAAGGAAGTCATTAAGGTCATCGTTATCAGACAAGTATCTATCAGGCTGCTATTCTGCTATATTGAATAGGCAAGCCTGCCCATCAGACCGAGACACAAACCCATAACTTCATATATATCAGCCGCCATCGCCACCGCGACTGATGGAAAACCATTTCACACCGACGCAGTTCTTCCATACTTTCTACGTGTGTCCGTAATGTGTCCGTAACGTGAAAACTCTGTGCGTACGATCATGATTTCACTATGATCATCGCATTTTCTACAGTTTTCGAGATCGGTACTCGCAGTAAATCATCAAACTATCGCTATTACATTCACTCGATAAATTAAAGAAATCGATACGTGATTATGTGACCGATACGTGACGTCACTGTCGTATGCGCTTCTTGCACGTTCACTTTGCGGTAAATGAAAATTGTAAAAAGAAGCTAGAGAAAAGAGCAAGAAATATTATATTAGGTAAACATACCGTTATGTCGGGTACGAAATCTATAGTTCAATGAATGATTTTAAATAATTTAATAATAATAATTACTCATTCGTGTTTTTCTGGTAAATAAGAATAACTTGCAACATGCAATAACAATAGTAGCGTTTGGCCTCACGTAGCACGAGACAGGAAGGTAAATGTCTGTGGTTTTTACTAAAACTAAACTGAAGTACTTGACGCTCTGCTTCCCCAAATTTACAAACACAAATTGGCCGCAAGCAAGTCACTGAAACAGTAATATAAAGGAAGTACAATAACGAAACCAGCTACCGTGAAGAGTACTCAAACTAATATAAATTATTCGCTTTCACTTAAATATATGTGGTTTATAGAACGTTAATTAATCGTATATAATTATAAACAAACTAACATAGCTGCAATTAGGTGATAAGTTGTTCCACAAATAATTTTCTATGTCTAATAACTAGACTAACGACTTCCTTATTTCTTATTTCAGATGACTCCCGTAATAAGAATAAGCGCCATACTATGGCTCCTCTGCGCTGCACTAGCTGAGGTCACAGAACAAAACAACACTACCACGAAAACAATAAGGACGACCATCTTACCTTCAAGGACCACGAGGACGGAACTCAAAGTATCGAGGAGTCTAAACCCTCTTGACACACAAACACTCAACGTCAGAACGAAGACTGGACATGTTACACAGCTGATCGTCAAGAAGAAGGATAAGTCCACCACGTATGCGAGTAGCACGACTCTTGCTCCGACCACAGCTTCCCTCAGAAGCACGGCGTCAAACTTCAACATCACAGAAGAAAACAAAAACAAAACAGAAACAAGAGACGAAAGAAAACTAAATTTCATGGGCGCAGTCAACAGCGATCTCGCTGGCTACGACTATTACCTGAACCGCAACAAAAACCCTGAAGAAGTGACTGACGTCAAAGCAGAATATGGTAACTGGTCTCCAGTGTCAGTTTACCCTGAATCCGTTATACAGGAAGATGGGAAGAAAACTGAAGCTGATCCTGAAACCTTAAACTACTACCCCACCTACGACAACGACAAGAAGACAGAAAACAAAAAGGTCTACATCACGTCAACCAGTATTTTTGACTATGGTGGCCCAATTAAAAGCTACAGGTTTGATCCACACAACCCAGTCATTAAGAACGATAGGAACCCAGTGTATATTGAAGTTGTGAGCACTAAAGTTTCTGAGGGAGAAGGAAAGTCCTACAAAGTACCAGACCCAGTCGTAATAAGTTCTGAGCCAATGTACTTAAAGAAGGCAATCGAAAAGTACAACAATAAGCGTGGCAGGTCTATTCTAACACTTGGTGAGGACGGCATTCCAGAAATCCAAGGCGTGAGAATGCCTGATGATGAATCAGACAAAAAGACCTGGCGCAACGCGAGAGTTGTGAATGGAGAACTGCAGCCCTACCCCGAAGGCTACACTCCGCCTAAAGCAATCCCTGAAGCTGACGTGTACCCGGACATAGCCGCCGCAGACCCCGCACAGAGCTTCGGACCTTTCACTAAAGATGACAATTTCGAACCCAAAGACGGTCCATTCACCAAATTCGACAACTTGAAATTCGAACCCTCTGACAGCGGCCCGTACGTGGCGAGCGATAACCCAACATACTCGTACAAACAGAAAAAAGACAATTATTATATCAAAACCGGCTACGGTCCTTTCACTAAAGCTGATAATTCGAAAGTTGCAAACTCGAAACTCATCGAGTATATTAAGCAGATTAACGAGCAAGAATCTAAACGTGATTACTTCAGTGGACGCAGTTCGAGGTCGCACAATGGCGATATGGAATTCGCTGAGAGCCACATTCAGAGGCGTATGCTTCAACACCCTGGAGAAGTCAGTTTCCCCAATTCCGCACTGTACACACCTAAAAATGCAAGGCCGGGCTTTGATGAGAGCGTGAGGAACCCTGTCCTACAGTACGCTCATCCTGACTTAGGAGTACAGCCTGCGAAAGCGACCCGCGATAACGTGGAGAATTACGAAAATAAAGAACGAAAAATTAAATACTACACGAATACCGTACCGAAAAGCGCTCACCCTTACCCAATGGAACCAGTCAACGGCTACGGACAGCAACGCTCACAGCAGACATCTATTAACGCTAACAAGTACTACGAGGATGAATACAACAAGTTTTCGTACTACGACCACAGCTACAGCCCGCAGTCGCACCAAGGCGCGAGGTATCCTTACAACAACTACGCGTACATCAAACGAGTGCCCGAACCATCTCTGTGGAAGAGGTTCACTGACTCAATGAAGGACACATTCAACACCGCAAGCCAGACAGTACAACAATTCACTAAACCTATAATGGACCCAATTGCTAAAGTGGCACAGCCTGTCTTTGACCCCATTGTAGAGGCCACACAGAAGATTTCGTCTAATTTAGGTCTATATCCCCAAAATTCGATCCAATCACAGAGGTATGCACAAGACAAGATTGGTGTAGTGGCAGCAGCATCAGGTGCTCCTGGTATGTTACCAGCTATCGGCTTGATGGCAGGTGGAGCGGCGCTAGGTCTCGGAGCGGTCGCTATGGGCAGGCTGTTGGATGTGAACCTGATGCGCAGCGCTGGCTTGAGCGAAGGACAAATCCAAGACGAGATAGAGAAAGAACATAAGCGTTCCTTCGGAACTCCTTACGATATCGATAGACAAATACTTAGCAGTCAAAAAGTTTACGACGACAACTACAAGATGCCAAGTGAAAATGTGTACGTGGTTATGTCACCGGACGGTGAAACCACTCGGTCCAAGCGCGATGTGTTGAACTTCTTCCAAGAGCCAAGTTATCAAGGCGTTCGTTTGAGGAGAGTGAAGCGAAAACACGTTGTTAAGCGGTCTTTAAGCGAGGACTTGCCTGATGATTTACAGCATTTAGACGGAGGGTCGAGCTCGTCGTCGCTGACGTCAGCAGCCATGGACTTAGTAAAGCAGACTGACTGGAGAGACTCTCAGTGTGCCAAGTTCACGTTCTGCAAAGTGTTAACGTCACAGCCTTCTGATTCGCTCTTTGCGATGGAAAAGAAGATGGAGTCGCTACTAAAGCTGTAAGTAAACTTTTTTTATTAACCTGCATTATCTCGGCTCAGAATACCTACTTAGTAACAGAACAGTGTGCTCTATGAAGTTGCAACAACCAGAGGATTCTTGCGCAAGATCAGTCACGATGTTCACTTTAAACCTTTGTGCTGAGGCCCTTTAGTTGGAATGTTGATAAATACCAATGACAAGTCGTGCATTCAATTCAAACATGACCATTAATATTTTACAGATATAATGACTTGATTGCATAACTAGACAATTTGAATTAAACATATTTATACACAATGCTAGTAAAGAGTATAGGACGGGTGCGATTGATAAACGGGACTTGAGCCTGTAAATTCGATAATAACATTGTTTTATTTTTAATATTGTTGATATCTTTTAACATCCCTATCGACTTATCAAATGCTTAAACTTAAAAAGGAACTTGAAATATTCGAATGCAAAATTGTACAGCAGTCATACAAGTTAATCAGGGTGCAACAATTAACTTTGTTAATGTCAACAGTCTTGGTCTAGGGTTGATGAACAGTATTTGGGCAGTGAATGTAACGTAACAACATCACGTAGCAGCACGCTAGGGTTTCCCGGAGGATTAGACAGAAGTGCACCTATAGTCTTCGCCAGTTAGACATATAATATATTTGATAATAATTAGATACACACCATACTACAATAGTCCAAATAATGCACGTCTAATAGGGTCTGTTAACTCCTGAACCCGGCGCCCGGCGCCACAATGTCAACCGACTCCATTACATAAGGGCACGAGTGAGCGGATCCTATTAGAAACCGAGAGAAAGCGATGATTCGCCCCATCTGAACATCTCATGCGCGAGCGAGCGTTTGATAACGAGCGATTACTTAATAACTACACTTTCATCTCACACTCTAACATTAACATACACTTTGTTTGCTTCTAATTCGGATTTAAACTATGATGAACTTTACAACAAAAATTTTGGTCGTTTCCCGTGCCCTTTTTTATGACCTTTTTATTTCTTGGTGTTCGCAAATTTGTCACCTTTTCTAACAAAGCTGTTTGCTATTAAATAGTGCCCAAATGACACTAAAAGAATGGCTTTTAATAGTTGGCTGCAAAACCCAATAATCTCGTGTCTTCTTTCTTTGTAACTGAACAACTTCTCCTATGATGATGATATTCAGCTTATCTTGCTCTATTTTCATCTATATACATAACATACTATTTTCACATGTGAGTACGTTCTCCATTTTCATTAATGTCCCAATGATATCCTTCTGCTAAGTATCCCCTATGCTCTTTAATCTTAATCCTGCTTTGGAATTCTTCATTTTTGTTTAATACTTGCTCTTCTCACGTCACTCACGTTAACAAGTTAATTTGGCAATCGTACGCCTATAATAGTGTAAACAGCTCCGTTACAAATTAATTTATTAGTGAGTTTTCAATAGCATTAAGCAACCCAATACAAGGAAAACTATGAATGGAATATTCAAACCTGTTGACAACAATAACTTGTCGTGATGTCGCAACAAATACCTACCAGCTGGTTGCACCTTCACCGCACTTGTAATAGTCCCAAACCTCGGTTCACTTGCGTGGGATACTAAACACTGCACACTGCTGTTACGTTTTCTTTTATTGCTATGTTAACATCGACCTTCGACTGTGACTTTTCTTATTCTTTCTAGTTTTTTACTCAGAGGCTTCTGAACACAAGGATGATCTTTCTATTTCCGTTGTTTTTTTTCATGGGTGTGTTATGGTTCCTGGCTCATTACACTTATGCCATTAGAAACCGTCAAGCGAACAATCGTTCTATTGGCTTCCTCATGTTATCTCAAAACCACAAAACTACTTTTTTACTGAGCGAACAGTTCGCCTTATCGAAACTTTTCAAACATCAACAATATTTCGACTAAACCGCTAAGCCACGTGACCAAACATTAACACCGGTTACATTAGCATGCATTACGTCTATACTTTCTCTTTCTCCGTCCGTCCGTCACGTAACCCGCGCGGGCGCAACAAAACACGACCGTTTTGCTAATATGCATTGCGCGTGCGACGCTTCATACGCACCAACTGGAGTAGAAACTTTGAAGAGGAATTCATTTAAATAGGGTGAATTTGGTGTCGTGTTGTTCCGTCGGACGCTAAAGAATTCAATGAATTTTTACTTGCACGAAAGTGCATGCATAATAAAATGCTGGTGGATTATAGAACAGAATTTTCCTATTCGACACGAAAATGCAAAAAGAATTGTTCACAATAAACTAGTCGTTCCAGAGATTAAAATGCTGGTGGATTATACAACAGAAATTGTATGTCGGAATTGATCACTCTTGTCCGAACGCTTTTCCGCATGAAAAGTAACTGTTTTTCTCCCGCTCATACTTCTATCCACCTACTTAGAAAAGTAACAAGTTTCACGAAATCATAACGTAAAAATAATTTCATCAAGATTAGCGTCAGTCAATCTTCGTATAACAACCAGAAAAAAAAACGAAACGACAGAAGTCATTAATCTACTTAAATACTGATTATTTATATTAGATAATTCCGCGTACCATAAATCCGGGTACTCATTATAACCTGGCCTACTTAGACAGGAAAAAAAATAAAGAGATATCACAGTGTAAATAAAACTTCAAATATCGAACACCGTGCGGAATGCTGACGTAATATCATAATTATAACCGTTATGTCACGACCGGCGGATTGCGCGCTGATAAAAAAGCGAAGAGTCGCTACATGAATTTGGTGTCAAGCGCTGTAAGAAACTGCTTAAAACTTGTCTTTTATTTTGATTTTCTCATCGTTTTGTTTGTGGCGGGACGCTTTAGAATTATAAACTGAATTACTGAGGCCTACTTTTCAACAGCCTGTTTTTATCCATACCTACTAAATTAGGGCATTTCTGCGCTTACAAAAAGTCACCATCAACACCATTGAGTTTCACCCATTGCTTTTGGTTTGAGGCCTCTTCCATTTCGTGCCATGCTGCCTTCGTCTGCATTTCTACTTCTGTAGATAATATCTTCTGAGATATTAAGGGGTTCGAGGTTCCCAGAAATATTAACGGCCACAAATTATGTTGTCTCTTAAACAAATGTCTTAACACAAAATATTTTTTGTTTACATCAACAGAAAACAAGCGATCTTTAGTAATGTTTTTATCAACAGGCAGCAAATCTATCAACATTTTCCGGCGGCTTGAACCGCTTATTTGGCATATTCCAAGTTTTTGTCCACTTGTACGCTCACAGACGGCTTGCCGCCAAAAAACGTAACTATTACGTAACAAGGTGCGTTCAGAAGTGGTGAAAGTGTTCCGACTACATTCCGAACGGAATTATTACATGTTCCGAAACCGCGGGAAACGATTTCAGGTTATGAATAGTTATGTCTATTATTTGAATACAAATGTGTGGTTTTTGAAGTTGATGCTTTGGAACCTTGGAACCCAGGGCCTTTGATGACCTCTCTTCAACATTTTCCGCTAACTGAGAGATGGAATTTAATCTTACGGACTTGGAAAAATCAAAAATAAGGATTTAGTATAATCTGATTAAACAAATATAAATTATTTAGAAACGCTGACCTCAATAAGGGTTGATTACATCAGATTCATGTTTTTTGAAAAATCTTAAGTCAAGACTGTGTGCAGTGTGAGAACCTGCCTTTGACAAAACTGATATTTAAACCAGGTCACTAGGTGCGGTGCGTTACCATTTCTGTATCTTTTATTTTCAAAGGTCATTTACCTTTCCATACAATAGCGCACAGTACATGCCCATCTAATTATACATTCTAAATTACGTAGTTTTGTACCTTTCGCCCCCTCTCTGGTGGGAATTATATTACTATTGCATCGTGCAAGAATTTCCCATGAGAACTGAGCAAGATGGCTGTAATGATCTCTCAACTTGGTCTTGATCAGTAATGGAAAACCTATTGAAAGAGTTAATTAGTTTGTGCTATTTTTTTTATTTTATAATTACACAAGTGGTCGACACAAAGTCGGGTCTAGAATCCCCCTCCCGGGACCCTTGAGGCACTCCAGCTTTGATTTTGTTTGAAATAACCACCTCATTTCAGCATCCGAAAATATTTACTATTTATTATATGTAGGTATAAATATTAACATGCAAGCAGAATTTTGGGTATAACACAACCCATGCTTCGAATAAGGCCGTTGGTTGTGCCAAACTTTCTGTAAAGTTTATGCAAAATCTATGAATAGGTATAGCAAATCCTTATTTTAGGGTAATGAGTTCTGACATGTTAAGTTATTTATTTTGACCACGCGTTAATACCCAGCATGATATGAAATTCTTAAACAAGTTTTAAAACCAAAAATCACAACACATGAAACATTATTCCAATCATTATCGATTTAAGAACTTCTTAAACTTTAAAACTTAGCATAATAATTGCAGCATAGCTTGTAGCTTACCACGGCCGCATGGGTGGCCGTGTTCAGCTATTAAATTAAAAAAGGGAAAACGGAAACTTAAAAAGAAACTTGGAACAAACAAGAGTGGCAATGAGGAGTTTCTCGCCGAAGTCATAAACCATGGCGGTGTGAAAGTGGCACCATGACTCATTGAGGGGTTACCAGCGCCTGCGCTTTGTTTAAAACGTAGTGTTTAAGTACCGGTAAAAGTTAGCTAAGGGAACAGTTGATTGTCAACTCATGGAAGATAGGAACATTGTTTGCATCAATCTTTGGCTAACATGTCCACGTCCACCAGCGTTATGTTCGAGCTATTCGTTCATAGCATAACCCAGGCCTTTAGAAACATTTTGCGGGAATCTATCATTTCTACCATTTGGCTACTGCCCCCTTGATAGAAAGATTCAAAAGATATGACAGCATACATCCAACTTATTATGTGAAACACCGTTTTGAAACCGTTATTCACGGCGAATGTTGAGAAGTATAATAATGGAAAGAATGAAAATATGAATGAATGATGGAAAGAAAGAAAATAAAGATGGATGAATGTAGAGTTGCTGAGGTAAACATAATAATATGTTTACCTCAGCAACTCTACATCCTTATAGTAAAAAAAAAGTATAATACACTGTACTAACTCCATTCCTGTAACATTCCAGCATCTCCCGTGGCGACGGCGCAAGCGCATCGGTTGTGGCGCACCAGCTCGGTGACGTTATGCAGGCCAGCAGAGACCATGACTGCTATCGCTTCAGATGTGACCTGCACTAGCACTAGGACCTCGCCGGCCTTCTGTAGGCATTCCTACCCTGGGCCATGCCGCTAATCATCACCATCCATAGAAGCTTCATGAACGAACTGTTTGTTGACAGTGTTAAACTGATTAGTATTAAGAATGCATGGCTCGGTCTGGTAAGGTCCCTGATGATTTTTAAGAAACCCCGTAAATGTGATGTAATTTATTGAATTCAGAAGATGTTAACAAAGCAGGTTTTGCAACTATTCTGTTCTTTAGAAAAATTGGGATCTCTTTTAAAGGATAAATGTTTACTGTAATTATATGTTACTTTAATGCTTTGATCATGATCAAGGGCTAACCCTTTGAACTTCAATGAAGCAATGCAAGAAACTATATGAAATTTGCAAAACCTTCTAGTGCGAGACATCGTGGACTTTTAAAATACAATTATTTTGATGGCAGAATATGTTCAGACATTTGAACGCAATGAAACAACACCATTAGCTCCTGAGTAACCAGTGAGGCTAGTGAAAAGGAACTGTGTAAAAGTTTTTACTATAAAATGCACTTATAACGAATCGTTACTAAGTTGTGAGAATAAACACAAAAGTAAGACCCTTGAGAATGTATGCCAATGTGGCACTAAAAGCAGTCAAAGTCGACCGACGGGAATCAATCTGTAGATTCAATATTGTGTATTGCAACCTTCCAAATGTATTGAATATGCAGAGAAGCTATTTACAATAGTTTACTCGCTTAAAGATGAAGACTTGCGTGCAACAGGCCCTACAGATTGGTTGCCCATATATGGTCTGTGGACATTCTTCGTCTCTGACTCATCCATCGTCGTAGGCGGTACAATTATTGTGAAATAATGTAATCCATGAACTATTGTGTATAGGGTGCATTATACATTATTCTAAGTACTCACTATCCTAATGATAGGCCTATATCATAAGATGTTCTTGTATCATATTCTTATAGTACTCATAATAATATCTGATGAACTTTGAAATTGGTAAATATTCTTCACCGAAGGCATTACGTCTGATAGTGTCACCAGTGATTAACAAATTATTTATTTTTATTTATTCCTTAGTTGTAATTAGTCATAGTATTTTAATTAGGGTTCACGGGTGAGTGTCACAGTTTATTTATTTGAAAAATAAATATGCGACGAAATGTTTGATTCGTTGGATATAAATTATAAATAAACCTAGTGACGTTTATTGTACATAGAGCTTACGAAACCGAGGCGACAATTAATCGCGTGGTCGATTATACAATCTCTCGGTGAGAGGCAAGCCTTACGAATGACTATACGCCATCAGCCATATCACGAGTCGTTCCTACAGCTAGCATGTCAGTTTCACCACCGGCACACGCCACACGCCACCATCACCATCACCACCACCACCACCATCACCAGCTCCTGGCGACTTCACCTTATGTTCGTATTTATTGTTACCAAATAATTGATTTTGTCAAACGGCAATTCTCTCGTAAATTATTATTAATTTTAGTTAAATTATTTAAAAAGCTATTTAATTTATTGTAATAAATGATCAAATTTAATGTTTACGCTGATATGCACTGCACTTTTAACTGAAATGATAAAAAAAAATAAGATTTGGCTTTGTTTTAACGAATGTCTCTCCAAGGCTCTATTATTGCATTATAAGTTTCGTGAGTAGGTAACGCTTCCAAGGCTTTTGTGATCAACAATAGATAAAACACAACCGCAATATTAGTGTTATCTGCCTATTTATTGAACTCAGAGCCTCTGAATTCATTCGAACAGTCTCAAAAGTTTTCATAGCCAATTTGTTTTATTTTCTTTTGTATTTCAATATCTAACTCTCTTTACTTATCACTGCATTACATTTTCGTTACTCAATTAAGATTTTAATCAATAGATGGCGCTGTAAGTTGTACATAATGCTTTTACAAAGAGTGTAAATTATTTATTTATTTTTGTACGGATAAAATAAAAATAAAATAAAATTTGCATTTTTATTACTAATATTTAAACATAAATCGCACAACTGGTCCAAAAGAAAATTAGATACACGACGTGCGTTCCAATCATCCGAGTATTATCTGCAAATAAAAAAAGGATCCCGCTAAACAAGACCTTAGAAAGCCGATATTTGTGGGGGCAAAACGGGACTGACTCTCGATCCGTGTGGTCGATAGAGGCTCTATGTAAGCCGAGTTTGAGTAAAACGGACACGTCCGTTAAGCAAGGTTTAGATGAAGCCAGTTTCAAATTGCAGCCAAAACTGGCTTCTGTTATTGGCCTCGTATAAACAGTTTTTCAAGACAAGCCAGCGCCCCGCAAGACGTGCCCCGGAACATCCGCGCCAGCTTGATGACGCGTGTAGACGCTTTGCGCCAGGCGCTGGCGCTTATCCCTAAACTGTTCACGCGTTTGTTTTTGAAGTTGAATGAGGACGAAACATTAAAATTTGTTCAGCTGTATAGAGAGTACGTACACATCTTGTGGGATAAGCGTCGCGAAGCTTACAGAAATAAGCGAATGCGTTCTTCGGCACTAGAAGCCCTGCGTGATGGAACGAATGAAGGACTGACTATCGATGAAGTTAAAGTAAAAAATTAAGAGTATTCGAAATACTTACTATTTGGAAATCAACAAAATCAAAAACCAAAAGATCTGGGGCTGGGGGAACGGATAAAAGCCAAAGGCAATATGGATTGATGAATATGATTCATTTGTGAATCATTTTATAGTGAGGATAAAAACAACGGTAGGTAAGTAAGAGCATGTATTGTTTATTATAGAACAACATTCACTACATTATGCGACCAGGGTTGATAAATCATATGTTTTCAAAAAATCTAAATAGTTGATTTATTTGATTAAAATCGGGTTTATTTCATTTTATATTATATTAGTACAACGATAGTATTGTTAATGTATACTCTTACTTAATTGCCAAGGAACACCTCCTTCGTTCATAAACATATTTTTATAAAGTTCTCTCTTCTTTCTTGCAATTTCTGCTGAATGATTGCTACCTTGATTGGCAATACTCTGTAGTGTACATCCTCCTGCATGAACATGGCTGATAATTTCCCTCTTGATCTTACGAAGTGGATCTATTTCGTAGCCAATTATGAATGGCACAACAAGCACAAACGATTGTATCTACTGCTTCCAACTTACGAGTAGTTTGTATTGACTTTTCTTATACCCTGAACCTACTAACTAAGATCCCAAATGATTTTCGATTATACGTCTGGCTCGAGATAACCGGCAGTTAAAAACGTTTTGTTCTGTACTGAGATTAATACCTGGATACGGCTTCATTAAGTATGTCTTTAGCGGAAAGGCCACATCCCCGACAATCACTCCGTTGTCAGGTAATAAGCTATTTTCCAGGTCCCGGTAAATTTAACTATTTTTGAAAACTCCTCCATCAGAAGCGCCACCATATGCACCAACATCTACATATGAACAACAGTAGTCGTGATCGGCAACAGGTAACAGTACGAGCTGCTTGTTATTTTTATAATTGAAGTATAAACTTCCACTTTTAGGAGAATCTATGATTGACACATGTTTCCCGTCTATGGAACCGTAAGGGGAAATTCCATCTTGTGTTAAACCCAGTTTCGATTATTTTCCATTCTTCTGCATTTGCTATCCAGTAACATCGTCGATTAATACACCGCGCTCGGAAAATGGGGTAGAAATTGAATCTGTAGCAGAGACTCCACAAGAGACACAACAAGAGGCGCCACTAAAAGAAAACAAAAACAAATCTAAGCGGTATCTCAAACCTATCTTCCTCCCGAGCAAAGTCCAAAATATATCATCTATTCATTGGAACCCAGTATCTCAAACCTATCTTCCTCCCAAGCAAAGTCCAAAATATATCATCTATTCATTGGAACCCAGTATCTCAAACCTATCTTCCTCCAGAGCAAACTCTATATAAACTCAGATACCTACTACAAGGTCTTCTTCCACGAGTTCTTCTTCAGTACAGCGATAATAATACTGTCCTGTCTAATCCCCATTGACCCCATAGAATAATTACGAAAGCGTACAAGACAGTGCCGTCCTACAATTGTGTACAGTTGTGTACCTATTTGATTTAATATCATTGTGTACCTATTTGATTTAATATCATTGTGTACCTATTTGATTTAATATCATTGTGTACCTATTTGATTTAATTAAATAAATAAATAAATCCTTACCTGAATAAACTGTTTTAATGCTTCATAAATAGCTTGACAAACGTGTGGTATAAATAACAATATAGACGGTTTGGATACCTACAGGGTAAAAATGACTCAGGCTTCGGTAATCCATTCCAGTAGCTATGAATGACAACGATACCTACTTCTAGCTTTACTCGTCAAAGTTTTCAGTCTTAACTCGCAATGCCAAGCTGTTCTCGGCTTGATCTTCTAAACTTAGCTGTTCTAGCAACAAAGCGGAACATCTAGTTACGAATCTATCGCTTAGCCATTTTCTCATCCAAAGTAGTTTATGCATTACGATTTCTTCGTCTAATATATTGATCAACTCTTCTCTTAATAGTGCAGAGATGTTCTATAGACACGTGTGCAAACCACAGGAACAATTCAGAAATTAAATGAATCCATTTGCCTCCACTAAACAACACGGGCCAGGCCAGCGCAGGCTTGTCTGAAGACTGGCGCCAGCGTTACTGGCTTCGTCTAAACCTTGCTTTACCTACTAAAACTACGCGTGTATTTTCGCGAAGCGATATCGTTGCGGTCTAGAATGGTTTCATCAAATGATAAGGTTAAAAACAGATTGAAAAGAGGATAAGATTACAAAAAGTCTGATATTCTCTAAATAAATACATTTAACCATCCTACAATTATCTACCTCCAACATTTCAAGGTTATTTTGTCGCGTGGCCAAAATCGGATCCAACGACGTCATCTTGTTCTGTCTTGATACAAATTCTCTGACACAATTTCACAGGAGTATATTGACAACACTCCCCTGTCAATGACATCCAGGCGCCAAAATATCCTCGTAGCTCTCTAACAGATACTTAAAATAAATTTCCGTTTACCGTTTCCTTTATCACCGCCTCGTTCCTCAGCAGTCGCGGGTTCCTAGGCCTGGTCCCCCCCAGCGCCGGTGGGCGTGGAGGAGTGCGCGGCCGGCTCGTCAGCACTCAGGAACTTATTACATTCCATGCATGGCTGCAGATCTTCCTCCATCATGTACAACTGAACGAATGGATTTGGTCAGTTCTTGAAAAATAAGTCTTAATCTCTTCTATTTTGCTGTGCCCGACAGGGTTCACAATTATCATGTATTTATAAACCTACAACCTAAGTTCATATTGTGGAATGAAATCAATATATTTTGTAAACAAGGAGAGGCATATGAGGTACCGAAGTACACAACCAACTCAGCCTATCGCAGTCCACAAAGTCCTCTCCCAAGTTGCGCGATAACACAGGGTTCTCCACTTTCCGCATCCAGTCTGTCCCAGCCACCTTTTTAAGGTCATCGGTCCATCTAGCTGAGGAGCGCCCCAAGTTACGCCGATAATCAGTCTATCACGAGAATTAGGTGGGTACACAATCTTATCTGGCATATATCAAAATGGCTAAGGCCCCATTCACATAGGAACGCGCGGGCGCGGCGGCGGGTGCGGGCGCGGTGACTTGGCGAGTTCGTGTTCACATTGGCCGCCAGGCGTTTGCGCGAGTGTGACGAAACTTACCTGACGTCGCGAGTGAATCGCGCGGTCCGCCGCTAGTTCGACGTGAACACACACAAACATCTCACGCGTTTGATATTGCCGCGCGCGCCAGTCGCTAGCTTGCCCGCTACGTGCGTTTCGTATGTGAACACTTGGATATTACGCCATATGTTTGATAATTCGCGACCGCGCCCGCGAGTCAACGTGAATGAGCACTAAAGGAGAACAGAAGTTCTATCGCTTTCGGCATAAAGATCGGTGACCGTTTGTGGCCAGTCCTTATAAGCCGATATCCATTATGTACCCATTCAAAATAAAAATCGCTTCAAAAAAGGATGAGAATCAGCACTTTTTAACGTCAAAAATTACACAAGACAGCGTGCCCTTCACCGCATGCGCGTGTTGTAGCCGGGAACACGACGTAGTGCAACAAACCCCTCAACAACACGTACGAGTATGTCTAATAACTAAGTTCTTAAAATCTAAACTTCTTACTTTTGTTTCTATTGAACCTAGAATCGATCAGCCTACTACCTATAACTACTCAAAATGTTCCGCTCTGCACCCCATTCATATGCAGTTCTTTGATGTATGGTCTGATCCAAAAGTATATGATAAAAGTGTAAATGAACCCTGTTTAGATTAAGTTCTTGGGCAATAGCAAACGAATCAGTTGCACCTTTATCGGTATTTAGAAGGTTTCAGCTTTATATTTCAGTTTTTCCGACAATTATTGTTGGAATAAAATTATTAAATTGTGTGTAATTGAAAAATTATCGACGAAAATGTTTGTTATAAAATAACCTCAATCAGATGCTTTTGGAACACACTATAGATGAGACACTCACCCTGCCGTCGGTGCCGTATCCTTCGAACTTTTTGGTGGGCATAGCCTGCAGGTCAGTCTCGTCCGCCTTCTCCCGTACCATGTGGCCGCCCCCCATCAGGGTGTGCGAGCCGCCCACCCAGCGATGACAGGTGTGGTCCCTGGTGATGGCTCATCATAAACTATCATCTTCTACATTATAAATTAAAATCGCTTTTCGTGTCTGTCTGTGTAACCGCGTTGTAAGTACAATTTGATACGGTGTTCACCAACATTTACTGAATTTATTCCGGAAGGGGTATGTGCTTATTACATTAATACACTACTCAACAAAGTCTAGGGAACAAGTCAACTGTATCATCTTATCTATGAAAACTCTTTAGAAGTAGTACTAACTACAAATATTTGTAAATATTAGGTAGTTGAATCTGCATTAAATAATTGTTCGAAATTAACAAAAATTTTACTGAAAAGCAAAAGCATTTTGTAATACGGCGGGAAAACTTCACTTGGTCGCAGCGTACGGCGTTTTGAAACGTAATAACTCGTTTTTTTTTCTTTAGAAAATCAATTTCACTGCTCTTTTGGAACTTTTGTGACTTTGGAGCGATAACATAATTAAAATGCAGGAAGAGATGCTGAGGGCTGTGGGTATGCTGAAAGCTGGGCGCAACGTGAATCTGCCGACGCTGTCAACACACAGCCAAACGTATTTGCCGATTATGGGCGCATTACGGGACTACATGAGATGTTGCTGAACGACACTGAGGAAGTTACAGGGTCACTGCCCAGACACAAGACTGCTTTCTGCAAGACGCTGCTGGTAGGAAGACTCCAGTCTTAGCACCAAATTGTCATCAGTGACCAAACTGCCAGAAGATTGCATGAAGTTAATGTTCACGCTCGCAGACTGCTTAGAGTTCCTCTCCTCTTCTTCGACGCGGAAATGGAGAGCGTCGAATATTTTGGGTTAACGCACATTTGCCCTGGACCGACACTCAGTGGGTTTGTGAACTTTTTTCTGATAAGTCACGCTTTGGATTTAATCCAGATTCAAGAAGAATGCGTATTTAGTGATTTCCTGGTCGCCAGATTCGACTCCAGAATCCACAGGAAGTTAATCCGTACCAGGGCGAAACAATTTTACGTTGCGGGATGGAGTTCGCATGGGTGAAAGAACGGACCTTGTTTTGATACGAGGTAATTTAAATGCGAAACAACAGTCACGAGATTGTGCAATTGTGCATTGGTCATCCCTCACCGACAGCAGTATGGCCAAGACTTCATCATTCAACTCAGCCTATCGCAGTCCACTGCTAGACATAAGCCTCACCTAGGGTGCGCCACAACACCTTGTCCTCCGCCTTTTGCATCCAGTCTGTCCCAGTCGCTTTATTGATGTCACCGGTCTAGCTGGGTGGCGTCCCACGCCACGCTTGCCGAACAATACGCGGTCTCTCTTCCAGGACTCGTCTGCTCCACCGGCCATCGGTCCTTCGACAAACATGGCCAGCCCACAACCACCACCGTTTTCTTACTCTGCAAGCTATGTCGGTAACTCCGGTTATATTCCGGATTCATTTTTGATTTTATCCTTCAAAGAAACTCCGAGCATAGCCCGCTCCATAGCGCACTGAGCGACTTTGAATTTGTGGATCAGCACAACTGTTAGGGTCCACGTTTCGGCACCGTACGTCATAACGGGAAGGACGCACTGGTTGAAGACCTTAGTCTTCAAACATTGTGGGATAGGCGACAAGAAGACTCGACGAAGTTTCCCAAACGCTGTCCAACTTACTTTTTAGACTGGGCAAGACGTGTGAATTGTATATGACTTTGTCTTGTCCGAATTCATGCCGAGGCCAACCCACCGAGAGGCTCCAATTATGCTGTGCAGCATCTGTTCTAGCTATTCCAGCATATCTATCATTATGAAGATGTCATCGACCAAGCAAAGGTGTGAGATGTACTTGCCGTTCATGTTGATACCCTGTCCAGTCCAGTCCAGCGCAAGACTTCAAGTTTATGCAAGATAATGCGCGTGCACTCATAGCCAGGCTGATAATATGCTTTGCTAGGACAATATCAAGTTACTAGAGTGGCCTGCTCAGTCCGCTCATCTCAATCCCATAAAAGCATGCGTGGGATTCGCTGAGAAGAGCGTTCATTGACCTTCCCTAAAATGTATGTTTCTGGGCGTTAGTTTTTTCGTTTTTGGTAGGTACCATTTGAGATGTTCTTGATTTTATTTTTATTTTTTCATTAACTACCAATTTATATTAAACACAACAATTACATTCACATTAAATTAAGCTTCTATTAAAATAAAATACAGGGTGGCAGGGACATTGACGCGACAGATGTAACCATGAATTATTAAGCTCATGTTTCTAGAAATAGCGAAATAACGTAATAGCGTAGAATATGTCGTCGATTATCGAAAAAAAACTGCTGTTTCATAGAAAAGAGCAATACTTACGCAGTCATAATGAATGGAAAGCATATTTTTTCTAAATAACCGACGAAATATTTCTACGCGGGGGGTTCAGAATCATGTACTGAATCCATGGTGATAGATCGCGCGTCGATGTCCCGCCACCCTGTGCGTTACTTAAAAGTGTTCAAAAAATAATTACTATAAATACCCTTGTTCCCTAGACTTTGTTGAGTACTGTAATATTAATATCTTAAGTTTGATAGCTTAGTTGTAACTGTAACTTTATTGTAAATGCTGTGGTCTCCAATAAGTGAAGGACTACACCTTCTTAATCTTAATACCTGTAGGCCAATTCTCGTACTTAAAAAACGTTCAAATTCAAGTCGCAATCTCATCTCAGCGACAATCAATGTCAAAAACCTGTCAAAAATGTATGTAAATTGATTGTTATTTTGACAGATTGAGACTGAGATTAGAATGCGAACGGTCTTAAAAATACGGGAATTGCCCCTCAGATGTTTCCCGTTATTTATGAGTCATGTATTTTGTTTTATCTTTTGCTGGAGATCCTAAATAAATACAGTCAAACGGGGTCAATAGGGATGCAGGGGTGAATAGAAACGAAACTTTAAAGGGGATTTTAACCTTGAAATAATTTAGTTTGACCCCAACAAGAGCACTTAATCGTTAATTATATTACAATAAACACATTAAGAGTCCTTTTTGGAATAAACTATATTATTTCAAGGTTAAAATCCCTTCTAAAGTTTCGTCTCTATTCACCCCTGCGTCCCTATTCACCCCGTTTGACGGTAATAGTAACCTGCTATCGGGCGGCGACAGGTTGACCTCTCCCAGACACACGTCCTCTCGGCCGAGCGGGGCGGGGCGCAGGGGAGGCAGCGCGCTCGGCATGCCGTACGCGGCGTCCGCCGGCGGCATGGCGGCGCGCGTCAGGCATGCGCCGCACGCCGCGCCGCGCGACAGCTGACGCATCAGCAGCGCCGCCTGAGGGGGGGGGGGTCATAGCATTCAGTATTTCAACGGAACAATGGTCGGAATCGGCTCACACATATGCAAACGAATTTACACGTATTCTAAGCATGTTTCAGGTAATAGGCTAATTGTAATTAAGTCGGGGCGTCGCCGTCGCATCGAGAGATAAGGTTACGTTTTATGTGCATTTTTTTTTAATTCGCCATTGCCCCCTTCCACGAATGTCTCAAGATGATTGATTAATTTAGACTTTTTTTTTTAATTATAATTTAAGAAGCGCGAGTTTTTCAAATATGAATCTTTTGACAGAATAAATTAAGAAAAGACGCCACCGTTATGTCTTTGTTGTAGTTCTGGGCCCATTGCTTTCAAAATCGATTCCTGAATAAGTAACTTTCTGCACGCACCTATCTCAATTTGGAATCAGTTTTACAAAAAGTTTAGTTGACAACACTACTACCCGCGTTTTATTTCACAAAAAGAGCCTAGTTGAAATACCTACTATTGTGTCATGATGTTGATGTTAAGGCATGGTCACTTCATGGCCTACAAACCGAATGCTAATCTAAGGTAAGAGACATAAAACCACATGAATCAGCATGACTGCATGGGTTACATACAAACCTTGGGTTCCCCGAGCATAATCTCCAGTTTGCGCAGCTTCTCCTGGATGCTGTTGAGCTCCTGTGTGGCGGCCTCTTTGAGCGCCATCAGAGTGATGATATCTGCCTTGTTATCCGATACGACCGACAGGTCTCTGAGCGCAGTCTGTCGACAAACATTTGGATATAGCACCACATAACTTCAGGGTTCCATCGGCAAAATTCGTTAAACAAGATCAATAGGGATTTTTTCACTTCATCAATAAAAAACAGTAATATAAACGAAAGCGAAGTATTAAAAGTCAAATACAAATAATGTCCGTTGCTAAATTAAATTAACTTCAAACGTCCGTTATTGTCGCGGCACATGATGTGACACGTGTTGTTTACATCTCTTTTTAGCCACAAATCATATTAATTACATTATTTTAAATTTGTGCTTTATTCAAGTACAAATCGCACGGCCTTAGTAAGATTTCAAGCAGTTTTAAATTTTTTCTCAGCGATATTAAACCAAGGAGGTGGTGAACAGGAACCAAAAGCGATAACATTGAACTGGCCTAGGAATGGAACGCGATATCTGCGCGTCGCTGATTAATAACGCGTCTTATGGGCATGTCTTACGCGTCACATGGGCTATACACAAGGGGTTTATCCCCTTGGTCGATGATTTTACAAAAACGCTGATGGGGGATGATTTTAATTGTCACATCTAATATCAATTTTGCTGAGTAGGTACTGCTGTTCAAGAGATTTAAGGGATTGGAAATATAGTCATAGTCCGTATCTTGAAGTAACATTTAGTCTTTATTTAATTGAAATCAGCCTACTCGGTCAAAAATTATTGGGTACATATTAAAGTCATAATATAACCTTTCTAAAATGTTTGTATTACGTGGTCAACGGCGGCGCTAGAGTAGATATCACAAATGATTGGTAATCTTTATTAAAATGTATATTCATTATTTTAAGTAAGACATTTAGAATCGCAAAAACCAAAAATAAAATCAGCACCATGCCGAAAGAAATTGCGAAATACAATTGACAAATGCCGAGCTCTACACGAGCCATTGTTTCAGGAGAACATCGGCTACTCTATTGGCGGGTTCAAGAGCAGACATGACCCGGATTAACAAACACGGTGGATGGAAATCTGATGTAGTAGCGGAAGGCTACATTGAAAATCTATACAGAATAAGGATAAAATAAGCTGCCGCATTGGTGAGAACGACAAACTAAAAATACCGTCGATAACTGATCCTTGGACACATTTGTCACCGCAACCATCCACATCAAAACACTATTCACCTAGCCCGCTGTCTCAAGCACCACCTCACCTTCACTTTCGCGATCCAAAATGATCCTCAGCAGACCCGAGTTTCTGAAACTTTACTCCACAGCAATACGCAAACAAACTACCTCCACTTCAATAAATGTACCAAATAAAAACATAGCTGTGTCTTTCTTTCCACAACTACACTTGGGAGCAAATAAATCGAGCCACTACCTTTTTTCACGTAAAATGGTAAATATTTTTGGTAATATGGAACGTATCAATTCGAACTATATATCGCCTAAAAGTTTAGTTAATAACCTTTACAATGAGGGTAAATTATTGAATAATAACCTTATTGAATGATAAATTATTGGCTCTGCAAGAAAAATGGTAATTTTGATAGAAAATTTAGTAGGGCTAAAACAGTCCATAAAAACAATAAAAAACAAAATTATTGCAAAAAAAATATTCTTAATAACTGGTATTACCCCCCCGGGCCCTGATACATTCTTGTAGCCTATTAGTCATCGATCTGATCAGCGTTACGATGACATATTGTGGTATGTTCTCCCACTCTTCAAGCACAGCGACTTTAAGCTCGGGAATGGATGAAACAGCGGGAACCCTGGCTCGGACTCTCCGTTTTAGCTCGTCCCATAGGTGTTCGATCGGGTTCAAATCAGGACTTCGTGCTGGCCATACCATTTGTTGAATCCCGATCGCAGACAAGTAATCCGTAACGATCTGCGCGGTATGAGGTCTCGCATTGTCATGCATAAACAAGAAATTTTCTCCGACAAAACCAGCATACGGCATTACGTGGTTTTCAAGAATGTCAGTTATGTATCGGTCAGCTGTTAATCCACGTCTACCATTGCCATCGTTGGCGGGGTCGACGAAGACAAGTTCCGTTTTTCCGTCTAGAGAAATTCCTCCCCACACCATACAAGAACCACCACCAAAACTCACCGTTTCTCGAATGCAACATTGGGCAAATCTTTCACCAGGACGTCTATACACTCGGTTTCTCCCGTCATTGCTAAAAAGACAGATTCTTGACTCGTCAGAAAACAAAACTGACCTCCAGTCTTCTGACGTCCAATTAATGTGTTCTCGAGCAAACTCCAAGCGAGATCGGCGATGAGCTACAGTCAATTTTGGGCCAGTTGCTGGTTTGTGTGATGTTAAATTTCCTTCTTTTAGTCTTCGTCTCACTGTCCACCTACTGATTGCGACTCCTCGAACGTCACGTAACGCTTGCTGTAGCTGAACAGCATTAAGTCCACGGTCGCGCAACGAATTGGTTGCAATAAAGCGGTCGTCACGTTCTGTTGTTGCCCGTGGTCGGCCAGTTCCAGGTCGCCGAACAAAAGCACCAGTCTCCAGATACCTGCGGTATACCCGCTGTACCTTTGAACGACTCAAATGAAGTCTGCGTGCCACTTCACGTTGTCCGTGTCCAACCTCAAGTAAAGCTACAACTTGGGCAGCTTCCGTCGGTGTAGTATCCATTTTATCAGGTTATTTTGATTACACAGACACAGATAAAGACAACAATAACAAGTAATATGGGTATGATTAACAAAAACCTCAAATTTAATCTTTTCTTAACAGAGTACAATAAAAATGTCATAAGCAAATTAAATGCGATAATTTTATTCTACCCTTTAAACTTTAATAAAAATGAAATTTTGACAACTAACTACCCTCATTGTAAAGGTTATTAAATACCCTTTTAGGCGATATATGTTTCGAATCGATGCGTTCCTTAATACCAAAAATAATTACCATAATGCGTGAAAAAGGAAGTGGCTCGATTTATTTGCTCCCAAGTGTAGTATAATGTATCAAACATTATTTTTAACTTCTAATTATTTTAAATAGGTCTACTAATTGTAATTTTAATAAATACTTCGATTCTAGTACCTACTATTGCTTATTATTGTCGCATAGATGGTGTGAAAAGTAGAGTATCGTCCTGCTCAGGGATAAAAGTGCCTTCGTCTACGGAACCCTATAAAAGATTATTTGAATGTATTATCGCCTGTCTCTCTGTCTGTTATCTTGTCATGCCGTAAAAGCTGAACAGATTTAGATGAAAGGCATACATACGGGTAGGCCATGACCTGGGTTAGGACATAGGATACTTTGAATCCCGGTAGTACGGTCATGTGGGATAATTTTCGACCTTTACGCGGGCGAAGCCGCGGGCAAAAAGCTAGTATACTGTACAGGGTTACTTGTGATTCGACATAATCTGTCAGGAGCTGATAGGGGAGCCAAATTGTAACAAATTGAACCGCCCATATGTATGACCGAAATTCAATAGTTTTCAACAAAAAATCAAAAACGACGGACATAATATGTTTTGTGTCGTCGAAATGTGTGTTTGTCATTGAACTAGGTCATTAGTTCCTAAACTGGTCCAGGTGGACTCCAGGGGTCCCCGGGAGAATTGATGGGGATCTACGTTGGCGTGACAAAAAAATGGGGGTACACAATTTGTAAGCGGGGTTCCACGAAAATGTATCTGCTTTCGTTATTTAAGAACTAAAATGTTGGCTTGACTTCAGCTATCAATGTAGGCAGATAATATTTTAAGAAGGTCAGCAACTTGTAAAAACTTGCATATTCCATATTCAGTACAACGTGTCGAGACTTGCAAAGCGCCGCTGCCGCCGTCGTCCGCAACGCTTGTTCAGACGTGCAAAGGAACGAAATACGACTTGTGATGCTTGCAATCTTGCATGAACTTGTTTGATTCTTCACCAATGTAAAGTCGAATCTCCTAGTCGGTTCTGTGTACAGTTTTCCCTCCATAGCAACTCACCTATTGTTTCTAGGGTGTACCTACACCCTTCGCGCTAGACTGGTCAGGGCCCTGTTGCACAAAAAGACTGGCAACAGGATTACAAGCTTAGGGTTCACAGTTAGGCACTCAACTCCCTGTCTGCACCCGACAGGGAGGGTACTCATCCACGGGCCATTCCACCCGGGAGTTAGGTTTAGGGCCGATAGGCTACAAATATTGATAGGTTAATACCCACCCCCCGCTATGTCTGAAGCGGGAAGCCCTCTTATGGGCATTCGTAAGAGAGGTCTTCTTCAAGGACCTGGACTTCGCCATACGGAGCGAAGTTTGCTGCTCTTCAGCCATCTCTCGCCACCCCCGCTCCATCTCCATCCGCATCCATGGCTTACTTCAGCGATGTCCTTTCCCTCGAACCCGTGGCCATGGACACGGATGATTCCACGTCCAAGCGCCCCCCTACCCTTTTACCTGCGCTTCCGATAGATAGCGAGTCCGTGAAGTCGGCTTCAGAATGCCCCTCTTCTACCCCTTCCTCTGAGGACGATGGCTTCACGCCAGTCCAGCGGAAGGGGCGAAGAGTCAATCCCGGCAACTCCCTTGTGATACTTGAGGTTGATGAATCGGAAGTGCGAGTCTCTTATTTTGCAACTGCGTAATGATTTCGCAATAGGTTGGGATGGCATATCCCCCTTAGTGCGTAAGAGTTGCCGCCAGACCTTGACGCCACCTTTGACGTATATCCTTAACTCTTGCATTCAAAAAGGCATCTTTCCTGATGCGCTAAAGAATGCAATCATCCATCCAATTCATAAGGGAGGGAACAGGTACTGTGTCAATAATTTCAGACCCATATCAGTCCTATCAGCACTCTCCAAGATACTGGAAAGGATCCTAAATAACCGCTATTTAGATTAAATAAATTCCTCAACAAACATCAGCTTATAGCTGATCATCAGTACGGTTTTCGCACAGGAATCTCTACTGAAGATGCAGTTCTTGAGCTGACACAATTGGTTGCTAGGAATCTTGACAGTCGAACTAAAAGTCTAGGGATCTTCCTAGACCTTTCTAAAGCATTTGACACAGTCTCTGTTTCCAAACTTATCTCTAAATTGGAACTCCTAGGGGTACGAGGAAATACCCCCAAAATTTTCAAAGACTACCTTAACAACCTGGCCCAACGAGTAAAAATTGGAGAGGAAATAAGTGAAGAAGTATCGACCACTTACGGTGTTCCTCAGGTAAGCATATTAGTCCCCACCCTCTTCCTAAAATACGTCAATGAGTTGTGCAGAATGACCATCCCCAACTCCAAGATCATTGCGTATGCAGACGACACCACAGTCATAGTTCACGGACCAACTTGGGATAGCGTTAAGCGCTACGCAGAAGCGGCAATGTCAACTATAATGACATTGCTCAACCTAAACTTGCCTACCCTAAACTGCGACAAAACATCGTACATTCCCTTCGCTATTCGGCGTAACAACTTGCCCGACAAATCCTTCTCCATAACAGCGCACACCTGCTCCTAATAATCCCCACAATGCTTATGTCCGACGCTTGTAAGAACGGCTATTGTGAAATATCTGGGTGTCCAAATAGACGGAGGATTACGATGGGACAAACAGGTTGACGCCATTACCACTAGATGTTTGAAACTTTTGCATATTTTCAAATCCCTTAAGAGACTCGGCTGCGCCTGATACCTTGAAGATGGTGTAAAAACCAGTCTTCTGAGGATTGAAAGAGCGCAGAGCCGTACTGAAGGTGATGTCTCGCAAACTTTATCGGTATTCCACTACGCAATTATACGCTGATTCTAAAGTACTTTCAGTGCGTCAGCTTTTTGTACTACAGTCTACTGTTAGAAGACACGCTAGCGCTCCCCCAGCTGACCCTAAAAAAAGAAAGAAACTACCCTTAAGTACCCCTCACAAAACCGCCTTCCCTCAACACCAATACGCATTAAGTACATACATATACAAACAAGTTCACACAAACCTAAACATTGTTGATCTAAATAATTATCAATTAAAATCAAAATTAATGGAATGGCTACTGGAACAGGACTATCTACGAACAGAACCCTTACTTAAGTACGTCTCCTAACTACCTACATATCCCCAATCACACACTAACACACACAGAAACTAATACACACACACACAGACACACATTACGTATAATATTACCTAAATTAGCTTTATATTCATAGTCACTCAGGTAGATCGACACCGTCTACTTTTATACTTAAAGAATCACTATTTAAGCTGAATCACTATCTCTCAAGATACAGGTTTCCTAGTTTGAGAGGCAGGGTTTTCCATATTGTGTACAGATATAAGTTCTTAGATTATATTACATTGTGTTACTACCAAAAGCTCTCTAAATTTTGTTTATATAAAACATGTTAAATCTGTATTTTTGTGAAATAAAGTTATTTATTATTATTATTTATTAACTAGACTCCATCCCCAATCAGTTCGACTCTATCGATGACACGTCAGCCGCGATCGACTCACTCATGGATCACGTACAATCCGTCCTGAACGAAAGTTCAAGGGAAGTTCCAGCGATGGATAACCATCGCTGGAAATTGCCGGCTGCTTACTGAGAAGAACGCGGCTGTCCGTGACTACAGCAACTTTCCCTGCCAAGCTAACGCATAGCGGAGCTGCGTGACGCTGGCTGAGACAAGATGCTGAGCGAGTTAGAACCCACCCACCAGGCCTTTTGGGAACTACAGAGGAAACCCCAGTCCCAACAAGTAGCCTCCATGCCCCCATTGGTGCGCCCCGACAAGACCATCGCCTCTGACGATATCGATATTGCCGACAGTCTTGAGGCCTAATGCACACCCAGCTCTCAACCAGTAGACCAAGCTCACCTGTCTGAGGTCGACGCTGAAGTCGAACGTAGACCCTCCCTCCCTCCCGTTGAAGACTCTGATCATCCTCTGCATGCCGTCATCGTCAGGTCCACCGCGTCCGCGATCCTCCCCGATGAATTACCCTCCCCGTCCCTTGATCGGATCCGTGCCAGCTGGTGGCGTAGCTGAGCCTGTAGCTTTAAACTCCCAAGATAATAATAATTAATCTAATTTGATCCAGCCAGTCCCCAACTTGCTGTCCTCCCCCAGCGACGCCCTAAGCCGAGGTTCGTACCCCACAGGAGGTGCCCTTAGGTGATGGTCGCTTAGTTTTTAATTAATTTTAAGCCCCTGGCTGGAGGCTTTGAGTTCGCTCAAAGACACCACAGGAAATACCGGTTAAGTAGTCAAAAAAAAAAACTTTTTCATTTGTTTCCGGAATTTCGAAAAGAAAATTAATGTAAGGTGAATCGATATTAGTGTTTGCCAGTGTCGGAAAAATTAAGTATTTACCTGCCTATTTGTTATACATACTTTTATTTTATGTTGTAACACGTTGTCCTGTTTGCAAAACTTGTAGCATTTTGATGATAGTACACTGACCTGCCACACGTTGTCCTGTTTGCGGAACTTGTCGTAGCATTTTGCGAGGCGATCCTCTATTTGATAGCACGCTTGCGCGAAGTCTTTTTCGTACAGCAAACCAGCGAGACGTGAGATGTCCGCCTGCCAACAGTGTATTGTTTGTGCAATGTGTTAAGTTGTGCAAATGTAGGACTTAATAGTCCAGCAATGTTACGGCCTACGAGATTACCCGTAGGCTTCTTAATAGTCCAGCAATGTTACGGCCTACGAGATTACCCGTAGGCTTCTTAATAGTCCAGCAATGTTACGGCCTACGAGATTACCCGTAGGCCGTAACAGTACCGGACTATCAAGAAGTTCTGGCTTCTTAATAGTCCAGTACTGTTACGGCCTAAAGAAAACCTAGGTTTACCGGGTCTAATTAAAATTACCTGAACCGTTGTATGTACATTCCAAATAACAAAAACGAAATTAATTTAGCCGTCCTTTATAATAAGTCTTTAACAGTAAGCCAGAATATACAGGGTTATTTGTAATACGACGGTAATCCATTAAGGGGATGTAGTGGAGGTCATTTGCAACCAAATAACCCCGTATGACCCCTATGTAAATGTCAACCATTTTCGAGTAATTTAACATTTTATATTTTTTTGAAGATATCTGGTATCTTATTGTATCTCATTTGGATAGTTGAGATGTTTAACATATTTTTGGAATGTTCTATCGACTAAGTACCTATATCCATGTTTTTTGCAGAAATCAACCAATTTAGTCAAATAACCTGCTCAAAATGATGAAAATTATGTGCTGGTTGATTATTATGTATTGAAGTAGACGCAGACAATAATAAATTTAAAAAAACATGATTTGTTTACTTTTTTATAAATTTTCAAAGTTGTATAAGTACCTTAATTACTTAATTACCTTAATTACTCGGAAATGGTTGACATTTGCATAGGGGTCATAAGGGGTCATTTGGTTGTAAATGACCTCCCCTACATCCCCTTAATGGATTGCCGACATATTACCAATAACCCTGTATATGCTATCGCTTTTTTACGTCTCCAACAGAGCTCCTATACTAGTCTTGTAAGCGATAAGTAGTAAGCGCAAACTCAACTCAAAGCATTCTTTTCCATTAAACTAATTACAGGCACTGTCGAATTGACGAAGGGTCGGTCAGCCAAAAAGATAAAGCTAGTTGTCCATTCCAAAGCGAAGTCAGTTCATAAGGAGAAGAACGGGGAAGTAATTTGGAAAGGTAAAGTAATATTTGTATCAAACCTTATCCCTAAGACCGTCCAACACCTCGTCACGATCAGCTTTCTGTTCCCGAAGCATCTCGACGCATTCCACCAGACTCTGCAAATATGAAGAGGTTCCAAGTGAGGTACTCGGCTGTCAATATGGCTCCATAAAAAGAATTTCACACAAATATGAGTCAATTCGCTTTACAATACCGAACTGTTTCTGAAACTTGGAACTGCCACAATATAGTTAAATATTGGTGTTTCAACATTTTCGTCCCTCAAGGCTTTTTTTAATGTAATTCTTACATCACACCGTCACCCCATAAAGATAAGTACCTACACACTAACCCTTAGTTCATCGCTCAGCTGTTTCTGCAAGCCGGCGAGGGTCTGGTGCAGGTGCAACGTGTTGTCCAGCTCAATGCCCAGACCCTCGTAGCGCTCGCTTAGATCCATTATAGCTGTAATTTCAAGAAACCATCTCTTAATGGATTGTGCCCACATAGCAGGCTAGGGTAACCAGCTGGATGAGATTAACCGACGATTGAGTTAATGCCTAGCCGATGTCTTGCAGTAGACTGACATAGGCTGATGAGCAAGCGGGACGTCAGAGGCCCAAATCAAACCAGATAAGATAAGATAGGTCTTTATTTGCCTTAAACATGGTATAATGGTGTTACAGTCTTATTTAAATATAAAGTCCAGATTAATTTAAATATACAGAATATGTATCAATTGCATGCAAAAATAATTATGATGTCAAAATAACAGTGAGTAGTAATTAAATAATTCAAATTAATAGAAATATCATAAATGTATGTCAAAGAAATCCTTAATGTCATAGAAATTATGTCCATTCAGCCATTTATACAGCTTGTTTTTAAATGAATTAGCATTACTTATACATTTTAGTTCTTTAGGGATTTTGTTGTATATGCGTACACACATCACAAGGCAGCTTTTAGCATACTTGGCTGATTTAGGATTATCCTTTGTTACAAGTCTGTGTGGATCCCTTGTTGGACGAGTGATTACTTCATATGCTTTTTTGAACAATCCCTTATTACTGTAGACAAAGATACAGATTACGTATATGACGTCATGCGCTACGAAGTCAAAAGCTTGTGACAGGTCAAAAAATAGACCTGTAGTTAATTTATTATTGTTTAGGTTACTCAGGACGGCGGACATCCATGAGGATTTTCCACCCAGGAAACAAAAAAAAAACAAAAAAAGGGTGTGCTTGCTCAGCGCATACAGGGATAATCACCAGTTTGTGCTTCATTTCCTCTAGTTATATCGTCTACCTGCGAAATTCCAATGGTCTAAAATGATTTACGATTTTAAAACTTTAAAAATGATGTTTGTAGAAAGTATGACTAATCATTTTTTTGATCAATAAATAAACTATCTTGAATGTCGCATATCTGGTTGGTTTGCGCACGAGAGTAAATATTGCTTGTGTGGTTGACTTGTGCTTTTGGAATCCAAACTGTTCATTTGATATAATATTAAATTTGCTACAAAAGTCGACAAGTCTCTTGAGCATACATTTCTCGAAAACCTTTGACAGTATGGGAATAAGTGTAATCGGGCGATAGTTTTTGACGTCATTTTTATCGAGTTTTTTGTACAATGGCTTCACGACTGATAATTTTAGGGCATCAGGAAAAGTACCTGACGAAAACGAGACATTAATTAAATATGTCAAAATAGGAATTAACTCTGTGCTGCACGCTTTAACTGTGTTTGTGATTATCCCATCATAACCTTCAGAGTTAGTGTTGTTTAACCCCATTACTTCCTTTTTAACTTCATCTTCAGCCATGGAGCCAAGAAACATGGAGTTAGACATTGACATAATTAGTTGATATAAATTAGTGGCATTATAATAACGTTGATTTTTGGATGTCAAGGTATTATTCGAGTATTATTAGAATTCATTTTTGATTTAAAAATACACTTTTTCGATATGTTTGAATATTGTTTATATCTTATGTCGTATGATAATGTTTTATTCTTGTAATAGTGATATCGCAAAAATCGTTCAGTTTTGCAACTATTTCTAAGACCCTTAATTATCCATTTTTGATTAAATGCATTAGTTTTTAATGTTTTTATTCTTGGGAAGCATAAATTATATAATAAAAATAAAAAATCATGGAATAGATTGAAAGCGTTATTTGAGTCAGTTTCTAAGTGGACATCTGACCATGATATATTTGTGATACACTCTTTGATTTTTTTTATATTTTCGTTGCAGTAATCTTTCTTATAAATAAAGTATGATTTACACTTTGAACTTTGCTCTTTTACCGGAAATTCTAACAGCTATTGTGCTGTGTCATGGTCAGATAAGTGAAGAGGCAAGACGTTAGAAGATGTAGTCTTGATGTTACTTAATATGTAGTCTATACAAGAGTGTTTACGAGTGGGGACATTAATGTGAAGTTGCAACTTGTACGTATTACATAGATCTGTTAGATAGGTAGTGACTTTCCCTGGTTTCAGGGTATTTAGGTATATTAAAGTCACCAGCAGCAATAACTACTTTTACACTTGACCCATATTTTTTGAGTATTTCACACAATAAGTCCAACTTACTCACGAATACGTAAGGGTCAGACGTTCGTGTTCTATAAACACACTATGAATAATTTATGCAAAGGGATTTCAATGCCACAGGCCTCAAAAGACTTTAGCGTTGAATATTTTTTAACGCAAGTAAACTCTATACTCAATATATTTATTGCTTCCACATGTGTACTTAGGTGGTAGGTTTACAAAAATGATCATTGTGGACCCTGTCGGGCACAGCAAAAGTAGGAGAGAGGAAGAAGGCTTTTAGTTGACAACTTAGTTATTCATATACTTAGATTGTAATTATTTTATAAAACATGTAATTTAAAATTTGTCATTTAAATATTCATTGATATTATAATAGCATTTGGTTACGCCTAATTCATTCAGTCAGCGAGGGCTGGGAATGCATTCACTCCTTCCGTCGTTCATTGCATCTAACTCGCGAACGAACGGTTTACGACCGCCATTTTCTTCCGTATACTACCGCTATGAGAGATCGCTGATCCTCGCCGCGCCGCGCCGCCGCCGCTCCGCCCGCCATCTTGCTCGCACGCGCTAAGCTAATTAAAAACCTCCCTCGCTTGCATGTTCGCAACCCTTCGCATCCATTCATTACGCTCGCAAAACCGGACGCTGGCTACCAAGCCCTGTGCCTTCAAGTCAAGCTTAAAGCCTCCAAGGAGAAACCCTCAACATCGTGGTGCCATCGCCAGGTGAGTGAATTGCTTTTTCTTTAGCTCGCGTCTGGTTGAATTGTTTTACGGCGTACCATATTTTCTCCCGCTCATACTATAATTCGAATCCTCGCATTTTTTACACGCATCGCTTCACCATACTTTTTGGTCCATTCGAGTCGGACTGAGCCAGTATATACCTTTTTAAAATATTCCCCATCTCGCTATTAGTATTCCCTACTATAATTACGCTTATAACTGTGCTTGTTCAAGTAAATTACGTTGTTGAATAAACCATTTATATATCATATTTTCTATAAATTATAACTCGAACAACGGGAGCTTGGGTGACGCAACAAAATGGCGTCAGAAGCAAAGTTGAAAATGATCGTTGCAAAAAAAGAAACTATTTTCGAGAAAATAAATAGCCTATTCAAGATTGCAAAGAAAATAATTCCTTCAAATATTGATACTAGAAGTAAACAAGAATTTCTAGCCGCTTCTTCGAATATAGAAAAGTTATATAATAATTTTAACGATCTATGTGATCAACATAATACATTATTATTAGAGATAGACCCTGATTATAAAATAAGTTTTAGTAATTGGAGCTCGTTCGAAACATTATTTACAGAAATCCAATATAAACGTAATACCTTATTAGAGTCTACCCGCGCTAATATAGATATTCCCGCGGTGGAATCTTACGTGTGCCGCTTACCGCCATTGGAGTTATTAAGTTTCTCTGGGCAACCGGAAAGTTGGCCACTGTTTTACCAATGCTTCAAAACTAACGTTCATGATAATAAAAAACTAACTGATGATCAACGTGTACAGTATTTGGTAGGTAAATTAAATGGCAACGCAAAAAATATATTCGCGGGAATAATTCCCAATGCGTCTAACTATCTTACGATATGGAATTCTTTAGTGACAAAATACCAAGACAAGAGGTTACTTGGGTCTATGTACTTAAATAATATACTTGACATAAAACCTACCTCGGGTTCACCCGGTCAATTAAATGATTTTATTGAAAGAGTTCACTATTCGTGGTCCGCGTTAAGACAGTTAGACATTGACGATTTATCCGATTTCATGTTTACTCATCTCGTTATAAAAAAGTTAGATTCTCAAGTATTACAAAGTTTCGAGTTATCCGCCCGCGAGAAAGATATACCTACAAGTGATGATTTAGTTATGTTCGTACGGCATCACATAAAGGTTCTTGAACGATCAACAGCTGTTCGTCAAACCACGTCACCGCAAAATAATCAGGGGACTAACTTACAAAATCGGTCGCGTTCTTCTGCAACGAAAACTTCGCATAGTTTTGCAGTAACAGAAACTGAAGTTAATAATGTACCCACTTGTAAGTTTTGTAAACAATCTCAACATACTCATTTATACGAGTGTTCAGAATTCAAAAAATTAGATGTAAAAGATCGCTTTAAGTTCATAAAAGAGAATAAAATGTGCATCAATTGTTTTAGTAGTAAACATTCCACCCTTAATTGTGGTTCTACAAATACTTGTAAACACTGTAACAAAAAGCATCATTCATTGTTGCATTTTAATAATCGCGAGTTAAGCTCGCAACAATCGCAACCTAGTGTATTGGAACCGTCGCCTTTGCCGGCTGCTCGCGCACTGGACAACAACCCTCAGTCGGTGTGTATGCTTACTAGCAATGCCGCTCGCGCGTCGCCGGTCGTGACATCTTCGTGTGTCGGGTTGAATGAAAGTACTAATTCTAAGAATTCGATCGCGTTGACGTCGCGTAATAATAATATAGATTTATCTTGTGACCAGTTGAATACGTCAGTTGTTTTACCAACGGCACAAGTTTATGTTCCGATAAATGGAAAACGTTTTGTTATTAGATGTTTAGTGGATAGTGGTTCACAAAACAACCTTATCACTCTCGCATGTTGTAGAAAATTAAAACTAAATGTTCAACCGCTTGTTAACTCGTCTCTAAAATCAGTAGGTACGATTTCCACTCCCATTAAGGGTTACGTGTCTCTTACAATACAGTCTCGCGTAAGTGACGCTCAATACGAATTAACCATGTTAGTGATTGATCACATAGCTGATCCGTTACCTGTTCGCGCGGTACAAAGGTCCGTGATGGATCATTTTAAAGGTTTACCGCTCGCAGATGAATGTTGGGACGTACCTGGGAATATAGACGCGATTCTTGGTACACAAATGTTCGCGTTTGTTTTGCTAGGGAAAAAGGTTATACCAGCATCTACCTCTCAATCAGCTGATTCCGCGATCACCGCTCGCTCCATACCTCATGCTTTAGAAACCACGCTTGGCTATATTGTCATGGGTGAGGTACCTTCTGTCAACCATGACAGTGTAGCCTGGTCCTTCGGCCCGTTAGTAGATAATTTAAATAATTTAATTTTAAAATTCTGGGAAATCGAGGAAGTACCTACTGTTAACAAAAAGGGTCCGGAATGTCAGGAATGTGAAGATTTTTATAAATCGACCGTTTCGCGACATTCATGTGGGCGATATATTGTGTCGTTACCTTTTAAAGGTGAACCTAAGTCTTTAGGTAACTCCTTCATTCACGCTCAGCGTAGATTGTCCGCGCTAGAGCGAAAGTTTCATTCGCTTCCCGCTTTACGTCAAGCTTATAACGACGTAATAAATGATTATATAGATAAGGGTTATCTGTCGGAAATACCTTATTCTTTATCCGCTATAAATGAAGGCTACTTCATCCCGCACCACGCAGTTGTAAGGCCTGATAAGTCAACAACAAAAACCCGCATTGTTTTAGATGCAAGCGCTAAAACTGATAGCGGCAAGTCGCTCAACGACTTGTTGCATACAGGGCCTAATTTGCAGGCAGACTTATTTTCGCTTTTGCTTAACTTTAGATATTTTAAGGTAGCAATTACCGCTGATATACGTCAAATGTATCTTAGAATTTCATTGTCAGATAAAGATCGTAAATATCAAAAAATATTATATCGCTTTAATGATAACGAGAGTATTCGTATTTTTCAATTTAATTCTGTGGCTTTCGGCCTCCGCTCGAGTCCATTTTTGGCAATGCGTACCGTCCGTCAATTGGCGGAGGATTATCGCGAACGCTTTCCTCTCGCGGCAGATGTTGCCATGAGAGAACTGTACATGGATGATTTAACAACTTCTGTACCCTCTGCCGAAGATGGTACTCGTTTAGCCGACGAGCTGCTCGCTTTATTCAAGGTCGGTGGATTTGATCTCGTAAAATGGGCGAGCAACTCATCGGAACTTCTCGCTCACTTGCCGGAGTCGTATCGTGCTGTGATCGAGTTCACAGATGATGATGACACACTGAAGGTTCTTGGTTTAAAATGGATACCTACTTCTGATGTGTTCTCGTTCACTACTGCCGCCGCGACTACGTGTAACACCAAACGTGCTATATTGTCAACTATTGCTCGCCTATTCGACGTGCTCGGGTTCGTCGCACCTGTCATTCTCTACGCAAAACTTCTTATACAAGATCTTTGGCTTTCTAAGGTGGGGTGGGATGAAGAGCCCCCGGAACTCATTGCTAAATGTTTCGTTAAACTCAAATCGGAATTACCGTTATTAGTTAACTTACAGATACCTCGCCACTTAGGTGTCGCGGCCGGCTGTGTCATAAATTTGCTTGGCTTTGGAGACGCTAGTATGAAGGCTTACGGCTGCGTCTTATACCTGCACGTAACGAACCCTAACGGTGATATATCCATTCATTTAGTATGCGCTAAGTCTAAGGTGGCTCCGCTAAAGACTGTTTCGCTGGCAAGGCTTGAATTGTGTGCCTCGCTACTTCTGGCTAAACTTGTCAAACAAGTACATACGGTTTTTGATAATCGCTATCCTTTAAAAGATATTTTCGCTTTCAGTGATTCTACGATCGCTCTGTCATGGATTCATTCATCTCCACACCGATGGCAAGTATTTGTGGCCAACCGTGTGACTGAGATACAGGAAAATATATCTCCTGACCGCTTTTTCCACATCAATGGGATAGAAAATCCCAGTGATTGTTTATCAAGAGGTTTATTACCCTCGCAACTCATTAATCATCCGCTTTGGTGGTATGGTCCACCTTGGGCTTGCCATCCAACCGCTGAATGGCCAATTGTACCATTCAAACCGTCTTGTGTTGAAGGTTCTATACCTGAAGCAAAGAGCTCTGTTACTCTAACAGTCATTCCTGATTTGGATTCTTCGATACTTCTGGAGCTAGCTCTCAGAGTCTCGTCTTGGAAAAAAATATTACGCATTCTGGTATATGTCTTGCGCTTTCTGCGTAAGTTACCTCTCGCTCCGGTAATTCAAGTCTCTGACCTTGAAACCGCTGAACTCGTGATTCTTCGCGAATTGCAAAGCAAACATTTTGCTGATGAAATAAAAAATATTAAAAAGGGTAAATTACCTTCTCCTTCGTTAAGAAAGCTCGATCTGTTTGTTGATGACAACGGATTGCTCCGCGTAGGCGGTCGACTAACGAACGCACATATACCTTATGAAAGTCGGCATCCATTGTTGCTCCCTCGTCGACATCACATAGTCGATCTACTAATAGTGATTGTCATCGATCCAATTGTCATACCGGTTCACATCTTCTTATGTCTTTATTAAGGCAGCGATATTGGATCATATCCGCTCGGAATATTATTCGACAACGCATACGCCAATGTAACTTCTGTTTTAAGGTTGCGCCCTCTCATCCTACACCCATGATGTCAAGTTTACCCCCTTCGCGGGTGCAAGAAGCTAAGGCCTTTACTCACACTGGCGTTGATTACGCTGGGCCTATAAACATTACTATGACGCGAAGGAGGGGCGTTAAAAGCCAAAAGGCCTATATTTGTCTCTTCGTGTGTTTGACTACTAAAGCCATACACATTGAAATTGCCTCAGACTTGAGTTCGGAAACGTTTCTTGACGCTTTCAAGCGTTTCTTGTCTAGGCGAGGGCCAGTATCAGTTCTTTATTCCGATAACGGAACCAATTTCATTGGTGCAAAGCGTCAATTGGACGAGTTATATACTTTCCTTTCTTCTAAAGATACGTCTACCGCATTTCAAACTGAATTGAATAATCGGAAAATAACATGGCGTAATATTCCTGCTCGCGCACCCCACTGGGGAGGCATTTGGGAAAGCAACATAAAATGCATAAAAACTCATCTCTACCGTTGCATTGGGCAACAATTATTGTGCTATGAGGAATTGTTGACAGTATTAACTCAAATTGAGAGTGTCTTAAACTCTCGCCCATTGTGTGCGCTGTCGGACCAGCCGCATACAATTATTACTCCTGCGCATTTTCTAAACACAACCCCTTTGCAGTCATTGCCTGCCTATGAGGTTGACGCATCTGTAAGCCTTCATAACAGGAAAAAACTGTTAGACAGTTTAGTCCAAAGCTATTGGAAAAAGTGGCATGTAGATTACTTGCATACACTTCAACTGAGGCAAAAATGGAATACTCCTGATGTACCTATTCGGCCGGGTTTACTTGTTCTCATCCACCAGGATGATTCACCGCCGCTTCGCTGGCCTACCGGAATTATTGAACAAGTATATCCGGGTAAAGATGGAATCGTGCGAGTCGCGTCAGTACGCACTACAGCAGGGATTTTCAAACGCCCCGTCGTTAAGCTGTGTCCGCTTCCTTCGCAATAACTTAAACTTAATTTACCAATTAGCACAGTTATAATTCGTTAATCTTAAGTATGTAATTTAGTAAATCTGTAACTTAATCCACACCCTTTCACCTCTTATAAATTTAACTTTACGTCAATCCATTTGACCTCGCTCCGCTTTAATCTAGGATCCTCTCCTTATCCTTTCCGTTTGTTTCGAAAATCCTAAGGATTCTCAAAGGGGGGAGGATGGTTACGCCTAATTCATTCAGTCAGCGAGGGCTGGGAATGCATTCACTCCTTCCGTCGTTCATTGCATCTAACTCGCGAACGAACGGTTTACGACCGCCATTTTCTTCCGTATACTACCGCTATGAGAGATCGCTGATCCTCGCCGCGCCGCGCCGCCGCCGCTCCGCCCGCCATCTTGCTCGCACGCGCTAAGCTAATTAAAAACCTCCCTCGCTTGCATGTTCGCAACCCTTCGCATCCATTCATTACGCTCGCAAAACCGGACGCTGGCTACCAAGCCCTGTGCCTTCAAGTCAAGCTTAAAGCCTCCAAGGAGAAACCCTCAACATCGTGGTGCCATCGCCAGGTGAGTGAATTGCTTTTTCTTTAGCTCGCGTCTGGTTGAATTGTTTTACGGCGTACCATATTTTCTCCCGCTCATACTATAATTCGAATCCTCGCATTTTTTACACGCATCGCTTCACCAGCATTTAGATATTAGAAATTGTTTTAATTTATTTTTGAATGTATTAAATTTTTGTTCTTCTTTAATTTTTTCTGGTAATTTATTATATATTTGTAGAACATAATTTAATAATAGGCTGAAGATAGATTTGAGGTATTCCCCTTTTTTTTATTATAATAATTAATAAGTTTTACAGCAGCAAGTCACTAATTGTGGCAATAACCAATTGCACTATCTTATTTCGTTATTACAAACAATCATTAATTAATTAATTATAAATCAAACGATTTTGGTAATTGAATTAATTACCTAGAGTCAAGGAAGCCAGCTAAGTACAACTTGTGCACCGTGCCACGCCAGAGCCGAGACTGCCTCGTTACACCGCTTGCGCGCTCTTTTATACTAGTATCACAACAAGTCGAGTGACGTACTTGTCGGTGGCGTGATCGGTGCACCTGTTGTTTACAGCATAGAGAAATGACGTACGACGACGCCGCCGCGCCGTCATATTTTAATTGACATGACGAGTGTACTCGTTGAGTGCATTTTTAGCTTAGAGCTTGGTATGTTTAACCTATTTTTGTGGCGTAATGTATATTTAGACTATATTTTTCCCTTGTCGTGTAAAAGTGTTGGTAATCTCGAACGAATTTGCATATTTCTAGAATGTATAGGCAGGGGAGGGTTAATATTTTCTGTTCTTGGAAATGAGGTACAAGTACTACCTTGTTTTGCCGGTATACAGGTTGCTCCTCCTTGTTTGTCTCTACTAAACGCAGTAGCCAAGGTAAAGTTATTTATTTTGAGAAATTTTTCGTTTCTGGCATAAAATCCACGCATAAAAGTTTCAGGAAAACATAAAATATCGGGTTCTGATTCGCGTCCCGTAATTCTAGCAACGTTAGTTCAAAAATTTATTTTTTAGATAAAATGCTAGCGATTTTTGGTGCAATATTTTAAAGGTCTGTGACTGACGACTGTTTTCCACGAAAAAGCTTATTCCTGCCTACAATCTTAAAATAGTACCCATTTTTGTAGTAATAGGGTTGTCAATACCGTGTCCATTTGTGACATCGTGTTCAGACTGTTTTCATGCAAAGTAATATGGGATTGTTCCTTTTCGATAGACTTCACTTTTGTTGGCAGATTTTTTGTGATTTGGTTGGTTACGCAATATTAATTAATTTCTTTAGTGCTTTAACGTTTAAATATTTTTCTCATAGTCGTCATAGTCAATCAACATAATTAATAAATTTACAGATATTAAACAATTTATAATTGGAATCATAAATTTTGAATTTTTGTATTCATTGCAAATATTGCGTGTAGTTTGGTTTAGGTAATTTACATTTATATACATATTCTTCAGTAGACTCAGAACTATCACATCATTATTACTAAATACATTGAGGAGTTGACGAAGTTGAGAAGACAAAATATTTATGTCAGTGGAATTTGAAAGTTTTAAGACAAACAAACTAAAGGTTACAATTTTATTATTAGGCCTCGTGAACATGTTGGAAATTATTGTAAAAAAAACGGTGTGCCCATCGTAAAAAATCTTAAAAATAATCAATAACAATAATTTAATCTTAAACCGGTCTACTTGAAAATCCTTTCACCCAATATTGCATGTCTCTCCAAAGCGACAGAGAGATAGCCAGAGTCTACGAGTAGTAAGCTGAACGATCCGTCCGAACTGAAAAGATACAACAGTACATACATGTGGATAATTTCAGAATTTTCCTTCTGTTAGCAAACATTCTTTCATATTATGATCATTCTCATTCAGTCACTAACTTACGTCTTAAACCTAAGCACATAATTAGCCGCACGCCGTCTACAATAATCATAATAATCTCCAATCTTTTTATTTTGTAATGATAACACAAACACTTATCACTTTGACAAACACAAAAACATGATGTCAATAACTACAGTCCTTTATTTTTGCACACCCCCTAAGAAAATAATACAAAACTACTTTAACAGTAACTCTTTAGCAGGTCCTGAATATAACAGAATCACTAGCGTTTGCCTCATAGAATCAATTGTAACAAGTATAACTAATTACCTAATTTATTGCACATTCTATACAAACTACATATTAATTTACTACTATTTACGTTATTCTTTATTTTGTCTTGTTCTAAACACAGGTGTTCTAGGTTCTCTCATACAAGAAAAGATACCAGTCATACCTATTCATCTGATTAATTGCTGCGCACCTTCTACAGAAATAAGAATAATACAATATTTTTCACTGCTTGACAATCACCCTACAGTGTATTGCTTTGGTATCAACCAACTCATAAGTAACTTCTTAATCACGTATTCTGCAGAGACTACTATTCAATATTTAAATGCATCTAATGGATAACACCCTACAAACTCTCACTGAGATAGATAATATTGAAGTCGCGCGTTCATACCAATGTACTAGCGATGAGTTACATGATCATATAAATGTGACAAAAAATGATTTGACTATTATTTCGCAAAATATACGAAGCATATACCTACTGCAATTTTAATGACTTCGAACTCTTGCTGTCAACTCTCAAATTTGAAACGGACATAATTGTTCTAACTGAGTGCAGGTTACAATCCCATAAACCTATTCCCCAAATCAGCAACTACCTGTCATTCCAAACAACACGCCAGCTAAATCAGAATGACGGAGTGGTTGTTTATGTAAAAAAAACAATAAACCTAAAGTAAAAAAAATAAGCCTGGCTCAAGCATCCTGCCTTCAGTTGGACATTCTCAATAACGTTATTCTAGGAATTTACCGCTCCCCATTCAACACAAACGCAGACTGTTTTTTGGACTCTCTTAGTACACATCTCAATACTTTAAAATGTTCTCAACAAAACATTGTTATAGCGGTTATATATACATAGTTAATATACATTAACATTAACCTCAAATCTAAAGACAATGAACCGATTCACGAATATAAAAACAGAGTAAATTATCTGAATATGTTATCACTTTACGGCATACTTTCTGGTCATTCTCTGCCAACACGTGAATTGAGCTGTTTAGACCACTTTATGATGAAAATTAATAAAAAAAAAGTTTCAGCATTTATTGCCATCCTCCATACAACTATTAACCGACCACTTCACTACGTTTATGCCATTATCGAAATTAAAATCTAAACTAATTGCTAACAAAACTACCTCCACGGTTGATTTTGAACAAGCCCTAGAAAACATTAAAGAAAATAAATTAGCAGAGCTGCTGTTCTGTGATGAGCCTGATCAATTAGCTGATTTGTTAATACATAAACTTTATCAGTGTTATTACAAAAAGCGGTTTAACTGAAAACCCCGGTTTAAAGCTCTATGTATAAACTACGGTTTAAACCAAAATGATATTACAAAACGTGGTTTTTCGAAAAACCGTGGACCATCTCATGGTCAAAAAAAACAACGCTAAACCTCGGCGGCCCCTAGTTTAAACGATCAAACTATGGTCTAAATCGTATCAGTCAAAGTTTCTCTTGTATTTTATAGCATCTTTTTCATTGTGTTGTGTTGGTTTTACCCGAAAATGGATCTTAACATGGTCGATTTAATTGATATTGAGGATATTGAAGCCGCTGAGTTGTTGGGAACGCCACGCCGACACAACATAAATCGTGTTCGAATCAATCAAATAAATTAAAATTAAATTTGAATCAATTAAACACTGATTTCAAGTTAATCGAAGTAATTTATGTTTATTTACTTTTTCCTCGGTACTCCAATTCTCAGATCGTTTTTTCTTTTGTTGGTCCATCACAATATGATATTAAAATTACCTACTATAGAAGGTAATACTATACAAAGAGGCAATTGCTCTATTAGAAACTTCGATAACTTAAAAATACCAAAGCTAAATGAACTTTGTTCAACTTGCGATGGTTTTGTTTAATGTTATGGTTTCATATAATGCGCGAAAATTTTACGTTTCGTTACACGTACCTAGATGTATTATTAGTACTTAATACGACATTAAGTCATGTGCTTAAACCTAAACAAAACTGCAATCGACGAAATAACTAATATTCCATGCAAATTAACACTCTCAATATTTTTAACACTCCTAAACATCATAATAATCATTAGCGTATTAACAAAAAGTTTTCATTTCTGAGCATACGGAACGTTGCAATAGAATGATAACATGGTGAACGAATAATATTTGTATTACTCTGTGGTTGTTACAAAGACAATGGTTCAAATAACGGCACTAAGAAGACCACGGTTTTTTGAAGTTTTGTAATACGGACAAATTTAGACCATGGTTCTGCAGATAAGCCTGGACTTCGTAGCACAGGTTTAAATCAAGGTTTATTTAGTTTTTTGTAATAAGACTGATTGAGTCTTTAAATAATAATACGGTTATCAAAACAATCCCTAATAGCAAGTGTACCATTAAACCGTGGATCACCGCTGGCATATTGAGATGCATTAAAACACGCAACAAATTGCAAAAGAAAACCCGTAGTGATCCTTTTAATGATGTTCTTATAATAACTTACCGACGATACCGCAACTACTGCAACAAGTTAATTAAAAAATTAAAAAGAAAATTTGAAAGGGAACTACTTGCTAAATCAGTCTCAAACAATAAGTTGTTATGGAAAAATATTAAAACTGTGACTTACACCAATAATAATAAAAGTCAGGATACAGAACTACTGTCCCTTAAATCGAGTCCAACTGAGTCGGTGAATTTCATCAATGATTATTTTGTTAACATTGGCAAAGATTTGGCCCAAAATATTCAACCATCAATACCTAAACCTGGGACTCTTAAGGCAGACAAACCATCGCTGCCGTCTCAAGCAAACTCATTTGTTCTTTTGAATACGGATGCCCACGAAGTGGGTAGGATTCTGTTGAACCTTAAATCTGACAGCGCATCAGGTTGGGATAAGGTGTCCACCAGATTTTTGAAACACGTAGGCCGGGAAATCGTTCCTATTTTGACTCATTTGATCAATCTTTGTTTTGCGAAGGGAGTCTTTCCTACGCCGCTCAAACAATCTATCATCATTCCAGTTCACAAGGGGGGGGATAGAGACGATGTCAATAATTACAGGCCTATATCCATTTTACCAGCTATTTTTTCCAAGATAATAGAAAAAATATTTAATGACAGACTTATTAGATACTTTAATCAATTTAATATTCTAAGCAGCACACAATTTGGGTTTTAGGCAGGGAATTTCAACAGAGGATGTAGTTACTGCTCTTTGCACTCTAATAGCTGATAATCTGGATAAGGGTACCAAGTGTCTGACTGTATTTCTGGACCTAAAAAAGGCTTTTGACACCGTCTCTATTCCCATCCTGATAAACAAATTGGAAGCAGCGGGAATAAGAGGCACACCGCTTAAATTCGCAAAAGACTACTTGTCGAAACGAAAGCAACGAGTCAAGGTAGGAACATTCGTTAGTCGCGATGCTAATGTCACGTTTGGTGTCCCCCAGGGAAGCGTGTTGGGTCCTACATTGTTTCTTCTGTATATTAATGACCTCTGCAGCCTCAGTATCAACAATGCTACAGTATTTTCCTATGCTGATGACACCACTGTCGTTTTCACTGGGAGGACCTGGCATGATGTTGCTTTGAGTGCTGAGGCTGGTATGACCCAAGTGGCTAGATGGCTCAAAGATAACTTACTGACTTTTAACACAGCTAAAACCAATTATATCTGCTTTAGTGTATCCAATCGTTCCCAGCCAAGCACAGAACTTAATTTGAGAGTACACACCTGTGATGACTCATGTAATTGTTCATGTCCAACATTAGATAAGGTAACACAAACAAAATATCTAGGTGTTATGGTCGACCAAAACCTATCCTGGTATCCTCACCTTGAGCAGGTCAATAACAGGATAAGAAAATTAAGCTGGATTTTTAAGACCCTAAGGCATATTGTTCCAAAAGTTGTACCTACTAGTACGAATAACCCGACACTTCCTTAATGAAATCTACATAGCTTTGGTGCAATCTGTTTTGACGTACTGCATCCCCATTTGGGGTGGTGCAGCAAAAACTAAGTTCATTGATCTTGAGCGGGGTCAACGTGCTCTAATTAAGATGATGTATTTTAAAAACATGAGATTTTCTACCCAACACCTCTACCAAATTAGCAACTTATTATCGGTGAGAAAACTATACATTATTAGAACCATAATTAAAAAACACAAATCCCTTCCTTATGACCCTAACTTAAATTTAAAAAGAAGAAAAGACTTAGTAGCAGATGTTCCCCAAACCAAAACTAAAGTTGCTAGCATCCAATTTAAAAAACGGTCTGCTCAACTTTATAACAAATGTAATGGGGAAACTTACGTATACAATAAAAAACTAAATGAATGTAAAAAAAATTTAGCTCAATGGATAAAACCGCTGAATTATGAGGAAACAGAGGCATTATTAGTATCCTAAGGCTCAATCTCATTCGCTCATCATATAGGTACTCCCACTCACACACATAATGACATAACACACACATACCACACATTCAAACACAACACTGTTTACAACAACCCAATCACAATTACACATAATCACTCTATCACACACAACTACACTTTTACTTTTACTAACAATTTGAATTCTGAAAGCACTTATTAGCCTAACTTATAAATTATCCTTAGTTTTCGTAGATTAGATTCCTTTATTATATATTTTTTTATTATTGTTTTAAATAAACAAGTTTATAGTTAATACCAACAATGTATGGAAGAGCGGAGTCTCCTAATACAGGCTTTATTAGCTTAAAAGGAGGCTCCAATCACTACCTAGTAATGTAAGAAAACTTGTTAAAACTAATAAACAATTTTTCATTTTTGTTTCATACTTACCGGCAGTTTCAGCGTTGTTATTGGCCGACTCGAGCAGTGTGAGGCCTCCCCTCAATTCGTTCCTCATCTGCGTCATCTGCTCCTGAAAGCTCGTCATCTGAAATATGACAAATGCAGTTGTCTCTAAATAGTATAAAGTGTACATTATAAAAAATAACAACCTATTATAGATCCGCTGCTAAGTCTCCATGGCGTTGCACACATCTACGCACATCTAATTTTAACTCAAATTAAGTTCTGCTTTGAAGAAAGTCTTCTATGGGACTCGTGTATGCCTGTGTGATCGATAAACATCGATCACACACGAGTAACGAGTACGATATATCTCGGAGGAAGTAGTCGGAATCGAGTTGATTGTTGTTTAGCAATCAACTCGATTCCGACTACTTCCTCCGAGATATAGGTACGTATTTTTAAAGATAAGAATATGCTTTATGTATGTATGTATTTATTGTATATGTAAACAGTACACCCAAGACCGTAGGGGGTTGAGGGTTAATATGTGTATTAAAAAGAATAAAAAATGAAAGTATACGATTTTCCTAAAATTTTAACAAGTAATAAGTCAGTATCTGTGTGTTAATAATCATCACAATGTAAATCAATGTCGTAAAAATAATACATTACACAATTAGCGACCAGTTTGATTTGTCTTGTGTTTTTTTTTTTTTTTTCGAATACGTGCTACAATCTCCATAAGATACCAGATTTACCCTGAACCAGCGCCTGTGGAAAAATATGTGAAGTGAAGTTGAAGCAAGATTCAAAATTACCAAACACGCCTTCTAGCCCACCGGTGTGCGAAGCGGCAAGACGGGATCTTCTCGGTAAGTTTAATTCGAATCTTTCCTCTTTACGCCAGTTGTTTTATTTTTATTTTTTATTATTTTTTATAAAGCAATGATGTTTTATAGGACTAGATCAGCAGTGTACAGTGCCGACGCGTTACTACGTCGCTTATGTTCGCAAGCATATCCGACTTCAGTTGTCAGCTTCGGTATATTAATCTATGGTCAACTTGACGTCAAGTGCACGATTGCTTAGCGACAAAAAATATGAAAATGGTGAAAATGTGCTCTTTGAATTTGTATGTCACAGTCTAAAAAGATTAATATAGTAAGTGGTGTTACAATTCACAAGATCAACTCAACCAGTGACGTATTCGACTACTAACAAGCCACAAACGTCCTCCAGCAAGCCAACGACCACGCAGAAGCCAAAAACGACTCAATCGATATTCGACCTCTACTTGAATTCACAAGTAAGTTTGCTCTATTTTCTTCAGATTATCCAAAAAAACATTACAAGACAATATAAATTTAACACACATTGTGTTTGCCATCAGTGTTACTAGTAAAAACGATTTTGATTTTGCCAGACTGTTGGGACTTGGGACTTTAGTGAATGACCAATGTATGTTCCTGTAAGTCTAAATTATTATTATATTCTGTTTGGTTTAAACATACAGTACTGTACAGTACCCAAACATTCACTAAATGGAAAAGTAACACATTCACGTGAATTTCGTAGGTTTTAACTTAATATAATCACCACTTCTTACACCAAAATTAATTTTATTAGCAATAACTAATCTTAGGCGTAAAGTGAGGTTATATTTTTAAATGAAATTTATAGATTGCTTTTTGACCACATTGTGTTAAAAAAGAGTGATGCTTTACGAAAAAAAATAGGTTATTTTAAAGTAAATAAGTACTCGATTATTAAATCGAATTGTTTAATTACGATCAAACACAAGTTAGTTTATAAATTCAAAATACCTTTCGGAATTTTTAAAGTACCTTTATGAGGCACAGATCGACAAACCTGTCTAACTCGGTAGTGAAAACTAGAACTGTCGTCGGTAAATTCTATTAAGTGTCATCATCCTTTATATCATTCCGTTTGAAACAATAGTTATTTGACACAATCTTAATAGTTTTGAAAAATAATATTTACGTTTACGCATTTTTTTTTCTTCCCTTTCATTCTTCGATCGAACTTATAAGTTCGATCACAATAGAAAGGTAATTGTGTCTCATTAGCGACAGTTGAGCTGATACGTAGGTACCTAATCCTTGTCAATTTGTTTAAATGTATTAATCCGTGGAAACTTCCATAATACCTTTCATGGTAATTGATTTATAGAGGCACGAGGAACAGGGTGTAAAGTTCACTCATACCTCCATAGAAAAGGGAGGATCCTCCGACCAGACGGGTGTCGTGTCTGGTGGACAGCTGCCCAACGATGGATGTCGGGACGTTGTATATTATGCTAGTTGAGCGGTAAACTCTGCTTGCGCGATGCAGGATTGTGCGTGACGTCTGTGTGATGTAGTCCGCATGTGGCGATGTATATACCGCTACAGATTCAATAAATACCTACATTCATTCTAGGGAAGTTATGTTGATCATTAGCAACTCTGGCCGTTTTTCCGATAGCAATGACAAACATACGTTTTTTTGATAGATTGACATAATTTACATTTTATGTATTCGTTTCAAAGCTACGACTTTAAACACCATGGTTACTTTTTTTTTTAAATTGTTAATAGGCCGTTGCTTCTCTAGTCTAGTATTATATAACCTCATTGCATGAAAGGGTTGTTTCATGATACGAGTAGTCCCAGCGCAAAAAAGAAATCATAAAAAGTGCTTGTCGAAGAAAGTTATAAATTTTTAAAGGTGTTCCCGAAGAATCTCCCCAAAAATTAAAAAAAAAATCATACGTCCTAAACTATCAAAAATCGGAACATACATGAGGTATTTTCGGTTACCCCTAGGTATGAGGAATCTAATTGTTTTTATTTTCGTCACTATTTGGACCAGCCTGTATATATTCTTTATTTCGGAATACAAATACTCACAATCCATATAGTATTAGTAACAATGACTTAAAAAACCATGTTAGTCACTTTACAAACTAAAACAACTAAAAATGACGTGGACAACCACGTCGGTACGTGCCTCCGTACCCTTCTAAACTGTATGTTATCCAGTCATGTTCTTCTTTTCAGCGTAGGTACCGAATGATTATAAACTGTTGTATCTATCTACGTATATCTCCCTCCCTTCACCGAGGTTTACCCTGAACATACCTGTGTCGAGAGGCCTGTATCAAACCCGCTGAGCTGTTCCGCGTAGTCAGTAGTCTGCGAGAAAAGGGTGCTTATACGTTCGTTAATTTGCAGAGCAATGTCCAGCTTTTCCGCTGAAAATATACATACAAGCGATCAAAATATACATATAGATACAACATTAGTCGGAGATGGATTTCTGTCACGAAAGTTATTGTAGAATATGAAAGTTATGGTTTAACAGGTTAATAATATTTCTTTGCTCTAGTTTGAGTTAAATAATCTGTAATTTAGAATAAACAAGCTAGATAACTCACCGACACTCCTCGACATATTGGACGCCATATCGGCAGAGTGGTTGGCGCGAGCAGTCAAAGTTTGTATTTCTTTAGTAATTGCCTGCTTCATGAACTCCAGAACTTCACTGAAGATAGATTTACAATTTAAGATACTCGTAGTGATATACAAATATGGGTGTAATAATAATATCCTCTCGACCGACTTCCGGTCTCAGCGGCCGGTCTCTACAGAGACTAGCCAAGCGCAGGAGATATTATAAGTAGTGCTAAAGTGTGTGCGCACACACATCACATCCGGTGCACGTTACTCCCTCACTCTCATAGTCGAATGAGATGGCAATCCGGCACGACTGCTGGGAGATCAGACGCTAGAACAACGGCGACACAAACGCACTGAGGCACGGGAGTGTCACACCACCAACTTCCAAATTCCGAGCTACTACTGAAAAATTCCTAATGGAACAATCCAATTACACTTCACCCGACCCTCCTAGAGCCCCCAGGCTCAGCAGCCGCGCTTGCGACCCCGAGACCAACTGGACAGCAAATGTACCTAAGTAAACATTACGCGTTGGCAAGAAAAAGCACAAAATAAATGTATTATTTATCAGGCAACATTTGAAACAGGGTAAAGGAAAATGCAGGTCTCCCAAACTAGCCTTTTTTATATATATTTTTTTTAATTGTTTCCGGGGTGGAAAATCCTCATGGATGTCAGCCACCTCTGGGGCGGGCGGCGGGGTCTGTCGGACCCTTACTGACTAAAAACCACCTCGGTGTTCCATCTCACACCTACGCTGGGGGTCGCGGGAACGTACGATCCTTCCGCAACCCCTGACTGCCACCACAGCGGGCCTCCTCGGTTCTGGGGGGGGGGAAGTGAGGTGTTTGACTCCCCCTGCAACGTCTTAAAGGAGCGCGCGTGGAACACTATGTGCCGCCACCTCTGACCCATTTAGGGGGCCGGGAAGAGGGCGTTGTCCGCCCTCCGCCGACGCCCGGTGCGCCTTCTGCGGGCCGGGTGAGTGGCCGAGATTCCCAAAGTACCCTTTTTTTTTTTTTTTTTTTTACGGGGGGAAATCCTCATGGACTACCTCCGCCTGGGGAAAAGGCGGAGGGGCGTGCCGGACTCTTACCGGCTAAAACCACCCCGGTGTCTCCTCGCACGTGCGCGCGGGGCCGCGGGAATCGAAATTCTTCCGCAGCCCCACACTAGTGCTGGCCCGGTCTGTCCGGGCCTCGTCTCCTGCACGGGGTAGTGAGGTGTTTAACTACCCCGTGCATCGCCTCAGAGGCGCACGCCGACACCCGCGCGCGCCTTCGCCTCGGGTCCATCAAATAGGGGGCGAGGACTTCCCCAAGTCCCACGCCCCAGGACCCATTCATGGGGGCCGGAAAAGGGCGTTGTCCGCCCTTCTCCTGCGCCCGGTGCGCCTTCTGCGGCCGGGGAAGGGAGTCGAGATCTCCCTCTCCCGTTCCGCAGTTTCCTTCTGCGACATCACGTCCTCGCAGAAGGACACCACCGCGTCCCACGACTCTGCGCTACCGACCATCCTCCGCACTACGGCCGGCAGCGACAGATCGCCTCCTACTTCATTTGTGAGGACACAGCGCTGCTCCTCCCAAGCTACACACTCGGCGAGCGTGTGTTGCGCCGTGTCCTCCCCGCAATGGACGCAATGGTGGCACCGAGCGTCCGGCTCCCTGCCTATGCGACACAGGTACTTGCCGAAGCAGCCGTGCCCCGACAGCACCTGCGTCACCCTAAACGACAGGGAGCCGTGCCTTCTCCCGAGCCAGTCGTCGAGTACTGGCCGGATCGCCTCGACGGTAGCGAGGCCGGCGGTAGGGCGCATAAGCCTTAGCCGCCATTCCGCCACCAAGACCTGATGGAGCTCCTCTCGGCGCAGCGCGATCTGCCGCTGCACCGGCCTCGAGCCCCGTGCCCGCTCTTCCTCGCGCCATCGATATAATGACGCGAGTACTTTCGCCTCTAGGTCCCAGGGCGGGGATCCGGCCAGGACGCAAGCCGCCTCGTAGGAAATCGTGCGGTACCCGCGGACGACTCTGACGGCCATCGCCCTCTGCGGTTTACGCAGAATGGCGAGAGTGCCGGCCGTCATGTCCATCGCCCACACAGGGGCCCCATACAGGGCCATGGACCGCACGATTCCCACGTACAACCGCCTACAGGCGGCGCTCGGGCCCCCCAAGTTAGGAAGCAACGTTGAAAGCGCGCCCGCTGCACCCATCAGCTTGGGCGCCAGCCGCCGGAAGTGGGGCCCGAATCCCCATCGGCTGTCGAGCACCAATCCCAGATACTTCATGGTGGACTCGACAGCTATCCGGGCCCCGCTGACCACGATGTGTGATCCCGGCGCCGGCGCACGTCGGGGGCCATGAAACACCATGGCCTCCGACTTGTTTAGGGCCACCTCCAGGCCCAGGCGCCGGATGCGGTTCACCACCTGTGACACCGCAGCCGTGGCTATCAACGTCGCTTCCCTGTGCGAGCTCCCCCGGGCAGCGACAAGCGTGTCGTCCGCATAACACGTCAAGTCGGCGCCCGACGGGAGCTCGCCTCTCAGCACCCAGTCATAGCCGATGTTCCACAGGAGCGGTCCCAAGACCGATCCCTGTGGAACACCGCACGACATGAGGTGCCGACCGGCACCGTCACGTCCCCGATAAGTGACGCATCTATCCTCCAGATAAGCCCCTACCGTACGGCGGAGGTAGGGAGGCACGCGATGGTATTTCAGTGCCTCCCGAATACAACTCCAGGGTAGGGTGTTGAATGCGTTGGAGATGTCTAAAGACACCGCCAGCACCACCCCACCCTGGGACACCGTCTCCTCCGCCAGGGTCCTCACGCGCATGATGGCGTCTATGGTGGAGCGCCCCCGACGAAAACCGAATTGGTTGTCGTCCAGGTCCGGCCCCTCCCTGCACAAGTGGCTGACGAGGCGATCTGCGATAATGCGCTCAAAAAGTTTGCCCGCCTCGTCGAGCAGCACTATGGGCCGATACGCGGACGGCGAGTCCGCTGGGCGCCCCTCCTTCCTGAGCAGGACCAGCCTCCCCTCCTTCCACACACTGGGAAACTGACCCTGCTCGGGACATGCCGTGAAGAGCCCCCTCAGCTGGGGCTCTAGCTCCTTCAGAGCCAGGACGAGAGCTCGACCAGGAACTCCGTCGGGTCCGGGCGCTGTGTTCTTAGCCCGGAGTCGCGACACGGCCGCTCTCGTCTCTGCTTGCGTCACCTCGGGGACATCGGTGCTCTCCTCTTCTGAAGAGTCTGTGGCTGAGGGCGAAACCATCGCCGGGGGAACGTGTCCCGCTCGCTCAGGGAAGAGGGCCGATACTACCGCCTCTAGCAACTGGGGTTGCATGCTTTGCACCAGTGGAGGCGCCCAGGGACGCAACTTGCCCCGTACCCAACGGTATGGGCGCCCCCACGGATCCCGATCTAGGGACCCCAGCAGCTCTTCCCTGGCACGCAACTTAGAGTCGCCGATGGCCAGCCACAGAGTCTCCTTGGACGCGCGGTACACCTCATACAGCGCGTCTTCCTCGACGGGATCCCGTCGACGTCGTCTCCGGTATCGTGTGTACTGGCGGCGAGCCGCAACGCACTCAACGCGCAGCCGCGCGATCTCGTCGGTCCACCAGTACACCTGGCGCCTTGCGGACTGTTGGCGGACACGGGGCATGGACGCGTCGCAGATCTGCGTCATCGCCCCGCGAAACCACAGCGCCACCGCTTCGACGTCGACGGGGCCGTCCGTCGTCGACTCCCAAATCCAGGACTGGACTATGGCAGCTTCCTCGAGTAGTTCCTTGTCGATGCGCTTAAGCGCCCAACGCGGGCCGTCGTTAATCGGGGTTGTTGGATGGCGGCCGCTCGCGGTCTGGGCAGAGACGTCGAACCGGATATACCGATGGTCCGACAGCGTCTCCACCCCCACGGCGACACGCCAGTCGCGGGCTCGGCTGGCGACAGAGGGGCTAGCGAGCGAGACGTCCACTATCGACCCGCCCCGCTGCCGCACGCACGTGTATTCCGAACCCCGATTCAGGACGACCAGACCAGTCGTCACCACCCACTCTTCTAGCACCTCGCCCCGAGGGTCAGTGACTGGAGATCCCCACGCCGATGACTTGGCGTTGAGATCCCCGAGCACCAGAACGGGACGAGGGTGATAGCGGCCTACGACGGCGCCCAACTCGACAAGGAAACCCTCGAAGTCGGCGAGACTCTTGTTGGGGGAGAAATACGCCCCCACAATGACGATGCCGCCCGAGACCGCAGCAGCCCAGCCGCGGCCCCGAGACGGGTCGATCAGAGCCTCGCCAATAATGGCCACCAAACCGTCAGCGCTCCCCAGCCAGTTGTCACGGGCGGGGACGAAGTACGGTTCGGCGACCACAGCCACGTGGATCGACCACTCTGCCATGCTCTGGAGTAAAAGATCCTGAGCTCTGGCACAGTGGTTGATGTTGCCCTGGAGGAAATGGAATTGTGCCATTATTGACATTCCATTCCCTCGGCAACGGTCCTGGGCCGGGAGTCGACCGTGGAGCTACTAGCCTGCGGAGGCGGCGAGGTTTCCCCGGCAGGTTTAGAGCTCTTCTTTTTCTTGGCCTTGCTGGCAGGCGCGCCACAAGCCCCTCCGCCCACTTTGTGTCCCGCTGGCTTCCCTGCAGCCGAACATAAGCTGCAGTTGAGCGCCGCGGAACACTGGGCCGCCTTGTGGCCGGGCTGACCGCAGCGATAACAGAGGTCACTACGGTCAACCTCAGCGGTGCACTTTGCCCGGACGTGCCCCTTCTCCGGGCACCGGAAGCACCGCAAAGCCCGGGGCTGCAGGAGTTTCACCCTCGCTGCAACCCAGCCAACCAGCAATCTGCCGCTTAAGGCGATCTTGTTCGCCGACGCCACAGGGCACCGAACCCAGACCACGCCGAGTCCGGTGGCGTCGGTGCGTATATCGCCGGCCCGCACCTTGTCCGGCGGACACTCTCCGCTTCGGGCAACGGCCGCCACCACCTCTTCAGAGGTCACGGAGTCGTCCAGACCAGCAATCCGCACTTCTGCGGTTTTCATTGGCCTGGAGACCCGGACGTCCTCAGGGCTGAGGACCTCCCTCATCTTGGCGGCCAGAGCGTCCGCCTTTTCGGCACTGCCGCTCGCAGCACCAGCCACCTCGAACAGCCGCGCACCCGTGGCAGCCTGCCTGAGGGTGACGGACTGAAGACCAAGATCTGATAATTTGATCTTGGCCTTGGCCTCGGCAATGACCGACTGGTACGTTACGCCGCGCTCCGTAGCACCGGGCTGTAGCGTGAGCGTCACAGCTTCGGAACGTGGAGCACGTATCGCCGGTCCTTTGCGACTGCCATTGGCAGTCCGCCGCGCCGGCTGCGCAACCGCCTTTGCGGTTCGTCCGGGGGCGCGCGCTGTTGCTGTGGCCGCCTTGGCGGCTTTGCGGGCCTTCTTGCGGCCCACGACTGTCGCCCAGGTCTCACCCTTAGACCCGACAGTCGTGGGCTGATCGCTCGATGGGGCTCCCTCCACGGGCTTTTTAACACCCTCCGCGGGCTTCCCCTTCCGAGGCGCAGGTCTCGGCGGCTCCTCAGCCCTCCGCCGTGTATCGGCCGCTAGGGGCGGACGGAGGATTTCCGCAGGGAGGCGCCGAGAAATCGCCTCCATACGAGCATTGACCATGCTCCCGCACTGAAGCATGCAGAGCCGGACAATGCGCTCGACCTCGTCGTCGGTATGAGCGCTTGCCGGTCTCGGTGCGAGAGCCGGGGCCACTACCGATGCGGCATCAGTGGACGTGCGTCGCTGCTGCTGCTCGCTCAGCGCAGCGACTTGTCGCCGGAGGTCCTCCAAATCATTTCGGAGACGGCTGTTTTCCTCCTGCAACTTCGCGACCTCGTCTGAGGCCGTCCTGTTGAGGAGGATGCCAACCGCCTCCTTAATGTCCGCGGCAGCTTCCTTCAGACCGCGGGTGAACGTGCCCTTCAGGCTGCCGGATTTGGTGGCAACCTTCAGGACTAAGTCCACCCCGTCCAAGGCAAGCTGACTTAGGGCCACCGCAGATGGTTCCCCCCCTTCCGCCGCTAGAGCAGCGCGTCGCTCGCGTGCGCGTCGGGCCATTTCCGACACTTCGTCGGCCGCGACGGCTTTGCGCTGCTCTCTTCTGGTGGCGTTGAGCTCCGCCTTTGAGCTCCCTAGCGAGGCACAACTCTCGCCACCAGGGTCCTCGGTAGTGACCCCCAAGTCACTCTCTGCTTCGCTGGCCGCCGGAGTATTGGGGCGCACGAACCTACCCTGTGCGTCCCTCCGCGGCCGTGAAGCACTTACCCCTCTCGAAGCCTGCCGACCTCTCCTCGCGGTCGACAACTTCGGGGCCAGCAGGCCTTCCTCATCTGAGGAAAGATCCACCGACCCACCTCCCACCAGACCAGGGTCGCGTGGACGTTTCCTAACGGAAGACGGTCCACGCGGCCCTCCGTCAATAATTTTTAAATTACTGCTTCCAGTAATATTATCAGCAACAGGGGCCTGGTCGCCTACCCCTGCGCGTCCGTCGGTAACCAATTTATCACTCGCAGGCCCGGGTACCTGCGAGCGCCGGGCGTCAGCCGGGTCGCATGACAAATCTCTAATAATTTCTGATTCCCAAAGTACCCTAGTACAAGCCTAGGTGGCTAGATACAAAATAATCTTTTGTTCAAGACAACAAAAGTAAAAGTTATAACAATGTTAGAAGTGAAGCCACGTACTACTACGTGTAGCAATATTTTATTTTAAGGTACGCTTAATGGCACGCTATAATGTTTAAACCTAGTTTTCTCTACAAGTGAAGTTGTAATTATTTTGAGAAATAAATATGTTTAACCGAAAGAACTTACTGCATCTCATTGTGCGTGACTCCTATCGGCGGGGGCGCAGGCTCCACCGCCCCTGCAGCCGTAGCGGCCTCAGCGCTCCCTACGGAGGATCGCTTCGTGGAGATCATCCGAGACAAGGTCGATGGATCCGCGACTGACTTCACACCACGACCCTGCTCGTAGAATAAGAGGATAACTAGCACTGTCAACAACTGTCGCAATTTCGGAAACAGTAATAATTTTAAACTTCAAAGTACGAAGAAGAAATTCTAAGCAGACAAACCAGTAGTTCTGTAATATTACCAGTAAGAGAGTTTTGGGGTACATGGATCAAAAGATTTAGACCCCCTAATACTCTATTCAAAATGAGTGTTTTATTCAGAATCCTCTATTCAATATGAGTGTTGTATTCAGAACACTTTATTCAAGGTGAAGGTTGCATTCAGAATACTCTATTCAAAATGAGTGTTGTATTCAGAATATTCTATTATAAATGAGTGTTGTATTCAGAATCCTTTATTCAAAGTGAATGTTGTATTCAAGTTAGTGAAATGAGACTTGTATGCATTTAAACGCTTTTTTATTTAATAGATTGAGGTCTTGATCTATCAACATAATATAATATATTATTATAATGTAACAGTTTTCACATAGTGGATAGTTAAATCACTGGCAATCAAGTGGGTGACGTGCTGTTCTCCTTGCTAGGCTATGAAATAGCCTGTATTAAGGAGTAACAGTGCCGATCCCCTCTAATTATGTTACTACAATTTTATTTTAATAAGTTAAAATTAAAAAAAACAATAATAATTAAATACTAGTGCGCGAGCGCATTTGTGTGTACGTGTGCGTTTGTGTGTGCTAGTGTGCGGCTGTGTAAGCGTGCATAAGTACCTAAGGGGATTGGATTAGTGTAGGCCTATGTTTTGGGTGAGTGGTACAATATACAAACTTGTCATAACTTAATTAAATTAAATATTTTTCTGTTTCGTTGTAGGTTTTATTTTGAAGGAATGTGCGGACAGTCTTTTTACAATTATGATAAGACAATTTTTATATTGGGCATTTTTTGTTTATTGTATTGTAAAGAGACGGACCTAAATAATAAAAGAATCTTTTAGTAAACGACAAGCGGGTTTTTGGAGGAGCACATATTTTATCTTTTCGGCGTTTGGTAATATCAATACAGGGGGTTATGCGGTGTTGCTACAGAATTGAGTGTAAAATAAACTAAAAAATAATCTTTTAATTTTACGACATAAAACAGTAATACAGTAGTAGTAGTAAGTTTGATGTTGCGGTTTATAAACATAATCGTGTTAAACTATTATAAGTTGTTTAGTCTGGCAACAAAATAAAATATTCATACAACATTCATACATACAAATCTGAATAATCCATTGCTAAAAGTAAAGGTGTCAACCATTATCTTTCGATTAGTGTTCCATGATACGTATGCGTATAATATAGAGATGTGTGCGTGTGTGTGTGTGTTGCGCGAATGGGTCACGCTCACAAACAGCATCTGTTTCGTTAAATATGATGCGCTGTTCAGAGCTGAATTTACATGCTGTTCCATGTGTTAGGAAAACCGTTGCCTCTGTTTTATATATATAAAATCCCATAACATTTAAAGAAGATAAGTGTTAAAAAATAAACCTAAAATGATGGTTTAACTCTCCAACTCCACTCCACATATTTAAATCCATGAGCAGTTACTATAGAACTGCTCATTTCATTAGTAGTAAAAACTTCTATAGGTTTTCCTGCTCCATACGCCTCGGAGCACCACATCTTTATAAATTAAGATCACCAGAAGCAAGACATTCATTATTCTTTTATAAATACCCGTATCGAGACCTTCCTAAAAATGATTCAAAATTATTTCAGCCCGCGATATGAATTATATAACGAACATAAAATTAGATTATGTTCATTTCGACATTATTGGGCTACAGTTGATTCAAATCGAAGATTGGTGACGGAAATAACTGATGCAGGATTTTTTACTGTGGAAGTAGTAAACGATAACGTTATTTGCTCTTCGTGTGAAGGTGGGGATCGAAGATTGGGAGTATCACGATGATCCTTGGATGCAACATGTTGTATTTTTTCCTGATTACTTTTATTTAAATGCTGTAAAAGGAACAGATTATGTTGACAAATCAAAACGTCTATTTTATAAAGAAAAAAAAATTATTCTAATCTGGAGGAGCACGTAATCAAAAACAAAACGTAAAACAAATCAAAACGTTACTGTTTATCGGCTTCTAAAACTGATATAAAAAAGCAAAAGGTATTTCAAACTCTGTTACTAAAAGGCTAGAGATATTGCATTACAATAAATCATTATTTGATTATGACAGTAGATCGTGTAAGATGAATATGATTTAGTCAATTAAACGTGTCTTATACTCTTAGAGTGATGAATAGAAATAATGATAAAAGCTGATAAAAAACCAACTATAAACTCTCAAATCAGATCGAAACATTGCTCACTATCCATTGCCATTGGTCACTATAACGTTGTATTATAGCTTTATATATTCTAAAGCTATTATTTTATAGCATTAAGTATTATTATATTTTGTTAATAAACCTAAATGTAATAACATCGAACTTGTTTTATTTATTGATCCGTATACAGGGTTATTGGTAAAACACCATCAACCTCTTAAGGGGCCATTGTACTCATATGAACAACTATACATTATGAACATATACTATGACAATATCAATACAATAACAATATCATTATGAACAACTTCTACTATGGGACCAAATATGAAATCGCGAAAAAAAATCTGCTGTTCCCTACATTTAGGTTTGCAGAACTCGTCAAAATGTAGGGACCAGCTGATTATTTTTTTCGCGATTTCATATTTGGTCCCATAGTAAAAGTTGTTCATAACGATGAGTACAATGACCCCTAAGAGGTTGATGGTGTTTTACCAATAACCCTGTATATAAGCAGGTCATTTACATGTATCTTACATTTAACAATGAAGTTCATCAAGCAACCACAGACAGACTTAGTTATTAATATAAAATTAGAAAATCCATCACGTAGAGAGAAACATAATGCTGGTGCTGCGGGCGGAATATAATTTTGATTTTAAAAAAGATTTGCCAGATGCAAACAGGGAATTGGATACGACACACCAAATTGATCCAGAATAGTAAGCAAGGAGCACTAACCTGAGTCCGGCTTATACTTTATTGAGCTGGAGCTGAACTTGATGAGATTTCGGACACAATTGAAGCGGGTTGCGGGCATGTATTAGCTTTACGCGATTCGACCACGGAGCAGAAACTTTGTTTCTGCTCCGTGGATTCGACTGTCAATTATTTTTGAGTTCCACGAAGCCATAGAGAGAATCTTCAATAGACCACTCTTGGCGAGCGTGATATTGATACTACAGCTGTAGAATCGGTCATCGTTCGATGATTGAACTGACCGTATGGTTGAGTGCAAGTCATCTCACTCACATACTGAATAGAATACCGCGTTAGCATAGTGCACTGTTACCCAATACAATTAGATGTATAATATGCGCCGTATGCGGTCCACCCAACTGTCGGAACACTAACATAATGATTAATTTAATAGGTATTACATGAAAATGGTCTCAAGTTTAAGTATATTTACTTATATTCGAAGACGGCTTTCCAGCCAAAATATTGTTTTTTTAAAACAAGTTATGAGCAACATACAAGGTGCTAACTTCTTTGTCTTCAATGATCTAATGATGGTTTAACTAATGCAGTAATGATTTTTGACGATGTAGCATGCGAAAATCAAATCAATATCCATAATTACTATGCAATGGGGAGACATAAACGTAAAATACGTACGTAAGTATAATATAAAGATTGTTTTTACTTATCACAAACTTAATAAAGTTATAGATAGAATGATTGAGTAACCATCATCATTGATATCAGACTATTATGGATTTTTGGACTAGTAGGTAACTTTTGAGGCTAGGAAAGGACTGTATCATACGTTTTTTTTAGGAACGAACTTTGCACACTGGGCGTCAACATATTACGCTTTTTGCGGCCTAGCTCTCGTTAGCCAAGTGTGCACAAGCAAAAGGAAGTTTGTTCCAACCGTTTGCATCAACACTGCTCGATTGCTTTTGCGTTCTCCTTTGATCTGCAATTGGACTTCCAGCCATAATCAGATGGGAGCTTCGTGTGAGTCTAATACAACTCAATCTGCCTAGCTTCTTCCCAACTATATTGGGGTCAGCGTCCATCCTCGCGCACGTTTGGGAGTGGCGCGAGGAGGCGAAACGCCGGGGCGTAGCTCCGCTGCCGCGAGAAATCACGGTACAGCGGACAGAGCTCCGGCGGGATCTCAGGGCGGCATGGAGAGTGCGATTGTCGCAACCCAGCGCTGGGCACGCCACAATTGCGGCGATAAGTCCCCTCTTTGAGGAGTGGCTAGAGAGGCGCCACGGCGTCCTCACCTTCCGCCTGACGCAGGTCCTCACCGGACACGATTGTTTCGGGAGGTTCCTGTTCCAGATAAGGCGGGAGGAAACGCCCGGGTGTCCCCATTGTGTGGATCACCCGGAGGACACGGTGGAACATACGGTGGAGGTCTGCCCGGCTTGGGCGGAGCACCGCCGTGTCCTCGTGGAGGCGATTGGCGGTGGCGATCTCTCGCGTCCGACCTTGGTCCAGGCCATGGTACGGAGCGAGAGGGCTTGGGAAGCCGTCACCTCCTTCTGCGAAGCAGTAATGTTCGCGAAGGAGGAGGCGGAACGCGTGAGGGAGAGGCAAAATTTGCGCCCTCACGCCCCTAGCCGCCGCAGGAGACGCCCTGGGCGTCGGGAATCGGCCTGCGATTCCCGGCCACCGTAGGCGTGGGCTTGCGAGCGGCGAGCAATGGGCAGCTCGCCGTTCGATAAGGACCAGGCCCGGGTCGACGGCGCGTTATGTTCCACGCGCGCCTCAAAGAGATGTCAGCACCAATGACGGGGTTTGCTAGGACCGATGCCTGCTAGGGTTGCGGAAAAGTCCGAGAGGGATACCGTGGCCCCTGGCACAGGTAATTGAAGGAACACGGGTGGGTTTTAGTCAATAAGAGTCTGACACGCCCTCCTGCTCTGCCCAGAGCGGGAGAAGTTATTTGATGATTTCCCACCCTCAAATGATCTCATGATTCATGACACACAAATCGAACGATTGATAAATGAATGGTTGACACCAATGGATTAAATAGATATAATACTTTATGAATATTTTATTTTATTTTTAACACGATTACGTTTATAAATTGCAAAATCAGATACACTTAGGTAATAACTGTATTACTATTTTATGCTGTAAAAGGGGAAGATTATGTTGATAAATCAAGACCTCAATTTATTAAAGTAACAAGCGTTTAAAACGAATACAAGTCTCATTTCACTAACTCGTATACAGCAATCACGTAGAATAAAGGATTTTGAGCACAACATTCGTTTTGAATAGAGAATTCTGAATACAACACTCGTTTTGAATAGAGCATTCTGAACACAGCCTTCATTTTGATTAGAAGATTCTGATTACAACACTCCTTTTTTGAATAGAGGATTCTGAATACAACACTCATTTCGAATAGAGGATTCTGAACACAGCCTTCATTTTGAATAGAGGATTCTGAATACAATACTCCTTTTGAATAGAGGATTCTGAATACAACACTCATTTCGAATAGAGGATTCTGAACACAGCCTTCATTTTGAATAGAGGATTCTGAACACAGCCTTCATTTTGAATAGAGGATTCTGAATACAACACTCATTTCGAATAGAGGATTCTGAACACAGCCTTCATTTTGAATAGAGGATTCTGAACACAGCCTTCATTTTGAATAGAGGATTCTGAGCACAGCCTTCGTTTTGAATAGAGGATTCTGAATACAACACTCCTTTTGAATAGAGGATTCTGAATACAACACTCATTTCGAATAGAGGAGATTCTGAACATAGCCTTCATTTTGAATAGAGGATTCTGAATACAACACTCATTTCGAATAGAGGATTCTGAACACAGCCTTCATTTTGAATAGAGGATTCTGAATACAACACTCCTTTTGAATAGAGGATTCTGAATACAACACTCATTTCGAATAGAGGATTCTGAACACAGCCTTCATTTTGAATAGAGGATTCTGAATACGACACTCATTTTGAAGAGTATTAGGGGACCTGGATCCCTTTTGATCCAGATACCCAATACCCAATGCAGGTACCCAATACTCTCCTACTATTACCCTTCGGCAAAAATTATTAAAACCCACACAAACTTTCGTTCCCTTCTTAACCCCTTTAGGGAATGAACATCCTTCCTTTGTTTTCTTTACATAAGGAACTCTTGCGCATCATGTCCTGCTTCTAGGCCCAATGGTTTAGGCTGTGTGCTGCTGCCGGTGAATGAATGAATGAATTTAAGATTTTATTTAGTAGAAGATTGTAATCCTACCTGGCCGTATAATGTGACGATACTCACTCCTTGGCCTACGCCGGCGGCGCTGCGCCCTTTGCCAGCACCGGCTTGCCCCGTGTCAGCACCGGCTTGCCCTGTGCCAGTACCGCTGTGCTCCGTGTCAGCGAAGCGTGCCGTGCCTGCACCAGCGGGATCTGCTGCCGAGGCGGCCTGGTTCAACTCGGCCTGCATCTCTCCGATACGGCTCGCCAGCTCCAGGGGCAGCGCGCCAGCCATCGCCAGCTGCGTCAACAGCTCTGCCATGCGAGACATACCCTGCTCTGCTGCTTGCACCCGCGCGTTTAGCTAGTAGAAAATAACATTGTACTCGTGCATTGTATGAATCACCGTGCCTACAAGCTGAGTGGTAGCCTCGGGAGATAAACTGCCAAATCACGCCAAATTAACCAATTAGTGTTTAAATTATCTATCTGTGGAGGCTTGTTATTAGCAACTTGATGATATGTTGTTGTTACCAATTTATTTGTAATTAGTCTGTAAGCCTTCTTAAAAGTAATAAAATAAATAGGTAAAAAATAAAATAGCCTTTTATTTCTTCCTGTATGAACTACAAAAATATAAATAACATTTCAAAGTCAAAGTCAAATTTTTACTATACCTAATGTCACAATTAGAATTAAAAGTCAAATTATTTATTTATTTATTGATTGGTATTAAAATATTATGCTTATTTATTTACATTGATACATTTTATTTTTATACATAATTATTTCAACGATTTCAGTTTTCATAGCAAGATCCTTCTTAGTAGAAGGTAAAGGCTCCTTCCAGAAATTACAAGCAGTCTCTATCTTCTGCTGTAAAATAATTAGTGATTAAGAGTGAGTAGGTATAAAGCTAGAAAAAATCAATTTTCTTCCGCGCCTCCGAGCCTACCCCATTCATCAAACACGACGAAAACATAACGGTACTCCCTTTCTTCTCCGAAAATTGTTTGTTTGAAAATCATTATTCCGAATGTTCATTTACGAGTATATTAATATTGTTTGCTGCATTTGCTAAAAATAAGGTTTTATAGTAACAGAAACGAATCGCTGTAAATCCGACTCCACGCAGTCTTGTATGCCCTACCCCTAGAGTGTAATTTAGAATCGCGTAGGCGCGGAGGGGCGAGGCGGCCCGCGAGTTGAGGAGCAGGTGGTTGTAACGCTTGCCGCCGCGGTTGAGGCTGGCCGGCAGACGAAGCTGCGGTGGTGTGCGTTAAACCATCTGCGACGATAAGCTCGCGTGGGACCGCCGGAGCCCCGCAGCGCCGGAGCCGTGACAGAAACCATGCCTGTTGCATGTTGCATGCTCGCTTGCATGCTGCATGCTTGCTTGCGTGCTCCCTTGCATACTGCATGCTCGCTTGCATGCTCGCTTGCATGCAGCATGCTCGCTTGCATGCTCGCTTGCATGCAGCATGCTCGCTTGCATGCTCGCTTGCATGCTGCATGCTCGCTTGCATGCTACATGTCCTTCAATATTCTCCGATGTCTTATAACTCGTATCTACGTAACGCCTGAGAGAAGTTTATAGCAAAAGCTTTGTAATACTATGTTTAAAAAATATTATTAGGATAAATAAACATTAAATAAGTAATTTGAATTTAGAACTTATAACTTTTATTGAAAACGGTTTTATGTCTTTTGTATATTATTGACTAGCTTCTGCCGGCGACATCGTACGCGGATCCTGTTGCTTATGCCAGCAACAACTGGGTCGTCAAAATCGAAGATCTGAAACGTCTGATATAGATTTCTAAGGCCCGGGGACGGGAAAACAACGGGATAAGTGCGACGATTGGAGACTTTCCAGATCTTTCATTTTTGTATGTCAGCAGGAAATGCCCATCAGACTAAACAACTTTTGCTAAGACGTCATTCCTTAATATGTTATAGTGTCGCTGGGCTTTGGAGTTCCACAACAGGTGTTCAAGATCTTCAAATTTATTCTCACAGCAGAAAATGCTCTTCACGTGGAATAATTTTTGCAATGGCACTGGTCTGTTGCGGTTCTGCATCAGGTGTTCCATTTTCCAAAATAAATTATAGCCTCTATGTTGCCCAGACTTAATACCTATACAACAAAAACATTTCTTCCCGTTATTCCGCAGCGGATCCCAAGGGTACACTGAAATAACAATAATATTACAAATAACTTTAAAAAAATTTCTTTATAAAATATATTTTAAGTTTTTCCTTCAGGAGCTAATATATAAAGTCTGGAAGCGTTGCTTACCCTTGAAAAAGCAACATAAAGTTGGCCATGAGAAAAACAGCCGGTTGTCAAGTCAACACCAGCGGCTTTAAGCGTCTGCCCTTGTGACTTGTTTATTGTCATGGCAAAGCACGTAGTCACAGGGAACTGTGTGCGCTTAAATTGAAAGGGGAAATTGTTGGGGATGAGCACAGTCTCACCGACACCACACCCAGTGAGTATTGTAGCAACAATTATATTACGTTGTAAAACGTTGACAATAAGACGGGTTCCGTTGCACAGTTTTGGCGGAGTTCAATTTCGCATCAGCATTATGGGAAAACCGACTAAGTCTTATTTTATGAGCAGAGAGACCACTCGCTGTAAGTGAATTTAGGGTAATTAGTGGCGTCGTCCTGGTCGACAACACTTTCGAAATTAGTGTAAACCACTTCATCCCCTACAATATCCCCCAACATTTATGGATTAATTTTGCAGCTTGATAATTTTTTGGGGTCAATATGGCGCGTTCACATAACCACGAATTTTCTTGGTTTTGTATACTCTGAATGTTCAACAGGAAAGTAAATACAGTTAATTCGGCGTACCAAATAAATGGAGTGAACTTGTACAGGGTGAATGTAGTACGAGATCTGGGAGTTATCTTGGACTCACATTTGTACCACACATTGAGAATATAATCAGTCGATCCCGACGTATGCTTGGATTTGTCATTCGGAATGGAAAGGTATTTCAACGCCCACATACTAAATTAGTTCTCTACAATAGCCTTATAAGAAGCATCCTGGAATACTGCAGTGTGATATGGAGACCTCACTACGCAACCCAGTCGCTGCGGATAGAACGAATCCAAAAAAGGTTTACCCGACACCTAGGGTACTCAAAGGGAAGGCAATTTAAATATCTCTCCTACCTTGATAAACTAGGCTGCTACAAAAGGAGTACCTTGGAAGCTCGGAGGGAGCTCTTGGATCTGAGATTCGCATATAAACTGCTCAATAACACCATCGACTGCCCACAATTGGTATTTAGGTTCAATTTCACGGTACCCCGTAGACCACCTCGCAAACCTATAACACCCTTAGCTCTACCGGCTCGCCGTACAGTGTCTGGTGCCCCGCATGTGCAAACTCATAAACGAACGCAGCGACCTGGTTGACGTCCACGCAGACTTAATATCGACATTTGTCAGACGTCATTAGTATTAGTATTTAATCATTATAATTATCTAGAATTGTAAGTACAGTCTTTAAAATTTAATTTATATTTTATAAAGAGCATTTTGCATGTGGTGTCTGTCTGTAATTGGTTGTGCAGTTAGTTTTAAGACACAATTACTTGTATGTTCCTATGTATCTGTGTAATGTCTGTAACAACTGTTGGTGAACCTTAAATAAATAAATGATCTCAAATACCGATCGTATCAGTTCCTCTTCAGAGGCAACAATTTTTCCAAGTACTTCAGGAACATTCACCAGACCATTCTCTTCAGGAAGGAGACCTTCCCCAACTTTCAATAATACTCCCGAAAACTCTTATACGTGAGGTTCACGATCAGCGGACAGTCGCGCATCACGTTCCGCACTTGTCTCTAGAGACCTAGAAGCAGATGCGTAGATACGCTGAGAACTCAAGCGCAATTCTCTATCGGTAAACGTCTGCGACTTGCGACACAATGCATGACGTTCACGATCAGCGGTCAGTCGCGCATCATATTCTTCACTGCTCTTTAGAGACCTGGATGTAGATGCGTAAATACGCTAAGAACGCAGGCGTGCTTCGCGATCCGAAGAGGTTTCTACGGAGCGAGTTGCAGCCTGATGTTGTCGAACCGCATCAAGTCTCTCCTGACGCTCTTCGGTAGATTCTTGGGATCTTATGATCCTCAATCTTTAAGCTCCTTTGGAACGTTGGGAAAGATTTGACCCCTTTCTAGGCATGGTTATAGTTTTATTCTGAAGAAGATACCTGATCAATTAAAATCTAAGTGACTGCTCCCTTGCGTTACCGGGTAGGCTACCGTGTCACGAAGATAAATGGAAAAGGAAATTATGCACTCATATAACATAAGACCGAAGACATATTTATTCGATAAAATAAATTAATAAGTGGGAGTTTTGGCCAGTAGAGTCAAATGTTCAATGATTCATCGAATTTTCATCGAAAATCAGTCTTGACTGTTACCGCCTTCACCGCGTGGAGGTACTCCCAGCTTATGTTATTTTATAATTATACAGTGAAACTAGTGATAGCTTTGTCCCAGCTTATGTTATTTTATAATTATACAGTGAAATTAGTGATAGCTTTGATTTCCACATCAGGTGTTCCAGATTTTCAATTTCGTCATTTTCAATACGTTAACAGAGAGTGCTCATCAGGCTGAACAACTCTTGCTAAGACGTCATTCCTATATTATATGTTATAGTGTAGCTGAGCGCTTGGAATTTCACAACGCGTGTGCCAGATCTTCAATTTTTATACGTCAACAGAGGGTACTCATCAGGCTGAACAACTTTTGCTAAGACGTCATTCCTATATTTATTATGTTATAGTGTAGCTGGGCTCTTGGAGTTCCACAACAGATGTTCCAAATCTTCAAATTTTATACGACAACAGAGAGTGCTCATCAGGCTGAACAACTCTTGCTAAGACGACATTCCTATATATATTATGTTATAGTGTAGCTGGGCTCTTGGAGTTCCACATCAGGTGTTCCAGATCTTCAAATTTATTCACTTAGCAGAAAATGCTCATCACGTGAAACAATTTTTACTATGGTAGCATTTTTGTATCTCTTATAGTTTAGCTGGTCTGTTGCGGTTCTGCATCAGGTGTTCAAGTTTCCAAGATAAATTATAGTCTATATGTTGCCTAGACTTACTACCTATACTAAAAAAAAAAAACATTCAAATCCGTCGAGTAGTTCCGAAGATTAGAGTGTACAAACAAACAGACACACAGACAAACAGACAATTCTTTTTTTGGATTCGTGCTCTAATACTGTTTCTAAACGCCCCTCAATTTTTTTTTTAATATTTTCAATGTACAGACCCAGTTTTTTTACTGTTTTATTATATGTATAGATTGTAATATTTATGACAAACAACTTTAGGGCTTAATGTATTTAGGTATTTCAATTTTATGGCATGTGATATTAAGTTCGGACAAATGATGATTAGGAGAAAAAAAAATATATGGCACTTTAGATTATGAATAAAAAAAGTTAGGGAATACAATATAGAACCAAACAGAACACAATCGCTTCCCGCCAGTAGAAAGCTTTCGCACGGCGTGGCGGTGGTGTATAACTAGGTACCTACCTATTTCAATCTTCTTAATTAAGAATACGCAAAATAATCAGATGAAACAGAGGGGCAATTCCCGTATTGTTAAGACCGTTCGCATTCTAATCTCAGTCTGAATCTGTCAAAATTACAATCAATTTACATACATTTTTGACAGGTTTTTGACATTGATTGTCGCTGAGATGAGATTGCGACTTGAATTTGAACGTTTTTTTAAGTACGAGAATTGGCCTATTGCTCTATTCCGTACACCTAAGTAGGAGCGCTGTGTAAAAGTAGGTATATTGTTCAGTATTGTATGTCCGTGAATCTGTTACGGATGCTGGTGGGCTACTATTTTAAACGTTTTTATTTAACTAAACATAATTATTATCTTATTGTATATATGTATTTATTGTATATGTAATTGGTACACCACTGACTACCTGCAGTATTGTCTCTCATTCTCCCTTTAATCCATCTAAAGGTTGTCTGTTAAATATCGCTTTTAGCGATAAGACCGCCCATTATGTCACCCTATGTAAAATTTCTACATTTATATCTGTAGTTTTTTTGGTGTACATAATAAAGAGTATTCTATTCTATTCTATCTTATATTACTGTGTTTATTTATCAGTAGTCCACGACTAACAAATCGCGCAACTGCGAGCAGAACTCGCATTCTGAGGGTTCCAAAGTTGTGGCCGGCTGCCCGCGGCTTTACAACAACAACATTCGAGGTCGGAGTGGGTGAAATTGAATTTAAACTAGTAATGGGAGGTGATGACGGTATGGGTGACGACGGTATGGATGGTGATGATGATCTAGAAGGTGTGTAAGAAACTGTACTAGGACTATACGGCTCTACAGGGATGTTTGTCCTGTCCGTCAGTCTGTCACCATCGTCAATTATTTCAGCTGTAGTATGTTTGTCGGTGGGAGCCCGCCTGTTCAACTCCTCACCGCTGACGGTTCACATGCTGAGAGACCCAGCGTCAGCTCCAGATGCGCCCCGGCGATCGCCCCCGGGCAGCGACCCTATACTTTTACTTTTCGATCGTGTCTCCATTTTTAATGGGTTTCCAGAGCCACGTTAGCCACGCCTGTAAATTCTCATTCGTGTGTCCACCCCCCACGTGATGAATCAATCAGGACGGGTGGTTATTTAGGGGGCTTATTATTATTTATAATTACATTTTTAAATATTTTTATAAACAAAAAGATACCAAAAACATTTAAAAATATAAAAAAAATAGTAGCCCACCGGTATCGGGAACAGGGTCCAAGCTACCGGCGGTCAGGGCTCCAGAGAGAGAAACTTCCTAACAATGCGGGCCGTGTCCAGAAGTACCGCTTTCTGAATCAAGCCCTTGATCCAGCTGCCTAACGAGAGCCTCCTTAGGTGTTGGTCGAGGCTCTTGGGTATTAGCCCATTGGCTGTCACGACTATCGGCACAATGACCGCTGAGTCCACATCCCAAATGTCGACAACCTCGTGAGCCAAGTCACGATACTTGATTTGTTTATCTTTCTCGGCTTTCACGAGGTTCTCATCATGCGGGATGGTTATGTCAACAATCATTGCGCGTCGCTCCAATCGATCCACCACCACTATATCAGGCTTATTGGCAACAATAGTCCTGTCAGCGATGATGGATCGATCCCAGTACAATGTGATATTACCATTTTCGAGAACTGGGTCGGGCACATACCTGTAGTACGGTACCTCCGATTCCACAAGGTTGTATTTCAGAGCAAGCTGTTGATGGATTATCCTGGTTACAAGGTTGTGGCTATGCAAGTACTCTCCGTTAGCTAGACGAGAACACCCGGAGATGATATGCCTGATTGATTCTCCCGGCCGGTGGCATGCCCGACAGATGTCAACCGTGCCGTATTTCGCAATAAATCTCCGGTAATTGTTCGTCATCATAACTTCGTCCATAATTGCACAGACAAAACCTTCGGTTTCTCCAAAGAGGTCACCGAAACGCAGCCAGGCAACGGACACTAGTAGATCTACATCCGGTCCATGTAGGGCCCGGAAAAAGCGTCCGTGGAGCTCCTTACTCTGCCATACCTCCATGCGATCATTAGTGCCAAGCACTACAGGTTTGCGCCAGTTCTCTTTAGCCAAGGAGAGCGGGGTGAGGCCCTTGTCCACCGTGACTACATCTCGATGCATACCCACGTCGGTTTCTAGGAAATATTCCCTGAGACTGCATATCTCGCGATTGTGGAGGGTCTTAGCGTTTAAAAAGCCTCGACCTCCACACTTTCGCGGGATATACAGCCTCATTACCGATGATCGTGGGTGATGCATTCGATTTGCAGTCAGCAACGTACGGACCCTCCTATCCAGGGCGTCGAGTTCGGTCTGAGTCCATTTGAGTATGCCGAAAGAGTACATCAAAACCGGCATGACCCAACCGTTGAAGGCGCGCACCTTGTTTCCGCCTGATAAAAGACTATTAAGTACTTTTTTCAGGCGGCCAAAAAAGCGTTCCTTCAACGATTGCTTCATGTCAGTAACATTGATGCCTAACGTTTCCGACATACCCAAATACTTATAGGTTTCGGATGCGGAGAGGGCTCTAAGGGTTGTGGAATCCGAGAGTTGGGTTCCCACGGAATCAACAATCTCACCTCGCTTTATATGCATGACCGCACATTTGTCCACACCAAATTCCATCCTGATGGCACTACTGAAAGTTTGAGTTACTTTCAGTAGCTCCATCAGTTGCAAATTGTTGGGGGCAAAGAGTTTTAGGTCATCCATGTAGAGGAGGTGCGATATAACCTGACCACCTCTCCTCAACCGATAGCCTAGACCTGAATCCTCCAGTAGTGTGCTTAGAGGATTCAAGGCTAAGCAGAACCAAAGCGGACTCAAACTATCGCCCTGAAATATGCCTCGCCCGATCCTTATCGGTTCTCTATTCCTATGAATATTTCGACATCCTGGATAGTGAAGGACCGTCCTCCATTGCCGCAGACATGACATTAGGAAGGTGCAAAGAGTGTATCTACTTTATACAACTCTTAACACCCTCACGAGCCATGTATGCGGCACCGAGTCATAGGCCTTCTTATAATCTATCCAACATGTCGACAGATCCTTTCGGGAACGACGAACCTGTTAGCTAATGGTCATATCAATGAGGAGTAGCTCCTTAGTACCGCGGGACCTACGGTTCCTACATCCATTTTGAGAGGCAGACATGATGGAGTTGGTGTCTATATGTTTGTTAATTTTAGCTCTCAAAATGGATGTAAGAACTTGATAGACCGTCGGTAAACACGTGATCGGCCTATAATTCTTGGGTTCCGCGGTGCTACCTGATTTATGGAGCAGGTGGGTAATTCCTGTCGTTAGGAATTGGGGTAGCGAACCAGAATCCAAAGTAGTCTGAAACTGAGATGCCAAGCGAGCGTGCGATCTTGTGAACCATTTAATCCAAAAGTTGTGCAGTCCATCCGGCCCTGGAGACTTCCAGTTGGGTAGTGGACGGACTGGACGACACACTTATTATTATTATTATTAACATTACATTATTATTGAATTGTTATTATATTATTATTATTATATTATTAAATTACTTATTCAATGTCTTGTTGACAGATGACATATGGCAAATAATTTTAATATTTTTGTGTTTCGTAATGTTAATTTATTTATTACTATATGTATAGAATCCAGTTCTTCTAACTGAACAGACAGCAGTGCTGCTGGGGAGTTTGTTCCGCCACTTCTTCTTCCCAGCTAAAGCACTAGGAAGTGGTGAAGGGTGGGCGTTTTGGGGGGACTGTCATATGTGATTTTGACGTTCAAAAAGTGCTGATTCTCAGCCTAATTTGAATAAATGACTTTTGATTTCATTTGATTTGATTTGACACGTTTTAATAATATAATTTTTCCTATTAAAATAATTTGTGCAACTCGTTGTAACTACATAAGTACTTGATATTATTCAGAGGAATATGATATTTGGTGTGTATTGGCGGACAAACGGTTGTTCCCTTGTTTCCCGATTTTCTACGCAATGGCAGCAAAGCAGCTCATTGCTAACGAGCTTTTGGCATTCGTCAAGCATGCCATCGATTACATGGATGAGGTCAGCATCTTGCAGATCTGCAAGTCCTCCTTTAAAGAGGAAGAGGTATGCAGTGCCAAGTCGCTGTTGTTTCAAACACTCGACCAAGTTGGACAGACGCCATCTCGCCGGAGGGATGGTGGCGAGAAGACTCTGCAGGACATCATTGATCTGCTGAAGAGTATTTCCGGATGATGTGCCCGATTTTGTAGCGAAGGAGCTGCACAAGCTGCCTCCGGTCACTTTCGACCACGTCGACGTCACCAGGCTGCTGAAGGACATCACGTGTCTGAAGGTGAGCCAGGCTGAGATGAAGTCCAAATTGGAGTCAACGGATATCACCATTGGTGAATTACGAGCCGAGGTAGCGTTGTTGCGTAACGCTTTTCCGGCAAGTGGGTCACCAGAAGCCATTGGAATGTGAACACACGTCGCGGGGCACAAAATGCTTTTGTCTGCAGTTTTCAGTCGGCGAATGAATCTACGTCATCGGCTGTCAAGAATGCAAGCGTTGCATCGTGTTCCGCTGATCGCATCGTACGGTGGGCTGCATCAACTGGTTACCCCAGTTGTATTAAAATTAACTTAAGGGGGTACCCACATCGTGACGCTGACTTTACCTACCGGGGAGGCGACGCGTGTAATAGGTACATCGACCCCCAAGCGTGCATATCCTGCAATTGTCGCCAAGACAAAACCTGCTGTGTCGCAACAGAAACGACCAGCACATGAATCAAATGGGGGAAAGCAGAGTCGCTCGGCACCGAGCGCAACTAAAGGTGCTGTAATGAACCACGAGCAACTGGTTCCTCCGAAGAACACATGCGATGAGGGCGGTTTCTTCAAGGTGGTGTGAAAGAAGAGGAAGCCTACTTATCGCAACCAGTGTGGGACGGCGCTGGCAGGAGCAAACATACTGCTGCGTCCTGCAGTACCGGCGACGCTGCTATACGTGTCCCGTTTGCACCACTCTACGAAGGCTCAGGACATCGTAGAGTACATACGGGTGAAGACCAACTGGACCTTGAGGGTGGAGAAGTTGGAGGGGCACCATGACACTAATTTCAAGTCGTTCGTAGTGCGCGTTCCTACTGACAATTTGATGACCTTCCTCAAGGAAGAGTTTTGGCCGAAAGGTGTGCTGTATCGGCGTTTCCGCGGCCGGCTACGCGGCACCTCGCAGTGTAACTCGACGCCGTCACTCCGTGTGCAGTAGTCTTGACTTTTAGATATGTATTAGTTTAAATAGGATTATTATTTTCCGAGTGACTAATAACTTAAAAGTCGACTAAATGTTTGCAACAAAAAAAATAGAGTGGGTACCATATATAATGGGTTGGCAGCTAATAAGGAGTATCGTAATAAGTAATAGGTAGCATATTAATATATCAGTAATAAGCTCCGTTTTAATTTGTTACCAGGAGAAACTGGATGCAATCTGGTCTTTAGGGCACCCCGACTCGGACAGGTTAGGTTAGAAGGGGATGGCGGGGTCGATAGACCCCGTCATCCCCGATGATCCCCGATGGTTATTTTTTTATAAACCACCCAGAAGTAGGAGCCCCGCGAAGCGGGGCTCCGTCGACCAAGCCCTGCCATCGACCATGCATAGAATATTTTAATTAAGGTTTGGTTAGAACTGTGACAATTATGACAAACATGAACGCCCATTTTCTATTTTGTTTTCGCCATTAAGTTTCCGCTTAGATATTAATTCTGTTCCCAAAAGAAAAACTTGATGCTAGTTTAAATTAAAGCGGAGCTTATTACTGATATATTAATATGCTATCTATTACTTATTACGATACTCCTTATTAGCTGCCAACCCATTATATATGGTACCCATTCTATTTTTTTTTAAAACCTATATTCATTATACTTAGTTGCCGCATTAAATACATGCCGTTTAAATATACAGGGTGTTTGGTAGAACGTTGAACATACGAAAATGGTGGTTAGTTGGGGTCATCTGCTACCCACTTGGCCCAAATTATTTGACCTTGGCCCAACCGTTTTTTTTTTTTTTTAATTTTTCTTTATTTTACAGAAAATAACCAGATTTTTAACTTTAAATTCGAATATCTTTTTTTGCGATCGGTAAAATTGGCAGGATGTTGTTTTGTATTAATGTTTAATAGTAGCAGACTCTCATAAAATTACTTTTTGGTACAGATGTTAATAGGAAAAAAAGTTATGAGTCTTTAAAGGTACAAAAAGATGTAAAAAAATGCTTAGAGCATAACTTTGACTTGCATAAAAAAAAAAACTAAAAGTGATCGAGAACTTAGGATTACATCAAAATATCTCTGCTGTATGAGCTTTCTAACGGTATGTAATTTACATTTACTAAATCAAAAAGTCAGGACTTATTTGACAATTTTATCAAGTTAGAAGGTTTTTGACGAAACAGAAAATTAAAATGTTTTGCGAAATTTAAAACTGTAAAGTTGTCAAAAAATGTAGCAATCAATTTAAATGAGAGAAATACTTAAATACCCATTCAAAGGGCCTTTTTCTGTTACCTAAATGTCAGTGGGTAATAAAACAATTAAATTACATTTAAATGAATTTATTCAATTAAGTAATTGCTCAAATTGACGCCCTCCATTTTGAATGCACGCGCGACATCTGCGTCTTATTTCAACGGTTGTCGTCCGCAGCAGCATCTCTCCCCTCATCACTTCGAATGCAGCATTAATTCTGTTGATTAATTCTTCACGCGTTTCTACTACCGTGAAGTAGACAAGTTCTTTGGCTCTTCCACACACGTAAAAGTCGAGCGGAGTGAGGTCGGGTGATCGCAGAGGCCATGGGATTGGTCCCCCTCTGCCAATCCATGAATTGGGGAAACAATTGTTTAGTAGCTCGCGTACGCTCAGACTCCAGTGAGCTGGGCAGCCATCATGCTGGAACACGATAGGCCTGTCTTCATCAAATGCTTCTTGTAGCAATGGTGGTAGATCGTTGATCAAAAACTCGAAATAATTGCTCCCATTAAGATGTTCCGGCAAAAAATGGGGCCCTATAAGCCTGTTTCCAATCACTCCGGCCCAGACATTGACTGAAAATCTTCTTTGGAACCCCTTTCGTCTCTTCGTATGTGGGTTTTGACCTTTAGGGGCCCAATGATGCAAATTATGCAAGTTGGTAATCCCTTCTTTATCGAACTTAGATTCGTCCGTCCACAGTATGCTCCGCAAAAAGTTGACATCTTCTACATCAGTATGCAGCAAATGGCGACAGAACTGCATTCGCCTCCCAAAGTCATTATCTTCAAGATCTGTAATACCCCAAACAAGTCTTAGAACAATAAAAAAATTTACCTAATGGGTTAATTCTTAAAGATCTAAAACTACATTCACAAAAGGGAATGCAATGCAGTGCAGTGCAAAGATGCCTGATTGATACATAGCATAAGACACAAATAAAAAACTGGCGAAGTCAAGGTCAAACTAATTTAAAATTTTCTTTTTTATTTAATACTAGAAACTTACTCATGCCACAATTTTGTTTCGGATCAAAACAAATGCTTCAATGTGTAAAAATCTTACCTTGCACTGGAGTGTGGTGAAAAGCATGCCTCCCATCTGCCCGGAGAACAGACCACACTTTCCAAATGGACAAGCCAAGTCGTCTAGCTATCACCCTTATGCTAGTGTTAGGGTCTGCCTCAAACTCAGCTAGAATTTGCTCGTCAACGGCGACATCGTGAATTCCCCGGTTCACTCTTGGCTCTTGAAAATTTAGATTACCGGTAGTTCGTAAACGTCGGTAAGTGCTGGCAAAAGTTTGATGACTTGGTACTCGCCGGTTAGGATAAGTTTCCTGGTAAATCCTTCGCGCATCACGCGAATTAGTGTTGGCGCGTCCATACGCTAACAACATGTCAGCGTATTCTTCACTGGTAAAGGTAGCCATTTTTCACCAAGAAAAACGTAATAGCGCACAGTAACAAGAAACTTAACAGTAGGTACAGTAACGTAACATAAAACTTAACAGACAGATAACACAACAAGTAATTAACAAAACGACTCGGAACGAAAACAGAAGTGACGGGCACAAACAATCGCAGAGGCAGTTAAGTCTCGACTGATTCAAATTATTCAAAATCATCGTTTTGGCCTCTTCAGCGGGCCCCGCCGGGAGCGAAAGAGAAAAAAACATGCCTTATGACTGCGCACGAGTGAGACAAAATGTTTACCTGCTTAGTGCTCCAGACCCCAGGTAAAAAAATGTAAGTGGTTTAGTTTTCCTAGAAATTTCGCAACAAAGGAGTCTGTGCAGTGACTGGTAACGGAAAAAGGCCCTTTGAATGGGTACTTTAAGTACTCCTCTCATTTAAATTGATTGCTACATTTTTGACAACTTGACAGTTTCAAATTTCGCAAAACATTTTAATTTCATGTTTCGTCAAAAACCTCCTACTTGATAAAATTGTCAAATAAGTCCTGACTTTTTAATTTAGTAAATGTAAATTACATACCGTTAGAAAGCTCATACAGCAGAGATGTTTTGATGTAATCCTAAGTTCTCGATCACTTTTAGTTTTTTTTTAAATGCAAGTCAAAGTTACGCTCTAAGTATTTTTTTACATCTTTTTGTACCTTTAAAGACTCATAACTTTTTTTCCTACTAACATTTTTACCAAACAATAATTTTATGAGAGTCTGCTACTATTAAACATTAATACAAAACAACATCCTGCCAATTTTACCGATCGCAAAAAAAGATATTCGAATTTAAAGTTAAAAATCTGGTTATTTTCTGTAAAATAAAGAAAAATTAAAAAAAAAAAACGGTTGGGCCAAGGTCAAATAATTTGGGCCAAGTGGGTAGCAGATGACCCCAACTAACCACCATTTTCGTATGTTCAACGTTCTACCAAACACCCTGTATATTCTGAACATATTACTTTATTTTATATATAATGTTATATATATAAAATAAAGTAATATGTTCAGAATTATATTTATAATGACTTTCATAATACACAGGTTTTCATCATAATATTATCTCTCGCTCACACACATATACACAACCATATATAGGTAGATAAACAGGATACATCATAGTTGCATTAACTAAGTAATATATTATTATTATAATTTAATCATGATATTCTGTGCTCGTCTTACAATTACTGCTGTATGTTCAAATCATAGGCGAAGACGCTGGCACCCTAAACACAAGTTAAATCTTACTTTGGGTGCCAGAGTTCATCGAAAACACTCTGTTTCCTTAGTTGTAATGCCGCATAGTGTTAAGATAAGTGTTTTTCTTGTACACAACTGAAGTTAAATAAAATAAAATATTATTTATTAATTTATTATATTATAGTTATTATTATATGCTTATATATGTATTGTGTTTTATGGGCCTTAGTTGCCTGAAATAAAGGATTATTATTATTATGGTTTTGAATAACATTATCTTGGTCTTTGTACTATACATTTTTAGCTTAAGTATTTACAGTAAACCATGAATAAAGATAACCTATAGCTGCATCAACTTTTTCCGTCAGTTCTTTTGTGTCATTTGCCCCAATAATAGCATTTGTAGCCTAGTATCGATCCTTTGCGGAGCACCGGCACAAAATTTTAAAAAAGGTGATTTATTACTTTGTCTATCCATCCTGCATCTCACTGATTTCAAAAATATTTTTTCTGTTTTCTAGGTAGAATAACAAAAGTTGGGAGGCTTTGCCTCTTACTCAGTCCTCAAGTCTCAGTAGTTCGGTTGTTTTGTTCGGGGCGTCCGGCCCGAACTACACTGACACTAATTTTGTCTCATTAGTTCGGTTACGACGTCAAACCAAACTATTCTAGTTCTGTTTAGTTCGATTAGTGATGTAAAACACAACTTTCATTGTAAAAAAGTTTACTAAAGTATCATAGCAAGATGGTTTCTGCTTATGTATTCTCCTTATATCATACAAACATGATATGATAGGCCTAACCTCTTTCTTGGTATTTCTGTTTTGACAGTTATGTGTCTTTGACGTGTTTAGGTATATTTAAACGTTAGGTATATAAAATATTTTTATTTTATTTTATCACTGTTTCATGGCTTATAGCAATTAACATGGAAGCATCAGGAAATACCTACATTTTCTTAATAAAAAGCATTTTTTTTTCTTCTTATAAAACGTAAGTACATTTTTACATACACGCCAAACTTAAACATTGAAAATATAGGTACTCAATAAGAAATAAATAATAAAAACGTAAACAGAACTTAATACCTAAATAAAAGCCTCGAGGCATAAAGGGTGTGCCCGCTTACATTTGCAATGCTGCATTATGTTTATACAGGGTGTTTGGAAGGGAGCTGTACATACGCCTAGGGTAGAAACTAGGGATAGTCTGCTACCTACCCCCGCCCATTATATTGACCTTGGCCTCAAGGTTTTTTTTTAATTTATTTTTATTTTTTATTTGACTTTTTTGTGATTTTTTGACTAAAACTACCTGTAGCTCAAAATCTATCCATGGGACCGGTCGGCTAATGGTCTTGTTTTAATCGTTAGAGTCTTAGGGTCCTGCAAAAAATTATTTTACACCAGAAAATTGTGGAGAAGAAAAGTTATGGGGCCTGAAGTACCGTAGTAAGGTAAAGAAATAATTTTAAGGTAAGGTAGTAAGGTAAAAAAAACCTTGAGGCCAAGGTCAATATAATGGGCGGGGGTAGGTAGCAGACTATCCCTAGTTTCTACCCTAGGCGTATGTACAGCTCCCTTCCAAACACCCTGTATATGTAGCTGTAACTTGTACCCACAAATGATAAACTAGGACCTTCGAAGTAAAATAAAGAAACAATTACTAATAATAATTACAAAACCATAGTCAGCAAGATGACCTGTCACCACAAGCAGCACCCGCAAAGATCAGCCATTACCCCTCTCGCCATATTTGAGGGATGGAGGCAACCCGAACCCGACGCTACCGCAAGCAGTAACATCTAAGGGAGCATGAAGAACTTGCTGCCGGTTGCTCTAAAGAATGATATGTTCAATTTTCGTAGTTGCTAGCTAACCACTTAATGCAGTACAAGCCATTAAAAAAAGGGGTGCATGTTGAAGAGCCTCCACGTGGCGCACCCTGGGCAACGCCGGGCTCAAGTGCCCACCAGGCTTTTGGGGGGTACTTGGTGCCGGCGGCGAACAACACACGGGGAAGGGTCACGGTTCCAATCACCGATCATCCTTGATGGTTGGTGAAGGGAACCGGGCTATACAGGGTGTCCAAGAACCTGGCGTCCAACTGGATTCCCACGATGCCCCAAGTTCTAACAGTACTCAGAAAAATATTTTAAAAAATCCACCCCATGTACTTACAGAATTATACTGATTTCAAAAAAAAAAGGGGAAATGAGCACCCTGTGACATACTTTTGAATGCTGTGACTGCTAATGCTGATAATTTCGATATTTCTTGGAGGTTTTGTAATCTAGGGTATTGCTGTGTCTAAATAGAATGTAAAAATAATGTACTTATTGTACCATTTTAAAATAAAATATTATTTTAACTAAAGGTGATATGGAAAACTATTGAATTTCGCAACTTTGACCGACTGTAGTGTAAAAAAAATGTACCAAAATAGTATGGCAAGTGACGTCAAATTTTGACGCGTTTATTCCTCTTTTTAAAAAGGTATAATACTTACACATTAATTTGAAAATAAAAATTTTTGATAATATTTTTACTCAACAACCCAATTTTTACGATGTCTTACAGAATTCTTAGAAAGAAAAATTTACGACGAATTGAATCTAACCTCTAAAGAATTACTATTGTATGCTCATAAAAATAACAACAGGCCTCTCAAAAAACAGGTTAGACCGTAAGGGACGGTATGTGCATGCATCTCACCATAGTGATTCGTTATTACAACAGGAGGGAGCAAGACAGAAACTATCTTTGCGATTTGCTGGTTCTTCTTTATGGTACCCCATTATTCAGGTAAGAGTGAGGGAGAAAAAGGTTAGAGGTGCGAGTGAGATAGATAGTGACGCTATCTGGGATCGTGCTATTTAGGATAACAGTACGGTCAGTACGCGTCACTGCCTCCTGCCGTTACTACGCACCTCTCTCTTATTGTTACCATTGATCACGTACTACGATTTAAAGCTTTGTTTATTGGACTCGATTACTCTTTGTGCTCTGGACTTTGAAACGAACTCTTTACGACGACCTTTGCCTGTGTTTGGACAGTTTGTGTTTTGTGTGTGCTACCATGGCGACCTACACTCCGCAAGAATACGCAAATATGCACTACATTTATGGAGAATGTAGAGGTAATGGACGAGCTGCAGCGAGACTTTACAGAGAAAGGTATCCGAGGGCTACGCGATATCCCGACCATCGAGTTTTCATTAATGTGCACAGATCACTATGTGACGGGCGGTTCCCCAGTCAAGTAGCTGGTGAAGGACGACCCGTAAATGACTTCATACGCGATGAAGTTTTAGAGGCGGTGTCGGCAAATCCAAGCATCTCTGTGCGAGGAATAGAAGCTGATACGGGGATACCGAAGAGCACAGCACACAGTATTCTCCAAAAAGAAGAATATCATCCGTACCACGTACAGCGAGTGCAAAGTCTTTTACCTCGAGACTATCCGAGCCGAGTCGCGTTTTGTGAAACAATCCTGCAAAAACATCGAGAAGACGAAAACTTTATCGACAAAATTTTGTGGTCAGATGAATCAACATTTAAGAAGGATGGCTACATACATGAACCTACACAACTTGCACGAGTGGCATGTGGAAAATCCGCACTTGATGCGAGAAGATAGATCCCAGTACCGGTTCAAAGTGAACATGTGGACCGGTCTGCCGTGCTAATTATACTTGCAGTAATCGACATTTTTAGGATTTTCACTTTTTTGCAAAAATGATACCTCAAGGGGCTAATCTATACATAAAAAAATAATTTTCATGTTTTTTTTTATTATAAACATGTTTTTTATATAACTAGAAACGCAGTACTTGCACAAAATTATTGCTTTTGCTAACAAAATCTACAGTATTCAACATCTGCTAAAAGTTAATGCAGTACTTGCTATGGTTACTGCAACTTCATTTAACATTAAGTATTTTGCAACGAATACTAACTAAAGCTATACGCAGTATTCTACTGTGCAGCTCCAAAAAGCAAAAAAAGTATACGATTTTGCTGATTTTATCGACTGCGTGCAACTGGCCAATTCAGAGAAGGTGACAGTGAAGCCGATGGATGTTTCAAATTTTTACAAATATGAAGATCACGCATCGCAATATAAGTTAAAAAAATATGATGAAAGAACGTACCGTCAAATGGGGTTACTTTGATACTACGGGGTTACTTTGATAACAACTTTAGGCTTATGAAAAACTTAATTTTATAATAACTACAACGCTATAATACAAAGAAACTATCAGTAGTGCCAAGTACTGATAGTTTATTTTTTAACTGGTGTTGTAGATAATAAAAAATTAAGTTTTTCATAAGCCTAAAGTTGTTATCAAAGTAACCCCGTAGTATCAAAGTAACCCCATTTGACCGTACATAAAAGATATTGCTTGTGTGGAGGTACATAGAAATTGTATGTCAATTTTTGCTAAAACTACCCATGATGGAAGTACAAAAGAGATCGACTTCCTCAAAGCAAAATTAGTTAAGCAGGGTTTTATACCTAGTGCTGTGCAATATGTTAGGCCTCGCGGAATAACGCAAGAAAGGAAGTCGGGTATACTGAAAAAATTAAGTGATATAATACCTGAAAACCGATTAACATTTTGGGAAAATCTTCCCGTAAACGATGAGTCAATTGATCTCGTAGAACAGAGAGAGTCTGAAGAGTAAAATTTTGTTGTTTAAACTTTTTTATGTTTTGAATTTTTTTATTAGTGCTGTAAGAAGAATTGTTATTTGCTTTTAAAAGAATTCTTATTTTTATTATGATGTTAATAATTAAGAATTGTAGACTAACAGTTTTTGAAAGTTGATTACATTTAAGTGAAGTTATTTTATAAAACCCCTTTACTCACCATCTTTGCCGAATTTAGTAATATGATAAATGATATTTATTTTGCAAATAGGTTTAAAAAAAAACACTTTTACACGTCAAGATGTAAGATAAAAACGTGATAGAATAGTTTTGATTTTGTTACACCTTATATAATTTTAAAAAATGGTGTGGAGGTATTTTACATTTATAGACTAATAAAATATGTTCCTGAGGTAAATTTTAAAGACTGATTATAATTATATATATATATATATATATATAAATAATTATTAATGCCATGTTGATTGTGATATTTTATGTAGAAATATAAAAAACAACTTTTCTAGTACCTACATAAAGTCTATTTTATTTCGTCACATAGCCACTTATATATCTGATAGCTAAAGTAAAAGGTTAACAAATCTTTTACCTAGTACCAGACATGAAAATAAGACATGATTACTAACTAGAAATGCAGTATTAAACACGTGCTAGGTGATTTTGCAGTAATAAACACAAATACTGCATTTGGCCTTAGCGATACCGTCATACTTACAAGCCTAGATGGTAGATGAAAATGCAGTAATGCGCATTTTATCCAAAAGAGATAATAAAGTAAAGAAAAAATTACGTCAATACAAAGTTTGATTTTTTTCTTATTTTTTTGGTACACTTCAAAAATTATATAACTTAGACTTGTTGTTTAGATATCACAAAACATGTTTACCGCGTTTTTCTCAGAACCGCCACTTTGCAAGTACTGCATTTGCAATAAGCCGGGCAGCGGTATTCTCTGTGGGAATATTATTGGTCCATTTGAGATGCCCGAGAATTTGACTGGCGAATCATATTTAAATTTTCTTCAAAATGATTTGCCAAACTTACTAGAAGAGACCCCACCAGATATGTGGTTCCAACACGACGGCTGTCCAGCACATTTTCGCGTATCCGTTAGAGAGTTTTTGGACGAGCAATACCCGAACAGGTGGATTGGGCGATCAGGAACAATCCCGTGGCCAGCCCGCTCACCTGACTTAAATCCGCTGGATTTTTTTTTCTGGGGAACTATGAAGGAGCTCGTTTATGCGAAGCCCATTAATGACATCGCTGACCTTCGTGAGAAGATAACACAAGCAGTGCAGGTGATACGTCAAAAAAGTTACTCGCGAAACATAAAGCGGTCCTTTTTAAGGAGAGTGAGAGCTTGTATTGCCGCGGGTGGTCAACATTTTGAACATTTATTGTAATAAAATATCTTTAAACTAACATTCTTTGCTTTTATTCCACTGGGAACCCATCTACCTGTGTGTATTTCCTTCTTGCTCACTCTTGGAACCGAAGTAAATAATAGTAGTAACATAACAGTTTCTAAGATAAGAAAGGGTCCGACAGTTACCGTTAGTAGGTAGGCACTTCGTAAAAATTGGGTTGTTGAGTAAAAATATTATCAAAATTTTTTTTTTCAAATTAATGTGTAAGTATTATACCTTTTTAAAAAGAGGAATAAACGCGTCAAAATTTGACGTCACTTGCCATACTATTTTGGTACATTTTTTTTACACTACAGTCGGTCAAAGTTGCGAAATTCAATAGTTTTCCATATCACCTTTAGTTAAAATAATATTTTATTTTAAAATGGTACAATAAGTACATTATTTTTACATTCTATTTAGACACAGCAATACCCTAGATTACAAAACCTCCAAGAAATATCGAAATTATCAGCATTAGCAGTCACAGCATTCAAAAGTATGTCACAGGGTGCTCATTTCCCCTTTTTTTTTTGAAATCAGTATAATTCTGTAAGTACATGGGGTGGATTTTTTAAAATATTTTTCTGAGTACTGTTAGAACTTGGGGCATCGTGGGAATCCAGTTGGACGCCAGGTTCTTGGACACCCTGTATACGGATACGGCCACTTCCCCTCTGCTTACAGAGGAAGGTGAGTGGTCGTGGACAGGGGAAGGAGCGGTTTGACCGCCGTGGAGGGAGCGGGCTCGGTGTGCCCTAACCCTGCCGCCGGGCTGGCACGAAGAAGTCTCTTCCTGCCACCGCTTTAATCTCGTAGCCCCGAAGACTGTCCAGGTCATGTCTCTGACTTTTGACGGGGGTCGAGGGTCTTGGCTTAACCGCCCGGACCGCGAGGAAGATCAACCTCTATAAAAAATTCCCCAAACCTCTAAGCGGCGGCGCACCGTGAGGGAGGCTGTAAGCTTGCCTGAGGGGTTGCTTGATTCAGTCGCTAGTGCGAATGTGTATGCAAATGTATGTAAATGCGAAATGTGTTAATTGTCTAATGTTTACTACTAGAAACATAACGACGTTGATAACGCGAATAATTGTGTTGTTGCTGATGTTTAATGTTTATCTTATATTTTCCAGTTTGATCAAAATTATCGAATATGTCGTCCATGTTTTCAACGAGCTCAGCGTTATGCTGAAAGTAATCCATCTCCACGAGACATACTGGACCAACCAGAAGAAAATACGTCAGGTCAACCTGCTCAAGAGATCCAAGATGTATCGATGCGAGATGTTGTAATTGGCGACAATCCCGTACCAGAAACACCTAATCTTCTCGTAAATGAAAATATGCGTAATCAAGAAGTGCAAGTAAGTAGACCGCAGATGATAGAAATATCTGGGTACACGCGAGCACCATTTAATTCGCAATTATGTGTTTTTGCTGACTGTGCCAACAGAAATCTTCAGAGAATTCACGTTGATTTAAGGGCTACAATCCTTCAAGAAAAATGTTTCTATTTACCACGTGGGATACGTGTATGTGACGAGCACTCAGAGTTGTGGCAAAATATTGAAACGAGTACACGCCGAGTATTTAGTACTTTCTCGGCTGCACAAGTTAAAGACATGATGGATATTTTGAGGAAACGTAAGGTTTTTTTAGACTTTGAAAAACTATCATCAATAAATAATGGCGTATTTCACTATTACATAGGATTTTCAAAAGAACATTTTGAACAAATCATTCATAGAACACCAAGTATCACACAGAGGTACAGAAAAAAGCCGAGAACAGCCCTTGCGACAGTCCTTGCTAAACTTCACACTGGGGACTCAAATGAAAGGCTGTCTAAGGTATTTAATATGACCAGAAAGACGTTTGAGAAGACAATGCGACTGGTTAGACAAGATTTAATCGCAGAATTCGTGCCACAGAACCTGGGTTTTAACCACATGACCCGTGAAGAGGTTATATCCCGATGTCTATCCATTCCAAATGCTCTATTTGGAAATCCAGATGCCCCTATAGGTGATCGTAGAGCCATTATTATACTAGACGGCACATACGTTTACTTGCAAAAAAGCAGTAACTATTATTTTCAAAGAAAATCTTATAGCCTTCATAAATTCCGTCACCTACTGAAACCATTTCTGTTAGTTTGCCCTGATGGTCACATAATTGATATCTATGGATTATACGAAGCAACTAAGTCTGATGCTATAATTCTGTCGGAGATTATGAACAATCACACTGATCCGTTTCATTGGTACTTCCACACAGACGATGTGCTTATCTTGGACAGAGGCTTCAGAGACTGCATAGAAACAGTGGAGTCCCGTGGGTACCGAACACATATGCCAGCCACAAAAGATGAAACAGAACACCAGCTGACTTTACAGCAGGCTAATGAGTCTAGCAAAGTTACAATGTGTCGCTGGGTCGTAGAAACAGTAAACGGTAGATTAAAAAATCAATTTCGTCAACTACGATCTCAAAACTTTAATGTCGCTGCGTCGCACTTATTTGATGAAATTAAAATTGCAGGAGCGCTACTAAATGCTTTCGGTGTGCCTTTGACCGATCACAGACTAGTCAATGAAATAATAAGTAGACTAACAGAAAATAATTATGATCAAAATCGGCTAGGTGAATATGTCTTAGATAATAATCTTAATCGAAGACGAGCTCATTTTCAGCCTATAAATGCTGTAATCCCTGATGGCGATGAATTTCCAGTATTGAGAGCGGATGACCTCATCATATATGCTTTGGGTACTTACCAAATTCAACAAGCGCGCAGCTATTATGGTGAGCATATCAAAAACGGAACGTATTTAATAGAAATATATAAGGAGCCCCATATAAACGAGTTTAGAAGACGGAATCCCGAGTATCAGGACCCATGGCTGCTGAGGGGAAGGATACAGTCCCGTCATGTATCTAGCAGAATATACTATGTGTATATTTTGATACAACGAGGGTGCCAGGGAATAAATGCCATAATAGGACATTATTGTTCGTGTATTGTAGGGAAACGCACACTAGGTTGTTGTTCCCACATTATGGCTATCATATGGTATTTAGGGTGGGGGAGATATCAAGAAAATCTGTCTCCTCCAGCGCAGTTCCTCGACCTAATAATTAGGCATGATATAGAAGAAGAACCATAAAACACCCGAAAAGTCGATTTTAACCGACTTCTAAAAAAGGAGGAGGTTCTCAATTCGGATGTTTGTATTTTTTTTATATCTAATTAAGTAATTGAGGTTTGTGTAAAAATATAGTGATTTTATAGTAATCATGTTTTTTATTTAATTGTCGCATAAAAATGCCGTACATACTCCTCCAATAACATGCGTAAGTTTATGAATGTATGTATTGTGCCATGCGTGCTGTATTTTTTCACAATACATATACGTGGTTACGTCCTTATTTAGACGACATAATGTTGAAATTCTTCCTACTTCCATATCATATATTTAAGCTCCGATATTACTTAGGGCAAAGTTATTTTATGAGTCATTATTATTATATATATCACTATACGTTAGCAACAATAAATTATATGGCCGCTAAAAAAAAAAAACATGCCACTGGTTCATACAAAATTACCCAAACCCCTTTTGAGTCAATAAATAAAGTTCTTACTCGTGGGATCAATTATGGAAAAGTTAAATAAAAACCAAAAAACCGAAGAGGGGAGGAGTGGTGCGGGGTCGGAGCCCGACACCGCGCCAAGTGGCGCGAGCACGGGGGGCTCATTGAGCAACCGCCGCGCGGAGGACTTGGCCGCTGAAACTAAGAAGAAGAATATCAGGTTCTTCAGTAAGCGGCCAAGATCAGTGGACGGCCAGGGGTCGTCCTCTGATGGCGAGAGAGCCTCGGCTCGAAAAATCCCCACCAGTAGGCGGGGAGGGGGGGTCCAAGAGCGAGGCAGGGGGAGGGGGCTCACAGCCCGGGAGGCAGCGGAGCTAGCGGAGGAACCCGCAAAGGAGGGGGTGAATGGTCGTGCAGTCGCTTCGGGGCCCTCGGGCGACGAGGCGAGCCTGTCGAGTGGCCCCGACGACAACGGCGACAATGACAATGAGGCCTGTACAACCAGCCTCAAGGAGGTAGTGGAGGCTGAGCTTCGGAAGGTGACCCTGAAGAAGATCAAGTCTTCCAAAAGCAGGGCCGTGGTCGCGGCAACGGCCTCCATCATGGCGGCGGTGGAGGCGGCCAAAACCGACGGGCCTTCGGGCGGCGAAGTGGCCGAACTGCGGGCGGAGGTCGCTCGCCTGACGGCCGCGATGAAACTTCTCCGGGAGGAGAATGGGAGGCTCAGGGAGGACCTAGCTGGCCTGAAGGCCACCGGCAGCGGGCAGGTGCAGGCGGAACAGGAGCCAAGCCAGCCCGTTCGGCCAAGCCAGCCCATTCCGGAGGAGAACCAGGTCCTCAATCTGGTTCGGCAGGAGCTGGCGGCCTTCCAGGCGCGGTTCTCCGTCCTGGAGGGCATAGTCCTGCGCCCACCACTAGCGGGCAGGACAGCACCGGGGCCGAGGGTGGCCTCGTATGCGGCTGCTGCGGGAGCCGCCGCCCCTAAGCCCGCGTCGTCTGGCCGGGCCCAGCCGCCGGCCAAACCGGCGTCGGCACGCGGAGCCCAGGCGTCGGCAGGCGGAGCCCAGGCAAAATCGGCGTCGGCCGGTGGAGCCCCGGCGCCGGCAACGCAGACGGCCAGCAAAACACCAGCTGGGGCTCTAAAGAGGAAGGGCAGGACGGCACGGGAGGCGCAGGCCCCAGAGCCTACTTCCCGGCCACAGGAATCTCCCACGACTGACGCCGGGTGGCAGGTGGTCGGGGAGAAAAAGAAGGCGGCCAAGGCGGCCAGAAAAAAGGGGCAAAGGCGGCGCCACAAGGAGCGAGCCGTCGCGGCAAGGCTCCGCGCCCCAAAGACCGCGGCTGTAGTGATCACGCTACAGCCGGACGCGGTTAAGAGGGGCGTGACGTACCGTGACGTGCTCACCAAGGCGAGGGAGACGGTGGACCTCCAGGAGCTCGGGATCACCGAGGGCCTCCGGCACAGGGTGACCGCAACTGGCGCCCGCATGCTGGAGATCCCCGGTGTGACGAGTGGCCCCACCGCTGACGCCCTAGCTGAGAAGCTAAGGGCGTCCCTCAATGCGGACGAGGCTCGAGTCTCCAGGCCCGTCAAGTGCGCAGACATGCGAGTCTTGGGCCTGGATGACTCCGTAACGGAGGGAGAGGTGGTAGCCGCCGTCGTCAGGACGGGCGGGTGTCTGGCCGACCAGGTGAAGGCGGGCACCATACGTTCGGACCCCGCGGGTATGCGAACCGTAACGGTAAGCTGCCCCGTGACGGCGGCGAAAATGATTGTGGAGGGCCGAAGGCTTCTGGTGGGCTGGGTTTCGGCGCAGGTTAAACTGCTGGAACCCAGACCTCTGAGGTGCTTCCGATGCCATGTGGGGCACCACGTTGGCGTCCAGTGCACCTCGGAAGTGGACCGCAGCACTCTCTGCTTCCGCTGCGGTCAGCCCGGACATAAGGCCGGCTCGTGCGAAGCCGCGCCGCACTGCACAGCATGTGCGGGTGCTGGCAAGCCGGCCGATCACCGGGCGGGCAGTAAGTCCTGCGCTCCACCCGCCGGAACCAGGAGGAGAGGCAGGCCCTCCGCCGCCGTTGCCACAACCACCGTCACCGCGGCCAGTGCCACTGCCACCGTTGCCGCCACTGCCGCCACCCGGGAGGAGACAAATGGAGGAGTAACGGCTCCATTGAGACTCCTCCAGGCGAACATCAACCACTGCGCCTGCGCTCAGGACCTGTTGCTCCAGAGCATGGCGCAGTGGTCGATTAACATTGCCGTGGTCGCTGAGTCGTATTTTGTCCTGCCCAGGGATGACTGGGTTGAGGACCTGAGCGGCTCAGTGACCATAATTTCGTCGGCCGCCGCCGGCACCCCATCCCTCGAAGGTGTCACGAAGGGACAGGGGTGCGTAGCAGCACGGTTCGGGGAGATAGTAGTAGTGGGAGTGTACTTCTCTCCGAGCCGAACTCTCGCCGAGTTCCAGAACTCTTTAACAGAGTTAAGTGTCGTCGTCGCCGGGTACCATCGCTTCCCCGAGCTAGTGCTCGGGGACTTCAACGCCAAAAATCCGGCTTGGGGTTCCCGTTACACTGATGTGCGGGGCAGGATGGTGGAGGACTGGGCTCTGGAGACAGGCCTGGTCGTCCTAAACCGGGGTTCTGTTCCCACGTGTGTGCGGATGCGGGGTGAGTCTGTGGTGGACATCTCGTTTGCCAGCCCCGCTCTGTCACAGCGTGTCATTGACTGGCGCGTCATGGAGGAGGTGGAGACCTACTCCGACCACCGGTATATCCGGTTCGACGTCTCCGCCCAGACCTCTAGCGCGCCGGTCCAACAGGCCCCAAGTGGTCCGCGGTGGGCGCTGAAGCAGATGGACCGGGAGCTACTCCTGGAAGCCTCGATCGTGCAGGTCTGGGTGTCATCACCGGACAGGCCTGCCGATATTGACGTTGAGGCGGAGTGGTTCCGGGAGGCCATGTCCGAGATTTGCGACGTGGCAATGCCCCGAGTCCGTCCAGGAAGCGCCCGACGTCAGGTGTACTGGTGGTCGCAGGAGCTGGAGACGCTACGCAAGGCGTGCGTCGCAGTGCGACACCTGTACTCCAGGCACCGTAGGCTCCGCATCCGCCCTCCGGATGCGGAAGCGACGGAGGCGGAGCTGTACGAGGGATACAGAGCGGCGAAGACCGCCCTCCAAGAGGCTGTCCAGCGTGCCAAATATACGGCCCGCGAGGAGTTGGTGGAGACTCTGAACGGAGATCCATGGGGGCGCCCTTACAAAATGGTGCGGAATAAACTCCGCACCTGGGCCCCGCCGCTGACGCAGAGTCTCCGCCCCCAGCTGGTGGAGGAGGTGGTGAGCGCTCTGTTCCCTTCACGGGGGGAGCATACTCCCCCGCCCATGGCTCCACCGCTCACGGTGCCTGAAGCGGACCACGCGGACGACGACGACACCCCTGAAGTGACCGGGGTAGATCTGAGAGTGGCGGTAGGTAGGCTGAAGGCCAAAAATACCGCCCCAGGACCCGATGGCCTGCCAGGGAAAGCCTGGGTCCTGGCCTCGACGGCTCTTTGGCCTCGACTGGAGGCGCTCTTAAGCGCATGTATGGAGAGAGGCCAGTTTCCACTCCGTTGGAAGACGGGGAAGCTGGTCCTCATTCGGAAGCCAGGGCGCCCTGCGGACTCTCCGTCCGCATACCGGCCCATTGTGCTGCTCGACGAGGTCGGCAAGCTCTTTGAGAGAGTAATTGCAGGCCGCCTCGTCGGGCACCTAGTGAGGACGGGGCCGGATCTTGCGGATAGTCAGTTCGGCTTCCGCAAGGGGCGCTCGACGGTGGACGCCATCATGCGCGTTAGAGCCCTCACGACGGGGGACGCGGTGTCTCGGGGCCGGGTTGTCGTGGCGGTGTCACTCGACATCGCCAACGCATTTAACACCCTGCCCTGGAGTTGCATTGGGGAGGCACTCCGGTATCACCGGGTGCCAACCTACCTCCGTCGAATAGTCGAGGCATATCTGACGGACAGAGCCGTCATCTACCCCGGTCGCGATGGGGAGTGGAACCGGCGAGAGATGTCGTGCGGTGTCCCACAGGGATCGGTTCTAGGGCCGCTCCTGTGGGACATCGGTTACGACTGGGTGCTGCGGGCCGACCTCCCTGATGGCGTCAGCGTGGTGTGCTACGCTGACGACACGCTGGTCCTGGCGCAGGGGAGGTCGCATCAGGCGGCGGCCGACGCGATGACACGCGGGGTTGCGATAGTCGTGGAGAGGATCCGGCAGTTGGGTCTCGAGGTGGCTTTGCACAAGTCCGAGGCCATGTCTTTCCATGGGCCCCGGAACAGGCCACCATCGGGATCCCAACTAACGGCAGGAGGGGTTCACATCGGCGTCGAGTCCACGATGAAGTACTTAGGACTCGTGCTCGATAGCCGGTGGAACTTCGTGGAGCACTTCCCGACGTTTGGCCCCCAAACTGGAACGGACTGGGGCCGCCCTCAAGCGGCTCCTGCCCAACCTGAGGGGTCCAAACGCCTCCTGCCGGAGGCTTTACGCGGGGGTCGTGCGGTCCATGGCTACATATGGGGCCCCGGTGTGGGCGCGTTCACTGCGGCGGAGAGCCGCCCACTATCTGAACGCGCCCCAAAAGGTGGTAGCCGTAAGGCTGATCCGGGGCTACCGCACGATCTCGGGCGAGGCGGCAAGCCTCCTTGCCGGACTGCCGCCGTGGGATCTGGAGGCGATAGTCCTCGCGCGCCTGTATGAGTGGCGCGCGGAGGCACTACGCCGGGGGGAAACCCCGCTTCCGCGGCAAATCGCGGCGGAGCGGACGGACCTCCGGCGCGATCTCATGGTGGCATGGAAAGAGCGACTGTCGCAACCCAGCGCAGGGCACGCCACGATAGCGGCGGTAAGACCCCTCTTTGAGGAGTGGCTAGAGAGGCGTCACGGCGTCCTCACCTACCGCCTGACGCAGGTCCTCACCGGACACGGATGTTTCGGGAGGTTCCTGCACATCATCAGGCGGGAAGAAACGCCCGGGTGTCACCACTGCGATGATCGCCCCGAGGACACAGTGGAGCATACGGTGGGGGCCTGCCCTGCATGGGCGGAGCACCGCCGTGTCCTCGTAGAGGCGATCGGCAGCGGCGGCGACCTCTCACGCCCGACCCTGGTTCAAGCCATGGTCCGGGGTGAGGGGGAGTGGGAGGCAGTCACCTCCTTCTGCGAAGCAGTCATGCTAGCGAAGGAGGTGGCGGGACGGGAGAGGGAGAGAGTCTCCCGTCCAAGCCGCCGCGGTGGACGCTCCGGGCGTCGGGAGCCGCGTGACGACTCCCGGCCACCGTAGGCGCGGGCCTGCGGGCGGTGAGTAATGGGTAGCTCACCGTCCGATCAGGACCAGGCCCGTGCTGGACGGCGCGTAAGTGTTCCACGCGCGCCTCAAAGAGATGTCAGCATCGAAGAGGGGGCCCACTAGGGCCCAAGCCTGCCGGGAAAGCGGGATCATCCAAAAGGGGTACCGCTGACCCGGAACATAAAGGGCCAAGGAAGGAACACGGGTGGGTTTTAGTCAGTAAGAGTCTGACACTCCCTTCCGCTCCACCCAGAGCGGGAGGAGTCATTTGATGATTTCCCATCCTCAAAAAAAAAAAAAAAAAAGCCATTAAAAAAAAATTTTTGAATATGTCATTAATATATGATAATTGAAGTAAACTAAATTAACTAATAAGATATAAACAATCATTCTAAGAACTCATATAGTTTGTCAGTAGGTAAACAGGGAGAAAGAACATAAACATTGGTGCCGATTCCCTTGTTCACAAACTAAACTAAATTTAAGTTGAGTGCATCTTTTTCTTTCTATTTCATTATGAAAAGGACAGAAGATAAATTTTAGGTTAGTCCTGTCAAATTAATCAGCGCCTGACACTACTCCATACAAGTTTAGACGTGATTAAAAAGTTGACTACTAAAATTACATCAAATTACGTCAGGTGCTGACTAATTTGACAGGACTAAACTAATATTTATCTTCTGTCCTTTTCTTAATGAAATAGAAAGAAAAAGATGCACTCAACTTAAATTTAGTTTAGTTTGTGAACAAGGGAATCGGCACCATTGTCTTGAGTTTATCACAGCAACCAACTATTTTTATCGTTTAGGTAATCGTTGATAGAATAGTATGCCTTTGAACAAAGGATGCATTTTACTTTAGCTTTAAACGCATTAAAAGGCAAATCTAAGAAAGTGCGGGCCTGCGGGCGGTGAGTAATGGGTAGCTCTCCGTCCGATCAGGACCAGGCCCGTGCTGGACGGCGCGTACGTGTTCCACGCGCGCCTCAAAGAGATGTCAGCATCGAAGAGGGGGCCCACTAGGGTCCAAACCAGCCGGGAAAGCGGGATCATCCGAAAGGGGTACCGCTGACCCGGAACAAAAAAAAGCTTGTTATAAAACTTTATACCAAGCCCAACAAACGAGTTATGAACCTTATGAAGGAGGTGAAAGGACGTAGTTTGTTCTTATTTCTAGTGTTAATATTATGAATGTCACTGTTTTTGTGTATACGTGTATATTTTGCCTAATATAAAAGTGCAATGTGAGCCTTATGTCGTAGCTACCTGCATAGCTTGCATGGTCTCGGACAGCGACGCGCGTCCCTTCGCCAAGTCCTTTCTCAGCTGCTCGTTGTCGGGCAGAGCAGGCACCGGCGGTGGTCCAGAGACCTGCTCCAATTGCTTCACTGCACGCTCGAGTAGCGCAAACTGGGAGGCAGTCACTACCTCAATACTGCCCACGCGCGCTGGGCGAGCACCTGATGTTTCAAACAAACATTGAATGCTCTATAAACTCGACGACATCAATAAATCTGTGTATCCTTTTCCCAAGTATGTTGTAGTATGTTGGGGTCGTCTTCCAATCTATTCGGATGCAGTTGAATACCAGTATTATACAGGGTGGCCGGAACATTGACGTCCAAAAATAAAATTTCGGTCCCTCGTATCGTGGGGTATTCGAATCACCCCCATGTATGTTCCGCGACTTTTCATAGTTTTCGAGTTATGAATTTTTTTCTGAATGTTTGAAAATTTTCGACCTGACCAACCTAAAAAAATTCTAAAAAAAAAAGTAGAGGGTTTTATCGAGTTTCTTTTTTTGCAACTGAATTTTCATAAGTAGTACTTTTATGCATAAAATAATCAGCTTCGTAACTGTGATGAAAGTTATGAAAATGTTGATCTAAAGTGAAAAATTTACGTTCGGTAAATTATGACTTAAATTTTCAACTTCAAATTAAAAATCTAAACAGGTGACTTCATGGTTCTCAAGTAGGCTTCAAGAATGCGCCAGACTCTCAGCTTTCATAATCATTAAAAAACGTAGGACTTAATGGGGCTAACTTTGGCCTTAATCGGCCTTCAAAGACTGCGAAGTGGAAAATTCTTAAAATTAGCTATCTGATTAATAAATTTTTTTTTTCCATTTTCTCGCTCCTAAGGTTATTTAGTTTGCTAACCAAAAATTACTGCAGGAAAGCTAAGATTTAAACACGGAGATTTTTTTAAATGTTAGTTTAATGAATTTTGCGCGATCCGTTCTCGTGGACTATGGGTTGTAAACGAGGGTGCAACTCTTTTACCTGCAATAACAATGGACCGAGAGGAAAAGAGACCGAATTATTGCTATCTCTCTCACGCAAGGCGCGCAACCGAAGCCAACGCAAAACAAGTACCTCAGTCGTACTCACATTGTGTTTACTGCTATACGCGTGTCGCCATTTTGTCTTTACCACACTCGCTTTGCCCACGGACTCCGCTGCCTACTTGTTTGACTACTTTGCTCGTTTATTGGACTGTGTTTTGCATTCTGATTTGGACTTTTTTTACGTGGAAGTGTAAAAAATGAGTTACACGTTAAGTGAATATGCAGAAATGCATTATTTTTATGGAGTTGCACAAGGAAACGGCCATGAAGCAGCGCGACTGTATCGCGAACAACTTCAACGTCGTGGTGGGCCGCAACCTGAGCGATATCCCGACCATCGTGTTTTTATTAACACGCACAACACTTTGATGGCAGGCCGCATTCCTGGTCGACGCGGCAGTCATGAAGGAATCCCTAGAGCTAACCCGGATCGCAGAGAAATGGTGCTGGAAGAAGTTCAGCGAAATCCGTCTACGAGTACGAGAAGTATGGCTCGTGCTCTGAACATCCCAAGGACTTCTATCCAAGACATTCTTCACGATGAAGAATACCACGCGTTCCACATCCGACGAGTCCAAGCTTTACTGCCTACAGATCACCAATTGCGCGTTGATTTTTGCCAAACCATGTTACGAAAAGAGCAAGAGGATCCTGGATTTTTCAATAAAGTTTTATGGTCAGATGAGTCACGATTTGAGCGATCCGGAATATTCAATATTCATAATTACCACACGTGGGCGAATGAAAATCCACTCGAAGTGAGAGCTTCGACATTTCAACATCGCTTCAGCGTTAACTTGTGGTCTGGTATTCTCAATGGCGAACTAATTGGTCCGTTTGAACTGCCGTCCAGACTTGATGGAGAAACATACAAAAACTTTTTGGAAAATGAACTTCCATTGTTGCTGGCAGATGTGAATCTCGAACTCAGACGAACCATGGTGTTGCAAAATGACGGCGCCCCGTGTCACTATGCAACCCAGGTCCGAAATTACTTAGATGAAACATACCCCAACAGATGGATCGGACGCAGCGGACCAATTAGGTGGCCTCCACGCTCACCTGATCTCAACCCCATCGATTTCTTTATTTGGGGCTATTACAAGGAAATAGCATACGCCCGAGACTGTTCAAGTGAACAAGAGCTGAGGCAGTTGATTGCAGAAGCTGAACGTGTTGTGAGAGAGAACAGAGACGCTTTTAGACGATTGCCAGACAATTTCTTACGTAGGTGTAGAATGTGTATTGCTGCTGGTGGTGGCCACTTTGAAAACCTTTTCTAAATGTTAAAAATAAATTAAGTACTTTTTTCACATTATCATCTGTGTTTTATTCAAAACCACTTTTTACGTAAAACTTTTCTTACCCAACTCTGAAACTATTTGTTGGTTAGTTTTCAGTATTCTTATCATTAATTAACCTTAGGAACGAGAAAATAGCCAAAAAAAAATAATTACTCAGATGGGTAATTTTAAGAATTTTTCCACCTCGCTGTCTTTGAAGGCCGATTTTAAACAAAGTAGCCCTATTAAGTACTTCATTTTTTTTATGATTATGAAAACTGAGAGTCTGGCGCATTCTTGAAGCCTACTTAGGAATTATGAAGTCACCTGTTAAGATTTTTAATTTAAAGTTGAAAATTTGAGTCATAATTTACCGAACGTAAATTTTTCACTTTAGATCAACATTTTCATAACTTTCATCACAGTTACGAAGCTGATTATTTTATGCATAAAAGTACTACTTATGAAAATTCAGTTGCAAAAAAAGAAACTCGATAAAACCCTCTACTTTTTTTTTTAGAATTTTTTTAGGTTGGTCAGGTCGAAAATTTTCAAACATTCAGAAAAAAATTCATAACTCGAAAACTATGAAAAGTCGCGGAACATACATGGGGGTGATTCGAATACCCCACGATACGAGGGACCGAAATTTTATTTTTGGACGTCAATGTTCCGGCCACCCTGTATAGGGTTCGTTTTCAAAGATCTGCCAAATTTCCAGAGATGATTCAGAATCTATAATATTTTCAATTTGTTATTAAGTTTTTACATTTTTAGTCCTGTTTCTAAAAACCAAACGTGTGGAAATCAATTCAGTTCAACTACCTAGACCGAATGCGCTTATAAGGACTTGTAACATAATTCGGCAACGCACACACACAAACACGAATCTGCATTATTGTATTGGTTCCCGTCCATCGGCCGGCACACAGGTCGTCTACGCACCCCCACCTCTCACGCCACTGCCACACCCTTTTCTTAATGCACATTCCAATATCTGGTTCTTGATTTGAATTGTTACTTGCAAGTTTCGAATGTGAAGCTTGATATTTTAATCGTCGTGAATTCCTACCCAATTAATATCACATATAACAAAACATCGTAGAATTGGCGCCGATTCGTTGCGATGTCTAATTTCACTAACTTCTAGCTGTGGCGTCGAACAAAAATAACGTGACACTGATCAGTGCCCAACGCCATACGATTAAATGACACGCATCTGTGTCTTCAGCCATGCGGAAAAGAAAACAGTGTTTTGACAATTTTTTACATGTTCAAAGCTTGAATACTTTTAGTTTTCATGTGAAATCTAATGTGAACGGTCAGGCACATTGTTTTAAGTGATAAAAAGTTTCGCAACAAGTGTATTTATGGAAATGGAAGGTAAGTGACTTTTTTAGTACCGATGTGCTCAACCTTTTCTTATTATTTACTTATTTTGCATTTCCTAGTAATTTGACTGATTATGAGGTATTAAATTAGGTCTAAAAATATTGTGATGGTCTAAAAATATTGTGATGGTCTAAAAATATGTTACAAATAAATGATCTTTGTCTTGTCTTGTGCATAACAAATTTCAATTGTTTATAATTAAACTATGCAAATAAAATGCTAAGTTTGATTAAATACTTATTATATACTAGCTGATGCCCGCGGTTCCACCCACGTAGAATTGTGGGACCTATATAAAAAGTAGCCTATGTGCTATTCCAGACCAAGACCTATCTTTATGTGTATATAAGTTTTTGCGTGAAAGAGAAACAAACATCCAAACATTCTCACAAACTTTCACAGTTATAATATTAAAAGAATTAATAGGATTCACAACAAATGTGAAAATTATTATTGTTAGTAAATAATAACATTTAGCAAGATACTGATAATGTTTATTTATTGTTTAAGAATTACAGCGAAAAAGAAAGTACATTCCTGATACAGAAAATGAAACTCAATGCGACGATGACGAAGAGGTAGTAGAGAATTCGCAAACGTATTCACAACACTGGGAACACTCAGAAAACTGGGAACCGGAATTTATATCAAACGAAAAAACATATAAGGATGCTTCAAAGTGCACAAAAAAAAATATGGTGGACAGTGCAACATGCACAGAAAAAGATGATGGCCCTGCTGTATTGGACATCCATGGATGTAAATTTTTTGGCCAGTTGGTTTCAAATGAATTATTGTTATTTATTTATTTCAAATGAATTATTATTATTATTATTTCAAATGAATTATTTCAAATAATTATTATTTCAAATTATTATATTATAATTATTTCAAATTAATTATTAGCCGCTTTACTGTAAACCGCTTTACATTAATTATAATTTAATATCATATGATGATTTAATATAAAATAATTCATCTTTCAAAAAGGTTGGTGCCTCCTATTTTTTTTTAAATATTACAATATCCCGAAACGAAGGCTACGAGTTTAATATACGTGAAAAATGAAGATAGTTTGGTTTCGGGTGAAACTTCCATAAAACTTAATTGAAGGAGTTATCACCGATTTCAAAATGACACACATCCGTGCCTGACGCCACACGTAAAAAAAAGTGATGGCACTGAAACGTGCCATCCGCAACGAATCGGTTTAAAAAAATATTAAACAAATTGAAAATATTATCGATTCTGAATCATCTCTGAAAATTTGGCAGGTCTTTGGAAATTAACCCTGCATTTTGGTTAATGGAGTCTATCTGACCTCAATAACCCAGTTACTGGGTAACACGGTGTCCCTTGGTAAGATTGGTTGTCAGACTTTTGGGCGTCTGATCTGTTGCTCCAGAGCATGGCGCAGTGGTCGATTAACATCGCCGTGGTCGCTGAGTCGTACTTTGTCCCGCCCAGGGATGACTGGGTGGAGGACATAAACGGCTCAGTGACCTTCGTCGGCTGCCGCCGGTACTCCGTCCCTCGAGGCTGTCTGATTACAGCTCACCCGTACGGTTCGACGTGCTTTCCGAGGCACGGAGGGGTCTCGATATGTAATGGATGGTCACCCATCCACGAACCGACCGCGACAAGCGTACAACCTTCGACGCGTAAAAGCAATGTAGCAGTAAAGGACAATGGGCGGTTTGTCCCAAGTGTTGTAACACTTTTCTACATAATAAATCATATGAAAGATCTCAATGAGTGTTATTTTTTTTTTGTATGAGCATAACACTGTATCTCGTGCAAGGAACATGTTATAGTAGTTTCATTCCAGTGCACCTGCTATGTCCCAATACGCCCTCTACCACCCTGCGCCGCGTGCTGCCATTGTTTTTTACTTGTATGCCCAGGAGCAGCGTACAATGTTTTAAGAGACAGTTCTATATATTGGAAAGAGATGTTTGCCGGTGCTTATAGATGCCATTATTTATCTAGTGGACTAGTGGTCATTGACAGTCAGATTTTTGTAGTTATGCTGTACTACCGTGTTTTAAATTATTACTCCGCTGTTTATTTTTGATAAATGATAAATGTATTTATTTCTGTAAGTAGGTTTGTACAAACACTTTTACACGTCAAACATATTTTAAAAACTAGATGAGGTCGGCGTTTCCTTTCTGACTACTCTGAGAAGAAAGGCCGAAACAAACTCAGAGGTCACAGTCTCTTTTAAAGTCCAGACATAATCTTGGTCAGATCATGTGAAGACCATGTAGATTGGTGCCTGAAATGGTCTTTTGAGGAAAAACCATACAGATTGAGCGGACCTGTCCAGTCAGTGCACGCATTTGTCAGTAATCTTGCCGCTCAACTCAGAACTTAAGGAGCACAACGATTCGACGAACAATACCAAAGAAAGGACATTTGGGTAGGCCGCATAAATTACTCAAGCTCAAAATAAAAAAGTATTAGACCAAATCGACAACAAGCTTCTTTTCGCTCCATAACAGCAGAAGACAATCAATTATTGCAGTTTCCAGTTTTAACAGAGGAAGACCTTTTATTAATATCATTAGATCGTTACCAAATAAAACTTGCCCGGTTCTATTTGAGCGAACACATTAGAAATGGCATATACACAATAGAAATATGCATAGGAGCCATTGCTAACCTTGTGCGATATAATATATATGCTTCAGAAAGTGTTCTTTTAAGGCGCGGACCGACTACGATTTTAATCGCTATTACCGCACTCACACAACCGCATCTGCGCGTTTTACGGTAATTATGCACACACTCGCAAACGCTAACACGGGCGTTTGTGTGCTCAAGGAAAGTTGCATAGTATACGTAAGGAAATCAGATGTTTTCTGTTGAATATACTTACTTATGACGTGCGTTCTAAAATTCGATGTAATTACAGTGTCGGTTCATAATATGATACAATAAATAATTACACATAACAATTTAAAAAAAAACATCACTACTGTTTATTTTTATTACAGTACATGATAAACAGGTCAAATATAAACATTCCGAATTTTACCCGACTGCTCTAGAAGGGGAATTATGCTTTTCGGGTGTAAGTCAGTATCAGGGATGGAAGGGTTAATTAAATGGGTAGTTATGCCATTTCAAACTAATGTTTGTGTTTTAGATAGGTACTTAGTGGGTGCGGTAAAAAAATAGAAAACAAAACCAACATAAAGGCCCTCGGACCACTTAAAAATCACATAAACTCTAAATAAATGCAATAATATCACAGCTCCAAAGTGACAAATGCCATAATGTTTCTAAGAAAATGCGGAGCCGGGACGGAAGCTAGAATTCTGAAAAATTTAGACGATAGAGAGTTCATCCACGGGAATGGAAGCTGCTGCTGGCTGAATATTAGTTGGTATTTGCTAAAATTGGTAAAACAGTGCGTGAATTGAACTAAAGTTCTGTGGCGGACTACTAAGGCTACTCACTGCCTAATATTGAAGTGAAAATTCAGTCTCAGTGGAAATATGGGCAATAAAAATAAAATGTTGCGAAAGAGTTTTACAAGAAAAAGACGAAAAACTCGAAAAAATGATGGAATGTTTGGGTAAGTAGGATGATTACGGTATTGTATCATAACATTTGAAATTTGTATTTAGTTTAGTTTACTTACGAAACTGTATAAATCTATAGAAACGGCATTGACAATTTCTACAAACATTTTGCTAAATCCAAAAACAAATAGGTGCACTCTATTTTGATGTCTATAGAATGCATATTTGAATGCGCCTAGTGCAAACGTCTCTGGTCGAAGCAACCATCGAGGCGATAGCCATATTGCAATAGTAGGTATAAGTAACAAAAACAAACTTGCAGATAAATCAGAGTGCGTTCGTAATTATTATAATAATATAAATACTGCACACTAGTTATACAGGGTGTTTGGAAGGGAGCTGTACATACGCCTAGGGTAGAAACTAGGGATAGTCTGCTACCTACCCCCGCCCATTATATTGACCTTGGCCTCAAGGTTTTTTTTAAATTTATTTTTATTTTTTATTTGACTTTTTTGTGATTTTTTGACTAAAACTACCTGTAGCTCAAAATCTATCCATGGGACCGGTCGGCTAATGGTCTTGTTTTAATCGTTAGAGTCTTAGGGTCCTGCAAAAAATTATTTTACACCAGAAAATTGTGGAGAAGAAAAGTTATGGGCCTGAAGTACCGTAGTAAGGTAAAGAAATAATTTTAAGGTAAGGTAGTAAGGTAAAAAAAACCTTGAGGCCAAGGTCAATATAATGGGCGGGGGTAGGTAGCAGACTATCCCTAGTTTCTACCCTAGGTGTATGTACAGCTCCCTTACAAACACCCTGTATATAAAGCATTTTGATTCTTTTGTAAGATTATTTTTATAATATTTATTGAGTCATTAGACCAGTGCCGATAATTTTTGAAAACGAAAAAAGTCACAGTAGGCTGAAACCCATTGGAAAAGAAAGAGAATATAACAAAAATGAAAGGAAAAATAATTTACGGGCGATCCGAGGTCGGGAAGTGGGGGTTTAAGGGTAAAAAGCGGTTTATCTCGATTTCCGGCAAAACTACAAGTCTTATGGAAAAAAGTGTAATAGCAAAGTTGTAGGTAATAAAAAGATCTACAACTTTTGTATTCACACTTTTTTCAAGTAACCTCAAAATTTATGTGAAAAATTCAAATAACCAAGTTCTTGGTTTTTTATTTTTATCTTTTACACAGCAATTATTTTTTTTACCGAGTTTTAAAAAAGCAGATATTTTCACGTGAGAATTTTCGATTGAAAATTAGGGTGCTTTTTCGATATTAGGTCAAAATAAGGTGAAAAAAACAAATATTTTAAATCAATAAAAATACAGTGTGCTTGAAACATAAAAAGGTAAGTATTCGGCAAATTTCGCGAAAAAAAAAATGCTGTGTAAAAGATAAAAATATAAAACCAAAAACTTGGTTATTTGAATTTTTCACATAAATTTTGAGGTTACTTGAAAAAAGTGTGAATACAAAAGTTGTAGATCTTTTTATTACCTACAACTTTGCTATTACACTTTTTTCCATAAGACTTGTAGTTTTGCCGGAAATCGAGATAACCCCCACTTCCCGACCTCGGATCGCCCGTAAATTATTTTTCCTTTCATTTTTGTTATATTCTCTTTCTTTTCCAATGGGTTTCATCCTACTGTGACTTTTTTCGTTTTCAAAAATTATCGGCACTGGTCTAATGACTCAATAAATATTATAAAAATAATCTTACAAAAGAATCAAAATGCTTTTTATATAACTAGTGCAATATTTATATTATTATAATAATTACGAACGCACTCTGATTTATCTGCAAGTTTGTTTTTGTTACTTATACCTACTATTGCAATATGGCTATCGCCTCGATGGTTGCTTCGACCAGAGACGTTTGCACTAGGCGCATTCAAATATGCATTCTATAGACATCAAAATAGAGTGCACCTATTTGTTTTTGGATTTAGCAAAATGTTTGTAGAAATTGTCAATACCGTTTCTATAGATTTATACAGTTTCGTAAGTATACTAAACTAAATACAAATTTCAAATGTTATTATGATACAATACCGTAATCATCCTACTTACCCAAACATTCCATCATTTTTTCGAGTTTTTCGTCTTTTTCTTGTAAAACTCTTTCGCAACATTTTATTTTTATTGCCCATATTTCCACTGAGACTGAATTTTCACTTCAATATTAGGCAGTGAGTAGCCTTAGTAGTCCGCCACAGAACTTTAGTTCAATTCACACACTGTTTTCAGTCATAAATTACTTGAAAACTACAATCGAATTATGCACAGAGCGTCCGGTGCCAACCATCCAAGTCGAGCGCTGCCCGACGACTAAAGTATGACCGCGTAAACTATTGTCACCACTATGGAGCGTCAATAAGATTGAAAATTGAAAATGATATTTGTGTTGAAATGTGACGTAAGCTGCGAATGGGCATTTATTTTACTGCTTTTCTTTAGATTATTTAAAATATAGACATAAAATTAAATAATGGTTTGGTTAAAGTTTTAAAAAAATGGAAAACCTACTAAATTCTTAAAAAAAAAACTGTTGTTATCGCTGGAAATACAGAGATCTTCGACGTCAAAGTTTATTTTTGTGCTACAACTTCCCAATTTTTTATTGGGAATATCAAACTATTATTTATTATTCTGTTCGGTTTAAATTCTTCTTTATACCCTTCTCTGTTCACTGTATTTTTCGCGTTACTTATTTTTATTACATTACGTCATACTCGACGTTCTAAGAAACCAATTTTTGGGAATATTGAGATAACACCCCGCCTTAAGGAGGCGGATAAAATCGCGACATGTATCGGGTAGGATTTATTATTCGTATATTTTGGTAAATATTAGGGCAGAATCGGCGAGAGATGCAATTGCACATTATTATTGTTCATGTTTGACAGGAAAAATAACAGTGAATAGATACTTGCGCTCACATAATGAGTATCATTTGGTACCTTGGTTGGGCAAGACACCAGCCAAGTATTTTATTAACCACGACCTTTTTGGATATCATTATGGAGCATAACCATTATAAAAGTAAGTCTACTCACAAATAGTAAGTAAGAGACATACTTCATTAATTTTCTATAGTTATATCACAAGTACCAGTATACAATATGCATTTGTTTGAGTCGTACTCTTACTTAAGGGACTTATTCGATGATAATCTTATTTATTTTATTTTCTCGAATTGTGGACACCAGCTCGTATTACCTATGTATTATATTTTTAATAGGTATTTTAAACTGTGCGTTTATTAATAACGTTCTAAAAATAACTATTACTGCCTGTGATTACTGTACAATTATTATGAATATATTACCTATTTAGGTAATAAAATGTTAAAATGTAAAAAAACTATGATTAAAGCATTATTTAAGACAAACCTTTTTTCACTTGAAGCCCAATATGTTTTGATCTGCACGCAATTGTAAAATAAACTTTGATAATTAATCATAAAAAAAGCCTATTTGAACATGTTTATACTAGTCGCAACTTGTAAATGTTCTCAGAAAATGCAAATAATGAAAAAAACTCGAATCCAAATTTTTTTTTTTGAATCATTTTGTATAATTTTGAGCTATTTATTAAAATTTACACTTTAATTACTAGAAAAACGTAAGATTTCATGTTATATTGATCTACAAAAAAATTGCTAATCGAAATATACTACTATAATGAACAACCAAATAAGTTAATAAAGTTAATATTTAATAAGACATCTACAATATTTTGAGAATGTTTTCGAATCTTCTTTAAATTATATGCGTTGAGACCTATTTATTTCTATTTTAAGATTAGTTATATACCTGAGTGACCTTCGGAAAATGTTAGCCCGTCAAAAGTTATTTCATAGAGAAGAGGGGAAGGGGCTAGGAAGGTATGGGGTATAGAGATTATACACATACTACATACAGTGTACAGTCTCCATAGTATGTGGCTTACTACCTTTTATTTCGTAGCAGCTGTAAAAACTGTTAGCCAGTATTCGAGATACAGAGCAGTGAATAACATCGTTCGTAAAAAAAACACGTGCTGGCTAAATTACTTGAAGAGAATTGTGACAAATTAACTTTAAAATAAACTTGAGGAATCTTCATAGCAAGGTAAATACTACCTATATTTTAATCTGTACCAATCAGCTCTAACATAAAAATACTAATATTTAATATTTTCTTTCATAAATAGTATGTTTAACCTAACATAACCTAAAAAATTAAAATCGAATGATGTTTTAGTAGAAAATTTCGTTTAATAATAATTTCGTTTATTTTGCACAAACAAATTTAGTTATACTCATGATAAAACTGTAAAGGCTTTATTAATTTAATTTTGTCTTTTCAGATTATCAGTACGGATGAATCTGTTTGTATAATCTGCAATAAGGCAGATGATAAGCAAGTCTATGAAATAAAAAAATCAGCTTTGAATCGTTTAGTGGGGTCTAGCAAGAAAAGAATCGATAATAATAAAAAAAAATTGAGACTTTGACGTCAGCTTTTATTCATCGAACTTGAAAAAAAAAAATTTCGGATTCGAGTTTTTTTCATTATTTGCATTTTCTGAGAACATTTACCATAGTAATAATAATAATATATACTATGGGGCTACAGAGGGGGGAAACAATCTGACCGCGTACCGTGTTCGGATGCTCTCTCTTTTTCAGGTGCTTGAGCCAGCTGTCAACGTTTCGGCACAACGACTGTCGGATCAGGTGCGAGTCATCCAGCGTAATCATATGTTGGATGACTCTGTACTTGATCGCGAAGTGAAATGCAGAGTGGCCATATCATCGCACCCCAGTCGCAGACTGTTGTACATCCGCAGCCCAATACAACGCATGCTGACGAAGGGAGTAATGATAGGGCTACAAATGTAAGTAGCCAGTGCAATGAGCAATTGAGGAGTGCTTTGGAGGATGCGTTTCAGGAATATCGCTTCATGCCGCCCGAACTTAGGCCACGCTTACCTCGTTTGCCCATGCATAACAAAAATAGGGCGCTGGTGGCGGTCCTGGATTCGCAGTTATCAAACTATTTTGATACCTGCGAAGACCTCACCGATATTCATTCAATTCTGTACTGCGCGGCAGTAGCAGCATGTCGTGTAGCTCACGTCAAATTTGCAAATGACACTAGAGCTACACGACCGAAACCAAACGTACCAGCTTGGCAGTGCAGAATTGAACGCCGTATTGGTGGGGCCAGGACGCTCATCGGCAAACTAATCTGCTTCAAGGAGGGCAATACTCGCCCTAGAGTGATGCGCTTTGTGAGACGGGCATTCTCAGGGACTGATATCAGTCCCCAAGACTATATGTCTTGTGTCACAGAGCGCATCGACTTCCTGAAGCAGAAAGTGTATGCATGGGCAAACCGTATTCGTCGGTATAGGCGGCGAGTAGAGCGATACACTCAGAATCGCACCTTCCAGAGCGATGAAAGGTGGGTTTATAGGGGTTGGGAGCGACCGGACCATGGTGTGACTGAGACGTGCCTACCGGATGATGATGCCATGTGTTCCTTCTGGCGCAGCATCTGGTCGGTACCTGTCAGTCACACCGAAGGTGATTGGACTCGGGAAGTCGAGCGAGCCTGCGATCCGATACCAGAAATGGGGGCTATTACCATCTGCCCCCAAGATGTAGCTCGTGCAGTCCGTCCACTACCCAACTGGAAGTCTCCAGGGCCGGATGGACTGCACAACTTTTGGATTAAATGGTTCACAAGATCGCACGCTCGCTTGGCATCTCAGTTTCAGACTACTTTGGAATCTGGTTCGCTACCCCAATTCCTAACGACAGGAATTACCCACCTGCTCCATAAATCAGGTAGCACCGCGGAACCCAAGAATTATAGGCCGATCACGTGTTTACCGACGGTCTATCAAGTTCTTACATCCATTTTGAGAGCTAAAATTAACAAACATATAGACACCAACTCCATCATGTCTGCCTCTCAAAATGGATGTAGGAATAGGTCCCGCGGTACTAAGGAGCTACTCCTCATTGATATGACCATTAGCCAACAGGTTCGTCGTTCCCGAAAGGATCTGTCGACATGTTGGATAGATTATAAGAAGGCCTATGACTCGGTGCCGCATACATGGCTCGTGAGGGTGTTAAGAGTTGTATAAAGTAGATACACTCTTTGCACCTTCCTAATGTCATGTCTGCGGCAATGGAGGACGGTCCTTCACTATCCAGGATGTCGAAATATTCATAGGAATAGCGAACCGATAAGGATCGAGCGAGGCATATTTCAGGGCGATAGTTTAAGTCCGCTTTGGTTCTGCTTAGCCTTGAATCCTCTAAGCACATTGCTGGAGGATTCAGGTCTAGGCTATCGGTTGAGGAGAGGTGGTCAGGTTATATCGCACCTCCTCTACATGGATGACCTAAAACTCTTTGCCCCCAACAATTTGCAACTGATGGAGCTACTGAAAGTAACTCAAAATTTCAGTAGCGCCATCAGGATGGAATTTGGTGTGGACAAATGTGCGGTCATGCATGTAAAGCGAGGGGAGATTGTTGAATCCGTGGGGACCCAACTCTCGGATTCCACAAACCTTAGAGCCCTCTCCGCATCCGAAACCTATAAGTATTTGGGTATGTCGGAAGCGTTAGGCATCAATGTTACTGACATGAAGCAGTCGTTGAGGGAACGCTTCTTTGGCCGCCTGAAAAAAGTACTTAATAGTCTTCTATCAGGCGGAAACAAGGTGCGCGCCTTCAACGGTTGGGTCATGCCAGTTTTGATGTACTCTTTCGGCATACTCAAATGGACTCAGACCGAACTCGACGCCCTGGATAGGAGGGTCCGTACGCTGCTGACTGCAAATCGAATGCATCACCCACGATCATCGGTAATGAGGCTGTATATCCCGCGAAAGTGTGGAGGTCGAGGCTTTTTAAACGCTAAGACCCTCCACAATCGCGAGATATGCAGTCTCAGGGAATATTTCCTAGAAACCGACGTGGGTATGCATCGAGATGTAGTCACGGTGGACAAGGGCCTCACCCCGCTCTCCTTGGCTAAAGAGAACTGGCGCAAACCTGTAGTGCTTGACACTAATGATCGCATGGAGGTATGGCAGAGTAAGGAGCTCCACGGACGCTTTTTCCGGGCCCTACATGGACCGGATGTAGATCTACTAGCGTCCGTTGCCTGGCTGCGTTTCGGTGACCTCTTTGGAGAAACCGAAGGTTTTGTCTGTGCAATTATGGACGAAGTTATGATGACGAACAATTACCGGAGATTTATTGTGAAAGACGGCACGGTTGACATCTGTCGGGCATGCCACCGGCCGGGAGAATCAATCAGGCATATCATCTCCGGGTGTTCTCATCTAGCTAACGGAGAGTACTTGCATAGACACAAGCTTGTAGCCAGGATAATCCATCAGCAGCTTGCTCTGAAATACAACCTTGTGGAATCGGAGGTACCGTACTACAGGTATGTGCCCGACCCAGTTCTCGAAAATGGTAATATCACATTGTACTGGGATCGATCCATCATCACTGATAGGACTATTGTTGCCAATAAGCCTGATATAGTGGTGGTGGATCGATTGGAGCGACGCGCAATGATTGTTGACATAACCATCCCGCATGATGAGAACCTCGTGAAAGCCGAGAAAGATAAACAAATCAAGTATCTTGACTTGGCTCGCGAGGTTGTCGACATTTGGGATGTGGACTCAGCGGTCATTGTGCCGATAGTCGTGACAGCCAATGGGCTAATACCCAAGAGCCTCGACCAACACCTAAGGAGGCTCTCGTTAGGCAGCTGGATCAAGGGCTTGATTCAGAAAGCGGTACTTCTGGACACGGCCTGCATTGTTAGGAAGTTTCTCTCTCTGGAGCCCTGACCGCCGGTAGCTTGGACCCTGTTCCCGATACCGGTGGGCTACTATTTTTTATATTTTTAAATGTTTTTGGTATCTTTTTGTTTATAAAAATATTTAAAAATGTAATTCATATGTATTTAAATGAAATAAAGGAAATAATAATAATAATATGAGACAACATCCACACAAGGTCTTCAGGTCCCGAACTAGGCAGAGCCTGTACTACGGTAACCTGATGACTGATATACATACTTATATACATATACACACCCAGACACAGGTCAAACAGACATGTTCATGCACACAAATGTTTGACTTGTCCGGGGATCGAACCCGGGACCAGCGGCTCAGAAGGCAGGGTCTCTACCAACTGCGCCAACCGGTCAGTAATGTATATTTTTTTATACCATCAGAAAGTAGAGATTTCAACGAAAAAAAAAACACCAACTTTTTTAAAAAAGCAGATATTTTGACGTGAGAATTATTTTCGATTGAAAATTAGGGTGCTTTTTCGATATTAAGTCAAAATGAGGTGAAAAAATGAATATTATAAATCAAAAAAATTACTGTATGTGTGGGACATACAAAGGTAAGTTTTCACCAAATTTCGTGAAAAAATATTTTTTTTTGCAAAAGATAAAAATAAAAAACCAAAAACTCGGTTATTCGAATTTTTCACATAAATTTTGAGGTTATGTGAAAAAAGTGTCGATACAAAACTTGTACATCTTTTTATTACCTACAACTTTGCCATTTAACTTTTTTTCATAAGACTTGCAGTTTTACCGGAAATCGAGATTAACCGTTTTTTACCCTTAAAGACTCACCCCCTCCCCCTTCCCGACCTCAGATCGCCCGTAATTTATTTTTCCTTTCGTTTTTGTTATATTCTCTACCTTTTCCACTGGGTATCATCCTACTATAATGTTTTTTCACTTTTTACCATTTTAAAAATTATCGACCCTGGTCTATTAATGGATTGCCGACATATTACCAATAACCCTGTATATCGTATCCTCATAGGCTTAGATAGCTGATATATTTCCCACATTTCAGAGTGAATGAGAGATTTTCTCTTATTATCTCGGATCATACTTCGTTTGTGTTCGTAAGCACCTAGTTATTTACTGTAAATAGCGTGACACATTTACGATGGCAATATTGGCAATGCTTTTGACGGCTAAGCAACATTCATTGCGTTATTTACGTTGTTGAGCAGACACTTTTTCAAATATATGAAGCAATGGATTAGCAATTTCCTTCAAAAGTTCCTTGAGTTTTTCGAAACCTTCAGTGTATCGTTGTTGTAGTTTTCTCTAGTTTAATAACCGGGCCATCTAGTCGAAACTAAATTAGGTGTGTATTACGCTTAGGCCCGCTTGTACCAAAACTTTGAGTTAAATAAATAACTCGAGGTTTACTAACTCAGTGTTAATGTTTTAAATTTTTAACTCACAGTATAAATTGCACCAGTAAAAATTAACCCAGAGTCAACTAACCCGAGTCTTGTCATGTTCATTTGTTATGTTCATTCATTCTTTTTACATCCGGCAAAATATGGTAGATCGAATGCTAAATGAATTAGTATACTGCTCTCTCTCGCTCCACAGTACTTTGAATAAGTCTATTCCTTTATGTCAGATTAGAAATGACACATGGTTCTTCGTCGCGTTATATTGACTGTCGTGACTTGAGCGTGTTGCATTTGCATTGTTGTTTATACTTATTATTTTGTGAAAATAAATTAAGCGGACGCGGAAGATCTTCAAAATGGAAAAAAACCCTCGGTTACGCGGTTCATTCGACTTCATTCGCACATGAGTACAATCTATTGCCCCAATAATACGTGGAAATCGTGCAATCTGGTAAAATTCCAATGCCGCCTGCCTTTGCTCTTCACCGGTAGTTGGCATAAATATAAATTGTGGATATAACCGAGCTATAGCATCAGTGACCTTATGTATGATCCTGCATGCTGTTGACTCATGTACTCCAATGACATCTCCGCAAGTCAGTAATTGACTTCCAGTGGCGTAAAACCGTAATATACATAGTACAGTCAAACGGGGTGAATAGGCATGCAGGGGTGAATAGAAACGAAACTTTAAAGGGGATTTTAACCTTGAAATAATTTAGTTTGACCCCAACAAGAGCACTTAATCGTTAATTATATTACAATAAACACATTAAGAGTCCTTTTTGGCAATAAACTATATTATTTCAAGGTTAAAATCCCCTTTAAAGTTTCGTTTCTATTCACCCCTGCATGCCTATTCACCCCGTTTGACGGTAGTTGGTTCATAGGTGATACAGCCTTACTGGAAAAATAAAATTAAACAATACTTTATATAGGTACCTATTATTAGTTGTATTGTACCAACATATGATACACTAGCAGCGTAGCAACACATAGTAGGTCATTATCATTGCACTTAAATCCAATATCCACTCTATTTCACACTAATTACTAAAAACGTAATGTCGGTCACATGTAGGTACTTACTTTTTATTCGCATTTGTATATTGCAATCTATTTTAAATTTTATCCAATAAATAGAGAACAGTTTCTTTTTGTAGACGAAATCTTCTATGAAAATCTTTGTCTCTTTGTGAGTAAAAATGATCAGTCCGTTCCGCAATTCTTCTGTTATAAAAGTCTGAACTAATGTATTCGATGATCTCTTCATCATCATCAGACAACAACCATTGATTTATCATTTTCAGGACAAAATAAAACCGATATCACTAAATGCAACAAACACAAGACACAAACAAAGCAAATTTTGACACTACTAACCCAGAGTTAGTTGACTTAACCCTCCCACATCAGTCGGTTAAAAATTTAAAAATTAAACTCATGGTTATCCCCTAACTCTTGATGGTGCAAGACATCATTAGAATTTAACTCCGAAGTAGCATTTACTTCCGAGTTAGCCGTGATAACCTAGCTTGGCGCAAGTGGGCCTTAGGTACTCACCAGAGGCTGGTCCCCTTTCGGCTGAAATTTAAAAAGGAAAGTTATTGTAATTCTCACACCAACATTGAAGTCTTATTATAGTGTCATGACATTGTATACTTACCGACTAATATTGTATCGCTACCTCCTTTTCCTCCTCCATCCCTCCGTGGAGCCTCTGAGCAAACATTTTAAATCACATTTTAGTAGTTATCTATTCTACCTACAAGGTCTCAGTGTACATTTCGATGACAAGTGAAACGAGGTTACTCTACAATAATACCTACAGGATGTTTTAAAGTAATTCTCGTACCAGTTACAGTGATGCTTGTGCCGGACTCTTGCTTGGCAGTGATTCTATCGAGTGAACCCTAAAACATAACAAATTATGATGTTTTGCAAACTGCGTTAAGGCAGCAGATGAAAGCTGAAAAAAGTATTTTATGGACAGGGGCTGGACACGTGCGTCACCAATAGTCAATGTAGTGAGAAACATTATTTTTTTATTTACCGAAAATAAAACGATAAAGTTCAGGCTATTACCCTCAACAAAGATTTTTACCTCATGTAGCGGTTTCAAGGCCCACTTACACCCCAAATCACCAAATGCATTGACCGCTAAGCAAATTGAAAACATCGTTCTATTTCCATGAATCATTTGAAGGTGAGAGAGACAGAATGATGTTTTAAATACGTTTAGCGTTAAATGCATTCAGAGATTAGCGGTGAAGTGGGCTTAAGAGTAAACAAAAAGGTATTAGCAGGTCTTACCGTCTTGCGGTCGTCGTATCTGCCTCCTCTCTCTTGCCCACCACGTCGTTCCTCACCTTCGTCTCTGTCGTCGTCACCCTTTTTGCCCCTAGGACTTTTACCGGGGCTTCTTCTATCTCTACTTTTTATATCTTCACTATATTTCCCATCTCTGTCTTTGGAACCCCCTTTACCTTCTCTGTCTTTCGAAGAGGTTTTACCACGGGCTCCATTTTCCTTTTCTTCTTTTTCACCCGCCTCTCGTTTTTCCTTTTTCTCCCCCTTTTCACCTCGTCCGCCTTTTCCCTCCCGTTCACTTTTTCCCTCTCGTTCACCTTTTCCCTCTCGTTCACCTTTTCCCTCTCGTTCACCTTTTCCCTCTCGTACACCTTTTCCCTCACGTTCACCTTTTCCCTCTCGTTCACCTTTTCCCTCACGTTCACCTTTTCCCTCACGTTCACCTTTTCCCTCACGCTCACCTTGTCCCTCTCGTTTACCTTTTTCCTCACGTTCACCTTTTCCCTCTCGTTCGCGTTTTCCTTCTCGTTCGCTTTTCTCACCACGTTCCCTTTTTTTCTTCTTTCCCCTTTTTGCGGCTCGTTCCTTTTTCTCCCCTCCCGTCTCCCTCCCTCTTTCACGTTCGGCACCTCTGACATCTTCTTCTTGGTCTTCTGAAGAACTGCTCGTGTATGTCGGCTGATCGTCATACTCGTCTGCACCATCAGCTTGTTGGGCTTGTCTTATGCCAACTTCATCAAACTTAATCTCCACGTCTTGTTCGAGTAAACGCAATTGGCGTGCCAAAATGTATAGGATTGTTTGTACCAGTTTGAAATTCACTGTGTTTTTCTGGAAAGATAGGTTTTTTTTTAATGCAGTAGGCATGTAGCGGTGTCTACATCGCCACATGCGAACTACGCATCACACTGACGTCACGCAAAATCCTGCATCGCGCAAGCAGAGTTCACCGCGCAAGTAGCATATACACAACGTCCCGATATCATACATCATCATGGGTATGAGTTATATGGCTCGTCGATTGAGCGAGTAGAAAGCGTACGCGATCTGGGGGTACGCCTTAACACCGAGTTAACATTTCGTGAACATATTATAAATGTTTGTAAAAAATCATACAGAAGCATGGGTTTCATACTGCGTCGGGCAGCGGGTTTTACAAACATTAAAGCAGTATCAGCATTATATAATGCTCTGATAAGAACTCAGCTTGAGTGTAATGCTGTCATATGGGCTCCACATGAGATTAAATATAGTCTTATGTTGGAGCGCATACAGAATAAGTACACCAGGTATTTGTACATGAAACTTTACGGGGTCTATCCGTTCTATCCGTTGATGTACCCAACCTTGTTCGTAATCGGCATGGTTGGGTACAACAAACTGGAGACAAGAAGGGACCTGGCTATCACCACGTATGTTTTTAAGCTGTTGCGCGGTAAAACGTTTAATTCTGGTGTTTTGAAGGAGATATATCTGAACGTGCCTGACAACTACGCAGTGCGACGCCGGCAGCCACGGTTGCTAGCAGTGCCACGCGCACGAACTAACTTACTCAGTAAAGCGCCGTTGACGCGCGCCTTGCGTACACTGAATGACACTGCTGATAGGATAGATTTATTTCATTGTTCTCTGAATGAATTCACAAAGGTAACACTGTATGTATTATGTTATGTTAATAGATGATTTAGCTAAAGACCACACTACCGCATTAGGATTATCGCCTGTAATGATAGTTGTGTTTGTGATGAATAAATAAATAAATAAAAATAAATAGATATCAATCGTCGGGCAGTTGCCCTCCAGACACGTCACCCGTTGGGTCGGAGGATCCTCACATTACTAAGAGTATGAATGAACGTTACACTCTGTTCCTCATACTTCTATAAGCATAGAATAGAATACTCTTTATTATGTACACCACAAAATTACTGATATAAATGTAGAAATTTTACATAGGGTGACATAATGGGCGGTCTTGTCGCTAAAAGCGATATTTTACAGGCATATTATTCAGTTAATGAATACCTCTAGACGATAATACAAATTATGTGGATAAATATTATGTATGTGCATTCAGAGTTAGAGGTAGTTGAATGCTGTGATTATATAAATGTTCATTGTAGGAGAAATGTTATGTTATTGTAATATTATAAAGTACAAATGTTGTACGCGAAAGTGTTAACTTTTTGTTTTAGGTTTGTTAAATTTAATTTACCGTGGAAATATTATGTCATTCAAATTAGGTAATTTTTTTACGCCGTCAACGGCAAAACATAGTGTACCTACCTATATGTATATTTTATTTACAACACCTGTTTTTACACCCACCTTTTTTACAAATAAAAAACTTTGGTTTTGACATTATGAACGGCCAAAGTTCAGATAATAACATTTGTGCAATAAATGTGATATTGAGAAGTCATTACTAAATGTTTCAAAAAAAGTTTTTTTTTCCCGCGATCTTGTGGTTTATATCTGTGTGTTCAAAATATCTGCAGGAAACTTTGTTATAACGCTGTACGGTTCCGCTCGTCGCGCGTCAGGCGGTGCCTTTGATTGACGTGAGATACGCGTCGCATGTCGCGCCTGATTAAAGGAACCTACAATCACGTACGAGCGTTTGTATGGGACGGGTTGGTCGCTATCAATACTCATCATACAACATTAATTTGTTTCTGTTCCACAAAGGCGCCTTAAAGAATATGAAGATTACAACATCTGATAAATCCTTTGTGAGACTGGTATCATCTGCACTAGGTAAACCTGTCACACAGGTTGAGTTAAATTTCACAAATTATATTAATCTTTGGTACAAAAATTTGTCATTGAATTGCTAACAAAAGATTCTGAACACTTCAATCATTCAATTTAAACTCACACTAAGGGGTCCAAAAGCCGAACTTATGAGGTCTTCCAGGGAGACGACGATCGTTCTATCGCTCATAGTTGGCTCGTCGATAAATCTACGTTTATTCATGACTGTCAATAAAAAATAAATTATAGTAAAGAAACAACGTGCTGTAAATTAATGTGAACTATAAAATATTGTTTTGCTCTGTAGAGATCATATTCATAAACAAATTCTTTTATATATTATTCTGTCAAAATGCCATTGAAGTCCTAGAACTATTTTCAGCCAGAACATAGAAAAACAACGGTTGCAAACCTTCTTGGTGTTACGCATCGACTCATATCAGAATTCTATTCTATCGTGATTCTATCCGATTCATTTTACGGATTAGTCAGTTTTCGTCTTGATGCGACAGGTAGGTACGATAGTAAGGGAAATAACCTTATCCCCAAAGTCATTGGACTTATCCTATTAGGTGGAACTGCTTTCTCCCAGCTACCCAGAAACCCTGGGAAACATCGACCTCATCTAGCACGACACCGGTGCAACTCGACCCCATGACAAATCAACCCCCAGGACAACTCTACCCCTTGCTTGCTCTTGCAGGGTACTTTCTCTTAATTGTTAAACTTTTCCGCACACGTCGACAAAGTAACTATAGGTCAACCGCTTAACTGAGACGTTGCCTGAGGTAGCTGCGCGGTGCGGGAGGGGTGACATTGTTACAAGTTGACGAATCACTGAGTTGTCACATCACGTCATCACACCCCTCCCTTATCTCTATTTCTTATACACCGTAGCAACCTTTTTGTCATCCAAAGTTTTATTATCTTGTGGCGTTTAGGAATATGTAGTTATAAAATTTCTTTTGTATTGCTAGCAATTGCTTGTTGAATACATTGCGTAAAATAGTGGAGGAGTTTGGATCTACGAAACTATTAATGGGGGTGAAACCAATTTTTCTCTCGCTGTAAACCATTCTTGTCAGTTTTTATTGTTTTAGAGAACGCATATTGTCGTTTTTTCTTCAAATTAATGTTTAATAAAACAGGGTAGTGGTCGGTTAATGCAGTGTGAGGTACAATGATGCTGGTAGGACAGTTGGTTTTTACCAGCGCATGATCCAGGCAAGTAAGACTTTTGCTACGAGTAATTAAAGTATGAGCTGGTAAAAGGCCATGTGTAGCTGCAAAAGTTCAAAGCGTTCCCCGTTTAGATTTTTTTTTTTCAGGATTAATACCTATCATTAAGTATTTATGTCTCCCGTCACCATAACATGTTCGAAGGAGGAAAGTGTGTGTAGAGTTTTGTCTAATGATGATTGGTCGACGGCGATCGATAAATGGCGAGTATAGCGATACGGTTATCAATAACAGCCACCAAACCATTAGGTACAATCTTGCATGACGGGTTCCTCAATAATTACCTACACTAAGATTTTCATTGAAGTAAATTACTACACCATCATTTTGCTTAATGTTCTTAGTTCCTACATTGCAATATCCCAGAAGGTTCGGTATTACAGTTGCATTTGAAAGCCAACATTCTGTCAATAGAATAACACTACACTTGAGTTTCATTCTCTCTAATAGAATGTTTAATTCTGGCATATTGCAGTTTATGCTGCGTATGTTCTGTGTAAGAATAAATAGACCCTGCTCCGCTGAAGTTAATGCTTTATGACAGTCCTCAATAGAAGCTATTTGTCAATATTTCCTGAATTTCATTTGATGATATCATTGAATGTAAAATAATACCTAAGTTTATTTTTTGCCATGAAAGGTAGTCTTGGATTACGGCCAAAAGACGGAAAGTATTACAGCAGTTACAAGATTTACAACTTGTTACGTGTAGTTTGTTGAAAGATAGTGTGTGTGTTAAATTTGTAAAGTGTGTGACAATTATTTATCATGGAATGCAATGCAATTCGATAAAAACAAAGATATTGTGCTAAGTATTTAGTAATTGGCGAAAAGCGATATTGTAAAAGAACAAAGTTACAGAAGTAAAAAAAGACAAACAATAATTCCTGATACAATGTGAGACATATTCTTTCCAAAGAGTCATTTACAAAAAAAAACCCAAAATATTTAATAAATTCATAGTATTTAGACAAAAACTGTATTGAACCAAAATAAACCTGATACTTTACATAAAAGGACAAATATTTCAAATTCATATTCAGTTCAGTACCAATTCAGGGTAAAAAACATGCGATACAATAATTGTGTAAGTTTTAGATATAGTAAATTAAATTAGTATGACAAAAAATATCTAGTATATTGACAATGAGCATGCAAATAATGAACTATTAACTTTATAATCATTATAAGAAGCAAGAAATAAAATAAAATTATTTGTAGGTAAACAACTTGCAGTATTTTTTCTCTATTAGCATAACATTGACATCTCACGAAAAAAAAGTAATGTTGCAGTTCTTAACTTTTCTATGTGCCGAACCTTCGTTGTTGTTGAGATAAACAATCCCGTTCGCCGTCCAACAGAAGTTATATCCATGGGTCTTTTGGAACTGTCTCGCCAGAGAGTACACCCTTTGAGTTTTGTGAGTAAGCGTTTCCGCTATGTATAGCGGTTTTGGTTGATGTTTAGCGCTCAAATGGGTTGTGTTTAGTTTTTCTCCCTTAGGTTTAGATTTATTGAAACTCTTAACAGCCTTTAAGACTTTATCCTTCAGCAGTACCGTCATGACCTCAGATCATATAAACACAGGATATATGGTTTTTCCTAGCTCAATGGCAAGGAGGCGTAGCGCTTGCGAACTCATCCGGCCGGAAAGTGTCATGATGCCAGTTTCGGCCATTATTCGAATGTCAACTTGCAACGTCTTCACTGCTCATGATTTTTGTCTAAATGCCGCGTTGTTCAGTGATTGTTTGCTAAAGTAACAGCTGTATTGTGAATTACGTGAAAGATATTGGCATCTCATTTCACACGTAAGTACTAAAATATTATTGTTTTTGTTATCAAATTTACTACATGTTCCAACTTCATAAACAGCCACTCAATTACAGCGCGATGTAAAATTTAAATAACATAAAGTTAAATATTAATTAAAGAATATATATTTTTTAAATGACTTTATTATAACTTACTTTCAACTGTTTCTTTAAAATAACATAGAATTGCCCAAAATATTTACCATTTTTTCAATGATGGAAATGAAAAATAATGGCTGAATAGCTAGTAACAGCCACTGAAAAAAAAAATAGGCGGAAATCGGCAATCCGATCTTCATTTGTTTTTTCGAGTTGTAGAGTTTTGTTTATACTTCCGTATAGCAGAAATTTGTATTAACACAATGAGTTAGTTCATCTGATTCAGTTATGGATTTAACACCTGATTTCATAAGAGATACGGCTCATTTTGTCTATGCTAATTCATGTTTTTATATTTAGGGGAAAACCGGGAGACTTGCCCAGGTGGGAGAGTTGAGCCACCTTTCAAAATTGTATTTAAATTTAGCGCGAACGAAACGTCAAAGCGTTCATTGGTCGCACGCAAGAGGCCAATAACAAGTATGCAGCGATTTTGCATCTTAGCAGTGTTGTTTGTCAATGACAATGTAAAACGTGTTTTTGTTGCTGCGGAGTATATTTTTCTGTTTTAAGTAGTTTTGTGATTGCTGTCGTATTTATTGAGGTACGTATTGTGTGTTGCTATTATTATATTGCCAGACAAATGTAGTTTGACGTGTGCTAAGTGTTTTTTCTCTACGATCGGAGGTTTGTCTTTGTCATAACCTAAATGGGGAATTAGTGTGAGCGGGAGAGTTGCACCAGGGTGGTTGCGGGAGACTTGCTCAGTGGTTCATGTCTCCCTGTCCCGGGAAATTATACTTAATTTTGTTTAATTGTTTTTTTTTCGGTCTTAATATTATTTATTGTGTTTGCAGTGCCAACTTGTATGATGCCTTTTCAATACAAGCCTCCTGAAAATGCACGCAAACGAAAAAAACACACAAAAGTGGAGTTGCAAAATGCCATAGATGAAATTAAGGGAGGCGCTTCTATTAGACAAACTTCAAATAAATATGGCATAGATAGAAGTACTTTGAGACGGTATAAATTAAATGAAGATAAAATTCATAAATTTGAAGAAAAAAACAGTCAATACAAAGCATCACAGGTATTTACAACAGCCGAGGAAAAGCTTCTTGTCTGATTATTACAAAGATTAATAATAATGGTAGCAGTATGAATGTTTGGTTATTATTTCGGAGGAAGATATAATTTAAAACTATATTAAGACTGGTAAATTATACCAAATGTTATAATAAAAAGTTAATATTAAAAAACACTGCTAAAGTTTAATTATTTTTAATAGTTTATATAAAAAGTTATTATTGTGATTTTGTTTATTTTGGAACAATTTTACAAAAAAATGTTATGTTAATTACATTTTCTTTGATGGCAGTATTAAAAACAAGTTAATTATTGTATAAGATAAGATATATAAAACTATGATTGAAGCTGAAAATTATTTTTATTTTCCATATAAATAATATGGTCAACTCTCCCCATACCCCGGTTCAAGTGTCCCTGCAGGTGGGGAGACTTGACTCATTTCTCATTTTTTAGTAAAATGCCAATACAATTTTACCTGCGCATTTATTAGCAATACAATTAAGCACAAATGTACCTACTAAAGTAAGGCATCGCATAAATGTATAATCGATTCTCTAAACCCAATAAACAAGTAATTATGTGACAATAAAAAAGTGGTTCAACTCTCCCGGACTTCCCCTACTTTCCTTGTATTCGTAATGATCCTAAGCACAGTGTTTACCTCGGGTTAAAGACTCCCTCGAACTATTAGCGGCCTCGCTACGTTCGGGCACCAAACCCCGTCTCGGAACTAAATAAGTTACTTTCACCCCTAGAGTAAAAATAGTTACAAAAGGGAACCAAATTAAAATGTTTGTTTTGCTTGAAATTTTGTGGCTGTTGTTTACTAGATACTCATGTATCTTTGATATCATTATCATTAGTCACATTTTGCTTTTATTTTAACATTTTAGCTATCCGAAGGATCCAAAAATAATAGAAAAGTGGATTAATGCGACAGGAAGGGGACCAATATCCAACAAAAAATAACACAATATGTTCGTCTCACTTTGAGCCAAAATGCTTTCAACCATTGAAGAAAGTTCGTCGGTTCTTCTAATAGTCGGTCCACTATTTAACTAAGAACACAACACCTAAACTGTCAAAGCGGCAAGTTTTCACAGACATAGTTAAATATTGTGGTTGTGTTATTGTATTTTATAGGCTCTAAGATCATGTATTATATGTTCGAGGGAAACTCCTGTATAAAAAAAAACAAAATTGTTTATTGTGTCAAATAGAAATTTACATTAGGTAAGTAAGTACATACATTTATATTATACGTGTTTGGAGTCTCCTTATAAGCAAACAATGCCTGCCTGTATTAGAAGGCCCCGCTCTTTCACATAGGTAATTGTCGTACACATAAACTAACTAGAGATAATTTTGTGTAGGTACCTACTGTGTTACGTGTGTGTGTGTATCGTTTTATTTTCAGTCAATAAAATCTTTAGGAAAAAGAGCAGATATTAAAGGTACTTAACTGAATTTCATCGAAATTTTTCAACGATTAGGTACAACTAAACATCACTAGTTGCGTAACTTGCATTATGTGTGTTTATTGTGAGTCCCTAGTTACAGGTAGAAGCGCCGCCCCCTGTTTGCATGTTTTATTAGTGAGTTTATTAGTGTTGCTGAAAGTTTATTTGTGTGCGGGAGATAAGTGAGCTCGTGTGTCATTCTTATAGTTTTTGCTTTTGTGTTAGTGAATTAAGTGGGAGAAACGCGGCGACATCGGAACAGGAATAGGTACATTGTTTACAAAGCATATCTGTGTTTATAATTTATGATCTGAGGTCATGACCGTGGTAAGGTCCACAATAACCAGGTTGAGGAGTCTTTTGACTTTAGCCGGTACCTAGATGTCCTTTATTCCAGTGCTATCAATTTCGACATTCAGCGTCTTACCCACGGAGCAGAAACAAAGTACCTAACCGCATAATCTCGTCACATACCTACCTAGTGTACCTATCCTTTGTCTCGTTACCTATATAGTTTTGGTATATTTCGTATTTCGATACCAGTTCCCCAGAATTTTCGTTCCAATGTTTCCAATTTCTCCTCTAAATCCTTGATCAGAACCCTATCAGCTTTCCTTTCTTTCTCAAGTGAAATAAGTTTTGCTAGAAGTTTATCGTGTTTCTTCGACACACTTCACGGAGATCCATACTAGACTTTAGTTCTTGAAAGCGTATTTCCTGTTCTTTTGAGAACAGGGTAATCAGAGGGAGATCCATACTAGACTTTAGTTCTTGAAAGCGTATTTCCTGTTCTTTTGAGAACAGGGTAATCATTCTTTAATAAGAGACTATAGCTCTGATGCGAGACTAGACGTGATGCCTTGGTGTGGCCCCGTGGTCGGATGACTTGGAATTATTGATCCGGGTGCGGGCAATTAAGAGCTTAACCCTGGAGGTGTGGCCATCCGTTAGTGAAAAAGGCCTTACTGTACCGTTTAATGGTAAATGTGGGAAACTCGCCGCTCCAGGTAACAATAGCGTCACTGTCTACACCCGTAGGCCACGTATGCGTGTGAACACAGGCATTATCCTGTGCTTGACGCCAAGGGTCTTGGTTCCGTCATTGGAAAGGAATATACTGAGAGAACACTGAGTTTCAACTGAACTGTCATAATTAAACCTATGAGAGTTGGGCCTTTTGTAAGAACTAGGTAGTAACACCAGTTGTTATAAATTATTGTGCCTCGGGTTGCTTTGCATAAGCTATAATGTCCCCATAAGAGCACAACCATATGAACCATAATAGGTCGATACTTATTCGATTGAGCTAGAAATTATAAAGCAGTTCATCTCACGGACTTACTAAAGCGACTCTAAAGTTATTCTTTAAGTTTCATTGCAGCTGTTAGCCCCGATACAACTGGGAAAGGAGACCTAGTTTTGTCGTGTGGGAAGGGTTTGGTTAGTGGCTCGCCACGATGGATATTTTGTACTTTAATTTTATGTGTATTACAATAAACTTTGTATTGTGTAAGAAGGTATCTACTTGTTTAATTAAATCTACAATTACTTAATTTATTTAAGATTAAAATTATTCGGGCACAATTACACGACATGAAGTACTAATTATCTGTCAAGTCGAAATGCAGGAACTACAATAAAATGAACAAAGACAACAAACTCAATACCTCTCACCTTCAACTGCCAGGCCCTACCAAGCCGGTTTATGTTGACGAATCGCTCACTAGCTTAGGGAGAAGACTAGCTTACCTGGCCAGACAGTTTGTTGCGGAGCACAAATACCATAGTACTTGGACCTCCTATGGCAAAATATTTATTAAAAAAACCCAAGATGCACCAGCGGTTCGAGTGGACTGTGAACAAGACATGAAAAAACTCCTGATTAAGTGACTATCCTACGTCATATTACCAAGTTTGTTACCTAATTTTTATTTTATATTTCTCTATTCTTTTAAGTCTAATATCATAAGTCCTAACATAACATTACACAACAAAACATGCATTACATTCGAAAAAACACTACCATCACACTACATCTCTACACAACAATATACACAACTACTACAATATACTAACATAACATTACACACCAAAACATGCATCACATTCGAAATAACACTAGCATTACACTACATCCTCACTACACAACAATATACCTACAAGAGTCTAACCACTATATTCTCGAGCAATTCTATACTGACAATACACACGGTACCTACCTGTTACCTATCTCATACATATAACTTCCATACACGTTAGGGTCAGCTCAGACCGAGACGCGACGCGACGCGACGCGACGCGACGTGACCAGTGATTTCGCGCTGCGCCGCGCGGCGCAGCGCAACGTCGCGAGGCGCATCTTGAAATCGTTGGCAACACGACGCCTCGCTGCGCCGCGCGGCGTCTCGCTGCGCAGCGAGACGCCGCGCGGCGCAGCGGAACGTGTAGCTGCATTCGCCACGATCACCCGCCCCGCCCGTCCACCCGCACTCTACCATTTGCATGTAATAATCATAAAATTTTTCTGGATAATTGGCAAGGTGGTCATAAGCCAAGCTTAGAGCATTAAACCAAAGCCAAGGTATGAAATTCACCATGAATTATTCTATTTCTCCACAAATTATGCACCCAAATACTCCTGTGTGATGTCTTCTTTTTAATTTTATTTTTGTTTTCTTCTTCCTCTTCCTCTTCTGCGAGAAGTCCGATTATAACAAGATCCCAGTCTATCATTATAATTTCACTCGAGCACTCGACCGAACTGCATCAATTCTACACGAAGTCTGGACGAAAATAGTTCGCCACGGTGACCTCGGCTGCGCCTCGCGGCGTCGCGCTGCGCAGCGCCGCTCCTGCACGCCGCGCGCACCGGCTGCGTCGCTCTACGCCGCGAGGCGCAGCGCGGCGCAGCGCGGCGCAGCGCGGCGCAGCGCTGCGCCGCGCTGCGCCGCGCAATTCTCACAATGAAATGTGTATCTTTTCGTGTAGAAAATAAAGTTGTATTTTGAGTCGCTCTTTTCAAATGTGCGCGCAGCGTCGCGTCGCGTCGCGTCTCGGTGTGAGCTGACCCTTATACACAATCGTCATATTATATTCACTTGTCAAAACTACAAGCTACCTACACGATACCACTAACAAGTTTCTCTTACAACCGTGTACCTACAAATAAACCGCACTTATTATTCTTTCAAACAACAATTGACATGCTCGAATCCACCTACTTACCTAACTTGTACTACAATTCGATAATATTAACCTACTTAACAGCGATCTTGATAATTTTGTTATAGCGCAATCATCCACTTGCGAAATAGAAGAGTGTCATAATTTAATTACAAAACCACAGTCGAGTCTAAAATTAATTCAACAAAATATCCGCAGCGTAAATTGCAATTTTTCAGGCCTATTAACCCTCCTTAAAAGATCAAATACAGAGTGGGATTTTATTATAATTACAGAGTGTTGGCTACGTCACACCCACTACATCCCGACTAGAAGCGGCTACGACAGTGCTAAAACTGAAAATAACATCACACAAAATGAAGGGGTCAATGGTGCCGATTCTGTTGTACACCGAACTAAACTAACTAAACTATCACTAAAATTCCTTACTTTTGGCTATGAGAATCTTAACGCTATTCTGCAAAATAAAATCTCTAAATTTAAAAATAATTTTGACACATCTAAAATCAAATTTGACAATTATTGCGACTCCACGTGGTACTTGTTTGCCGTACCACGTGATCTTTTTTTAGAGCCGTAGGCGCGCATTATGTGCGGCCTCGACTTGTTTTGTATGGAATTTTGTACTTTTTGTATGGAAAATATAAAAAAATATTACCAACACGTTGAGTTTTATAGGTTTACGGGTTGCAAAGGGGGTCGAAATTTTCATTATTTTTGCGATAGGACACACCGTTTTCGAGATATAAGCAAAAGAAAAGAAAAAAAGATACAGTACTGTTTTTGCATCTGAAGTCGAGGTGTTGGTGTGAATTTTAGTTCATGACAACTAATTTTATTCCACACCTTTTTAATCGCGATTAAAAATAGTCAGATTTAGTTAAGACAATCAAAATTTTTGGTGAAAAACGTAAAATTCAGAATAGCAAAATTGCCATTTTCACTAAATTATAATCTCAGTGCCATCTTAGTGCTGTCAAACTAAAATTTAGTTAAGTTGTGTCACTTTAGTCAATTTCAGAATGGGAAATCGTCGTTTGACACGAATAAACTAAATTTTGGTGATTTTTAGTCTAGTTTAGAGAATTTTGTGACAAGAGAATCGGCACCATTGTATACTTTAAAGATAATTTAAGACCGTTAATAGCAGAACCTAACCTACAAGATGCCAACTGTCTAACAATAAAGTTAGACAGTAACACCATCATAGTTGCAATATACAGACCCCCGGCAATAAAAATATTAATCCCTTTCTTGAATCACTAAATCATCTCTTAAGCAGCTTAAACTACCCTAATATTATATTCACTGGAGGTATTAATATAGACATAATTACAAACAGTAAAGATGCCAACTCATTAGTCTACCTAAACCTTCTAGCGTCACACAGCATCCTACCAGCCCATCAGTTGCCAACACATAGCAAAACATGTTTAGACCATGTTATGCTTAAAAGTAATTTCCCTGCATTTTGCTATGTTGCGGAAACGTCTGTTACAGATCATGACAGTGTGATACTTGTGCTAGAACACCTTAACCAATCCAAAAAATCATCTATCACTAGGAAAATTTACTATATAGGCCTTGACAACGACATGCAAAATATATGTTTCAATTCCATCTATGAAACATCAGATGCAAATTTAGCTACAACTATGCTAGTTAATGACTTAAAATCTAAAATAGAATCTAACACACAAACTATTACTGTACCCAATCGCAAGAGGATTAAAAGGCCCTGGATAACTACTGGACTGTTAAGGTGTATGAGGAACCGTGATAAACTCCATATAAAATGCAAAAAAAACCCAAATAATGAAATTATCAATATCACTTATAAAAGGTACAGACGCAACGGGTTATTAAAAAAATTAAAAAGAGAATATGAAAAAAGTCTAATAAATGAAGCAGCTAAAACTACCAACAAAAATCTATGGGACGCTATAAAACAGATAACACACTCCAATAAAAAAACAAACCCAGCTATGGATCTTATATCTCCGACAAACCCTACCACCTCAGCCAATAACATAAACAGATTTTTTGTGTCTATTGGGAAGAACCTTGCAGAGAGCATTCATCACGGCAGTCCACCTAACAGTACATCGTATGCTAACTCCTCTCCTTTCTCCTTCGCCTTGTATCCCACTGATGAAACAGAGATTCATCTGTGTATTTTGAATTTAAAGAAGGTTAATACTGCTGGACGTGACTATATTTCGGGAGCTTTTCTAAAAAGATACGTCACCATTCTAGTACCCCCCTTAACGTATATTTTCAACTTAATGTTCCGCACAGGTGTTTTTCCGGGGGAATTCAAACTTGCGGAAGTGATCCCAATACACAAGAGTGGTGACAGAGGCTGTGTCAATAACTATCGCCCCATCTCTATACTTCCTACACTATCAAAACTTGTCGAAAAACTCATTAACAAACGTCTAATAAAATATCTTGAGACCAAAACCCTACTGTCGAGATCTCAATTTGGATTTAGAGCTGGAATCTCGACAAATGATGCAGTTCACGAATTAACTGATCACATTGTTAATAAACTTGACCATAAAAATAAAGTAATAACAATATTCCTGGACTTAGCAAAGGCTTTTGACACGGTCTCTGTTCCACTCCTGTTAGCTAAATTACATACCATGGGAATTCGCGATACGCAGCTCGAATTGTTTAGGGATTACCTTACTGATAGACATCAGAGAGTTAGAGTAGGTGAAGCCACCAGTGAGGACTTACCTATATCCTACGGTGTCCCTCAGGGCAGTGTTTTGGGTCCCACACTTTTCCTCATCTTCATTAATGATCTGTGTAATCTTCCTCTACAAAATGGCAAAATCGTGACGTTTGCGGATGACACAGCACTGATCTTCCATGGTGACACTTGGAATGATGTTTACGGCTTTGCTCAAACTGGATTCAACTCAGTAATACAATGGCTCAATGACAACGGCCTTACACTTAACGTTGACAAAACCAAATATATACCTTTTTTCATCAAAAATTCTACAACTGCAATTCACAAAAACTTCCCCTTAAAAGCTCACTACTGCTCCTCCAACCATCTCTGTTCCTGTAGAAATTTAGAAATAGCTTCTAGTATAAAGTATCTTGGAGTCATGATTGATAGTAATCTAAGCTTCAAACATCACCTTGACTTACTATCCTCTAGAACCAGGAAACTAATTTACTTCTTTAAAAGTCTGAGGCACATAGCTGACAAAGAAGTCATTAAAATGGTATATATGGCATTATGCCAATCCATCTTGAGCTACTGTGTTACTGTATGGGGTGGCTCCTGTAGGACACACATACTAAAACTGGAAAGAGCTCAAAGAGCGGTCTTAAAAGTAAGTTTGTCACTACCTTTTTTCTTTCCTACTAAGGATCTTTACTTGCTCTCTGATGTGTTGACAGTACGCCAACTGTTTATATTGTGCACAGTTCTAAAACAACACTCACTAATAGGGTATGATCCTTTGTTGAACAATAACAAGAGAGTCAAACACAGGGTTTGCCAAACACTTACCAAGCGAAACACTGCTTTCTCTCGCAAATTTTTTGGATTTTTAGGTGGATATCTTTACAATAAAATAAATAAGAAGCTTGCAATTTACCCACTTACACGAGTCAAATGTAAAAGGGCTTTAACCACTTGGTTAAAGTCCCTCAGTTACGATGAAACAGAAAATTTGCTTAAAGTCCCATCCTAGACTTACTACGTATGACTTGACAACACCTACACACTCATTCACATCCACATACACTCATACACCCACACCCACACATACACCCACACCCACACATACACCCACACCCACACATACACCCACATATACCCACCTCACACATACTCATGCACCCACACATACACCCACATATACCCACCCCACACACACACATATACACCCACAAAACACACACCCTCATATACACATTCACACACCCGATTCTCACACCCTCATTTACTTAATCCTCACAACAGTCAAACTTCACCCAGTTTTACGTATTTAAATATCACTTACCTGGAATGATGTACACCAAGAACCTGTTACCCACTTCCGGAGTCTGGAGAGGCTGGTAATCTGTCATACAGGTCTCCTAGTACAGAAAACAGTCTCCCACATAGATTATAATTCGCTTATGTACTCTTTGAATTATGTATATTATACCTTGAATATTTCTATGTGAGAGAGAAAATAAACTTTTTGTATTTTGTATTGTGTATTGTCAAGTCGAAATCCTGAAAAGCGACAACATTCCGCTGGCGTAACGCACACAATATCGGTGGTAAAATATCTGAAGGCCAATTCCCGTAATTAGAAACGTTCAAAATCAAGGAATGATTCCGTTTATCCACCATAAAATATCCACCCTAAGGTGAATACGCGGAAACGGATATCCTAGAATCCCACCCTAGGCCTAATTGCGACAAACGGAATTTATAGGCTTAGGGTGGATTCTCGGACATGCGTTTCCGCGTACCTACCTTAGGGTAGATTTTGTGGGGTGGATAAACGGAATAACCGAAATCAAGTGGTAATCTCATCTCGGCGACAGACAAATATCAAAAATGTAGGTAAACGCTATACAATTTTTCACAGATTGATACAGATTAGAATTGTTTTTCCTAGCTCAATGATTAGAATGCGAACGTTCTTAAAAATACGGGAATTGCCCCTCAGGTGAAAGGACTAGTTGAACTACCATAATAACGTGCAACCACTGTTAACCTTTTGACCGCCACAGTTAACGGCACGGTTGGCGCAGTGGTTAAGCGATTGACAGCTCCCGTTACGTGTCGCGGGTTCGATTCCCGCACGGAACAAATATTAAGTAGTTGTTCCGGGTCTGGCTGTCTGTGTATGTGAGTTTCAATGTTTGTAAACGCACCCACGATACAAGAGAAATGGGAAAAATGGGGCAACGTTTTTTAATAAACAAAAAAAAAATCAGAATCGCAAATAACCTCAAGTTCAGGCCGCTCCTCATTGTACGCGCAGTCCGCATCAGAGACTAATAAGTTGTACTTTAAAGTGCTTACTAATTTCATAATCTTAACGTACACTAGACGATAATATGCAAATTTTACAATGACAAAAAACACTTGAAACATTGGCATAGTATTTGCCAAACTACCTAGTCCTAGCCCGATGCATCTGCAATCTGACAATAATTGTAAAATGTAGGTATTGTATTTAAATGATAAGTAAAACAGCATTGTTTACACTTTATATTTATTTATTTATAACTTTCGTCTCCTCACGTAACGTCCCAGAGGTTCAAACAGCAAGTAATAATATACGTTATTATAGCGATGATTGTTTGTACAAGTCGCCGCATGCAGCTAGCTATACAGCGAGAACTATCAAAGTAAACATAATACTGAACTCTTATACATTTCCGATATATCAAAATGCTGGTAACACTGATATCGAGACACGAAAAGCGTAAAAACTGCAGCTTTTTTTCAACAAACACATGTACTTCGATTAAAACTCTAATAATAACGTGGAATGCAAGAGGGTACTCGATATGATGACTTTTATAACACGCGAAATACAAACGGGCGTAAAATAATTCATTGTTAGTGTATAAATAGTATATTATATTTGATATAAATAACAACTAATTAACTGCGAGCGTGTCGCGCATCGCTCGCCGGCATTTGTTCGTGTATTTACAAATGGAGCGGGTTGTCCGGCGAGCCGCGCGCCTACTCGTTCCATTTCAACAATTGGAATTACGAATTCTGCATTGAAATACGAGTTATTATATAATTAAACCTATTCACACTACATAGACTTTTAACACATTTATTTACGTCTATTTAGTGTATTAACAATACGCGTTTGCGTTGCACTGTCGACTGTTGCCTAGCGCGACCACGCCAATATGGCTCCTATTTACTTTGCTATAAAGTAGATAACGGCATGTGTTTGTGCAAGAGTGCAGGCGACAGCCGCGTGTGGGGGGGGGAAAGCTACTCCTCGAGGTTGCGGAAGGCGGTGGCCATGTCTTCCAGCAGTTGGTCGAAGTCTGCCCTGATCTTAGCTTCTCCATCTTTCACGGGGTCCTGCGAATGTAGACAGTGATTAATATTTAAAAATGTTAAATTAATTAATAAATGTTGCATTGTATATTTTAGAGTTGTAGTATGGCAAACAAGCCGACGGCCCACAACGCCGACTATGGAAATTGCAATGTTAACGCATCGCCGATGCGTTGCCTCCCACATACAACGAGCGCTCAAAATGCGAAGTGTGCCTGTTATAGCGTATTTGACTATTATCAAAAGTTATAAATTAACACTTATTTTAAACATGTTACGGAAAAAACGAATAAGACAATAATGAAGAAGTCACACGCTTTTGAAGTTATTCTTCTATCCTTGTCACGCAAAGGGACTATTATACTGAATGGTGCTTGTCTTGTGACATCAGGTGCTAATGCTGTCCTTTATCTAGACTTTAAAATACATTGTTATACATTAGACACGGTTGGCGCTGTGGTTAAGCGATTGACTGCTGCCTTGCGTGTCGCGGGTTCGATTCCCGCACGGAACAAATATTTGTATGACCTACGGGTGGTTGTTCCGGGTCTGGCTGTTTGTGTATGTGAGTTTAAATGTTTGTAAACGCACCCACAATACAGGAGAAACTCCTAGTGTGGGGCGCAAAGTTTAAAAAAAAATCTTCGCCCTTTTTTGAGATATTTATACAATTTTGTTTACTGCTGACTAATTTTTTCCTAGGTTTCGAAATGTCAAATACCCTATAGAGCCGGTACAAGGTCAGACGGTTACCTTGAACTTCATGGAGGAGAGCTGGTACAGCACGTTGCCCATGGCGTCGCGGATGACGTTCCAGGTGACCTTGTTGTCAGACTGCGCGGTGGACTCGACGGCGTGGCGGGACATGTCGTAGAACGCGATGATGTTTTTCAGCATGCCGGTTGTCTTGTAGAACGGGCAGAACCGATCGTACGCCGAGTAGCTGAGGGAGAGGAAGATGCACATTGAAAAATTTAACAGTTATACAAACACACAGTTTGAAAGACGATGACGTTGGTGAACTGACGTCATAAGACAAAAGTAACAAAATATAGTCAGCATCAAAAATAAAGAGAGAAAAATCATATGTTCAGAAAAAACCAATGACCTATTGATGTATAGCAATTTTATTCCTGGTACACCGTCTTCACGTATATAGTAATGTACACAAAATATGAGTAACTGTGGAGTCTTGCCCATTCTTCTCCATGCAAAACTACTAACATCGATTCAATTTTCTTGTAAATTTTGATGTTTAAAAACCTTTTGTGTACCTATGAAAATAATAAAATGTATTTTAATTGTGTATTGTATTCATTCTGAAACAATCTTTGATTTCGAACGATTTTGTTGAATCTTTAGATCGTAGTTGATCAATTTTGAAGTGTTTATCTATTATTTTGATGCCAATCATATCCGAAAACTAAATTTATGTTTTTATAAAAAATCTTTTTTATGAAGCCCTTTTCACCTGTTCTGCTGCAAGAAGTCGTCTTTGAGCAGCTTGGCGACCTCAAGCGTGATCTTGTCTGTTTCTGCGAGCGACGCCTTTCCGACCAGCTGCACGATTTCTGACAGATCCTCTTCTTCCTGTAGGATCTCCTTGACCTGGTGGAATGCATAGGGTTATGAGGAATTTGTTCTTGATGGCGGTGAGATTAAGCTTGTCACTTGAATTCGTGTGCAGGTCATGGTTTCTAATTAACTATAATAATATAATTTACTTTCTAACTAATTATTATTTCTCATTCACCAACCCGCACTGGGCCCTTGTGGTAGATTACGGCCTACTTTCCTCACAGAGAGGAGGCCTGTGTCTCAGCAGTGGGAACATTATAAGCTGATTATGTAATTATTATTTTACGATATTGTTAATTTGAATTACAAATAAGAACACTTTTCTTCAATTTCTTGCAATAATCATATTAGTAATCTATTGTAACAAAAAATCAAAGGTATACAGGGTGGAAACTTTGAGTGGGGCAGTAAGGGGAAGTACCTTATCCGTTGCAGCTACGCGAAAATGGTCTTAGGAGACTATCCATATTTTTTTTATGGAATTTTGATCTCCATTCACAGATTTAAAAAAAAATAGCCATTTTACACAAAAAAAATTTTTTGATGCCAATCGATCCTGTTTCTAATACTGATCAAAAACTTCTATGGGACCAACCATCGTTGGAGTACTCAAAAAGTCACATTGTCCGACCTTCTCTAGTTTTTAAAATATTATTGACATATAAAAGTGTTTGTTTAAACCTACTAATTACAAAAATAAAATCTTTCAACACTTTTATTATTCCCGACAGTCTCTACTATCGATGCATACCTTGGTCCTAAGAGGTACGAACTCGACGTAGTTCTTGTCGTAGAAGTCATCGAGCGCGCGCATGTACTTGGAGTAGGAGATGAGCCAGTTGATGGACGGGAAGTGCTTCCTCTGCGCCAGCTTCTTGTCCAGGCCCCAGAACACCTGCACGATGCCCAGCGTGGCCGCAGTCACGGGGTCGGAGAAGTCTCCTCCGGGCGGAGACACCGCGCCCACGATGGACACGGAGCCTGTCCATATGAGATACGTTACACCATTTTCTTAACACTCGTCTTGTACATAATAAAAGTTATATTTCCATATGTCTAAGATATATTTCAACATTTTTATCACAACGCTTCAATTTTCCTTTCTGTGCAATCAATAATAGTACGACATGAATTTTGAAATAGGCAACAATTTTTATTTTTCTTTATTATGTTTGTTGTTTAGATATTGTTTTAACTTCAGGTTCAAATAATATATCGCCTGTAAAAAGACCCTTTCCGAAGCCGAAAGCCACATATTCTACCCATTATTTAGATCATTTTTTTCCACTAGACCATACCTGGGAGTCCGCTGGTTCTGGAGATATTGAAGGTTGAAGTCGCATTTTATTTTTATACTTTTTTGCAAAAACAGATTCCTAGTGTTATTACTAAACTTTTTTCCATACAAACATTACCTGAATTTTCGGTTTTTCTTAACAAATTACGCATTTGAAGTTACAAAAACGCAATGAATATCAAACGCACACTACTACATTACACAACAACAAGCGCACGATACGGTATAAGCTAGTCCGGTAGCCTTGAATGTTACGACGACCCGTGTTTGTAACAGCTGATCGTTTCTTGGCGCTACATTGTTGCAGATTTCAAATACGTTTTACGATTTATCAGTTGTAGGCAAGTCCGTTGTATGTAATGTGATGTCGAAGAGCACGTCCTTGTAAAAATACAAATCTGATCTCTAAACTTCTTGCAGATTCAATTAAAAACGTTGACGAAGTTTGTCCTCATTCGTGATCTGCCGCGCTAATTAGAAGTGCAGTAAGGAGGTTTTTCGTATAATCTCCTCACTGCACTTCTAATTAGCGCGGCAGTGATATTTTTACAATAAAAGTAAACTAGTTAGGTACTACATTCAAGATACTCGCAAATAATGAAAATAAATAATTTACACTAAATAAAGCGCCTGTCAGGTTTCGAACCTACGACTAACAACTCGTAAGTCGCGGTCGTTACCACTGGGCCACCACTTCTCAAAAGATACCTACCATGTTTAAATTCATACCACTTTATTCACACGAAGCCATACTGCCAATAGGGTACTTTTTTATTTAATTTTACTTACGTAAAACTTCGACTTAAAATACCTAATTCTCCGATTGCGCGCACTTCGCATAGATCAAAGAAAGCCGCCGCTCCTAGCCCCTTCCAACAAAACGGAAAGTTTATAAGTTTTGAGTATTATTAGTTTATTAGTTCGGTTTCTTACGTTATCGAATATGCTTGTGTTTAATTTTCCGAAAAACATTACGTGTTTAATTATTAGTGTAGACACTGTGACTGCGTACTAGTTTTTTGTTGCCTTTGTGTTACTTGTGTTTTAGTTGCGAAGATGCCGTTTCGTGATTATTCTGCGCACGAGTATGTTAACATGGTGTACTGCTACGGTATGATCCATGGATATGCTGCCGAAGCCCTACGACTTCACGGTATTGAACATCCTACCGCGTTTCAGACCGCAGATTCTCGTATTTTCGCTCGGGCATTGTAACGGTTGTTAGACAACCAGCCGATCGTGCCGGCTCCTCAGGGAGGTGGCAGGCAAATGATACCGGCGGCAGAAATGGCGATCCTATCCGTGGTGCGCGAAAACCCACCGTTGGGAGTGCGTACAGCGGAAAAAAAATTGCGGAGACGGCGCGTGGCCATCGCGCTAGGTAGGTACCTACGTGTTGTCCCTGTCTCATTCCACTGTGCACACAGTACTGAGAAGGGATAGGCAACGGCTATACAAAAATACATTCACCGCGTTCAAGCGCTCGTGCCGGGCAACACAACACGCCGTATGGAGTACTGCAGGTGGCTGCTAAGGCAGGACCGAGGATTTGTGAACAAGATTATTTTTTCACGGACGAAAGTACCTTCAAAAATAATGACATGCGGACCCGCCGAAATGCACACTATTGGTGCTCCGTGAACCCAAATGAAACCCAGAAAACCGGCTTCCAGACACGGTGGAAACATAATGTGCTGGCAGGCATTGTGAGAGACCAGATCCTGGGCCCCATTTTCTTGCCACTCAGAATGAACGGACCTGCCTACCTCGACTTCATTAATGGTTACCTGACCGACACGCTGGATCGCATGCCACTGTTGTTGTTTTTGAACAACTCAAGCAGCGGTCAGAGCGAGAAGGAATCCTGGAGCGGGTTCATCAAAATACACTGACTAGGGCGCGTGTCTGTCTCCGCTTGGGAGTTTGAACTGCAGCTCGTGAGTGTCGAGAGGCCAACGATGTTTGATGAAGACAACGATGGACAGTAGGTAAGTACCCACGTACCTTCACAGGTTATCTAAAAACTAGTGTTTTACGAGTTTTAATTGAAGAAAATCGTAGGTATTTAGTTGTACATTTATCAACGATGAACGACAAGTAACTACGCGTACCGCGTAGAGCGAAGGGGCGGGGCTTAACTCACACAACAGTACTGAGGCCATTTGCTTCGGTTCGCGTTACATTGCGCGCAATAAAAGATTCCTTTTTTTTTATACCTAAAAATAAAAGTCGGTTCCCAGCAATAATTTTTGCGCAAAGCTACTTAGTTAGGTGTACAGTATGCGTAGTTGACGGCTTTGTGATGTGTCTTTTTACACCCTGTATATTTGAACGTAAAGTTCAAATAATATCTGGAAATAATGGTTTAGTTGAAATTTATTTTAACAAGGTTAAACCATGGTGATAAACCTAGTTCAGGAATCAGAATAAACTGATGTTTTTAAGCTAGATTATTAAAATATGAATTATAAAGCATGTCTCCAATGGGGTGTGTTACCAACTTCAGTAGCCTAAGGGGATGTGTCACCAAAAACGATGATAATTAACCTTTACTTATAAAAGTAATTATCAACTTCCACTTTTCTAACTTAAATAATGACAACTTCCATACGAACTTCAATCTTCTATTTAACGCCTTTATGTGATAAATTCTCGCACACTTTTCACTGGATTCCTTGCAAAATGTCGTGCTTCTGGACCGTCGGTCGAGGTCGTGCGTGTCGGTCAGTGCACGAATGAACGAATGAACGATTAGCATCAGGCAGGCGCTTACCTTCCCGGTCGGGGTTGCCCAGACAGTTGACGCGGCCGGCGCGCTCGTAGAAGGAGGCGAGGCGCGCGCCGAGGTAGGCGGGGTAGCCGGAGTCGGCCGGCATCTCCGCCAGGCGGCCCGAGATCTCGCGCAGCGCCTCGGCCCAGCGCGACGTGGAGTCGGCCATCATGGCCACGTGGTAGCCCATGTCGCGGAAGTACTCCGACAGCGTGATGCCTGCGGGGGGCGGGCCGGGTTAGCGACGCGTGTGCTTATTTTATTTTTTATTTTGCTGCTCTGCTATCTCAAAATATGCTGCACCGGTCGACGTCGTCGCGTCGACGCCGGCCGTCGCTTTAAACCAGCGCCGTGGCTGTCTAGCAAAGTGCCACAGCATAATGCTGAGCGACGGCCGTTTTGCGTGAACATGACGACGCATTTCTTTGCGTCATATTTACTTCATATTACAATATTTTGTATTATACAATATACCTTGAACAGATGTTTTTTTTTTTTTATGTCACTGCAATTTATGTCGCTACGTAGATACTAATCAGACAAAATATAAGCAATAGACATGAAAAGACTACAATGAATGTTCTTTTTGTTATAGTGTTTTCATAATTTCGTAAATAAACTTGAAGTATACCTTGGTTATATCAACGTGTTCAAAAAATCAATTAACTGACATTTTCAAGTCCAAGTAAATGAATGAATCTTTATTTCTTGTCATGTTTTCTCATGTCAGTTCAGCAGTTTACATTTTACAGCTCAACAGTGAATTACAGCCGGACTGACTGCCAACTATTGAAGTATCTTCTCCATAGGTACCTACTACGCTTTGGAATGGGCAACTAGCTTCATCTTTCTGACTGACCGACCCCTTGACAATTCAAAAGTGCCTGTAATTGGTTTATTTGAAATAAATGCTTTGAGTTTGAGTTGTCATTACTCAACCCTACAATTAGCTTAACATACTGCTAAATGTCAGTATAGTTAACGGACTGTAACATAAACCATTTTATTTTGTGTTCAAAATATGTAGTAAACATAATGTTTTGTTTCAACTCTTATCTCTTGTTTACAACAATTTTGATATCCTCAAACTTGAACCTCATAATTTCGTAAAATTCGCATTCCAGAGCCACAAGACAAAAGCGACGCTAAGTTTGTGACTCACCAAATATGTCTTAATGACTGTACTGTTACCTCCTGATTAATAAACGATATTATTAGTTACCGGTGTAGATGGAAGCCTCTCGGGCAGCTACAGGCATGTTGGAAGTGTTGGCGACCAGCGCAGTTCTCTTCATGATGGATTCCGTCATGCCTTCAATTTCCACGGTCAGCTCGGGGAAGTCACGCAGTACCTCAGACATCTCGTTACCTGCACACGAATACCTTGATTAGTATACAATTAAAAAAAGGTCATTTGTTTTGACCCCACCAGCTAACCTCCCAAGTTTCGTCTAAACGGCAATTTTCTATTTGTTTTTGTTTCTGTGTTTGTTTACTAACAATAGTTTTTAAGAACAATGTTACTAACAATTGGGCCTAGTTGCCATAAATAAATAAATATTTAATTTAATTTAATTTACCCTTAAAAAGAGAAAACTCAAAGATCTGTGTTTCGTAATGTGCTTTTTAAGTAGGTGGTATTGGCTTCTAAGTATAAATAAATATAATATCTTTTTTTTTGGTTATGTAGAGTAGTTAGTACATACCACGCTCGCCGCACCCGACGTATACGATGACGTCAGAGTTAGAGTATTTGGACAGCGCCTGAGAGATGACGGTCTTGCCGCAACCGAAGGCGCCGGGGATGGCCGTGGTACCTCCCTGTACACAGCTGGACAAACACAAGTACACGTCAGAAACTGGCCATTAGTAAGACAAGCATCACCCCGCAGGGACCTTCCGGCGACCAGGTGAGCACTCACGGGAACAGCGAGTCCAGCACGCGCTGGCCGGTGAGCAGCGGATGGTTGGCGGGGAGCTTCTCGGCGACAGGTCGCGGCTGGCGCACCGGCCACACTTGCAGCATGCTGTACTTCTGCTTCTCGCCGTCGAACTCCGTCTCCAGCACTATGTCCTGCGCGTCATCACCGGGGGTTACTTTTATGTTTTCAGAGTTAGTGTACCTCCAAAAGTTAGTTTAACTTTTTCCATGTAATCCCATATCATAAGTACTCAGTTAGATTAATCCATGAAAACGTTATGGTGTACAGTTTTAACGTTTGAAACTAAAACTTGTAAATCATAATAGTACATCACAACTGAAGTGGGAAAACTACTACTAACTTTTGGAGGGCACTGTGTGTGTGAGTGTGTTTCTTATCTTACTCCATAACTTGTAAACGCCTTGAGCGACATGCGCTAAAGTTGCCCGCGAAATACAAATTCTCTTACGTTTATTGCAATTTGCAGGTCAGTGTCAAGTTATATGTTGAACAAAATATGATTCGCACACTGCTAATTAATTGCAAAAACGTAACAAATTTTGAATTTCGCGAGCTACCCTGGCGCTTCCTCCATAACCGATTACAATGTAAGTGATATCATTGCAATCCTTGTATTATACTGGGTAACACAGATTAGTATATTAATAATAATAGAGTGGCTATGAAACATAAATGAAGACCGAATTTGTTTTTTGTTTAATCTTACATGTCTATGTTTGATATAATATTCTTATTTTTTGGGCGCCCCCCAAAAAATAAGAATATTATATCAAACAATGCAAACAAGCAGTTGCGCAACCTGATGGCATGTGACCTGCAGCTCCGGCGCAAAACCAGACTTGTCGCAGATAAAGAAAGAAACTAAATTTATTTGACTCATGTTAAAATGCCAGATGCGTTGCCACCCAGAGATAAATCTGAAATGTCTCTGGTACCTAGTATGACGCACTCATCTTGCTACGCACATGTGCGACTATTCTTGACGAATTTCAAGGCAGTTTCCTTGCAGAAATCCATATTTTTATACAAAACCAGAAACGGACATGTTTGATTTCATGTCTCTAACAGTGAAAATTATTGATTTCCAAACAATCTTTGGTTTTACCCCTTAGGGGCGGACGTGGAACTTCTAAAAATCCTTTCATAGCGGCCAGCTACACCGCTTAAAGAATTTATTTAACAAATGTCAAATTTGTATGTTAAAAATAGTTCTTGAGATTTCGTGATTAGTCACTCAGTGAGCGAGTGGTATTTTGCTTTCATAATGTATAGATAGACAGTGTCATTATAGCTAAAACTAGCTAAGTAGTACTTACAGTGACTTTGTAGTTGCCGGAGGGCGCGATGTACGTGACGGTTCCCTTGGCCTTGGGCGGGATGAGCATCTTGTGCTTGACCAGCGTGTTCTCGTGCACGATACCGTACAGGTCTCCACCGGTGATGTGGGCGCCGGCCTGCAAGCAAACATTTATTATTCTATCACATAACCATATATGTATATGGAAGCTGTAGTTGAAGATCCTTGTCCAGTCAATTAAAATATATTAATAAATTTGCAGAAATACTTCATCAAAAAGGACGAACATTGTATACATGCATACATAAACTAAAACAATTGAACCTATGAAATTGCTGTTTAGTATAGAAAAAGTTGAGTAATTTTTATGAAAATATATTGTTTTTTCTCGTCCTTAACCCGTTATTTTTATCGTGTGCATATTGATGAAAAAGATACAAATGTAGTGAAAACAAAACACTAATCAATAAACAAATGACTGAAATTGAAAATAGAATTCAATATTTTTTAAAGAAAAATTCATTCGAATTTAGAATTTATTGCCAGCCATACATAAATTACGTACAAAATGGCCGGTATTGTAAAACGGCATGTAAACTTCATACGTAAAGACCAATTATCAATAAATATTTAAATTATATTCACAAAGAATTTATAGTAGGTATAACCACAAAGTTGTCAAATTAAAGCCCTCTTGTCTACTTTGCTGTGCCTGACAGGGTCCACAATGATCATGTATAAAAAAAACACTTATTTAAAATTATATTATACAAAATTCGGTGATACTTGTATACATTTTCGGCCGACAGCAAAAATAGTAGATTGTTATACAAGGAGCTAAAATGACCCATTATATACGAGGTAGTTTTACTCCAGAGCTTTAGCGAGGGAGTAAATAGAAACCGAGTTTTAATGGGTTTTTAGCTCCGTGTGTTACACTCTACTTTTCACTACGATTGCGAGAAAATAATTCAATTTGCAATTAGAGAAAAATTATAATATAGATTTCGCGCCAATGTCTTTTTTTTTGTTTTTTCTTCTGCAGCCGCAACGCATTGCATGCATTCTATCTACCAAAGAGATCGCCGATTTTAGTTCCATTTTCAAAAATAAAATGAAGTTCTTTTTTTATGAAACAGTAATAAGTCGAGTCTATATTCATGATTATTCTACTTATGACTAAAGACTTTTTCGTTTTTGTAGGCTCATTGTCATTTGACACACAAAAATTAAAAAAAAAAACTTTTTCCCCTAGAGGAAGAATTGCTATTTTTTCTTCGCTCTGGTACGCCACAATGACGGTCTTTTTGAGCAAGAGGAGTGAAAAAAAATTTGTTTCTGTTTGTCGATAGGTTGTTCTTTGGTAAAAGTATAAGAAATGCAGTGTCAATCTAAATTTTAATAATACAATATAACCGTCTAAACTTAATTCACACTGAACTTTACCCTTTTCTCAAAGACAGAGAAAAACCATATTTTTGTGCATTTTTACAGTTATTGTGCTTTTAGTTGTTGTTAATAACGCCTTTCTCTGAATAAATTAACTAAAAGTATTAATTTGTCGAAAATAATATGTTTCTTTGGCCGAAAACGAAATTTTGCGAAAACAGAAAACGAATTTCGGCAGACTCTAGAATAAAAGCCACCTTCAGTCTACCTTAATATTCAATGGGTTGAATTCCCAGGAGATATCCCTGGCAAGACTGGGCACGTTGACACCCTTGGGGATGTAGATGGACTGTGTCAGCTCGCCGATGTCCTTCAGGGGGCGCTGAATGCCGTCAAAGATGGAGCCCAGGATACCGGGGCCCAGCTCCACGGACAGAGGCTTGCCGGTACGCAGTACGGGATCTCCCACTGTTACACCTGATGTTTCTTCGTATACCTATGATGAAAATAAATGAGAAATGCTCAAATTGTTAACATACACTTCAGTTAATGGTCAAAAATTTACTAAACATTATTTTTCATATTAATTGATTTATTTGTAGTGTCCGACCGAAGCTTCGGCTTCGGCTTCGGCATCGGCCACCTTCGGCCAAAAAAACCATATTCGGCGAAACCTTCGGCTTCGGCCCAAACCCCGGCCGAAGCCGAAGGTTTCGCCGAAGGTCCGAGCAACCGTCGAGATTGAACGAACTGTTACGAAAGACTGAGTGAGAGAGCGACGCATCGGTCGTGTTTGCAGAGGCCGCGGGGAGTCACTGTCAAATATCACATTGCATGCGCGTCAAGACAAGTGAACTAGCGAAAAGTGTTTTAATATTAATTGTAGCTTGTAGACAATATTGAACAAAATTAATTACTGAGAGATTATAAACCTTCGGCTTCGGCTTCGGCTTCTGCCGAAGGTTGTGGCGATTGCCGATTAATCGGCTTCGGCTTCGGCTTCGGCCAAAAATAGACCTTCGGTCGGACACTATTTATTTGTAATCTTATTTTTTTTATAAAATTCAGCTGAGACTTCACTATTTCTACTTCCCTGCAGTAGGACAACAATAGGCTGGTCTTATTATTTAAATGTAATAAATCTGAAGTTTGTTATAATCTTCACAGCACGCGTTTTTAAAAAAGTGGTCCACATACCTGGATTGTGGCCATGTCACCCTCCAGACGAATGATCTCTCCTACCAGCTCATTGTACCCCACCCTCACGAGCTCGTACATAGCTGATCCGGCCATTTTCTCCGCCGTGACGACTGTGATTACAAAAATACTGGTTTAATTTAAACTCATATTTATTAGGGGGCAGTTGGGCATCCAGTTACGATGGGTACTGCAGAATAGCCACAGATGGGTAGGTATACCCGGTAGGTAGGTACATATGCCTTTATGCGAGGCCCCAATGAAAGGAGTGTTTTTGTTTTAATTATTTTGATAGGTTCGCGTTTAAGGTTAACAAATCGCAGGAATAGGTGGCTATGTACTATCGAGGAAGTTCATATCTAAGCAGTTTTAGAACAAAATCCCGTGAACACGATGACCGCATCTGTTTTACGTTAGTTACTGTTAGCGCCCGAGCGCTACAGGGAAAAATAGTCCTAAAGGTGCATAGATATGAACTTCCTCGATAGTACCTATACAGTCTTGCAAATCTACAATAATTAGTTTGACATTGTTGACAGCAGTGTGAATATCGTCATCTCGCCTCCATGTTTCCATATTCCAACTCATATCGACAATTTCTTAAGTGCATTATGACCATCACCAATATAGGGCGTCGATTTTGTACAACAAATTATTACACTGATTTCTGGACAATGACCATTATTAAAACTGATATTTTCCAAAGGTTTTCAAACTGATTCAAATACCCCCAGCTGCAGATTTTGGGAGCATGCATTATGTCATATCACAATGAATAGAATCAGATGCCAAATACGCCAAAGAATGACGTAATGGGCTTTCATAACGTTTCAAGCTAAATATTTTGTGGAGAACTGTAGACCTAAATACTCGCCCTTTTATTGTAGAGCCTTCCAGATCCTACTCCCTTTTTGGTTAATGTGTGGAAATAAAGACTTTTACTTTATTTAAGAGGGCTATCACAATTGTTCCTGTATTTGAGTGTTTGAAGAGTCACACACACAAATACAAGAAAAAAAATATTTAGAGCACTCCCGAGAGAAATAATCAAACTTTCTTGGGCATATTTTTTTGTTTATTTTGTGGCCATATCTAAACCATAATCTCACATCTAAACTGGGAGTTCTGATGTGTGATTATTGCCTATATCCCACCCAGCAGTGGAAACATGTCAAGAGCTAAAATTTCTGTATTTTTTAAAAGTCACTTTTGCCTTTTGCCAATATATACTAGCAATTAATGGTTCCAGCTGCTTGTTGCAATGTGTTATTAATAACATAGAAAACGTAGGCACAATGTAATTTTAGGGACAGAACTGAAATGGGTCATAACTCTGACGGTCGCCTTAGACGCGTCGACCCGCAGGGGTGTCTCATATGCCTGCACTTACAGCAACACCCAGTCTCCCAGTCATGCTGAGCTAAGGCCCTTATCATTTTTGTTATCTGTTTTATAGTTTTAAAGTGTAAGTATTTATTTTGCTGTAATGACAATAAACATAATTTTCTTTCTTTCTCTTTAATTCGGAGCACAGCAAAGCCGCTCCGTGGTCGAAATGTGTGGTAGTCATTACTATTACTACACCAAAAGATACTTAACAAAGAGCTCTATTACTGCTGTTTGCAGATAATGTTCAAAACCTGATGTACATACCGGGACCGGATACGGCGAACACAAAACCGAATTTCTCCTCATTCTCTTCATCGGCGATCGTCTTCAACCCCTGTCTGCTCATTTTGAATTATTAATTCTATACCTGAACAAAAAGAAAAATATTTTTTGTTATATTTGGGTAACATAAAGATATACTTAATATCTAGACATTAATTGCACAATATTCCTGTATTTACATTGTTAATTATTATAGAACTCCTTTTTTGCAGTAATAAGGTGGATTACAGAATGGCAATGGGTAATCCACAAGTAAGTTCTTCTAGATCTGGTTGATTAAATAATAAAATGGTACTTCCAATCCATTCATCACAACATAGTATAGGTTAGTACTATCAAAGTATCAATCATTTACTCAATCATCTATCAAAGTATCAAGAATATGTGTATAATAAGTTGACAAATATAAAGTTTTCCATCATATTCTACATTGGTGCATACAAGTATAGAAATAGTACAACACATTACAATTTTCACTAAAGATTGTCCATGATCCTGCCATTATTTACATAGTGTAATGTCACTGCACTTATCTTTTTAATCCCAATAAAATCAAACTAGCATAAAATATTTATGGCAAGTTGAATTAATTCATGATGATGAAGATTGAGGAAATAAATATCAAAACCTTTGAAAATATATTAAAAACATACCAAAATGTGTGCCATACCAGTGCAAAGACTGTGCTGCCAGTGTTGCTGGTCAGACAAAACCATAGACTGGTAGATCAGCTGACAACTAACTTTTATCAATGAGCACTGATAAGCACATTCATCCATCAATGTCAACTCTCATGAAGAATATTTTGGAAAAAATAAAATGGAAGAATATTTTGGTAAAAATAAAATGGAAGAATTGTTGCCGTATTTATAAGACCTTCTTTTTAGTCCATGAGGTTTTGTCCTTGACTTGAGATCATTAATAAGACCAGACAGAAGAAGTTGTAATTTAATAAAATTGACATGCTTGACAGATACGTTTTATGTAACATTATTTGTATATTTATGAATATAAAAATTAGAGAGTGCAGTTATTGCAGTATCAAGTAATGGACTTGTTTATTGATTTTTCCCTAGTACAAAGTCATATGACCCAAATCTACCTTTCGTAATTAGAGAAAAAGGTTGAAAAGTTAGAAATCATTAGTATTTTATGTAACAATTTCATAATATTTTATACTAGCTGATAAGCATGAGTAGCTCACTTCATCACTTACAAACATTTAATGGACATTAAGTATAACAGATCAGAAGTGAAGCTGAAAAAAATTCCAACTTGTTACAACTCTACATAGGTACTACAAGAATGAACATGGCTTCAAAATTGTATGACATCTCTTTATCCAGTGATTTTGGACAATGGGTTGTTTGTCAGTCCGTCAGTCATAGAACAGTTCATGTAATTATGTATATGAGCTATGTTACATGAGATAGTAAATGAAAATAGAATGAAGAGGAACGCTTTATGTGTAACACCCATTAAATCAGACTCGCAATTCCCTGCTAGAATAGGTTGTTGGTTTTAAGCTTAAAAAAACAATTTTGCAAATTAGATTCTAATAGGAATATTAGACAGGACTTCTAGATGTTTAACACAAGTTTTGGTCAAAGTGAGATAAGTACATACAACTATAGCAGGGGCCTTTAACTACGTACCTATGCACCTAAGGAAACTTCCTGCCCCTGCAATAATTAGCAACATTTGATACGTCGGCAGAGACAGCATAGATTACAATCAAGTACTTTAGACATTACTGAAGGAGCTGAAGTGTTCTGATATCTCTTCATACATAGTCACATGATAAATGGGAGTAACGTTAATTAACTACATAGTAGTGAAATACCTGCGTTAAAATCCAATAACTTTGTAATTAATACTCAAATGCGTACTAATATCACTTCAGAACTTAACTACACCGCAGATAAACCGAAAAATCCAAATAATGCGTGACATTACATGGTTCTCAAGAAAAAATTTAAAGGCAGAATCAGGAACAATGTTACCGTAATTTAGGAAGAAAAGAAGGATATCCACGGTCAATAACACATACTCCTACAATAACAAACTAAATAATGTACGAATTACAATATTTTAATATTTAAAATCCAACTCACGGGACGAGAAAGACGGAAAAGTCGGGCCGAGAATGGCGGAGGATCACAACTTATCACAAGACCAATGATAGAAATGAAGTCAGCTGACCTCAGTCTATGCTTAATTGTCTATTCCACACACTTCATTGATTTTCTGTCAGTTCACAACGGAGCTGTCTATGCCAATCCAAAATTAATACACGCAGTTTTGACCCTTTTTGACATCTATAATTGGAACCATTATTGCATAAACATTTTATAACACTAAAACGATTTAGTAACTACTGCTAGTTTGTTTATGGTAAAAATACTATCAAGAACACATTCATCAATCATCATAATATCATAATCATCATCTCCGGTCCGCCGCCGGGCCGCCGGTGCAGGTGGTCCGTGTTGCTCTATGATCAATGATCATCATCGTTCTCTTGTCGTTATCCCCATTTATTTGGGTTCGGCCACGGAATAGAAAAAACAGAACATATTGCATGTAGAAAATAGTAAAATTCAATATTTTACTAAACAAAATAATTTAAAACACTCAATCAATAGTTTCCTAAATTTTTTGATAATACAAAGGCCTAAAATAGTATGAAATCATTAAACGAAGTGTAAGCCCGCCACAAACACTACCGACAAAAATCCATTCTATTATACATTCGAGGTTGATGATTAGGTACTGGAATGCACAGCTGGAATGACCACAGAACACTATTACTCCTAGCGGAGGGAAGAGGGAATGACTGTGAAGGAAAGTATTTGACCTACAATCTCAAAAAAACCGTTAAGTGTGTTTTGAATCAGGCACAGTGAAGGATTTCATATTTGGGATGGTTATTTACGCATGCACAATATTGATTTTATCGAGCGAAAAAATAAATTTGTATTTCCATATCGTTAAGTCCTACGGCATTCAGCTGTGGCGCAAAGCCGCTGATATTCAAAATGTATTTGTTCTTTAAAAAACAGCTGTTCGAGTAATTTACCAGCTAGGCGCTAGAGTCAATTTATGAGATTTTTTTAAAGATATTGGTATTCTCACGGTGGCATGGGCATCGCAATTCGTCTTTGACATTTTATAATTAGGCAAAATATACACGTATACACAAAAAACGGTGATCTTCATATACATATTAATACTAGAACTACGTGGTCCATTTCACCGGCTTCATAAGGTTATTATCTTATTTGTTGGGCTTGGTATAAACTTTTATAACAAGCTTCCCTCTTCTTTGTCAGAATTGCCTTTTGATGTCTGTAGCTAAAGTAAAATCAAACCTTTGTTTTTTCTTTCACGTAATTTAAAAAGTTATTAAATATAGATTTTTTAAATATAGCTCCGATTAAATGATAAAAATTGAAAACCACGAAATATGACACTAAATTGCGACGTTGCCATTCATAAGGTATAAACGCTCTTAACGATAAGAAGTAAGTTGGTCGCTGTGGTTAACTCAAAACAATATTTGTGTTCTTTCTCCAGAATTAGATAACCAACTGACAAGTTATATTTTATTTATTTATTTGAGTTCAATTGTTTATTTTATTTGACTATATTATTAAATATTGTAGTTTAATTTTATTTAAATTTATTTTGACCTAATCTACTCATTTCAATGTTTTTTTAATGAGTTGTATTGCAATATAAGGTTAGCTAGCGACCTCAACAATTGATCATATTTTTATTCTTTTGAGCAACCAACAGCAAGTTCATTTTGCTCCCATATAATATATCACAGCTTGCGGTAGCGTCGGAGGTTGGGTTGCCTCCTTCCCTCAAATATAGCGAGGGGAGTAATTGCTGATCTTTGCGTTATGCTTGTGAACGGGTGCTGCTTGTGGCGACAGGTCGGCTTGCTGGCCCTGGTTTTGTTACGGTTAACTTATTAGTAATTAACTGTTTATTTATTTTACTTCGAAGGTCGTAGTTTATCATTCAGTTACAGATAAATAAACAATGGAGCATTGCATATTATGTAAGCGGGCATGCCCTTTATGCCTGAGGGCTTTTATTTAGATATAAGTTCTGTTTACGTAAATATATATATTTTTTCTGATTGAGTATAGTTTTCAATGTTTTTGTTGGTAGGTATATTGGCATAAGCTGGCTGACATATTATGGCAAATAATAATGTTTTGTATTTCGAAATATTAATGACTTACTATTGTATACAATCCAGTTCTTATAACTAAACAGACAGCTGTGCTGCTGGGCAGTTTGTTGCGCCACTTCTTATTCCCAGCTAAAGCACTAGATAGGAAGTGGTGAAGGGCGGGAGTTTTGGGGGACTGTCCTATGTAATTTTGACGTTCAAAAAGGTTCTAAGGTTTAAATTCATTTGGAGAAATTTGACAGTTTCCTATAACCTGAAGAGCCTGTACCTCTTTTTTGTTTACTTGAATGGGAGGGGTTCGTAATTTCACTTTTAGTGGTGCACAAAATACACTTTCTTTCGCAATTTTCATCGGTTTATTCTAAATAGTTTCCAAGTAAAATGATTGTGTAACATCCGCATAGACAGACAGACGGATGCATTTAGAAGGGTTCCATTTTTGCCAATTGGCTACGGAACCCTAAAAATAAGATTTTAGTTTCATACCGTAAAATAGAGAAGTATGGAATAAAAGAACATGTTGTGGAACCCGCCCTTAAATTGGTCTAAGGGCAAGAGAATGATGATGAATGATGACTTGTATAATGCTGTCGGTGTTGACTAGTACATATTTTCCTCAAAATTATTTTTGCGATTTTTGAAGCGAAACTTCTTTGGCGATGATTCGATAATTGGACGAGAATTGCTAGTAAAATCTCAAGGACGCGTCACGTTTAGGAGGCACATTCCGTTACATGAGAGAGAACAGGGTATGACCAGGGGCAAAGCTTTAAAAAAATATATCCAGTGTTGCTAAAGGTGTGCTTTGGCAACACTGAATACCTATATATTTTTTTACACTCTGTAGAGTATCCGTTTATTTTTGGATGACACATGTCTAATCGACGGGAAAATAACGCGTGCGTTTTTTGCGAAGCAACAACCACATCCTTTGTTTTCTAGTTTTCTGTTTTAAAAGTTAATCTCGCAAATTTTTAAGTCGTGTAAGACTTGACTGGCATAATAAAACTTAGTTCCTTAGTTAGGGATAAACACAATAATATTCCAGTAGTACCGCACGCATCGTAAACTTAAATTTCGTTGACAAATTAGATGTACGTTGGCTCTTCAATGACTGGCTGTGTTGAGGAGTCCAGTATTACTATTATTATATTCAGTTCATGTTTTTTTGCAGGAATAACAAAGACATACAGTTGAGTAAATCGTTATCTTGGCTGCTACGACACGGAGCAGTCCGCGAAGGTTTCAGTTTAAGGTATGTTATGTTCGCTAGTCACCTCTTTCTCGAGTCTACTCAGCTGCACATAAATATAATAAATAATATAAATTTGTCTAAATAGCTGTATTGTGGTTAGGACGCATCGACACGGGACGCGATTTGAATTGGATCGCGTCAAATAGGCGGTGTTTGAAGTTTATTTAGTTACCCGTTGAATGTCGGAGTCGTTTTACTTGTGTGCCCTCATTTATGGCACTCGAAGAGATCACGTTTGACATTGAGATTGTTTTGATCCAGTAAGCACAGAAACTTTTTAAATAGGTAATTGTTTATGTTCAACCAATGTAGATTGATTAGAAATTAACGTGAGAAACGTAAAACGTAAAACGAAAGTAAAGAAACTAATGTGAGGGTTTTTATTATTATTATTATGTCTTTACCTTTACGTATCTCTGGACCATGGAGTCCCGGTCCTTTGGACGGCGTACAAGGGGCCGAAGCCAACTTCCAGAGCCCCTTAGACAACTTTAAATGGAATAAGTATTATTATTTGGTTAGATACACACTACCCACATAATAGCTGATGCGTGTGTATCAAATAGCTTGGAGATATTTAATGAGTTCAATCGATTCTTGAAGCAGTTCAGTGTGGGAGTTGTCACAACATTTTCTGGGAGTCTATTCCATGCTGTTACAACTTGGTTAGATAAGAATTGCTTCTAAGGCTTTTTCTTTCATTAAATTTTCCATACCTTTCGGGAATACCCACGCAAATGTGGCATTTAGAGTGTAAATATCTAGAAGGCGGGCACTTTGTAGTGTTCTGTAAGTATTTTGTATGTTTGTGTGTTTACAAATGTGGCATTTAGAGTGTCAATATCTAGAAGGCGGGCACTTTGTAGTGTTCTGTAAGTATTTTGTATGTTTGTGTGTTTACAAATGTGGCATTTAGAGTGTAAATATCTAGAAGGCGGGCACTTTGTAGTGTTCTGTAAGTATTTTGTATGTTTGTGTGTTTACAAATGTGGCATTTAGAGTGTAAATATCTAGAAGGCGGGCACTTTGTAGTGTTCTGTAAGTATTTTGTATGTTTGTGTGTTTACAAATGTGGCATTTAGAGTGTCAATATCTAGAAGGCGGGCACTTTGTAGTGTTCTGTAAGTATTTTGTATGTTTGTGTGTTTACAAATGTGGCATTTAGAGTGTAAATATCTAGAAGGCGGGCACTTTGTAGTGTTCTGTAAGTATTTTGTATGTTTGTGTGTTTACAAATGTGGCATTTAGAGTGTAAATATCTAGAAGGCGGGCACTTTGTAGTGTTCTGTAAGTATTTTGTATGTTTGTGTGTTTACAAATGTGGCATTTAGAGTGTAAATATCTAGAAGGCGGGCACTTTGTAGTGTTCTGTAAGTATTTTGTATGTTTGTGTGTTTACAAATGTGGCATTTAGAGTGTAAATATCTAGAAGGCGGGCACTTTGTAGTGTTCTGTAAGTATTTTGTATGTTTGTGTGTTTACAAATGTGGCATTTAGAGTGTAAATATCTAGAAGGCGGGCACTTTGTAGTGTTCTGTAAGTATTTTGTATGTTTGTGTGTTTACAAATGTGGCATTTAGTGTAAATAAATAGAAGGCTGGCACTTTGTAGTGTTCTGTAAGTGTTTTGTATGTTTGTGTGTTTACAAATGTGGCATTTAGAGTGTAAATATCTAGAAGGCGGGCACTTTGTAGTGTTCTGTAAGTATTTTGTATGTTTGTGTGTTTACAAATGTGGCATCGAGTGTAAATATCTAGAAGGTGGGCACTTTGTAGTGTTCTGTAAGTATTTTGTATGTTTGTGTGTTTACAAATGTGGCATTTAGAGTGTAAATAAATAGAAGGCTGGCACTTTGTAGTGTTCTGTAAGTGTTTTGTATGTTTGTGTGTTTACAAATGTGGCATTTAGAGTGTAAATAAATAGAAGGCTGGCACTTTGTAGTGTTCTGTAAGTGTTTTGTATGTTTGTGTGTTTACAAATGTGGCATTTAGAGTGTAAATAAATAGAAGGCTGGCACTTTGTAGTGTTCTGTAAGTGTTTTGTATGTTTGTGTGTTTACAAATGTGGCATTTAGAGTGTAAATAAATAGAAGGCTGGCACTTTGTAGTGTTCTGTAAGTGTTTTGTATGTTTGTGTGTTTACAAATGTGGCATTTAGAGTGTAAATATCTAGAAGGCGGGCACTTTGTAGTGTTCTGTAAGTATTTTGTATGTTTGTGTGTTTACAAATGTGGCATTTAGAGTGTAAATATCTAGAAGGCGGGCACTTTGTAGTGTTCTGTAAGTATTTTGTATGTTTGTGTGTTTACAAATGTGGCATTTAGAGTGTAAATAAATAGAAGGCTGGCACTTTGTAGTGTTCTGTAAGTGTTTTGTATGTTTGTGTGTTTACAAATGTGGCATTTAGAGTGTAATTATCTAGAAGGCGGGCACTTTGTAGTGTTCTGTAAGTATTTTGTATGTTTGTGTGTTTACAAATGTGGCATTTAGAGTGTAAATATCTAGAAGGCGGGCACTTTGTAGTGTTCTGTAAGTATTTTGTATGTTTGTGTGTTTACAAATGTGGCATCGAGTGTAAATATCTAGAAGGTGGGCACTTTGTAGTGTTCTGTAAGTATTTTGTATGTTTGTGTGTTTACAAATGTGGCATTTAGAGTGTAAATAAATAGAAGGCTGGCACTTTGTAGTGTTCTGTAAGTGTTTTGTATGTTTGTGTGTTTACAAATGTGGCATTTAGAGTGTAAATAAATAGAAGGCTGGCACTTTGTAGTGTTCTGTAAGTGTTTTGTATGTTTGTGTGTTTACAAATGTGGCATTTAGAGTGTACATATCTAGAAGGCGGGCACTTAGTAGTGTTTTGTAAGTGTTTTGTATGTTTGTGTGTTTATAAATGAACAATATTATAAACCATCTACTGAACATGTTGTATTTTTTAAACCTTAGATTTATAAAATTACATCCTCTGACTTGAATGGTAAAAGTTTAAACAGTGGCATAATAATGATTGTACAAAGATGTTGGTAAAGTAAGCAACAACTTGACACATTCATGTCTCACTCTAACTCACTATCACAGTCACTCAATTGCATGCTGGTAAACCATGTCCTGCATTAACAGATGAATACATCATAGTTTAATATTGACCTGATTTAAGAGTGTTTAGTAGCCCCTAAGTAGCTATTATTTTAATAATTATTTATTTCTACACATAAGTACAAGCTTAAGAAACAAGACAAAAGTTGTCATTATGAAAATACAATTTAACAATACTTTTAATATTCAGTCAATTTATATTATCTGGACATCTATGGACATTTTAGTTAATCTCACTAGTTTTGAGTGCAAAACAACCAATCTGTAAGTACTTGAGGAAGCTATACCTGACAATTACAAACAACTGTCTATGTGAAAACTCATAAGAACATTATAAACTGTGCAACTGAAATAAGAAATTTACAAAATTTTATAACTAGAAACTTGAGTTCTGAATAAAATGAGTTTTATTATTTTCAGCCCAGATGGATATTTAGACGTAAACAAAATATTACAGCACAAATCATTCAAAGGCAAATACAGCACATCGGACATTGAACGAGTTGTAAAGAACAATGATAAGCAGCGGTTTAAACTGAGGCAAACCCCTTCCAGTAACTGTCTGGAGATCAAAGCCAGCCAAGGTCACACAATCACTGCAGTTTCGGACGCCGACCTCACTCCCATCACTGAGGTTTTCATTAATTTTGTTTTATGATATATCTTGGATAAGAAAGTACTTTTATGTAAGCAAATTTAACAAAGTCCTTTTTTTCAGCCCAAATACAATACAGTTATCCATGGCACTTATTTAAAATACTGGCCACAAATAAAAAATGAAGGCATTAGTCGTATGAAGCGCATACACATACATTTAGCTAAAGGAACGTTGGAGGATGCTTCCGTAATCAGTGGTCTTCGCCGGGACGCCGAAGTCCACATATACATAGACCTTGCGGGTGCCTTAGCTGATGCTGTCAAATTCTATGAGTCAGAAAATGGTGTTATCCTAACCAGTGGTAACGGAAAAGGATATTTGGAGCCAAAATACTTTGCGAAAGCAGTCAATATTTGCACTGGTAAGTTTTGAGGTGTTTTTCATACTCCCTTATTTTTATGGACATACTTTCACGAACTTCAATCTTGCTCTAGCTGTTTGGAATAATGTCAACATACTCTTTAATGTGTAGGTGCATTGTTTATTAATGGAGGGTCACAAGATGTTTTTATTTTATTTCCTGTTCCATTAAATCAGTTACTCAACAAACTAAACTTAGAAAGGTTCACATCCAAAAGACCAAATTATTATACTTTTATATTATGTTTGTATATTATAGCTTTAAACTAATGGATCCGTATGGTGACAAAAACTTTTTTGACAAAAAAAAACGGCCAAGTGCGTGTCGAACCACGCACACTGAAGTGTTCCGTAGTATAATATATATGTTATGTAATAGGTAATCGTTTATTATTATTATTATAGCAAAATGCTTAAATACACACGTAATTACTGCATTTTTAATGACTTTGCATTTTTTAAACAATATTCAAACTGGCCTCCCCCCCCCTACCTTTTGTTTTAAGATTGATTGAAGTGGTCCTTCTGTTTATATTACACACGTTCATGCATTTTCGGGGAACTCCCCACTCATAAAGCTAAAATTTTTGTGTCCGTCTATGTCGTGTTTACTCTTACTAGTTATCGTTACCCGCGTTAAGTAAACAGTTAAATAGTAGCGTTACTCCGTATTTAATAAGTGTACGTCGAAGTGCAGACATCCAAGCGATAATTAAATAAAATAAGTAATTATTTGTCGGGGTTGTTATGTGTAAAGTGCTCGGTTCTTGGTTGTGGTTACGGTAGTTTGATTAGGTACGTGAGCAGGTAATATGTATTTTAATACTTTTTTTAAGATACAAGGTTTTCTTCTACTAAATTAATTAAAAAGAGTTACTTCAAGCTACAAGGTAAATGAAAATATGAACACAATAGTTTAAGCTAGAGGTCGGATCGCGGTTGTACTTGACTTGTGTCAAGAAAGACTTGCTTCACCAGATTAAAACACTTCTCCAACTCGTTTTCAAAAGCAATTCCTTCTGATGTTACTCCAAAAGCAGTTAGTGGGCGGAATTCTGCGACCGTTTGGAATGCTGTGATGCAATTCTTCGTTTCCACTTAATATTTATTGCATCACGCGCGCGCGCGCTTTCGGTCGCAACATTTTTGCTGATATGGTACCTATTCTTGTCGTTAGCATTATGTACGACGTCTGCTCCGAATAGCAACGTCCAGGCACCACGTAGACATAACATATTAGACAAATCTATAACTCGACACGACTCGAAACTCGATATTAAAAAGCTATAATAGCAATTATCCCACAATTTTATAGTGTAGAGTCATTTCAACATCTCTCTTCCTTGAATTTGTATATATAATATATATATATATATATATATTTATGTAAGTATAGGTATGTATAGTATGGTAAATAGTATGTATGTGTATAGGACTTATTTATGTATTTGTGTACGTTGTTTTAATAGTTAATTTTTTTATCATTGTTCATTTCCATGAAAGCACCTGCCATCTAATCTCTTCACCATCCTTGGTTGACTGGTAGAGAATGCCTAGGGCATTAAGTCCGCCTTTGTACCTTTTGTGCGAAAAGATTAAATAAATAAATAATAGTGTGGTATGGTGGTGCTTCATGAACTCATGACGGTCATCTATTTGCGGTTGCGTATCAAACGTATGCTTTTCCTTTCGGCAGATTCTCATTAATATTCTCGTATGTTGCACGTTTCCCGTCGCGGCCCGCACACCCGCACACCGCAACACATTCACGAGTGCCTGAGGGCGCAAGTGCCGGTAGTCCGCGAAATTAAACTTTCTTCCTTTTTTAATTTGCAGGGCAGTAGCAGGTTGTATGTTGATCAAAATATGATCCGCGACCGTAAAAAAATATGTATTTGCAGAATAATAATAATCACGGTCACCGAAGCTCAAATTGCCCTATAGAATGACTTCGTCATGAAATCATGATATTTGAGGCCAAATCGAACTTGAAGAGTTGTAGATGGTTCTAATGAATATAATTGTACTGTTGCAAATTATACTTTGATTAATAAGTACATATATAAACCTGCAAATTGCAAAAAAACTTAAGAAATTTTGATTTCGCGGCTACCTTAGCCCATCCCCATAATGATTGGGTTAATTCCGGTAAGCGTTAAGCTTATCAGGGTAGGACTCGAAATGGCAGTGTTGCGAATAGTAAGTAGGTTCAACATTATGTAATTACATGCCAAATTGAGTGTTGTTTTCAGGGTTTTCTGAAATTATTTGATAATTTCTCTGGTGCAGGTGACCACCTATACCCATGAGCTATGGAGCAGACGTCGCGGGCGCAGTCCAGTCCGTCGTCGTCATCGTCGTCGGCGGACCTCGCGCCGCGCCGGCGCCGTGCGGCCTCGACCGACGCTCCCGACGCTCCCGACGCTCCCGACGCTCCCGACGCTCCTGACGCTCCCGACGCTCCCGGCGCTCCCGACGCGCCGCCCGGCCGCAGGATCCTAGTCTCTGGTGAGGACATGCACATCCTTCAGTTCTTCAAAATATTTTATTTCACATAAACCTACATGGGCACTTATGAAACGTCAGAAGCTAGGTGAACGGTTCCAATTGGTCATTTCCTATGGGGAAGAGCCAGAAATAAATTCCACGGTTACTGTTTTAAAAATAATTGGCTTTTACAATATTTCCAAATTACGGTGTAAATTATATGTGCGCGGGCCTGCGGGCGGTGAGTAATGGGTAGCTCACCGTCCGATCAGGATCAGGCCCGTGCCGGACGGCGCGTACGTGTTCCACGCGCGCCTCAAAGAGATGTCAGCATCGAAGAGGGGGCCCACTAGGGCCCAAGCCTGCCGGGAAAGCGGGATCATCCATAAGGGGTAACGCTGACCCGGAACATAAAGGGCCAAGGAAGGAACACGGGTGGGTTTTAGTCAGTAAGAGTCTGACACTCCCTTCCGCTCCACCCAGAGCGGGAGGGGTCATTTGATGATTTCCCAACCTCAAAAAAAAAAAAAAAAACGGTGTAAATACATATATGTAGGTATATGGAAGACAGTGTAGGCCTGTCTACAAGTACCTGGTACTTAATAAAATAGAACATGGTCTACAAATCTACAGTCTACAAGGCCTGCAATGTTCTCACATTCACAAAATATTACAGATTCTACTAATATAAAAGATAATAAAAATAAAAACCAAATGACATGATTGCCATTACTTACAACAACCACCAATAAAGAGTTGAAATTAAAATTGTAGGTACTTATGTAATGCTGTAACTGGCTTTGGCGACATGTTATAAAAGCGATACTATTTATAAGAAATGACTTGCTTGTTTTAGTTAGTCTATTTTTTTACAGTTACAATTGATATATTTGGATATTACAGTTTCATTTTTACTATGTGTAATTATATTATGGAAATCGCTTTTTATTTTGAAAAGTCTTAAGTTTTTGTGAACATACAAAATACTTTCTAAGATAATTATAAAGAAAAGGCAAAGTTAGTTTATCAATTTCTTTGGATTTCTTTCTAAGAGACTAGGGAGGACGCATTTTCTAGATAGCGCGGATTACCCTCTTTTATAAAACGAAAATTAAATCTACGTCAGCTACCGATCCCCACATCAGAACGCCATAAGACATAATACTGTGGAAATAAACAAAGTATACTAACCTAGCTGTGGCTATATCACTCAACTGCCTTATTTTTCATACTGCATAATTATGCAGCTGAACTGAATCTACCTGAAAGAGCTCTAATGTGCGCCCCATTATTATTTTGAATCTAAAGTAATTCCCAGTAATACAGTTTCCGTAATAGCATCTAGTTTCTTGCCATCAAGTTTTAAATTTAGACTCACAGTACATTTGGTAATGAGAGTAATAGAAAGTTTGGAAAATCCAAAAGTTCACGCCTCATAACGCTCATTTATGTTAATGAAATAATAAATCGTATTAGGTAATGATTTGTAATACAAAAAAAAACAAATTTGGAAGAAAATTCTTATATTTTTGTATGTGTGATAACATACAGAATTTTAATAAAAAATCATGTATAAAAAAAAACTACGTAAACTAGGCTACTGATATGAAATACGGGTACTTAAAGTTAACCGAATCCTGAACTAATAAAAAAAAGCCCCAAAATTTTTTCGCGAGTTTTCGTTAGTACTACAAAATCAGCGTACAGACATCAGGACGTTCACGTAATTTTTTTTTGTAACTTTTTTTGTTCAAATTATCGACATAAAATGATTTTTAGAAAGTATAAGATGGTTTAATTTTAGTGTTTTCTCGATGTACAGGTACTCATATTCTTGTATAAGTGCAATATAGTTGTGATAGAGACATTTGAAGATCACAAAATTGCTTAACCTTGATGATTCGGGAGTAAAGCACTACCTCAACCGCTTCGCGTTATGAGGCGTGCAATTATTAGCTGCAAACCATTGCCAAAGAACCACCAGACTATCGTTGAAAATAAGGGAAGTGACAGCAGCGATTAAAATGCTATCCGACAAGTTAGCCATCATAGAAATAGGAAAGGGCTAGGAATTCAACCTTGAGGCACGCCCATCATATAGAGACCCTGAGGATGTCGCCCCGTTAACGTTTACTTTTTGCTGCCTGTTTGATTGTCAGGAAGCAGCTGCTTGTCCACGAATTCCGTAGTGGTGTAATTTACATATCAGTGTACTGTGGTCAACGCAATCAAACGCTTTTGAGAGATCACAGATAATGTCAATTGCATCCTGGGACTTCTAGGATTTCAAAAAGTTTCTGATGAGTTTTACTACCGCATCAGTCGTCGACCTACCTTTCGTGAAACCAAACTGGCGATTATGTAAAATCCCATTTGAGTTAAAAATGTGACATCTGGTCTAGCATGATTTTTTCATAGATTTTAGGCAATGCTGGTAGCACAGATATAGGTCTATAGTTAGAGGGATCACACTTACTACCCGATTTGCAATTTGGTACTACTTTACCATCTTTCATTAAATCAGGAAACGTACCGCTGCTGTCTAAACGTTGATTAAATATGCCTGTTAAGACAGGGGCAAATGGTGTTACTGATATCTCCAAGATACTTACCGGGAATCCCCCATTAGTCTTCAGTATTCTTGATAAATGATTTTATTTCTGTAAGTAGGTTTTTACAAACACTTTTACACGTCAATCATATTTTTTTTAAACTAGATGAGGTCGGCGTTTCCTGTCTGACTACTCTGAGAAGAAAGGCCGAAACAAACTCAGAGGTCACAGTCTCTTTTAAGTCCAGACAGAATCTTGGTCAGATCATGTGAAGGCTATGTAGATCGGTGTCTGAAGTGGTCTTTTGAGGAAAGAACCACACATATTGAGTGGACCTGTCCAGTCGTGCACGCAATTGTCAGCAATCGTGCAGCTCAACTCAGAACTTAAGGAGCTCAACGATTCGACGAACAATACCAAAGAAAGGACATTGGGTAGGCCGCACAAGTTACTCAAACTGCCAGATCATGATTACACTAAGAGTAAAAATACAAAAAAAAAAAAGCAATGACCAACATAGTTCTCACATTCACAATAGTTAAAATAATAGCATAATACTTTACAAAGTAAATACTCTTGTCATAGTATATGTATATAAAATTCATTAATGTCCATGTGTATATAAAAATCCGGACATAATCATTGAGGACCATGCAGATTGGTGTCTGAAATGGACTTTTGAGAAAAGAACTACACAGATTGAGTGGACCTGTCCAGACAGTGCACGCATTTGTCAGTAACCGTGCAGCTCGACTCAGAACTTAAGGAGCTCAACGATTCGACGAACAATACCAAAGAAAGGACATTTGGGTAGGCCACATAAACTACTCAAACTGCCAGAACATGATTAAAACTGGAACAATGACCCACATAGTCCTCACATTCACAACAATTAAAATAATATAATACTTTATACAGTAAATATTCATGTCATTGTATATGTAAAATCTTGTTCGTGTAGTTGCCTTTTGGTTGTTTTTTTAATTGCGACAATAGAAATGGACTTAAATTCAAAACTTGGAAAGTACTTACTAACATTTCTTTGAGAAGAGATTCAGCTAATACAGATGATGGGAAGGGAGAGATTCAGCTAATACAGATGATGTGAGGGGAGAGATTTCGTAACCGCAATTGGGATTTGGTAAATAAATTTTCTAGTGTATCGGCAACTTTTAACTTATCTGAAATGGTTTCATTATCAGTTTACTCATTCTGATGTCACTTTTTTTGTGTTTCCAGTTTCTTTGTTAATTACCTGCCACCCAGCTGTTATTTTATTAAGTATTAGAAATACTAATTTTGTTACTTATTAATTTAGATTTGGCTTGAGCGCAGACTTTCTTGAATATCTTTAAATAGTTTCTTCAATAATTATGAAGGGCTTGATCAGAAGTCTCTTTATCTAATGCCGCCAGGTCAGTGGCTCATTCACAACATTGTGGTTTAGTATTGATTGTAACTTTTTTAACAGGACACGCTTTATTGTATTCTTGGCATACTGTAGAAAATAATGTAAGTACTGTAGTTTATATTGCAGTCTTGTGAATCAAAACTATAGGTTTAGGTAGTTAAAAAAGGGTAAACAAAAGAAACACGTGACTCATAGATACTAAACCTTCAATTCAATTCAAATTTTTATTGCATATCTCATGTGTGTACAAGATCTTATAAATAATTATGAAGTTCACATGGAGGGTCCATGTGAACTTCACAACACAACAATTATACACAACAATTATACACAATATGAAAAGTATCAAGCTTTAAAATCATTAAGTAAATAGAAATAAATTTGTACGTACGTCATAATAAAAAAATTGGTTAGTCGGTTATTATTTGAAACTTAATAAATTTAAATAAAGAAATAATATCACATTTTAGTGTTATAAGTCATTACAAATAGTACCATTAAAAAATCAATTAAATTATACCATGACCAATTCAATTACCTACTTTGAAGAAAATACATAACATAACAATAATTGGCGTCATTCAAATTAAGAAATAAATAATAATGTCACAGATTAAAATAATATTAAAAATGAAATTAAATAAAAATAAGTAGGATAAAAATCAAATAAATGTCTAAAATAGTAAAGTCATCCCAATTTGATGTCATCATTAAAAAAATCATTCAATGTGTAATAGCATTTATCCACCAGCAGTTTTCTGAGCCGTTTAATAAATATTTTATCATTTTGTTCCATTTTTATGCCGTTAGGTATTTTATTATATATTTTAATTGATGTTACATGAGGACTTGTGCTGTGTAACTTTAGCCTAGATTGTGGTACTACGAGCGTGTTTTCAAACCGAGAACGCGGTGCATATCGGCGAGGTTTACAGATTTCTAAAATTTAAATGGAAGTCAAAGTTACGAGTAGAATGTCTAGTTTCCTAAAATGCGGTCTACAGCTTACGTCATTGTCAATATAAACCAATATCCTAATACATTTTTTCTGTAGCTTAGATAAGTCGTTGCTATCTGCACTATTTGCAATTTCCCCAAAGAATTATACCGTACTTATGCCATGCGTATGCATAAGCATAGTAATTGGATATAGCAGTTTTTAAATCTGTACATTTTTTGAGCTCACGTAATGCATAAATAAAACTAGATAGTTTTGATTTTATTCTCTGCATGTGCGCTTTCCAGGCCATGTGGACATCTAAGTCTAGACCTAACAAAGTAAAAGTATCTACGTATTCCAATGTTATACCGTCAAACGTAAAATTTATTGTCAAGGGGTTTTTTTTGGTAAGGCCTGAATTGCATCATTTTAGTTTTCGAGAAATTTATTTCTAAATTGTGGCCTTTCATCCAATTTTGTATTTTAACATTATATTAGTTAGATTCTCATGTAGGTGTTGAGAGTCATTACAGGAAGTTATTAATGAAATATCATCGGCAAGCAGTAGGTACGCACGACTTCGTCACTATTTTAGGGAGGTCGTTGATATAAATTAAGAATAGCAAACACCTGACAACACTATCTTGTGGAATGGAATTTTGAATGCAAAGGCTAATCGATCGTATTAGGCTGAATTCCCCAGTGTTAGGATCCCAATGTTCAATTTCTACAAATTGTTCTCGGTTTTGTAGGTAGGATGCGAACTTCTCGTGAGTTATTCCTCTGATGCCGATACCGTGTAGTTTGTCTAGTAATATATTATACAGCACCTTATCATATGCCTTGGTCATGTCAAGTAAAATGCCAATAGCGTATTTTCTATTATTTAAAACGTTAAATATTTGTTGAGTAAATTTATATGTTGCTAAAATCGAAAAAAAATCTTCAAAAAAATCTTTGTTTCCGAAAACCATTTTGACATTCATCGAAAACATTCAAGTTTTAAAAGTAATAAACGCGTTTGCACATTGCTTTTTCGAAAATTTTTGATGATATCGACAATAGTGCAATTGGACGGTAATTATTTGGATCTGACTTCGAGTTTCTTTTGTGAATAGGTTTTATTATAGTTTTTTTTTTAACGCGTCTGGGGATATCCCTTCAGATAATGATTGATAAATTAATAGATAAAATGGTAATGTCAGTTCCTCGGCACACATTTTTGTTAATGTAGGGGGTAGTTCGTCTAAACTTCTAAACCATGACTAAATTTGCCTATAAGGTTCTTTATAATATTTTTTATTTCCTGCGGTGTAGGTGGATATAAAATAGTAGATTGTTATACAAGGAGCTAAAATGACCCATTATATACGAGGTAGTTTTACTCCCGAGCTTTAGCGAGGGAGTAAATAGAAACCGAGTTTTAATGGGTTTTTAGCGCCGTGTGTTACACTCTACTTTTCACTGCGATTGCGAGAAAATAATTGTGACCTTGACGGCAACAGATTGAAAATTATTTCTTTTCCTTTCTCTTCTATTTGCAAATTAGGGTCTCCATTCTCACTAGATGATGACATTTTCACTATTGTAAAATTAATTACGGTCACTACCAATTCAATTTGCAATTAGAGAAAAATTATAAAGATTTCGCGCCAATGTCTTTTTTTTGTTTTTTCTTCTGCAGCCGCAACGCATTGCATGCATTCTACCAAAGCGATTGCCGATTTTAGTTCCATTTTCAAAAATAAAATGAAGTTCTTTTTTTATGAAACAGTAATAAGTCGAGTCTTTAATCATGATTATTCTATTTATGACTAAAGACTTTTTCTGTAGGCTCATTGTCATTTGACACACAAAAAAAAAAAAAAAAAACTTTTTCCCCTAGAGGAAGAAATGCTATTTTTTCTTCGCTCTGGTACGCCACAATGACGGTCTTTTTGAGCAAGAGGAGTGAAAACATTGTTTTCTTCGTTGGTCGGAGCACAGGCCGGCCGCGCGGCTCACAGTCCCTACTCCGCACATTGGTTCAAGGGCGGAAAAAAGTCCTTTGTTTCGACTTTGTTTAAAATTTGGTATAATGTAATTTAATTTGGTACACACATAGGTACTAGAATGTTAGTAGAAACTAGCCCTAAAATTAATAGGTACGGGTAAATTATTATACAGTATTTAATGATATGATGCCAAAGTAGGGTTATCGAGAATTAACAAATTTCGTGCAAAAAAATATTGTTATTTCAAATATGAATAGAACCTACTTAAATACTATAATAATCAACTTTTATTTTTTGTAGTTTAGTCGTAAGTAAGTTTATTGTGTGTATTAATAAAATACGCAAACATATGTTATGATATAATGAGTAATTATTTGCTATTATTACATTTTTAATGAAGGTCATTTGGAACCTTTTGTTTTCAACCATGAGATCATAAAATCATAACTAATCTCCGTTATCGACCGATGCGTAATAAATAATATACTTTCGGAGATTAATTAGACCCTATAGATTAAGAATACATCAGTTTTGGCTGCGATAACCTGCGATCTTGGAAATACCTGAGGGGCAATTCCCGTATTTTTAAGACCGTTCGCATTCTAATCTCAGTCTCAATCTGTCAAAATTACAATCAATTTACATACATTTTTGACAGGTTTTTGACATTGATTGTCGCTGAGATGAGATTGCGACTTGAAATTGAACGTTTTTTAAGTACGAGAATTGGCCTACAGGTCATCTAATGACGCTCTGTAATTAAGAAAAAGTGCATTATATTCATAAGTGTTTCTAATGCGGGTAATTAACACTTAAACATGTCGTGTAAGTATAAATAGCATTGAACGGTAGTTTTAACTTCATTTACAATTTTATTATTTTCTCTTACGATAACAGTGTTATTATAGTGATGGATAGCTTTACTATTGCCTATGCCGATTTACTGGAAATCATAGTATCAAGTAATCGTGAGATACATAAATCCCTCGAAAATTTAAAACTTAAGTACTGCTTGCAGAAAGTGTTTGAAAGTAATTTTATGAAAAGTTGAGTCGTAATTTTCTACCAGTATTTATGAAAAACTGGCAAACTTGAATGCTAAACAAACGGGTAATGATAGGTACCCGGCGCGGAGCTCGTTGGTGCGTTGTTATGCTGGAAGGCGGTGGCCCGGAAGTCAGCGTACGGATGCCACCGATAACTGCGGATTTGACTCGTAACTTCGGACCCTGGAAAATAACGTCCAGCGTGTCACACGATGGCCAAATAATAGTCATCGCCGCTGATTGTGACACCAAGGCATATGCAAAGCGAGGTGCACTAGTGCGCTGATGATGGTGGTGTGTGGTTGTCACTATCAGTACGGAGTTTACAAATGGAAGTGAGAAGCTCGACTAACGGCAAATAGGCCTTAAATGAAATAATAATTACCCAGATGGCTTATTAAACTTAAAACAATGGTTGTGAGCAAACAGGCTCACGCCCTAAGGTGACCTTGATATGTACACAATATATAAAACTTAACTAGCTGTTCAACACTTACCCAATATGGGGTTACGAAAACACAGATTTTAAATACATTTGCATAGGGGTCATAAGGGGTCATTTGGTTGCAAATGACCTCCACTACATCCCCTTAATGGGTTGCCGACGTATTACAAATAACCCTGTTTATAATAATGGAAGAGTCAATATTTCCAGTTTAATAAATAATGGTTAAAAAGTGCTTAAAAAGGTAAGAAAAAGTGTATCAGGACAATGCTTGGATTACAGGTCATAGATACATTCATGTAGTATCTATGACCTGTAATTCAAACGTTGTCCTGATACACTTTTTCTGTGCTTTGAAGATTATTGGCTGAATTCCCCCCAAAAAATATAACCATATCTCAGAACTGAACCCACCAAGCCCTGATATGCTGTGACTACAGCATCCACACTCCTCACTGAGGTAAGTTTGTATAGGACATTGGCAGACTTACTAATTTATTACCAATTGTTAAACCTAGGAGTTTAGATGTATACTTGTGTTCTGCGTTGGCTGTCATAGTATATTACTAATATTTGTGTTTATTTGTGTTTATATCATTGTAATGAGAAAGTTGTTTCCATTTATTTGAAATTAAAACGTGATAGTAAAGCGTTGGATACAAAAATCGTAACCAGTTTTGATTCTATAAAAGTTAACTTAGTATTTCTTCCATAATGATCAAAAATGATGACAAGTTTGAGACTGGTGGTCTATAATCACATAAGAATGTTTGGCCTTCAACCTCTGTATATGCTATCTCACATAAGCGATCAATAGAGCAAGCAGTGATATCCTTTCTTTCCTTATATGTTTAACAACTATTATATAAAATCAAGTCACCACCCCCTATTGAGGACCTGTTGTACGCACTGGCAACAGATTTTTTTTTTACATTAAACAACATCCTATCCGGTTTTAACCAGGTTTCACAAAAACATAATCTTTTTTTTTTTGGCAGAGGAGCCATTTATATTTTGGTGATATAGTTACAACTCACAGTATTATTAGAAGTACTGGATAATACTGTTTCGTCACTTAACCTAGTCTCAGTAAAATCATCAATAACTGCGTGTATATTGTAACTTCAAATTTCGTCTCTTGTTCTCACACACTATTGTATTTCTTTTTCATTTCTCCTTTCTCAGGTCTGCCGGACGAAAATTCTTAAGAAATAAGCAGTACCTTTGTACTCAATACTAATATGTCGAATCTGTATCTATTTTACTGTGTGTACATAAATAAATATTATTAATTTAAGTAGAGTGTCAATACCATTAGCTATGTCCCTTTTAGTTAAACTCGAGACTGTTTCCAATCAACCCATTGTAACGAGGCACAATGTCTTTTTAATTATTTCTGTAATTACGGCACCCAACCGGTTCAAACAACTACAATAGTCTGCTCATTCATTTGTGTATGTTTTATTTTATGAACAAGCTCATTATAATGCAGGTTATGGTAACAACAGTTAACTATGATATGTTTAGAGCGGTTCTTTAACAACGATTGTGATCGTATGTTCTAAAACATACAAGTAACATGGTATTAAATCATAACTAACAAAAATTCAACAGATTTACAGCCAAAGATACAGCGGGTCCCCAAGGTAGGCTGAGCCCGTATGTTGGGTTCTGTTAACGTAAGATTGTAATTCATAAGTTTATAATATAAATAAACTAACAATTTAAGCTCAATTGTGGTACAGTCAATCGCACATCAGTGCACTACAAAAACAGCCCTTACTGTTACGACATAAAGGCGCTATCTTTGTACCACTCATGTGTGTTTCAACAACACGTTGCAGTGTTGTTCGCAGCACGAGATAGTTTTGTCATTAATGAATGACAAACAGAAGATTCGTAACAATGTTTAGTAACTATAGGATAGTCGGCTTTGTAAAGAATTATACCTACATACTTAAATTCCGACTTTCAGATATTTCAAAAAACCTATCCGTTTTCTTCCAGGCTACCCGAACTACACTCAACCACAAGACTTGCTCGAGGTGTTCACAAAGTTCGGTAGCGTGCGCATAGACCGGTGCAACAGCCGCTGCGCGACGCTGTCGTTCAACAACTCGGCGGACGCGCAGGCGGCGCTGGGCGCGTACAAGCGCCTGCACATCTACGGGCACTTCCTGCGCGTCGCGCCTCACGCGCCCGCCCAGCCCGCCCGGCCCGCCCAGCCCGCCCAGCCCGCCCAGCCCGCCCAGCCCGCCCAGCCCGCCCAGCCCGCCCAGCCCGCCCAGCCCGCCGTGCCCAAGCGGGAGTTCCCTATGAGCAAGCAGAAAGGTAACACCCATTGCTAACTTATGGGGGGGGGGGGGGGGGGGAATCTGCGCCACGCACACTTTCTCAGACTCCCACACAAAAACAATCGGCTTTCTACGAAACCCACACTTAACAATTATAACAATACACTAACAATTTCACACACACATAGCTGCATTCGGCGTCATAACAGTGTAATGAAGTGACACAACTACATTGACAAGTTGCGAACAGCCGTGGCTGTAACAACTGTCGATACGTATTATCGATAAATTCGAGAACTCTGTTAGGGAAATCAGGTTTAAAAAGTGATACAAAGGTGGATATTATAATAAAGATAGGATTATATTTATTCATCCAACAATTCTGCCGTCATTATTAAAAAGGGCACAACTAACATTTTGTAAAGATTGAGAAAATCGATGTTAAAATATTTTTTAAATTTTGTTATGAAGAACACGACTAAACTATGTTTTTCGAAATTGTGTGAATGTAAATAGATGCATTTACATAGTACATATAAGACCATAGCAATATTTTATTTTTAATGCATATATTAAATAATCAGCTTATTTTTTTTCAACTTAACATAAAAAATAACATAAAAAGAACAATTTTACGTTTAAAAGGCATATACAACCAAATGTGCCTTTTCAATGTAAAATGTTGAGTAAAAGATTAAAATGTTACAAAGAAAAGGCACTTTTATTCAATTATGCCTTTGCACTGTATAATTATTAGAATAGATAAGTACAGTAAAATATTAGAATTCATTTATAATATTTTATACTTACTACTTCTTGATGAATAAAAACAATCTCATTGTGAATTTTCCTGTGTCCGTGCAGTGGGAACGTGTATACAGGGTGTTTGGCGCATGGACCGACACAATTTTTCCAGGGATTTGGGAGGTCATTAGCTAGGTTCTACCCATACACCCTTAGTCCCAAACGTCACGGTTGGTTACATATGATTTTTTTTTAATGAAAAAAACACCCAAAATATTTCCTTTTATTCGAAATAGTAAGTTTTTTGTTTGTGGGTGTAGTGGCAGTGATACAACTGGTTTCAAGAAAATTCCTTACAAGCTTCCAAAGTTTATTTTTGTATGAAATTTTACAACTTCTAAATTCGTTAAAAAAAAATTGGGAATACAAAATATATCTTGAATAAAAATTAGGTTACTTATGCAACTAACGGTGTCCTCTTTTTTTCTACTTGATATTGGTTCATGCCATAAGGCTGCAAAAGTTAGACCCATGTCATGTATATATTTGTCGCCAATTGGCACAAAACTTTGGTTAAAAACTATAAGCCTCGGGCAAAACATCACAGTTTTGAACTCTTCCATATGGGGTAACATTATGACTTTTTCTAAATCTAAGGCAAAAATTTGGGTGTCAGTTCTTTTTCTGCGTCTGGTTATCAGCGTCACCTTCATATTTTTTGCGAGCTAAAATATACCTCTCACGGTGTTCTTCGTAATCTTTACACTCCTTGCAATTTCTGTGCCTAATCATTTCGCGATGTGGGTTGTGTATGATAAATTTTTCACATATCTCATATTCTTCTTGGCCTAATTTTGTAAATGAGATATTAAATGGTTTTACAAGTCTTCTGTAAAATCCATAAGACACTTGCGTTTCAGGATCGGTTTCATAGTAATGCTTGTACATTTTACGCATATTAAGGTCTGAAGGCAAATACTTTTTTATTGGGTGCGTGCTCACCTCTGTAGTGAGATACTGCAGGATTAAATGACGTTATGTGATCCGCAATTTTGTAGAATCGTTTTTTTTTAGGATTTGAGTTGTGTCCACGGCCATCAATAAGAGGTTCTGGATACAATTCGGGATATAATTACTGTTAACAACATTTCTTACTGCTTTACAGTTATTTTTGTAGTAGCCTAAGGTAGTGAGGGAAAAACTTTTGAAAACTGGAAAATTGTCACCATTTTCATCTGTCGTTTACCTTCATTGTCATCGTTTTCTCTGTTTTTGGTCTATCTGGTTTTTTTGTACTGGTATTACAAAAAAGAAAGTATTTCTGTTCCATCCAAGACATTTTCCAAAAATTATTATTAATTATTTTACGAAATTCTTCTGAAAAACGCCCTGAGCACTTTTTTTTGCAGATGTTTTCACGGCTACCAGATTTTACAAAAGTTTTGGTTAAAATTTTGTCTTCATTATTTAGTCTCTTTCGATCTTTTAAGCTAACTTTATATGTTTTCCGCTTCCTTATATTTCCTTTCTTAGTCAGTTGAACTTGGTTTGTTTCTCCATCTGAATGTTCCGGCGATTCTAAAATTGTTCTGTGTTGAATTTGCTGTGAACATGGTATAAAGTCGGTATCCGAGTCACTATCACTGTTTTGATCGTGTGTTTTAGGTAATTCGTAATCTTTGTCTAACGTTGAATCAAAAGAATCTTTAGGAAAACTGCAATAAATAAATAAAAAAAATATGGTCGAACTTCACACTTAGTAGTTTTAATGTAATGTATTAATACTCGTAAGTATTGTATTAAATTTAATTTGACGCAATTTTAATATTAACTCACAATATACATAATTATAATAATTAAATCTGAAGGCATAATCTCAAAAATGATTATATGCACGAGAGATATAGCTTTAAAGAGTCCTTTGCATTTGCCATTTTTATCGATATCTAACTATCTACAAACCGGTAACAACACTATCGCTCGGTGACAGCGAAAACACTCGGATCAGTCGCTCGACCGATCCGCATATTGTATGAAGGCGAGCGGCCTGTGTTGGTAAACGAATCCGAAACAACACGACCGTTATTATTGTAAATTATAAGTTAAAAAGGAGTAAATAGTAATAATTTTATTAAAAATTCCTTACATATGAAAGGTAACGCCATCTTTTTGTAAATTTGACGTGGCAGACCTCTTTTTGCAGCAAAAAACTGAACAATTCGGCATTTTTGTGGGACGTCGATTCAGCCGCGCAACTAGATTTAGTCTAGTGAATGGAGCGGCTGCAACTAGTTTTATTGTACGCATAGGACCGCGTGGACTTGTACTTTGGCAGAGGGGAACGCCTGCGTATGGCTACTCCCCTCCGGTCCGTGTTGCTCTATGGAAATAAAGTATAAATTAGAATGACTGCCGTGAGTTTGAGTTATTTATGCAACAGTTGTATAATAAGGGGTATTAAAACACGAATGTGGGTTTATCACACGAGGCGAAGCCGAGCGTGATAATAGTATCACATGAGTGTTTTATACCTAATTATGTACAGTTTCATACACAACTTTATCTACACCCATGATATGAATCCTCTATAAAAGATTCGCAATACCTACTAATAACGAACAAAAATGGCGGGATACGACGTGAATTCGAATAACCTATACTTAAGTTTTTTTTTAATTAGTAGCTGTAGTAGTGAAACGCGCGTGCATGAAAATGTTCTTTTTTTGAAATTCATAAAGATACCTCGAATTGAGTAGTGAGAATGTGGCTGTTTGATGAGTAAGGAAGGGATCGAGTTCAGAGTTGCATAATGAAATTTTGTACAACATTGTAACATTTGTTTGGATGATATTATGGTTACTATGGTACTAGTTGTTTTAATGTTGGCAATAAGCTAACTGTTTCAGAAACTTTTATACAGGATTTATAGCATGGGTGTAGCTATACATTTCTTATTAATACTTTACCAAGGAGAGTTACATTGCAATAACTTACTAATGGTTACAATGTATCATTGTTCAACTTTTAATCGGACACTCAACGAAATTGCATAATTGCATCGAACGTAAGTATGCACAATCGTTCTTTCACCAAGATGTGGGCCAGTTCGCGTTCAGATCTCATCAGAGACACCTACTTTTAACCATTAACATTTTACCAATAAATTTGTTATGTAGTAATAAAAAAATATGAACAATTCATAATGTTTTACCATTTCTTCCAACTAAGTGTTATAGTTATTCAATATAGCTATTTCCCTTATAACTCGAGACTAACTTTTATCATAATTAGGTCTATAATATACTTACAGTGGCGTGCGCAGAGATTTCAGACAGGGTATGCATAAAAAAATAAAAATAAAACTTACCAGTTTCAGCTTGTGCCTAGGGTAGGTACAAGCTGAAACTGGTAAGTTTATTTTTATTTTTTACTTACCTGACTCTTACCGCAGGCGCCATTGGCTTTGCATGATGTTTGTTTGAGACCACCATGAATATCTAAATAAGTGATTGATGGTGACATAACAGAGGGGCAATTCTCGTATTTTTAAGAACGTTCGCATTCTAATCTCAGTGTCAATCTGTCAAAAATTGTATAGCGCTTAACTACATTTTTGACATTAGACTGTCGCTGAGATGAGATTGCGACTTGAATTTGAACTTTTTTAATTACGGGAATTGGCCTTCTGGTCACTTAAATTGATATACAAAATGGCATTTAAAAAGGCCGGGAGATGTTAATTTTGTTTATTACTTTCTACAAGTTAATGTTTGTAAATCAAATCGACGCGCGCCTGTCTTTTTTCAGATAGTTTTGCAAAACGCCGTCGTAAAAACTGCTACATCGTTTTAAAATAACTAAAAGCTCTTTTTCGATTGCAATCATAGACAAATCTGTGAGTCTGTTTTGGCCCTGTGTGTTTCGTAAATATGTATGAATTCTTTTAAGACTAGAAAATGATCGTTCGGTAGTTGCGCTACTGGAACCGTAACTATTAATTTTCCTAATTTGTAAACTTCAGGAAATTTGGAAGTCAAATTGTTTGAATGTAAATTTTGAATAAGATCGAATATGCCCAAGGTTTCAAGTTCGTCAGATTTATAAACGCATCGGAGCTCATTCCGGAGGCGATCGGCATTAAAATAATGTTTATGCGTATTGATTAGGTCAACGGCAGATTCTTCTGGAAAATTCATACAATAGGAAGAAAAGTTTTCGCAAGCAAGTAGGTTAAAAATGTCAAGTCTTTTAAATTTCTGTAACGAGTACGACACTCTTTTAAAACATTATCAATAATTTCGCAAAACACGCGCCTGTAATACTGTTGAACATCGTCAATACCGCGTTTTCGTTTAGGTCGGTCGCAATTAGATTCCAAAACAGAGTTATACTTGATAATACATTTAGTTCTGTACTGTTCCATGAAAGTTTCAAACTCTTTAATTCTTCGGACACCAAAGAAAATTTATAAAGCGCTCTACCTCTCTCTACTTATTTAAAAATTAGCTGTGCCCGACAGGGTCCATAATTGTTTTTATTATTTTTCTTTTATCTACCACCTGTAATTGTACATTATGGATTGCAATAAACGATTTGAGATTTAAACAATGTCACTAGTCTGTTTCTGCAATATTTCATACAAAATGTCTCGTCTCAGAAAATATTTCAGAAAACGTATTTAGAAAAAAAAAAAATTCAAGTTCCTTTAAACTATTTAAAAAGGCAGAAACTTGTGTTAATGTTTCTCCGTACTATTTATCGACATTTTCTTGCATGTCTTCAAACATATCTAATAAGTTATCAAGATTTGTGGCAATCACATTAACAGTTAGAGAGTGATAAGTCCATCGTGTTTCGGCAACGCGAGGTAATTTACGCATTTGAGCAGACTGGTTATAGTGCGCGGTTCTTTTAGTACTAGTATGAAAAAATTTTGCCAATGATGATGATGATTTGAGATGATGAACAAATCGCTTGGTCTCAGAAACTCGTTCAAAAGACTTGGAAAGAATAAGATTGAGCACATGAGCCGAACACCAAACATACGTCGCTAGTGGGGATTTTTGTCTTATTATACTTTGAACCCCATTAATCTCTGAAGACAAAGCTGCTGCACCATTCATAAGTTTGAGCAACTACTTTATCTAAGCAATTAAAATTCCCCTAAAACATTGATAATAAACGCGCTTAAAGTTACAGCTGTCTGATCCGCACTGACATCAATATATTTTATAAATCTATCAATTACTTCTGAGCCACAAAAATATCTCAAGATGAGGACTAGCTGTTCACGACCACTGGCATCAGGAGTTTCGTCAACCATAACAGCAACAAAATCGGTTTCACTAATTTCTTTGTTTATCTTATCGTACATTACAGACGCAACACTAGAATTTAATTATTTTGGGTCCTATTCGATAGCCCCGTGAATGAGCTTGCCGATGTTGATTGTAAGTGGGTGTCCAAATTTCCATCATATTTAGCCAACAAATCTACAAGTTCCAGAAAATTGCCTTTATTAAACGACAAGCTGGATTCGTTATGACCACGGAATGCTAATTCTTGTTTACCTAGAAAACAAACTATACATCAATCAACCGTTTCAAAATGTTTCTATTTCTGTCAACTTTCGCGTTGTGCCTTTCAATATCTAACTTTAACTGGCTATTCAAACTAGTCTCTATTCTACCTTTACCAAAAGTTTGGAACTTTAAGCAGGATTCTGGATGTTTTTCTGAAGAATCATGCTTAGCAGCCGCTTTGTGAAAATTATTTAAATCTAAGTATCCGTTATATGTCCAAACATTCTTTTTATCTTGATTAGTAAATAAAATGCAAGGGAAACAATACAATGTGTTTGTGTGTATACAACTAGTTAGCCAGTAATAGTTAACATAAAACTTTTTATGAAAATAACGAGTATTAGTACCTTTCCTTTCAGTTAAATGCAATCCCGGTAAACATCTTCCCTTTGCAATCAATTTAAGTTTTCCCTCAAAAGATAACGTCGAAAACGCGGCCGATTTTTTTTTTTTTTTTTGTTTAAACACTTCACCCGCACAGGTCTCACAGGTTTAATTTTCCATTTTTTACAATAAACTTACTAAATAATTACTCGACAGTCAATCACTTAGCGCCAAAAAAAACAATATGGCGAAAAAACTTTGCAATATATTACGATACGAAATAATACGAACGAATGAATTAGTCGCCGTCGGTCATTTGGTCAATCCGACTAAAAAAAGTAGACCCTCTGCAATCAACAATTAAGCGGTGCTTTTACGGGTTCTCAATTTGGACGATAAAACTCCAACACGCGCACACATTTCACGCACACAGTCACACTTTTGCTGTGTACTACACGTCTACACTTGACTACACGAGATGTGTTCTACGACGAAAAAGCAAGCCGTAATATTGCTTCTGCTCACGGGAGCGCTGCCTCCGCGGTGGCGGCGGGTGTCACCGCGCGAGTTAGTTCCAAAAAAATAAATAGATGGCGCGGAACCTAAATTACCATGTTTTTTTAAATTATAGTTATTTAACATTTAAAGGGCACAGAGCATGTAACTTTAAGAAGAGGCGGAACTTAGAACATTCAGTTTTTGAGAAGTTGATAACTTTCTACATACCAACCACACGTAGTTTCTCTGTCTACGCAACCACATAATAAAAACACGGCTACCAACATGAAAATTCTAAGTAGCACTGACAATGACAATCACGACCTTGACGGCAGAACTGTCAGATAGGGATGCGCAAGGCATAGTATAGAAATCAATAAACTTATCGATAGTTAGAATTCATCGATATCGATGAAATGCACTGAATGCAGATATTAACGAGGCTTTAAAACTAATTTATTTTATTATAAAAAATGGTAAAATAAAACACTGATTTATATGATTTTAGCATTTATTAATTTATATAAATTACAAGCACGAGTAGCCCGATTTCTTCCAAACTTACAACATATCACCCAAATTCAAATTTATTTATTTGTACACATAGGTATAATGTACTGGTACACGATGTTATAAAAATAGAAAAATATTGAGTCACTATGTGCTGCCTTGCAAGGCGTACCAAATATTACTACACAGTTGGTAATATGTATACAGGTAATAATAGCCTATATAATTGTATATAATGCTAAGTAACCATCTTAAATCTTTAGTAATAAAATTAACATAAACAAAATAATAACAAATTAAGGTAACAAAAATTATTAATTAAACTTAAAAACTAAAGTAGGTAATAAATAAATCTGAGAAACTTATTACAGACCCGCTGGCCTAATCTGTTGACTGCCTCAAAATTTCATCAAAATAGCTCCAGCCGTTTTGGAGTCCATAGGCAACATACCGTTCATTTGGATGAACAGGGTATTAACTTAAAATTTACGATTTTTGACTTAAAAATACAGTCTTACTAAAAAACATGCTTTATTATATTACATTTACCATTTTGAGACAACTCCATAAGGATATGTCTCGATTGCTGGCTCGTGGATGGCACTGTTTCAAGCAAAAGATCTGAAATGATACATTACATATGATAAGTTATTTTATTTTGGAGGCCTGTGTCCCCCAGCTGTGGGAACATTATAGGCTGATTATGTTGATGATGTTATGTGTGTAGTAAATTATTATTACCTTCAAACTCAAAGCATTTATTTCAAATAAACCAATTACAGGCACTTTTGAATTGTCAAGGGGTCAGTCAGTCAGAAAGATGAAGCTAGTTGCCCATTCCAAAGCGTGGTAGGTTCCTATGGAGAAGAACGGGCAAGAAACTCCAAGGATTTTAAATCAAAAATGTTGAAAAACATATGAGAACAATGTAGAAAGACGTGCATGTTAAAAGCGCCCGTAATAAAAAAAAAATATATAAATACTATAAACAACTAAATTAAAAATAAGCCGCAGCAGCTGCTAAGAGACAACCAGTCCCAACTGACGACGCCCATTCACGAACATGACGCATGGATCAGCACCATTTAGCTCAACCATTTTGAAGGGAACTTGAGGATCCAACACACATGCCACCACCAGCGAGACATTTGAATAAGCAGTAGTATTGATTCACATACCAGATTGCACTTCCTGGATATCTTCATTCTGATCAGAAACTGGTGGAAAAGATTCTGAAAAAAAAAACTATTAGTGTCTTGCTGTTATGAACACTTGAATGATATCACATTTATGTTTTGAGAGTGCTTCACACAAATTATTTGCGGCTGGGATATAGGAATTTAGCTCTGCTAAAACTTTTTTTTTCTAATTAACTTTCAAGGACTGCTGTATACTATTATGTTTAAGAGAAATCAATTATGGAATTTATTATAGTTACCTTTTGACGCTGAATACCCATACACATGTTGTGGAAATTCTTCCAATTGTCTGTCAGTGAGAAGTAAAGCCATCAAATTCAAAGTTGGGATTGCATGTCTTTTCAGACGATTTCCCTTTTTGTTGAAATCCTTTTTGGCAAAGTGGTTAGCACATACATTTCGCCGTACATACAGTTTTTCTATTGGTAGATGCACCAGTTCATCATTACCAACTGCTTTTAGCCACTCTCGACAGCTGGAAGACACAAAATATAAATGTTAATTCAGACTATGTTTGACTGTGAATTTATTTAGTGCGATTTAAAGTTAGGAAAACACCCAATTTACACTATCAGCGCAACTAACTAGAATAGATTATTATACTTGGAATATGAAATTCTAGATTTATTTCATATTCGCAGTATTTATTTATTTATTTTTTTAGCAGTCAACCTACTTAGGCTAAATTAGATTACAATTTTATTTAGATTAGACAAATAGAGGTATTACTGTAGGCACAAATGTTCACAATGATACATTTCTTCATTCAAAGTTTCAGCTAGTCTTAATTGATGATTCGAGGGTCTTATTACCGAATTTGAATGATGCTATTAATACAAATATGTAGTGCTATGAGCACAATATCACATTATTTATTTATTTAATTCAAACACATGATTCATATTGTTGTTAGCAACACTTCTAAAACTATGTTAGTAAAAATTCACATAAAAATAAAATAAAAGAAAACAAAACTAATTCAAATACCTATAACTATGTCCGCTTCCCGCGACACCAGACCTGCAGCAGTGCATACGGGTCCAGTGCCCCAGGAATGAGCAATCAGGCTTATTCACAATCACCTTTAAAATGCTGTTGGTGCCCCCCCGAATTCTCCGCATCAGGGATGCTGTTCTCTTTCGCATGATAGCTTGAAAGCTATCAATATCAGCTTCAGCAAACATGCCAGACGCGCTACAGAACCGCGGGAGCCCCAAAAGCACCCTAAAGGCGTCATTATACTGTACGCGAAGAACAATAACAATAACATTAGCAATAGGTACGTATCGGTACTCACCGGTTTAGATCCAATGGAAACTTGGAAAAATGCAGCTTGTTTCCAGTATGCAAGGCTTCCCTGATACCGCAAACTTCACATTTTCTGTGACCCTTACCCATGATAAACTTAGTCACTGTCTCGTTATTATAAAGAAATAATAACAATAAAAGAGTCAATAATTATATCGCAAAAATCACTTCAATAATAAATATCTCTGTAAAATTAGGTGAGGATGAAACGGAGAAGCAGGTCGCCCCTAAGACGACCCAATGAGCAGATGCTCGACTCAACGTTAACACAATCACAGAAATTATTCTGATAAGTTGTATTCTCAAATCTTAGAGAAAAAGGAAAAAACAAACAGAAAAATCACAATACGAAGCAAAGCAACGCGAAGGCAGACATGTTTGTTATTGTTATTGTGAATGTGTGGTCACGTGATGTGGTCACTTCGTAGTGTAATGTTGGTCATCCTGATTGTAACGTGTGTTTCTGAATGTTGGCTAACGCCATGTTACAAACCCCTTAGAAATATAAATTGGTTCGGAGTTTCACAGGACTGTTAAAGGGGTCATGTATGTATTGGACTACAGGGTATGCAGAGCTTATTTGCGTGTATGGAGTACACGCCACTGATAATATACCTACCTGTCAATACGAGAAAGGTGTGTTAGGTCATCCTCATCATAGCGCCGAGCACTACTTTCTACTATTATATAAATCTACATACTTTTATAGCAATACATATATACATTCAAATTATTACATTATTCCTTCATTCATTTTTAATTAAACAAATGTCAAATTTATTTTAGTGTAAATTTACTTGATTTCAGAATTGATTAAAAATATTGATGTTGCACTTGCAAACTATTATACTTTGCATATTATTATTATTTTTATAGAAAGTTTTTTCTTCTCAGCTCTATGGCTGGTTATTGCAACATTTACGGACCGAAGCCAAGTAAATGCAGCGTGTCGTGTGTTATGTTAAAGATGTGTTGTGATGAGGACCTATTTCGTTTTCATCTATTTGCATGAACTTTCTGACAATGCGACAAGTATTTAAAATTGCAGCTTTTTGTAGGGTGATATAGAGGGTTTCTTTTAGGTTTAGTAATTTAAGGCTATGGAAAAGATGATTTGGGATGACGCCTGTTGTGGAGAGGACTATAGGGACCACGTAAACTTTTTGTTGGCGCCATATTCTAGTTACTTCATCTTTGAGTTCCGCGTATTTACAATTTTTTTCAGATATTGTCTTCAGAATGTTATGAGTGTTGGGGACGGCAATATCTATTAGGTAAGTAACTTTATTAATTTTATCCTGTAGGGTTATATCCGGTCTGTTGTAGTGAATTGTCCTGTTGGTGAGAATGGCGCGGTCGTAGTAAAGTTTATGTGTGTCATTTTCAAGGATAGTTTGTGGTGTGTAATTGTAGTAAGGAGTGTTTGTGTCTTGTATGAGTGTGTATTTGAGTGCTAATTAGTGATGGATTACATTTGCTACCTGATTGTGCCTATGTGTATAGTCTGTCTGCGTGAGAGTTGTGCACGCTCCTGTTATGTGCTGAATTGTTTCTGGTTGAATGTGACACTTGCGACATTTATCATTGGTTACTGATGGATCTTTCATAATAAATTTTCTGTAATTTTTCGTGTTAATTATCTGGTCTTGTATCGCAATTATAAACCCTTCTGTTTCTGGGAATAAATTGCCTATTTTAAGAAATTTATTCGACGCTACTTGGTTTACATGGGATTGCTCTAGGTCACGGGGGTGTCTACCATGAAGTACCTTTTTCTTCCAGTCCTCAATTTTTTGTTTCTGCGGGTCATTGTTGGTAATTTGTGGAGTATCTAGCTGCTCGTTTAAGTTAAGTGGGGTGTAGTTAAAATCATTTTGAACTATGGCTTTATGAATGTTACTAGTGCGAGATTTTGACTGAAAGAATGTTTTTAGCCGACAGACTTGTTTCCGCCAAAGGTGCTGGATGTCTATTAGGCCTCTCCCTCCGTTTTGCCTTTTGATAGTAAGTCTTTCTATTGCAGATTTAGGGTGTAAGTTGTTATGTTTTGTAAGAGTGGTGCGTGTTCTTCGTTCTAATTGTTCTGTGTCTGTTTTTGTCCATTTAATTACTCCAAATGAGTATGTTAATATGGGGATAGCAAATGTATTTAGGGCCTTGATGAGATTTTTACTAGAGAGTTGTGTTTTACATATGGTATTAAGTCTCCTTTTGTACTCTGCAGTAAGTGTTTCTTTAATCCTAACATGATCTAGTCCTTTTAGTTGCGAGTACCCTAAATATTTATATAAGTCTGTTGGTTCCAGTGCTGTTATGGTGTCTGTGTTATTTACGACATATGTAGTTGCCGGGTCGTATCTTGCCACGTATGATATGAAGTGTTTTACATTTGCCAGACCAAATTGCATGTTTATATCTAAGCTAAACTCTGCTGTAGTTTCTACTAGTTTCTGCATATCTTTTTCAGTTTGTGCGTATAGTTTTATATCATCCATGTAAATGAGATGTGATACTGTTGTTTGTCCTGTAGTATGTTTGAGACAATATCCGGCCGGACAGCGCAGCAGCAAATGAGACAGAGGGTTGAGTGCGAGACAAAACCATAGGGGGCTCAGTGAATCACCTTGGTAGATACCCTTCTTGATAGATATTTGTCGCGTTGTAACATTATGGTGATTGCAATTTATTTGATGTGTGGTTTTCCACAGTGGCATTATGTTTCGTAGGAAATCTATTATTTTTGAGTTTATCCTATAAATTTGTAATATTTGTATCAACCAGGAGTGTGGAACACTGTCGAAAGCTTTTTTATAATCGATATAGGTACAATGAAGATTTCTATTCTTTGTGGTGGCATGTTTATGGATAGTAGAATCAATAATTAACTGTTCTTTGCATCCCATATGGCCCCGCCTGCACCCCTTCTGCTCCTCTGCCATTATGTTGTGGTGTTCAATGTGGGAGTTGATTTTCCTTGTTATTATAGCTAGTCACAATAAGTTAAAAAAATATATTAAAATTAATAGATTAATTAGAAGATATCAGAAATCTTTAAAATGCCATAAAGTTAACAAATTAAACACAATACTTAGGCATAAATATCTCAATTTAATAAAAGAATTAGAGAAGTGTAATAGTGAACTAGAATTATGTACTACTATGTATGACACTGACACTCAGCGCCTTCAGGATGAATTGTTTGTTAGGGAATATGCTCTAAAAGATATCTTTAGCAAATATGAGGCTACTCAACAAGACCTGAGTAAGCGCATGCAGGAGGCTAATGAGTTAGCTGACCTGGTCAAGCACAATGCAGAGAGGTATGAGTCTCTGACAAATAACATGTCTTTTAGCTGTGCATGCTCCCTGGCACCCCAGCCTCAAATTATTACACCCACACCCTCAGTGGCTCTGCCAGTAGGTAGCTGTAATAATGTTGGTAGTAATAGTATGAATAATTTGATTAACACTACTTATGTATTTTCTGACAAATTTGGTCAAGGTTTTGGTAGTATATTTAATCAGTGTTCGAATCAATATGTAATTAATAATTGTTTACCTGGTGCCAGTATTAGCCAATTAGTTAATAATATTAGATTGACAAAAATAAACCCCAGTTCAACTGTTATTTTATTGTATGGGGATAGTTTAACTGTAAGGAAAAAGGACATAATTGAATGTGTCCATTTGATGTTATATCTCAATGAGACCAATAACTGTAAATTTATTTTATGTGCTCTGCCTTATTCTAGATATTTGTCTGATGAGCAAAATAGGCACATTTATAATTTAAATATGTTCATTTATAATAGGACTTGTCGACACAGTGACACTATTTTATATTTTGATTGTAATCAATTTATTACTGATTACAAACTGACAAATAATACAATGTATTTGCCACCTAGTTGTAGGAGACACATTGCTAACCTATTAGCATACAATATACACAGTGACACCGGTACCTGTAGGTTACCGTCGATTACTGTTAGTAGTGGTACTAACACTACTATTGATACGCCTTGTAGTTTAAACTATTAGGTGCGACAACGGGTCAGCCGCATATGTTGAATGTTGTACATCAAAATATGCAGGGTCTGTCCGGCAAAGAGTTAGAGTTAAGTTTATTTATGGAGAACTATGATGTTCAGGTGCTATGTTTGACTGAACACTGGTTGAAAGAACATGAAGTAGTGTTTATCAATGATGATAATTTTACCATTCAAAGTGCATTTGTAAGGAAAAGTGCTATTCGCGGTGGATCTTTAGTTCTTGTTTCAAACAAGTTGAAATGTAAACAACGTTCTGATTTAGTTAATCTTTCCATCGAGCGCACTATTGAGTTGTCTTGTGTTGAACTCGAGCGATACGTTATAATTTGCGTTTATCGACCCCCCTCTGGGGATTTTATTCGTTTCGAATCGGTAATGGAGGATTCACTGAATAAATTAAAATCAAGTAATAAAAGTATAATTTTATGTGGTGATTTTAATATTAATATTTTAGAGGTTACTTCACTAAGTATTAGACTTCTTAATCTGTTTAGGTCCTTTAATTTAATTAACTTGTATTTTGAACCTACTAGGATAACAGCATCTTCATCGACTTGTATTGATAATATTTTTAGTGATTGCGATGCCAAAAATAAATTAGTGTTAAGTGACTTACCGTCTGACCACTGTGGATTATTAGCTAGCTTCCCTATGCCAATACATAAAAAGCCACATAAAATAGAATGCAGGCCTTATACAGCTAGTCGTTGCAACAAGTTTAAAAATAATATAGCCCTTAGAATTAAACCGTCGATTGTAGAACATGATAATCCTAATGTAATCTATGGAGCCCTTTTTGATGTTGTGCAAAAAGAATACCAATCTACTTTCAAGGCCAAAACTATTAATATTAATGGCACCTCCGCTGGCTTCAACCAATGGGCTACTCCAGGTATTTATAAAAGTAGAGCGAGACTATACGAGTTATATGGTTTGAAAAATTACAGGTTTGATACTCCTTTCCTAGAGTATGTCAAAAATTATTCAAAATTATTTAAAAAGATTTGTGTTTTTGCTAAATCTAAATTTTTAAGCGATACAATTAAAAATTCGAATAACAAAGTAAAAACCACCTGGAAAATTATTAACAATGAGACGGGTAAGTCGGTTAAACAAGAAAAACAATTAGAGATTATGGTCGACAACAAATTAGTTAATACAGCAGCTGACGTAGCTGAAGCATTTAATGAGTTTTTTGCCAACATACCTATAACTACGACTCGCTCCTTAAATTCGTCCCCATCTGAAGCTGAAAACCTTTTGCATAATAGTGTGCCTAAATGTAGTCGCTTATTTAGCTTCGAACATGTAACACCTCGTGATGTAATTAGTGTTTTTAACACACTCAAGTCAAAAAACACTGGTGATTACTGGGGCATCTCAATTAAACTTGTAAGTAATATAATCGACATCGTAGCCCCCTATCTAGCTGTTACTTTTAATAAATGTGTTGATTTAGGAACTTTTCCTGACCTCATGAAGAGTAGTAAAGTCATACCATTATTTAAATCGGGTAATAAAAATAACGTTGCCAATTTTAGGCCTATTTCTATCTTACCTGCATTTAGTAAAATATTTGAAAAATTAATACTCAAGCAGTTGCTAAGACATTTTAATTTAAATAGCCTCCTTCATGATGAACAATATGGCTTTACAAAAGGTCGTTCGACTACAGATGCGGGTGTTGCTCTGCTGAAACACATATTTAGCGCATGGGAGAGCTCGCAAAATGCTATTGGAGTTTTCTGTGATCTCTCCAAAGCCTTTGATTGCGTGCACCATGACACGCTTTTGCGTAAACTAATTCATTACGGTATTCAAAACGAAGCTCTTAACGTATTAGATTCATATTTACATAATAGGCACCAATGTGTAGATGTTAATGGTGTGAAATCTTCCGGGCTATCAGTTCAGTTAGGTGTACCTCAAGGCTCTATACTGGGCCCATTTTTATTCTTGGTGTATATAAATGACTTACCATTCTATTTAAAGGGCATCTGTGACGTTGTACTATTTGCTGATGATACCTCTCTTATCTTTAAAGTAGACAGGAATAGACAAAATTTTGACGACGTAAACAGTGCACTATCAATGGTTACAGATTGGTTTACCACAAATAACCTAGTTCTCAATGCCAAGAAAACGAAATGTGTAAAGTTCGCCTTACCGAATGTTAGAAATCTAGGACCCAACATCGTCTTAGATAAAGAGGTACTTGAAACTGTAGACTCGGCAGTATTTCTGGGCATAACAGTTGATGCCAAGCTTCAGTGGGGATCACATATATCATGCCTAGCGGGAAGGCTCAGTTCGGCCGCCTTTGCCGTCAGGAAAGTAAGACAATACACTGACGTTGATACAGCTCGGCTAGTCTATTTCAGTTATTTTCATAGCGTCATGTCCTACGGCATTCTGCTGTGGGGCAAAGCCGCTGATATTCAAAATATATTTGTTCTGCAAAAACGAGCTGTACGAGCAATTTACCAGCTAGGTGCTAGAGTTACTCTGAGAGATTTTTTTAAAGAGATTGGTATTCTCACGGTGGCCTCACAATTCATCTTCGCCAACATCTTATATATTAGGCAAAATATACACGTATACACAAAAAACAGTGATATTCATAATATTAACACTAGAAACAAGGAGAAACTACGTGCTCCCTTTCACCGGCTTCATAAGGTCCATAACTCATTTGTTGGGCTTGGTATAAACTTTTATAACAAGCTTCCCTCTTCTTTGTTAGAATTGCCTTTTAATGCGTTTAAAGCTAAAGTAAAATCCAACCTTTGTTCAAAGGCATACTATTCAATCAACGATTACTTAAACGATAAAAATAGTTGGTCGCTGTGATTAACTCAAGACAATGTTTATGTTCTTTCTCCAAAATTAGCTTACCTACTGACAAGTTATACGAGTTCATATAATTGTTTATTTTATTTGACTATATTTATTGGTCACCTTAGTTTGGTTTAATTTTTATTTATTATTGACATAATCTACTCATTTCAATGTTTTTTAATGAGTTGTATTGCAATATATGGTTAGCTAGTGACCTCGACAGTTCATCATATTATTCTTTTGAGCAACCGGCAGCAAGTTCGTCATGCTCCCTTAGATGTCAATGCTTGCGGTAGCGTCGGGGGTCGGGTTGCCTCCTTCCCTCAAATATGGCGAGGGGGGTAATGGCTGATCTTTGCGTTATGCTCGTGAACGGGTGCTGCTTGTGGTGACAGGTCAGCTTGCTGACTATGGTTTTGTTATTGTTATTAGAAATTAATGTTTCTTTATTTTACTTCGAAGGTCCTAGTTTATCATTTGTGGCTACTAGTTACAGCTATATACATATAAAAAAACATAATGCAGCATTGCATATGTAAGCGGGCACGCCCTTTATGTCAGGAGGCTTTTTATTATGTATTAAGTTCTGTTTGCGTTTTTGTTTTTATTATTTATTTATGCTTGAGTATAGTTTTAAATATTGGCGTGTGCTAGCTGACATATGGCAAATAATTTTAATATTTTTGTGTTTCGTAATGTTAATTTATTTATTACTATATGTATAGAATCCAGTTCTTCTAACTGAACAGACAGCAGTGCTGCTGGGGAGTTTGTTCCGCCACTTCTTCTTCCCAGCTAAAGCACTAGGAAGTGGTGAAGGGTGGGCGTTTTGGGGGGACTGTCTTATGTGATTTTGACGTTCAAAAAGTGCTGATTCTCAGCCTAATTTGAATAAATGACTTTTGATTTGATTTGATTTGATTTGATTGCTGATGTTAATATTTTATATATCGTCGGTAGGCATGTGATTGGTCTGTATTGAGAAGGATGTGGTGAATTTTTAGTTTTAGGCAGCGTGTATGTTATACCTGTTGCAATAAAATCGGGTATATTTTGACATCCTAATATAATTTCTGTAAATTTTTTTGCAATGGGTTTGTACAATGACGTTAACTTTTTGTACCAAAAATTGTGTATTTTATTTATACCAGGAGATTTCCAGTTATGTAATCTACCTGTTATGTGTGTGATATCAGACTCTGTAATCTCTACAAATTCCATTTCATCTATTGCCCTCCATTTGGTTTCTTCTTCTGTTATCCACGTTGCACTGTCGTTATGTTGTTCATAATATTATTATTATTAAACTAGGATGTGTAAACTTTAAAGTTAATTTTCCGAAATCACACAACGTTAAACTGTGAACGCAGTTTACTTAGATTGCTCTTGCTCAGCATAAATCTAAGCGCAGTTCATACCACAGAGTTAATAAAAAAAAACTTAGGTGACTTATACTCTCTCATATTAAATTAATCAAAATCGGCCCAGACTCATAAAGCTTGGTTGTACTATTATAAATCGACCTGAGACGATTTTGACTACGATTGGTTTACGTCGACCAGTCGATATTGATCGCCTCAATACATCCCCGGTCTGGTTGGTCCCAAAAGTATTTGAAAATAAATCATTAAAGTCCAATAATTTATTTCAAGTAACCCATTAACTCACTTTTGAACATCGACATTTACATGAAAAAATAATATTTTTTTTAAGGGTTTGAGTTAGGTTAGGTTATTATACTTTTATTTTAATAGTTTTTTTTTTTTAATTTTGCCCCACATTTGGAATTACTCCTGTATTGTGGGTGCGTTTACAAACATTTAAACTCACATACACAAACAGCCAGACCCGGAATAACTACTCGTAGGTCATACAAATATTTGTTCCGTGCGGGAATCGAACCCGCGACACGCAGCGCAGCTGAGCAGTCAGTCGCTTAACCACTGCGCCAATCGTGCCGTCGTGAGTTTGCTAGTTCAATAGAATTTATTCTAGTTGCCCCATTCTAAAGGTAGTTTCCTATAGAAAAGAATGGGCAAGAAACTTAATTTAATGAAAGTTAATCTTTTAAAATGTTTAGCACTAACAACAATAAATGAAAACACAGGCAATACTAGTTCATAGAAATATTTTGAAACTACCTGAACGTGATTAAGTATACGAAGTTTAATTAATTGTCGTATTGTCATCTCCACCCTGTATATTTACTATAGTTATATGTGTACGCGATGTTCCTGGAACACAACGACTCTACCACAATGCACCATTTCGTGCTCACATACAGATTTACAAATAATATTGCAACGGTTTATGGTATTTCCAAACATTTTAAACAAATAATGAATCAGTTTGTCATTTGAATTTGTCGTTATGTTCTCCAGGTGTAATCGTAGAACCGAAGAAGATCGACCTGTCAGGCGACTTCCACAGCCAGCTGGACAGCATCCTGTCGTCCGTCAGATTGACGCAGGAGGATGTCAAGTGCCTCGGTCAGCTCTACACAGACCTCGAGATTGCGCTGCAGGCGCAGTGGCCAGGTTACTATTTGTTCTAAATACATACTGACACCGACTTGCGTGGCAAGTTTCTCGATAGAAAATTATTGCCAAATTAATGTGACAAACTGTCAAGCGAGCGTAAGCTGCTTTGATTGGTGGAATCATTTATCAACTCAGCAGTTTACGCGCGCTAGACAATTGGTCACATTAATAAATTAATATTGATTTGATACTAGTGTGTTTTAGAATGGGAGGTTTTTATGACAGTTTTTACGGAAAGCATAAAAAAGAAGAATCAAATCTGTGGTTTCTGGTATATGTGAACTGGTATCAAACTTGCGTGCGAATAGCCAAGTAACTGCTCACAGCTTGGAAGTAGCGCTCGCCCGTACTCCCGCGCCACTCACCGCTCGCTCGCGAGTGGTCGCTCACAGCTCTAACCTAACCCATTTGGTCGGGGTGCCCTGGCATAGTTACTGCGACCAATTCGGCTACCGCCATGACCGACAAATCAGGGACGGTTCACAATTTTACGGTTTGATAAATCTTCGATCAATAATAGTACCTACTAAAGTACGATTATTAATTCCAGTCAGTAAAATGACAAGTGCAACTGTCACTGATACAAAAAAGGGTGACCCGCTACAATAGTGATGTTCGGCAATCAATAGACTTAGACATTTAGTCATGCTTTATTTTATTAGGTATCAAAGCGTTTTTTTATTGTAAATATTTAATACATACCGTATTAAATAATACGATTTTAGAAATATGGACCTTACCAGCATATTAAAATTTCTCACTACAACATTATTACAAAAGCTGGGAAAAAAATGTATAAAGAGATTCAGAGGAATTAACACTAGAAAGTCGGGAAAATACAAGTAATTTTATACGTTTTTATTCATTACGGTTGCTATTGATTCCTACTCTGATTCTGAATCGGTATATTCAGAATCGGAATCGGAATCAGTTACATTTATAATGAATGAATCCACATATTCATCTATGATTTGGTCGAGTTGACACATTTTGTCTTCGACTTTTATGGCATGCTTGAAGCACTGTCTCCAATTTTCAGGCGTCACTTCCTTCAGGCCTTCTTCAAATAATGTTTTTACGTCTTTTATTTTAAAAGTTTTATTGTTCCTGGCGACGTACCCCTTTGCTTGAGCCCAAACTAACACTATTGGGTTGAGCTCACAGTGATAAGGGGGCAGACGCAGGATTGTGACACCACATTCAGCGGCCAACTCTTCCACAGCATAGCGTTCGTAATTAGATTTTTGTAATTTTACTATTTCTATTAATGGAGCCTTTATCATTCTAGGTTGATATTGAATTTGTTTTTCATCCAACCACTGAATAATATCAGCCTTCCGCCAGTTTGAAGTGGGGATACGCTCGACTTTTCTTGAATGGTACGGTGCGTTATCTAATACCAGCGCCGCATTTGGCTTTAAATTTGGCGAAATGCTTTTAAACCATTCCTCAAAACACTCGCAAGTTCATTTCTTCATGATAGTCCATACTATTTTTCTTCGATTCAAAAATAAGTAAACCGGCTTCTATAAAACCTTCATCACTGCCTATATGTGAAATTATTAGGCGTCGACCTTTGCCGGTTGAGCCCTTTAGGCCTGTAGTCAAACCTTTAGAAATTGGGGATCCATCTCAAACACCAACGTAACAAAACTCAACAAAAAAATAGCAAGTTAACAAGTAAGAAATAAACAAGAAATTGAAGAGGTCTACTATACTATATTGTAGCCTGTGAAGAGGACACTAAACACTTCTGGCACCGTCGGAATTCGGGAGCAGAATGAAAAACAAAATGGCGTCCATAGCGTGACAAGTGATGACCATAGTGCTTCCAATAACCAAAAACAAATAATATAACAGTATTTTATGTAATATTTAATTACCTACCGTGTATGTTTTCTGTTTAATTACCGTAAATTATATTTTTATTTATATAAGGCAATTTGATATTGAATAAAAAAAATGAAATCTCGACTAACTTTTAATTGTAAAAAGTCGATTCTACCACATCACTATTTATTTGGGACTAAAAACCTGCAACACTGGAAATGTCATTTTACTGACTGGAATTAATAATCTTACTATAGATACACAATCCCATACAAAAGTTCACTTTAAATCAGTCACCAATTGCGTTACGTATTTCTGGTTGGAATTACACATGAATGTAAATTCAACAAACAATTGTATTCACAAAGCAATACATTTTTACGACCGAAGCTCGATGGTCAACATACATCAAAACAAATTCAACCTTACACACATGATTTAAAGTCAGAGTTACATAGTGCCAAGAAAAGCAATTAATTTACGACTGAGGTTCGCCGCTAGGACAAGAAATGAGTTCTTACTTTAAGTCCTTCTTTGACAGTTTAGGTGTTGTTTTCTTAGTTAAATAGTGGACCGACTATTCAAAGAACCGACGAAATTTCTTCAATGGTTGAAAGCATTTTGGCTCAAAGTGAGACGAACATATTGTGTTATTTTTTGTTGGAAATCAGTTTGGACCCCTTCCTGTCTCATTTATCCACTTTTCTTTTATTTTTGGATCCTTCGGATAGCTAAAATGTTCAAATAAAAGCAAGGTGTGACTGATGACGATGATCAAAAATACATGAGTAGTAAACAACAGCAATAAAATTCCTTGCAACAAAAAAAGTTGTAAATTTTATTCACTTGTGTAACTAAATAAATAGACTCGTTAAAAAGATCGTATAAAATATCGACAACCACAAACGTCATCGTCATAACACATCTCTAACTAAGTCGCTGTAAGTAACTAAGGACGCTGTCAGTTGGGACTGGTCATCTCTTAGCCACCACGGCTTATTTTAATTATTTTATTATGGATTGTTTTGTTTAAATGTATATTTGCTGTACACTGGACACTCAATGTGTACGTCTTATTTACATCGTTCTCACATATAATTATACCTATATACAATATTAATGATGTAACTAATATTTATGTAACAATATAATTTAAAAGAGTGACCATGGAGTTTCTTGCCCGTTCTTCTCCATAGGTACCTACTACGCTTTGGAATGGGCAACTAGCTTCATATTTATGACTGACCGACCACTTGACAATTCAAAAGTGCCTGTAAATGGTTTAATTGAAATAAATGCTTTGAGTTTGAGATTTTTTTATTTTGATTTTGTTTAATAACCTATTTTTATGAGTTTGAAAACTTCGAAGCATGATTACTTTATGTAGGATAGACGAAACTGGCAACACTTTTTTTGTTTTTGTCTCGACTGTTGGTAGATTCCTCTAAAACTATTGTTTGGTGCAGATTACAGCTAGACAAACAGTTATGAGCCTTCAAACATTACAAAAAGGGTTAAAACATGATTTTAAGCTTTTCTTTACATTGCATTAAATAAATAACTAAAAGTGATTGAAGACTTAGGATTTAATCGAAACATCCTTGGTGTATGGTCTTTCGAACTGTATGTAATTTAAAAAAAAAAAAAGTGTTATTGACCAATTTTACTTCAAAAAGGGGATTTTGATGCAATTCGATGTTTGTGAAATGTAAAATGTTTTGCAAAATTCATCATGTAATCGTGGTAAAAATTAAAAAACGATAGTGTATTGGGTAAGTACCTGATTGGTAAAAGCCCCACGTGTAGAAAAATCAAACAAACTCATGAAATTCGGTTATTTAAAAGTGTCCATGGAGTTTCTTGCTCGTTTTCTCCATAGGTACCTACTTCGCTTTGGAATGGGCCACTAGCTTCATATTTCTGACTGACCGACCACTTGACAATTCAAAAATGCCTGTAAATGGTTTAATTGTAATAAATGCTTTGAGTTTGAGTTTCAAATAGAGTCGCAGAAAGAACCGACTGCTGAGTAACACCGGCATTAATAGCCATATGATCCGATGAGCAGCCATCTATGGCCACTCTGATCGATCGCTCACGCAGGAAGTAGGAAATCCAGTTGCAAAAGTCACCAGGGATTCCGAATGCGGGCATGCCAGACCCTGTCAAAAGCCTTTGATATATCAAGGGACACAGCAAGGGCTTCACCGTGTCTCTCAGTGGCCTCGCCCCAGCAATGCGTAACATACACAAGAAGCTCTCCAGCAAGCATACTGATGGTCACTAAAGAGCTCATTGTCTTCCAGGTATGCTAGCAGCTTATTATTAAGAACCCTTTCCGTAACTTTACAAAGTATGGAGGTTATGGCGATTGGTCTGTAGTTGACAGGGTTGGCACGGTTACTCTTTTTGGGCATGAAAATTGATACATTATATTGTAAGCAGTATGATAAATTTCTCAATTTGTCGATTGTATACAATCTCGCGAGATAGATTTCAAACGAACAGTGATCACAATCATACGGTCACCTAAGTCCAAAAATCTGATTTTACACTCCGAGCATTTGAAACTTAAAAAAATGCTACAAGTCGGAATAGTTACGTTTGTATATTTATTTATTTATTTAAAATTTGTTTGTTAGAATATTGTTGTTTTTGTTTTTCAAACACCTTACTGAGAACGGGCAGAATTGACACAGGCCTATAATTGTTGGCAGTGGCGTGCACACAGTTTTAAGACAAAATACAAAAATGTTTATTTCTTAACCATAGTTGTTTACCTTTTAGTTGGTGAATGGCGCCTCCTTTTAAGCATAATAATGCCTGTGTTAGAAGACACCGCTCTTACTTAGGTAGACCAAAGGTAATTAGAAACAAAACTACTTAAGATATTTTGCAAAAGATGTTTAAGGTAAGTGTGTTCGCATATGAAGTAGGATGGGTGTGTGGTGTAAGTGTGAGAATGGTGTGGTGTGATGTGAGTGATGTGGTGTGGTGTGATGTGATGTGAGTTGTGGTGTGATGTGAGTGATGTGGTGTGATGTGATGTGATGTGTGTTGTGGTGTGATGTGATGTGAGTTATGTGGTGTGATGTGAAAGTGACTGACATTCGTGAGCGGTGTGGCTGTGTGGGGGAGGGGGGGTGGGTGGGCGTGTATATTAGTTCATGTGTTGAAGGAGTGACTCAGGTATGTGTATGAAAATGGCTTTATCCAGTCCGTTAGTTTTTTTTTACATTCATGTAGTTGGTTGGGATATACGAGTATGTATATTTGTTTGTTTACCCTTCTATACAGTTGTGCAGATCGATGTTGATATTGTATAGCCGCAAAATTCGTTTTAGTCGGTGGTATTTGTGCAATCAAGTCTTTTCGCCTTTTCGACATTAGTTTTGGATCGTATGAAAGAGTTTTATGTTTTTTTAGGACAGTGGATATGATATACAATTTCCCAACTGAAAGTAAACCACTAATTTCGTATAGCTTTTCAGTCGAATACCTCATCTTTTTAAAATACATGGTCTTTATTAAGGATCGCTGTCCTCGTTCCAGATTGATAAATTTTGTTTTGGCCGCGCCTCCCCATATAGGTATGCAGTAAACTATGACAGATTGCGCAAGTGATATATAAATTTCATTTAGGAGATTCCTAGGAGATCCACTGTTTCCTTTTGTATTTTTTGGAAGTATATGTCTTAATGATTTGAAAATCCAGCCCAGCTTCCTAACTCTCGCAGTAACGTGTTCAAGATGGGAATACCAGGATAATTTTTGATCAATTACGACGCCTAAGTATTTTGTCTGCGAAACTCTGTCAATTATAGGGCACTTGCAATTTTTATTTGAGGTGGTATTGCATGAGTGTACCTGTAATGTTAAAGGCTACATCTGGAGAATGATTAGAGATTGAGAAACAGATGTAGTTCGTTTTTGTTCTGTTTAGCGACAATAAATTATCTCTGAGCCAATTGGCAATTTGAACCATACCCATTTCAGCTTCGAGTTTTACATCTGCCCAATTGTTTCCGGAAAAAACCACAGCAGTATTATCAGCATACGAAAAAATATTTGCGTTTTTTACATTTAGGTTACAGAGGTCATTTATATACGTAAGAAATAATGTAGGGCCCAAAACACTACCCTGGGGTACGCCATATAGTACGTCAGCATCCTCACTAGTATGTGCTCCTATCCTAACTCTCTGTTTCCTGTTGGATAAATAATCTTTGAAAAAATTTAGGGGAGTTCCCCTTATTCCAATTCCCTCCAGCTTTCCTACAAGGGCGGGAACAGAAACGGGTGTCAAAAGCTTTTTAAGATTCAGGAATATCGTTAGGCATTTCTTTCCTGCATCAAGGTGTTCAGTAACTAACGAGCTAAGAGAGTCAATAGCATCCTCAGTAGATACTCCATGCCTAAATCCAAATTGCGAAGGTGATATAATTTTGAATCTGTTCAAATAGTTAACTAGTCTCGTATTTGTTAATTTTTCTATAATAATTTTAGATATAGCGGGTAAGACTGAGATAGGTTTGTAGTTATTGACATCGTCTCTGCTCCCCCCCTTGTGAACTGGAGTAATAATAGATTTTTTCAGTAGGATTGGAAAAACACCTGTGTTGAAACAAACGTTAGTCAGATGGGTAATGATGGGGACAATTTGCTTATGACAGTACTTTAAAAAAATGGTTAGATATTATCCCATCCAGGGGCACTGTTAGATTTCAATCCCATCAGGGTATTTTCTACTTCCTTGAGGTCAGTGTCTAAAAGCACAAAAGAATTACTTCGCATACTTGAATTGCAGGGTTGTATCGAGGGGGTATTACTATTTTGGATTTTTTGTGCTAATTCCTTTCCAATATTTACAAAATAGTTATTTACAAAGTTAACAGATTCGGTGAAGGTAAGGTGTCTAAGTGTAAACTAAGTGAAACCAAAAACGGATCGATATTTGTATGTGACGGTGATCGATATATGCACAAAACTGTATTATTCAGTATGTCAACCTGAATACAAGTAGCTTGAGCTAGCTGTAGTTCTAGAAGTTTAGGTTTTAACGTATTTTTAACATAAACAACCACTCCATCATTTTGGTTCAACTGACTGTACTGTGGCAGTTGTAGTTAGGTATTTGTGGTAAAGGTTTATTAGTACTCAATCTGCATTCTGTGAGTATTATTAAATCTACGTCGAATTTAAAATTAGATAGCATTATCATAAAGTTATCAAAATTGCAATAAATGCTCCTTATGTTTTGCGACACGATAGTTAAATCATTCTGTTTGACAAAAATATGTTTCGAAAGGTTCGAACAATCACACTCAATAGAGGAAGCAATTTCAAGGTTATCGATCTCATTAACTGTCTGTAGTGAGTCATCCATTAGAGATTATGTTTATTTCAAAAAATTTCGCTGTTAGACACTCGTAAGTGTCGCTGATAATGTAACATTGTAGCGGTGTATATTTATAATCTGCTTGGTCGATGCTTGATGATAATATATTAATGATTTTATAGGAACGAATGCGTATAACTGAGTTACTGGGGTATCAATTGTAGTGGTGTTATAGGAATATGTTTTTGTGTCAAGTGTACATGGGATTTGAAAGCTATAGGTATGATCATTACCACATTTTATATGAGTCGTTGTGTCAGATTCGTGCAAAGTATGTGTGGATGGATTTGTATTTATTTTGGAAAAGTATAGCATGTAACTGAATATAATATGAGGATGTGTAGTGTAAGTTGTTATTGAGAGGTAATTGTGAAATTTGTGGGTTTTTTATTTGAGAAAGATTTTATGCATAGAAAAATAATTATCAAATTAAAGTAGAACCTTATTAACATGTAGGTACTTATAGATACAAGGTGTGAAGATCGAAATAAGATTTAGTCATTGGTCCGTATCCGTATTCAATTGCATATCGCAAAGAGTTTGTTCCGGTCTGGCGTCCACGTCTAATTGTTGATCATAGGGGGTTTGTTCTGATTTGGCTTCAAGATCGCGCAGGGTTTGTTCTGATCTGACAAGAACTTGTTTCACTCCCTCTATCTTCCTCAAAAATATGTTTCCATTTGCCGACCAACAAAACTTATACTGTTTTTGTTTAGCAAATTCTCTCGCCGCATAGAAAAAGTTAAAGTTGAAAGTTTTCTGGAACTAACCGGGAGGTATTCCGCGACAAATACCGGGCGGCAATCACCGGGTAAACCAATGCATTGTGTGTTTAGGCGGCCTTCATTCGGGTGGGTTTTATTGTAGTCGCGCGCACTTGTTATGAATTTGTTTTTAATGTGAACATTCGTAAATTCTGCAATGATTGGTCTGACAGTTCCCGGTTTTCCGGGAAGGCGGTATGCATCACGCAGTTGGTTGTTATTGATGGTCACATTAACGGTCGCACCAACTTTTGTAATTATCGACGTCAGTTCCAGCGGTGTTTCGTTCTGCGACGCGGGTACGTTTCTAATCTCGACGCTTGACGTACGGGATAGCTGCTGAAGGTCGAGAATCTTCATTTCCAGATTATTTATGTCGTTTCTGTAGACTTGATTTTCCTTCTTCAAGACGGCAACGACATCAACCATGTCATCGTACTGTTTACTGATAAACGAAATGGATTTTACTATCTCACTATCTGTTCTTTGTATCTCAACGTTCTGGAGTTTCAGCTCGCCTATTTCCGAAACTAGCTTAGAGAGACACGAGCTTTGGTCGTCAGAATGTTTCTTAAGACGATCTTCGAGTTCATTTTTCCAGGTCGTCAGCATTTGCACTATTTCGCGTTTCGGATCCTGTAGATCACTACCTGGCGAGAATTCCTGGCGTGGACGTTTGTGTCGCGATGCAGTATTGACACTTTCAATCGGGCTGTCCGATACCGATTTAGGTATATCCGAATCGGACTTTACCTGCATACCGCTGGAATTTAGCGATGACGAAGCCGGAGGTGAGCGCTGTACGCGATTCATCGTGGACTCGGTAGTATGGAGCAAGTCAATTCAATGTAGACCGTAGTGTGCAGCGATAGGCTTCAAATTACTAGTACCATCCACCGCGCTCCAGCGCGCGCACGTGGGACCGAGATGGCAATTATGGCGGCTGTCTTGCTTCCGCGAGTGGGCGGAACTTTGGATCAACGGCGCATAGGCAGTGCGACGGCCGGTCAATAATAATAATTTTTTTAATTACGTTTACGCGAATTTGACCAGTTTAACTTTGCAGTTATGGGGCAAAACTTCTTGAACACCTTATGAGAATTTACGCGTAAACCGAACACACGTTCGCTCTCGAGTAGCGTAGCGGGAGAAGAGGACAGGGTAGGCAGAACATTTTACTCACCAAAAATACTACACGTTGGTTTTGGTTCGTCGTCTTGTCGATTGATGATGTAGGTAATTGCCAAATGCCAACTCAAATATCCATAGATTGACTGATTTTATAGACATATCAATTTACGGATATTCGAAGTGGCCTTTCGGCGCGTTTGTTTGATGTTTTGTAATGTTTGTGTGATTTGCAAAATTTAAATAAAATCGTTGAAAAGATGGTGGTGTGAGTATACTAAGTATATAGGATTGTTTTATTTGTATATTAAATCTACACGCCTATCTTTCTGTAAGAATATCTGCAATATGGAATCGTAAAAGTTGGGAAGGCGTTTTATTTCCGTAAAAAGGTTTTTTCTATTGAAATCGTGGAAAGATCTGTAAGTCGTTGCTGGCCTTGTGTATTTCTTAAGTAGGTGTGTATACGTTTTAGCGACGAGAATGACCTTTCGGTTGAAGCACTGCTCGCGGGAACTGTAACAATTAATTTTGCCAAACGCAGTACTTCGGGAAAAACTGTATTTATGTTATTTTCGTAAAAAAATTCTATAATTTTGTAAATACTAAGGTTTGAATTCGGCAGATTTATAAACACATTTGAGCTCATTGATAAGGCGGTCTAAGTTAAAGTCGTATAATTTATAAACATTTGCGAATTGCGATACTAATTCAACCGGAAAATTGTCATAATATTTATTGAAATTTTCGCATGAAAGTAGTCCAAAGAATGTTAACTCTTTCAGATTTTTATATCGGTCGCGACTTTATTCGATGGATATATTGTCTAAAATTTCAATAAAAATCCGCTTAAAATTGGTTTTCGCGTCCACAACATTACGTTTTCGTTTTGGCGGCCCTGTGATTATTTTTACGCCTTCAAAAATTAATTCAAACCTAGATCTGAATGATTCCAAAAACGATTCAAAGTCCCTAATTTTTTTAATGCAATAAGTCACATCTGATGTCTTTTTTTGCATAATTTCGTAAAGCACATCAGTTTCTGCGAATATTTCGTTAAACACATGAAGTAAAAACTGGAATTGAAAGTCTTTTAAATTGTGTAACAAATACGAAACTTGACTTAATGTCTCACCATCCCAAGAGTCTTCGTTTTCAGCCATATCCTCAAATAAATCAATTAAATGTAAAGAAGAATTGAAAATTACATTTACAGTACTCGAATTGTAAGTCCATCGAGTGTCAGCAACGCGAGGCAATTTTTTCATATCAGCCATTTTATTATAGTGGTTTTGCTTTTTGGTACTATTATTAAAGAAATTGGCTAATGTTTTTATGAGATTGAAAAGACGTTTAGTTTCCGGGATACGTTCTTACGATTTGGAAAGTACCAAATTAAGGACATGGGTGGAACACCAAACGTATTCAGCAAGAGGATATTGCTGGCGAACCAGCGACTGAACGCCGTTCCGTTCAGATGACAGGACAGCTGCACCGTCATATGTCTGAGCTACTAATTTCGACAAACAGTTAAATTCTGATAAAATCTGCAGTATGATGAATTGATGACACTTAAAGTTTTCGCGGTACGGTCGGAACTTACGTCAATATATTTTATAAATCGATCAAAAACTTCTGACTTATGAAAATATCTTAAAACCAGTACTAGTTGCTCTTTGCCACTTACGTCTGGTGTTTCATCGACCATCACAGCTACAAAATCAGTGGGAAGCGATTTGTTGTTTTATTGTTTCGATCATTACAGACGCTACACTAGAGATTAGGTCATTTTGAATACGATTTGATAAACCCGTAAATGAGCTAGTGCAATTTTGTAAATGGTTTTCCAACACTCCGTCGTATTTCGCGAGCACGTCGACCATTTCTAAATAATTGCCCTTGTTCACTGACGAAACAGATTCGTCATGTCATGTCCACGAAAAGCGAGCTCTTGTTTCTCCAAAAAGCAAACAATGTCAATAAGTCGCTGAAAAATATTTCGGTTCCGATCGACTTTCGCGTTATGTCTATCGATGTCGATTTGTTTCTGAGAGTTTAAACGCGTCTCTATACGATTTTTTCCAAAGGTGTGATATTTAAGGGAAGATTCTAAGTGTTTTTCAGATTGTTCATGTTTTCTCGCGGCGGTAGGAAAATTATGAATATCAGCGTAACCGATGTCGTTCCAGACGGTTTTATTATTTGAAAATAGTAGACAAACGAAACAAAATAACCGATTACTGTGTATGCAACCTGTCAGCTAATGATATGAATCATATTGTTTTGTATTGAATTTACGATTGACTTTACCTTTAGTTTGTATTAATCCGGTGTTGGACGACCTACCTCGATAATTTGTTTTTTTTTTTCACTGAAAGATAGTTTTGAAAACGTATCATATTTTATTTTCTCAATACACACACCATCTGAACAATTTTCACAGACAATATTATCCATTTTTCACTCTAATAACAATGTTAAAATCCTAAACTCAAACTCAAAGCATTTATTTCAAATAAACCAATTACAGGCACTTTTGAATTGTCAAGGGGTCGGTCAGTCAGAAAGATGGAAGCTAGTTGCCCATTCCAAAGCGTAGTAGGTACCTATGGAGAAGAACGGGCAAGAAACTCCATGGACACTCTTTTAAATCAAAATATTGTTACAATAGAGTGGTTACATCATTCATGTTGTAATTATACATGTGAGAACGATGTAGAAAGACGTGCACGTTAAAAGAGCCCGTAATAAAAAGATAAAAACAATTATGGAATTAAATATCTGATAGCGTAAGTCGGGTACATATTACAATACCGACATTTCATAATAACTATGACTGAAATACCGACGTCCGAAACATCGAAGATCAAAATACCGAAAGTTTGAAATACCGATAGCCGTTATATCGAAACATGAAAAACCGATGTCCAAATGCCCGAAAGGATGAAACCCCGAATGGACGAAATCCCTTCAATCCCTTAAGATTCATCATATTGAACTGGGTGAAATAGGTTAGGTTAGAACAGTGACCAACCGCGCGTGAGCCGAGCGAGCGAAGCGAGCGGTGCCGCGGCAGCGGCCGGCGAACGCTACTTCCAAGTAGCTCGCAGATTTTTTTCACCATTTTCTAATTATCCGGGAATTATACTACTGGGGATTATACATGGGAAAGGATGCAACATGCAAGCAGGCATGCAGCGTGCAAGCAGGCATGCAGCATGCAAGCAAGCATGCAGCATGCACGCAGGCAAACAAGCATGCAACATGCAAGCAGGCATGCAACATGCAGCAAGCATTGTTCCTGTCAAGGCTCCGGTGCTGCGGGGTTTAGGCGGCCCCACGCGAGCTTATCGTCGCAAATGGTTTTAACGCTCACCACCGCAGCCTCAGCCGCGGCGGCGGGCCTTCAAACCACCTGCTCCTCAGCTCGCGGACCGCCTTACCCCTCCGCGCCTACGCGGGTTTAAATTACACTCTAGAGGTTGGGCAGACAAGACTGCGTGAAGTCGGTTTTGCAGCGTTTCGTTTTTGTCACTAAATTTTGTAGCATAACATATTGATTTTGAACTTCAGGATAGGGATCTTCGGGATTTTAAGCTTCGGGATATGGATCTTCGGGATTTTAAGCTTTCGGGCAAACGAACTTTCGGTATTTCAAACTTTCGACCAAACAATCATTCGGCGTTTAATTTTTCGGGATTTCGTCCATAGGTATTTTAAAATAGGTATTTTGAATTTCGGTATTGTAATACGTACCCCGTAAGTCACAAACACACATCAAACAATATGGCTACTATTGACTATTGAAATTACGTAGTAAAAAGTGTTTAATACGACAAAAAAAAGATGGCCATCTAAATATACAGGGTGTTTTTGACAGCCCTCCGCAAACTGATAGGGTGGCTTCAGTACATCATATTAAGATGACCGGTACATGAAATTCTTTCAGGAACATTAAGGGAATCCAAAAAACCAGATTTGTTTTATGGGGGGACATCGTGATCACTTACCTCACACGCAATGTATCGTTACCGTGGCAAAACGCACGTAGCGGACGGCAGCGCAGCGAGCTTGAGCGAGGCTGCCCCCGCCCCCCGCGCGCTCCCCGGCGCACCTGGGCCGCATCTTTTATTACGTTACGTTACGGCATAATTTTTTTTTTCCTGAGAAAATTTCCAGTGGGATATGATTCAGAATAAGGAGCTGAATCAATCCTGTGTTTTTGTGGAGGGCTGTCAAAAACCCCTGTATAAAATTCAATGAAACAATGTTACTTCTTAAAATATTTGCATTGCATAGCAAGCTATCGAGGAGCTCATCAGTACACCTGTCGGATGCTACATTGACGGGACCTGTGTCAACAACATAAGCTATGCTGATGATATGGTTCTGCTGGCCCCCTCGGTCAACGCCCTGAGGACGTTGGTGAATATTTGTGAGCGCTACGCTACCGAGCATGTTCTCAGGTACAACACACAAAAAAGTGAGGTCCTGATATTTAGAGCCGGCAAACAGAGACCTAGTGCTGTGCCTCCGATCATGGTCGGTGGAACGGCCTTAAAAATTGTTAATAGTTTTAAATATCTCGGTCATCTTGTCACGGAGGACTTAAAGGATGACCCGGATATTGAAAGAGAGCGTAGGGCGTTGGCGGTAATGAGCAATATGGTGGCCCGTAGGTTCGCTCGATGTACAAGGGAAGTGAAAATAACACTTTTTAGGGCATATTGCCAATCCTTTTACTCGAGCGGCCTGTGGGTTCGGTATACGCAACGAGCCTACAACGTCCTACGCGTTCAGTATAATAATGTTTTCAGAATGCTGTTGGGGTTGCCGCGCTACTGTAGTGCATCGCAAATGTTCACAGACGCGCGCGTTGACGGTTTCCACGCTATAATGCGTAAGAAAGCGGCGTCGTTATCGCAAAGACTGCGCGGTAGCACTAACAGCATTTTGCAAATGATTGCATCCCGCTACGACTGTCCCATACAGGCTCACTGGGTGGGAATAGTCACGGGAAAGTTGTGATGAACTTGTTTAACTACTAACATAGATCTAAAGAAAATTGTTACTAACACTTATATGGATTCTGTCCGAAATAAATGGTTAATAAATAGCAAACTTTCGTCGGAAATGTTCGGTACGGATCGTAATTTAAAGAATAACTAGAAAAAGACACTGGCTTTTCATGCAGTTGTGTGCGTGATTTTTGTCATTATGTGTCAGCAAAGCCCACGTAGCTATAGGACACACATAAAAATACGCATGACCACGACTTACCACTGAGCACACATACAAAACATTCAGAGACGAATAGTTTGTGTCTTTGCCGTGGCAAAGGCGAGGTGGCGCTAGTGCAGCGCGAATCGATAATGCGAAATTAAACACCGGCACTCGATAGGTGGAGCTGATTTATGATTTAAGATTTTTATGTTGTTTTGTTTATTGATAAAATAATATTAGATCTATTATCAGAACTAGGGTAGGCAGTGTCTTTCTGTCTTTATGAAACGCACGCCACTGATTGTTGGGATCTTTACTATCACCGGATTTGAACAAAGGAACTATTTTGCTACGTTTAAAAAGATCCGGAAAGACTCCCTGGTCTACACTGATGTTAAATATGAATGCTAAATAGGGTGCAATGGTTTCGATGATAGATCTACAGACTTTTACAGACATTCCTCAGAGATCTTCTGTTGAATAAATTTATAGGTCTTTAAAAGCTTTTATAACAGCCTGGGGGTTTGTAAGGGGAATATTAGCAATAAGTTTTGAAATTCCTAAGCTATTTCTACATCTGAGCTGGTGAGGCCATATGCAGTCTCTAAATTAAATTCCGTATTATGCTGTTTTTTCCTATCTGTTTCATTATTTATTATTTGCCAGGTAGTTTTTATTTTATCATCAGCTGATTTTGTTTTATTGCTTTAGTTCTTTTGCACACACTTTTAAGAGTTAGAATATTTTGCAACATACTGTTCAAAGCTTGTATTACTCACATGTTGCTTTAGGTCATAAAGTTTAAAAAAAAACCCTGGTTTTACGAATACCTTGCCCCATTCGCCCCATCACTAAATAAGAACTTCGTATAAATAATGTTAGTCTTTAGTAGAAAAGTGTTATTAAATTGCGTGTTTAGTGAAAAGAACTCGGCGTAGAACTCATTTGGGTCACATATATTATTAAAACCCTGAACACATAATTTATTGGCCAAAGAATGATTTAATTTCTCTAAATTGTTACATGTAATTGGCCTAAACCTTATTTGATTTTTTTGTAAAGGCATGAAGGAGCAAAAGGTATTGTTTGTCCATTTTGATCAGATGACAACTTATTTACAATTTGTTTGTGTAAGTAATCACAATTACAAAAAATATTTTCTATACAAGTGGCAGAAAAAGCTGTCACTCGGGTTGGTTCAATAAAAATATTTGACAAATTAAATTACCAAAAAAAACTTAATAATCTGACAGTATTCGAGTTATTTTCTAATAAATTAATATTAAAAGGGTTCTCCCTATCTGGCAGAATCTTGATGCTCCGAAATTTATTTGGCATAACACACTTGGCATAATCTTCTATATTTTTAAAGCATAAAAATGATTTAATATAGTTTTTGTTTGGCCGAATGTTTATATGTCCGAATTTACAATAGCATAGAGCCCTCGCCCACGGCGACATTTTGTAGCGATGCTGTCGCGCGTTTACGAAACGCGCGACAGCATCGCTACTAACGCGTGTTAGTCGCATTTGCAACGCGCTACAGAAGCGATGCCAATGCGCTACTAACGCGCTACAGCATCGCGACTGTATCGATGCAAACGCGCGACCGTGTCGGACGACATCGGGGAGAGAACGGAGGGTGGGTGGCGCGTGAGTGGAGAACCGAACATCAGTGCAATACAGACAGATCGACCGTTTGGAATAAAAGGGTTCCAACAATTTTTTATTTTTTATTAGGTTTTAACGTAAAAAGGTTTAAGTTTGTTGCTTCGGCTGCTTAAGTAAAAGCAACACCAAATACAAAGTGACTAATGTTGCCTCAACGGAGTCCATGTTGCAACTGTAGCGATCGCAGGTATTTTTGCGCCGTTACTGAATCGCGACAGAAGCGCGACAGTAACGCGTTTGCATCGCGACTGAATCTGAGCCCGTGGGCGAGGGCACACAGCTAGCGACCGCTTCGCGACTGTATCGATGCGGACGCGCGACAGCATCGCTACTGCATCGCTACAAAAAGTCGCCGTGGGCGAGGGGCCATACTCTTAAGATGGCAGAATTTTATTTGGCATAATTACCTTCAAAGTTAACATTCCGCGTAATTTCGTTTAGCATAACTTTTATTTAGAGCGACCATTATTTGGTACAGTTTCACTTGGCATACTGTAAAGATGGCAGATTTTAATTTGGAATAATTTTACTCGGTATAATACCATTTCTATAAAATATGCTGCAGGCATTTTAACCTTAATTAAAATTAATGTTATCTTAAAAAGTCAATATGTTGTGCTACAAATGTTAGTGACAGAAACGAATCGCTGCAAAACCGAGTCCACGGAGTCTTGTCTGCCCTACCCCTTCGCTCTGGGCAGAGCGGGAGGGCGTGTCAGACTCTTACTGACTAAAAGCCACCTGTGTTCCTTCAGTTGCCTGTGCCAGGGGCCAAGGTATCCCTCTCGGACTTTCCCGCAATCCTGGGAGGCATCGGCCCTAGCGGACCCCGTCATTGATGCTGACATCTCTTTAAGGCGCGCGTGGAACACAACGCTCCATCGACCCGGGCCTGGTCCTTATCGAACGGCGAGCTGCCCATTGCTCGCCGCTCGCAAGCCCGCGCCTACAATGGCCGGGAAGCGGCTTGCGATTCCCGACGCCCAGGGCGTCTCCTGCGGCGGCTAGGGGCGTGAGGGCGCGAATTTTGCCTCTCCCTCACGCGTTCCGCCTCCTCCTTCGCGAGCATTGCTGCTAACCTCACCTTCCATTTTGTCTCATTTGCCAAGCAAAAATAACTAAAATTTGTTTCAGTTATTCCTATTAATTTTTATGCCAACTGTAACATTATGCGAATTAAAATTATGCTAAAACAAATTAGCCTACAAGATAATTATGTCAACATAAACTGTATTCAAAAAACAATGATGTAAAAATATTATTATACGTAAAAAAAAAGAAAAACAGAGAAGAAAAAAAAACATTATAATTATTAGACATTATTAGAAAAAAAAATACATTATACAACTCACATTTCATTCAGATTTCATACATCTTCCATTACAGAATCAAACACATATAGATTCTGGTAACGTGGAGAACTTATCATATATCAGCTATCTACTTGTTTCCATTTATTCAAATATCGACTTTACATGTGTGTCCTTTATGTGTTACCAGTCATAGAGCAACACGGACCGGAGGGGAGTAGCCATACGCAAGCGTTCCCCTCTGCCAAAGTACAAGTCCACGCGGTCCTATGCGTACAATAAAACTAGTTGCAGCCGCTCCATTCACTAGACTAAATCTAGTTGCGCGGCTGAATCGACGTCCCACAAAAATGCCGATTTGTTCAGTTTTTTTGCTGCAAAAAGAGGTCTGCCACGTCAAATTTACAAAAAGATGGCGTTACCTTTCATAAATAAGTAATTTTTGATAAAATGATTACTATTTACTCCTATTTATCTTATAATTTTACAATAATAACGGTCATGTTATTTCGGATTCGTTTACCAACACAGGTCGCTCGCCTTCATACAATATGCGGATCGGTCGAGCGACTGATCCGAGTGTTTTCGCTATCACCGAGCGATAGTGTTGTTACCGGTTTGTAGATAGTTAGATATCGATAAAAATGGCAAATGCAAAGGACTCTTTAAAGCTATATCTCTCGTGCATATAATCATTTTTGAGATTATGCCTTCTGATTTAATTATTATAATTATGTATATTGTGAGCTTTATTTTGATATTGTTTAATATCAAAATTGCGTCAAATTAAATTTAATACAATACTTACGACTAAGTGTGATGTTCGACCGTATTGTAATAATAACATGTAATAGTATTCATTTATCATTCAATTTAGCTATCAATAACCAGTTTAGTTAAAATTTTGACAATTTTCGAAAAAAATCTTAAAATTAGGTTAAAAAAATGGTAAGACTTCGTCTAAGACAACCATGGCTTAAATTGTTCTAAACTGTCTGTACTATCTTCGCCTTAAAGCTTTGCACCCATCTTCCAATCACCTTGTATAATAACAGACTTACCTGGATACCTACAAGAAACAGTGTCATTTGCTCAGATCATTTCAAGACCTCTCACTTTCAAGTGTTGGCGAACAATAGAAGGGGATTGGTCGAGGGCACCAAGCCAACTCTAATACCACACTGTACTTGTTCCGTAAGTTTTTTTTTTATACCATGGAGAAGGCAAAAAACCTAGTCCACCCGATGTAATGCCTCGTGCCACCAGTAAAATGTTGGTTATGTAGTATGGTTAGTCATAGTTGTTAAATGAAGCTTATATTTCTCCACTTCGAAAAATTTACAATGTTAAATCTAATTTTCCAGAGCCATCAATTATCATTAATAACAGACTATCATCGTACGATGCCATTAGTGTCACTCTCACTCTTCCTGATTCGTTGACATCTCCGTGTACATCACCAATTCATCATCTATCTTTCAAGATTTAATACAAAACCAACAAAATGGCCTGAAATATATGCCCCCCCACAGGATCAGTCAAGATCACATTGAGCTCTTTTTTTCGATTGTAAGAAGTCATGGTGGTTATTCCGATAATCCCTCAAGCTCCCAGTTTGAAACAATTTATTAAAAAAATCTTATTAACACAGAACTAACACAAACTGGAAGCGGAACGAACTGCATTCCATTGGAAAAAAATACTATACTGAATTGCACATCTGCATTAGAAAAAATTAATGCTTCAACCGTACGACAATACAATACGAAGGACGCTACTGACGAAGTCAACTTTACCAATTTTACTGACGATTTGATTGATGAGATTGAAGCTCTAACTTTTTTATCTCCTTTTGCCGAGAAAGTAGTGGAATACATAGCAGAATTTGTTATTTTCTGGACATCAAAAAAAATTAAGTGCAATACGTGCATCAAAGGTTTGCTCGGGCCGATTGATGAAAAAAGCTTAATGCATCAAAAAAGCAGAGGAAAGTTGCTATAGGCTTCAAAAGAGGTCAATCTTTTACGCCGGATTTGTGAGAAAGAAATAAGACATCGTATAAGTGACGGCAATAAACCTACACGATCTTGTACCACACACCAAATTGTGCCAAAAGCTTTAAAAAAGTTTATTGGCAAAGACTTGTTTCCCTCTATCAGTTACCATTCACATGAAAATGATTTTACAAATCATAATTTGGAACTGGCCAGATTAATAATGGAAAAATATACTGATACAAGATTTTCTTTCTTTTAATGAAAAAGGCAAACCCACAAAAATGTATTCGACATATTTATACAAAATTAATCCATTTTAAAAACCAGTGATAGATAATACTATCGCTGGTTTTCAAAATGATATAAACATTAAGCCTATGATTTTTGTTGGATGAATAAATAAAATCCTATCTTTATTATAATATCCACCTTTGTATCACTTTTAACTGATTTCCCTAACAGAGTTCTCGAATTTATCGATAATGCGTATCGACAGTTGTTACAGCCACGGCTGTTCGCAACTTGTCAATGTAGTTGTGTCACATCATTACACTGTTATGACACCGAATGCAGCTATGTGTGTGTCGAATTGTTAGTGTATTGTTATAATTGTTAAGTGTGGGTTTCGTAGTGACAGCCGATTGTTTTTGTGTGGGACTCTGAGAAAGTGTGTGTGGCGCAGATTTCCCCCCCCCAAAAATGACAGACAATTCTGTATCGGGAACACACGCTATGGCTACTCCCCTCCGGTCCGCCGGTGGTCCGTGTTGCTCTATGGTTACCAGTAAACGAACGTTCCCGTAATCACTTAAATTAAGAGTTGTCAAAATAAAAGAAACTTTCCCTTTCAGGTTGCAAAGCGGTACCTTTCGGTTCAATAACAACAGGACTCGGCATCAAGACGAGTGACGCCGACTGCTTCATAACCATTCCGGGCCAATTCCGGCTGCCCAACGGCAACTACGTGAACAAAGCCAAGCGCGTGCTCATGCAGTACAGAAGCACGTTCGCCGAGATCCTCGCCATCCCACGCGCCAACACGCCCATCGTCAAATTCTTCCACATCCCCACCAAGACCAACTGTGACGTCACCTTCAAAACCCCCCTCGGAGCGCAGAACAGTCGCCTCATCGCCTTCCTGCTGCAATCAGACCCACGCCTTCTGCCCATGTCCGTCGTCATCAAGTACTGGGCCAAGGTGCACGAGCTGTCGGGCTCGGGCAAGCTCACCAACTACGCGCTCACGCTCATGATCGTGTTCTACCTGCAGCAGGCGCCGCACAGCGTGCTGCCGCCCGTGCGCTGGCTGCAGCGCGAGCCCGCGCACGCCTGCCTCGTGGACCACTGGGACACCGGCTTCGTCAACAACCCCGCCCTCCTGCCGCCCTGCTCCAACACCTCGTCCATCTCCGAACTTCTCGGAGGATTCTTCGAGTTTTACTCCCTCTTCAACTTTGACGAGATGGTCATCTGCCCGTACCTGGGCGTTCCCGTCAAGAGAGACCTGTTCAGGGACACCGCGAACGTGCCCGATGAGTTCGAGCGATATAAGAAAAACGTTCTGAATCATTACGTCATGCCCCTCAGGTATCAATCGCCGATCGTCGTGCAAGACCCCTTCGAACAGTGCCACAATGTCAGTTCCACTATCACCAGCAAGTTAGCCGTAGACATCAAAACTTACTTCAAGTTTTGTGCCAACGCGTACGAAAAGGAGAAACTAAATGCGTGCCAAGATTTTCTTTCAGCCATACTCCTGCAGAAACCTAAACTAATTCGAGGAAAAACGCATCCAGAGTTTAGAGTCAATTTGTTCCCTAGAATTGTTAATCCTATCATTAGCTTTGACTGGAAATCGGTAGTCAGATTTGCGGTGATGGAGATATTCGAAAATATGTTAAAGATCAAGGTTGGCAAAATCGAAGAAAAGGTGAACCCTGACAGTAGGAAAGAGAAGGAAAAGTATAGTGGGACCTTGACGAAACCTATATGGAAACGGAAAGCGTTCAGCAAGTTGTACAGCGTCATGGACATGTCTTTTGAAGAAAAGCAGGGAAAGATCACCCAGGAAATTATAAAAGCTGAGAAACAAGACCTTAGCGTACAGTTCCAATTGACTTTGACTTATTGTCATGACCCTAAAAGCGCAGTGATCTCGATCAGGTTAAATAAGGGCGACCTGGAAGCCTTCAGAGAATTCGGCAAGTTCTTCATATCGGTGACACAGAACTGGTTAACAGAGTTGCTGAAACCTTTCTCGATGCCTAACTGTAAGGACACCGCGACTAAAATAGCTCAGACCATGGAGGACAATGAGAATGAAATGGATTCAGATGACGACGATGATTCGGAAATCATACTCGTGCCCAAGTCAGAGCATGCTGCGGAGACGCCGGCGACGGACAACATCGCTCACACGCTGCCCAACGCTGAAAACACATTGCCCAACAAGACAGACGAAACGCCGGCTAATAGTATACAACAAACATTAAACAGTAGTTCAATAGAAACTTTGACGAAAAAAACAGATGAAATTTTGACAATCAGTGAAGGAAATCTAACTAAAACTGAAGTTATGACGAATCATTCAGATGAATCTTTAGCTAAAACAGCAGAAATTTTGACGAATAATACAGATGAAAGTGTTACTAGAAAAACTCAAATTTTAACGAATAATGAAGACGAAACTTCGAGTAAAAATGCAGAAACATTGACAAAAAAAACCACCGAAAGTGCACCAAGAAGCACCACTAACAACGATACGCCGACAGCTAACGTCAGTGACGTCACGTGCACACTCAAATGACACTGGGACTATGTTCTGTTTTATGAAGTTTAATCTTTTATTTACTTAGTGTAAAAATCATTCAATCAATACACAGTAAATACAAATTATTTTAATATTAAGCTAAGACACTTATGATTTATTTTTATGCGGTTTGTAGAAATTTTAATTTCAATTATAATTGCTGTTTGATTTCTATTTCACCCGACTGAAGGATGACAATTTACGCACTTGCATTATTAACTGCATCACACCGAAAGCCGAACACGTAAAGTGATATTAATTTGATGGTTTCCTGCCTTCACAACCCATCTGGTCAATACCGGTACCCCGGTACCCTACTGTAAGACAATGGCTGTGTGATATCAGTCTGGCATCAGTTCAATCCGGTCGAATTTTCTTCGTCTGAGATGAGACAAGTCAAAACGCAACTTGTGGATATTCTGCGCCAATCAAGCAATACACGATCAACCATCATCAATAAAAAACTTTGGACGCGAAGCAAAAATCTGTACTAACTTCGCTAGGTAAGGCGACAGTAAGAGAAGCCTTATGAGCTTTGTTTCGTGGAATACATAGTTCCGAGCTAAAAATACCGGTAAAATGCTGCAACTTTGCCAAGAAAGCCCAAATTGGCCTATTTCGTTTTTCTTATTGTGTACCATTTGGTTTTACAATGATAACTCCATTGTTACTCTGTCAGTTGTGCGACAAAAACCGGTGCGAGTCTGTGAACCGTAGACAGAGAAAACTATAGACTACTGCTCAGCGTGTCGCTGTAAGGGACAGAAAATCAAGGTACCTGAAACTTTAGGGTTACCCCCTTCAAGGTGATTTTACCCCGAATATTCAAATGTGTTACAATTTTTTTTAGCTACTTTGTACAAACGCACAGGCTTTATAAATAGAAATAACACATCAAAGTCAAAATAGTTTATTCTTATTAGGAACTATTTGACCTGCGGAAAAAGAGCATTTAAAGAAAACCTGAGATACATACAGCTTAAAAAAAAATCTTTTTACTACCCGATTTCAATAAAGGTATAACTTTGCGGGATTCGGTCGTGGTCCACCTGCTTAGTTCATCTGGGTGGACCACGGGCACTTTTTCCTGCCGGTGGATCACCTCAGTCCACCTAGGTGGACCACTAGCACTTTTTCTTGTTGGTGGTCCACCTTTATAATAATATTGCAATCTCTTTCTTTGTGAACTTTGTTTAGTTATTAATATAGGAATAGTTATCCTCCTTGGTATGATGACATTACTTTGACTGAGCTGTGACTTTACTGTAAATTTTTCATTCATGTAATGGATTTCACAGAAAAAAGAAATGTCTCAAAATTGTGATAAAGATTTTCGTAGAGAAACCCATGTAGATCCTGAGATATGTTTTATTAATAGAAAAGGTAACGCGGTTCTATTGTATGGGGCATGTCAGTTTTATAAAGTAAAAACTTTTAAGAACGGTATGGTGTTATGGCGTTGTTCTCAATATAAACATTTAAAAAAAAAATGCAGCGGAAATATTATCATGCAAGTAAAAACTTATATATACCTAGGACATACAAGTATAATATATATCGTTTTTCAAATACCTGGATGGATTTTGGATGAAAAAACAATTTGATTCTGTATTATCTGTGTTTGGTGAAAGACATCGCACAAATAATGTTACGGAATCTTTCCATTCAAAACTGAATAAAAAAGTAAATAAAACCAGTAATATATCTTTTAACTGAACTGAAGAGTCTTGAATACAGACCTTCCAATAAAAGGAAAACCAAATATATAACTGATGATGACGATTAGAAATACAATTAGAATTGTTAAGAGCGTTTATACCTTATGAGTGGCAACGTCGCAATTTAGTGTCATATTTCGTAGTTTTTAATTTTTATCATTTAGTAGGAGCTATATTTTAAAAATCTGTTTTATTAACTTTTTAGAATTATGCTTAATTAACTTTTTAGAGTTAGAAGAATGATTTCTATATTCAAGCTTCTTAGGTCCTCTGCTAACCTAAACGCGATTAGAATGGTGTATATTGCTATCTGCCAGTCCGTCATCACCTACTGCATCACGGTGTGGGGAGGTGCAGCTAAGACTAAGTTTCTCAAGTTGGAGTGAGCACAAAGAGCAGTCCTTAAAGTGATGTCAAAGAAACACTTCAGGTATCCCACTTTACAATAATATACAAAGACATTAAAGTACTTTCTGTGAGGCAGCTGTTTGTGCCCCTCCGGATCAACTGGACAGTTTCGCAGATGGACACAGTACCTATAGTCGTGAAAAAATAAGGTTATAAACTATGAAACAGGTATTAAATTTAGAATGTGTTTATTCAAGGAAAGTATATAACACAAAGGCACGACCATAGAATAAGACCTGTCTTACAATGTTGTATTGAGAAATTGTTTTAAGAGGTCCTGGGCAGTGGTCCAACTGCTCTGTACAACTAGTTGGACCATCTAAATCTTATGGGTCTTTACTAGGGGCAGTTGTCCAACTTTAAAAATAGTTGGACCACAGCACCTTTTGAGAGTTCCGTGGTCCAATTCATTAAAAAAATAACATTCCAACTGTAAAAACCTCAACTGCATCATTAGGTGTGTATGGTTACTGGTTATGTTAACTGGTTTACGGTTATATTGAACCTCTGGTCCTCTGGAGCCCATGGTTGTACAGAGCAGTTGGACCACTGCCCTGGAATGGTTTTAGTAGGTAATATTAAACAAAATCTTCCATTTGTAACTTCTGATTACGGGGAGAAAACAAATATTGAGATAATTTTTACGACCGTAAGCGTTATAAGCGTGTCATGATGACTGATTTTGTTTCGTTAACACAGTCCGATAATACATTTTTCACTTCAGTAGCTTAAACGTGTAGGTTTTGCTGCCTGAAATCAGTGTACGTTACCCCAGCAAGAAAGTGTCTCCTAGAGTTATAGGAGTAGAACGTATAATTGGTGCCTTATCTGCTGTAAATGTGCCCCCACATAAAAAATGTGTGCCCTCTGTCGTTTTGGAAAAAAACGGAAAAAACGATTCTTGCTGGAGTAACGTTTTTCTAGCAGGAAAATTCTAAACGAATGATCGGAGAGAGAAAAATTGTGCATGGCCAGAGAGCTTATATGTGTGCCAAAATGTGCCCCCAAAAATAAAATCTGTGCCCCTTCAGGTTTTCGAGATATTGCATTTCCTGCTGGAGTAACGTTTTGATGAATCGTATATCTCTACAACCATTGCATGTGCCCCTGTAAAATAAACACACACGAGTAGCTCTTAATGTGTGCCCCTTAGTGCCCCAAATTAGATTTAAGAAAATATTTATAGTTTTCAAGTTATCGCGGTTTTATGAAAACCCGAAAAAACATCGCAGCGCCTAAATTAGACAAGGCACAAGTTCGCTGAAAACTGTATTCGGTCCTTCTTGACGCTAATAATAACCATAGAAAGTTTCAAAACTGTTCATGCATGCGTTTTTGAATAATCTCGCTAGAAGTCAAAACGATGGTGTCATAACTTTGACGGCAAAATACAATCAAGGAACCGGCTCAATCCCAGATTTGTAGGTGTAAACCAAAATCTTGTGCCTTTAGTCAAAAATATATGGTGAAAATATTCAGCTTGGAATGTTTCGCATTAAGTAAATATTAACAAAAAACCAAAATATGTAAGCAACGGCTGGTTATCCGACCAAATTTGAATGACTACTAAAAAGCGACGGATTCATACAAATATCGATGACCTTCTTTATTGGACGTATTATACCTAAGCTGTTGTCCGTACAGTCGCGTTGAAAAGTTTTGGGGGCTCATTAAAAAATATATTAAATGCACCTTGTGACTATACACGGTCAATTTTAGGTCGTTCTGGAACCGAGAGCCATATACTCGATCATCGAACTCGAAACGATTGGGACTATTATTTTCAATAAGTTACAATAAAACAAAATCACGAAAAATCTAATTTATTGTTTTTTTTGTGTAATAGTGAGAACTCGTAGTAACGCTTCCTTGCGATCAATGCATATGTGTGTAAAACGTATCGACGAACTGCAACACTTGCGCACGGCACCCATTGTAAAATTAATTCATCGATCAGACAGCATGATCCGTAAGCCACGCCCCCGGCCCCTTACAGTCTAGGCGACCGCCCGTGCGCCCCCGCCATTTCTAAATTCTTATTCCTTTCTAGTATTGTCTCGCGTTTCGTTGTATTAGGTCACGCACGCGCAACCTAATTACGCGCCAAAAATTTAAGTTTTGGACTATGGTGGATTTTTATGTGACATGGCGAACCATAACTTGGAAGAGGCCAGACGTTTGTATGCTCAGCCGGAACACCTGAACTCACTGCGCGCACGTGGAATCACTGACCCTCAAGTTCCCTTCACCTCCACCATCCTGGCTGTAACCCAGCGCCTCCTCGATCATGGACAGTTTCGAGCGCCCACACACGCGCAGGGCCGCGGTAGACTACCATACTCGGCGGAATTGGAAGAAGACGTACAGGAATACTTCGAACGCGACCCACGCGGCCGACAGTGGACGCTTTTAATATTGTGAAAAGTGAAGTGAATAAAAGAGTACAGACCTACAAGTAAGTAACTACTTAGATACGTAACATGTACTTACTTATTACTGACGCGACGGTCCTAAGCCCGTAGAAATTATGAAGGAAAAATTAGAGTTATTTAACTGATAGGTATGTAGATAAACGCAATAAATTTAAATCAAACAATGGTTATGAATGCGGAATTCAACGATTTATTATTGTCGCGGGTACTTAGGTATCTACAGCAACAAAGTGCAAGTAGGTACTGATGACCGCGACTGGTGACTGAACACCACAGTGAAAGGTGGACTTAATGTTCACTGTGTACCTACCTACATCAAAACAATCTTTTTTGACCGTGGGAGGACAAGGAGGTTCCTCAATAATATCCTTGCTAGCAAATTTATAGTATTAACGTACCTACTGAAAAAAAAAAACTTTTTAAGGATTACATTAAAATTCCTGCTTGCCATTTGGACGTACCGCCACTATTTAAGCGGATTTAAACTTATTTATACTCTAAACATATGGCTGTAGTACTATGTCTATTTTATCTATGCGTAGGTAAGTACCTAGTTCACAGAGGTCGCCGATCGCCGTACCTTTGCCTACGCGCCGACATCTTTAAACATAAATAAAAACACATACGCAATAGATAAATAGGTACACAAATAAAAATACGAAAAGCGAATTCAGACTTTATTTCTTAACCGTAAACGGTAACAAATCGAAATTTCACCAAACTAGGTAAAAGCAACGTAGGTACGCAGTTTACTAAAATTATTCTGAGAAGCCACAGAATTGATGCACAACCGAATTCAGCGGTTAACTTTATAAAAATAAGGTCTTAATTCGGTACAATATTTTCATAGAAAAGGGCACCACCAACTTATAATGAACTCTATTTGACAGATAAAACGATTCATTTTTCTGTTTGAATTGCCTGCCTTTGTAGACACCGCCGCACCGCGCGCGGCCGGCCGCTAGCAAGAGCAACATTGTAATTGGTTTAAGGTCTCTGCATACAGCGGGCGCGGCGCGGCGGGACGGGACGGCGACGCAACACTGAGCAGTTGTAATGTACTAGATATTACGGACGACGCTACACAGAGCCGTCCCGCTCGACGCGACGGTAACCGTCGCGCCACGCCGCCGCCGCGCCGAGCGGGAATACAAGATTATAGTAGAAATGTATACAAAATATAGGTGTTTTTGACGTGATCGCGCCCGCAGTGTGACCGATGCCGCCGCGCCAGCGCAGCGTCGCCGCCCCGCCACGCCGCGCCCCGCCACGCCACGCCGGCTGTGTGCAGAGACCTTAAGGCAGTATTATTTTTATTCATCATAATTTTATTATGGTAGGTAGCTGTATGCTTATTGCTTATTAAGTACCTATTAGCTCGATTGGTCGACACTCGATTCAAGGCCTTAAATACAACTCACAAGCGTACTCGTCATGTCTAGTTGAGGTAATAGACCGTACGATTACTAGTGATTTCGTGATGCGAGAGTAGTGAATGAAATTTCAATTAATTTCTCTCGTTTACGAGGAGATGTGATAGTGTGATGACACCGTGCCGTGCGTCCAATTAGGTTCCAATACAAACGAGAGATAACGGAGGTAAATGAACTTACACCAACTTAAATAGTACAGGACCTACCTGAAATAAAATACCTACTTGCAGCAACGTCCATTGACCCACCACGAGTGCGCCCAGCTGTTCCGCGCTACGTCATCACTGAGTGGACCGCGTACGATCAATGACTATAAAGCGTACGATCTTGCGTTTATGAATGAAATAGTGGAAGGGCTACTAAGATTTAACTCGAATGACAGAATAAATGTGATAAATTTCTAACTTCTATAATAGATGTCTTAAAAAAATTATAACAATGCCAATAGTAACTATTAATCGTCTGGAGTTACTGTGTTTCGGTTCCAGAACGATGTAAAATGATTCGTGTATTAAATGAAACGGCTTGTTGATGTGGAAATCATTATTTTTATTCCCTTAATTTTAATCCTTAAAGTAATTATTGCATCAAATCACAAATCAAAGTTCCTACCTATAAATATTAGAAATTATTTGCACGTTGTGTAGTCATTATTATTTAAATCACAGATCAGTTTTCCATCTAAGTCTAACATATAATTAGTAAATTCGCATCACAAAAAATCACAGATCAGTATTAAATATAAGTATAATATTGTGTAAAAAAAATATTAAATTTTAAATCACAGATTAATAATTTTCTTACCAGTAATTTGCTTATACATAGATTCAGATAAAGTGTGTTAGTATAGTAAACCGCATAAAGATATAACTGTAAACATCGAATGTGCACAAATTATCTGATGGTATTTGGCTATAAATAAACATATTTATCCCATATACGTAACAACATTATCACCTGACTGTGGAATGACACTTATAGATGGTGATTGGAAGATGGGTGCAAAGCTTTAAGGCGAAGATAGTACAGACAGTTTAGAACAATTTAAGCCATGGTTGTCTTAGACGAAGTCTTACCATTTTTTTTAACCTAATTTATAAGATTTTTTCGAAAATTGCCATAATTTTAACTAAACTGGTTATTTATAGCTAAATTGAATGATAAATGAATTCATTTTTATTTAATTTAATTAAAGTAATGTGTAAGCAATCTAGCAAAACATGTTTTAGGCCTCTGTGTCGTTAGACATTTTTTTTACAGATATTTAAAGTTCATATAAATTTTAAAAAATCATAAATCATTTTTCAAATCAAATCAAATCAAAATCAAATCAAATTATTTATTTGCATAATACAGGTAGGTATAAATAGATGTTACAAAGAAATATAAAGTACACTGTATCATTACATAATTAGATGTGCAAATACTTATGTCATCAATAATCTATTTCTATAATTATTAACATAACATTACAAAATTATTAGGTATAGGTACTCAACAACAAAAAAATTATTAATAATAAGTAATAATAAAATAAATTCAAAATAAGTACCTATTAAAAATTTCAAAGGATTAATAATACAAATTGTCAGATGAATTATAATTCATGTCATAAACTTTACAATGAAATAAATTAAAATGTTGGTCAAAATTAAAATAAAATTACATAAATGTCAAATAAAATTATTACCGCATGTCACACTATTTTTATTTTCATATTATTCGATGTCAATAAAGTTCTCTTACTATAGGTATCTATCTATATTCTTATCCTGTAAGTACTCCTTGACACTGTAATAACATTTATTTACTAGGAATTTGTGCAGCTTTGACTTGAATTGGTGAACAGGTAACGTTTTGAGATCATCAGGCAACTTGTTGTAAACCAATGATGCCATACAAAGAATACTTTTATTGATTAGTGCTGTTTTCCCGTAAGGTATATCAATTTCTAAAAACCATCTATTTCTATTTTTGAAAACCTTATTTAAAAAAAAACGAAGGGTGCTTTTTTTGTTCAAATATTTTTGAAAACATGCGTGATAATCGCTCTTTCCTTTGAGGTATCAAATTCAAATTCAAATCATTTATTTCAGACAGGAGTCCATAGGGTTAGTATAACAAAATTACTTAAAAACTAGTGTTAGTAATAAAAATAGGAAATCGCTTAACTGGTGTGGATCCTCATCCAGTGGCGCAGCAAAGGGGAATCCCACCGATCTCGGAACACGCTCAGGAGACTATTAGTGGCGGTACGCAGCCGGCCGGCCATGGATGCGGACCTTTTTCTAATTATGGCGTAAAAGTCATCAGTATGCGCCTCCGCAAACATACCAGACGCACTACAACGCCACGACCGCCCCAACAGTATCCTGAACGCGTTATTGTATTGGACACGCAGATCGCTGTATGTCCTCTGCGTAAAACTGGTCCAAAGACTGCACGTGTAAAAGGACTGGCAGAAAGCTTTAAAAAGCGTTACCTTTACGTGATTTGTACAACGTGCAAATCTTCGAACCAGCATGTTACATCGAACAGCCAGCGATCTGCGCTCCCTCTCTACGTCTATATTGTCCCTAAGATCCTCAGTGACCCAGTGACCCAAGTACTTAAACTTAGTCGCCCATGATAAAGGAGCACCACATAGCGTGACACTCGGGACATCTGAATAATTTATGTCACGCGCTTTAAACATCATCAGTTCGCTCTTCGTGACATTGTACTTGAGCCCATGGGACACTGCATAGGACTCATATATCGCAACTAGCGTCCTCAGAGCGCCGATCGACGGGCTCAGCAGCACCATAATTATCATCGGCATAGCTGATATTATTCATACAAACTCCATCAATATGACATCCAACTCTGGTGCTGCTGAGCTCACCGATCAGCCGGTTTATGTATAAGTTGAAGAGGCGGGGTGAACTTAACCCCCCCTGTCTCACCCCACACTCCAGCTCATACACATCCGATTGTGTCTCAGCCCACCTAACACTATTCTTCTGGTAATAATACCAGTAGCGAAACAACGATGTAATTTCGTCTGGTAGTGTTGTCTCACTCTGTAATTTGCCCCATAGTACCTCGTAAGACACAAGATCGAATGCCTTCGATAGGTCTAAAAAACAAGCAAAAACGGGGGTTTTTCTAGAGGTATAATATTGAACAGTTTGCTTGAGGCACAGGATGGCACTCTCCGTGGATAGACCGGGTTTGAAACCAAACTGCGCGTCGTGGATTTCAAAGTGTTTAGCCAACTGTTGATCAAGCAAACTGTCCAAGATCTTGGCGACTATCGTGGCCAACGAAATAGGCCTGTAATTGGTCACCTCAGAGGCATCCCCCGTCCTGTCCTTAATAACCGGTACCACCACGGTGTGCATAAGGTCTTCCGGTAGGTAGCGGTGTCGGAGACATACATTAAAAAGCAGAGCAAGAACCCTATACAGATGTGGCCCAGCATTCTTGAGGTGCTCGACGCTGAGGCCGTCGTGGCCTGGTGACTTACCTCTTGTCATTTTCTTAATAACCGTAGCAACCTGTTTAGCTGAGAATGTTACGGCAGTCTCACCAGATCCAGACAGTACCCTTTCATCGAGCATCCTCCTACCTTTATGCAAGGGGGACTGAACTTTAAAGTGTCTTTGAAAAAGGGTGGCAATATCTTTCGGCTCACTCAGACCTGCCACACTTACAGGGAGACTCGGCTTAGCATTTAATTTACTAGTAGACTTCCAAAACTTAGCAAACTCTTTTTTGGAATGACTATTTGCCAAAATATCTAATTTAATTTGTTCTTGATTGTTTTGAACAAATTTTAATTTACTTTTAAATGTCCTGCGTGTTACACGCATTTTCTCATATAAAACCCCCTGAGTAGGTGCACCATATGATAGCCACGTATGATAACATATACGAGCCTCCCTATGAGCGTCGCTGACATGTTTATTCCAGCCTGTAACACATATTTTAGCCGTTTATTACGTTCACCACCTACAAAAGTACACTGAGCACCCGCTTGGAGAGTAGATATTATTTTTAAATACATGTTATCTAATAATAATAAATGGTCTTCATTATTGCACATTTTGTGGGAACATTTGTAATACATTGTTCAGGTAAATCTATTAATTTTAATTTGTCATTACAGTATTTAAAATAATTATTAATTTGTTCAACATTTCTTTCACCCCACCGCACTTTATTACAAAGGGGATTTTTGGCTGATACCCTCTGATTAATTTTAGTTACATTACACTTAAATAAAACCGGATAATGATCAGACTGGTAAACCCCATATGAGACTGATGCTTTAATAATCAAGTTTTTGGCTGCGCTTGTTATCAAACAATGATCTAGCCAACGGCGCGAGCCACTAGCTTGACAAACAAACGTATGCGTATCTTTCGGCAAAAGCTCATAGTCGGCGCAAAACCATGTCTGATCGTTACAAACAGAGATAAGTTCACTAAAAAACCGCGAGCCAGGGTTGGCATTAAAATCCCCTAGTACAATTACACACTCAATACTAGTACTTTCAGTTATAGCTAATTATCTCACCAAGGGTTTGTGTAAATAAAGTCAAATTGTCACTCTTACCGTTATCGTAGGGCATGTACACAGAAAATATCAACATTGGCCGGCTTTCGAAATCAACTTTTACGTATCATTTACGAGGATATTTTACAAATTATTGAAATTAGGATCTACAAACCAATTTGAGGGAGAAATTTTAAATTTTAGGCAGACTAATTAAAACAAAATTTTTGCTTAAAAAACTTACGCTAAGCTTACTTTATGTGTTCGAAATGATAATTACTTCAATTTTAAGAATTTTTTGCACATGCCAATTGAGGGGATTATCTAAACAATGGCCGCCGCGCGCAGTGCGGCAGATGAAAGAAGCGAATTGAAGGGATTATCTAAACAATGGCAGCAATGCGCGGTGCGACGGCATTTCCAGGTAGAACGCCCAGTGAATAGAAAATAGCGATAAATACGTTGGTTTTTACAGCAAAATGGTGTCCCCGACCCTTGCCCGACGAAGCGCCAGCCCGCGCCGTAGCTGAGCCCGTAAATATAAACCCCCCCGACTGTGACCTCTGAGTTTATTTCGGCGTTTCTTCTCAGAGAGTAGTCAATTAGGAAACGCCGACCTCACCAAGCTTAATAATAAGAAAAATCTGATCCAGCCTGTCCCACCTTGCTGTCCCCCCCCCCAGCGACGCCCTAAGCCGAGGTTCGTACCCCACAGGGGGTGCCCTTAGGTGATAGTCGCTTAGTATGTAATAATACGCCCCTGGCTGGAGGCTTTGAGTTTCACTTAAGGCAACCACAGGATAGTCCGATTAAGTAGTAACGACCTCTCTAGGTCTACTACGAGATGCGATAGTTAGGAAAAAAAAAAAAAAACAAAAAGCAAAATGGTATTAGTTACTAAGGCAACAAGCGAAGCGGTCACATCTTTTACTTATTACAATTATGTAGTTGAATTAGTCAAACTACAGCTGCCCATGTGAGAGGACGTCGCGTTGTCGTGTTGAATCGCAATTTACCGTGTTCAGTTGTAGCCCTTTGCGTTCCTGCACGTGTTGTTTGCGTTAGTTTTGAAAATTTTTGTTTCACCGTGTCCAGTCGTAGCCGCAAACTCCTGCACGTGTTGATTTTTGAGTTGTGTTAAGTTGACATTTAGTGCGCTCCTACGCCGTTTTTCTTAATTGTTAAGTAGTTATGGCTACTTTTTCCAATCAGGAATATGCGGATATCGTATTTATGTATGGCAGAGCAGATGGCAATGGATCCTTGGCGCGACGGATGTATCAAGAACGCTTTCCGAATCGCAGGGTACTGAATGTGCGAGTGTTTTACAACACTTTTCGTCGACTTGCCGAAGTTGGGTTTCACCGCGTGGAACCTGGAGTCAACCCAGGCAGACATGAAACTGACGTCGAAGAAAACATTTTGGCAGCATTTCAAGCAGATCCTACTACCAGTACCAGAGCCGTAGCTCAAAATATAAACATTTCACAATGGAAGGTGTGGCATACAATGCACCAAAATTACAAATATCCGACCATGGTAGGGGTGTGCAAGTTCTGGAAGAGCAAGATTCCCAAAGAAGAATACAGTTCTGCCGTTTCCTCCTCAACAGAGACATCGAAGATGCGTGGTTTCTGAAATCAATCTTGTGGACGGATGAAAGCAAATTTTCTAGGGAGGGCATTACAAACTTTCATAACCTCCATGAATGGGCCGACAGAGACAATAATCCACATTTTAAGAAGCGAGTGTCGTTTCAGGGAAAAATCTCTGTCAATGTATGGGCTGGAGTAATTGGCAGGACATTGATTGGGCCCCACTTCTTGCCGGATAATTTAAATGGTGAAAATTATTTGCACTTTCTACAATTCGATTTACCAGTTCTGATAGAGGAAACAGGTGTCCCGATATTCGAAAGAGACCGAACAGTCGTCTTTCAGCAAAACGGCTGTCCAGCGCATTGGACGTTAAATGTAAGGGAACACTTAAATAATTGCTTCCCTGACAGCTGGATCGGCAGAGATGGACCCATCCCTTGGCCCGCTCGCTCACCAGATCTGACCCCGCTGGACTTTTTCGTGTGGGGCCGGGCCAAGGAACCGGTGTATACGAATGTTGAAATAAACACGAGAGAAGAATTGATGGAGAGAATTAATTCAGCGTTTGAAACGATGAAACTGGAGATGATGTTGAAAATAACAACAACAGAAGTGAGAAGACGTAGCCGTGCTTGTATTAGGAATCATGGCAGACATTTTGAACATGAACAATAAATAATTTAGATTCAAATGTTGTTTTAATTACTCCGCCTAAAATTTAAAATTTCTCCCTCAAATTGGTTTGTAGATCCTTTTTTTTTTTTGTGGGTGGGAAATCATCAAATAACTTCTCCCGCTCTGGGCAGAGCAGGAGGGCGTGTCAGACTCTTACTGACTAAAACCCACCCGTGTTCCTTCAGTTGCCTGTGCCAGGGGCCACGGTAATCCTCTTGGACTTTTCCGCAACCCTAGCAGGCATCGGTCCTAGCAAACCCCGTCATTGGTGCTGACATCTCTTTGAGGCGCGCGTGGAACATAACGCGCCGTCGACCCGGGCCTGGTCCTTATCGAACAGCGAGCTGCCCATTGCTCGCCGTTCGCAAGCCCGCGCCTACGGTGGCCGGGAATCGGCCTGCGATTCCCGACGCCCAGGGCATCTCCTGCGGCGGCTAGGAGCGTGAGGGCGCAAATTTTGCCTCCCTCACGCGTTCCGCCTCCTCCTTTGCGAACATTACTGCTTCGCAGAAGGAGGTAACGGCTTCCCAAGCGCTCTCGCTCCGTACCATGGCCTGGACCAAGGCCGGACGCGAGAGATCGCCACCGCCAATCGCCTCCACGAGGACACGGCGGTGCTCCGCCCAAGCTGGGCAGACCTCCACCGTATGCTCCACCGTGTCCTCCGGGCGATCCACACAATGGTGACACCTGGGCGTTTCCTCCCGCCTTATCCGGAACAGGAACCTCCCGAAACAACCGTGTCCGGTGAGGACCTGCGTCAGGCGGAAGGTGAGGACGCCGTGGCGCCTCTCTAGCCACTCCTCAAAGAGGGGACTTATCGCCGCAATTGTGGCGTGCCCAGCGCTGGGTTGCGACAATCGCACTCTCCATGCCGCCCTAAGATCCCGCCGGAGCTCTGTCCGCTGTACCGTGATTTCTCGTGGCAGCGGAGCTACGCCCCGGCGTTTCGCCTCCTCGCGCCACTCCCAAACGTGCGCGAGGTTTGTAGATCCTAATTTCAATAATTTGTAAAATATCCTCGTAAATGATACCTTAAAGGAAAGAGCGATTATCACGCATGTTTTCAAAAATATTTGAACAAAAAAAGCACACTTCGTTTTTTTTTTAAATAAGGTTTTCAAAAGTGATTTATGATTTTTTTAAATTTATATGAACTTTAAATGTCTGTTAAAAAAATGTCTAACAACACAGAGGCCTAAAACATGTTTTGCTAGATTGCTTACACATTACTTTAATTAAATAAAATAAAAATGAATTCATTTATCATTCAATTTAGCTATAAATAACCAGTTTAGTTAAAATTTTGGCAATTTTCGAAAAAAATCTTAAAAATTAGGTTAAAAAAAAAACGGTAAGACTTCGTCTAAGACAACCATGGCTTAAATTGTTCTAAACTGTCTGTACTATCTTCGCCTTAAAGCTTTGCACCCATCTTCCAATCACCTTGTATATCTAAAACGCCATCAAATCAAAATTATGTGACACTACATAATCAGCTTGTTTAATAATTATAAATCCCTCATAGATACGTAATACGACATATAAAATGGAAACACGTTGTTGCAACACAGATCATTGTGCGGTTGACTATAGGTATACACTAAACACAACTCTCAAAACTGTAGGTACCAAAATTTATTTGGTTAAGGTGAATGCTCCAACCAACCCGCGAAATTCAAATTTTCTTACGTTTTTTGCAATTTGCACGCCAGTGCTAGGTTGTATGTTGATTAAAATATTATCCCTCCAAGTTCATAAAGGTGTAGGGCTGACTTTTTCTGTTTTTTTTTTTGGTTTCTACACCTTTATGAACTTGGAAGGTTGTATTGGTGATTATAATTCTGTAACTACATACGTCTTACAGCCGCGAATAATATTTTAATCAACATACAACCTAGCACTTCCTGCAAATTGCAAAAAACATAAGAAATTTTGAATTTCGCGGGCTGGTTGGAGCATTCCCCTTAATGATGAAAAACTTACTGTTAATTTATCTAACCTACGGCTTATCAATAAATATATATATATATATATAAAAAGACAAATACGGGCTTTTTATTTATATACAAAAAAGAGCTACCTCTTTTTAGTAGTAGGTATTCATCACACATTAATTCATGAACTATTTTTTTTTTAAACATTGGAACCAATCAAATTTTGGGTCAAAGACCTGGCAAATATCTGGATGTATTTCTGTCGTTCACACATAAATTACTGGATGTATTTTAATGAAATTTAGAATCGAGAAGATAGCTTACCTTGGAATAGCACTTAGGCTACTATTTATAATGTACTTAATCATGTGTAAGGTCATAGAAACAGCTAGTAGAATATAATCCAATAACAACTTTATTTTATTACTTTTCTACTTCAGTGTAGGTACTCAGGCACAACACGTGTGAACCGGTTAGTGAGTAAAGTAAAGAAGGTCATCGATATGTATGAATCCGTCGCTTTTTAGTAGTCATTCAAATTTGGTCGGATAACCAGCCGTTGCTTACATATTTTTATTTACTTAATGCGAAACATTCCAAGCTGAATATTTTCACCATATATTTTTGACTAAAGGCACAAGATTTTGGTTTACACCTACAAATCTGGGATTGAGCCGGTTCCTTGATTGTATTTTGCCGTCAAAGTTATGACACCATCGTTTTGACTTCTAGCGAGATTATTCAAAAACGCGTGCATGAACAGTTTTGAAACTTTGTATGGTTATTTTAAGCGTCAAGAAGGACCGAATACAGTTTTCAGCGAACTTGTGCCTTGTCTAATTTAGGCGCTGCGATGTTTTTTCGGGTTTTCATAAAACCGCGATAACTTGAAAACTATAAATATTTTCTTAAATCTAATTTGGGGCACTAAGGGGCACACATTAAGAGCTACTCGTGTGTGTTTATTTTACAGGGGCACATGCAATGGTTGTAGAGATATACGATTCATCAAAACGTTACTCCAGCAGGAAATGCAATATCTCGAAAACCTGAAGGGGCACAGATTTTATTTTTGGGGGCACATTTTGGCACACATACAGGGTGGCCGGAACATTGACGTCCAAAAATAAAATTTCGGTCCCTCGTATCGTGGGGTATTCGAATCACCCCCATGTATGTTCCGCGACTTTTCATAGTTTTCGAGTTATGAATTTTTTTCTGAATGTTTGAAAATTTTCGACCTGACCAACCTAAAAAAATTCTAAAAAAAAAAGTAGAGGGTTTTATCGAGTTTCTTTTTTTGCAACTGAATTTTCATAAGTAGTACTTTTATGCATAAAATAATCAGCTTCGTAACTGTGATGAAAGTTATGAAAATGTTGATCTAAAGTGAAAAATTTACGTTCGGTAAATTATGACTCAAATTTTCAACTTTAAATTAAAAATCTTAACAGGTGACTTCATAATTCCTAAGTAGGCTTCAAGAATGCGCCAGACTCTCAGTTTTCATAATCATAAAAAAAATGAAGTACTTAATAGGGCTACTTTGTTTAAAATCGGCCTTCAAAGACAGCGAGGTGGAAAAATTCTTAAAATTACCCATCTGAGTAATTATTATTTTTTTGCTATTTTCTTGTTCCTAAGGTTAATTAATGATAAGAATACTGAAAACTAACCAACAAATAGTTTCAGAGTTGGGTAAGAAAAGTTTTACGTAAAAAGTGGTTTTGAATAAAACACAGATGATAATGTGAAAAAAGTACTTAATTTATTTTTAACATTTAGAAAAGGTTTTCAAAGTGGCCACCACCAGCAGCAATACACATTCTACACCTACGTAAGAAATTGTCTGGCAATCGTCTAAAAGCGTCTCTGTTCTCTCTCACAACACGTTCAGCTTCTGCAATCAACTGCCTCAGCTCTTGTTCACTTGAACAGTCTCGGGCGTATGCTATTTCCTTGTAATAGCCCCAAATAAAGAAATCGATGGGGTTGAGATCAGGTGAGCGTGGAGGCCACCTAATTGGTCCGCTGCGTCCGATCCATCTGTTGGGGTATGTTTCATCTAAGTAATTTCGGACCTGGGTTGCATAGTGACACGGGGCGCCGTCATTTTGCAACACCATGGTTCGTCTGAGTTCGAGATTCACATCTGCCAGCAACAATGGAAGTTCATTTTCCAAAAAGTTTTTGTATGTTTCTCCATCAAGTCTGGACGGCAGTTCAAACGGACCAATTAGTTCGCCATTGAGAATACCAGACCACAAGTTAACGCTGAAGCGATGTTGAAATGTCGAAGCTCTCACTTCGAGTGGATTTTCATTCGCCCACGTGTGGTAATTATGAATATTGAATATTCCGGATCGCTCAAATCGTGACTCATCTGACCATAAAACTTTATTGAAAAATCCAGGATCCTCTTGCTCTTTTCGTAACATGGTTTGGCAAAAATCAACGCGCAATTGGTGATCTGTAGGCAGTAAAGCTTGGACTCGTCGGATGTGGAACGCGTGGTATTCTTCATCGTGAAGAATGTCTTGGATAGAAGTCCTTGGGATGTTCAGAGCACGAGCCATACTTCTCGTACTCGTAGACGGATTTCGCTGAACTTCTTCCAGCACCATTTCTCTGCGATCCGGGTTAGCTCTAGGGATTCCTTCATGACTGCCGCGTCGACCAGGAATGCGGCCTGCCATCAAAGTGTTGTGCGTGTTAATAAAAACACGATGGTCGGGATATCGCTCAGGTTGCGGCCCACCACGACGTTGAAGTTGTTCGCGATACAGTCGCGCTGCTTCATGGCCGTTTCCTTGTGCAACTCCATAAAAATAATGCATTTCTGCATATTCACTTAACGTGTAACTCATTTTTTACACTTCCACGTAAAAAAAGTCCAAATCAGAATGCAAAACACAGTCCAATAAACGAGCAAAGTAGTCAAACAAGTAGGCAGCGGAGTCCGTGGGCAAAGCGAGTGTGGTAAAGACAAAATGGCGACACGCGTATAGCAGTAAACACAATGTGAGTACGACTGAGGTACTTGTTTTGCGTTGGCTTCGGTTGCGCGCCTTGCGTGAGAGAGATAGCAATAATTCGGTCTCTTTTCCTCTCGGTCCATTGTTATTGCAGGTAAAAGAGTTGCACCCTCGTTTACAACCCATAGTCCACGAGAACGGATCGCGCAAAATTCATTAAACTAAAAAAAATCTCCGTGTTTAAATCTTAGCTTTCCTGCAGTAATTTTTGGTTAGCAAACTAAATAACCTTAGGAGCGAGAAAATGGAAAAAAAAAATTTATTAATCAGATAGCTAATTTTAAGAATTTTCCACTTCGCAGTCTTTGAAGGCCGATTAAGGCCAAAGTTAGCCCCATTAAGTCCTACGTTTTTTAATGATTATGAAAGCTGAGAGTCTGGCGCATTCTTGAAGCCTACTTGAGAACCATGAAGTCACCTGTTTAGATTTTTAATTTGAAGTTGAAAATTTAAGTCATAATTTACCGAACGTAAATTTTTCACTTTAGATCAACATTTTCATAACTTTCACCACAGTTACGAAGCTGATTATTTTATGCATAAAAGTACTACTTATGAAAATTCAGTTGCAAAAAAAGAAACTCGATAAAACCCTCTACTTTTTTTTTTGAATTTTTTTAGGTTGGTCAGGTCGAAAATTTTCAAACATTCAGAAAAAAATTCATAACTCGAAAACTATGAAAAGTCGCGGAACATACATGGGGGTGATTCGAATACCCCACGATACGAGGGACCGAAATTTTATTTTTGGACGTCAATGTTCCGGCCACCCTGTATAAGCTCTCTGGCCATGCACAATTTTTCTCTCTCCGATCATTCGTTTAGAATTTTCCTGCTAGAAAAACGTTACTCCAGCAAGAATCGTTTTTTCCGTTTTTTTCCAAAACGACAGGGGGCACACATTTTTTATGTGGGGGCACATTTACAGCAGATAAGGCACCAATTATACGTTCTACTCCTATAACTCTAGGAGACACTTTCTTGCTGGGGTAACGTACACAAATCAGTGAGCTCTTTGACTGAGTAAGACCAAATTTTTTTTTTTCACAAAGCCGTGAATATCTTATTCAGCCTTGGGTTAATCATACAATTCGAAACATTCACACTCCTATCTCTTTCCCGCCATTAGAAAGTGAGAGAGACAAAGACCAGCCCTTTCGAAGTTCCGATTTTGAATTCGACCTCAAAGACAAACACGTTCGGAATTTCGTACTAACTAAAGAGATTTTGCAAAAAGATAATAAAATTATGTCTTGTAATTTATTGAATTTTTAACTTATTGTTGTATTTAAACGAAAATAAGTATTTACTGCAAATAAAACTGATATTTAACCTGTAAATATTTATTTCTAGTTTCAAAAATGTTACATAATATATTTTGAATAATAAAATATCATGGGTGCTATTTCCGAACACGCCTTAATTTAAATAAAAGAGCGGGAATAAAATTTCGTGGCTGGCGTAAAGAGTTGAATAAGTTAAAAAATATTAAAATAATCGTAAAATATGAGTGAAACTAGCGACGAGAACTGTATTTTAACACCGGAACAGTTAAAACAACAAGTTATTAATGCAGAATTAAGTTTCCTACCTGAAAAGTCTCGCGAGAATATCTGATATTTCTCTCTCTGCTTTCAGATATTTTTTGAATTTCATTCATTCATTGTCTTCAATGAATGGAGACTTTTTTTTTTGTTATGGCTTCGCACGGTTTGTGCATTTAGCCAATGTCACGTTTAGTTATCGAGAAGGAGGAGAACAAAGGTAGGGAAACGAAAGAAAAAGGTATAAAATATTTATGATCATTTAACGGGATTTAGGATTGGACGATTTATAGGATCAGTGTATTTTATAAAGGTGAATACTAATAGTGAATAATGAGCAAATTACAATGACGACAATTTACAACTTATTATTATTTAATGTGATAAATGAGACTATACATTTATATACAGGGAAGCTATTTGTACAAAGTAAAGAAAGTATTGATGTAGGAAAAGGAATACGGAGAGACAAGAGGTTACAAAGAAAAGAAGAACGGTCATATAAGGGACAGGAAAAAAATATGTGATTTATGTCACCTACGTCTGTGCCACAGAAGCAAATGGGGTCGTTGATGATAATTATGTACCTAGTTTGGCAAGATGGGCTGGAGAACAAACATGACCCAGTCTCATGCGAATTAGAACTGAGGTCTCCATCTTGCCAAATTTTGCCCTGCCAAACCACGGTTTTTCCGGAACGTCGGGTTGTATACTTGAAAAGTAACGGCCCTTCAATTTACTTCCGATATCCCAAGCTACCTTCCAGGTGTCCAGAAGAAAAGTCTTTGGTAATGTCATAAGGTCAATACTGAAGTTCGTATAAGGAACTAAGTCCCCACACTGCACCGCATCACCGGCAAGTGTATCAGCCACTTCATTGCCATGGATTCCAGCGTGGGCCGGAATCCACGCAAATTGCAGTGTATTACCCTCAGAGATGGTTCTGGACGCAAATTCTCTTATTAAATAAATGATAGGTAACTGTGATTTGTGTTCGAAAGGGGATTTATTGATGGCTAGAAGAGCACTTTGAGAATCAGTAAAGATTACAGTTTTTTTTTGTTTTATAACACGAGTATATTCTATTGCTTTTAATATGCCGAAACATTCCCCCGTAAAAACCGAAGTCTCCGGAGGCAGTTTGATTTTTTGTACGATGTTGTATTGAGAATGGTAATTACCTATCCCAACACAACCCGTCGGAGAACGCTTGGCAGCATCCGTAAATATATGGTGGTACTCTAAATGTTCAGCCAAAAAATGATTATAACTTGAATGGCAATCGGGATCAGATTTATTTACACAGTATTTAATGATGGGGCTGAATTGTAAACTTTCATAACTACTGTTAAATAGGGGAAGTTTATTGGAATGGTGAATAGGAGAAGAGAGTGAAAGAAATTTTTATAGCTTACAACTAATGAAGGAGCACGTTTATGGGACCAGTAATCTGAAGATTCAATCTGCAACACAAAAGAGTCCAGTTTAGGAATGAGAGGATGAGTTGAGAACTGAAGAATCTGGAACAAATATTTGTCAGATAAGAATTATCTTCTAAGATATAAAGGAGCTTCCCGCATTCAACTTGGAGTGCATTAATGGGACTAGACTTCATAGCACCCGAAATAATTCGTAATGCTTTAGACTGGATGCGATCCAATTTTTTAAAAGCCATAACACTACCAGGTTCTAGAACGAACAATCCATAATCCAGAGTGCTTCTGATGATTGCGTTGTAAATAAGTTTCAATGAAAATGGATGTGCACCCCACCACACACCAGAGAGGCATCTAAGCATGTTTAGGTCTATTCTATTCTATTTTTATGGTTCTGGCTCCATCGGTAACGTTCGATGATTTTGCCAATGTCAAGGTATGTATGAGAAAGTAATGATCGTAAATTGTTACACAACTATTGATCAGTGTTTGTAGCGTTGGCACCCATGGATCCCCATGCTAAAAAGGGACAAAACATTTTTGGTTAATACATGTAAGACGTCACAAAATAAATGTTAGAACATTCAGTAGGTATAATATAAATAAATAGAAACATCAACTATAACTGGATTTTATTAATGCTAATGAATTTATAAAGGATTTTAACTGCAGGGGTATGGGCTAAAGATAATAGGAAAGGAATATTAATTGGGCGGGGGACATCAGAAGGGAGTATGTCGTAAAGGGGAGTGGTTAAACGAGAACAGGAAAAAAACAAGTGTTCCAGAGTGCCCTCATCCAGGCCGCACAAAGAAGAGTCCCTCACGCGTATTTTGGCCAAAAAAACTGGTGTACAAACGAACCCAAGTCGGAGTCTAATTATGACAGAGGTGGCTATTTTACTAGAATATTTTAGTTTGCTGAACCAACATTTAGATGGAATGAATGGTTGGATAGAGCCATAAAATTTTCCCTTCAATGTTCGAGTTTTTTGCCAATGATCATTCCAATTCTTCATCATCTCGGGTTTAACATGACAGCGCAGATCACGGGGATAACAAGACGTATGAGTTTCAATCCCATTCCGAATAGCCAGCTTGGCAATTGAATCCGCATTCTCATTACCAACAATTCCAGAGTGGCTAGGTATCCAAGCCAGTGCAATCTCTATGCCTAAGCAGTGGCATCTATACAGGAGTTGTTTTATCTTTAGGATAAGGGGAAAATTGTGACGAGAGCGAAAAGGCGATTTTATTAAATCCTGTAGGCAGCTAAGAGAATCCGAGAGGATGAGGCTTTTGTTGAGTCCATGTGATTCAATGTAAGAGACTGCTTCGAATAGAGCCATTGCTTCCCCTGTGTAAATAGTGCAAAAAGAAGAACTACGAAAATTAAGAATAATTTTGTATTTTGGGATCCACACAGCTGATCCGACATTACTATTATCGGACAACTTAGAAGCATCTGTAAATATCGTCAACCAATCGTGCCAGTCCTCTGCCAGAATCCTATTGAGTTTGACATTAGCGACAGGGTCATGTTTGGGTATACCAAAGTTAAAAATAATTTTTGGTTGATAGAGCAAGGAATCAAAATTTACTTCAAATATGGGGTTTTTATTTAACTGAATTATGGAAATGTGCAGATTATTGAATTTACTGAAGCTGTTAACGAGGAGTGGAGGGTCTTTATGAGCCCAATAGCGAGATGTCGGGATTAAGTGAAAAAGTGTACGAAGAAGAGGGAGAAGAGGATGACAATTATTCTGCATGACTATAAAAAAATCTGTCACAGAGATATTGCCTACGTAAGTGAAGTGGTGGCTCTAAACATTCTACCTGAAGGGCATTAATAGGTGAGCATTTCATAGCACCCGTGATAATGCGCAAGCATTTGGATTGGATCCTTTCCAGTTTGGCCAGGGCTATTTTGTTACATGGTTCTAACAGAAAGGTTCCATAGTCAAAGTGACTACGAACTATGGCGTTATATAGGATTTTCTGGGAAGTTGGGTGAGCTCCCCAGCGAACTCCAGAAAGGGCACGTAAGACATTAATGCCTCTTTCGCATTTCTTTGAGATGTAATCCAGATGATAGAGCCCAGATAATTTTGAGTCAAGAATGAGGCCAAGGAATTTTACTTTGTCACGGATCAAAATGGGTTCATTTTCAACATAAAGGTTAATAAGGGGAATATTACGTTTGCGAGAAAAGACAACTGCATTGCATTTGGAGACTGATAAACTCAAGCCGTGATCGGTCAGCCACTGGTTTAAGTAGTAAAGGGCTGAATTTAAGCGAGATGAGGCATCTGAAAGGGAAGCTGAACTGAAGTAGAGAGCAATGTCATCGGCATATTGTAGGATTTTGCAGAAACAACTCACTGAAGACTCCAAGTCATGTGTGTATATATTATAAAGGATGGGGCTTAAGACCGACCCCTGGGGTAGACCCTTCCACACTATACGGGATGGGGAAAGGAAGTTTTGATGACGGACAGAAATGGAACGGGACATAAGGAGACTACAAATGATGTTGACCATCCTCACAGGGATACTCAGCTGTAGCAGCTTTTGCCTGAGTATAGGAAGTTGGACATTATCATAGGCTGAAGCTATGTCTAGGAAAACACCGAGAACACTTTCATTATGGGAAAAGGCAATACGAACATCAGACATGAAAACACTTAGGCTATCTGAGGTTCCCATACCTCTTCGAAAACCGAACTGAGAACTGGATAAGATGCCTTTAGTTTCTAAGATCCATTCAAGTCGGTTCTTGATGAGATTCTCCATAATTTTAGACAAGACAGAAGAGAGGGCGATAGGACGGTAGGAAGTAGAGTCTTTTGGGTCTTTCCCTGGTTTCAAAATTGGGATGATTATTTGGGATTTCCATGACTCTGGAACTTTGCCACTAACGAAAAAGGAATTGATTAGGTTCAGAAAGATTAGTTTACAGTTCGAAGAAGATTTGGAAATAAAGGAGTAGGGTATTCCTTCGACCCCCGGAGCAGAATCCCGGAGGTGATCCAAGGAACAAATAAGTTCTGAGTAAGAGAAAAGGTCATCAAATCTATTAGAGGAATTGGGAGGAGGAGGATCTACAGTGGGAAGGCATTCGAAGCTAGGAACAAAGGGGGGGGGCTAATTTGGATATGAATTCTTCCAACCAGGTACTGTGGTCATTGGTAGAAATATCGGGAGACTGGCTGTCACAAGCTCTGCGATAGATTTTAATTTTTTTCCATACAAGGGAAACAGGAGAACGTGGAGACAGTGACTCGCAAAACTTGAGCCAGCCACTTCTTTTCTTTCTTGCCAATAACCTACAAATAGTTGCAGAGGTCTTTTTAAAATTTAAATAGTTGGGCATATTCATGCTAGAGGAAAAGGAGTTTTCAGCTTCTTTACATTTGCGGACGCCATCAGTGCATTCAGCATCCCACCAAGGTGGAGAAGGTATAAGGTGACGGGCAGAGTTTTTTAAGGGGATTGAAGAATTGGCCGCTCTCAACAGACACTCAACAAAATTACTGTAGTGAATAAGGGAGTTGGATGAATTTATTTGGGGCAAATTTTGAAGTTCTGCGTCCAAATTGGTCGAGAACTTAGACCAGTCGGCTTGAGGTAGGCGATATTTTTGTAGGGGTTGGGTGGGAGGAGAACGTGGATGAGTACTTGGAAAAGAAATTAGGATAGGAAAATGATCACTACCATATGAATTAGGGAGCACAGTCCAGGAAAGAGTTGATACTAAGGAAGGGGAAGAGAAAGTAAGGTCAGGAACACTAATATTTTGGTTAGGTGAAACCCGACGGGTAGCAGATCCATCATTAAGAACACAAAGGTTGCAATCATCTAAAAGTTCAAGCAAAAAGCTGGAGGAGGGGTCATTACAGTGAGAGCCCCAAAGGGTGTGACGGCAATTAAAATCACCTAACACAATCAAAGGGCCAGGAATAGAAGAAAGGATAGAGTTAAATTCAGACAAAATATTAGCATTGGGATGGGGAATGTAGGCAGATACAAAGGATATGTCCATGGCTCTAATGGCCACTACATGTAGACCAGGATCGTGATGGGAAAGAGGAATCTGGGAATAAGTGATAGATCTGCTAACCAATAGGGCGCAACCCGCCCATCCGTCATCTCTGTCGTCCCGAAGACATGAATAACCAGGAACCCTAAAGAGAGATCCAGGCTTGAGCCACGTCTCCGACACAGCAAAGACAACGGGTTTATATCTATTTATAAGATAGATTAAATCGTGTTTTTTCCTGCGAATGGATCTACAATTCCACTGAAGGATTTCTTCCATTTTGTCGAGTCCAGGATTCGAGGAGTTGTTGAACTAATACAACGACATTGTCCGGTATTGCGTCACTAAATTTAGACAACATGTTTATAAGGGAGCAAGCCAGGAGCTCAATCAAATTGTCATTAGGAGTGGGAAGGGGAGTAGTTTCAACATAAGGGGAATTCAGGGCACAGCCATTAGGCTGAGAGGAATTAGGGGTATAGACTATCGACTTATGGGCTTGGGTATCATATGACTTGCCCAATTCTGGCCTAGGTTTTGGAGAACGATAAACAGTCTTGGTATAGGGGGTTTTAACGGGGGATGCATATGGAGAAGAAGTAGGAGTGTTAAGAGGGGACGAGAAGAGAAGTGGTTCAGAAGGATAAGCTTGAGGTAGTTTAGATTGGGAGGGACCTGCTGTAACCTTAGAGTAAGACAATTTACGGGGACGGGGAAACCTTACTGAAGCCTCACGGTAGCTTAAGTTTTCCTGAGACATTACCATTTTAATAGACTTCTGTCTTGAGTGTTCAGGGCACTTATTATCCGTGGCCTTATGGCTTCCACCATCACACAAAAGACAAGAGACCTGTAAGTCGGGAACATTACAGCTATCTCCGGGATGAGGTTGAGTGCATTGGTAACAGCGGGGCTGAGATCTACACTGAGTGCTTATATGGCCAAATCTTAAGCAATTGCGGCATTGTATGGTTGGAAGTTGATAAATGGATACAGGAAGAGAGACATTGTAACAGAAGAATTTCTCTGGGAGAATTTGACCAGAGAAAGTAAGCACCACAGTCGATGATGGGGACCAAGTTACGGAATCCTCTTTTTTGTTTTTAAAATTAAGCCTTCTAGCCCTAATGACTTCTCCACAATTGCGAGGGGTTTCAATACCAAGGACTAGCTCCTCTAGTGTCCAGTCAGTAGGAATATCCCTAACAACTCCCATACGACTTATATGAAAGCGCGGGATAGCTGCTGAATATTTATTTTCTATCAGTATTGGATTGCTGACAAAATTATTGGCATCATTGTATGTGATGAAATCGATTGATATCCTGTTACGGCCCAAAGACTTGACACTGCCTTGGACAACACCTTTAAAACCCTTACTGAAAACAAATTGGGCAAACTTAAGGGAATTTAAAGTTAGGCCTTGTTTAGGGTCTGTTTCCATCCTAGATACAAATACGGTGAAGGGAGCTCTGTCACTCTCATTATAGAGGATTTTGTAGTCGTTCTCAAATCCTGGCTTGGTAAAAACGGACTGAATTGAGTCAGACGGCGGCTTGTTTCTTTTCGCGTCAACAGAAATCTCAGGACCTCCGGGGCGCTTTCTAACCTCGGATCTTACGCGATCAGAGTTTTGGGAACACTCCACAACATCCATAATATCTGGAGGAGTCCCTCCACCCCCATCCGGGGGTTCCTCGGCACTCATTTTCTTAGAAAATGAGTGCCAAGAAGCTTAAAAATACAAACCTTATTCCCAAACCAAACACACACAAAACTATCACAACACTACCTAACCCTACAAACAGATTTTGTTATCAAAATAAATTGTGAGGTTAGGAAACGCGTGCTTAATCTCACCAAGACAATAGCAAAAATCGCATGTTTAGGTGATTTTCACATTTGTTAACAATATAATTACAATGAGGAACACTACTTAATTTCAGTCAAGTATTATACCTAGATATCTGAATTTATCTTTAACTGTAATAGGTATTCCCTTAAAAGAGACGTTTACTAATGGAATATTTCTCTTCCGGGTGAATAAAACAACCGCACTTTTAGACGTGGATAAATCCAAGCCGTTTAGATGTAGCCATGACTCCAAAGTAGATAAAGCAGAATTGATGGCATAGCTAGCCTGTTCAACAGATTGACTTGAAGAATATAATAATAAATCGTCGGCATATTGAAGAACCTTAACATGGTTAGTTAAGGATGAGTCTAAATCAAAAGTGTAAATATTGTATAGAAGGGGACTGAGGACAGAACCCTGTGGGAGACCTCTCCATACAAGATGAGATACCTCATGATCTCCTATTATCATGTTAACAGACCGTTCAGTCAGGATATTAATAATGAAATTCGACAAATTCAATGGAACCTGTAAGGCTTTTAATTTATTTTGTAAAACTGATAATACAACGTTATTATAAGCTGCATTAATATCGAGTCCTTCCCCCGTAGTCAAACTATTTTGTCCAACTGATTTGACTACAAGGAATAATTTTCCCAGTGGTCAAACTTTATTGATATTGCAACTTTTTAGCACGCTGCACGCTGTATGCTTGCAGTTTAAGTATGTACAGCATTGACTTATAATAGTAGACTTGTTTTTCCTATCTCAATGATGTACAGTCAAAGATAAAATTAATGTCAAATGTCAAGCGTCGCGTCATTCACAATAAAATTGTTATCCTTTGTTGAATTTCAAATTATTCATAATCAAAAATGGATATGAAATATGTGAAACGTAAACGTGGTACCTATAGTTTTACTCCACGATGGGCGGCAGTATTACAGATGGCGTACCTACAAAAATGGGAACGTTTTTTGGGCATGCAGTCATCTGAGAAAAGATAAGTGTCGAGGGTCTATCACTGTGAAGGTAGTGTACAAAATTATTGGCTCCGTTTTCTCATGAACTTACTATAAGGCTCGGCGCAAACGAGTCATCTATTACTGCCGCTGTTGCAAATGTGGCAGTGGCGTGCGACAGCTACTGGTGTTCGGAAGCCTAGTTTGAGGGAGGATTTTTCCTAAGTGTTCTATTGGTAGAAGTAGAACAAACAATAGAACAGATGCTGCAGAAAAGAGCTATCAGAGCAATATACAGCCTCCGCAGGCGCGATTCTCTAAGGGAACTGTTTAAAGACATTAACATCATGACGGTACCTTGTCAATATATTTATGAAAACATCATGTACGTAAGGAAAAATTTAAAACTTTTCAGTACAAGATGTGAAAGACACAATTATAGGACTAGAAATAGGGACCAATTAGTTCAACCAGGTTTCAGACTGGCTAAAGTAGACTCATCCTTCATGGGTACTGTTTAAAATGTTACAATAAAATACCTCCCCACATACTCCAACTGAATGAAACGAAATTTAAATCTTGTATAAAACGCACACTATACAGCCAAGCATATTATAAGTTGGGGGATTATATCGATGACAAAAATGCTTGGCTCAGGGCTGGTCCCGCTCCACAAGGGCGCGTAAACTAATTAATTAGCATTCGAAAATAATGTTGGAGCTGATGAAGATTGTACAACCTATCTTTGCATTGTATAAATTCAATCTCTTAGTATTGTCTTAGTATTCATACAGTGTGAGCACTATGTACCCACTATAAAGCTTACTGGGTTCGTCTTTCATTGACTTGAATGTGCCCTGGCGGCTGAGAGTATGTCATGCTCACTCAAATGTGTCGCTGGTGGTGGCGTGTGTATTGGATCATTGAGTTCCCTTCAAAATGGTTGAGCTGAATGGTGCTGATCCATACGTCATGTTCATGAACGCGCGCCGTCAGTAGGCACTGGTCATTTCTTAGCTGCCACGGCTTATTTTAGTTCCATAATTGTTTTCCAGATAGCAATTTAAACTTGTTTCGGGCTTGCAGTAAGTTTGAAATATCAAATGTGAAAACTTGCATAAAGTTTGACGAGGCAAAGGACAAACTTGTTGCAAGTTTCTTTCAAACTTATATCAAATGTCTAGTTTCCGCCTATCGAACTTGTATTGTGTTTGCCATTGCAAACTCGCTAACTCTTTGTCATTGCAATGTTGCCAACTCTTTGTCATGACCAATTACCTACAATGTTGTCACATACTTGCTTAATATTTGTTGCATCAATCATCATTTTGTTTGTAATCAATGGTTTATTGCTAAGACAGATGCTTAATAATATACCACAAAGCAACGAGTTTTGGCGTGTTGCAAACAACTCAACCCCTCCTCCCCCCTACATCACAATAGAATCGTATGATATTTCCATAATGTATAATTTATATAGATCTTTTAGTTCATGTCCTCTCTTATTCTTTAGTCATTGGTTGCACTGGTGCTCGGTTCGCCACTCACGTGCCACCCTCGCTCCTTTCTCTCCCCGATGTCGTCCGACACGGTCGCGCGTTTGCATCGATACAGTCGCGATGCTGTAGCGCGTTAGTAGCGCATTGGCATCGCTTCTGTAGCGCGTTGCAAATGCGACTAACACGCGTTAGTAGCGATGCTGTCGCGCGTTTCGTAAACGCGCGACAGCATCGCTACAAAATGTCGCCGTGGGCGAGGGCTCTAATGAGTGGCTGAAATAAAAATGACGAAGTCAAAGTCAAAGCATTTATTTCAAATAGTGATTATAGTCACCCCTTCCAAAAGGTTGGTTCGTATGGAGAAGAATGGACAAGAAACTTCACCGTTACTCTTTTAAAATGTGTTACAATGTTTCGTATACATTAATTATATAATTATATGTGAAGACTTACCTATGCACCTATAACAAAATTACCCTGCCACAAAGGGTAAAAAGAATTTAAAAAATGTAGCAATGACAAATAAGTTAATTATGTGGTGCTCACATAAGTATTTACAAACATTGTAAAAGTATACGATTTTCCAAATTATTTATACAAGTAATATGTCAGGGTGTGAGTTATAGTAATCACAGAATGTAAATCAATGTCATAAAAATAATAAACGATTTAATTAAAGTAGCAACAAGTATGATTTTGTCTAGACCCTAGATTGTCAGCTCTGTCAACTATGGAGCTGGACCAGCATGTTTCCAAGCATTCTTATCTTGTTTACAAAGTGAACTTTTTATATGACCACTATGTACCCACTATAAAGCTTACTGGGTTCGTATTTCATTGATTTGAATGTGACCTGGCGGCTGGGAGTATGTCATGCTCACTCAAATGTGTCGCTGGTGGTGGCGTGTGTATTGGATCATTGAGTTCCCTTCAAAATGGTTGAGATGAATGGTGCTGATCGATACGTCATGTTCGTGAACGGGCGCCGTCAGTAGGCACTGGTCATTTCTTAGCTGCCACGGCTTATTTTAATTCCATTATTGTTTTTATCTTTTTATTACGGACGCTTTTAACGTGCACGTCTTTCTACATCGTTCTCACATGTATAATTACAACATGAATGATGTAACCACTTTTTTGTAACAATATTTTGATTTAAAATAGTGTCCATGGAGTTTCTTGCCCGTTTCTGATATTGTTAAAACGTGTATATGCCTAATGGGTAGCTTTTTGAGTTTCCATAAAATTACTGTAAGACCTGTTGTATCACCAAAAAGCACACGAATAAATACTTTGACTTTGACTTTGACTTTGTTCTTCTCCACTACGCTACGCCTGGAACCCTTTGCCCTCCTACTACGCTTTGGAATGGGCAACTAGCTTCATCTTTCTGACTGACCGACCCCTTGACAATTCAAAAGTGCCTGTAATTGGTTTATTTGAAATAAATGCTTTGAGTTTATTTTTTATTTTTATATGAGTTTAAATGTTTCTTTCATTTAATTGCAACATATGACAAGGTATTTTGTTGTAACATTTAACACAGTACCCCATAAAATATGTGTATTAGTGAGGTGGGGATGGGAATTTCCAAGAACCAGACCTTAGTAGTACCTACACACATAGTACATAAGTACCTACTGTGTTTTTTCATTAGTGTGGAAATAAAGATTAAAATTAACTACACCAAAATTAACTGGCTGTTATGATGAGGTATCAGAAACAGAACTCCTGTTACAGATACCAAGATTGAGAAGATGTCATACCATGTCCATCCATTGAAAACTGACTTCTTAACAGATTTGAAGGGTTCTACATAGTATCTTGGATCCATTGTAGCACCAACATCCTGTGGAGAGAGACACATACACAATAGAATCCAGGCAGCCTGGCTGAAATGGAAATCGTGGTCTGGCACCCCATGCGACACGATTCCGTATGCAGATTATAGTCAAGGGCAACGCATTTAAAAGGGCAGTAAGACCAGCTCTACTATATGGATCTGAGTGCTGGCCGATGAGGAAGGCCGTATGAACAGAAAATGTTCACCACAGAGACGAAGATGCTACGCTGGTCTGGTTGAGTTTCGAAAAGGGATAAAATAAGAAACGAACATATCCGTGGTACTTTAAAAGTCGTTAAGATACACTAAAAACTTTGTGAAAACCGCTTGCGCTAGTACGAACATGATGTAATGAGGCGAGATGATGACCAAGAAGTGCAAGGAGGGCTGACCCCAAATAAATTGGGATAATAGCTAGGAGAAAGACGAAGAGAGAAAATTGTATTTTAATTATGAAAGACTCATTTGTAATAATTAAATTAAATCCCAGTTTACGTTTATCGGATGTTTATTAATTTAACAGTTTTTATTCTTGGGTGACACCACAACTATACGCACCGGGTGCCACCCATGCTAGCTACGCCACTGCATATAATCGAAGTATCAGGTCCACATGCTGTCACTTCTTCCGATGTTCAGATTATGTTGATTAGGATAGAGAATGAAGATGGTCATGGTGATGGTGGTTTTCAATTGGTTCTATAGAGAAGGAGACGTTTTTATTTTAGATCGCGGCTTTATAGATGCGATTTCTACGATGAATTCGTATGGCTACACTACAAAAATGCCCGAAACAAAGTATCCAGGAGAAACACAGTTGACTACCGAACAAGCGAACAAGTCTAGACTTGTGACTATTTGCCGATGGGTTGTCGAAGTCGTGAACGGGCGCTTCAAGCGAGATTTTCGCCTGTTGAGGAATGTGTATAAAAATATTTCGATACCGTAGGTACATGTTTGAGTATTTTAAAATTGCTGCAGCATTACTAAATGCTTACCACGTCCTCATAGAGGATAACATCCATGCAGCAGACTTCTTGCAAATAATCCAAGAAAGATTTAACCTGCCTAATAGGTTATCAGAGATTGTGAATCGTCCAGAATCGTCACAATTATAATAGAAGAAGAGCGTAGTTTCGATCTATGTCCGCAGATATGGCAGAGTTTAACGATTTCCCGAGGATAACAGAAGAAGATTTGATATTATTTAGCCTCGGCATATATCAAATAGAACAAGCCAGAAGCTATTACGGGGAACACCTTTTGGCAAATGGCAGTTTTATAATTGAACTAGGTGGTGAAATACCTTCTGCCTATTTGGCTGACTGATACGAGAGAAGGCGAGATAAAATAGGAAACCATTTGAGATGGTACCTATATGGTTTTATTGCCTAAAAAAATACAGATGGTATGACAACTGTGATGGAAAGTCATTGTCTACTTTCTTTTAATAAACTATAAGGTAAACATAAACAATAGCAAATAGTATTTACACCACATTCACCCCCGCGTCAGAGAACGTAATTCTGAAGACGAGCTGGAGCTCTCTTCTCTCTTGTGGAGCACCGAGTTGCTGTAGTTTCGTGTCGCTGAGAGTTCTCGGCTGTTGTTAATTCTTGAACCTGTACAGCAGGTATCTCCGCTTCACCCTCGGCATCCTCATAGTAATCTTCGGATTCAGATTGATCACTCTCTAGTGACGGCAGAGGAAGAGGTGCTAGCTGTCTGTTCGATATGGTAGTTTCACGGCCATCCGGTAATCTTACGTGAGAATAAGATGGATTAGCTTCCAAGAGTTCCACTTCTTCCACCTTGGAATCGTATTTACACGTTCTATGATTTTTACGCATCCAGGTCCTGGCTCCAAAAGCCAAGTTGGCGTCGATTCCCCATTTGCGGAACGTCGTGCATGTCTAAAAAAAAATTCATGGGGTGTAGCGTTAGTGGCCGTGCACAGCAATGAGCGGATTGAATGGAGAGCATATGGTAAGACTTGCTCCCAGCTAGCTGTTTCAAGTTCTTTGGTTCTCAAGCATAGCTTTATTGTTTTCCATAAAGTACCGTATAAACGCTCAACTTGACCATTTCCTTGTGGATTATATGGCGTGGTTCGACTACATGCAATTCCATTTGTTACTAAATAGTTCCTTAATTCGGTACACATGAAGGCTGATCCACGATCCGAATGAATATATTGTGGAACACCATAAGTATAAAATAAGTCCTTCAGGCATTTAATGACGGTGCCAGCAGACACATCTTTGGATGGGTAAGCAAATGGGAATCTTGAATATTCATCTATAATTGTCAAGATGTAGCGATTTGAGTGTTGGTAGGTAGATGTCCTTTAAAGTCGATGTTGAGTCTTTCGAATGGAGAGGTTGCTTTTATGACCGTTCCTTGCTTTTTAACAAACCTAGGTTTGATTTCTGCGCAAATACGACACTTAGATGTCATCTTCTTGATATCGTCTAGAGAGTACGGCAGATTTTTAGACCGTACCCAGTGAAACATTCGTACAATACCGGGATGTCCCAAGATATTGTGTAACTCATTTAGTCTATCCGTGGTCATACTTGAGCACACACGGGAGAGGGTATCAGCCGTAATATCTTTACCCGGACGGTACACTATATCATATTTATAATTTGATAGCTCTAGACGCCATCTCTCTATCTTCTCATTTTTGATCTTACTATTATGGGATTGGTTGAACATGAAAGAGACAGATCGTTGGTCAGTTATTACTAAAAAATGTCTACCAATGAGGTAGAGCCGCCATTTTCTTAAAGATTCAACAATAGCGCTTGCTTCTTTTTCTATTGAGGAATGTTGGCGTTCGGAAATGTTGAGTGAACGTGAGAAAAAAGCTACTGGGCGGCCGTTTTGAGACAGGGAAGCTGGCAATAGTGTTCCGAAGCATCAGTTTTAACGGTGAATATCTCATTCTGATTGATGACGGCTAAGGCTGATTCCATTATATCTGCATTTAGTTTTTGAAAAGAATCGACAGCGTCCTTTTCAAGAGGAAATTCAAAAACTTTAGTTAAGGGGCGGATCTTTTCAGAGAAATTTCGAATCCATTTTTAATAATGGGCGAACATGCCTAGTGTCCTTTTAAGTGATCGCGAGTCAGTTGGAATAGGCAAGTTCAACAGAGGACTAATGGCCGTTCCCAATATTCTAACTACAGTTATAGATAGACAGCTATCTCCGATAGCTGGGAAGATTCTATCTATCTTTAGTTGTCGTCCCAATAACGAAAGTAGCTTGCATCTATCTACAGTTGGTAGTAGGTAGGCCCGGCTATCAATTTATGTTTGTTTTAATAATTATCTCATCAATCATCCTTATATATCAGAACTAAGTAATAAAGAAATAATAAAGTTGGGTTGTTGAGTCAATGGAGTTTCTTGCCCGTTCTTCTCCATAGGTACCTACTGTACCTATGGAGAAGAACGGGCAAGAAACTCCATGGACACTCTTTTAAATCAAAATATTGTTACAATAGAGTGGTTACATCATTCATGTTGTAATTATACATGTGAGAACGATGTAGAAAGACGTGCACGTTAAAAGCGTCCGTAATAAAAAGATAAAAACAATTATGGAATTAAAATAAGCCGTGGCAGCTAAGAAATGACCAGTGCCTACTGACGGCGCCCGTTCACGAACATGACGTATGGATCAGCACCATTCAGCTCAACCATTTTGAAGGGAACTCAATGATCCAATAATCTTTCTATAAGCAACCAGCGAAAACATTATTTTATGTGCACTAACCTTTTTGAGGTTACTCTTAAAAATGGATATATTTCAGACAGCAAATCATTTACGGCGCTTTTGTTTAATCTAAATCTGTAGGTATATAAAATCATCACCTAGATAACTGTCCATGTAATTCACTCTATCTTTATATGATCAAATTCGGCCGCTAATTTGCATATCGTCGTCATTATCCCAGTCTGACAATTGGTCCAGTAATTCAAGATCACTTTCACTTGATTCCGACATATTTTAGATAGATAGATGAACACTTTATTGTACAGAAACGAAAAATACGTAATAAATACAATACCTAGCTAGTAGTCTTATCCCTCAAAATCGGAGGATAGCACGATCGATTACTAGAGATGGCAAAACTTACTGACCGACAGCTGTCAAAACGTTATTGAGACGCTCAAATTGACAAATTCATAGAGAAATCTACCACTAGTAAGCAGTTAGTCCTCTGGACGATAGATAGCGGTCAGAGATAGGTTAGTCTATCGCTAGTAAGGTTATTGGGACGCGAAAACAAAAGATAGATAGCATTTTCTATCTCTAGTAGTGTCAAACCGAAGATAGATAGGATATTGGGAATGGCCGTAAGGCGGTCATCATCTGGTCGAAAGGTATTCTTTTCAATTTTGTAACCCAACAATATTATAGACTCTTGCCCGTATACACACTTTTCCTCATTAAGAGTGAGACTGAAAAAAAATGTTTCTTTCCAAAATAAAAAAATAATAAAAATAAACGCAGTGAAGAAAAGCAATGGCTTCTATTGCACGACTACTCAGGCCTGAAAAGTTCGACGTGGATCCGGGTACTCCAACCGCCGAGCTAAAATATCGGCATTGGAAAGAAACATTTTTTAACTATCTCTCAGAAGAAACGGAGGAAGTCAAGATTTCAGATGGAACTAAGCTAAAAATTCTTTTCAATAATGTGTCTCCTAATGTTTATTCGTTCATTAGATATACAAAAGAATATGGGAACGCCTTACGAATCTTAGATAAAACTTACCTGAAATCGAAGAATGAAATCCACGCTCGGTATGTACTATCTTCAACCAAACAAAAGCCTGAAGAAACAGTGGCAGACTATTTACGCACGTTACAACAACTAGCGTTTGATTGCTCTTTCAAATCAGTTACTGCTGAAGAATATCGAAATGAATATGTCCGTGACGCTTTCATTGCAGGCTTAAGTTCTCAAAAAATTCGTCAAAGGCTACTTGAAAATTTAGAAATAAGCCTGGGAGAAGCGTGCAATCAAGCCATGTCGCTCGAAATGGCTGAAAAGAATTCTAATGAGTTCCAAACTACAAAGGAACTCTACCAAATAGAAAACACAGATGATGCGGAAAATAATTCAAATTTTGCCGCAGCCCTATCGCGTAGACACTGCTTCTTCTGCGGGGGAAATGATCATCAGAGAATAAAATGCCCGGCTTTTCACTCAACTTGTCAAAACTGCAGAAAGAAAGGCCATTTCGCCAAAGTATGCAGAAGTGGAAACGCCACAGACAAGCCAGTTAGCAACGCTGTAGCGCAACCAGATGTGTCAGCAATATCAGCAGCATCTCCGGCTAGTTTATATAGGACTACAGTTTCAATCACTGTCAACAACCCTAAAGCTGATGCCTTGATTGACAGTGGAAGTTCTACAAGCTTTATTGACAAGAAGTTTGCTCTATTGCTAAACTTGAAACGCCATCCATGGAAAGAAACGGTAACACTAGCTTCAAATAAACGGACTTCACTCGTAGATGGATTTTACTACGCTACAATTAAGCTAAGCGAGCACATCTACAAGGAAAAGCCTGTTTACGCTTTGCAAGATCTTTGTGCTGATGTGATAATTGGTCATGACATTCTAAGCGACCATTCATCAGTAGAAATCAAATTCGGAGGCACGGCAAAACCTCTTAAGATATGTAACGTCATGGAAGCTATGGTGCCTCCTGTGTCACTTTTCAGTAATCTTTCAAATAATATTAAACCCATCGCTATAAAGTCAAGAAAACATTCTGAAGCTGATAATCAATTCTTAAGAGGCGAAATCAGTAAACTCTTAAAAGATCAGGTTATCGAACCTAGTAACTCGCCATGGCGAGCTCAAGTCTTGGTCACTGGAGGCACAACACACCGCAATCGTGTCGTCATTGATTACTCGCTAACAATCAACAAATTTACTGAACTGGATGCTTACCCTTTGCCAAGCATAGAATCAATTGTATCAAAGGTAGCACAGTACAACTTCTTCAGCCAAATTGATCTACGAAGTGCATATCATCAAGTACCTATATTGCCGACTGAGAAAAAGTATACAGCTTTTGAAGCTTGCGGTAACTTATACCAATTTACGCGTATACCATTTGGAGTCACAAACGGAGTCGCTGCATTCCAAAGAACACTTCATTATAATATTATCAATAAAGAAAAACTGACAGGTACCTATTCGTATTTGGATGACGTCACAATTTGCGGCAAAACAGCAGGAACATAATCAGAATTTGTCTCGATTCACGGAGGTTGTAGCAAAATACAGTCTCACTCTTAATGAGGAAAAGTGTGTATACGGGCAAGAGTCTATAAAATTGTTGGGTTACAAAATTGAAAAGAATACCATTCGACCAGATGATGACCGCCTTAGTCCTCTGTTGAACTTGCCTATTCCAACTGACTCGCGATCACTTAAAAGGACACTAGGCATGTTCGCCCATTATTCAAAATGGATTCGAAATTTCTCTGAAAAGATCAGCCCCTTAACTATAGTTTCTGAATTTCCTCTTGAAAAGGACGCTGTCGATTCTTTTCAAAAACTAAAAGCAGATATAATGGAATCAGCCTTAGCCGTCATCAATCAGAATGAGATATTCACCGTTGAAACTGATGCTTCGGAACACTCTATTGCAGCTTCCCTGTCTCAGAACGGCCGCCCAGTAGCTTTTTTCTCACGTTCACTCAACATTTCCGAACGCCGACATTCCTCAATAGAAAAAGAAGCAAGCGCTATTGTTGAATCTTTAAGAAAATGGCGGCACTACCTCATTGGTAGACATTTTTATGCAATAAATTGATACGAGAGAAGGCGAGATAAAATAGGAAACCATTTGTTTTGTCATATATGGTTTTATTGCATAAAAAAATACAGATGGTATGACAACTGTGACGGAAAGTCATTGTCTACTTTCTTTTAATAAACTATAAGGTAAACATAAACAATAGCAAATAGTATTTACACCACACTGACCTAGTACGACATGACTTATAGATGATTCGAGGACGGGTCCAGTCAAGATATGTCCGAGCGAAAACTTATTACGTGTACTTAGCTTAGGTACTTAGTGATCGACAGGGCAGCAAATGGACGACAAGCAATAGCTCACTATTATTGCACCTGTAATATAGGAAAACGTGTTAACTATTAAATGAAATCATGGAATATACATTGAAAAACACTGTATTTTATTATATAATAATGTGACAATTTTATATTAACAGTATCCTAGCAACCATACCAATGTACCAAAGACATATTAAGTCTGCCATAGATACTTCACATCCTCGGAACTTTTTAAAAGAATATTATGGTAATATATTCTTTAATCCTAATGCTGAACTCAAATTATGCAGCCTGGGGCCGAAAAGTGGTTTGGTAAACATATCAGCCAACTGCTGCTCCGAAGGAACATGCGTTACGTCGAAGTGACCGTTGCTAACACATTCTCTTACAAAAAAGTGTTTCAGCTTGATGTATTTGGTGCGCTTGTGGTATTCATATTTTGGGTTGTGCGCAAGTTTTACAGCCGATTCATTATCCAGGTTCAATACTGGTTTCTCAATTTTTATCAAGTTGTTCATAAGACGATTCAACCATAAAATCTCTTGTGCACATTCGCTTGCTGCTATAATCTCCGCTTCAGTCGAAGAGATGGAGACTGTTGTTTGTTTCTGGCTTCTCCAGCTAATAGCAGCTCCAGAGAATAAGCACACCATTCCAGAAGTTGACCTTCCAGTAGTTTGGTCTCCCGCATGATCTGCGTCGCTGTAGCAGACTAAGCGTGGAGGCGACTTTTCAGTATACGTTAGCCCATTTTGTTGGGTCCCTTTCAAATACCTGAAGATGCGTTTTACCAGCATGATATCTTTCTTAGTGGGTGCTCCAAGGTTTCGAGATGCGACACCCAGAGCATATGAAATATCAGGCCTTGTGCCTACTGATAAATATGCCAAAGCACCCACGGCTTCTCGATATGGGAAATTCGCGTTGACATCCCCTTCCTCTGCCATCTCATTTTCTTTGATGATTGGCGTTGGTGCTGGTTTGCAATTGGACATTCTATATTTTTCTAAAACTTTCTTTGTGTAGGCCTTTTGACATATTGAAATGGTCTTGTCCTTACGGACAATAATTTCCATTCCTAGGAAGTATGACGCAGGTTTCGTAGTTATCTTAAACCTTGTTTTCATTTCCTTGATAAATTCATCTCCTGCTCTGGTAGTATTATATGCTACAAGTCCATCGTCAACATAAAGACCAATAAAGACTTTAGATTGTCCTCTGATTCGAACATATAAGCATGGATCCGTTTCACTCTGTTGGAAATCAGAATTTCTTAAGAATTCGGCAATGCATGTGTTCCAGCATCGTGGTGCCTGTTTTAGACCATAGAGGCTGCGTTTCAGCTTGCAGACTCGTTTGGTGCCATCCTGATAGCCATCAGGCTGTTTCATATAAATGTCTTCCTTCACTGTGCCGTTTAGAAAGGCGGTTGAAACATCGAACTGATGTAGTTTTAGATTTTCTCGAGCAGCTACCGCAAGCAATGCTCGAATTGTGCTCAGACGGACCACTGGACTGAATGTTTTATCATAATCAACTCCAGGTTTCTGGGAGTAACCTTTGATAACCATTCTGGCTTTATACCTATCGACGGTACCATCAGGATTCATTTGGAAGGGAGGGCTTTTCGTCCTTTGGGTAAATCAACCAGATCCCAGGTTTGGTTTTCATGCAGTGAAGTTATTTCACTGTGCATGGCATCTTGCCATTGTGTTTTGTTAGGAGATTCCATCGCTTCTTTGAAGGTCTCAGGCTCTTTAGGCTTGTGAAGATTTTCGATTTCTTCAGCTGCTGCCAAAATAAAATCATCATAGCGTTTAGGAGCTCTGATATTTGACCTGTCTCTCAAAGACCTCATCTGAACGGTGGCATTATCTTCAACATCAGCATCTGTTTTATCATCGTTGGCAACGGTAGAAGATCCGGAAAGAGATTCGTATTCACTTTCATCATTCTCTGGTTCCATTTGTCGAACGTCGTCACTACTATCGACCAAACTTTGTTGCAGCGTTTTATCTTGATCTTCTTCGTCAAAATCACTATCATGTTGCTGATCATCTGCTTCATGATTATCAAGCTTAATATCCACTCGCTTGTGTGTTGTTTTCTGCGATGACGTTTTATTAGGTTGTTCTTGTGAAAACTCTAAATCTGTGAACAGTCTGGATATTGCATTTTTATTCGATTCATCGTAGAACATGGTCTTCAATACCCTAATATCTTTTGAAGTTATGATGCTGTTCTTCGATGGTATGAATATCCTGAAAGCTTTGGATGTTTCAGAGTATCCCGCAAACATTCCAGGAATTGCCTTTGGTGCAAATTTGTGACCGTTAGTGCCTTTCATCAGAACATAAGTCTTGCAGCCGAACACGTATAAATGATTAATACATGGCTTCCTCCCAACCCATCGCTCGAATGGCGTTTGGTTCTGAATGGCGCTGTTTATACTCCTGTTTGATAGGTAGTTTGCAGTGAATACTGCTTCGCCCCAGAATTTGAATGGTGCCTGTGCGTCAATCATTATTGCTCTCGCTTTCTCCACAAGAGTACGATTCTTTCTTTCAGCAACTCCGTTTTGGTTCGGGGTGTAGGGTGCGGTGAGACGTCTCTGTATACCCCAACGTTTCAGATAAGCGTTGAACTCTTTGTTCACATACTCAGTGCCATTATCTGATTGTAAGAATTTGATTTTGACCCCAGTATACGTTTCCGCTAACTCCTTGAACTCTTTAAACTTTTGTAATACTTCGTTCTTGCTTTTGATCATATAAACTCGACTGTATCGGCTATAGTCGTCTATAAAAGTAACGAAGTACTTGTTTCCGCTTACTGTAGGCGTTCTGATAGGTCCACATACATCGCTATGAACTATTTCTAAGCGTTCTTTTGTTCGTTGAGTTGTTTTCTCACGGGGGGCAGGTACTCGATGAAGTTTTGCCTGGATACAGATTTCACACTCTGCCAAGGTGTCAGAAGCATCAAAGTTCTAGCCAAGCAAACTCTCGTTTTTGAGTGCACGTTTCATATCTTTGGCGTTCATGTGACCAAGTTTTCTGTGCCAGTCGTCTATGTTTGATATATTCGATTTCTTTTTAGCAATTCGAATCGAAACAGTGTCATCATTATGATTGGCCAGATTGTTGCGCTCATGTTTATTTGGTTTGATGTAATAAAGACCATCTCCTTGTTTAAATGCGGTGAGAGTTATTCCATCTTTTGGATTGTTGACCGTCGCTTTAGATTTTGTGAAGAGGACAGAACAGCCAGCATCTGTCATCTTACTGACAGACAACAAATTGGTGCACAGACTAGGTACGTATAGCGTGTCTCTTAGCTGTGTAAGAGCTATGCCATTACCATTTTTTGTTACAAAGGAGACTGTACCTATTCCTTTAATCTCTGCAGTTTGTTCTTCAGTTGCAAAGTTCAGTTTTCCGTATGTTTTCTCTATAGTCTTAAATAAGTCTCGTTTATAAGTCATGTGAGACGTACAACCGCTATCCAAAACCCAAATGCAGTTTTCATATTTTTTGTTATGTGTAAGGAGGCACTGCATAGCAAAATTGGTCTTATGAGAACCGTTAGTGTGTTTATTAGGCTTCTCACAATTTTTCTTCCAGCAATTCGTACAAATTTTGTGAGTCTTGCGTTTGAAGATGTTACCACTACGTTTGCAAATTTTACAGGACGTGTATAAGGCTTCTTCTTGAAAAGAAGATTCAGGTTCGTCGTTATTAGTCATGTTTTGGCTATGACGTGCTTCACATTCTTCTATAATTTTAGTTCGAAGCTCCTCTGGCTTCGGAAGAGTGTCTCGCGATTCTATAGCGACTCTGAAGTTCTCGAATTCCTTTGAGAGACTGTACAACATCATGATTGTTAACAAGTCCTCATTTATAGCTACGTCCATGTCTGCCAATTTGTCAACTATATCCATAAACTTGTTTAGATGAGTTCTTACATCGTGCCCTTCTAATTTTGTTAGGATCAGTTGCTTTAATAGGGATGCCTTTCGCGCAGGTCCCTTGCTGGCGTACGTGTCTTTCAATTTTTCCCATAATGCTTTAGCAGTAGTGCAATTTTTAATTTGTTTAAGCTCAGAAGGAGCGATTATAAGTACGAGTTCACATCTCGCCTGTCTATCGCCTTCTTTATCAACCACTGCAGCATCAGTCTCGATGTATTTCCATAATTTGTGTCGTACGACTACAGCTTCAGCCTGTATTACCCAAGTGTCGTAGTTCTCTCTAGTTAGAGTTTCAATTTTAGTGCTCGACATTTCGGAAAGGTTAAAACTTATTATTACGTACACGCTCTGCTACCATGTTAACTATTAAATGAAATCATGGAATATACATTGAAGAACACTGTATTTTATTATATAATAATGTGACAATTTTATATTAACAGTATCCTAGCAACCATACCAATGTACCAAAGACATATTAGGTCTGCCATAGATACTTCACAAAACGAACGGTCGGTTGCTACTCGCATACCATGTGCATAATACCATTATGTTTAATTATTGTTGCATCTATGTTATTTGTAATTCTTGGTAACAATAATAAGAGTGTAATTGTAGTTTTGTTAATTATTTTTAACATAGCCAATAATATTGACACACATATAAATATTGTGAACCCCATGGGTATGTTTTAAAGTGATACAATAATGCGAACTGTAAGAACCACGGAGCAAATACAAAGAGGAGACGGCCTAAGCAACTGTGCACTGTGATTCTCAACTAGGTCCTGACGTCATCATGTAGGCGTGGCCTTAGTCAGTGTATTGTTGGCGTTCGTCCTGTGCACAGCTCTGTAAACGTTCCGTTTTTACAGCATATTTGCGCTAGAAGACAAAAAGAATGAAGTGTGGTGTTTTATCTTGTAAAAACTACTCGGATAGACGTTCTGATGCTATGGATGGCATCACATTTCATTTGTCAGTAATTTTATGCGTAATTTATTAAAATAGTTCTTCATTCTGCATGTAGTGACATCTAGTGTGAGATAGTTACATAACTACAAAGTAAAATCAACAGGACGAGCGAATAGTTTTGCTATTGACCAGTAGATGTAAAATAAAGAAGTGGGCGGGATTTGATCACCCCTCACCCCGTAAAGTGTCACCCGTTGTTTCATACAGAAACCTTATTACAACATCTCCTCTTTGTATTTGCTCCGTGGTAAGAACTGTCTTTTCACCTGTGACAAACAATAAATACATAATAATAATATGAACATGGTATTCTCTGTCTACGGTATTTTACTTCGGGGTAAATCTTTGCCGGGAGCATGTAAATACGCTATTATAAGTACTTCGATGTCCGTTTCATCCCTGGACGAATTGTTGTTCGCAAACTCAAAATCTGAGTTATCCGAGTCGATAGAGTAATCCAATAAAATAGAAATGCCAATGCGTTGAACTTCCATTTGCAGAAGAATATCCAATCGGTCTTTTTTGTGCAAGGTTTGAGGTTGACGTTGAACGACCACTGCCACTGTGAGCGCGTTCACGAGCGTTACGAATTAATGACAGTTCTAAACTGTCATAATCATGATATTATCCAAAGAGTATAGTAATATAGTATATATTATCTAATACGGAACGCAAAATATCGATGTCATCGCTGTGAGCGCTCACGGTCTAATTCGGAATGCAGCCGAGCTCAACACAACAGTCAAATCAGTCAATGTCAACACAAAGCTGTTATTTCATTTCACAGACAATTTTTTTCTATTCATTCGTAATAATAGTACACAATTTAGGGTTTTTGAAGGAAATAGATATGAATGAGGAAGGTAAATCTAATTCATTAACTATTCGCAACCATTTATTTATCATTTTATCCAGAAGATATGATTTTAATGAACTTTGATTTTTTCGACCTTGTGTTTGTAAATAAATCGACACGTTTTTGGTAAAAACTTTGAACTTACCGACCTCAAGTTCGTGATCTATATTTATACCTTTTTTAAGCGCCATTCAGTCTTTCAAGACATCTGATACTCATAAGATTAAAAAAATGTTTGAATGCTTCGATCAACAGTTTGTTGTTGTTAATCGAAGTTTGAATGGCAGGTCAATAGAATTCCTACCTTGTACCTTTTTATCAATTTTTGTAACTTTAACAATATTGTAATCTAGTCACCCATAGGTATTTGAATGCCAAGTAGGGACTGTTAATGCAACTAACAACATCCTCAGATCCTTTTATTGATAAATATGATAAGTAACTAATCCAATGCTCTTTTTTCTGAAGTTAACATACTGGACACCAAATATCTGCAGTTTGAAGGTGACTTTGATGATCAAGTGCAAGAAATTTTGACTTTTGTGAGGCTGACTGCAGACGAAGTACATAACCTAAAACATTTGTTTGAAGACTTAGAACATGCACTGCAGCATGTAGCACTAGGTAAATAAATAACAGAGTATACTTTGTGTTTCTAGAACTCAAAATTATGAGTCATATGAAAGTATCATTCAGTAATTGCTAGCTAGGCCAATGTAATATTCAAGATTAAAATTACTTCTATGTTGTATTTTCTTGCAATAACATAGACGAATTTACTGCTTGATTTCGAATGTCATAATGTCTGTTGGCAAATTCCCCGAAGTCATCAGATTGAACATCCAAATTGCCTAAATTCCATAGCATCGATGTACCACAATTTGAATAGCCATTAGATTAAGCCTCCGTTTCACCAAATAGGCATTGCAACAATAGTCCTATCCATCTAATGTCTATTGGCTCGACATGCCAGTAAGTCGAATGCTATTCTACATAAAATTTTCAAGAAGAGTAAAAGAAGGAATGTAAAATGGGATAAAAAAACACCAGTCTGGTAGGGTTTAATCAATATATTTATATAGACATTCGATGGATAGGCCTTTTTTTTTTTTTTGTGGGTGGGAAATCATCAAATAACTTCTCCCGCTCTGGGCAGAGCAGGAGGGCGTGTCAGACTCTTACTGACTAAAACCCACTCGTGTTCCTTCAGTTGCCTGTGCCAGGGGCCACGGTAACCCTCTTGGACTTTTCCGCAACCCTAGCAGGCATCGGTCCTAGCAAACCCCGTCATTGGTGCTGACATCTCTTTGAGGCGCGCGTGGAACACAACGCGCCGTCGACCCGGGCCTGGTCCTTATCGAAAGGCGAGCTGCCCATTGCTCGCCGTTCGCAAGCCCGCGCCTACGGTGGCCGGGAATCGGCCTGCGATTCCCGACGCCCAGGGCGTCTCCTGCGGCGGCTAGGGGCGTGAGGGCGCAAATTTTGCCTCTCCCTCACGCGTTCCGCCTCCTCCTTCGCGAACATTACTGCTTCACAGAAGGAGGTGACGGCTTCCCAAGCCCTCTCGCTCCGTACCATGGCCTGGACCAAGGCCGGACGCGAGAGATCGCCACCGCCAATCGCCTCCACGAGGACACGGCGGTGCTCCGCCCAAGCCGGGCAGACCTCCACCGTATGCTCCACCGTGTCCTCCGGGCGATCCACACAATGGTGACACCCGGGCGTTTCCTCCCGCCTTATCCGGAACAGGAACCTCCCGAAACAACCGTGTCCGGTGAGGACCTGCGTCAGGCGGAAGGTGAGGACGCCGTGGCGCCTCTCAAGCCACTCCTCAAAGAGGGGAATTATCGCCGCAATTGTGGCGTGCCCATCGATGGATAGGCCTATCGTTGCAATTGGTTTTCGGCGAAATGGATGGTCAACCTAATGGCTATTCGACATTGTGGTACATCGATGCTATGGAATTTAGGCAATTTAGATCTTCAATCTGATGACTTTGGGGAATTAGCTATCAGGCATATGACATTCGAAATCAAGCAGTAAATTCATCATAGATAAGTATCTATGTAATGTATAGATAAGTAGTACACAAATAAAGTTATTTGTGTCATGTTTAGTAAGTTTACCTACCTTAGATATTCTGTATGAAGCTTGTTCGATATTAAAGTTAGAAGTGTTACAACACCTCAATGAGTTTGAAACAGAAGAATTAATTAGTTGTGTGGTAAAATGATAAATTGTTTTATTTTTGATAACATTAATTTTGCAACCATTTGTTACAGGTTGTAACATTGAACCGTTTGGTTCAGTCGTAACCGGTCTAGGAATAAAAACAAGTGATGTGGACTGTTACGTTGCCTTGCCAAACGGGGAGCAATCCAATGTAGGACACATCCTTCATGCCAGGAATATTCTTAACAGATACCGCAGGAAATTCTCCCATGTTTTTGCCATAACAACAGCCAAAGTGCCCATTGTAAAGTTTTTTCACATACCTACTCAACGTCAATGTGATGTAAATTTTAAAAGTCCTGCTGGTGTGAGAAATAGTGGATTAATAACATTTTTATTGCATGCGGACAAGAGAGCTCTGCCACTAGCTGTACTCATCAAGTACTGGTCCAAGATACACAAGTTCACAGGTACCAACCTAATGGGCAACTATTCTCTGATCATGATGCTGATATTTTATTTGCAACTAATGAACATTTTGCCATCAGTCTATGAGTTACAAAGAAACGTGCCCAGCTATTGTGTCGACAGTTGGAACACAGCGTTTGATGAGAGTGTGACGTGCAGCAATACAAGGAATTCTGACACGCTTTATGAATTGATGGGTGGGTTCTTCAAGTGTTACAGTACATTCAACTTTAAAGACGATATGATTTCGCCGTTTTTGGGGCGCGTGATAAATAAGAAGTGTTTTGATAATTTTGATCTTCCTGAAGAGTTTTCTTTGTACAAAGAACAGGTGTCAAAAGATGTGCGTAAAAAGTTGAAAACCGATTCTAAGATTTGCATTCAGGACCCTTTCGAGCATAGTAAGAACTGCTCACTCGGCATCTTCGATAGACTGTCGGATAGAATTCTTTCTTACTTTCAGTTTGCTTCAAAAATGTTTGTGGATAATCGAGGTAACAATTTTCTAAGAGCAATCTTCACAGTAGACCCCAACAGTTCACCAACAGCCCCACGGATGGTGGCGCCGAAGCATATATTCAACAACAAAATCAAAAAACCAAATCGTAAACAAAATAAAAGAGGGATACAAAGACAAACTGGCTTACACATGTATACTCAATACCAGAGC